>OX411882.1:3872609-6272609 GCA_948293265.1 Cheilosia impressa
AATCGCATTAATGTAAGAATTAGTTACAACCGGTTTTAAGGCGATTTGAAGAAAAAAAATTTTTTGTGGAAAATTTTTTTTTTTTTCGTTTTTTACCCATTTTTTGACACTTTTTCTAAAAGTTGTTAATTTATTTAGTAATCGCATTAATGTAAGAATTAGTTACAACGGTTTTAAGGCGATTTGAAGAAAAAAAATTTTTTGTGCAAAATTTTTTTTTTTTTTCGTTTTTTACCCATTTTTTGACACTTTTTCTAAAAGTTGTTAATTTATTTAGTAATCGCATTAATGTAAGAATTAGTTACAATCGGTTTTAAGGCGATTTGAAGAAAAAAAATTTTTTGTGGAAAATTTTTTTTTTTTCGTTTTTTACCCATTTTTTGACACTTTTTCTAAAAGTTGTTAATTTATTTAGTAATCGCATTAATGTAAGAATTAGTTACAATCGGTTTTAAGGCGATTTGAAGAAAAAAAATTTTTTGTGCAAAATTTTTTTTTTTTTTCGTTTTTTACCCATTTTTTGACACTTTTTCTAAAAGTTGTTAATTTATTTAGTAATCGCATTAATGTAAGAATTAGTTACAATCGGTTTTAAGGCGATTTGAAGAAAAAAAATTTTTTGTGCAAAGTTTTTTTTTTTTTTCGTTTTTTACCCATTTTTTGACACTTTTTCTAAAAGTTGTTAATTTATTTAGTAATCGCATTAATGTAAGAATTAGTTACAATCGGTTTTAAGGCGATTTGAAGAAAAAAAATTTTTTGTGCAAATTTTTTTTTTTTTCGTTTTTTACCCATTTTTTGACACTTTTTCTAAAAGTTGTTAATTTATTTAGTAATCGCATTAATGTAAGAATTAGTTACAATCGGTTTTAAGGCGATTTGAAGAAAAAAAATTTTTTGTGCAAAATTTTTTTTTTTTTCGTTTTTTACCCATTTTTTGACACTTTTTCTAAAAGTTGTTAATTTATTTAGTAATCGCATTAATGTAAGAATTAGTTACAATCGGTTTTAAGGCGATTTGAAGAAAAAAAATTTTTTGTGCAAATTTTTTTTTTTTTCGTTTTTTACCCATTTTTTGACACTTTTTCTAAAAGTTGTTAATTTATTTAGTAATCGCATTAATGTAAGAATTAGTTACAATCGGTTTTAAGGCGATTTGAAGAAAAAAAATTTTTTGTGCAAATTTTTTTTTTTTTTCGTTTTTTACCCATTTTTTGACACTTTTTCTAAAAGTTGTTAATTTATTTAGTAATCGCATTAATGTAAGAATTAGTTACAATCGGTTTTAAGGCGATTTGAAGAAAAAAAATTTTTTGTGCAAAATTTTTTTTTTTTTTTCGTTTTTTACCCATTTTTTGACACTTTTTCTAAAAGTTGTTAATTTATTTAGTAATCGCATTAATGTAAGAATTAGTTACAATCGGTTTTAAGGCGATTTGAAGAAAAAAAATTTTTTGTGCAAAATTTTTTTTTTTTCGTTTTTTACCCATTTTTTGACACTTTTTCTAAAAGTTGTTAATTTATTTAGTAATCGCATTAATGTAAGAATTAGTTACAATCGGTTTTAAGGCGATTTGAAGAAAAAAAATTTTTTGTGCAAAATTTTTTTTTTTCGTTTTTTACCCATTTTTGACACTTTTTCTAAAAGTTGTTAATTTATTTAGTAATCGCATTAATGTAAGAATTAGTTACAATCGGTTTTAAGGCGATTTGAAGAAAAAAAATTTTTTGTGGAAAAATTTTTTTTTTTCGTTTTTTACCCATTTTTTGACACTTTTTCTAAAAGTTGTTAATTTATTTAGTAATCGCATTAATGTAAGAATTAGTTACAATCGGTTTTAAGGCGATTTGAAGAAAAAAAATTTTTTGTGCAAAATTTTTTTTTTTCGTTTTTTACCCATTTTTTGACACTTTTTCTAAAAGTTGTTAATTTATTTAGTAATCGCATTAATGTAAGAATTAGTTACAACCGGTTTTAAGGCGATTTGAAGAAAAAAAATTTTGTGTGGAAAATTTTTTTTTTTTCGTTTTTTACCCATTTTTTGACACTTTTTCTAAAAGTTGTTAATTTATTTAGTAATCGCATTAATGTAAGAATTAGTTACAACCGGTTTTAAGGCGATTTGAAGAAAAAAAATTTTTTGTGGAAAATTTTTTTTTTTTTCGTTTTTTACCCATTTTTTGACACTTTTTCTAAAAGTTGTTAATTTATTTAGTAATCGCATTAATGTAAGAATTAGTTACAATCGGTTTTAAGGCGATTTGAAGAAAAAAAATTTTTTGTGCAAAATTTTTTTTTTTTTCGTTTTTTACCCATTTTTTGACACTTTTTCTAAAAGTTGTTAATTTATTTAGTAATCGCATTAATGTAAGAATTAGTTACAATCGGTTTTAAGGCGATTTGAAGAAAAAAAATTTTTTGTGCAAATTTTTTTTTTTTTCGTTTTTTACCCATTTTTTGACACTTTTTCTAAAAGTTGTTAATTTATTTAGTAATCGCATTAATGTAAGAATTAGTTACAATCGGTTTTAAGGCGATTTGAAGAAAAAAAATTTTTTGTGGAAAATTTTTTTTTTTTTCGTTTTTTACCCATTTTTTGACACTTTTTCTAAAAGTTGTTAATTTATTTAGTAATCGCATTAATGTAAGAATTAGTTACAATCGGTTTTAAGGCGATTTGAAGAAAAAAAATTTTTTGTGCAAAATTTTTTTTTTTTTCGTTTTTTACCCATTTTTTGACACTTTTTCTAAAAGTTGTTAATTTATTTAGTAATCGCATTAATGTAAGAACTAGTTACAATCGGTTTTAAGGCGATTTGAAGAAAAAAATTTTTTGTGCAAAATTTTTTTTTTTTTCGTTTTTTACCCATTTTTTGACACTTTTTCTAAAAGTTGTTAATTTATTTAGTAATCGCATTAATGTAAGAATTAGTTACAATCGGTTTTAAGGCGATTTGAAGAAAAAAAATTTTTTGTGCAAAATTTTTTTTTTTCGTTTTATACCCATGTTTTGACACTTTTTCTAAAAGTTGTTAATTTATTTAGTAATCGCATTAATGTAAGAATTAGTTACAATCGGTTTTAAGGCGATTTGAAGAAAAAAAATTTTTTGTCCAAAATTTTTTTTTTTTCGTTTTTTACCCATTTTTTGACACTTTTTCTAAAAGTTGTTAATTTATTTAGTAATCGCATTAATGTAAGAATTAGTTACAATCGGTTTTAAGGCGATTTGAAGAAAAAAAATTTTTTGTGCAAAATTTTTTTTTTTTTCGTTTTTTACCCATTTTTTGACACTTTTTCTAAAAGTTGTTAATTTATTTAGTAATCGCATTAATGTAAGAACTAGTTACAATCGGTTTTAAGGCGATTTGAAGAAAAAAATTTTTTGTGCAAAATTTTTTTTTTTTTCGTTTTTTACCCATTTTTTGACACTTTTTCTAAAAGTTGTTAATTTATTTAGTAATCGCATTAATGTAAGAATTAGTTACAATCGGTTTTAAGGCGATTTGAAGAAAAAAAATTTTTTGTGCAAAATTTTTTTTTTTCGTTTTATACCCATTTTTTGACACTTTTTCTAAAAGTTGTTAATTTATTTAGTAATCGCATTAATGTAAGAATTAGTTACAATCGGTTTTAAGGCGATTTGAAGAAAAAAAATTTTTTGTCCAAAATTTTTTTTTTTTTCGTTTTTTACCCATTTTTTGACACTTTTTCTAAAAGTTGTTAATTTATTTAGTAATCGCATTAATGTAAGAACTAGTTACAATCGGTTTTAAGGCGATTTGAAGAAAAAAATTTTTTGTGGAAATTTTTTTTTTTTTCGTTTTTTACCCATTTTTTGACACTTTTTCTAAAAGTTGTTAATTTATTTAGTAATCGCATTAATGTAAGAATTAGTTACAATCGGTTTTAAGGCGATTTGAAGAAAAAAAATTTTTTGTGCAAAGTTTTTTTTTTTTTCGTTTTTTACCCATTTTTTGACACTTTTTCTAAAAGTTGTTAATTTATTTAGTAATCGCATTAATGTAAGAATTAGTTACAATCGGTTTTAAGGCGATTTGAAGAAAAAAAATTTTTTGTGCAAAATTTTTTTTTTTTTCGTTTTTTAACCATTTTTTGACACTTTTTCTAAAAGTTGTTAATTTATTTAGAGAAAAAAATTTTTTGTGCAAAATTTTTTTTTTTTCGGTTTTTTACCCATTTTTTGACACTTTTTCTAAAAGTTGTTAATTTATTTAGTAATCGCATTAATGTAAGAATTAGTTACAATCGGTTTTAAGGCGATTTTTCGTTTTTTACCCATTTTTTGACACTTTTTCTAAAAGTTGTTAATGTATTTAGTAATCGCATTAATGTAAGAATTAGTTACAATCGGTTTTAAGGCGATTTGAAGAAAAAAAATTTTTTGTGCAAAATTTTTTTTTTTTTCGTTTTTTACCCATTTTTTGACACTTTTTCTAAAAGTTGTTAATTTATTTAGTTATGCGCATTAATGTAAAAATTAGTTACAATCCGTTTTAAGGCGATTTGAAGAAAAAAATTTTTTGTGCAAAATTTTTTTTTTTTCGTTTTTTACCCATTTTTTGACACTTTTTCTAAAAGTTGTTAATTTATTTAGTAATCGCATTAATGTAAGAATTAGTTACAATCGGTTTTAAGGCGATTTTTCGTTTTTTACCCATTTTTTGACACTTTTTCTAAAAGTTGTTAATTTATTTAGTAATCGCAGTAATGTAAGAATTAGTTACAATCGGTTTTAAGGCGATTTGAAGAAAAAAAATTTTTTGTGGAAAATTTTTTTTTTTTTCGTTTTTTACCCATTTTTTGACACTTTTTCTAAAAGTTGTTAATTTATTTAGTAATCGCATTAATGTAAGAATTAGTTACAATCGGTTTTAAGGCGATTTGAAGAAAAAAATTTTTTTGCGCAAAATTTTTTTTTTTTTTCGTTTTTTACCCATTTTTTGACACTTTTTCTAAAAGTTGTTAATTTATTTAGTAATCGCATTAATGTAAGAAATAGTTACAATCGGTTTTAAGGCGATTTGAAGAAAAAAAATTTTTTGTGCAAAATTTTTTTTTTTTCCTTTTTTACCCATTTTTTGACACTTTTTCTAAAAGTTGTTGATTTATTTAGTAATCGCATTAATGTAAGAATTAGTTACAACCGGTTTTAAGGCGATTTGAAGAAAAAAAATTTTTGTGCAAAATTTTTTTTTTTCGTTTTTTACCCATTTTTTGACACTTTTTCTAAAAGTTGTTAATTTATTTAGTAATCGCATTAGTGTAAGAATTAGTTACAACCGGTTTTAAGGCGATTTGAAGAAAAAAAAATGTTTGTGCAAAGTTTTTTTTTTTTTTTGTTTTTTACCCATTTTTTGACACTTTTTCTAAAAGTTGTTAATTTATTTAGTAATCGCATTAATGTAAGAAGTAGTTACAACCGGTTAAGGCGATTTGAAGAAAAAAAATTTTTTGTCCAATTTTTTTTTTTTTTTCGTTTTTTACCCATTTTTTGACACTTTTTCTAAAAGTTGTTAATTTATTTAGTAATCGCATTAATGTAAAAAATAGTTACAACCGGTTTTAAGGCGATTTGAAGAAAAAAAATTTTTTGTGGAAAATTTTTTTTTTTTGGTTTTTTACCCATTTTTTGACACTTTTTCTAAAAGTTGTTAATTTATTTAGTAATCGCATTAATGTAAGAATTAGTTACAACCGGTTTTAAGGCGATTTGAAGAAAAAAAAAATTTTTGTGCAAAATTTTTTTTTTTTTTGTTTTTTACCCATTTTTTGACACTTTTTCTAAAAGTTGTTAATTTATTTAGTAATCGCATTAATGTAAGAATTAGTTACAATCGGTTTTAAAGCGATTTGAAGAAAAAAAAATTTTTTCTGCAAAATTTTTTTTTTTTTTTTCGTTTTTTACCCATTTTTTGACACTTTTTCTAAAAGTTGTTAATTTATTTAGTAATCGCATTAATGTAAGAATTAGTTACAATCGGTTTTAAGGCGATTTGAAGAAAAAAAATTTTTTGTGCAAAATTTTTTTTTTTTCGTTTTTTAACCATTTTTTGACACTATTTCTAAAAGTTGTTAATTTATTTAGTAATCGCATTAATGTAAGAATTAGTTACAACCGGTTTTAAGGCGATTTGAAGAAAATAAATTTTTTGTGGAAAATTTTTTTTTTGCGTTTTTTACCCACTTTTGACACTTTTTCTAAAAGTTGTTGATTTATTTAGTAATCGCATTAATGTAAGAATTAGTTACAAACGGTTTTAAGGCGATTTGAAGAAAAAAAATTTTTGTGCAAAATTTTTTTTTTTCGTTTTTTACCCACTTTTTGACACTATTTCTAAAAGTTGTTAATTTATTTAGTAATCGCATTAATGTAAGAATTAGTTACAACCCATTTTAAGGCGATTTGAAGAAAAAAATTTTTTTGTGCAAAATTTTTTTTTTTTGGTTTTTTACCCATTTTTTGACACTTTTTCTAAAAGTTGTTAATTTATTTAGTAATCGCATTAATGTAAGAATTAGTTACAACCGGTTTTAAGGCGATTTGAAGAAAAAAATTTTTTGTGCAAAATTTTTTTTTTTTCGTTTTTTACCCATTTTTTGACACTTTTTCTAAAAGTTGTTAATTTATTTAGTAATCGCATTAATGTAAGAATTAGTTACAACCGGTTTTAAGGCGATTTGAAGAAAAAAAATTTTTGTGCAAAATTTTTTTTTTTTTCGTTTTTTACCCATTTTTTGACACTTTTTCTAAAAGTTGTTAATTTATTTAGTAATCGCATTAATGTAAGAATTAGTTACAACCGGTTTTAAGGCGATTTGAAGAAAAAAAATTTTTTGTGCAAAGTTTTTTTTTTTTTTTCGTTTTTTACCCATTTTTTGACACTTTTTCTAAAAGTTGTTAATTTATTTAGTAATCGCATTAATGTAAGAATTAGTTACAACCGGTTAAGGCGATTTGAAGAAAACAAATTTTTTGTGCAAAATTTTTTTTTTTTTTCGTTTTTTACCCATTTTTTGACACTTTTTCTAAAAGTTGTTAATTTATTTAGTAATCGCATTAATGTAAGAATTAGTTACAACCGGTTTTAAGGCGATTTGAAGAAAAAAAAATTTTTGTGCAAAATTTTTTTTTTGTTGTTTTTTACCCATTTTTTGACACTTTTTCTAAAAGTTGTTAATTTATTTAGTAATCGCATTAATGTAAGAATTAGTTACAACCGGTTTTAAGGCGATTTGAAGAAAATAAATTTTTTGTGGAAAATTTTTTTTTTTGCGTTTTTTACCCACTTTTTGACACTTTTTCTAAAAGTCGTTAATTTATTTAGTAATCGGATTAATGTAAGAATTAGTTACAACCCATTTTAAGGCGATTTGAAGAAAAAAAATTTTTTGTGGAAAATTTTTTTTTTGCGTTTTTTACCCACTTTTGGCACTTTTTCTAAAAGTTGTTAATTTATTTAGTAATCGCATTAATGTAAGAATTAGCTACAACCGGTTTTAAGGCGTTTTGAAGAAAAAAAAATTTTTTGTGTAAAATTTTTTTTTTTCGGTTTTTTACCCACTTTTTGACACTTTTTCTAAAAGTTGTTAATTTATTTAGTAATCGCATTAATGTAAGAACTAGTTACAACCGGTTTTAAGGCGATTTAAAGAAAATAAATTTTTTGCGGAAAATTTTTTTTTTTGCGTGTTTTACCCACTTTTTGACACTTTTTCTAAAAGTTGTTAATTTATATTATTAATCGCATTAATGTAAGAATTAGTTACAACCGGTTTTAAGACGATTTGAAGAAAAAAAAATGTTTGTCCAAATTTTTTTTTTTTCGTTTTTTACCCACTTTTTGACACTATTTCTAAAAGTTGTTAATTTATTTAGTAATCGCATTAATGTAAGAATTAGTTACAACGAATTTTAAGGCGATTTGAAGAAAAAAATTTTTTTGTGCATTTTTTTTTTTTTTTTCGTTTTTTACCCACTTTTTGACACTTTTTCTAAAAGTTGTTAATTTATTTAGTAATCGCATTAATGTAAGAATTAGTTACAATCGGTTTTAAGGCGATTTGAAGAAAAAAAATTTTTTGTGCAAAATTTTTTTTTTTTTCGTTTTTTACCCATTTTTTGACACTTTTTCTAAAAGTTGTTAATTTATTTAGTAATCGCATTAATGTAAGAATTAGTTACAATCGGTTTTAAGGCGATTTGAAGAAAAAACATTTTTTGTGCAAAATTTTTTTTTTTTTTTTATTTTTTACCCATTTTTTGACACTTTTTCTAAAAGTTGTTAATTTATTAGTAATCGCATTAATGTAAGAATTAGTTACAACCGGTTTTAAGGCGATTTGAAGAAAAAAATTGTTTGTGGAAAATTTTTTTTTTTGCGTTTTTTACCCACTTTTTGACACTATTTCTAAAAGTTGTTAATTTATTTAGTAATCGCATTAATGTAAGAATTAGTTACAACCGGTTTTAAGGCGATTTGAAGAAAATAAATTTTTTGTGGAAAATTTTTTTTTTGCGTTTTTTACCCACTTTTTGACACTTTTTCTAAAAGTTGTTGATTTATTTAGTAATCGCATTAATGTAAGAATTAGTTACAACCGGTTTTAAGGCGATTTGAAGAAAAAAAATTTTTGTGCCAAATTTTTTTTTTTCGTTTTTTACCCACTTTTTGACACTATTTCTAAAAGTTGTTAATTTATTTAGTAATCGCATTAATGTAAGAATTAGTTACAATCAGTTTTAAGGCGATTTGAAGAAAAAAAATTTTTTGTCCAAAATTTTTTTTTTTTCGTTTTTTTACCCACTTTTTGACACTTTTTCTAAAAGTTGTTAATTTATTTAGTAATCGCATTAATGTAAGAATTAGTTACAACCGGTTTTAAGGCGATTTGAAGAAAAAAATTTTTTGTGCAAAAAATTTTTTTTTTTCGTTTTTTACCCATTTTTTGACACTTTTTCTAAAAGTTGTTAATTTATTTAGTAATCGCATTAATGTAAGAATTAGTTACAACCGGTTTTAAGGCGATTTGAAGAAAAAAAATTTTTTGTGCAAAGTTTTTTTTTTTTTTCGTTTTTTACCCATTTTTTGACACTTTTTCTAAAAGTTGTTAATTTATTTAGTAATCGCATTAATGTAAGAATTAGTTACAACCGGTTTTAAGGCGATTTGAAGAAAAAAAAAATTTTTGTGCAAAATTTTTTTTTTTTTTTGTTTTTTACCCATTTTTTGACACTTTTTCTAAAAGTTGTTAATTTATTTAGTAATCGCATTAATGTAAGAATTAGTTACAACCGGTTTTAAGGCGATTTGAAGAAAAAAATTGTTTGTGCAAAATTTTTTTTTTGCGTTTTTTACCCACTTTTTGACACTATTTCTAAAAGTTGTTAATTTATTTAGTAATCACATTAATGTAAGAATTAGTTACAACCGGTTTTAAGGCGATTTGAAGAAAATAAATTTTTTGTGGAAAATTTTTTTTTTGCGTTTTTTACCCACTTTTTGACACTTTTTCTAAAAGTTGTTGATTTATTTAGTAATCGCATTAATGTAAGAATTAGTTACAACCGGTTTTAAGGCGATTTGAAGAAAAAAATTTTTTGTGCAAAATTTTTTTTTTTTTCGTTTTTTACCCATTTTTTGACACTTTTTCTAAAAGTTGTTAATTTATTTAGTAATCGCATTAATGTAAGAATTAGTTACAACCGGTTTTAAGGCGATTTGAAGAAAAAAATTTTTTGTGCAAATTTTTTTTTTTTTTTCGTTTTTTACCCATTTTTTGACACTTTTTCTAAAAGTTGTTAATTTATTTAGTAATCGCATTAATGTAAGAATTAGTTACAACCGGTTAAGGCGATTTGAAGAAAAAAAATTTTTTGTGCAAAATTTTTTTTTTTTTTCGTTTTTTACCCATTTTTTGACACTTTTTCTAAAAGTTGTTAATTTATTTAGTAATCGCATTAATGTAAGAATTAGTTACAACCGGTTTTAAGGCGATTTGAAGAAAATAAATTTTTTGTGGAAAAATTTTTTTTTTGCGTTTTTTACCCACTTTTTGACACTTTTTCTAAAAGTTGTTGATTTATTTAGTAATCGCATTAATGTAAGAATTAGTTACAAACGGTTTTAAATCGATTTGAAGAAAAAAAATTTTTTGCGGAAAATTTTTTTTTTTGCGTTTTTACCCACTTTTTGACACTTTTTCTAAAAGTTGTTAATTTATATTATTAATCGCATTAATGTAAGAATTAGTTACAACCGGTTTTAAGGCGATTTGAAGAAAAAAAAATGTTTGTCCAAATTTTTTTTTTTCGTTTTTTACCCACTTTTTGACACTATTTCTAAAAATTGTTAATTTATTTAGTAATCTCATTAATGTAAGAATTAGTTACAACCGGTTTTAAGGCGATTTGAAGAAAAAAAAATGTTTGTCCAAATTTTTTTTTTTCGTTTTTTACCCACTTTTTGACACTATTTCTAAAAGTTGTTAATTTATTTAGTAATCGCATTAATGTAAGAATTAGTTACAACCCATTTTAAGGCGATTTGAAGAAAAAAATTTTTTTGTGGAAAATTTTTTTTTTGCGTTTTTTACCCACTTTTTGACACTTTTTCTAAAAGTTGTTAATTTATTTAGTAATCGCATTAATGTAAGACCCAGTTACAACCGGTTTTAAAGCGATTTGAAGAAAAAAAATTTTTTGTGTAAAATTTTTTTTTTCGGTTTTTTACCCACTTTTTGACACTTTTTCTAAAAGTTGTTAATTTATTTAGCAATCGCATTAATGTAAGAATTAGTTACAACCGGTTTTAAGGCGATTTGAAGAAAAAAAATTTTTTTTCCAAAGATTTTTTTTTTCGTTTTTTACCCACTTTTTGACACTTTTTCTAAAAGTTGTTAGCTTATTTAGTAATCGCATTAATGTAAGAATTAGTTACAACCCGTTTTAAGGCGATTTGAAGAAAAAAAATTGTTTGTGGAAAATTTTTTTTTTTCGGTTTTTTATCCACTTTTTGACACTTTGTCTAAAAGTTGTTAATTTATTTAGTAATCGCATTAATGTAAGACCCAGTTACAACCGGTTTTAAGGCGATTTGAAGAAAAAAAATTTTTTGTGCAAAATTTTTTTTTTTGTTTTTTACCCACTTTTTGACACTTTTTCTAAAAGTTGTTAATTTATTTATTAATCGCATTAATGTAAGAATTAGTTACAACCGGTTTTAAGGCGATTTGAAGAAAAAAATTGTTTGTGCAAAATTTTTTTTTTTTGCGTTTTTTACCCACTTTTTGACACTATTTCTAAAAGTTGTTAATTTATTTAGTAATCGCATTAATGTAAGAATTAGTTACAACCGGTTTTAAGGCGATTTGAAGAAAATAAATTTTTTGTGGAAAATTTTTTTTTTTGCGTTTTTTACCCACTTTTTGACACTTTTTCTAAAAGTTGTTGATTTATTTAGTAATCGCATTAATGTAAGAATTAGTTACAAACGGTTTTAAGGCGATTTGAAGAAAAAAAATTTTTTGCGGAAAATTTTTTTTTTTGCGTTTTTACCCACTTTTTGACACTTTTTCTAAAAGTTGTTAATTTATATTATTAATCGCATTAATGTAAGAATTAGTTACAATCGGTTTTAAGGCGATTTGAAGAAAAAAAATTTTTTGTCCAAAATTTTTTTTTTTCGTTTTTTTACCCACTTTTTGACACTTTTTCTAAAAGTTGTTAATTTATTTAGTAATCGCATTAATGTAAGAATTAGTTACAACCGGTTTTAAGGCGATTTGAAGAAAAAAATTTTTTGTGCAAAAATTTTTTTTTTTTCGTTTTTTACCCATTTTTTGACACTTTTTCTAAAAGTTGTTAATTTATTTAGTAATCGCATTAATGTAAGAATTAGTTACAACCGGTTTTAAGGCGATTTGAAGAAAAAAAATTTTTTGTGCAAAGTTTTTTTTTTTTTCGTTTTTTACCCATTTTTTGACACTTTTTCTAAAAGTTGTTAATTTATTTAGTAATCGCATTAATGTAAGAATTAGTTACAACCGGTTTTAAGGCGATTTGAAGAAAAAAAAAATTTTTGTGCAAATTTTTTTTTTTTTTTGTTTTTTACCCATTTTTTGACACTTTTTCTAAAAGTTGTTAATTTATTTAGTAATCGCATTAATGTAAGAATTAGTTACAACCGGTTTTAAGGCGATTTGAAGAAAAAAATTGTTTGTGGAAAATTTTTTTTTTTGCGTTTTTTACCCACTTTTTGACACTATTTCTAAAAGTTGTTAATTTATTTAGTAATCGCATTAATGTAAGAATTAGTTACAACCGGTTTTAAGGCGATTTGAAGAAAAAAATTTTTTGTGCAAAATTTTTTTTTTTTTCGTTTTTTACCCATTTTTTGACACTTTTTCTAAAAGTTGTTAATTTATTTAGTAATCGCATTAATGTAAGAATTAGTTACAACCGGTTTTAAGGCGATTTGAAGAAAAAAAATTTTTGTGCAAAATTTTTTTTTTTTTCGTTTTTTACCCATTTTTTGACACTTTTTCTAAAAGTTGTTAATTTATTTAGTAATCGCATTAATGTAAGAATTAGTTACAACCGGTTTTAAGGCGATTTGAAGAAAAAAAATTTTTTGTGCAAAGTTTTTTTTTTTTTTTCGTTTTTTACCCATTTTTTGACACTTTTTCTAAAAGTTGTTAATTTATTTAGTAATCGCATTAATGTAAGAATTAGTTACAACCGGTTAAGGCGATTTGAAGAAAACAAATTTTTTGTGCAAAATTTTTTTTTTTTTTCGTTTTTTACCCATTTTTTGACACTTTTTCTAAAAGTTGTTAATTTATTTAGTAATCGCATTAATGTAAGAATTAGTTACAACCGGTTTTAAGGCGATTTGAAGAAAAAAAAATTTTTGTGCAAAATTTTTTTTTTGTTGTTTTTTACCCATTTTTTGACACTTTTTCTAAAAGTTGTTAATTTATTTAGTAATCGCATTAATGTAAGAATT
This sequence comes from Cheilosia impressa, assembly GCA_948293265.1. NCBI lineage: Eukaryota > Metazoa > Arthropoda > Insecta > Diptera > Syrphidae > Cheilosia > Cheilosia impressa. Next base: position 3,885,639 of record OX411882.1, read on the forward strand.
AGTTACAACCGGTTTTAAGGCGATTTGAAGAAAAAAATTGTTTGCGCAAAATTTTTTTTTTTTGCGTTTTTTACCCACTTTTTGACACTATTTCTAAAAGTTGTTAATTTATTTAGTAATCGCATTAATGTAAGAATTAGTTACAACCGGTTTTAAGGCGATTTGAAGAAAATAAATTTTTTGTGGAAAATTTTTTTTTTTGCGTTTTTTACCCACTTTTTGACACTTTTTCTAAAAGTTGTTGATTTATTTAGTAATCGCATTAATGTAAGAATTAGTTACAAACGGTTTTAAGGCGATTTGAAGAAAAAAAATTTTTTGCGGAAAATTTTTTTTTTGCGTTTTTACCCACTTTTTGACACTTTTTCTAAAAGTTGTTAATTTATATTATTAATCGCATTAATGTAAGAATTAGTTACAACCGGTTTTAAGGCGATTTGAAGAAAAAAAAATGTTTGTCCAAATTTTTTTTTTTCGTTTTTTACCCACTTTTTGACACTATTTCTAAAAATTGTTAATTTATTTAGTAATCTCATTAATGTAAGAATTAGTTACAACCCATTTTAAGGCGATTTGAAGAAAAAAATTTGTTTGTGCAAAAATTTTTTTTTTTTTTCGTTTTTTACCCACTTTTTGACACTTTTTCTAAAAGTTGTTAATTTATTTTTTAATCGGATTAATGTAAGAATTAGTTACAACCCATTTTAAGGCGATTTGAAGAAAAAAAATTTTTTGTGTAAAATTTTTTTTTTGCGTTTTTTACCCACTTTTTGACACTTTTTCTTAAAATTGTTAATTTATTTAGCAGTCGCATTATGTAAGAATTAGTTACAACCGGTTTTAAGGCGATTTGAAGAAAAAAAAATGTTTGTCCAAATTTTTTTTTTTCGTTTTTTACCCACTTTTTGACACTATTTCTAAAAGTTGTTAATTTATTTAGTAATCGCATTAATGTAAGAATTAGTTACAACCCATTTTAAGGCGATTTGAAGAAAAAAATTTTTTTGTGGAAAATTTTTTTTTTGCGTTTTTTACCCACTTTTTGACACTTTTTCTAAAAGTTGTTAATTTATTTAGTAATCGCATTAATGTAAGACCCAGTTACAACCGGTTTTAAAGCGATTTGAAGAAAAAAAATTTTTTGTGTAAAATTTTTTTTTTCGGTTTTTTACCCACTTTTTGACACTTTCTCTAAAAGTTGTTAATTTATTTAGCAATCGCATTAATGTAAGAATTAGTTACAACCGGTTTTAAGGCGATTTGAAGAAAAAAAATTTTTTTCCAAAGATTTTTTTTTTCGTTTTTTACCCACTTTTTGACACTTTTTCTAAAAGTTGTTAGCTTATTTAGTAATCGCATTAATGTAAGAATTAGTTACAACCCGTTTTAAGGCGATTTGAAGAAAAAAATTTTTTGTCCAAAAATTTTTTTTTGCGTTTTTACCCACTTTTTGACACTTTTTCTAAAAGTTGTTAATTTATTTAGTAATCGCATTAATGTAAGACCCAGTTACAACCGGTTTTAAGGCGATTTGAAGAAAAACAATTTTTTGTGCAAAATTTTTTTTTTTGTTTTTTACCCACTTTTTGACACTTTTTCTAAAAGTTGTTAATTTATTTATTAATCGCATTAATGTAAGAATTGTTTACAACCGGTTTTAAGGCGATTTGAAGAAAAAAATTTTTTGTCCAAAAATTTTTTTTTGCGTTTTTACCCACTTTTTGACACTTTTTCTAAAAGTTGTTAATTTATTTAGTAATCGCATTAATGTAAGAATTAGTTACAACCGGTTTTAAGGCGATTTGAAGAAAATAAATTTTTTGTGGAAAATTTTTTTTTTGCGTTTTTTACCCACTTTTTGACACTTTTTCTAAAAGTTGTTAATTTATTTAGTAATCGCATTAATGTAAGAATTAGTTACAACCGGTTTTAAGGCGATTTGAAGAAAAAAATTTTTTTGTGGAAAATTTTTTTTTTTTGGGTTTTTTACCCACTTTTTGACACTTTTTCTAAAAGTTGTTAATTTATTTAGCAATCGCATTAATGTAAGAATTAGTTACAACCGGTTTTAAGGCGATTTGAAGAAAAAAAATTTTTTCTGCAAAATTTTTTTTTTTTTCGTTTTTTACCCATATTTTGACACTTTTTCTAAAAGTTGTTAATTTATTTAGTAATTGCATTAATGTAAGAATTAGTTACAACCGGTTTTAAGGCGATTTGAAGAAAAAAAATTTTTTCTGCAAAATTTTTTTTTTTTTCGTTTTTACCCATTTTTTGACACTTTTTCTAAAAGTTGTTAATTTATTTAGTAATCGCATTAATGTAAGAATTAGTTACAACCGGTTTTAAGGCGATTTGAAGAAAAAAAATTTTTTGTGGAAAAATTTTTTTTTTTGGGTTTTTTACCCACTTTTTGACACTTTTTCTAAAAGTTGTTAATTTATTTAGCAATCGCATTAATGTAAGAATTAGTTACAACCGGTTTTAAGGCGATTTGAAGAAAAAAAATTTTTTGTGGAAAATTTTTTTTTTTTGGGTTTTTTACCCACTTTTTGACACTTTTTCTAAAAGTTGTTAATTTATTTAGCAATCGCATTAATGTAAGAATTAGTTACAACCGGTTTTAAGGCGATTTGAAGAAAAAAAATTTTTTCTGCAAAATTTTTTTTTTTTTCGTTTTTTACCCATATTTTGACACTTTTTCTAAAAGTTGTTAATTTATTTAGTAATTGCATTAATGTAAGAATTATTTTTTTTTCTTCAAATCGCCTTAAAACCGGTTGTAAATAATTCTTACATTAATGCGATTACTAAATAACTGAATAACTTTTAACAAAAGTGTCAAAAAGTGGGTACCTAAAAAACAAAAAAAAAATTTGTATCGAATCGCCTTAAAAACGATTTCACCTCGCTCGTGTTTGGCTCTTTTCTTGCAAACCTTTGCGAGGAGGTGCGCAGTTTTTCCAAATTTGACTAAAGATGGCAACTGACATCCTGATGATGATTAATGACGTTTTATTGTGCTGATGGTGTCAGAACAAATTAATTAAAGTGCACTTTTCACGTTATATTCTCTGCTTAACTTCGTTTAATTGAAAGAAAGAGATTTGTTTCTTTTGACCATATTAGCAAACAAATTTGCATAAGATGGCTTGCTAACAAACGTCGGAAGGCAATTACAAAATCAATGTAAATGCTGTGTGCACTTTTATAGCGATTATGCTTCAAGTAATGTTAGAATAAGTAGGTACCTAATTTCAGAGCATTATTGATTTGTTGGCTAGCTTTTTTTATTAACCACTTCCCATATAGAAGTGCCACCTGAATATTCATTCAGACATTTTATCGACTAGATTTGCTGAATATCCAATTGTAAATTTTAAACATTATTTACATTATAAAGCCCTACATTGCGTTACGCTTTGCCGTCAAAAACTGACACAATTAAATAAAGAAAAAAAATAATTGCTTTATGCTCACATTGCGCCACCCTATGCGCAAGTGTTTGAACAAAAAGTCCCGCTTAACAAACTTTGTGTTGGGATGGGAGGAGCCATAGGTTGTTTTTTTTTGTAAACATAAGAAAGAAGGTTCCTGCGTTTTCTGTTGGACTAGTAGCTATTGTTTATTTTAGCAGTTGCGGCTGTCAAATTATTGTCTGTTTTTGACCTTGTTGGGGGAGTAGGTAAGGTTATTTATTCTTCCATGAAAACAGAAATGAAATCCTTCTGCAGATTATGTAGGTAGTATAAATAAAATAAAAAAATTAAGCCAAATGAACTTCCGTGTAGACTGATTGGGAAAGACAAATTCAAAGGAAAAATGGCGGAAGTTATATGTAAAACGACAAAATCTCCAAGAGCCGCCTACTTAACAAACAGCATCAACCTCTATTTACGTTCGACCAAACTTTCCCAAATTAATACTAAAGAAACTAACCGAGAGTATAAATAAATTTGGCAAAACTTAACACCCTGTATTTCGTATTGAACTTTCCTGTTTCGCACTTCATGATAGGAGGAGTCACGTAATATGCACTTTATTTCAGAAGCTTGCTGCGTTTTCTGAGAGGCTAGTGTAACATTTATTTATCCTATACTTTTAGCCATGGAACTTGGTGACGTGTGAAAATACTAAATAAATTTTTTTAAATAAATATTTATGTAGTTCGTACGATTTTCTTTCGTTATACAAGTATTGCTGTTTTTTTTATCTATTTTTGGGACAGATGAAAAGCAAAGGTTATCTTAATCGAGCTTAACCGAACTAATTTGAAGAGTTGTCAATTTGCTCCGTATTCAAAAATGACACATTTAAAAATAATTCGATATTGAAAATGTGTCACATAATTGAAAATGTCAAATGTATCCTCAAGATTCCGTGATACCTTTTGTCTACTGGCAGTAATTAGTCACTAATCTAAAACAATTTTTTTTTGTGGTCTCTAGCATTTGACAGGTTTGTCAGTTCAAGCTCAAATAACTTTTTATTAAACTCTTCTTGATTTGTTGTTTTTAAACGAAGTAAACGTCATAATGCATTGAATTTGTACACTTTTGGCAGCTGAGTAGATCTACAAAACTTGCAAGTGTAGGAATTTATTTTTCTACTGTGGCACCACGTCAAAATGGTATAATATACATGTTATGTAATTTTGTTGCATGTCTCACCAGAACGTCATGTGCCATGAGAGTCACCCTGTTCTGAAGTAGTTTGTGGTGTGGCAAATTGTCCCGTTTCGCAAATTGTGTGGTAGGAGGAGCCACGGATTGGGGATTTAGCGAAAGTGAGAATTGAGAGGTGCTTCCTACGCTTGGTCTTTGGTGCAAGTCTGCAGCATGATTTTATGTGCGCCTAGTACCCAACTAGCATTTTCATTTCGCATGGGTTGATGGAATTTAGAATTTCTTTTTTCTAAATTCCTTTTGTGTTCCGCGACTGAATGAGTGTTTAAGAAATTTGTGAATAAGTACTAAATTGACAGTTCGTATATGCTGCTGAGTGCTGACGTGGGAAAGTGACGTTACCGATCGTTTTACAGGGTACATCTGGTCCAGATTTCACTAGATTTTTTAATCAAGTAAAAGAGAACTTCAAACCAATTTAGCAACAGGAGCAGAAAAATATACACTAAGATATTTTTACCAGAAATAAAATTTCTCATTCGTTTTAGCAGGCATATCCAAATTTAAAAACTTATCATATCACATTGGCGCTAAATATAGATTCGAAGTTTGAGAGCAACAACGTCCAATTGACAGTCGCCGTAAAAAAATAATAAAACGAACAGAAATCCAAGTTGTTTTGGCATATATTCTGGACTGGGAGAACCTCGTTCCTTTATATCAACGAATTTAATAATCTAACTAGCAAACATGAGGGCTGACGTTGATGCAGAAATTTGACAGCTGTCGCTTAATGCATCGATTACAATGCGTTGAGTCCTCTTAATATTTTTTGTAAACAGTTTAATATATGACAGTTGTACACAAATTTCAAAGTTACTTACAGATATCCTCACCATAAACATTTTCAACAAGTTTGGCAAGTTGTGGATTGAGGACTTCTTCCGCAAAAATAAAACGAAACGTCAGTTTTTTTTTACTTTTTTGTATTAACTACACATAGAAGTAATAAAATTATATTATCATATAATATAATAAAAAATATATAATTGTTTTAAATATATTTACAATAGTTAACAATATTTCATTTTCGTGTTTCGTTCTTATAAGAGAAAAAAAAGAAGATGTATCGATGATTAAGCGAATGGAATTTGTGTGAAAATATTGTTATAGCAAAATATTAGCTAAATTTAGAAAAGAAAAACAGTAAAGCAAGGTTTTCCTTGTTGTTTTCAAGCAAATTCAAATATAAATCCAGTAAAAGAAAATGATTTTGGAGAAGTTTCCATTTTCGCTTATAAATATGTTTTACATTAAATATAAATATGTACTCCATCTTTGTGTGGATTGTATAGGATTTTCAAAACATCGAATGGGCAATATTTCATTACGTGCGTATACAAATCATGCTTAACAGTTCGTTTTTACTTGTATTTTGTGTATGTCTGTGCTAGATGTATATAGGTAGTTGTTGAACCTTGAAGCTTATGCATTCTGCTGAATGAGGCTCTCCCATTTGGCTATAAGCTGATGTGAAGACGGAGCTTCCTCTGGATCTAGATCGCACAGCTGTGCCAGAGACAATGCTGGTCGCATGCCACGACTGTAGAGGTGTTTACCATCAAAGTCTGGACTGGGTGTGGCTCTGGAAAGATGTTATAATTAGTTTTAGATTATTTTGTTTTGTTATCTGTAGGAGTTCTAATTCTAAGGTAATGTTTCGCTAGAGATCAAGCTACTTTTTAGGAAACGCGCCCTAACACAATCGACTGAAAGAATGCAATCTACTTTTTAGTTGAAAAGTGTTTTTTTCACTGCGTTACAATTTTTAATTCAAGCCAAATCGAAGCTCACGACGAAGTATTGCTTAGTGTGACGCAGGCACGTTGTGAAGTGTCAATGTCACATCAAACTGAGCAAAAACTTGGGATAGAGTGGGGCACAGAACTATGTACTCCAAAACAAATGTAAAGAACAAATCAATGCAATTATTTTTATGAATTGAAAATTGCTATATTTGCTCTACCACAAAAGCAATATACTTACTTAATCTGACATCTAATCTAAAAGAACTGAGTCTTAATTGATTAAAATAGCGAAATTAACAATTACAGCAATTTTTCTGCGAATTGAATATTCTTGCCGCCAACTGCCACAGGTTATTCGCAATCCATAAAATACAGCCGCGATCCACAAACCAAGAAATAAGAAATTCGTTCGAACTCAACCTTTAAAAACGGACTAATCCGCGTCTATCTGCGACTAAAAAAGTTTTTATGTGAATGAAGTGTCAGAAACTACAAAAATGTTCGCTTGTTCGCTTTCGTGTGAATAGTGCTTAGTTCAATCAGCTTCGTAACCGTAATCTGCAGTAATCCAGTTATGTGACAGACGGGAAAGCAAGGCTGCGACCCCCATCGACATGGCCCCAACTTTAGCAGAATGACTATTCCTTTCCTACAGACTAAATTGCACTCCCTTAAAAATATAAAATATGATAATTTCATTATTCATTCGTATTGATTGGCAACAACTGCGACGAAACGTTAAAAAATCTTTCGAGCTTCGTTCTTATTTAAATATGCCAAAAGAAAATGGCTGACGCTATTCGCCACACGGGTTCAGTTGTTTCAGAATGACGTACACAAATAGGAAACTAAGAGAGAAAACAAAATGTCGGATCAAGACACCAACTGAGCGATTTCGATTTCAGACATTGTCTTTTTTTTTGTCAGTTAGGTCAGTTAATTGTAAAAATTAAAGTTTCGAATATTATACGAGGATACTGTACTATGTACCTACTTCTAAATATCAATTAATTGTTTTTTTTATTTTTTGTTTTACAAGTACGAATTTATAATTCGCCGCATTTATTGTATGTTGGTTTTATTTTGGAATCAGCAACAGCTTTTGTTACTTATGTCAGAGTTTGAATTCACGGACACGTATGTCTCTTCAATAATGTCAGTCAGGCTGTGTGTGTAAACACACACTTGAATATTTTTCCTTTAATAAATGGCGACGTTCAAGTATCTTCTTTACTTTGACAGCTGTCTAACCGGTCATATGAACAGCTGTTGCAGTTGGCGTTGTTGGAGGGGTAGCCGCCGAATCTAGTCAAGAAATTCGTGACTGAGTACTAATACGTCAATGACGTAGGAAAGTAACGTTCCTGACCAATTTAGTCGTTGCGTTCAGATAACTACCAGTCCAAACCAATCTATCGGCGACTTAAGATAACTAGATTTGTGAATGTGCCCAATGTTTCCCTTTTGAACTGCCACAACTGTCAATGCTGCAGTTCATTTCGTTTGCAAGGGCGTAAGCTGGAATTCAGCTCCTGCTTAAATTTGTCGATTGCCTCGCCACTCTAGTGAACTGAAAATTGTGTCAACCATGAGAAAGTGTAACTAAATTTGCCGAAGCTTCAAATTTCGAGAATGTGTTGACCAACTATAAATTTGCGATTTTTCATACAATTTTCATCAATTTTCTTGTTAAATTTTCTTGAAGTTAAACCTATTTGGCAACTATTTTCAATGCCAATCCAATAAAAATATAGAAAAAATTGGAATAAACTGTCACAATTTGTTTTCCTTTGTGTTTTTTCACTTCCTCAAACAGCTAAAAAAGAAATTTGGGTCGACGAAATGTAAACTGAGCTATCGGGCAGAAATTTCTACTTCCTAGAACAGATTTGTCAACTTCCCTTTCATAAACGTCAACAGTAAAACTTGTCACATGAAGCATGGTTTATTGAGTAAAAACATGGCAAAAGTTCGGAAACTAACTACTTAAGTGCGTTCTTGCAATTAGGGCAGAATTGAAAAAAACTATCGATTGCTTTTAAGAAGTCTATATGCGTTCACATTATTTAACAAACACGCAACAAATTAAGTTTTTTCGTTTCTAAAATGTTAACTTTGTCTTACTAATAAGAGCGGTTCCAACATTCACCTTTAATATTTTGTAGTACACAATAGAATATAGGAAAAAATGCAAGTTCGTAAAAATAAATATAGGTACCTAAGTATAGCGCAAATGTCATAATCTGGGATGTCAAATCAACTGTGGAAAACAAACAAACCTTTTACAAACAAATCTCGACTTCGCTATAGGTATTTATTTCAAATTTCAAAGCTACTGTCAAAATAAACTGTCAAAACTGCTTTAAGGACTAAAAAAAACTAATGCATGTAAATCTACACAATATTATTAACTATCATTACATATTTAATGACAAACAAACCTAGTTACAGGCCAATCACTCGAAACCAGAGAAAGTGGTTTTCGAATGCTAAGCAGCTAGTGCCAAATGACTTGGAATGAACTATTCTGTCAAAATACTTGACGTCTACACATCTAAGTTACTACAAAAAAACATCGAAGCCTTTACCAATCCACATCAAAAACACCAAATTGACCAACTCACAAGGTGTTACAGCCCGGCGGCCATATTACCACTCCTTTATGTCCCGGCTTAAAGATCGGGTTCCTTTGTAGTAAATAATTTTTGTTCTCACCAGAATAAATATGAAACTAGTGTGTCACCACAAAATGGGCCATAACTCACCTTGGCGATAAACTGTTACTCGATGAGTCGCAAAGTTCTCCAATCGATTTCGCTGATCGTAGTTTTCCCGGTCCGTAACAGTGTTCCACTTCCGAATCTTCATCCGACTCCAATACTCTGAAACAAAAGTGACATTGACATTGACATTGACAGTTCGATGGCATTTCACACAACTACTGCATTGACTTACTCATTTTCAATGGAGTCCAACAAATCCGGTGTCGACTGTCGAATTTTCCGGATTTTCTTCAGCTCGCTCTCGCGACTCTTGAGATCCTTCAACTCGCGCTGAATCTTCTCTTCCACCGGAATGTAACCACGTCGAATGGGCTTCCCGTCGGAGTCACGCTCTATGATTGGTGGGGTGACTGTCACTGGCGGAATATATGTTGGCGCTCTGGCAAAGTCAGCAATCAATGGAGTAGATGGGGTGTTGGGTTGGGTGGTGGCCACACCACCGCCGCTGACGGCACCACCACCACCAGTTGCGTTGCCATTGACAGCTGCAGTGGCATTGTTGTTGAGCGCGATTTTGCCGCGTGATGCGATGAATCGCTGCATCAGACCCTTGTGTGCCGGCCCGAATGTTATACGACGCGATGCGCTTGAGATCTGTGGCGTCGACACAGTCCGGGTAAGAATCTTCTGGGGCGGCGGTGACGGAATCGAGTTGTAGCCATTTGGGCGAATGTATTTCTTCTCGTTGATTACGATGTTGCTGTTGTCGTTGTTGTTGTTAATGTTGGTTGAGGTTCCATTGACTGGACTCGATGAGGCTGAAATTCCAGAATCATCCGAATGGTGTTCATCCAGATTGTCATCTTTACTGTTGACGGATGCTGTCAGTGATGATGCAGCCGATGAGGAGAGGTTATCGTCCTGCGATTGCTCTTGGACGATTGGTATGATGGCGTCGTCAATGTTTCCGTTGATGGTGTTCTCCTCCGATGGGTGCATCTTCTCACGTAACTCACGTTCACGACGTGCCACTTCGTTGATTTCCTCTTGAATTCGCTTCAAGGGATCGTCTTTCTGTAAAAGAACATGAAGAAAGAATAAAGAATGCGAATTAGTGAAAGTATATGTAGGGTCATGGGACAGTGTATTGAGTTACGCGCATGTGGGTGCCTCCCACGCCCACAGCCAACTACTGCAGTAGCGTAGCTTCTTATCGATTTCATTAGCGTGTAACCTAGAGAGCTAATGCCTTAGATTAGATTACTACAATTGCAGACTTTCCAGTCGCTGAAAACTATGTGGGATGGTGCGTGTATGACAGGAGGTGAGTGTAGTTAGTTTGGGTTTTTTTATTAATTGGACTTTGGTGGTTGATTTGTATGGTTTCGTGGTTTTTCTCTTCAACACTAAGGAGGATGATGCACTGCTCTTAACTTAATTAAAGGACATTAACTTGATGGTTATGGTGGCCAAATTAGGGTCTGCAAATGACCAGAAAACGTCAAAACCATTAATAAATTATGCGAGCATAAACATAGACAAGTTAGTAATTTTGCATGCTGGGAAAACGCGCATACGTTTAGGAAACGAACAAACCTGACCTGCAGCCCATAAACCGACCCATACGCGATGTTGCCTGATCCCATATAATGTACTGCGTTCAGTCCTTCACGTGTCTGACATTTTGGGGTACAACCAGAAAAAGGAAGGAGTTAATCTTGCAAATGTCAGTGTCAAATGAGAAGCAGAAAAAAAGTGACAGCTAAAAAATTGTAGCTATTCATACTCCTATTGAAGCGACATTATTTGCTTCCTGTCAGGAAGTGAACGTGCACTTCAATTCCTTCGTCATTTGTTTCTTAAGTATTAAACTCCGTTCATATATCTTGTCTGAAGGCAAAAAACACTGGGAACGTTCAAAACTCTAGCTTACTACGTCTGACAGCTGGCTGGAGTTAGATATGATAATGTTGATCACGTCAACAATTTTTCCAGTTGACGAGCTTAAAAGGGATAGTTGACAAATCTGGTCAAGAATTTTTTGACTGAGGACTCATTTGACATTTCGATTGTAATGTGTAATGCCTGCCCGACGTAGTCACGGGAAATCAAGTTCAGTCAAATTTTGTCGTCTTAAGATAAATAGACGTTTAAATATCCTCAGTAATATTTGGAAGAGCTTATGGGTTTTTTGGACAGCTGTCAAAATGAAGGATATACTTTCTACGGACGATGATGCAACATAAGTGCAATATAGAAACATACTTCATCATTGAAATTTTGACAGGAGCTTAAGACTGAAAGCAAAACCAAGTGACGAGTTCTCAGCTCTGTGCAAAAATAAAGTCACCAACTGTTGCCGAATGACGACATCGTGTAAGTCTTCGGATCTTCAAATGAATGCAGCTGGGCCACCAAATATAGAACCGCACAGCCGGACTTAAGGTATACTTAGAGTTCATCATACATTAGTATAAGTATGAATTTAAATTCGTCAACTCGAGTTCACTCCTGCATTTCCGTAGCTCAGTTAGTGCTTGAAAATTGAAATAAAACGCTTATAGCTAACCTGCTGCAATTTGTGGTGTGCGGCGCTTTCTTATGAAACTGTGGCCTTATGTTCTTTTGTTAGAATTTTTTCTGGTAGTAGTAGTTTATTCAGGTGTCGGGTCTGAAGTTTGACGTGCATTTCGCTTGTCAGGTTTAAAGTTATACGGGAATTTTACTTGTCGCATCTAAAGTATTACTAGGACTTTGATGGCGAAGGTTTTCTCATGGTCAAATGGCAAGCAAAAATGAGAACAAATCATCTGTCAGCTGTCAAATTGTGTGGCTGTTGAAAAAGTGTTGTCGATTTCAATTAACCTCTAAACAGACGGTTTTTATAAACTAGTTTCTGATTTAATTTTTTCGTAAGTGTATACTCATTTTTGAAATGGCAAACGGAAGACAAAATCAGCTGTCAGCTGTCAATTGTTTGTCGCTGGAAAAAGCCTTGTCAATTTGAAAAATAAACTTCTAAGAAAAATACACATTTAAAATCAAATAACTCTTGTTGTCACAGAAAATCCTGTCAAAATTTATTTTGATTTTGTATTAGGAGAGAGGACAAATAGAGGGCGAAAGTGTGCATCGATTCATGCGTTCTAGCATTTTACTGGGGCAACCAGTGTCAACTTTTACGGGCTTTTTTAATCCTCTTAGAAAACCTCTACCACAGTGCATTGAGGATTGTGCTGATCTGATTACTGCTGAAGACCTTGACATATAAAACCAGAACCTGTTCTTTCTCCAATGCTTTGCGTAAACGACAAATTATAGCTAATCGCGTTTCATTGCATTGAAGACGTCACTAGCACCAGTGATTTTCGACTGAGCTTATTCTCTTGTCCTTTCTACGGATCTGAGGTGTATCTGCATTTCAGAGTTTAAGGTTACGAAACGGAAACAACTTGTGGGCAATCCCTAATCAACGCGATCATACCGACTTGGGTCAAGTGGAAGAAAATGCTTCCAAAGCGAGTGCAACCAGTTTCTGTCTAATATAATCCAATTAGTTTCGCGACACGACCATCACACCCTAATTAACTTAGCTAAACCCTTAAACACACAAATTATTAAACCCACAACCGTCAATTTCAATTAGACTGCCTTTCGCCCACCCAACAATTTCTTCTCCCAAAAAAAAAACATCAAACAGAAAATAGAAAAGGTAAACAAACAGCAACAAAGCACGCGCCATACCCATATGCTCTTGTTTATTTTTTTATTTTTTTGCTTCAAAGTAAGAGCTTGGTCAACAAACAATTAGTTATCTCACCGTGGCCATCTCTTTAAATGGACACGATGACTCTGATGGTGCTTTGGAGACGCACTAAGTGATTTAATAAGTTTCACCGCGCCTTTTATTTTTATTTTTTTCGGTATGGCACATCCGATTAATCGGCTCTCAGCGACATTGTGGATTTTCGGATTTATGACACTTTTCCGTGACCGTTTTAGATTTACGTGGAGATTTACTCACAGTACACCGTTTCCATTTTAGCAGGGTCTGGCCTTGACGACGGAGTGGAAGGAAGGTCAACCTGGAGATTAAACATTCGATTGAATAAATGAATAGGTTTGCAATTTAGCCTTGATAGAGACTGGCAGAGAGTTCTTCATAGAGCAAGCTTAAATTTATCACTGGCTCGGCAATTATTGCTTCTAAATTATAGTAGTTGAAATTTAAGCCTCGGAATTACTATAATGATAGGTCCTGGACATAGGACTGTCGGAAGTTGTTGAAAGGTTAAGACGAAATGATTGGAATACATGTGAGATAATTCTTGGTCGACCACTAAGTGATTTATCTAAGTCGGTGGAGACGAATCAGGGCTGCCACTTCGCGATTTAAAAAATGTCGAAAAATTAAAGGGAAAAATTGAAAATTTTGGGTTTATCTAAATCGAATTCGAAAGACATATAAACAATTCAAATAAAAATAAAAAGTAAGACACATATCCCAGCCAACGACTGTCCGAATGAGTTCTCCTAGATGAATGTTTTGATAAGTCCCATCTGACTCTAATTTGGAATATTTGAGAGACGAAAGTGTTGTCCTTTTTTTAGTTTTTGACACAAAGGAGTATGACAAGTCCCATCTGACTCTAATTTGGAATGTTTGACAGATGAAAGTGCTGTGCCGAAGGAAGAAATAAGTAATGCAAGTTGTGAAGGTGAATGTGTCTAAGGAAATTTTATCTTCAAGTTGGTCCGTGAAAGCAGTGACACATATCTCGTTTAATACTTCTTAACCTCCAGAGCCACCCCTGTATAAATCTACGTAATTATTTCAATTTGCATAAACTTCCTCTAGGTGTTCGCATTTTGCTCTTCTTTATTTGATTCGTCGGCGGTGTGAATGTTATGTCAATGTAAGAATTGACGCCGAAGAACGTCAAGCCATACATGAATCGCTCTAGATTCTTAGATGAACTTGCCAGCAAACGAAATCTTTTTATGGGGAATTTGATGCAAATGTGGAAAGCGATGTGAAAAGTTTGGAAATGGAAACGTTAATGACGACAAAAACGAAAATCCATTTAATATGCTATGTCCTTTAGCCTTCTGTAGTTTAATGTGACAACTGACAGCTATTATGCCTGACGTTATCGACATTTCATTTTGTTCAGGTAGACAAATATAGTCGACTTATTGGGGACGTTCAGCTTTCTAGTTTAGCAAGTCTGACAGCTAACTGACTTCATGGATTCCTGTTTTTGTTAGCCCAGATTGGTCATGTGAATAGTATTTTTCAGTGGACGTTTATGGTTGGGTTGCCGACAAATCTAGTCAAGCAAATCCAGCCTGCATACTCAGTTGACATTTCAAAGTTTTAAAATTCAAAATAAGTCCGTGAACACAAAAACAGTTCAAGTTGACTTGACAACGCGTTCGTATACCTAGCCCAGACAAATCTAGTTGACGTCTTACATGAACTATGTTTTCGAAAGTGAAATGTGCCCAACATGCTGTCAACATCTATTCAGTGAAAAATAGCAAAAAAAACAATTGAAAAAAAACACAGTCTCCCGCACTCTACTTGCTACAAAAACTTGTGTCAAATTTATCTGTCAAAATCGACAGCCACATGAAATGTCGTTAGATCGTTTATTTCGAACGACCGTAGACCAGAACAGAGAGAACTGTCATAAATGGATATAGTGTCACCATTTCAAATGCAGACGCAGCAAAAACGATTGTCTTCACCAAAAATATGACAAATACTGACAAATAAGATGCAAATTAAACTAAACAAGTGATTGTATTCGACGTCTGATGAAAGTTGTCACACTTTCTACTTTTCTCTTATGGTCTTCCTAGATTAAGCACCGATTATAGACTGCCGATCAAAGGCATATAATTTCCAAGCTACGACAGACAATGCATCATTTGACAAACGAAAATCAATACACCTACCAATTAATTTCTGCCATATTTGTGAACACCCCCTTCCTTTTGCGCCAAACATCACGCATATTCAATATTCATGACCTTCACTTTGCTATTACCATCGGCGGCGCCGACGACGACGACGACGGCAACGAAAGTGAAAACTTGAATTGAATGCACTCTACCTTCACCATGTGCGCTGCGGCACTCAGCCGCTACTGCTGTCATGGCCCATGGCCGCAATAAGCAAAAAACCCGACTTAACCATAGCACAGCAACATAGTATACACTGTACCTAGTTGGCCTACACCATCTGCTGGGAGCAATTTCTTTCCAGACGATTGGCTTCACTCGTGCTCTGTGACCTGCCACTGCCATCTGCGCAAAAATTACACACCTGTCATTCTTCTTAACGAGTTAAAGAAAAAACAAAGCGAATTTTGTGCGCCGACGACTATGGTTAATGCCATCTAAACAAATACCGCATTAAAATGTGAGAAGTCCAGCAAAAAGAAAGCAAAGTACCGAAATAATGTTCGCGCAAAGAAAAGAAGTTGTTAACAATACAATTTTCGTTTTTTAACAAAATTTATTAGTTTCTCCAGTCTGGGGTGCGCTCGCTAGATGTCATGGCAGGTGATTACAATAATTGGCAAGTGAGACATTATTTGGCAAGCATGCTGTTGCAAATAGCCGCCTGCTACTTAACGGTGTAATTGGATACAATCAGGGAGAATGTTTTTAATGTCTGTGACATTATGACAGGCAGAATGTTAGAATGGATTTTGGATGTCAGACAATGCAATGGTGTGCAGAATATATTTTAAAGTCAATAGAAAACATGAGAGAACAGTGTATTAGGGCGCTCAAGGCACTTAAGGGAGAACTTTGGTAGGATTACATGGGATTAATCCAGCTTAAGGCGATGCGCGATTGCATTGAAAGAGTTTGTCGCTCCAAAAATAAAGCTAATGGATCTTGTGACTGACTCTGAGTGAATTTAAAATCGTTTTGACACTAGCTTAAGCCAACATAATTTTAGTTATAAATTTGGATTGTACTCTTAAGTGCTCATTGTATTTTACAATTTCGTCGGCAGGCTTTTTAAACACGGTTCACATCATGAAGTGGCTTGTTACAGAAGTCGACATATTGCCTCAAATGTTTTTAAAGGCGCGAGAAGGTCTTTACTGACCTTGATACAGCAGAGTTTTCTCTCCCTTGTCCCCACAGGGAGACAAATTCGATAGGAATCTCCGTTAAAAGTCGCAATTTATCCCTAGTTTCCCGGAAAGTATACTTTCCATGTATTTAGTTCTATTTATTACCTTAGAACTTACTTTCTAAGAGCCTTAAGGGGGGCAGGGTCACAATATTTCTGCTCTTCTATAGAAGAAGTATACTTAAGTTGAGCGACGCTCCTCTCGGTATGCATTCTCAATAACCGCCTGCAAATGTTTAAGCTCCGATTCTACATGCTACAAAGTTAATTTTTGATTTTTAGGGTGGGCACACATTTGCGAACTTTATATATGAATAAGCACACGTGACACCCAATTGATCGTCGCTTTCGTATTGACAGGGACTGCCTGAACGCAATGGCCTCTCCACATGCAGCTGTCAACTGTTTAATACACACGGGCCGAGATGGCGAGCACAAACAAAATGCAGCTGTCAAAGGAAGAGCTGGATATATGACACAACTTGCATTTGCATCAGCGGCAGTACCATAGCGTTCAGGCAACTAATCGTCTCAGGAAAAAACTTATATGCGGTCAAAGTCTTAGACCGGTTTCTGTTCCTTTAAATCCAGATGTATATTTTGTAAGAAGTCTATTTTTTAATTTCAAGTGGATACGTTAGAAACACTGGTTTGCTAAATGTGACAGCTGACAGTTATATATGTCTCTTTTTATTGCAGCCTTGAACAGTTCAGTTATTCGTTTAATTTGACGTTACCAAGTTTTTACGTTCAGAGAAAATATACCGCGATACTAATATTCATTTAAATTGCATATTGTAGCCTACAAAATATTAAGTGTGAGGGTTAAAAATGATTATCAGTCTTAATTTTGACAAGTTTGGTAAATAAATTCCAAAAAATTAATGGGTAAGTTCAAAATTCTGGTTAACTAAGTCTGACAGTAGCCGGCGGCGCGGCGGGTGTTTGAATTTTCATTGGACTAGACACTAGAGTGTGTGAATCGTTTTTTATTCAGTTTATAAAGTGGTAGTCGACAAATCTAGTCCATAATAATTCGACTTAGTACTCGCTTGACATTTAGAATGTATTTCTGATTTAGTACAAGATCATTAACGATTTAAGGGAAATTTAGACCAGATAAATCACGGCGACAAAGTAAATTTTGAATGTGTCGAATGTCTAACCCAAGTTTGACCAAGTTTGACATTCGGCAAAATGGATGCCAACACTAAATGAGAACACAAAACGAATGAAGATTCCCGTTGCATTATATTTGTATACACTAATATCCAATACCTACTAAAAGTGGTACAGTAATTGTGAACTTTAGTACACTAATGGTGGAAATTTTTAAAAATTGAGTAGTCTACTACAATTTTATATATTTTTTAAGTTAGTTCTTTGCAGAATTTTAAATGAGAAAGCTCTGTGATTAAAAGAAGTTGAAAAGTACGTATCCATACAATTCAATTATCCTTTCAAGCATCCTGCTACTGCGCGGTGTTACATCAACCAGTGCCACTTCTTTTAATCTTCGCACGAAGGTCGGTTCTGATCTTCTTTTTTACAATATCCAGATTCTTGCAAATCAGAAAATCAATTAAAGACTCTTCCCACGCTATTGTCGTTGCGGCTAATAATAAACAAATAAATATCGCTTGCGTATATTCACTTCCCTATTGCGAGGGGGCTCTGCACTAGCAACTTATGCTTGTTGGACAGCCATCAAGTCCAGAAGTTTCTCTATTGTTAGCAAAGTTCAACACCACAACTCATTCTGGTGAGACCATTCTGACATATTCCTGAAAAATCAAAGCCTTCTGCAACCATTTACCCTTAGTAAGGCAGCTTATTTTTAAGCGATAGTGGAACTTTGACTCCTAAGTTATGCCAGGTTATAATGAACTATCTGCAGGTATTTTAATTTCCAACGAAGCCAACGGCGCAGCAGTCATGTCTTCGTGTAGATTACAACTATACGCTGCAACAATTACATTTTATAAACATTCCAAGCCAAAACCGGCCGCAGAATTCATCCAACGGAATGCTCTTCAGCCTCCAGGTAAAAAATTAATTAAGTCGACCATTTTGTATCTTCCGTAGATGACATACCGATCAAGATTCCATTGCCATTATCTGGCTGGAAACGTGCGCGACACTTTGTTGCAATCGCAGAAGACTGTCCAAGCATATATAGTTTGGTTCTGGATTTGTTTCTCTCTGGTACGCAGCATATGAAAATAGCGGCCAACCTGGATCTTTGCGCAGCATTGCAGATTGCACTCTGTCCATCCAACCGAATGCCTGGCTGACTCGACGACCATGGTAATTATTTTAATGACCAAGACACATCCAGTGATGTTCTGCAAAACAATGAAAACCCAGTCTACTCGTCGTTGGACTATTTTATAACTCCGAAACGGGTTTCTTTTTTCCTGAAGTTGAACACCGAAGGTCTGTGTCAAGGCGCACAACGAGCATGGTTTTACTTTTCATAAAATGGTGTCCACTTTTCACCCCAACTCATCTCCTCTCCTTTACAAGATGTTAAGTGGACTGATTTTCTTTCTTTTTGTTCTAGATTTGCTTACCAGTTCCATGTTCGTCCGCTCAATAGCTATGCTTTTTGTAATGTAGGTTGTTGATGCTCTAAAAAAAAATAAAACCTATCTTACCAACAACAACAAAAAATGCTCTTCGGATAACAATCGACGTATTCAAGTGGCGGAGCGACCAAGATGCGATTAACGCCAGGAACGAGTGGAGCAGAGGAAACTTTTGACCGTTTTTGTTGCTTTGTATCGGACAGAACAGATTGAAATTGCTGTTAATAGGTGAACATCAGTGAAAAAGTTTAATAAAAGAGAAGAACGGCCGGCTGCCGCGAATGAGAAAAAAAAGCGGACAAATGTATTAGATGGATTGGATACGAGGTTATCGGGTCAGTAGTAGCTGACAACTGATGCGATGATGAAGAAGAAGAAACACGAAGGAAACCGAAAAAACGTTGATTGTTTTTAAAAGAAAAGATTCGAATAGAAGCAGCAAATGCCTCTTCCCAAAATACGCATGAGGGAGACGAAGCATGATTTTGATTCACAAGCCAACTTCTTGTGGTCCTGCTTTCAAAACAGGCCGGAGATGAGCACCCTGTAAGGCGTTCTTCAGCTTTTCAACAAGTTGATTTAAAAAATTATGAAAACAAGTTCTTTTAGACTACAACAACATAATGTGAAAGGGAAAGGTAAAGAGACAATTTGTCTAGTGGCTTAATCCATAAACAACTTTTCAATTAGATAAGGAAGATCAAAGTCTGTTAGTAGAAGTCCAAAACGTATGTTTGAATTCAGGAAGAATCTTACAGATGCTAAATGCAAGCTAAGGACACTTGATCTATGACAAACAAAATCGTTTTTATGAACCTTAACTGCAGTTATTGGCAAAGAGACCTCGAGGGGCTTTTCTAAAAGCGGTGTCGTGCTGCAATAGTCGGAACATTGAGGTAGTTGAAGACCTGAGTAATGAAAAGTGATCTGGAAATATTGTAGACAGCTTAAGCCGGAAATTGAAAAACTAAGTCAACGAGCCAAGAACTATGCAACTCATTTGATCAGCTCTGGATAAGCGGAACAAATAAGAAAGCCGACTAGGAAAATCAACTTTTCTCTTGCGATTGAATGAAAATGGAGCTCGTTTGTCAGTTGCAATCCATTTGAAAGGGCAGAAAGTTCCAAATTCAGAGCACTTGCTAATTGGTGTTATATTTGGGCAATTGCAAGCATTTGCTGAAAGCGCTAGGTATATACGATGCAGATCCGTAAGGTTCAGTGGACCAAGGCCAAAACAGTCATTGCTTGGTGGAAGCCATTTTCAATTGGAGCTGCTAAGTCGAGCAGGATGTATAAAAAATAAAAACTAAATGCCTGTCGATGTCGATCTGTGGCTAGAAGCAAAAACCGCTTATGTCCAAAAATTCCATTTTCGAGAAAGGCGGTAAACGACTTTAGCGGTTTTTTTTATTGGCTTTTTATAATGAAAAATAAAATTAAAAATCCAGGATTTTTTTGTATAACAGAACAGAACATGCAGATTATGATGCAGCACAAAACTGTTTTGTCTTAAATCGACTTAAGCGGTTATTGCTTGTGGCCTATGACAAACAAACATGTAATAAGAAGCAGGCTTCGTCCGGACACTCTTGTGAGTTGTTGAAAACTGCCAGTGACTTTTTTGGATCAAGGCTTGTAGAATGCTGCAGGATCGGATCAAATTTAGATGAGCTCACACTCCCTTTTTGTAATACATATTAAGTCCACAGAAAGTAGCTCCACGACGGTTTAAAGAAGAGCAGATCCCCCCTTTATTGAGGCCGTGGTGTACCCCGGACTGTAAGCTCCAGCAAAAGTAAGATCCCCCCAGGTTCAAAAGAGTTGTTGCAACTATTGGAATTGGAAGTAGTGCAGGTTTTAGAACCTAACCGCAACCCTATATGAAAGTCAAAGTGGATGATCTTTAAGAAAGAGAGAAAAGAGAAGCCGCCGCGATGAAAGGTGCCGTATCAATGGCCATTTAACCCAAATTGCTTAAGAGTACAAAAACCTTGGGGTCATTTTTACGATTTTTTTTTAAATATAGTGAGACACCTAAGACGACCTCGTTCAAGTCAAGGTAGCTTGGAAAGAGGTTTATTGAGGGCAGCAGTGATTGCAAAACATTCGAAGCGATTGCGGCTTGGATCAATTTGTATACCTACGAAGAGCAGGTGTTGAAACGGTTGAAAAACTATTGCAAATTATTTATTCCCATACTCGAAAAAGTTTTTCAAAACTGTAGCCACTTCTTAAACAAGCCAGTTTTGTCTCGTATCGGGGGTAGGGCTACAATTTCCGACAGTCTATATCAGGCATCATACGAATTCTGAGGGTATAGTGAGACAAAAAACGTATGTGCGTTCGATTTAATAGCGCGCGGAAAACGATTAAAAAAGCGCCAAAATCAACGCATACTTCTAGGTTTCTGAATATTTTCTTTTGGGAACCTATTTTCTGAAGAAATTTTTGCCCCAAAAGCCATTTTTTAACAACCACTAGGATTGTTTGACGTGGGCCCTAGTGCGCACTGGGTTAACCCTAATGCGTTTTATATAGCACTGAACTCGCCCTGGCACTGAAAACCTGTGTTTGACATGGCTTTTAGGGCACCCTAATTGTGCCCTGAACTGACCCAAGTTAATTTGTGGGGGCAAGAATTCAGTGCTGAGTTTTGCTGTCATTTCGCTTGCTGTCATTCATTTCAAACTCATCATCTATATTGCGAACACTTTTATCAACTATTTGCATTATGGCAAACCCAAGCTCAGAATAGAGTTCTCTTATTTTTAACCATAAGCGGGAAAAGGTTTTACCAAAAGATAAATATTTATCAATATCAAAAACTGACAGACTTCAGGGCAACATTTTGCGTTCGATATAGAATGCAGGGTTTTTGACAGGCGTGAAAATTAGCTGACACTTCTCAGTGGGCACTAGTGCTAGCCACGTCAAACAAAACTACTGATTAGGATTACAGATGCGATTATAAAACGTCAGTCAGAATGAATAAATTCAGTGTCGCTTTCAATATGTTTATGGAGGAAACACATTGCTAATTTTTCTGATGAAATAAGAAAGTGTGCTTTTTAAAATATTTTGTTTGAGGATAAGATATGTGTGCCATATAAACAACAAAAGACCGAATGGCCCGATCGGGCAGATTGTTGCAACGCTGATTACTACTAGATTCTGTTAGTCCCTCGAATTTAGTTGCTGATATAAATCATAATGCATACCTAATCACTATTCGTGGTGCGTGGCACAAAAATCTACGTATTTCAAGTCGCCTCGACTTGCCTGAAAACAAAAATTAGCGTCGCTTTGAGGCGTCACGTAAATAGAAAAAGGCAATTGAGTACTAGATTTTTCGGCTACTCCTTCATAAAGGATAGTATCCTGCTAGCGCTAATTTTTAGCGTCCCTAGTCTCCACTTCGTTTCTCCACACCAAAGATAAATGCTCGCTAAATTATTAAACATCATATAGATGGGACAAAAACGTAAACGTAATTTTTACGATTTTCGAATTTCAAACTTCGCAATATTTAAATCGTTCCAAAACAATGGGTATAAGAAAAATTTAAGATAATATAATCATTGCTGCAGGAGCTCAAATAATTTCTGTGATAGCAAGCAGAAGAAGACGCCTTTCTTCGTGGCCCATAAATTCCTAAGTATTTGCAAACAAACTGCTGATTTTTTTTGGCTTTGCGTTTTATTTTCTTTCTCGATCAAATGTTTCTCTGCGGTTTCCTTCAAACATAAATATTCATAGTAAACGCAACACAAACTTCATCCCCTGTCAAAATTTATCTTCGATTTAATGTACCCGACATTTTTTTCGCGAGCTAAATGAGTGGAGACTTTTCATCGACCCATCTATATGAAGTTAAGAATTTAGCGGGCGAACAGGATACTGCTTTGCTAAACTGCCTCGCTAAATTCTATCTTTGTAGACATTTTTGTATGGGAGATAAAATTTAAAGCGAGCAGGATACTAAGTTTAAGCGTCAATTGAAAAAAAATACTGTTTATGTCATTGACTGCTGCTAGTCAACTTCACGCATGTTCCAAAAATACAGAACGCTACTGTTTTACAGCGGAAAACAAAATAAACTTGACACGACCAAGTTTACTTTCATAACAAATTTGCATGTAGTATGCTGTCTGCCTATTCGTTGAGAGGGTGAGAACTAATGTAGGATTTGTTAGTGTTTTTTTTATTTATTTGCTAGCGGACCACGCGAACTTCATCCCGCCCCAATTTAAAGCATTCAGATAAACTCCAGAGTGATAATGAAACAATCGAAATCAGTAGAGAGCGATATTTTTCTTCGAAGACGGTTTGCCAACACGCGAACAGGCAATCGTACAGCTGCTGACCGTGCGAAAAACAGGGAAATTCGAGATTAATCCCACAGACTTCCAACGATTGGCCTTGCGATTTATTGATTCTCATCGCAAAAGCCAATCGAACGGGGAACTGAGTCCGCTTGAATAGGAATGGAAGATCAGTTGGAATAATCGGAATTCGTGGGATAAGGACTTCCTCTCCTTTGAATTTGCCCTTGATGATCGTCGCTTGAATCACATTGTCCATCAGTGAGTCAAAACGGGCAATTTCACATTGCCACCATGCGCTGCAACGTGTATTTGCCTTGTGTATGACATCAGCACACACTCATAGGCGCCTACGTTTTTATTTATATGGACAAAATCAGATGTTGACATAACTTACGAACGCGTTGACCAATTTCGTTCAAACTTTAGATAAACCAACTACAGTACCATGCAAATAAACCCTAAAAATTTGATCGAATTCGGTTAGACCGTTCGTGAGTTATAAAGTCACAACGCTTTTGCAACTCTCTTTTATATTATAATAGAGAGATTTACCAATAGTTAGTTTTAGTTTTACTACTGCGATCTCAAGTCATTGCATGTACTAGATCCTAGAACTACATCCTTAAACCTAGTATGCTGTTCCAGGAAAGCTAAAATGAAGCGCCTCTCCAATGTTTTTCTCCACCACTTCGTTTAATGTTCGCTTAATTTTGACAGTGTAAGTTCCGTAAAAAAAAGAACTGTGTTGGTAAAGTTGATTGACTTGCTACTGTTAATTTGCTTTCGTTTGAAATTTTGTTGCAAATAACGATATTTTCTCTTATCTGTCAAAATTTAGCTGTGGAAAAATGTATTTTTCATTAACACGCTTACTTAAATTCTGAAGAGAGATATTTCCTACAGTGACTAACAATCTCAGCTTCAACTGCGTACTGCTTGGCTTAATCGCTTAGCTTAATTTTATCTTTGGAGATATTTTTGTATGGGGCTTAATTTAAGCGCGAGCAGAATACTAGTCTTTAGAAAGAAAAAATAAGAAAATAGTCACATATCTCATGTCATGATGGATAAAATGGCTATAGGGAAGCAAATTCAGTGGGACTTATTTCAATTTCACCGAAGATTTACCTCCCGCGATATAAATATTAAGAGATTAACCGATACATGGAAGATATCTGTACATTTTTATTTAAGTAAAAAATTGTTATTTCGTTTACTTTTCCAAAATAGTAAAATACTACAAAATTAATTTCTTTGTAGCTTTGCTTCTTTTCAATAGATGACGCTCTTTTGCTTACGCGTTACTATGGAAATGAATCTCTTCCGACAAGATGTCGCTCTTTTGTTTACATTATTCTATGGAAATGAATTTTTTTTTGAAAAAAAAATTGTTTTTCTGTTTACGTTGCTATGGCAATTTAAACTTGACGGCGACATGTGCTCTTTTGCTAATCCGCTGTAAAACAGTAGCGCCTGTGTGTTTTGGAACATATTTTCTCGCAGAAGTATATGAAAATGACATTTCACTGTGTATGTGTATGGTTTACGTGATCAATAAAAACTGAAATACAGTCGAACTTCGATAACTTGAACCATCATTTGCCACAAAAAAAAATCGAGTTATCAAGTAAAATACAAAATTTATTATAAATATGTATAAATATGTATTTGCGAATATAGAAGAAAAAAAAAAGTGTAAGAAAGGAACATATTTATTATTTATAATAGTCTGTTATACATGATTGCATTGTCTTCCTCTTATTTTCCAAAAATTCAAAACAATATACCGCCCCCGAAAGCGATGCATTATAAAACGAGCTTGTAGAAACATGGAGAATTTGGGAATTCCCTCTCAGAATTCGACTTATCGAAGGTGACACCAAATAATCTCTTCGAATTATCAAGACATTCGATAGTAATAGAAGTTCGAGTTATCAAATACAAATTACATGGAAATTATAGTCTTGGCGCTATTGCCAACCAATTTTATTCGAGTTATTAAATATTCGAGTTATCGAAGTTCGACTTATCGAGGTCCGACTGTATATTAAGACAGTCAGCTGTCAGACTTACTAAACTGGAGTTCCGAATGTACCCAATCAGAGTCAACAAAGTTTCATATATTTTTTATGCGCTTGTGATAATACAATTGCTTTGCTATGGAACTAGTTAAGAAATTTATACACTAAAATTTAACAATATAGACCAAGGAACGAAATGGGAACAGCACATCTGGATTTTGAAAATTTACTCTACTACTTTCTTCGATTCGACTAAGGGAAATGGGCAAGAGAGAGTGCTATACGATGGATTTCTTCCGCCAAGAAGAAGCAAGACCACAAAATCGAAAGGAATTATAATGTGAGTGGAACTCTTATAAGGAAATATACCTCTCTGAGGCGTACAATAGACCAAAAGGTCGCTTCTTTCAAATAAATTGTTCTTCGATTCGAAGTTTTTTTCGTCTCAAAAAATGGACACAATTCACAATTCATTGGTGAATCAGGAAAAGCGCTTAAATTGAGGAGAGGCACCTGACTTTTAAAGATGCAATGGTAAAAACAACTTTTGTTGGCAAACACTTTGGTTCAAATTAAAGCTTTTCAAGATCACTAATTCATAATTACGTTCCTTTTGAGTGATTTGTTTGAACAATTGAATTCTGACAGTCAATCTTCTGTGCATTTATCTCTTGGGAAGAGGGTGTTCTTTCTGTGTTCTGTCTAATAACAAAGAATTTTGAGCTCTTTTCTGGTCGAAGGAGTCCTCAAAGTTGTAGGTTCCTTAGTCACAAAAAATAAAATTCAACTCAAACCATATAGGTTGTAAAAAGTTTGACCTTTTGTACCTTCACATTTCGTACTAGAATACGTCAGAGTTCGTACTGATTCGCGCTGTCAAGAAAACCGTGTTAAAACCTGACATCAGATTTGACAGATTGCATTCTCATTATATGACATGAACATGACTGATGAATTTTCAAAAACAAGTATAGAGACAGAGACCCTATTGCATGGCGAAAATGTCATGTGATACCATTCACCCTTAGGCAATACCAGATCTATTCCAGTTCTGCAGCGCAACTATACGAGTATATTAGATCACCCGCACTGCTCGAGGTAAAATAAAATACACCTGTCAGCAAACGTCGAGCATGTGTTTGCATCACAATCAATAGATAGCTTGTCTGATAAAACCGCCCATTGATCGATTGCACAACAA
This sequence comes from Cheilosia impressa, assembly GCA_948293265.1. Classification (NCBI taxonomy): domain Eukaryota; kingdom Metazoa; phylum Arthropoda; class Insecta; order Diptera; family Syrphidae; genus Cheilosia; species Cheilosia impressa. The sequence continues at coordinate 3,912,089 of OX411882.1, forward strand.
TGTGACATACTGTCATCGTGTCTGATGACTTGACAATCTCCGGGCTAACTGCCTGCGATCTATTACGCAATTGACTGTTTCTTCTTCTTAGCATTGCCACTGCCACCACGCCTAAGGCGTGCTTTCAATTCCAAATGCAACGTCTCAGCATTTCTAATGTTGTACGTATTGAATAACGTCCACAAAGGGAATTAAATGTTTTCCTCCTCTTCTACCTGTGTTACGAAGCAAGCTCTCGCGCTGATCGAATTTTCAATTCCGCACACTGTCAGATTTGACTTCGTCTTCAGCAACGAATGGCACAAAGTGGCGGTTGGACTTGGTGGTCCCCTTGATTTATGAAAATACTGCAAATGCGTGCAGGGAATTCACCATCGCATTGGGGGTTTCGTGTAAGACGTGCGACACAGAAACCACACCGTTCAGCCAAAATGCGTGTTACGTCAGACAGATGGCAGGTAACATCTTTTCTTTCCGAATTAGTTGAGAGGTTTCGTCTTGTTTCTCTCGAAAGGTCGCACGTTTCTTTGGGTGGCTTTGCGAATGCATTTGCCATTACGTGAATGTTCAGTGGATAGCAAAGCATTCGCCGTGTACGTTAACGAATGCGCATTTATTTTATAAACAATTAATTGCAGAGTTTTGTTATACAAAAAAATCGTGACGTGAAGTTAATGCTATTTTCGAGTGAGGTCTGTTCGCCACCGCGGTCAAATTCATGGCCGTAGTTGTTGTCTGTTATGATCGCACTGAATCGTGGAGGAAGTATTTTTATTTTATTTTTCCAAATTGCATAATGGCGACAGCATGGGTAACCAACCAGATTCTGTTGTTTTCTGTCTCGTAAAACAGTTTGGAATAATAATGATTGCTTTGGGGTGAAGTACCTCTTACAAGTCAAACTTTTGGAGGGAAACGAAATTTGGGGGAAATTATGTTTACCTCGGTGGAAACGTTGGAGTAGTTTTTGATAAACAGATCCTTTTGGATTGATGCACTTACCTGTAAAGAGAGAAAAAAAAAGTGTTATATTTCAAATATCGAACAACAATAAGAAATAAAAATGTTAAGTTTCAAAAAAGTCAGAAAATCATTGACTTTGAATGATGGATGAGCCATTCCTGACCACTTAGAGACGAATTTTAAATGCAAATTTGAATCAGAGAAGCCGATTTTCAACTGACATTTGAAAGATAAATATAATATAGTCTTGCAGGGGATTAAGTTGGCTTAAGCGAATATGTGGTTCAGTTAAAATCGTAGCTATGTCGTATCAATAACAATAATAGTGGTGCATTTGACACAGCTAAAGTGGGTTTCCGTTCACATTTGACACTTGCTAAAGCGCACGTAATTTGACAATTGTCGCCATCATTATTAGCAAGGCTGACAGATTTGTCAACTTTAACAAAAACAAGTAACAATGACAATTTACCCTCTGTTAACTTTGGTTTCAAAAACTTTCAAACTTCACAAAGTAGTAAACCTTCAATAAATGTCAGACTAATAATATGTAAAACTTACAAAACACAGTTGTCGCAGGATGTAGCAGCAGGATACAACAATATATAATTTTTAACGAGGAGTTTTGTTTGATTTATCGACAGAATTCATTGCGCGATACTAAAAATCATTTAAGTGGCCGGCCTAAAATTTAAAAACTCAACATTTTCCATATAAAATTATGTCACAATGACATAGAAAATATTAAGGACCATTATTTTTGCGGAATCCTGCTTATAGACTAGTAAATTGGTAGTTTTGGAGGTCTAGAGTTTTGCAAATAACTCTCTGAGAAGTCACCTCTTATTCTAGTACAATTGCATTTATTTTCGACTGTCAAATCAATGAGAGAGTCCGCACGCATTTTTCTTTGCGCAAGACTTTTCTGTCAGCATAAATATTTGAATCAGGTTACTCAACCGAAGTTGACACCCCTGGCTTTTCGGCTTAGGCCGCCGCGTCACTTTCAATATCTACGCGTGTTAAACATAATTCCGCATACAAGCAGTGACGGTTACTAATCTGATCAGAATACTCGTAGGTACCGTGAAAGTAAGCTCATGTTATAGTCCCGCATATCAAACCAACACACACTACGGGGTTTAGGTACTGTTTACACTCTGGTGTTATTCTTTGTTTTGTCTGCGTTTAGAGTGAAACAACTGTCGCTTTGTATTTATTACCGCGCCATACGCAAATGTAATTATGGTCCAATAAACTATGCTACGTGCGGGTGTGTTCTGTGTTCGTTCCATTGCAGGCGGTGAGAAACGCGATGTTAATCATGAACGTAGACCGTTGGCCCAGATATTTCCACGCACACTGTCGGTATAAATGGATTGGATTGTGTCTCTTGCTAGGATGATGTTTGTAGTTACAATTGTTTACAGTTATTTCTCCAGAAATTCGAAAGACAATTCCACAGATCGTGCTGCAGCGTTCTTTTTGCCTCAAACATCACGGAAATGTAAACCTGCAGAGAGGGACAAGATTTCCTAGAAATGCCCGCCAAAATTATATCTGTCAGGGGTTCTATCTAATCGCGATGGTAATGGGATAAACGTGGAGAGCGAACGAGAAAGAAGTCTGTTTGTTGGTTCGGGTCGAATTGACAAGACCGCAATTAGCCATTTCAACTGCAAAATTGGCAGATCACGACATTTGGCTTCACGTTTGTTGTGTTGATGTTGTTGTGTTTGTTCGTTGTGAGCGGGTTTTTGTTTCAGGTTTGTCATGTGCGCTTTCTGGAGCGCATGCTTTTGATCTGCCCGGGGGGAGTTCATGTTGGCTGGACTATGAGTGGAGCGAGATGTGTATCTGTCAGAGTTCAGTTTGAGTTGACAGATACTGCCAAATTGCCGCCTAATGACATCATTTTCGATTTTATTTTTATTTTGGCAACTTGCGGTGAGTGTAGGCAACCAAGTGACATAACAATTAGCGAGACAAGCGCATGTAACAAGGTTGGAGTTTGTCAACGGAATGTCTATGAAGGGATCTATTTGTGACGAGGTTATTTCGACAGTTTACTCACTGTTGACGTTGGAGTATACAAGTACTTGTATGTTGGGTGCGTTTCTATGTGGAGGTCGTTTTAGGACGTCAATGAGTGTCAATTGTACGAAATATAATGAGTTTTACTGAGAAGGCTTATTTGACGGAAAAGTGGACTTGGATTGAATTATAAAAACGAGGTTTCCGAGCATGTAATGTTACTATTTCTATCTCTTGTACAAGCAATGAGTCGAAATTTTACAGACTTCAGAGCTTCCAAGACAAGCTTCATAAACTACAAAAGTTCCTTCTCTATAAGACTGCTTAAACAGGAACAGGGTAATAACAACTTGCTCACTCGACTGGGAGGTTGGCAGCTCCTGTAATCCGGCTACCGGAGGCCAGATTCTAGTCGATGGAATAAGGACGTTTGAACTAAATAAAAGGTTTTTCAATAAGAGGTGTTATTTTGGTATTCAAAGAAAAATGTAATTTTTTGATATAAATGATCGCATGTTTATTTCATAATAAAGAGGAGGGTATGCCGTTAATAATGAAAAACAACATCAGCCAAATGGCCACCACGAGCACGCATACAGGACCATATCCTTTTCATGAAATTTTCCATAACCAAATCGCAAAGTGGCTGCCCTATGTCGTCGATAGCCTCACGAATTTTATCTTTGAGGTCTTGAATCGACGCTGGGCTGTTGGTGTAGAAGTTATTTTTCTCGTGGCCCCAAAGGAAGAAGTCGCAAGGTGTTAAATCACAAGATCTCGGTGGCCAATTGTGATCACCTCTTCGAGAGATAACACGGTCCGGAAACTTTTCCCGCAAAAGATCAATGGTTTCGTTGCTTGTGTGGCACGTAGCGCCGTCTTCTGGAAAGTAAACGTTGTCCAGATCAATACCATCCAAATACGGTGTAATGACGTTTGTAGAATGCCCAACTCCAAAGAACGACGAGGAATGGACAAACCTGGGTTTTCTTCAACACTTTGGGCTACAGCAGCAATATTCTCAGTTGTTCTTGAGCGACGTGCACGGGTTTTATTCTTAACATGTCCCTACAGCTCGAATTTTTCCACCAATTTCTGTATTGCGGTCCGACAAGGTGCTTCACGACGACCAAAAAATGCTTTAGTTTTGCAAAATCTGACTGCAAGATTTTAACCATTTTTGTAGTGAATTTTAATAATTCCAATGCGTTGTTGAAGCGTCTATCGTTCCATTTTTAGTAATGGCGTAGTTTCCACTTGTCAAATGTCAAAGAATAAAAGCTTCAGAAGTGACAGCTACCGAAATAGCGGGTCATTCACAATAACACCTCTCATTGGAAAACCCTTTATAAAAGTTCTCTGTATTTTTTAAAAAGGATTTCAAAATTTTGACACACTCAGACGTCAGACTATCAGCAGAAACCTCCTTTTCGGTGTATAATGGGGTAAGTAGTGCAGCCACTACTCCATGGCCCCTCCACTGCTCAAATTGGGTTAGTTGAAGTTCCACTCGATCAGAAGTCGCACTCTTGCTAATAACTGGATTATTGTGAATACCACTGAACTAGCCCGGAAGGATACCTTGCAAGGTTAGGAAAAGTTGGGAAACAGTCGCAGCGACTGCAACCAAAGTTAGACCACACTATGTCTAATGTCATACCAGAGGATCTACCATCATGGAAAACACCTATATTAAAGCAGGTGCGTCACCAAGATCGATCAGTGAGGAAGAAAATTTGTTGATAAAACTTCCTTGGCTATTGGCAAGAACAGACAAAGTCCCAAAGTGATGGCTTCTTTTTTTTACATCTCACTCAAGCTTACACAGAAATGATTCCTAAACAACTCAAGCCACTGTGAATGTCTATCCAAGTGAAAATAACGACGTTGGAGGCTTAACGCTTTTAAGTCGTGGAATTCATTTCAGAAAACTTCAAATTCTGACTGCGATGAAATAAAAACTAAATGTTGCTCCCTTAAGCCTTTTGTCACTTCTAGAAGAAACTCATGATGAGAAGTTCCAACATGATTCGGTAACAGACCCACAAACAGACAAACAAATTTACCAAATGCAGCATATCTTCACCACTATCGCAGAATGCATCAAACTTTGTACCCAAAATATTCAGCTGAGCTCTCCAAAACAATTTTAACCACCTTTGAACTCAACGACCTATATTTTCGAATTAATGTCCAGACCACTTCCTGTAGAATCCATTTCATAACATCCGCTGGAGAACACCAAAAACAAAAACCCATCTCCACATCTCACGAGCGACTTCATTCATTCTCTCCGCCTGACCCGCATCTTTCAAGTGGTCAAACAAATCATAACCATAAGTCATTAACTTCTTAATTAAGGTAAGCCAAGAAACAAAACAAAAACCTCCAACTGACTACTGGGAGAGAACGCACAAATGTGTTTATCTATGTAACTACAACCTCGACATTAAAATTTATCTAAATTGTAAAACTTAACGCAAACAATGGCGCGTATAAGTGGTTTTGCTTTTGGTTTTGTTTTAAAGCGCCAACAATGAAAAAAAACTTCTTTCTTTTTTTAATTTGAACAATTGGAAACGAAGAGAAATTTCCGATTATTCCCAAGGAAATCCCCATTTGGAATAGAAATTCTGCGCCCGTGGGAATCGTTGTTCGAAAAGAACTGCTTGAAGCCTGATGGCAAGTTACCATCCAATTATCGAATTTTAATTTCGATTCGCAAACAGAAAGAGGAAGACAATTTTCACATGACTCAATTGATGGCTTAAACGGCTTTACTGTTTCCTTATTTAAATACTTAATCAATTGTACGGTATTCCAGTTTGAAAGAAAAAAAAATTAAAACAAGTGGTTGAGTTCAGTCTTAAAACGTGAGTCATATGTTTCACTAGAAACTTTTTATTTGTTTTTATCTTATCAGGAGTGTGAACTTATTTATACAACAGGTTTGTGTGCGCGTATGGCTAAAGTACGTACATAAGTTGCTAATTGTGTAAAAAGCACTTTGGGTTATATTTACCTTGAAATTGCTGCTACAAAATTTAATTTCAAATAGGTGGGTGCAAGGGAGTAATTGAGACATTTTTTGTCGTTGGCTTTCATTGTGGGGAAGTTTGAAAACCAATATCAAGCCATTGTAAGAATTTGTTGGCAACGGATTAATAATTTTATCTAAGCAATTATTGATCGAAGAAAGTTCTCTAAAAAAACAAAACGAAAACCACTTTCGAATTTAAAAAAACGAAAGATACCACGCGAAAGCGAAAATTTGCTTCATGTGGGTACCTAACCTAACTGCTTTCGTTTTCTTTTTCTCGTTCACAAGGGCTTCAGGAACGGTGTGACGAAAAAGTTAAAGTTTGAGAAGCTGTATATCAAATATGTATTTCAATGTAAATATTTCGTTTGTTGATAATTTATTACATTCTTATACGACATCAACAACCATTTACACAATCCTCCACTTTGCTATCATCACTATCGCTTGCTAATAATAAAAATTCACCATCATACAAAAATTAGCCACAATCACTAAATAAACAAGCAAAGTTAATGAGAAACGTCAAACAAATAGCATTCGCTGTATTCCTTTCGCATGAAACGAAAATGTCTTTCGTTTTTAAAACCAAAGGAAAAGTCAACGAAATACCTTTGGCGCAAATAAAATTTCCTTTCGTTTTCGAAGTTACATGAAGCAAAACTTTCGTTTAAACGAAAACGATTGAACGTTTTCATCTTACAGAATCCCAGCCCAGGTTTCATCGACTTCCCAGTATCAATCTCAAGGGATTACTCCTTTTTTCTTTGGATAAACAGTTTATTAGGTTCAATAGAATCCGTTGCGTTGACGGATATGTCAAAGTTATCGTATTCAACGGAACAAGCAGTACCATATAATACGCCGCACACGTTGACAAACTATGATATCAAATGGGACTATTTCTCATTCCTACTTGTGTTTTTTTATGCAGCTGTCCTGCTAAAATACTGATATCGAATATTAATTGTTAAATAAACAGAATGAAGGAGAATTTGTCCAACATGTGTTGTGTATTTTATTATGTTAAGTTTTTTAAGTATAATTCAAAATAATGTTGGATGACAGCCGTCAGATTTGATGGAACTGTATTCTCAATTTTCACAATGACAGTTGCTCACCTCTAAATATTTCCACCAATAAAAGTGCTTCCTCTCACACTGTGCCAACTGTCAATGTCAACGGGTGCAACGGACAGAAAAGGAGAAAATAATCCTAATTTATCCGTCGCATACGTCAGATGCCCTGTTTATTATGGTAAACTTCCACTAGCTGCTGTGTTTTGTGTATTCTATCAACCTATCAGTCGAATTCGTTGCCGCAATTGAGGGTAGACTTTCAACTCAGTAAATATGAGCAAATTGGGTCGGCAAAACCTCGGATAAAACCTTTTACACGGTTTAAAAATATCCATTTGTCGCCGGAAGTTCGAATATAGCCATTTTTACGGACTTTCTTAAAGCTTTTTTGCTGCTTGATTGAGTGGCTTTCTTCCGATGAATCAAACGAATCAAGGACTCCGATATTTGAGTGACTTTTTATTTTCCTTGTAAAATTTTGACAGCTAGCCGACATCAAAATGTATATCATATATGCTATATACATTTTGTTAAGTGTTTGCGCAATTTAATAGAGAATGCACAGCACTTGTGCCAAAATCTTCAACATCAGGCAACGTCATCATGCATTTGCTCTCTTGTCTATAGGCGTGTTTTATTGAACACCTTTTCAGCAAAGTGAAGTAAAGTAGACGAATGTGCAATAAAACTGCTCTAGTTACATTTAGAAAGTAGTACCAACTGTGACATTTTGCTGCTCGACTTTCGGTTTGATTTGACGCATCGATCTACTGAATGCCGCTTGCTGAGAGTGAATGGTGCTGAAAGTAGTTTTCACTTCCACTTGGGATAAATATCTATTGGGAATCAAGTAGAGTGTGGAAGATGACACTTTTCTTTACTTAGCTAAGTTAGATGCTCAAAAAACACCTTTTGTCTCTAGACAGTAGACACATCCAGGCAAAGATAATTTAAAAAAATTTTAACCAAATGTCGTTAACTGATATTTTCCTTATTCATCGATGACAAGTCAAAATTGATGGCTAAAATTTTGTTAAGTGTACTTCGATATTGTCCACTTTGCTTATAGAAATCAATCAATCAATCCAACAACTTAATTACTGGTCGCGTTCCATTGACCGCCAGACGTCTAGCGCACAATATATTGCAGTTGGTACAACACCCACTCGACTACTGACAAAAAAAATGACAATTGGTCTTGTTTTCACTTTAAAAATAATAAAATTTCCTATCTCTACATCTGATAAAATTTTAAGTCTGCTTATAAGAACAACTCCTCCAATCCGAGCAAATTTCTTAGTTATAACATTTATGACCTAATGGAGCGACATTTGGTTAACATTTTATAGCAATCGGCTAACTTCTTCAGAAGATATTTAAAGTTTCTAGAGTAAATTATAAATGTCAATTTGTTTGTATCAAATTTGACAGGCAGCTAGTTGCCAAGCGGTTAAGTGAATGCGGCGAAGTAATTTTGACAGACTGACTTTGACGTTCCATCCACAATTGAACATCAATCATTTCTTAAATGTTTATACATTTCAATTTAAATCAAAGAAAGAATTTGGATTATGTCTCGATATTGTGTCTGAACTTAAGAAAATTCAAACCATGTTTGGCTATTGAAACGCGACCATATAAGACAAGGAACGAAAAATACCAATCAATGTTCAAATAATAAAGAGCTGAATTAGCTATTTAGAAGACGTATTTTTACAAAGCGAAGCTCGATCGTATATTAACTTCGACGGTATGTAACGTGGCTAGCACTAGTGCACACTGAGAAGTGTCAGCTAATTTTCACGCCTGTCAAAAACCCTGCCAACCCTGAAAATTCGGCTACTATATCGAACGCAAAATGTTGCCCTGAAATCTGTCAGTTTTTGACATTTAAAAGTATTTATCTTTTGGTAACCGAAGTATGAAGAAGATATCACTTTTTTCCATTTATTGTTAAATATGAGTGAACTCAATTCTGATCTTGTACGTGCAATATATGTAGATGAAGAGTCTGAACATGATGTACCATTCATTGCTAGCGAACTGACTGCTTACATTTTGTATCCCAAAAGTTCTAAAAACCACCATAATTCTGCTATAATTCACTAGCCTTTGGCAAGAAATTATTTAAACTGTCCGTCCTATTTTTGCCTTAAAGTAAACCACTGCGCAAATGCGATCTCCCAGATGAATGTTTCGCGAACATATCATATATATATATTTTATATCAAATTTACTTCGCAAATAGAAGGAGACAAGAGTAAGACAGAGATAAACGATTATTAAGTTAGACAAATAGTTACGATTTGTGCAGAAGGATTAGTAAAAAAGGAATGAAAGTTATATATTCTATTGCCATGCAAAAATTATTTTGAGGGTCTTTGTCAATAAGGAACCTGTTTCAGCTTTGAAAATATTTAGAGAAAAACTAGAAAGCTGTGATGAACCCTTTGGGGCTTTCTTCTTCATTGAGTGCTTATAATTTACAATTATTAGTAAATCGTTGCACTGAAAGTTTTCATAATCTTCCTCTAAATGTTTGCATTTTATTCATCCGCGAGAGTTTTAGTGAATCGCAGCCGATTCTTCCATTAGAATTTGTCACTCAATCAACTGAAATGGTTGAAGAAACATGTATCCCTTATGGAAATAATGTTCCTGTCGGTTTCGTAGCTGGGATTCGCCAGCGATTCCCGGGTGAACTCGCAGGCGAATGCATTTTTCTTCGAATGAAATCTAAGTGAATGAAATGCGAATATCCGTTGTACTAGTTTGCAAACTATTTCTATGATATCAGTGTTTAAGATGACACTGATAACTCATTTCTAAATGAATGACATTATAAATTAATAACAATTTCAACAGCAATACGCAAGAGTTAAAAATGACTTCATGAGCTCGCTATAGATAACTATTTAACATGAGCTATGATGTTATGGGCCTCTTGTCAATAAATTTTCCAGAATCAAACGTCACTTCCCACCTGATGTCATTCAATACACAATTATTGATTGTAAATCACACTATCAGACCAACTGCATTCCAAAAATCGAGCAACACCATAATAACTTTGTACATTCCATTATTTACAATCACTTAAAAGCAGGTACCTTTGACATACGTCACCTCGTTCTTTCAACACGTTTTGTCACTGATAAGACAGACACGTCGAATATTGCTCTGTGACTAACCCACTTGAGAAGGTAATCCGACAATCTTGACATCGCCAAAAAGACACGCACTTGCTACACATATACAATTAATTTCAGTTCCTCAACAAGCTACTGGAATTTCCAATTAACCCATTTACACTGATTGTTGTGTCATCCGTAGGCTGTGTGCGCAAACATCTTCCGCGCAATTATCTGGAAACAGTAACGTACGACTACAACAGCGGTCGCAATTATGTATGCGACGTAGGTGGGTGGATCTGTAGGCAATTTTTCCAGTGCAACACTCGCCTGCTTTAAATATTTAAACAGTTGCCGCTAGTAGAAAATGAAAACACGCTCAAGTGTAAACAGAGCCCAACTGGAAATGGGCGGGCAGGAGCACCACATAACCATATCTAATGACAATTTTGTGTTCTCTAACGTCTAGGTACTTTTTCATCTCCGTTTGGAGTCACTGCACTGCCTTTGCATAGATACCAGTTGTGATCTTGCCACGATCACGACAGAAGAAAAAAGAAACACGTGTAGTATCGTGTGGATGCGGACACAGTTCTTCATCTCAAGTTCATGCAGCCGTATTTCATTTCCGCCACGACACGTATAGTTAGGTAGGAACTGCCGCGGAGGAATCTCCATTTGTTGGTGGAATTCCTCGGTTTTATTGTGCACACAGATACACGTACTCGTTCCCGTACTCGTACATCGTACTCAAGTTCTTGTTCAGAGTTGGCTCAGATGTTGCGTGATGTTGGTTAAGGTTTTTGCCCTCTCTCTGGCTGGAATGGGAGATAGACTCTGGTCTGCTGTTGCACTCCCATGGGACATGGAATTATGTGTGATCGTTTTTCTTTCTGGATTTGAAGAAGGCATTAGCATCTATTTGAATTTGTAAAGATGGACAAGGTTTCTTGTATGACGGGAAGGGATATAAATAGACGCGCGTAATTATATGCCAGTGTACGTGGTTTTGACGTCGCATGATTTATTGACATTTCTGCGGATTACGGATGGAAGTGAATAATGAATTGAATTTGGGTTGAAGAGACGGTATAATTAGGCAGAACTGCAGGCAGTTAGTGGCCTTGTCAAAGTTCTCAAATATTTACAAGCCAACGGTGTGGGGATTTACATAATTGGGGGGGCTTGAGCAGTTGTCAGGCTACTTGTGGTTTGTAATATGTCATGTTCTTCTTTATTTTTTAAGCTTTCTTACTAAATCGGCGGCAGCTATAGGGACGCTGACATTTGACTGCCAATGGACAGTGACATTTAACTGCCATTTAACTGTGAATGCACAGTGAAACTCAACTGCAAAAGGACCGTGACGCTGCAGGTCGCACGAGCTGTCAAATGTTAAATGCACACGATGGTAGTTACGAATCAGTTCAGTGTCTTTCAACTCGTGCAATTTCGTCTGCATTTCCATTGCGTTCAAGCACCTGGTGAGTTTTCAAAACATTGCACTTTCAGAGTGTTTCTAATAACAAATTATTGTTAAAAGATGCCATTTCCAAAATCTCAACACATTTAAAAATGGACAAGGCACCCATTTAGACCTTGAAGGGCATAACGCATAACGCAGCGCCCGTTGCGGCAACGTATTCACTGACAGATGGATTAAATAAAAAAAATTGCGACAAATAAAACAGTTTTACTTTCAAGTACTTCTGTGTCCATTGAACAGACAGTTGACAGTTTTCCCAAATTGAAGTAAAAGTTCATACATTGAAACACCGATGACAGTTCAATCTCAAACCATTCCCTCTGTGGAATTGCACAGTAAAAAATACTTTTTTTTGCAACGGATATGGGACTGCTCATCATTCAGCGTTGACGTATTCATCGACGCAACAGACACGTCAGAATGGGACCTTGAATCATCAAAAATCCAAACTGATTAAGCCGGCTGTCAGCTGTCAATACGTTTGAGATGTATTACGCGTGTACTATATGCGTCTCTTCAGTCGCTCTACACACTACAGTTTTAAAAGTTTTACTTCGCACACGCAGAGAAAACGCGTTCCACTTAGTAGAGGGATTTAAAAAACAAAAAGCCTGTCGCACACTTTGAGAGAAACGCATCAATTTGAATTGAATGCATTTAACTCGAATGAGCTCCCTACTCCGCTCAACCAACGTTGTGGACAATCGCTGCTCAACTAGTGAACGTATTAACGGGCTCTTCGTGCTTTAAGCGCATAGTTGTGCAATGCGTTGAGCACCGATATCCAAATAATCTGCTGAGCGCTATAATTTAGTTTTGGAATTCCTCCTTAGGGTGAGCTCAGTTAAGCGTGACGAAATACCCGTGAGGCCCCCCCAGCTGATATTTTCCACTTTCAAAGTGCGCCGTAGCTGTCAGATGTAAAGTGCGATCAACGCATTGCTGAACGTTCGATTCGCATTGTAGTGTACGAGGGTCAGCATCAGCTCGCTGCGCAACGGAGCTGTCAAAAACGGAGTTGTCCGCAATTTGAGCAGCCGACTGTTTCATCAAAATCATACTAGTTGATCGGAGATCTTCAACAAGGAGTTGATCAATATAGTCTACTGAGTTCGAAACGCATTAGACAAGAGTAAGTTCAGCTTTAAGTCGAAATGCCTGGCCCCAAGACTTTATCTGTTATCGGCTCAGTGGCGTTGAAGAGATAGTTCTACAACATCGTCCTGGAAAACCGGATAAATTTCCGGCGTAGATGTCAGATCGAAACATTTGGCTCTGTATCTATGGTTAAACTTCTGCAGAAGTCCAATTCAAACCATGAAAATTGACAGGAGCGGAGTAGAGACTCAACCCATCCATATGTAGAAGTTCAGCCATTCCACGCCTTGAAATCCACAGGACTCCAACCAAGACGAAGCATTTTCTCTTCAAGACTGCTGATTAAAGAATGATTCACATTCCGTGAGCAACGTTAGCGACGTCCGGAAGTAATTGGATTTTTATATTTTCAGTTTGCGCTTCTTATTGCCGAGTATTTTAAACTTTATCTAATCTCTCCGTCCAAACATCCGCACAGTACTTGGAAGCGGCTCTTATCGAAGTTCATTGGAATTTTTATACAGTGGGCAAGAAAATAGTTCCATTTTCCACCGCGTTTCCGTTTCCATTTCCATTTTTCATTTTCGCACACGGTACCGCTAGGTCAAAGAGACTTCGTTCCAACTCGTTGCCGCCCATACTTCAGCACATCAAGACGCCATAAATCAGAACACAACTCCAGGGGGTCCTCAGATTAGTGTTTGCCCTTTCGACTAAAGCCCAGTGGCACTCTCGTGGCACATTCATTGTGTTTAGCCATGAACTCACCGTTCACCGATCGTGTTCATTGTTCGTGTGCCGGTAGAGTGTGAAAAATCCTTTATGTCAGTCCGTCTCCGGCACAATGCTGTTTTGAGGTCAAATCATATCAAGTTTAAACTCCGTTTGCACCTCTGCTTCGCTCCGTCAAAAGTTCATTAATCCATTCCATCCGCAAAGAGAATGGAGTTTGCCAGCAGCCACCGCCGCTGCTACGCTCTGTCTGGCCAAACACGCCAAGAAAAGAAAAAGAAAATATTAGAGGCAAGCAATCCATTGTCCAGATGCAGACCTCTGGCGGACCGCCGCGCCGGTCGATGCAGTGATCTTTCTCGGTCGTCGAAGCCATTCACCTGGGGTGCTGCTCTAAAATTCTGTAACATAATTCTTCCTCTTCTCTCTCGTCGTCGTCGTCGTCGGTCGGTCGGGCGTCTTGGTTTCACATTCGTTCACGTTGCTTCCGCTTCGCAGGCAAGAACAAGAAATAAAGTTCCACTCGGCTGATTTGGGATGAAAATTAGAATACCGCTTCGGTACCGCTATTTCAATATTATACTCGATTTGCCAAGCAGTTTACAACAGCACTTCTCTGGCTGCCTGGCTGCTGTGATGCCTCACGTGTCACATTTCGCTGAGTTCCCTTGCGCGCTCGAAGAGGAAATCGCATCCAACTCTCGTGTTCAAGGCGAGCACACAGATCGGTGACCCTGGTGGTACAAATTTAGTGGGCGTGACGTGCTTTATAGGTTGCTGCATATATGCTCGTTGTCACTGTCTACGAAATATACCTCAGCCACGCGTCTTTTTGCGGTCTTTTCGCCTGTTGCGAACGCGCCCTAAGAGTACTGTGGATATTATATCCCACAGAACATAAAGCAGCACCGCAAGAGCGAACAGCGGAATTAATGGATTCGGATCGGTTTAATCAAGCAAATGGGCTGATTGTATCGCACAGTGTCTTAGATGGCAGAGAGCGAGTGGGTGCCCCGACAAAAGGTACCAAAGGACATTGGAATTTATTGCGCTATCCAAAAGGAAAACAAGTTTTATTCTTTTGGCGCAGCTGGTGCTGTCTTTACAATGGGCAGTTGGTACACGATTTGCTCGATGGAATGCGATTTCTGGAGAAGGCAACCAGGTGTTGCCAGATTGGGGTCAACTTTTGGATATAAACTCATGAATTTTCGGCCCAAATGGCTGAAGAAGTAATGGCTGGTCGAAACCTTTCAGGTCGGCTGTATTTTCCTTTCGGGTTGGTGGAGGAACCCATAGCAAGGATAATACGGGAGAATGCAATTTCTGCGATCTCCTCTGTGTAAATGCAGTCACTTTGTGAACAAGGTAAACAGAGAACTGTTCTCGAAGCTCAATACGATTTTATGACTAACAATTTTGTGTAGAGAGAGAACAAGAAAATGATGCATTTGCCTTAAGAAAAGACAACATAGGATAAGGCGGTGCGTATAAGGAAGAATGTTACTAAACGACAACCTCATTTGGGGAGTAAACAAGCAAATGTCAGAAGAAAAATCTTTGATGCGTCAATGTCACTTTGACGTATAGAAGGCTGACAGTTTTCTTGTTTTTATTTTTGTTGCGCGGATCAATAAAGCTTTTTGACTTTTTCTATAAAACGTAAAAAAGAAAAACTTGTAGAAACAAAAACTGATTTTTTATGCTTTTGTGCTTGAACTTTTCAGCTCTTTCAACAATTTTTGATGAAACAACAAATCTCCTACCTTTTCGTTATGTATTTTTCACTCTTAACAAAGTCTTAAGCAATTTGTAAAGAAACTTTTTAGGCCATTTAAAACTTGCGCTTATTTTTCTACAAGTCGTTTAGCTGTCACTTCTTATTTGACACTGACGTTGTCGGAACTACTCTCTGGTTAAGTCATATATGATGCACCCACTGGCAGGCATACTACCAACTAGAAGACAAGCACGGTTTTCGTAACAAAATGACAATGACAGCAAATGTCAAATTCGCCATTTTGTGTTTTCATATCATTTCCTATACAAGTAGAGTGGTTTGAAATTTTGCGCGATTTATAACAAAGTAGCTGCCTTTGTTGTTTAAACAACATTAAAAGTTGAAAATGTGTTAGAAAGACAGCGTTTTTGACATTTCATGACAGTTGTCAATTCAAACATATATAGTGCCATAATTGGTGACAGTCACTCAATGAATTATCGCAATTCGACTTTAGTACACCCATCTAATCGCAATATTAAATTCATTCTCACAACACAAAACGTCAAGTGTTCTTTTTTTTAAATGATCAATGTGTCAATTTTCGATTTAGTGGGTCTTACTAATAATCATTTTCAGTCTTAACTCTAAATATTTTGGGTTCAGAATGGGTAATTTTATATGGAAAATGTTGACATTGCACTAAATATGATTAGTAGAGCAGAGCCTTTAAAGTTCCTAAGAATTAGTGACGTAGTAACTTCTTAATAAGTCAAAGCACAAGTGGCGGAATTTTCAACACAGCATTGCGTCATGCAAAATGTTTGCTGTCTGGACTATACTTTGTCCGCTAAACGAATAGATTTCAATATTATTTTTGAAATTTTGTAAGAACTGTCATTTGTCATTTAAACTATTTTGTACTGGCATTTAAAATTTTCGAAGTTTATGGCTCTAAGAGATAAGAATGACGTTTTATCAATTATAACCAAAGAAAGTACAGGAACCGAACAAATTCTTATGACGTTTTATAAATTATTAAAGTGCAGGAACAGCCCCAATTGCCATTTATCAACATTTTTTAAGTGCGAATGACGTTCATCTACTACAACTTCCACGACAGCAAAAGTCAAGCCAACACTGAATTCGCTCAAAATTAAGAAATCAATTAAAAAATAAACACTTTTGACAATCGCGATTAATTTCAAAATAGATGTTGAAACATTTATCTCAGTTTTAATAACGTAATTTGCAAAAATCGTGTACATCCTGCTTAAAAAATGATCCCCAGTCCCGTGTTGCTGTTCTGCCTTTCGAACGCGGGTGACAGCCGTAGATTGCCCTTGACATACACACAACAACACAATCGCACTCGTTCCTTTTACATGCGACACCAATAGTCTATAATAAACGTGTATAATGATAAACAAAACACGACATAAATCGCATAAATGGCAGCGAGATATGCACTCGCACTAGTTGTTGAAAATGGATGTGAAACGATTTAATTGCCCCAGTAAAACTATACGCACGAGTACGAGTACTCAGTGCTATGTACATTGGACACCTGTGTGTGGATGAGGCGTTGAATGAAATGTCATCGGTGTTATGTGGGCTATATATCATTACTTTCGTTTTATTTGGAATAAATACTGGTGACATTGTTTTTACAAACATTGTGACGTGTTTAGATTGCGTAATTAATTAAAAATTCAATGTTTAAGCGGATGGAGTGGCTTTCGAAGGAGGAAGTGGAAAATTTCACTTTCAACTTGTCATACAGGGAGGTGTGTCATTGAGGGAGTTACGGGCTAATTTGTTAACCTTGAGGAAAACCATTACGAAGAGTGTACGGCTTGATGGTAAGAGGCCTCGTTACTTTGATGTGGGCTTGCTTGAAGTGTCCTCAAGTTTACGAGAAGAAGACTTATACAATACATGGACCTTAAAGGCAGCACACCTGGTCAATCAATGCAGAATTTTACAATGAGACAAAATCGTCTGTCAAGTTAAAATCATATATGGGCATGGCGTATTTTCACACTATAAGACGCGCAACTTGGTAGTTTCGAAGACTCTACGCACATACGTAGCTACAGGATAAAATATTTAACAGAGTCAACATTCTATTGAATTTATTACTAAAAGGGATAACAAAATCAAGGATTGAAGCGTCTGACGTAAAACAATTCTTTCATTTATGGCGCCAATGTAACTATTCTTATTTTTGTGCTTCAATAAAATGGCTATATGATCAACAAAGCAGTCGCAAATCGAAAAATACTGTCAAAAGAATTTCTATTTTGGACACCTCACTCAAAAATATCTAAATTGTTTGGAGTCCTGCCATTGGCCTAAGTGTAGATATATCAACGAATCAACGGACTAAAACTTGGCAAATCATCGTTGCTATTCAAGTTCTGACTGACAACTTTGAGTAAATTATGTTTTGTGTAGAAATGGCGCAAAAGTTGGGCGTTAATGAAAATTGTACGTTTGACAAGAAGCTGTTTGAAAGCACTTCCCGGTAGTGAGCTTAGTCGCCATTTATCGTCAGGGGGAAATATCAATTCGCATCTATTCCGTACCTATACTCCGAAAATCAAACGATGGATAAGTGTGTTGCATTCGCAAAATCAATCACTATTACTTCAAATTATTGGTGAGTAGTGACTCGCAGAAATTGAAAGAGGAGATTGGGCACCATATTCAAGTAAAGCACTAAATTTATGTTTGCAAAAGAACGAGTTTCAGAATCCACTCAACTGTGCTATTGACATAATCATTTTGGCAATCACTTTTCGTTATACCATCGTCATTAATAAAGAGTATTATCAGAGAGTTCTAGTACATTTACTGGTGAGTGGTGACTCGCATCATTCGAAATCAGACCCATTGGTCGACCAGGAGTAATTGGACTTGCGAACAAAACGCATAGCTGCCGAGTACCCTTCCAAGAAACTGGGTAAAAGAAGCCCACGCCAACATAATTCAAAAGACTTAAGATTGATCTGCTAGGTTGCCCTACGAAGAAGAAAACTGTTCACTTTTCCTGTCATGAAATAAAATACTGAGAACTTTGCAACAACCGACTGAAAATGTCTTCAATACGATGCGTTTTTAGTAACTGAAAGTGCAACTAAACAATTTCCATGAATACAGACCCGACCACCACTGTCAATATTACTTCTACCCAAATCTAGTACAATTTACCTTCACAACAATTGCTGGTCCCTCGCAATCACAAGTCAAACAATTTGCCGCGATACACTTGTATATTTCACAGACGAACTCCAGTTTCAAGAATCTAATCAATTCTCAAAGTTTTAACTTGACACAAATGTCAACTGTCACTGAATTCTTTTCAGATATATTATATCGATCACAGTGAGGGAAATAATTTTCAACAGGAGTGCCGCACTAAATGAAGGAAACGCTTATTAAATGTCAACCGAAACCGAAGGTGTTTAGTAGAAAAATATCACTCTTATTAGCTGTCAAACGACTGTCTTAATCGACATTAAGACTGCACACAAAACGCGATCATCACACCTCAACGTATCGCTATCAAATGCACAGTACAATCGAAGCCAAGATGGAAAATCATCCGTGGAGAGTTGTAGAAAAAACTTTCATTGCGACACATCCAGGAACTAGTAAGTGTGTGTTGATGTGATATCGATCCAAACAGTATTTATTTATTATGTAAAAATATTATAATGTGACGGCTCTGCATCTCTTTAAAGTGTAACGGTAATCGGATTTTGCAAGCAAGCAAACAAGAAAGAAATGAAATGGAAATTCGACAGCAATAAAAGAAATTAATTTTAAAATGTATACAAAGTCAGTGGCTTATGTGATGTAGATGCGACTGAAGACGGCGACCCAGTAAGAAATGAATGCGCGATGTGACACTCCAATCAGAGACGAAAAGTAGTAGACGGATTGTGTGCGGTTGTGGTAAATTGCAAATGGATTTGTTATTCACAATCCCTTTGTTGGTTGATTGTGCGAAAATGTACATTTATAAATATGAAACCACTTTGGATTTTTGGCAGATGTAATAACAAAGTTTGAAATTGATTTAAATGTCACGTACAACGAGCCGTACATCAACAAAATTGATTTATGAATTCACTCAGTAATTCGCCAGCAGAAATGGATAATAGGTACCCTAACAGCATTTGTGTAGGAGTTAGGTGGTAAATTGGACTAGAGTCGGTTGATGTTGGGTTTGTACTTCATTTAAAGGTTGTCAAAAACCAGCAATTAGTTGACAGCTTTGCCGGCAAATTTATTGCTCTCTGTAAAAAGTTAAGGTCTGGTTACATTATTAAAGGAATTACAGAATGCGAAAAAGAGAGAGATAGATAAAAACAAGTGGTAAAGAGAAGGGAAATCACTACCTATCGAAAGTCAACTCGAAATATAATATTTACGTTCCCCTTTTTGCAGAGTTTGTGTGCTTGTCAACGAGAGAGAGATATAGCTAGGCCGAAACAGAACTCGACACGACAAAAGTTTAGGGACATCTTTTTCGGAAAACATACAGCCACAATGTTACTGAGAATGTTCGAAGCCCTGAAGGGGGAGGTCTAATGGGATTCCGTGGATGTAAGTCAGCTTAAGCCATTGGGCGAATACGAAGTCTACATCCAATTGTGACCATAATTAACTTCAAGGTTAGATTAACCTTAAGAAAAATTTTTGCCAGTACCTTAATCGTATTTTTGTTGACATTAACATTTGACAACTGTCTGATAGAACTTGTCTGATTTTTTTGTGATATATTGCAAAGGGGGATAGTTTTCTATTGCCGGAAGCGGAGAGGTCTCTAACTAAAAATGTATTCAAGCATTGGCCGCATTCAAGAATCTAGTTATCTTAAGTCGACTAGATTGGTCTGTATGATATGCAACCTGGAACGCCACTTTTTTGCGTCAGCTACATATGAGAACTGTCAACTTAGTACTCAGTCACGAATTTCTTGAACGTCAACTGAAACTCTCTCTCTCTCACGACCGATTTCGACCAATTAAAACCGAGATACACTTAGTGAGAGAGCTGTCAGACTTACCTACTAAACTAGATACTTGAACGTCCCCATATTAAGATGACACTTTAGTCGTCAGGCATTTGGTTTGTAACCGAGGGAACGAAATAATATCCGGAATTTCAACAGCTTTAAAAGAAATTCTAACTTATTTGTCGTGAAGGGGGTTTTTTTTTAAGAAATAGTGAATTGATGGATGTGTTAACGTGTTCTTGTCAAATTTAGACCAGATTTTCGAACGTGTCCATGTCCATTCAATTTACAGAAAGATCGTTTGTTGTTTTGATAAGAGAGCTCCATGGACTTGAATATTAAAAGAGGTGCATTTAAAACATAAATTTGAACGTTGTTTGGCTTTTGTTCTAACTTTCGCGCTTGAACCTCGAATTGTACTAAAATTTAGCTGGTGTGATGATGACGCTACGTTTTATTTACATTTCCCGAAACAAAATGAGCTATATAGTACGATTGGTTCTTTGCGTTTAAGAATATGTTAAGGCCGTCTGTCAATTGCGTTAAATATTTATCGTCGGCTAATTTTCTGATACTTCTGACAGTGGAATATTAAAAACACTGATTTCTTTTTTTATTTAAAAATTAAATGGGCTACCAAGCGAGAGATATCACATTCAACCCTGGGAAAAACGCAAAAAGAGGTTTTTCTACCTCGGCCATTTCTGCGAATGTGTCAACAAATAAGCCGAGAATATTTATTTGACGCATTTGACATTTGTGCTTTAAAGATCACAGAAAATGTAGCTTCGCTCTACTTGTGTCACTTGCGCGAGCTATAGCCTATATAGGGACAGAGGATATTAATGAAGATATTTGTTTGGATGGACAGTAAATTCTATCTTCAGAAACACTAGTGTCAAGTATTGCTACAGGGTGGTTAAGTTACATACGTACAGTATGTTTTTGAATCCAATTTGTCAGTTGACAACTTTGAATGCCCTCCTCTTTTTGGAATTACTACTTCATTTTTCGTTTACAAAATCCCTCCGCTAATTTAAAAAATAAAACCATTCCGATAAGACCTCTTTTTAGGGCCAAGGTCCAACACGACAATATATTGTAGACACAGTTTACAACGCTCGAAGATAACTCCCACATTACACAAAATTATACCTACAAGTATCAACCTAATCCCCATACTTATTGTCGTAAAAGTCATGAACAAAAGTGTCAAACAACGATAACGGTATCAATCGATCAAGAGAGATAAAAATATATGACGCGGGAATAAAGGATATACACACATAGTCACCAATATTTCCTTGCAAATTCATACAAAAGCAATGCGATCCGTTTGAAAATCATTGATGGTATCTTATCTCACCATAAAAGAAAAGAAAGACCACTGACCCAGAGAAAAGCGCATTTTGTGCAACAAAGAGAAGGAGTAGAGTGTAATCGAACTTTTATTGCAGTCACAAATAACAATTGAGGAGATTTGTCATCATCATCAAAATAATTGGGGACGTTCAAGTATATCTAGTTTAGCTGCCTGACAGCTGTCTGAATAGATGTATCTCGCTTTTGTTTGGCTAAAATCGGTCATATGACCAGCTGTTTGAGTTGACGAATCTAGTCAAGAAATTCGTGATTGAGTACTTAATTGACAGTTCGCATAATATGTAACTGACGTAGAAAAAGTGACGTTTCCGACTAATCCACTTTTTGCGTTCTGGTTACATCTTATCCAGACCGATCTGGTCGACTTAAGATAGCTAGATTCTTGAATATACCGATTTGCACTGCTTTAACCAAAGATAATGGAATACAGAGATGGATAACTTTCCAGTGGAAAGGCGGCTGCCTACAAGCTGTTTTCCCGTAAAATTCATGAAGTCACGCACATTTGCTCATTTCCTTTCAAGTGTTTGTGAGTTCATGAATTGGACTTTAATGCAAGAGTTCGCTATTCCGAAATGTATTTTTCACTATTTTCTTTATTTTAATCGAAGCCTTAACAAAAACCAAAAAAGTTCACTACGAAACACAAAGCTTGAACAGCGCGATGCCCAGAAAAGCAAAAGGAATGGTGGCCGGCCATTAGCAACATGCTTTTTTTATGTCACACGTATTCACAGACGGGGGTTGAAATTACAAAAACAACAATGTAAACAAATGGGTTTTGGGGGGATAGACGTACGAAAGATATCCATCTCTTTTATTCCATTATCTTTGGCTTTAACTGTCAAACAAGCTTTCAAATTGTGTTCTAATTGGCAGCTTTGTGCTGATGGGGCTAATTTTTGGCTTACACAAGTTGTGAATATTGAGTCAGATCAATCCAAAAGGAGATCTTAAAGACTTTATTCTGAAACAAAACCCTTACATGAGATCGTAGTTCAGTCCGAACGATACGTAGTTTCATCAAGATGGCGCTGCGTGTCATACAGAGATGGCAACCATTGTTCTGTTTAAAATTTAGCGGGAAGGTAATTTAAAGAAATCCACCAGATGTTAGTGACACCTCAAGGTAGTGGCTCTGAATTGTGAGCTACGTACGATTTTACTCACTTATATTGATAAATATTAAAATATGAATTTTAATTTCAACCCCCTTGCTCCTCCTGTAAATGATGAGCGCAATTATTTTTAACGCATAAACCTTTTCCGAGAAATGCAGATCATAATACTAAAAACCGCATCCAAATGCGTGCAATGCCTTTCCAGATAAGGGAGGACACAGACAAACCCATTTTGGAGACTCTGTAGGGTGACACTAAAATGATGGATGGCCACGGCGATAATAACCGGAAAATGGCGATCGTCCATCGATATCAAAATCTGAAGGTAAAGCCCATGATTCAACGCGCTTTATTAAAATGAGTCAGAAAAGGCGACTATGTGCTGGCCAAAAACTGTACAGCAAGTTGCGGAATGTTGTGCGTTAAAAAAAACTACAGCCCCAAACGGTTTGAAAATTTTGATTCATGAAACATGTCAGTAAATTTTAAAAGAATTGGGTTTTGTAGACACATTGTTTTCGTTTCTGAAATTAGGTTGGTAAAACCAAACACATTCATTTGTTCATTCATAATAAAAATTAATTGCTTTTCCAAAATCAAACATTTTTGTATTTAAGCGGAATGAGCATATTCACGAGCTAGTCTTAGGCAGAAGTAACCGCCATCAACTTTCTAAACAGAATTTATTTAGATGCGAATTTGGTTGACATTTGGAAATGGGAGTGTTCAGAAACTATTGAATAAGTTATTCGTTGTAAATTGTGACAATAGATGGCGGAGTTCCATACCTTATAACGTCAAAATGAAAAGGATCTAAAGCTGTCAAATGTTATTCTCTTCCACACAAAGAATACCAACTTCAGTTGTAAAGCGGGAAAGAGTACAATCCCCGGACACGCAATTCAAGAACATCGATTAATCAAATTGTCCATTCGATTTGTTTCTGCTCTAGATTAACTAGAGAAGTCAACTTTCAATTCACACCTAAATTAACTTGTGAGGACGATCACGGGAATACTACATCATTACATCGATGTCTCACAAACAATTTTGTCAGTCGGTGAAATCAAACAGTTCACTTAGTCTCTTACAATCAATCTTGTGCTTCATCAAACATCCGTCAAGTTCAAGTTGTTAATCCCTAACCTCAACACAAAATGTTAGCGGCGGCCGTCAAGTGTCACTTCAACTCGAG
Source organism: Cheilosia impressa (assembly GCA_948293265.1). Classification (NCBI taxonomy): domain Eukaryota; kingdom Metazoa; phylum Arthropoda; class Insecta; order Diptera; family Syrphidae; genus Cheilosia; species Cheilosia impressa. The sequence continues at coordinate 3,936,097 of OX411882.1, forward strand.
AATATTTCTGCACGTTTTCACTTAAACTTACAATTTCCAAGTACTGCACTAACTAATCAAACACAACAACAAATTGAAGACCAATTTAAAGAGCGGACAAGTTTCAGCACTTCTCGTTGATAGACTTAAATAAACACGAACGCAATTCCAAGTGCTCACAATCACAACACCACCGGCAGGGTAGGGCTTTTCCGCAGCTGTATATACCCGTTATCACCTTCCAAACACGATATGATAACAGACCGAAGCAATTACTATTATTAACCTTTTATGATTGGGGACTTTTGCGGAAAAACAAAAATCCACTTGGATTGCAATAACATTTGCGCGCACTGATACTGGTCGCCGCTGAGTGTGCACCTCGCTCGATAGTTGAAAAGGTATTAAGTAATTTTTAATCTTGCACACCATTGTCAATGAGAATCAATGACAAACTGAAATGTCAGCTGTTTGACTTACGCACAATATGAGAAGTAATCCACATGCTTTAAAGCGCTTACCTGGAAAAAGAAGAAACATAAACGCAGTTATAAATTTGTGTAACGATTTGTTGAATAATTATGTTTTTTTTTTTTCTTTAGAGAAGATAAATGACATCTCTGTCAAAAATCAATGAACTGGGAAGGGTTGCCAACGTTGTTAGAACGATTAATTGCTTCGACCTAATGATTCTAGTCGACTCGTAATTTTGGTTTAACTGCGGTATTTCGTAAGAGAATCATGGTCAAAAATTGTGCTGCCATTTTACTGGTCAGTATGATGTGGAATCGGAATTTAAACTTAGTTAAGTCGTCATTACAGATCAGTTGCAGCTAAACACTGTATAATGGAAAGATCTGGAATTAAATATTCGAGGAAGACAACTTTTCAACTGACAGTACTGGGTACCTTTACGAAAAAATTAAGCTCCACCAATTTTACAAAGACAGCTATATCGATATGGAGGAGGAAAGCATTCGCTACGATCGACATCAAAAATGCTTACAACTCGTTCAGTTGGCGGAACATTATGAGAGTTTTGAGGAAAATGGAACTGTCAACCTGCTTAAAATAAATTATTGTTCCATATATAAATTTAGGTGCGCACAACCATTCGTTTGTGAGACATATAAATTGCCTGATACCGTAATAGACGAAGAGTAGGTAGTTATCTAACGGTTTATTAAACAGAGTTCTTCAATTTAGTAGAGCGGACACGACTGTCCACTGTCCAGTGTCCAGTGTCCAGAATCCATTCAACTTTTTAATGAATCTAGCACTACAAAAAAATATTTCCCAAGTGTCAATTCTATTAATTTAAACATGACATATACAATATTAGGCATTAATGACTCGCCGATCTTTCAATCGAATTCAAGATATCATCTCTATAGCAGTCAAATTTAAACGCAATCCAAGCTCTTTTATTTATATCTGCAACACCAACCACTCATGCGTTTAATAAACCGTAATCATGTCGCTGAAAATATATCCAAGATTTGACACAGAAAATATGACATTTCGAAACGTCAAACGTGTAAAATTAATAACCCTGTTTCGGTTGTGGCTTATTTCCCCACATCTCGATAAATTCTCTTTGGAAATGGCAAACTTATTTAGCAATCGTGTAAATGTCAAAGCAAACCATTACCGTCGTCTATTAATAATCAAACTGGCCCTGAACATGCCGATTTGTATCGTTATCGTTATCGATCTGTAACATAACGCATACGATTTTCGAAGAAGCTAATCACCATCCACTCATCGGCATACACATTATCGGGGTCATGTGCAAGCCGACATTTATTTAAAACACATTAACTGCACTTTCTCAAATGAACTTTACGGTTTTACACCACATCAAAATGACCATCATTCGGTAATCATATAATCACCAGCATCTGGGCCCATTAAGAAAATTTCGAAATTTAATGACAGATACCGCCGAAAAAGTGGAACTGTTAAAATGCATCACTATCATAATAATTTCTCTGACATTTATATGTTATATTTCGTATATATATAAAATGCAAAAAAGAGAAACAATTTGTGGTTGAAAGTATTTCAGGAAAACTTTTTACTTTCGAAATGATATCAACGAAAACGACAGCCACTGTTAGCACACGCCATCACTTTTACTTAATTCGATTGTTTGACAGATTTCGCACATATTTAGCGTAACAATGATTTATTGACAGGTTTTTTTTTCTATGAGAAGAAGTCAAATGATTTGATTTTGTTTTCAAATGTGACATGCAAAAGAGATGAGCTTTCCAATCGAAAGTTGTTGAAATACCTATAACGCTAATGACGCAAAATGTTACAATTTCTGTGATTGACTTTGAATTTTATTGGGTGGTAAGTACGGTTTGACGTTTGAAGTACGTTTTCAAGTGGATGTCAATTGATTAATCGAGTAGTTTGACTGTGTAGGACCGAATGGGATTGGGTAAGTCCTACAACACGAATGAAACAGTTCAAGCATTCGTACTTTAAGGAGCAACAATTGAAGGCGGCGATCTTGTCATGCAGTCGAAGTAGGTCTGACTGACACTTCTGTGGTTCAGACTAGCGTAAGGTATTTAACACAGCTGTTGCTGGCAGCGCATTTGAGCTGAACACACCCTTTCGCTGAAGATGCAAGAGTGGGGAAGAAACGTCATCCTCATTTTTGAATTCAACGACTTTGAGTGGGTGACGAACGAGAACTGAATCGGATCATTTTCAATTTTAGTTTTTCTTTTCCTGAATATATATTACTTCCACTTTAGACAATAAAAGTTCGAAGTAAATAAAATACAAAAAATACTAAATTTGTTGGATTCGGTCACCAACAACCGCCATCTATTGATGAACATCTAAAGACATCAGGCATTGCCGAACACGCCCATTCTCAAATGGCAACCAACTTCATACGAAAAAGAATACAGTACAGCCTCGCTAGTCCGGACACTCGCTAGCCCGGACACTTCAGTAGTCCGGACACCTCTATGTTTCTGACATACATATATTATTTGTCTCTGTTTCTTGGAAAAAACGTTTGTTCGTACGATTACGGGGAATCCCCTTCTAGTTTTGTCGCTTGTAGTTGGCTCTGGAATCTAGACATTTTAATCGTTGCAAATTTACTCATTGGAAGTTTATATTTGTGGTCTTTGATTTGTCCATTGTATGTATATTTAATTTTTTCTCTATAGTCCGGGCATTTCGCTATTCCGGACACGGTAGAAACTTTATGTGTCCGGACTAGCGAGGCTGTACTGTACATATTTTTGTAAAACAAACTTCTGAGAGAAATTGACCACCAAGTGAGGAAATCTATCCAAATGATCGAATCGATTAGCAAAAACAATCGAATCGAACACGGCTCCGCTTCAACAGAGTCTTGCGAACAATAATTCTCTCCCACGTATAACCCTGTCGGTAGTTTAGGGCTCGCGTTAAAGAAGAGGCAAGAATTAAGAAGAAGACTGGAGAAAACGACTGCGACTTTGTTAGTAACAAAAAAAGTAACGTTTGACATTTGTCAAGTTCTCTGTTGAGTTTAAGAAAATTGGTGGTTTGGGAGGCGTAAGTGTCAGTCGCTTGGACAAATTGATGGCGAAGCGAAGTATAGGCTCACTTCCCGTCAGGTAAAAAAAACAATAACGTGGAACATATTTTAAGGAACTTCTTGTCCAACAATTGATAACTTACCCTATTTGCCATTTTTAAATATAGCTACAGGAGTTCAAGTCTAGCAATAGCGATGTATTGCCAGGTTGATTTTAAAATCAAATACAACTTGGATCTTAAATTACAACAATTGCAATATATTCGTGTTTTTTTAATCTGACATCGTTGTGGTAAGTAAACTGTCAAAAATTAATGTCAAATGATCCAATTGATTGATAGATAGTTGAACAGACGACTTGTGGCAAAAATTGAACTCTAATTCTAAATTGTGAGAAATAAACCATAAAACTTGACTTAACATTGGATAACAATTATAACCGCTTGTTAAGTCAAATCAATAGTGACAGGAACCTTTTTTTTGTAAGAAATGTCAAACGATCAAAGTTTGTGAGATTTTCGAATATTATGAAAAATTGCAGATCGACTGTCCTCTTGGAATGACAGTTAAGATGACATCAAGAAAATTGACATATGAATGTTAACGCAACATTCAAATAGATGGCGAGGAAAAGCAACCGACTATAAGCAAAAACAAATGTAGGTAATCAATGTTTTTCCACCATTATAATGAAGCTCCAGGAGGGATTTTAAACCCCTAGAAAATTTACGTCAAGTCAACATTTATTTCCGTCACGAACAGATTGCACACTAATGGCGAAGTTCAAGCATCTAGTATAATAAGTCTGACAGCTGGGATACTTTTTGTGTCTCAGTTTTGATTGGTCTAAATCGGTCATGTTTTTTCAATTGACGTCTATGAAGGGGTCAAGAATCTATCTAGTAAAGAATTTCGTGACTGAGTAGGTAATCTGACAGTTCGTATCCAAAAGTGACGCTACCAACTTCTTTACTTCTTGCGTTCAGGGCATACATCTAGTCCAGACAGCCAGAACAACCTACATAACTAGATTTTTCAATGTCCCCACGTTCTTGGCAGTTAAACACGTCAACAACTACCTACTCTCACAGTTTGAGTCCTTCGTCGAATCGACGAAACTGCCTTCGAGGTTAGTTAATCGCACGACACACGCGTCACTTGCAAAACCAACCGATCACAGTAAAGCCTCAATTGCATCGAAATCGCATCGCAATCCTAGCCGCAAGCGATCATAAGCCCCCAAGTGCCATGTGCGGCTGGCCTTAAGCTGCGTTTACACTTTTACATAGTATTTCTGTCTGTCATGCATTAAACAACCCAAACCACAATCAACATTGGTATACGCAGTTTCCTATTTACACTGAGCATATCCGATGACAGTGCGGTGTGTGCCTGAATGCAATGTGCGAATTTTCACTTCATCACTCCTAAAATTTGCACAATAGAGATCAACAACCATTAAACTTTCCATCAAAACACGCGGTCTGTTTTGTAGATGTTCGAATTCGAAGAATGGGGGAAAAAGTGAAAATCGTTAATAAACATATGCGGCTGTCTGGTTTACCATGAAAATTGATTAACAATATCCCATACGTCAGGCAGTAATTATTCGAAGGAAAACTATTTGACGTGTCCCTCGTGAGAACGGGAATTCGACAAGCAAATGAGACACCTCGGAATATGTGAACTAAGCTTAGGCTCTGCCCATACTTGTGATTTCGTTATTATAATTTTTTGTTTGTACTCACTATTATAGCCAACAAAACGAAAGTGAGCGCAGGGAGCAAGTCAGCACCTACATGCAACGAGGGATTCACATGTACGGCCGCGTTACTTGCAATTAAAAAGGGAATTAAACCCAAACAGAAAAAAATACAAAATTTCCCATAATCCGACAATGAACTAATTATCATACAGTCTTTCGGTTTCGACACACGGAGAAGGTGTACTCTCAATTTAGTTGGTATGATGAACTACGCAGCATAATTTATGCACAGTGAGTTGGTAATGAAAGCCGCTGGCTCTGTTTTTAATGCTAATATGGGAGCCATTTCTGTCTCTTTTTTTAATTGGTTGGTGTTGTATTTCTTTGAATTGTTTTTCTGTAGGGTTTCCCATTAACACGATGATGTGATAGTGAAATGAGACACTTTTTCGTTTGTCGGGGAATATAAAATTTCCTTTTTCTCGTGTATTTTTGGCTAAACGCGTGACTGAACATATACCTACGGTTGGTGTCTTTTTCTCCAGAAAACGCCATCTGCTGTTGAATGGTTTTCTGTTTTTGATAGATGTACCTATACCCCCGTATTAATAAACGATGCGTAAAAGTTATCAACTCGTTATTCAGCAGTTACGTCAATTTTGATTTTTGTATGCTACCTGATGTCTACTAGCTAACTTACTTGTGCACATTTGTTTATTACTGAAGTACGGAATTTGTGTTTTTGTCTTGCAGTTGAAGTTAGCTGCGGTCAGCTATTGAACAATGCCCAGCCCATCACATATTCTTATTGAATTGAAATAACGAGTGATTTATCGGTATTGTTCCCTTGTTGGATGTAAAGAGATCTTTCTTCTTGTACTAAGATAAATATCAAATGCAAAGCATTGACAGCTAGAAAATACGAAAACAAGCTCATTGTCATTATACCTGGTTTGAATGAAACGCGCACGAATTAAATTGTCAACAGATCTGTCAGATTAAAAGAGCAAATTATCATCAAAACAACGAGTAAGGAACCGATTTCATTCCCTTCTTGACTTTTCGCTATAAACTGCTGTTCCGGTTTGTACTGACAGATGTGTCAAATGCAAACAGTTAAACAATGAGAAAATTGGGTCACTTGCTACTGGGTTTAAAATCTACATCCACGTTCGATTGAAAATGATAAAAAAATATAAATAGCAAGATAACGAGTAATCAATTGGTATTGCACTTTGGTCATAGAAAAATCTGACTGCTTGTACTGATAAGCTTGTCAAACGGAAAGAATTGTCAGGTAAACAGTCAGTTAAATAAGCAGTGATTTAAGCTACTTCATTAAAATGGAATGTACTAAAGTTCAATTGTCGGCGCAGTGGCTTAGTTGTTAATTTGTTGGACTGCTAAGCGGGGGGTCCCAGGCTCAGATCCCGAAAAAAAAATGCCCACTTAAGGTTTTTCCACTGCGCCGCCTCTCCGTAACGTCTGACTAACATCCGAGAGTATAACTGTAATGAAGGAGCTTCTCAAAAAGCCGTTTAAACTCGGCATAAAATTGTAAATCTTTTCTATTCGTCACACAAAAGAATGGTTGAGAGAAGCTAGGTCTAGGTATGGATCTGTTGCGCCAACTATTCATTTTACTCTTTTTCGCTCTTCAACTTACAGAAAAAGATAAAATTAGCAAAGTAACGAGTAGCATTTCTGGTTTGTAAAAGTGCATAAGAGTATAACATGCAATGGATTAAGTTAACAATAGGAACAAACATCCATTTGCTATTTGGAATTGAACCAAATTCCCATTAAAAAAAAAAGAATTAGTAAAGTAACGAATAGATAATAAGCTAGTAACTTCCTTTTTGCCTACAAATAGCTCAGGTAAACATCATGGAAGCAGATCTACTCGTAATTCGGTTTAAAACTAATGAAATTCACACAAAAAAGAACGAATTACCGAAATAACGAGTAACTTTAAAATAAGCATGATAAGCATGTAAAAAGCAAATATAAGAACAATTCCTCTGGAGAGTTGTTGTTTTCGGTTAATTACTAACAGAAATTTAATGCTAAGAAATTTTTTAATAATTTTTTTTTTCTACGAATTGTGTCTACTGCTTAATTGCTTGCTTTTGAGTCTTTCTTTATGCTCCGCGGATTTATTTCTCAATATTATTAAACTGTCTGCAAAATACGTTCGACTCAGAAAAATACGTTAAATCACCAACAAAATGCAGTTGATACAAGAATTGGCGCGCCACCCTGCAAACGCTTTGCAACAAGTCAACCTTATCAATATTGACAAAGCACTACATCATGGACATCGATGCCATCGATAACTATCACCAGCACCAGATATGGCCACGCCACAGATCATATCCTTGGCCCGTGTTTCAAGGCCTTAACTGATCTCATAAATAAACCAATCCACTCCCATTAATCACCGCTTAGAATGCAGCGCACTCGACGCTATTAAATCGTATATTTATACTTTAGCCTTAAATTCTTTTATTCTTGTTAAGCGTTTAACCTCAGACTATCTACGTGACTGACGCCAAAAATGCCAATAATAGAGTAAACATTGATCTAGGTGGCAAGCACAAACAGCGCTCTACGGTATGTGTCTTTCTGCATCTTTTGCGATCTGCAAAAGGCATGACACTCGAAAAGTCGCCTCTGTCTACATCGATGACCTTAAAAAGAGCCGTACTCTTCAGATGGTTGGCATTCATTTAATCAGATATATGAAAGCGCCGCATGTTAATCTGAGGAATGCAATAAATTCAAATCTTCTGCAAGAAAGACTAAGTGACAACAAAATTTCACTTGGCAATGTGCTTACACAGAACCGGTATCGCGTTATGTACCTACGCGTATACTCTGAACAGTCAATTTTTACTCTCGATCTTAAAAAGAGCGGCTAAACTCGATTGGGTTGTTCTTTGTTTTTATTTTTATTTTTATTTTTTGGTTTGCAGAATAACCAGCAGTCATGGACTTCAATTTTCATTTATTTCGGATCGGAGACAGATAGGTATATATGGAAGTGTAAGTGTACCTATATTGGAAAAGTGAAGACCGCAAGTCGTCCGTGACCCAAAACTTTCTGCTGATGACCAACTTTTTCTGTCTGTTTTGTTCGGATCTGTTGTGATGCGATTGGTACAACATTTTCGGATGGACACTATAGAAGAGATTTCTTGAGAATTCTTTTGTCAAAAGACTGCCTGACGGTGAGTCAGTGCGTCGTTGACACTGGAAAGCAAGCGGCGACTTTTGTAAAGCGTGTCACGAGTTCTGTGTGTTAATTTAAATCGTTTTGTGCCAGTGAGCTGATATTTTGTTAACAAGTTTATTGGATTTAATTATTTATTTTATTTATTTCTCGTTTTTAATAAGATTGTTGTTCGTTTTTTTTTCATTTGCGAATTTATTTAGAGAGAAGTTTCAAAGTTCGAAGCAAGGTTATTTGGATATTGTGATGGTGAATGCAAATGAATTTTATTTTTGAACTTGATATTGCGAGTTGAATGTACTACGCTGTTTTGTAAATGTATATTCAAGTGGTCAAGGAGTAGTTGATGACTTTAGGCCCGAAGGGTGCATTCAACAAATGCAATACAGGCTGTATGCAGGCGATTCGCATTTCATTCGCTTCGAATGAACTGACAAAAGTTCGCCGGCGAGTTCATTTATGAACACCGAGGGGTACATGTTTCGTGTGGAATTATTTACCTCGCGGTGAATGTCAATGGAAGAATCGCCGGCGATAAAACCCAATTCAGTTAATAAAAAAGAGGAATGCTAGTCACTGGGGTATCGAATAGGGGTGTGCGTTGACGTTTGGGTAAGAATGTCATGCTCGGTGTTAATTTGTGCTTTGCTGTTGTGCTTCATTTGTTTGCTGATGGAGCATAAGAAGAAGATGTCCGATTCGAATACAGTTCTGCGCAATTTGGAGGACATACTGGAGTTAGGAAGCTTTCGCTGAATTGCAAACTGAAATAACTAGTCTTACTCGTGATCTCATGTCGGGTGGTATAGGTACGCTCTTCTTGGATTATCATACGAACTGCTAATCAGATGCCCTTCCCCAACGATATGGATCACAACCTTTTGCCCTGAGTTGCCGCGCAAAGAAAACAGCTTGAGGCTGTTCGGATGAATAAAATGTTAATTTTGCAGTTTTATCCGCATCCTCGAGTCGAATCTTTTTGCTTCCCAATGGGCGAAGGTGTAAATGACGCTTCCCCGATAATGGTCATGCTTACTCTGCAATTTAAGCTTGAATACTGTAGAAATATACTGAAGACGCTTCTAGCCGAACTGAATGAGAAATGCATAGAGAGAAAGATGCCTCCAAAGCCATTGCTTCGTTGAACGAAAACTGTTGCGAAAAAGAAGCTAAGCGGCTGATGGTTTACATTTCGATTAAATCTGTGGCTACAAACTATAACCGCTAAAGTCGACTACAGACCAAATTGAGATTTTAATGCCATTAGATTCCGCGTACTCAAACCTATTTTGTAATTTTTGTTTCAGCTTTATATCTTTAAAAACGTGGCCACAATTTCAAGAAAACATAACAGCTAAGGTCACTAGAGTCTATAGAGCTACATGCAATTTCACGCGTTTGTCAAGAACTTTCGCCGCTGCTCTTCTGAAAAATAAAGCTGACTTTAGCGATTTTTCCTTGTGATCACAGAATATTAACATTCATTTCTGAAACCGTTCAAATAGAAATACCCTTGTCAAAAACGATAACAGAATTCTTGAGATTTGTGTACTGGGAAAAGCAAAAACTTCAGAACACGTTGCAAATTCCTTTCCACCTGAAAATGAGACACAACACCCTTCCCTTGCGGTATTTTTAACAAGCTTTTGTTAGCAAAAAATTTCTTTCATTGATGATTGGTTGTTTTAAGCTAGGGTGGGAAAATGGCAGGTATTTTATGAAACTGTGTGAAAAAAGGGAAATTTTTGCTCTTTATGCGGGATTTTTATAATAAATGTCTGGCAGAAAGTTTTTTTAGTACATCAACTGCACCGTTAACCAGCTATGAGCACAGAATTAAGATTTTTTTTAAATTTTATCAATAGGGAATGGTCGCAAATCAGTAGCTCACATTGAGGGTGGGACTCAACTTGGCTACTATAGCTTCAATCTTCTTATAAAATTATTCGGTTTGATGGTTATTTAGGGACAAATGGCGCATGACTGTTAAAATGATTGTTATGAACATATTAAGCTATTTTGAGGGTGAATTTTGCTGTATTGGATTTGTGGACACAAAGTTGGATAATGCTTGGAAATATTCAACTTGAGCTAACTTGAAGGTATCTGTCATTTCAGCGGTTGATAATCGTCCCAAGAGTTGTGGAATTTAGGTATAGTTAACTAGCTTCAGCGAATTTGCGCAGAGATTTAGTTTAAAGAAGGACACTTATATGATCCGTCTCTTGGCTTCTGCAGTGTTGCCTTCCCTTAGCCTAATGGTTGCACTGCTTACTGACGATGGTGTCCTGTGGAAGCAGGTTAAGTACGGTTTGTAACACGAGGGTAGGACAAATTCTCAGTGCAGCAGCAGTGAAAGAGCGGACATTGAAGAGCTCCTAAATTGGAGCTTCTCTACAGGGTGGGCCATAGTAAACAACGATGTTGTATAAAATTATCGACCTAATAAAGCCGGCTTTACCCCCTTTTTCAGGCGTATAAGGCCACTTGGGTTTCTTAAGCGCGTTCAGCAATACTTTCACTTGATAGAAGCCTACCGTCCAGCAATGCCAACCAAGACTTTTTCATGCCTCTTATGCATTATTTCAATAGCTAAGGCTTTAAGGATTGCTTTTTCCAAAAAGGTATCTTGTTTTATTTTTCAGAAGCTGTTTTGACGAGGAGGAGGAAGAAACTATCTATCTTCTCTCCTCTGCCAACAGCCACTTCAACCCAACCTAACCTCTCTCACTGAGCTGTTGTGTAAGTTATGTCAGTTGTGAAATTCTGTTTTAGGAACTGTGGAGGTCAGTTGTTTGAGGCACGTTCTGCAAAGGATCTGAATATCAAAAAAATGCACTGGAAAATAAAAAAATAAAAGAAAACGCTTTCGATGAATAGAAACGATAAAAAAAAAATTTCAAATGGGGTTATTGATGAATTCAAATTTGAGAACAATAGTATTTAAAAAGTTTTCCAATAAGAGGTGTTATTTTGGTATTCAAAGAAAAATGTCATTTTTTGAGATAAATGATCGGATGTTTATTTCATAATAAAGAGGAAGGTATGCCGTTAATAATGAAAAACAACATCAGCCAAATGGCCACCACGAGCACGCATACAGGACCATATCCTTTTCATGAAAATTTACATAACCAAATCGCAAAGTGGCTGCCCTATGTCCTCGATAACCTCACGAATTTTATCTTTGAGGTCTTGAATCGACGCTGCGCTGTTGGCGTAGACCTTATGTTTAACATGGCCCCAAAGGAAGAAGTCGCAAGGTGTTAAATCACAAGATCTCGGTGGCCAATTGTGATCACCTCTTGGAGAGATAACACGGCCCGGAAACTTTTCCCGTAAAAGATCAATGGTTTCGTTGCTGACTTAAGTTCTTGTGTTAACTGAACTTTATAAGCCTTAAGACCCAAGTCTTTATGCAAAATACGGTGTAATGACGTTTATGGAATGCCCAACTCCAAAGAACGACGAGGAATGGACAAACCTGGGTTTTCTTCAACACTTTGGGCTACAGCAGCAATATTCTCAGTTGTTCTTGAGCGACGTGCACGGGTTTTATTCTTCACATCACTAACTTGTCCCTACAGCTCGAATTTTTCCACCAATATCTATATTGCGGTCCAAGAAGGTGCTTCACGACGACCAAAAAATGCTTTTGTTTTGCGAACTCTGACTGCAAGATTTTAACCATTTTTGTAGTGAATTTTAATAATTTCATTGCGTTGTTGAAGCGTGTATCGTACCATTTTTAGTAATGGCGTAGTTTCTACTTGTCAAATGTCAAAGAATAAAAGCTTCAAAAGTGACAACTACCGAAATAGCAGGCCATTCACAATAACACCTCTTGTTGGAAAACCTGTTATAAACGAAAAAGGGCTCCTGAATTTTTTTCAAAAGTACATTTCAGTTGTTCACCTGTCAGAGATGTTCATCAGAGAGACGATGTTTTCATGAGTAATCGATGGAACTTGAACTCGAACCATATTCGTTTATCCTATTGCTCTCAAACTTTAAATCGGCGATGGAACAGTTGATACTTCTTAGTTTCGATTCAACGAAGACCTTGGAGGCCCAAATCCGTTGTAAAACTCACATGAAACATCGCCACTCTATTTAAAAAAAAATATATAAACACTTCCTAAACAAGGAGACCCTGTATATCAAAGGAAGACCCTACGAATAGCAAACTATTCTTCACCCACTTGCAAATGCCAAGTTCTCTCGTCCCGGAGAAGACTAAGTTTAAGAAAATCCTTCTTTGACAATCTCAGCTCCTGATGTTGGTTCCAACGGGTAGATTTCGGGAGTAATGTCAAATTTGTTGGCTTCTAAATTGTTTGTCATTGAATCGCACGATAAAATGCTGCCACTTGACACCGGAGAAATATGCTTTAAATTGAAAGCTAAAACTTTTAATTTCGCAGGCTGCCCCTTCGTCGTTGTACTAATAAATATGCCACACAGTAAAAGTAAAAGTGAGGCTTAGTGCAAGCGCCATCTAGGGGCAAATTTTCGAATGAGCCTTTGAATCGATAATTATTAGAATTAAGAGCAGAAGATCCTCTGGCATAGCAATGGACTGTGGCTTAAGTATAGTAGCCCTACCTAGCCTAACTATTTCTCCATTTCCTACGAAAGACAACTTTTTCGGCCATCTGCACAGCAAGACACCTCAGAACACAAACACATCTCTGCAACGTACATTATGTCAGACAAGAGAAAGAGCACCGATGAAAGTCCCAACAAGATTGATACCTTTTTAAAGCGCATTTTTCATTAGGTCGGCAACCGTGAAAAAAAAAACCGTTTGACCATACAACACGGTTGCATAAGCAGAGTCCCTCCGTCGATATGAAAACGCATTATGCATATAGATAGCTGCTATAAAATGCATACGATTATAATTAATTAGTATAATCCAAAAGCAACTAACAAAAGACTTCTGTTTAACGAAAGCGGCAATTTGTTAGTCAATTTCACGAGTAACTTTCTACTACACTCCGAAAAGCCGTCAGTTGTGTTATGGTCACTTTGTTCCGCTAGCATCTCACATTCTCTCCAAGAAGAAACGGGCTGATTTAGATAAATGTAAGACCCTTTCGTTTTACATAACCAACCCATTCGGGCAACGGGCGCTAAAATGTCGATGTGACGAGGTGACGACGACCGACGCACGGTCTGAGGTGCGATGATAATCTTCAAAGCTCAACTCGGGCGGGAACAGAAATATCAAGCGACTTATAGAAGAATATGCGAAGCCCCGATGATGTATTAGGTGATCCACATAAATTGTATCCGGTTACTGGAATTATCTTCCACTTTTACTTTCCAAACTAACGGAAGAAGATTTAAGCTGGTGGCTTTCGGACACCCATTTTGAATGAAAAAGTTGGCTAAACATGACAGGCACACAAATGCGAGCATTGGTAGGCTTAATTGCTTTCAATTGAACTGTGGGCGTGTGGAGTGGAGGAAAAATCGCCGCTTAGTGGGCTTTTAATTGTGCGTCTTGACACAGTGACAATGGGCATTGACAATTATGCAAAATGTTTGTTCAACTCTTGTTGGATCCGGTGATGGGATTGAACTCAATTCAAATTGGAACGCACACAACACGCTTTTGAGTGCGAAAATGACAGCTTTTTGGCTAGAAATGTCAGCTGATTAGTATGACATCGAGTTTCGTTGTAACTGTCAAGAGTTTCGTGGAATGATGTCAAAAGTTGTTGCCTTCTACATTGAATCGCGCGATAAAATGCTGCCACTTGACACATAGCAAGTGGATCAAAGAAACAACGTAGTAGATCCCGGACAAATATGCTTTAATTTTTGTTTGAAGCTAAAACTTTTAATTTCACAGGTAAATATGCCCCACAGTGCTTGGTGAAAGAGGGCTTAGTTCAAGCGCCATCTAGGGGCAAATTTACAAATGAGTAGCTTTTGAATCGATAATTACTAGAATTAAATTTTGCAAAAGAGTTCCGCCAAATCAAATAATTTCATGCTTTTCGCGTGATATGAAAGTAATTCTAATTGTGTTCCCAAGAGAAGGTTAGCTTTAAGAGGGGAACAAGAGCTACTACATTTTTGGAGAAAGGTAGTAGCCGGCAAAAGTACTTAAAAGCCGGTAAATCTGCTGGCTTTGTCAGAGTCAAAGAGGTCACAGAGCTGGTCGCGAAATAAAGCAATTCTACAGGTTTTGTCTATATCGATACCCTTTTAATATAACAGTCGTACAAAGTAACGATTAGTTAGTTTAATCTCGCCGTCACGTCAAATTGCCATGAAACTGATAACGATTTTAAGGCAGGTATAAGCGTACCTCTTACAGAGTTTTTGATGAAAAGCAAGGCTCAGCAATGTCAAGGAAAAATCATTCAAATTTGAAGTATCGAGTAAAAACTCCCAGACAGTGGGCAAGTGAATTCAAAGAAAGCTGGTTTGTATAAACGTTAAGCTCTTGGGAGCCTGATTAATGTAAACCAACAGAAATCGAATATCATAGACAATTCTTTACTGCTAAATCAATTCGTTATTTTACTCGTTGCGTTTTTGTTTCTAGTCACTGAACATAACATTTGGGACATAACTTTGTGTTAATATGTGTATATTTTATTATATTTTTTCCTTCTTTTTTAAGGTTAATCACATGACAGACGGAATCCTCTTACCACCAAATACAATGACTCGTTACTCGCTACTTTGCTATTCCTCTTGAGACGTTTGGTTTTTCATTTCAAAAGGTTATCACACTCTAGAAGGAAGCCTTTTAGCGAAATACTCCCTACTCGTTACTTTTTCATTGCTCCGGAAGCTGTTTATTTCAGTTTAGTGCGTTTGAAGAGTTCATTACACATCGAAAAAAATCCGCTGAACTTTAGTGGTAATTACTCTTCACTCTTTATTTTGATAATTTTTATCTTTTTCTGTCAAATTTGATGAAAATTTTATGACATTTGACAAGTTTGTTACACTACAGAAGAAATAATGTCAGCTCTAAAGGTAATTACTCGTTACTTTGTCATTCGTTCCGACACTTTTGTTTAAGGTGCTGCTTTCAACTTACAAAACTGTTTCCTACTTCCCTTTCACTGAAAATAAAAGCAAACTAGCTCATAAAATAAGACTCTTGTAATATTCTGACGTTTTGAGGTTATGTTTATAAAAGAAATGCGATCCTTCGAACTTCTGCAGCGGTTTTAAGCTCCACGATTTTTGCTAGTACCTACCTTTAAGGTTTGGGGAAACGAATAGAGATTGAACGCTAGTGATATACATAAGCCCAGCTTGTGAAATACTCTCTTAAATCGTTACAAAACGGCCCCGAAAATTCCCTTTCTTTGTCGGTTCCAATTGGATAGCTTTTAAACAGAAAACATAAACCCCACGTATACGAGTACGAGTACAATTCTGTTTCCATGCCCGTCGAAATGGCTTCCGTTTCGAGCCAATTTTTACTCGCTCTTTAAGCAAACAATTCCAGAAACAATGTATAACTATACACGCAGATCGTACCGCCATGATTCACGCAGAATTATGCTGAAAGTAAAATTATAAATTGAAAACGCTTTTCCCTACGACGATAATTATATATACAGAGAACAGCCAACAGAGTCCACCAACCAACACAGGTAAAAATTTACGAGAGCATTCTGCTGCTGTTGCTGTTGCTGTCGCCGCTGACCAATGACCTTAACGTTCTCACCAGCAGCCGGGTAGTAGCGCATGGTATGCCGTTCCAGTGGATGCTTTTAATTATTTACGGATAGGGGCATTGCCTTGTTCAGAGCGTCTATCTGCATCATAATGGAGCAAGATGTTCGGAAAATATTCCAAAATGAAAAATATTTACGCGTCTGTTTTTGGTTTTTGAGCTGAAAGTGAATTGCTAAAAGCAGACAAATCAAAAGTTCCTCATATACTTTTCGCTATCTAATCAATTTTTGTTCTTATCATTCAATTGGCGTTTTTTATTTCAAATAATAAATTTTTTTTCATTTAGCGATGAGTGGAATTTGTGATTATTTCGCCGCAAATGACACCTCTACATATATGCGGTCAAAAATTCGAAATGCGTACTGAAGGTGAGGCGATGGTGTGCTAATTGGTCTGTTTTTGGACGAGTTACTAATTCAAAGGAATTTCCATGATTAATTTCGTTGGGGATTTAATTTCGGTGGTGGCGAATCCACTCCAGATCCAGCGGTAAAAATCCATGGAACTGTCATGACTTTTGCAGGAGTCCGATCTTATCTAAGGCAATGGCAAAAATCAACAGCAGGGTTGGGAAATGTCGCGATGGTTCACTGTGACGAGTGCGCATTCGATATATATTTGTACTGTGTTAAGGATCAGTCAACGAAACTTCTAGCTCTTGAAATACTTAGAAAAAGATGCCACATTTGACTGCATTTTGCCTTACCTGGTCTTTGGTAGACCACATTCTCGAGAAGGTCGAAATGTGAACCACGAAAATATATCCAGTTAAAAAACCAGTGGCGGATCATCCCCCAAGGAATTAAAATACTCCAGATTCATTTACAGACACTCAGCAGTGTCTTTCAAGCTGAAGCGGCTTTTGACAACGAAAACAACAACACACTGCTCCCGTATCTATTGATGACCAGAGGTCGAATCGCCGCATCTGTTGACGAGCTATATTTTCACGAAATTAAGTCGATTCAATGTTAGCGACGAAAACAAATTCCTCCACGCGGCGCGTTGATCCAATCAAAGAAATAAAATCCGAGCTAAAGGCTTTTGGTCTCTGGTCACAGAGCAATAGAGAGAGCTCTGCCTCCTGGACACAACAGTGAGATCGACTGGCAAGAGAATGGTCCGCCATAGATCATGATCGTGCAGCTCTGTCGATCAAACCTTCATATTGCAATCTCAGACATCGACAGTGGATCAGATCCGAGAAAAAGTCTATAGTTTCAGGTGGACAACGTGAAGAGACACCTTTAAAGCTTTGGATAGAATAGAACAAAAACCGGACCAAAAACAGTATCACGGTCTGACATAAAATCGTTGTTCAGATGGAGGTGATCTCCTAGTTAACCCCACAATAAAATTAATCTAACAAATTTGGACTTTTGTAGTGACGAGAGACCTCATTTGTTCTCAAACTCTGTCACTGCAGGAACAGAGCACTTGGAAGCTCTGCCAAAATTTTACAAGTTTATGAAGACTACTGGACAGAGTCTAAGCAACCAGAGGACTGAATGTCCTAGTAGATTGTGGACAAGTTGAGATAGTGAATGCTCCTTCAAAGCCTGTTGAACGTGTGCCTTCAAGAACTCAAAACTAGGAAATTTGCCAATGGTAATGGAAGATGTAAGTTCTATCCCAAGGCCCTAAGGTCTTGTAAAGAGGAAGTCCCTGAATAGATAAAATAAAATAAATCTAGTAGATGCGACCGCTCCTTAGGACCTATCCCTAGCTTCTAACAGTCTGTGTTAATTTTTGCGGCGAATTCAAGGGACCTACGGTTTGGTGTCGAATGTGCGAATAGGGGAATTGAAAAGCTTTCAAAGTTCTACTGTTGGTTGGTTGTAAAAAGTTTGTAAGAGTTTGGACAGGGAAATCAAAACTTTTCTATATTTCTGGGGGTTCAACCAGAGAGGGCCCATTTTAAAAAAAATTCGGAAAATTGGGATTTGTTTTGTCTGAACGACGTAGTTTTTGAAACGTCAACAACAAGAATATCTTTTATTCCAGTCGATGTGATCCTTGTTATTCACAATACCAATCGTCCTTGGATCAGCCCCCAGACCTTAGGTCTTAGCACTGGGAGTTTCTTTTACAAATGAATCGTATTCATGAAGATCGTCTTAAGTCATGACTTAAGTTTGTATAGGACTTTTCGCTTAAAATTCCATTCTGTTGGGACGTTTCTGATGTCTTTTTGAGGTAGCAAATGAATGCATATAAAAAGGCTTTGGATGGGTTTTTTGGGTCTGACCAACGAATGCTGTCTGTTTGATCTGTCACCGATCAAGCAACATTTTCTATAACTCGACAGCTATTAGTCTTCGATCAGTCTCATACCACAGAAGGAAGAGACTTTCTTTAGAAGCAGAGTATCAAAATTACGGAAAATGTGCGAGACAACTG
Source organism: Cheilosia impressa (assembly GCA_948293265.1). Taxonomy (NCBI): domain Eukaryota; kingdom Metazoa; phylum Arthropoda; class Insecta; order Diptera; family Syrphidae; genus Cheilosia; species Cheilosia impressa. The sequence continues at coordinate 3,954,682 of OX411882.1, forward strand.
GGTAGCAACTAAAGAAGAACTCCTCTGTCTGTGAATAAACGACAGCAAAAAAAGAGCACCATGAGATGGTTCTGTGGAAAAATCGCGCTGCAGGAAGTCTGTTATCAGGCGTACTTCTACAGCTTCTTCGTATATCCTAGCCTGACATTTACCCGTACCAAATACATGCACTTGTTGGATAGCATTTCTCGCTAAACACGTTAGGAAAACACCCAGTGGTCCTTGCTGATAACTTTAGCCCCTCAGCTTAGATATGGAGCAGCATGACCATGGATTCATGAAACTCCTCAAGTACCAACTTTGTAACTATACATGAAGTATGCCGAACAATGGCTTAAAACAGAAGCAGAAAAGGAGTCCATCATTGAAATAGCTTTTGACCCACTTCAGTGCTTAAAAAAAAAAAAATATAACGACCCACGAGTGTTTTTTTTTTAATTTTGACAAAGACAAGACTTTGACAGCCCCCAAAACGAGGAAATACACATATCCAACGATTGAATCGAGTCAGTGTTCAATGACTGACAGCAATTTTAACAAGATCAGCCTATAGGACAACCACTTTAACTGTTGTGGAACGACAAAGAAAAAACCCTCAGAGTACGTCATAGGTCCTAACCCAAATCCAGGAAAAACAGCTAACTACGCCAATGGCTCCATTCGCTTAAAAGTGATTAATACGCCTCGTTCAGCGGGTCATAAATATCGTCTCGGTCTCCGCTGGACACCGTTTCTCCCATTTGCACCAACGGTGGCGGTCAATACACCATTAATCTTGGTCGATTAGAAGAAAAATGCATCCAGCCAGGAACTAGATTGTACATAAATCGGAACTCGACCATTCGATTTGGCTAATGTCAATGTGACACACACGCCACAGAAAAACAGAAAACAATTAACAAAAGTCACCTTGAGATCGGCACTGAGAGTGTGTATTGGGGAAAGGACCAACAAAAGAAATGCGCAAACAAGTCTTCACGATTGCATTGGCAACACTTCAACCAAACGTCACACAATGGACCGCGTTCATGGTCAAAATAACTTAAGCAGCTGCCCGAAGCGTCCTACGCTTCCCATCCACAAGAACTGCATCCATTGTCCACTTGAGATGCAGACGCACGAACGTGCAATTTTAATTGCCAGCTTTTTAGCGTCGAAAGCAATAATTCTAATTAGACGACAACGACAGCACTGCGCTCAGCAGAAGGGGACAAAAAATACAAGTCAATATGTAGGTACGTCAAACCATCGATCCGTAGACAGGTATTAGTTACATTCATATCGCCATTCACCACTGGGCAGTGGGCACTGGGGGTGGGGGAACGGAACGGGACGCGCTGCTCAAGCTCAGTGCAGCATCAATAGAAGAAATTGAAAACTCGTTATGTCGTCGATGCGCAATTAAGCGAAAGAAACTTACCTCACTAATGCCGATCTGCCTCATAGTTTCTTTAATCTTCCTCGATCTAGACTTCTCGTTTCGAATCGGGCTCGCCTGTCGCTGTCCTCCGTTTACGGATGTTTCGATAGATGATGCGCCGCGCTACGGCTACCGTGTCCAAGTTCAAGTATCTCTGCACAGGAGCACTCACAAACACAACACACACACAATGCACTTTACGGATCGCGAATGAATATATTTTACCGTTTTTATGTAAATTACAAATTCAGCAGTCCGTTTTCCGTTATTGTGTAGGTACACCCAACACCAACGACAAGGAGGAGGAAAATTGAAAATTTTTAAAATGAACTGGCGCGCGTGGGATGTCTGCTGACTTTGACTCTCGTAAAGGCACACCGTTTGATTGGAACGTCCAAAAGCAACTGTTACGAACTGTTTGTTTGTGCGGTCGCATTCAGGGTTGCCGTTAACTTAAAAAAAAAGTCACTAACTCGAACCTAAAAATCCACTAGATATGCTAAAATTTAAAAAAAAGTCACTAGAAAAAAATTTTCACTACCTACCAAAAAAAAAAAAAAAAAATATTCAATTTTAACAACATTTTTATTTTGATCAATAAATAACTTATAAAAAAAAAAGCAAAAGTTTATTTCTTCGCAAAGCCAAAATCTCCACCCCAGCCGAAACAAAACAATCAACAACAACACGCAAAAAATCAAATTGAATATTGCAATTTGCAAGTGTCAAACTCGAATACCAGGGATGTAACATCACCAGGGGCTTAGTAATTTAGAAAAACATGTTTTTGCAAAAAGTCACTAGAAAAGTAACTAGAATTTTTTAGTGACAAAAAATTAATTTTTGTCACTAAACTTTTGAAAATTCCACTAGATATAGCGACAAAGTCACTAAAACGGCAACCGTGGTCGCATTCGTTCGCATCGACTCGGTGTCGGCATCGGCATCGGGTTCGAGTTGAGTTGAAGTCGTCGTTGAGTTATTGTTGTGATAATGGTGGAGTCGAGTCGAGTGTTTCTTTCTATACTCTTTTGCGGTTTTCTTTGGACATTTCTCTTTTTATCACTAGAAGTGGAAAAGGTAAAAGGAGAATGATCAATTTTGCTTGGTGGTTGGTTGTTGGTGTTTACTGTTTACGCTGCTGTGTTGTTTTGTTAGCGGTTTTGTTGGGTGGGTAAAATTCAAATTACCAATTTGACGGTTTACTTGAGTAGGTTTGAACTGGAAACGGAAAATGCCAGATTGGTGAATGGTGATTGTGCTCTGGAAGTATGTTGTACTCAAAAATGAGATGGGAAATTCAAGCCGTACCTATTCGATTACGTTTACGATTACTTTCGTAATCAGTTGAGTGTTTTTCTTTTTGAGTTCGCTAACATTTTGCTGGTTGACAGTTGGTTGTTGTAGAATGCGAACGCTTTGAACGCGCTGAAAGTTTAAGTACAAAATTTAATATTGATGGTGCATTTCCATTCACCCATTAGTTGACTAAAGACATGTCACACAACCGTCAAAATCTATGTAAAAAATTGGCATTAAGTTAGGCCTACAGCGGAATTAGTTTGACATTCTCTTGACATATCGGTAGTCATTTAGAGGTGAATGGAACATTTGAAAAAAGTTGTCAAGTTGTTGTGATGAAAATTAAGCACAGCTTAAGCTAAATTTGTGTTCATAAAAACTAATCTAGCGAATAAATATTTGTAGGCAGTGTGCCAGTTGCAGAATTCTGAAAAGTCGCAAGAAAAAGGCCCAATTTTCTTTAGGCAGGTGCCTCTATTTCGTCCCATTCGAAATAGCTTTCCTCTTCCGGTTTTAAGTAGTTATGTTAGGGCACCCTGCATTTACAACAACAACAACAAAACTGACAGCTCTCGGAGAAAAGACAAATGGGGTAAAGCCGCGACAGAGAGCAGACGACCTAACGAGACGGACGAAAAACAATTGGCAAACAAGGCAATCAACTAAATAATTTAAAAAAAACAATTAGTTAAGCCCGTATGACACTACATTTTTTTCGTCATTTTTTTAATGCTGAAATGTCAGCGGTGTGTAAAAGAGACCAAAAGTGTAATACGAAAGGGATAGCAATTGTTTGCTAAGCAACCGCAGATTTTCAACGAATTTATTTCCAGATATTCTCGAAATGTCAAAAAAGTACGCACGTACGTTTGGTGTGTACGCATTCACTCCTACCGGGAATTTCCGTTGTAATGTTTCGTACTGCTCTAGTTTCATTTTAAAAGTGTGAAAAAATGCAAAAAAAAATTTAGTGCCACACGGGCTTTACGAACATTTAAGAAAAAAACTTTAAAAACAATAAAATACATATTTCTTTCAACTATAACAAGGTGCTCTGTAATAATTTCGGAATTCTAAATACGACATAAGTACAATTCATTCCAATTTCGAAATACAGAGTAGAAAAGGAAAAATTTCACTTTCGAATCAATATACAGAGTAGGGTCCAGAACAGCTTTTTAGAATTTTTGAACAATTGATTCGTTACACACTATCCCCCGTATTAATAAACAAATGTGCACAAGTTTGTTAGCTAGTAGACATCAGATAGCACACAAAAATTTGACATAACTTTAAATAACGAGTTGATAACTTTTACGCAGCGTTTATTAATCAGGGGGTATAATTGTGTTGATCAACTGCGTTCCACTTAGAAAGGTTTTTATTTGGAAATATCAGCATTTGAAATTTTTTTGAACCGCCTTCCCCAACTAAATAAAGTCCCAAAATAGCCAAAAATGTTGGCAGGCTTTCGAAAAAAGTTCCTAAGTTATATGAAAATAAATAACAACAGAACTAGACAGAGTAACGTAAGTTAGCGAAAGGTGTCAGAAGTCAGAACAGAAAGTTACCGCTTGGTTCATTCTCGTACGCGGTTTAATCGCAATCACACAAAATCTTATAAATACAAATGAAAGAAAAAGAAAAAATTAGCAAAATAACGAGTAACGAGCAGCTCCTCTCTTGGATCGAGACAGCTCAGAAAATTTCAACCGGCTAGTACTGATAAATATTTATATGAATATGTCAAAATAGGTTGAAAAATCAATTGCGCAAAAATAAATTCTGTGGAAAAAGAGAATATGGTCGAATATTCTCCCAGAACGATTCGTATGCAGAGAGGTAAGTTATAAATTTATTTGTGAAATGGATTAGTTGTCAAAGATGTGGCTCATAGCAGTTCGAAGTCTATCCACGTACTTTGGAGTATATTTGTAGTTCTCTAAAAGAGTTGCGCTAATTTTTTTGAGTTTGATTGACTTTTGTTGTTTGGTTTGTGAAAGTTATTGGATGCGATGACATAGAGATGCTCTGTACGACCCGTCAACTTGATCTCCACTAGACCCTAGTCCAGACAGCTACTCCTCCATAAAAAAATTTCAACTGGAAAAACTGTTCATGTGATCGATCTGGGCCAATCAAAACTGAAATAGATACCTGAACATCCACAAACTCCGTGTTAGACAGTTTAACAATGACTAATGACAGTTGCCGTCGAAATTTAACTACTGATGTGCCCTCTCCAGTCAAGTAAGAGATACCCACCGAACGAGAGTTTAAAGAGGATTTCCTATTTCGGCAGGCCTTCACTAGGCTCAGGTTTTTTTTTTAAACTCTGCTGCCATGCACCAACGACTGTTGTCAAACTTTTGACAAGAAGAAAATAATGAACTGCTGTCACCAGTTGCATAAACGAACAAGTGTCAACCATTTGACCTAATGACGTTGTTGACGTCAGCGCGCTTTTCAATTATTTTTTTTTACGATCAGAGTTAATTTTTTTTTAATGCCTGGGCTCATTTTGACGTTTCGAAAATTCACGGAAACAACTGCAGGCAGCTGGTACAATGAACAGCTCTTTGAATCTACATCAGTTGGAACTTAGAGCTTCCTTAAGAGGAACTTGGAGAGAGGAGCTGGGACACAAACAGGTCAAAATGATGAAGGTCTATAGTCAATACATAGCTAGTTCAGTTAAAACTTAAATTGGATGCCTGTTGCTCGGAAGCTCATTATCTGACTGAACTGGCAAGCTCAAGCTTCGGAAGTCCCATTTATTGCTGCGGATCTGACGAACTTAAAAAACCTTTCTTGAGTTCTCTTCCAAGCGGGTTCGTCAACAAATATTGCACGTGCTTTTCAAAGTCCTGACCTTTTTCCGTCATTTATCTGTCCATCGTTCTGTTTCGTGGCAAAGATTTTTCTACACGAACCATCTTTTCCAGTTTAACTATAAAAAAAAAAACGACAAAAGGGTTCAGTTCAATCACACTCGCAATTGTCTTTTGTGGGCTCAAGCTTGACCTCATCGAACTCGAACCCACATCCCACATTAATTAAGTCGTCTCGCTTTACAGATAGGTACACTTCAGAAACATTATTGTCGAAACCACAATAAACAGTGAAAGTTCACGCGCGTATTTCTTCAGCGACCGACGCGATATCTGATAGTGCGATAGCTTTACATTGTTGTTACGTTTCCCATTTATCCATTTTTTTTAACAAATTTTCCCCAACAAGAAAGCGAAAAAACTGCAGCCCAAGACCTATAACTTTGTACGACTTCATTTGCCAACCTTTCGTCAGAGATCACTCTTGCATTGTAGGCAGGCCATATATGATCCGATCTCTTGCGCGATCTCTGGCTTGATTTTTGGAATTTCTCCCACGCCCTAGACCCCCACACAACGCAGTCCAGTGCGAGTACCCACTTCTGTTGCGTTGAGTCACCATTGGACAAAAGTAAGTCAACTTTTTGTTTGACTTCTCTGTTCCAGTGAAATGCCGGTTCCACTTGAACGTATCCAGGTGACTCTGGTCTCTGGTTGTGGATATCGGATTTCTCCCTCGGCGATACAAATTCCCTTTTGCAATGCGGTGTCGTTCGGTGTTGAATGATCAGTCAGTGGATTGCAGTGACTATCGCCTCGACGGCTTCCTTAGTGGACAACGCGGAGTGTTACCATTGGTACGCGCAACCCTCACTCCCAGAGCTCAGACCGACAACGAGGCAATGATGAAATTGCTAAACCGGAAATTTGGGTCTTTTTCTTTTTTTGCTTTTTATTGTTTCCTTCGTCGGAGGAAAATTATCCGCCTGCCAAATGATGATGATTTTCATTTACGAGGTCAGGTTTAAAGGAAACACCTCTGTAACCGTGCGCAGTCGTTGCAGAGGGGCAATTTTATAATGAAATCAAACGGCGTGAATGTGAAATGAACGCACTAATGCGCGTACGCGATGCAAGAGTTCAATTTGGTATAAGAAATACATAATTGAAAGGAGCGCTATTGCGTGATGACCTCGAATATTGTCGGCACTTACCTACACAAGTCGAAAGAGGAAATCTTTAAGCCTCCTATTGTGTGAGGTTTACATAGCAAGGGAATGAGCTTGGAATTTGAATATAAGTGTGAATCAGTGCGCTGTTGCTTCTCACGCTCGCGATTGCTTACTAGAGTCTTTAGAAATAAATTAGAATTGAAAGAGCGTCTTTGAATACACGAGCACGAGCGGCAGCTCACAAGCTACCTACGGAACTTATAATTTCGAAAGCTGACACACGAACCCACAATTCAGAATAAAAACATCGGCTTGGTTCGATCAAATGTCAGTTGAAACGGAATGGGCTTTACAAAGCACTAGTGCGCACTGGGTTTGCGGCGGCACGACCGACGTTACCGTCACTTACTACCGTCGGCAACGTCGGTCGCATAGAGACCCACAGGTTAACCCTAATACGTTCGTCACAGCACTGAACTCGACCTGGTATTAAAAACCTGTCTTTGACATGACTTCTAGGGCACCCTAGTTGTACCCTGAACTGGCCCCAGTTAATTTATCGGGGCAAGAATTCAGTGCTGAGTTTTGCTGTCATTTCGCTAGCTGTCATTCATTTTCAAACTTATCATCTGTATTGCGAACACTTTTATCAACTATTTGCATTATGGCAAACCCAAGTTCAGAGTAGAGTTCACTTATTTTTAACAATAAACGGGAAAAGTGTTACCAAAAGATAAATATTTGTCAATGTCAAAAACTGACAGACTTCAGGGCAACATTTTGCGTTCGATATAGATGTCGAATTTTCAGGGTTGTGCAGGGTTTTTGACAGGCGTGGAAATTAGCTGACACTTCTCAGTGCGCACTAGTGCTAGCCACGTCAAACAAACCTTATGTGGGAAAGTATATGTGACGCATACACTTGCCAATAGTAACCTGACAGTTCGTTCAGTTTTTTTTTCTTTTATTACACCTACCGCCATTAAGTTTTTTTTCTTTTTGCTGCTTCACAAGCATTCACCCATTGGCAATTTAAGACAGAATTTTATTTTCAAAATTCGGGTAGGTGCGCGGGAGCTGACGGTCTATTTAATACTCACTTAATGCTGCTTATATGCTTCGAAGCGATTTAAGCACAAAGTTTCTTCCTTTCCTCCAACGTCAAACATTTTTTTCTTCAAACATAAAATTAAGGCCAATACACACGATTTGTTTTTTTTCGCGCTGTCATTAGGGGGCTCTCACATACTTAACACACGCTCCGGCGTTCCATACAAATGGTTGCATAATTGTTTTTTTTGCAGTGACTTCGCTGCATGATGCGTGAACTCTCGAACGTCATGAGGGGTAATGTTAAATATACCAACTTCTTTTAAATTTGATTTTCTCTGCCACGAAAAATAAGGAGTGAAAGAGTTACATTCATAATCATTTCGTACAACTATCAATGCAGCTCGAGTAACAACAGCTTGGCTCTGAAACGCATCAAGTCAGTCAGCTCAGTGGCGTAGCGTGGGTTGATGCCGCCCGGGGCAGACCTAATTTATGCCGCCCCTCGTAATTTTAAACACTAAAAAAACCATCGTCTACGGTTTCAACCAGTTATTCCTACACATATAAACTTGGTTAAATTTGTCTTCTCTGTTTTTTTTTTCAAATACTGATTTTATCTTTAATATGTAACCAAAATAGTTAGAGCGGTTCTTGTAAGATTTGGCAGACAAAACAGTACCAAATAATGCAATGTTTAGTTTGAAAAATACTATTGCTTAACTTTTTAGCTAAAACCGGAGTATAAGTTATTGTTCTTGATTAATTCTTACATCCTTGGTCTTTAAAGTTTTATTTCAAATCAAATTGGGGTTTTCGAGATACAAGTTGCAAATCTGCGTTTTCGGTGATTCGAATTGAAAGTTAGGGACACAATAATTTTGAAAACATAAATTTTACTCTAAGTATGTAAACTAAAGCCCCCAAACTACAAACCCAAGTTTGAACGAAATCCGGGCAGCCGTTTAGGCTGTAGGCCTCGGGACATACAGACAAACAGACGGACACAAACTGTTTTGAGTTCCACATCATCATAATGTCAGAATTGATGAACATCTCTAGTTCGAAATTTTGTACGATTACAATATCTTTCTCGTACTACGTAATCGAGAAAGTTAAAAAGTTATTAATTTTTTAATTATTTACAGAAAACTTCTTCAAAATGTTGTTTTCCTTCTTTTCATCAAAGCAAACTCTCTTATTATTCTTTCAGTATCGATGGTATCTATGATTTCCTGCTCTATAGCCATGATACGCAGATTAGATACAGTTAGAGTGCTCATTGTCGACCTTAAATAATTTTTAATAAGCTTCAATTTTGAGAAACTTCTCTCACACACACAAATTCTAGCAAGCAAAGAGAAAGAGAGTATTTTCGAATGCAGATGTTGTGTACTGTGTTATAATTTGTTTGTGCTGTGCAGTGTTGTCATTTCTGATAAAGTGTAGTTGCAGACTGAAAAAAGAATCCGTTTTGTAATTTTTTTATATTTCAAAATTATAAACGCCCCAAATTGCCGCCCCTAGCAAAGTGCCGCCCGGGGCGTGTGCACCCCTGGCCCCCCTCTCGCTACGCCACTGAGTCAGCTGTCAAGTTGTGACATGATAACCGATTTTTTTCTGACAATAGGCATGTTATTTTAAACTTCGATCTCAGCAAAGCAAAGTAATAGGATTTTCATGACGCAATTACGACAACTACTGTCAGTCCTCGAAGTGTCAAGTAGAGCGTAGTTGTTGTAATTGCGTGCTGAAAGTCCTACTTTACTTTGCCTTGCTGAGAGCGACGCTAAAAAAAAGAGGCCTAATGTCTTAATTCATCTGAGTAAAAAGGGGACGTCCAAGAATCTAGTTTAGTAGGTCTGACAAGCTGGCTGAATTGACTCAGTTTTGATTGACCTAGATCGATCACAAGAACAGTTTTTTCAAATGACCTATAGTAGACTCTGACGAATCTAGTCAAAAATGGCCAACTTGTTAGTTCGATTTAGGAAAAGTGGCGTTACCGGCAAATCTTGTTTTTGCGTTCAAGAAATTCACATCTAGTCCAGACATATTTGGTCGACTTAGGGCCGGTCTGTGCACACCTGGTTTAAGTTAACCCGTGATTATTATTCAGTGATAGGTTATGAGTGATATATAAGTGTTTGTTGAGCGTTTTTCACCAAACCACAGCTTTGCGATAAATCGTTCCATTTTCCGGTTAATTTTTCAATTTACCGAATATTGGGTTACAATTTTTCTGTTTTTCGGGTCCGTTTGATTTTGATCAGCAATTTGTTTAGGTAGGTATTTTGTGAATGTATTTATTTTAAGAATTCTTACTTAATACAAAAAAAGAATGTCATAATCGAATAATGCAGGAATTTTTAAGAACTGAAGAATGAAACTTCGTTTTTGTGAGACCACAAGCAATTTTTGGGGACAAAGCCGAAATAAAACCATAACCAATAAAATTTGTTGCAAATTAATCTGCCTCATGTTGATTTATTCAACGACCATCGCAATTTTCTCATTCTGTCAATATTTCCTCTAATGCGTGTGCTTTATCTCAACTTATGATGAGAACATTCAATGGTTATCGACTGCAATAACCGATGATTAAATTATAACCATCAAGATTGAACAAACCGGGCGTTAACCTAACCAGGTTTTTGAATGCGCCCTTGATACAGCATTTTGGACAGTAATTGACAGCTAATATAAAATGTATGGCGTGTCATCAAACAGTATCGCGCAGTGCTCCCCTTTTTGCAGTTTTAGGCGAGCTCATCGGCGAATCCCATCCGATAAATGCATTATGAGCTTGTTGTATCGCCGGCGATTCAACAAAAAATCACGGGGAAGAACATGTAGAGAAATTTTGTGAGAATTTGTAAACCATAAAAGAATATGCCAAATATGCGTTATTATTAAAACTAACTTGGTTATCTAGCTTCAACTCTATGGCGGTTATAAACAGCACGAAGATGGCTAAGGGCCTGTTCATATTTGCATGTAAAATGCAACAAGTTCATCATACGTTCGTCTAGGTAGGAGAATGTTTTCGCTTTTCATTAAGCGGAAACACATATTTTGTGACTTGTGAGGTGCTAGAAAGGCAAATTTTGTTCCTATTATCTGAGTAAGTTGTCAAACAAATTGACATGAATATTTCATTCGCAGAAATATCAGCGAAACATGAATATTTTTGGTCACTTATAATAAATATTAATACTCATCACATGAATAGACAAATTTAGGCTCTGTTATACTATTTATTATAATCTACTATTTTTTTTCTTTGACTTTTACATATATGCAAAATTGTAAATAAAAATTAACCCCGTTGTCCAATAAAGACGATTTACATTTTTAGGCGGTAGCCAGTTATTTATAGTCAGTTTACCGACTTATGCCACATCAAAAGACGTTTTTCTTATTTATATCAGAGCACTATACCTGAACTGTTATACAAAAAGTTCGTGTTTCTTTTTGCGTTCAGAGCACGATCAGAGCGCGCTCGTTGAGCTCAGAATAAATTGCTCAGTCAAGTGAAAAGCTGTTTACACATTCCCAATCACATTTGACAGAAGAAAAAAACAGGATAAGCAAAATAGTTGAAATGGCGGACGAACTTTGTTGTTCTGGAACTGAAAATTAACCAATTTAATAAAAAAACAATTAATAAATATTAAATTTCTGCATTTATGCAGTGGCGGACTAAGGGGGGGGCGGTGGGGGCGGTCCGCCCCGGGTGGCAGACTAATAGGGGGTGCCATCAGTAACAGAAAAATAACTTTGCACACTACAAAAAATAACAACACAAATAAAACAATAAATTTGTTTCCCAAATACCTACCTATATATATGTGCGCATGAATTTCGTTACTGGCCTATTCTCTTAATATAAGTAATATGGAAATAAAATATTTATCGCCCAAGGGCTCAAAGGCTCAAGATGCTGGCGTCAGTTTTCTCAGCTCTTCAACCGAAAATATTGCTGTATGGAACGGAAGAAGAACTGCGGGCTGTGGTTCCAATGCTTACCTCGACATTTACAGAACTTACAGACAACAGTATCATATTGGAAATCCAGCGAATTCGGCGTCACATGGTAGCTTCAAAGATAAATTTAAAAGATGCAGAAATTTGGACAGCCTTTGAATTTTTAAGCTTCATTGTTAAGTGGGATTTTTCAGACTCTTTACCGAGTCTGTCATTGGCGATGAGAATTTATTTAACAATTTGCGTCTCAGTGGCATCGTGTGAACGAAGCTTTTCCAAATTAAAATTAATAAAGACTTATCTAAGATCAACGATGAGCCAAAATAGGTTGACTAATTTGGCTATACTTTCAATCGAAACGGAGCACACAAAAAATATAGATTTTAATGATATAATCGAAACATTCAGTACAATAAAAGCTCGTCAGCACCTTTAAATAAAATAAGTATTTGTTCGTGTTTTTTTCTTAAATTTTTCAAGGGGTGTACGCTTGCTCTACCGCCCCGGGTGTCACTGCCTCTTAGTCCGCCACTGCATTTATGACAACTATGTGCTCAAGTGTGATTCAAAAATACCTCAGAACAATTCGAGGTCGAACTAGAAGAGAAAAAATTGACAGTTCGCATATATGGCTGACGTAGAAAAAGTGACGTTCCCAAACATTTCTGGTTTTTGCGTTAAGGTTACATCTCATCCAGACGAATCTAGTCGACTTAAGATAACTAGATTCTTGAATGTGTCCATTTCCAATTCTATTACAACAACTACTGTGAGTAGGTAGGTACTCGAAGTGTCAAGTAGAGGGAGAGGGTACCTACTTGTTCTAACTGCGTGCTGAAAATCCTTCTTTACTTTGATTGAAATTCAAAAAAATAGGTCTAGAACAATATTCCAATTCTACTTGAGTTCCCGTCAAAAGTGACATTGTGCTTAGAATTTGCAACGTGTCAGGATGGCCGAGTGGTCTAAGGCGCTGCGTTCAGGTCGCAGTCCACTCTGTGGGCGTGGGTTCGAATCCCACTTCTGACAATCACTTTTTTATTTATTTACAAATCAAATTCAAAAGATAAACAGTTGTCTGCAATCTGTTTATGATTAATCACACGTCTGCACTTTCCATGCTCGCGGAAACGCGAATCGTAACGAAATTTTAATATTTGCCCGACTGGGCTGCGCACAAAATTAGTCCAACCAGCACAAGAGATCATTAAAGCAAAGGTAATCGACACGTCGAGCTGAGCAGCATGTGGCTGTGGCTGTGGCTGTGGCGTATGAACTCCGTTGCAGAGTCGTGCGATTGGAAAATTCTCTTCCTGGAATCACGTATTAGGAGCGAGAAACTAAAGAAATTACGTATCTCAGCTACATATCTCAGCGAATGGTGGTGTATTAGCGTTTGGATTGACGGCGCTGGTGATTGCTGTGAAATGCAGTGCATTACGGTTTCGATGGAGAAGAGTGGGGCTTGGGGCGCAATGCGCAGGGTGATTGGCATGCGTTTTGTAATGCATATTCGTAATGAAGTTGAATCCGAATCGCAACAGTTTTATATGCAAATTAAAGTAGAGAGAATATCACTTGTCTATATTACTCTGGTCGCATGCAAAAAGGTTAGGGAGGGGTAAAACTATGAAACGATTGCTGGCGAGTAATCTAGCTTAAGCCAAAGTGTAAGTTTCCAGCATTTTCCAGAAACTTCTTGTACTCATTTGACACATGCTTAAGCCCACATAAATCTATTATGGTTGAACCATTAAGAACTAGATTTATTTCAAGATTTTTATAGACTTTCGCCAATACCACTAGATGCTGGGTAGGTGTTATATAGGTGGCCGGCTGATGGAGCTGTCAAGTAATGCACACAATTATACGTGAAAAAACAGATCCAATATCGTAGTATGTTTCGTCTGCCACGAAAAATCAGGCATCTGAAATCAGAATCTGATGGTCGCAATGGAAAACCACATTAGTTAACTACGGCACTGACAGTTGTGACAGTTCGATATGGACACATTGGACACATTCAAAAATCTAGTTATCTTAAGTCAAAGGAATAGTTGTACCCTGCATGCAAAATCTGGATTGTTTGGTTATATCACTTTTCCTACATCAGCCACATATACCTACATAAGAACTGTCAACTTAAGTAGTACCTACTTAGGCTACCCCGCCATAAATTTTAAAGTTTCCGTACACAAAGGGAATAAACGGAACCTTACTAGTTTCGCTTTTGTCCGTCAGAACCCACTAGACCAATTTTGTTTTAAAATACTTTCAAGACTAAAACAGCTTGGAATACATTTTGTCGTATAAGTTAAAGAAGAGTGTAACGTGTAAGTTCCATATATTTTTCTAAATTCGAAGGGAATTCTATCCGATTCTGCACCAGCCTCTCTATCCTTCAGATGATTTAACGCTTCAAGGACATCTTCCAGTTATGAATGCATCCACATCCAAGATATTAATTTGAAAAAGTGTAAAACTGTCCAGAATACTTTGTTGATTGAAATATATGCAAAAGTGCATTGCACCAGAAAAAACTTACGAAATATACGAAAATTGGGCAAATAATGATCCAATACAATTTTTTGTTAAATTTTTTGTTTTTTTTGGTTCCATCTAGTATCTTTAAATAATTTTAATTATTTTTGATGCGACATCTACTGTGAAACATTCCGCAACAATTTAATGTGGTATTCGATAGGGCGCTCTCAGGACACTTTTTTTGCTCTCAGAGCAATTTTTATGTTCGTTTGGTACAAAAAAAGCAATCTTTTTCAGATTTCAGAGCACTTTTCCGAATCTGGATATTTTCTCAGATTTGCTTCAGATTTACCAATACACGTGCGTTTGAGTTTGACAACTAGTGGAGTTTGTTCACGTTTCAGTGAAATTTTTCAACTGCAAAGAAACGCATTGCATCGGGTGGATCTATTTTTGTTAATTATATATGTACAAATGTTTAGAAAACAATCTGGGCGATCATTTTGAACGTTTTCATATAAAATTTTACCAGTGAATGGAAAACGCTTATGTGGTATTCGATTGGGCGCTCTCAGAGCACTTTTTTTGCTCTCAGAGCAGTTTTTATGTTCGTTTGGTACAAAAAAAGCAATCTTTTTCAGATTTCAGAGCACTTTTGCGAATCTGGATATTTTCTCAGATTTGCTTCAGATTTACACGTACACGTGCGTTCGAGTTTGACAACTAGTGGAGTTTGTTTACATTTTAGTGAAATATTTCAACTGCAAAGAAACGCATTGCATCGGGTGGATCTATTTTTCTTAATTATTAATGTACAAATGTTTAGAAATCAATCCGGGAGAGCATTTTGAATGTTTTCATATAAAATTTTACCAGTGAATGGAAAACGCTTAGAAAACTGTCGAAGGCTACACATATGGCAGTCGCACACATATCAACAACAAAAAAGAGCAAGTGACGTTTATGTGTTCGATTAGCCACACGAAATCTGAAATCTGAGAGCAAATCTGAAAAGCCAAATCGAAAACGACATAAACTAGATATTTGAACGTACCCATTATGAAAATAATTGAGAAACCGACAAGCGGACATTTTGTAACCCACAAATTTAAGAATTTACACACACCCCCGTATTAATAAACAAATGTGCAAAAGTTAGTAGACATCAGATAGCATACAAAAATTTGACGTTACTTCCGAATAACGAGTTGATAACTTTTACACAGCGTTTATTAATACGGGGTTAACAATTTATTTTTAAATTGAGGTTTTCCTAGCTCTCACCCGTTGGAAGCGAATAGCGCTGGAAGATGTTTACCAAGTCCCAATAGCAACACTTCTGTAGTAAATTGAATGACAAGAACATCAAATGACAAACCGCCAGCACTTCTCTGCATGCTTTACTGTAGCACACGAAACACTCATTACTATTGACCACGTGCAATAATGTTCCGAGAAATTGCTTAAATTTTGCAAAAGCAGCTTAAATTTACGAAAAAACGAACACCATACTGTCCAAAACGAACACCATACTCAATGTCCAAAACTCACGACGGCTTGACAGAATTTTAACTGCCAGTACTTATCTATGATAAAGGGTTTTCCAATGAGAGGTTTTATTGTGAATAACCCGCTACTTCGGTAGCTGTCACTTTTAAAGCTTTTATTCTTTGACATTTGACAAGTAGAAACTACGCCATTACTAAAAATGGAACAATACACGCTTCAACGCAAATGCAAATGGTGAAAATCTTGCAGTCACAGTTCGCAAAACTAAAGCATTTTTTCTTGACTGATGAGGCCCATTTCCACCTCGGTGGCTACGTCAACAAGCAAAATTGTCGCATCTGGGGCTCGGAAGAGTTATTGTTGAGAAGCCTCTCCATCCTCAACGTGTGACTGTTTGGTGCGGTTTATAGTCCGGCGGGGTCATTGGACCTTACTTTTTCGAAAACGAGGTTGGATCAACAGTTACGGTGAATGGATTGCGCTATCGAGAGATGATTAATGATTTTTTATGGTCGGAGTTGGATGGTATTGATCTGGACAACGTTTACTTTCAACAAGACGGCGCTACGTGCCACACAAGCAACGAAACGATTGATCTTTTACGGGAAAAGTTTCCGGACCGTGTTATCTCTCGAAGAGGTGATCACAATTGGCCACCGAGATCTTGTGATTTAACACCTTGCGACTTCTTCCTTTGGGGCCACGAGAAAAATAACGTCTACGCCAACAGCCCAGCGTCGATTCAAGACCTCAAAGATAAAATTCGTGAGGCTATCGAGGACAAAGGGCAGCCACTTTGCGATTTGGTTATGGAAAAATTCAAGAAAAGGATATGGTCCTGTATGCGTGCTCGTGGTGGCCATTTGGCTTTGTACTTTCATTTTACAATCTGTTTGCCTTCGATTTTACCAAGTCCTGTTCCCCTATACGAAAATAAAAACAATGCAACGCCACACAGAAAGCAAGGAAGTTGGAAGAAACCTTACAATTGTATGCCCTATTTAAAGGGCTTAACTCCAAAACTTTCGCAAGACAGTTTCCCTCTGATGGTTGGCGGGCGTTCGTTAGATGTGGGCCAGTAAAAGCAGCAAATTCGGAGAAGCTTGACCCAGGATTCCCTTCAGATTCTAATTTCCAACAGAAGGACGAATACCACACGAATTCCGCATGTCCTTCAAATGTTTGAGCCGCCTTCTTATAAGACCAGTTCGTACACTCGTTGGCTAAATGTCACATATATTTCAGTTGCTTTTATCTCCGCCTGTTTTGTATTCGTCGAAAGTGGAGACACTTTAACCTTATACGCCTCTAAAGCCATTTTCGAACTGCATAGACGTTGAGCTCCACCCTTGCAGAACTCCAGGTTGACAGTCGAACGAAGCTGATAAAGATGGTCGCCGCCAACTTGTAAGGTTAAGTGCAAAATTTAGATTCGCTTACCCGTGTTTTACGCATGTCACTAAATGCTCTCCGCAAAAGCACCCACTAAAATAGAGACAAAGAAAAACCAACACCCAAGTTATTCTTAACTGAAAAAGTTTCAGGGAACTTTCTTTATTTAGATTTTTGACGACTTGTTTTGCGTCTCTCTTCCTCTCCTACAATAACGTTTAATTGTAAATCTGAAGTTTTGTTTTTGTAATTTTACTTTTCCAATTCTTAATTATCGAAATAGACACATGCCCAACACCAAGTGGCGCACATCCGACGTC
The DNA here is from genome assembly GCA_948293265.1 of Cheilosia impressa. Taxonomy (NCBI): domain Eukaryota; kingdom Metazoa; phylum Arthropoda; class Insecta; order Diptera; family Syrphidae; genus Cheilosia; species Cheilosia impressa. Next base: position 3,972,149 of record OX411882.1, read on the forward strand.
CCTTGGCGCCGCCATGTGCGTATTTGTGTTTGACATAAAATAAGAAAATAATATATAGCGGTAAAGACATGGAATCCTCGAGTTGATGTCACCAATCAACGATCACATGTTGCCTTTGCCTCAAGTCCTTCAAGCGGTTGTCGCATGTTAAAATACAGAAAAAAAAAAAACAAAAAATGTGAATAAATCAATATGGTTATTGCACCCTCCTCGGTATCGGCTTCGTGCGGATATGGGTGAGATGGGTTGAAAGCACTCAGCACTATTCGACGAGTTGCTGCTTCCACGTAGCATGGTACGGCACTTTCACAATCGTGAACTTTGTGGTTGAGAGGTGATCGTTGAGGATTTCCTCAACTTTGTCCAGCGGCAGAATCTCGATCTGCGGCACTGCATTTGCCCCGGTGGTGGGCTCGTCGCCTATTGACTCGGCAGCAGCCGATCCGGGCACTGGCTTGAGCACCGGAATACATTCGTCGAAATGTCGCCGCTCCTTTCGTGTGGAGTCCTCGCATTGGTCCACGTACAGTGCGGTGACGCGCAGCAGCTCCACAGTGACGCCCCAGGTGAATACTTGCAGTGTGTCTTTCAGTTTCAGCACAGCGTTCAGTACGATGTTGTTGGTGGTGGCTGATTGCGAGATGTATGTGGGGATGATCAACAGCTTGCGAATGTTTGTACATTGAGACAATTTGTCGTCGAATCCTGGCTTGATGTCGAAGTTGACAAACTCCAGCTGGCTAAGTTTCTCCAGCTTAGCGACCGAGTCTAGGATGTCCAAAGTGCGACACTGCTCCTGGCCAATTTCCAAGCGCAACCGCTCCAAGTTCGACAGCTTCGGCAGTACGCTGTCGGTGAATCGCGAATCAAAGTCATTGCACTCGCCCAGTTCCAAGGAGACTAGGCTCTCCAGTTCGCCGATTATTTCGATCGCCTTGGTGCCGAGCTGTCGCACCGACGACAACGTCAGATGACGAAGATTTTTGAGCGCGCGCAGCGGCGAGAGGTCCCCTGCGAGCGTGCATTTCTCCAATGTGCGTAGACGCAGCTCCTGCAACATCACGAGGTTGCCTATGTTCACCAAATTGATGGTGTCATCGTTTATCGCCAACGCACTTAGAATGGTCAGGTTGGTGTTTGTCACGAAGAGGGTCTCCACCACCAGCGCCGAGCAGCGGCACATGTCAATTTGTTCCAGCGAGGTGACCCCGCCAATGTATTTGCAAAAGTCTGACCAGGTCTCTTCAACCTTGGTGCTGGACACCAGAAGTTTGCGCAGATCCAAGTGCTTGGTCTCGCCGCGACGTAGGGCCGCCGTGAAACCGGCCCAGTTGCTCACTTTGGAGTTCTTCATGCGCACCGTTTGCCACAGGGAGCGATCCTTTGCTACCAGATTCCAAATTTTACACACTGACGCTGCACGCGGACGTTCCTGCAAAAGAGACAGAGAGATAGAGAGAACATTTTCTTTACTGCTGCACTGAGTCAGGGATTGAGGCAAATGGTCCATTGGTTGTTGGGGGAGATGCACCTTCACCATGCGCAGCAGGCAAATGCCCAAGTGCCCCTCTGCGAAACGTTGGCTTCTGTTTCAGCTGCCAAAAAGGAGCTTAGATCGATGTTTCTATCAAGTGAGACTTAAGGAGATTGCTTGATGGATTGTGACGCAAATGGACTGCTAGCAGACAACTTCGCGTTGCTCCAAACTTAAGCACTAGCTCTTTCACGGTGGAGAGAACCGGAAACACTCAAACGTCATCACGCTTTCGTGCGAGCTACTAAAATGGCGGAGCAGAATTTGTGCAGGATACTTCTTTTGCTTTTGATTTAACAATTATGATCTGCGTCCCAAACAGGACACTCCCCCTCGCCCAATGGACAACAACTGCTAAAAAAAACTCACGTGAATCTTCAAATACTTCAGTATGTGTAGTATAGCGCCGTATCCCACGGAGACGTTCGCAAAGAAGTTAGACGCGAACGTAAGAGACGCCGACTCTGGGAGACGACCCGTCTGCTGAGCCTGGTTGGTACTGTTCCCCGGCGGTGAGCTTTGCACAGCTGCTGTTGCCGTGGCTGTTGTCTGTATTGCATTTGCGGATGCAGCTGTCGCGTTTTTTCGGTGTGAATTTGATGAATGATTGCGCTTGGAGCGATCATTTGTGATAACGTCGTTGTCTGCAACCGCCTCCGCATTGTTATTGTTGTTGTTTCTGCAAAAAGACACGAACAAATGTGTGATCAATAACGGCAAACTCAGGCGAGTATTCTGTGTTAGAGAAGGTTGGGACATGGACATGTTGGAATTTCCTTATTCAATAAAGTTTTCTTTTGTAAAAGTTCACATCCTCGCGAGACACTATACATTCTACTCACTCAGAAGCCATCGTGGCGGCTGCGGAACGTAGGTTCAGTGGCTTTTTCACGACGACGTACTTCTTGCCTTTGATTACGGCGATTGACTGAGGTAGATCGCCGACAGCTGGTTCGGGAGGTGTGCTCGTTGGTGCCTTGGAAATTGGAGCAACCGCTGGCGTGGCAATCGTCGGAGTTGGAGCAACCGGAACGGCGGGCGCTGCAGGCGGTGGCGGCAATTGGGACAGCGCGCTGAACAAGATTTGACTGCCCGGGTCCTTGGCGGTTATTTGATTTTCTTTCAACACAGGCACTTCTGGTGGCGGAATGCAGGACTGAAAAGAACCAATAGAATCGGGATTATTGTCCGAATGGATGAAACGTTTCTCTTATCGATGAATCGTAGCTTCAAACAGAAAGAAAACCGACAGACTAAGTGCACACGCAACTGGTTATGGGACGCCTTCTATTTGCTTCTAGACTTTTCGCCACGAAAGCCAATGAGTCACCTTTGGAGACTGTGTGCAATCGTACCAACTGCCACAATATACGGCGTGGACTTGTTTGATTTATGCGCATGCGTCTTAGTTGGTGTGGCAGAGAGCAGCACTCCAGTGGAGAGCTACCGTGATTGGCCGATGCTGAGTGGATTCCCCACAGCGTTGTGCTTGTGTGCATCATTTCGAATGATGAACGGAGAAAAGCACCCAAAGAGTGCTTTTGTCTCACTCCTACGTATTGAGTACACTTTCACAAGATTCGGCTGCCAAACTCTGAGAGGATGCCTTCATGTAGACCCTGATGAGAGACGAAAAATGAAAGTTTCTCAACTGTCCACAACTAAGGGTCGTTTGCTGATACGACTCATAGCGAATTAAGTTCCACATAAACTCTTGTGTGACAGTTTATGCCCTAAAAAGAGTAGCCCATAAGTAGAACTTAAATCGTTAAGAGTCGCATGAGCAAACGGCCCTAAATGGGGTTATGTTTGGTAGTCCAATCGACAGAACAGCTCCGAAGATAGTTCGGCGCTGTATGAGACGTGTAGGGGGTCCAGATTGGACGCAATGGAGCTCTACTGAATCAGACATTCAAAACAAATCATTGACGTAGCTTACTGGTAAAAAAAAAGCACCAACTATGCCACCCTTTGGCGTCAATGGCAGACCAACTGCGAAGGTAGAAGAAACACTTTTGTGCACTGTTCAAGGACAAGCGGAGTACAAATTCAAACCACCAACTGCTGGGCACCCGTAGGTGTTTCAGGGGCCTCGACTTCAGCCGCCCAACAAGTGCAGAAATGAGAACCGCAGCCCTACTTGCGAAAAATAACGAGGCAGCTGGATTAGATCGCAAACCTTCCGAGTGTATTTACTCTAGAGACTCAGAAAAGAACCAAAGAATGCTCCTATGTGTAGTTTTCGCGGCATCAGTGCGATGCAGGTAAGGAAGTGGTTTCTTCGTCTTAGAAAAAGTTGAGGAGGCAAACAAATGAAGGACAATCTGAAGAGCGAAACAAGTAGTTCTAGTTCCAGGTGCAGGAGAATAAGGAATTTTTAAGGCCAGCGAAAGATTCAAATGGGAAAGTACTTGTGATCTTCCTCAGCATCGATATCTCCTCACCGCCGGAGCTTCTCACTGGCAGCGCAATTTAGAATCGTCGGCATAAAAACAGACGAACAAGCGATTGGAAATAGAAAATGCGCACGCTCATAAAGACAAAAGGCGGAAGCCAAGGTCGCCGATTCACGAATTGAGATATCTAAACTTTGAAAAGGATCCGCGGGAAAACAGCGGCAACATCCTCGCAAACTGCTTAAATTCCGACTCAAGAATCAAACGCGAGAGAGGTAAAACAACACCGACGACTGACGGAAGCAAAATCTCTATACCACCCGTAAATCACGGCAGTAGCAGCCCTTGCACCCGATCCTACCTCTGGTTCTGTTCTATGATGTGATCCCATGCATCCAAATGTCCAAATGATGATAACTGCAAACGATACAGAGAAAGCACGATGGAAGGACGTGACCATGTCCAGCAACGAAAAAGACCGAGATTGTCCTACTGACCAGGAAACATATCCCGACGCAAGTTGAAATAGGCCCAGAAGTAATCACCAGCAAAAACGCGGTAAAGTTTATCGACTCCGGGATCAATATCGTCTCCGAGCTCACTTTCTTGAATAAAACAAAGCCCACTTCCGAGCCAGCCGCTGGAGTGACTACATTCCTTGGCAGACTCATGGAAAACGTTGGAGCACCCAGAAAAAGCAAACGAAGGCTGCATAGGCAGATGCACTCAAACAGAAGAAGTACAGGAAACAGATGGCACAAGTACACGACGCGGAGCACTGTACATCACAAATTCCGAACCGAACCAGCCGCTTTTGTCGTTGCAGGACTGACGTCCATTGGCCTCTTGAAGGAACGAGCTGTTCATGAGAAGAGAAGAAGTGGAAGCGGCAACCAATGAAGCGGAACAGCTCACCAAACACCTGTGGCAACTAAGGTGGAACTCTAAAACAGGAGGTAGGCGGACCGCCAGGTTGATCAAAGACGTTGCTGAATGGACAGAGCGAGAACGCCGAGAGGTAATTATTACACCGCGCAGTTTGTGAGTAAACCTACACAAGATGCGGGAAGTAGACGACCCTGCGGAGTACCAGTACGGCGACTCTCTGGCAGACGACGCTTTTCGTGATTTCTTCACGTGCAACAGGAAAGACAGCACCTGGAATCGGGAGATGTACCGCGAAAATTGCATAAGGAACGCGATGGCAAGTGAATACAGCTCGAATCGAGTGTCATCCTTTTTTAAAACAGTGCTCAGAACCAAGAAAAGAGAAGAAAGCCGGAGAAGACCTCATGAAGTAAAAAAAGTACGATCCGTAAAATGAAACCAACTGCTGCTCCAAAAAAGATGTATTCAATTGAGCGGCAACAACTCTTTCGTAAGTTCCAGAGTAACAGAAACAAAGGCGCCTAAGACTAAACTGGCTTCCACAAGAGCTCTTTCTGGAGGAATATCGATTGATCATACCCTCTCCCATCACCGTGGACAGATCACGAGGAACCAATGCAACATTTATGACACTGAACCCCAACTATTCCGCTCGTATATTTTCAACAGAATCAGGTGGCTACAACTCAACAGATCAGCAGTACTCACTACAGCAAGGGAACTCACCTGACAGACGTAGTCCTTCCTGTGGTGGTGGTGCCCCTGGGCGCCATCCAGCGCCGCCACCAACCGATACTGGGTGTCCTTGTGGTCCAGGCCGACGCACTCGTGGTGGAACAGGCAAAGGCACTTGATGCACTGCAATTGCGGTATCATTCCCATTGCAGCGGCACACTGCATCGTGCAGGGTTGCGGATCCCCGACTCTAAAGAAATGAAAATGTGTTTTGTGTGGACAAAAAGAAAAGAGAGAGAGAGACAGAGCGAGCATAGGATAGGCGGAAGTAACTTTTCTTTTTCTTGTCCATGTCCATGGGAGGAATATTCGGATTGGGATATCGGGGGTTGTACTTCTCAACACAAAAATTTTACTGTACTTACTTTCTGCTCTTGCTGGACTTGGGCGTGCTTTTGGGTGAGGCTGCCGCGTTGCCAGCCGTCGCATTTGAGTTCGAGTTCGTGTTCAGTGAAGACGAGCTCTTTAAGGCTCGCGTGGGCGTCCATCCTTGCGGCGGTGGCGAGGCCCCTTTAGGTGCTTTCGGTTTGGAAACTCTCTTCCCGCTGCTCGTACTGCTGCTGATGTTGATGATTTCGGCGGCGGCGCGATGTGTTGGCTTGGCACTGCGAACGATCTCGAGGTCGGCGCTCAAGCCCTGTGGTTCCTTGGCGAAGCAAAAGTGTTCGATTGTCAGGTCGCCGTCCAGGAGGGGAGTTATTTCGTTTTTCGAGCGCAGCTTCTTGCCCGACGGCGAGATGAAGTACACGTCGGCCTTGTCCTTGCTAACTTCGGGATTTGCGCGATAAACAAGTTCGCGCTTCCATCCAAACTCGAAGGGCTTCTTGTAGAATTCGTCTTTCGGTGTTCTCAACTTGAGCGCTGCTGGGACAACGGGCGTAGTGACGGGAGGATGTGTTGGCGACACACCCGATGTTGAGGGGGACGACAAAGCCCTCAGTTCTGCCAAAGTGTCTGCAGAGTCTTCGGATAGCCTACTCTTTTTAGGCGGCGGCACCACATCACACTCACTTTCCGATTCCATCCTAGTGTCCGAGCTGTCCTCAACAACATCCATTTGACTGGCCACCAACTCAGCATATTTGGGCTCCAAAGTGTCTTCTTCGAACCCCAAGAGTTCATCTCCCGACACATCGTTTAGGTTGTAATTCGGTTTCTGTTTGCTGCCACTTGCCATGTCGCCAGAGCCACCATTTTCCCGATTTGACGTCTTCGTGGTAGTGGTATCCATTTGACTGCCCCCACTCACTTCTTCGGCATCACCACCACCCTCCTCATCCTCGGACACGGCCAGTTTCATGGCGGAAATGTAATCGACTTCTTCTTCGACGAACTCTTCCTGGATCGTAGCGTCCACTTCCATTCGTATAGAGTGGAAGCTCTGCTTGCGTTTCGGCGAAATGGTTGGAGAATTTTTACGCACCGCTTGATAGAGAAAATGTTACTCGTGCACAATATTTAAGCCAAACAATCAGAGACGAGCCAACACACAAAGTATTCTTGTTCGTTTTTTGCGGATAGTTGTGTTTTAAGGTTATCTTTGGATTCGTATCGGTTGCGTTGTCTGTTTCGGGGAGTTGATTTATATAATCGATGCTGGAGCCGCTGTCGACACTGGATTATTTCATTCACTTTGGGCACTTGCACTAAATTGTTAAATTGTCTGTTTCGCTTGAGTTTTTCGATAATTCGATATAAAAATGCGCCAACAACGAATTTCACTGCGAAGTGTCGCCGGGGCAGAAAATTCCAACAAACGAAATTGTAGAAGAAAACAAACGCGTTTGGCGTTTGTGCAGATAGTTGTGCGGATTGGCCGTACGGTGGCGCGGCGGTATGTTAGGAGAGTTTGTTGTTTCAAAATATTTGCTGCAAGTGCTTGACAATAGAGGGATGGATTTTTGACAGTTGCGTTTTAAAATTAGCCAACTGCCAAAAATTGCAAAATTCCATTTGACAAAGGAAATTTTAACTAATAGACTAAATTTCTATCTATAAGTTTGGTTTTGCAAATTAATTTGTTTTGACATCTTCTTTGGTATATCATAAGGTTTATTAAATATATAATCTTATTTGACACTCGTGTTTTATAATTATAAAAGAGCGTAAGTTTTTTAAATCTTAATAAACAAATGTGCACAATTAAGTCAGCTAGTAGACCTCAGATAGCATAAAATAATTTGACGTAACTGCTGAATAACGAGTTGATAACTTTTACGCTGCGTTCATTAATACGGGATAGTTATTTAAATTTGACAGATGGCTGACATGATGCATCTGACGTTTTGTTGCCCTGAAGTGGTCACTCGAACACTTTTCAATTAATCTTTACGGAGCCAAAAAATTCAATAATATCCAAGCCGAGTACTCAATTGACATTTCGAAGAAGCAATGTCGAATTTAGTCCTTGTGTTCGTGAAAAAAGGGGCCCATAAAACTCTGTCCGACTTCAACCGGCTTTATTTTTATATAAAATGTAAGAAAAAACTGACACTCCTGACGTTTGCAAACTCGATTAGGTATGTTTAAATATTTTAAGCCCAATGTACACTTTATGCATATCCTGCAAATATAAGGAATACAACTTATTGAACTACAAGATTTGGAAAAAGTTATCTCATATTCACTAATAAATCCAGCAATCTACGCGATTCGCATTTAGTTCGCTTCGAGTTCTTACTTTTACGTTTTATTTTAAGCAATTGGGACGGAATCATAGAAACAGGTCTATTTAGGCCTAGCTTCTGACAACCATTCCTTCTCTATACTTTGAATGAATTTGTTGTGTTTTGTGTATTCCGTATTATAAAACCCATCTCTAAAAAACACTCCACAATAATATTTTTTTGTGAGTAGGTCGGTCACCCTGTTCCTACTACGATTTATCCCGTTTTTAAGCAGAACCTAATATTGTGTTCGGGGGAGGAGTCACTGATTATGGAAAATTAAATTGTTGTTGGGTGTTTAGAGCCCTGTTGAGTTCGCTGTGCGCCTAGTGCTTAATGTTCAAATATATAGGTACATTTATATTGAAATAGCAATGACATGGGTACAGGGATGGACAAAAAGTTTGTTTCTTAACGATAGCGCAAATTCTGTGGTCATTTTTTGTAATGGCGGTTGCTTTAACGAATGCTCTTATGCTTTGTCCAATAATTGTTAAGAGCTATTCCAATATCTTACCGATGGAGCTTAAAATGAACGATTGAAACTAATGTGAAAAAAGTAAACAAATCACTGTCAAAGAGCTGACAGTTGGTTAAAAGCCAGTAATTGATGTCTGCCTCTGAATTTGTTAAAACCGCAGTATAAATTAAAGGTAAAGCCAGGTTTGAGTGTAAACAAGAATCGAGTTTGTTCCGCTGCCTAGTATCTCAGTGTCAAGAGGAAATATTTACATACGAATCCATGTCATATGTCATGTGTCAATTTGATGGCAATCCAATTCATTCGTTACCATATTAACAATAATTGAAAATTCCGAGGACACTTTCTTATTAATGCAATATTTTCGTTCAGTTCTTCGTTTTTGCAAGTCAAAAAAACATTTAAAAAAAAATAGACACATTTACTACGGGAATACTCTATTAAAACTGACAGTTAAAGTGCTGGGATTGATGACGTTTGTGCAGTTTTTATTTGCCGTACCTTTAAGCGTAGTACGCTGCTCGAGCTACACTAAATTTTATCTGGTCTCCAACTTTTCTCTCCAAACATCAGCTAAAGTCCTAGCTAAATTTTAACACAGAGTATACCGTGGATAAGTGTCAAAGAAAACAGATGTTTTTTGAAAAAATTTCCTTCAAAAAGTTAATTCACTCTTATTTCAATTATTTCTGATTCTAGGTACTTCTCGTCTATGTAATAATTAAAAAAGCTCATCCTTGCATACTTTTCCGCAACAGAACAACAAATCTGTCACAATTTAGCTTGAGAAAATATGCCGACATAAAGTACATTCTGAAACAAAAGTGTGATTCTTTAGCTCGAGCTGCGTACCACTCAGCTAAATGGGTTCGCTTAGATTTAGCTCAGCTAAATTTTGGAGAAAATTTGGTATGGGAGCGAAAATTTAGCTCGAGCAGCGAACTAAGCTTTACAGAAAACAAACAACAAACATAGTGGATGATATTCTGGCTGAGTTGACATTTCATTTATGTCAAACCTGTTGTGATGTGAAGTGACACTTATCAATTTTGAGATTATCTAGAAATCTATTTGGATAAATAATTGGCACCTACCAAAAATGAAAGTGAATCGCTGGTAAATCTTGAAAAGTCAGCTGTGAGTAAAAGAGACTAACGGCCGTTTGCTGATACGACTCATAGCGAACTAAGTTCCACATAAACTCTTATGTGACTGTTTATGACCTGAAAAAGTAGCCCATAAGTATTTAAGTAGAACTTAAATCGTTAGAGTCGTATGAGCAAACGGCCCTAAAAGTTTATTACGAAAGGGGTACCTAGCAATTATTTGCAAAGCAACCGCAAATTTTCAAACGAATTTATTTTCAAATAATCTTGAAATGTCAAAAAAAGCTGCCAGCAGCTGAAAAATGTGATTTGTATACATTTTTAATGCATTTTTGGACGTGTCTACATTAATACAGTTGGGGTGTACGCACTCACTCCTATCGGCAATTTTCGTTCTAATTTTTCGTACTGTTCTAGTTTCATTTTAAAGGCCTCAAAAATGCAAAAAAAAAATGTTGTGTCTTACGGGCTTAACTGGGATTAGAAAAAAGTTTTCATATAAATGAAGCGTCAGAAGCTATGAATATTTGCAGTTTGCTCTCATACTCATGTGCATGTCCTGTAGTGCATAAGCTAAGGTTTTGAAGAAGGTATCCTTTGTCAAACAAAATAAGAAAAGTATTTTCATTTTACTGGGTCACCCTGTCAAATAGTTTCTGCCCAGTTGTCCCGTTTCAACGAAATTCTGGTGGGAGGAGTCTTTAACTATAAGAAAGTTTGTGGAAGAGGTGGAAGTTAAAGTTGCTTGCTTTGTTTTCTGTGCGCCTAGTGTTCCATTGTCAATTTCTTGTCAATTTCCTTGTGACAAACAAACCAAGCGCAGATGCGTAAAACGCAAGCGCTAATCAGATCAATCACAATCTCTGATCGCAATAGCGAATTCGTTTTTAACATTTTCCCTACTAAATTATAAAGTCAAAGCAGGGTTTTTAAATCCAAATCCAACTGCAATAAGTTGTTGCTCCGACGCGACTGCGAGTAGCGAGTTTTTCTTCAGTTTGATGTCATTTCACCTCAGCAATTGTGAAAAGGTTTATTTTTCGTGAGTTTTTGTCAAACGTTCTAGTTAGTTGAACTGCTGTGACAAACATTTTGTTGGTTCCTCATACTGGGGCACCCTGTCTCGAAGTAGCAACTTGTCCCGTTTCAAAATTGACAAGCAGAAGCTGTGGGAGGAGTCATTCATTCTTAATGCATTTTTTTCCATTCTCTTGTAAACAGAAAAGTTGGGTTTCTATTTTTCCTGTGCGCCGTGGAGTCTGAGCACTGGCTGGACAATCGAACGAAGCAGAAGCACTGGAACCAACTTCGTTCGAAAAGGACGGAAGGAGAGCAGCTGCCGATAGTGCAAAGAGATGAAGCAAATCAACAAGTGTTTGCAGCATTCTTCTGGTTCTGTGTTTAAATGCACTGCACAGGGTGTGACGAAACAATCTATTCAAATGTTCAATTGATTTTTTGTGGGTTTGTCGATTTTAATAGAAAATAAACTTCAGACTCAAGTTGGATGCATTTGTTACTTTATTTCTCAATTATTTGTCAAAAGACATATTTATATAAATTGATCGTTAGTTTATTGACAACAGTTATATATTTGTGGTTCTTCTGTAAGGCTAAGTTAAAAAATAAGCAAATTTACAAAGAGGAGCTATATAAATAAAATGTGTACTTTAACAACCATGAACATGACTAGAGAAATAAATGTCAATTTGTAAATTTAGTATCACTTTGCTAGTTTACAAAATAAGTTAAGTACTTCATTCATTTATGTTGCACAGTGTCAATTGTATTGGACTAACAAAGTCTCAATTTTACAAAACTAAATTAAACTTAATGCGAAGATGAGCAATAGCATATTCATATACAGATCACACTGAACAGTATAGGAACCTTTTACTAAATTGAGGATTCTGCTAAATTTTGTTAAAAGACCTTTTTCCGTTTTGTCTAGGATGGAGTAAAGATGGAGCTTCTGTTGGATCTAGATGGAACAAAACTAAATCACGATTAGAGACATGTTTACCATCAGAGTTGCCGTTACGGGTGCTTTACGTACCACACCAACGGCTGCACTGGAAGCGGTTTTTGCATCTCTTAGCTCTGGACTTACAAATATGTACAATCAAATGCAGGTAATAGTGTGCTACGGCTCACTAATGCAGGGCTTTTTAAAATCAATAGGATAGGACATAGTACCATCTTACGGGAATCTTTCTCCGAAATCCCGGATAAAGCGGATGAAGGTCTTGGTACACTGGAATTTGACACTCCATACGTTGTGTCGTACTCTGACAGACAGGACTGGCATAGGAACATAGTCTCGAGACAAGATGAGACCTCAGTATACACTGACGGTTCCAAAACCAGTGAGGGTACGGGGTCAGGTATATACTCCAGTGAGCTGGACCTACATATGGCACTGAGACTTCCGGACACATGCAGTGTGTCTCAGGCAGAGATTCTGGCCGTACTCAAAGCTGCGGAGGAACTTGAGATGAGATCGATATTCAATAAGAACATCGCCATCTACATTGATAGCCAGGCTGCGCTCAAAGCGCTAGAATGCTTAGGGCATTATGTTTGCAGAACCGTGTCAGATTGTGTTGGGTACCTGGGCATTGCGAAATTGAAGGTAACGAAAAAGCCGATGTTCCGGCTAAGAAAGGAGCAGAGCTCCCACTTAATACAATGATTGAGGGTATTAGACCACCTATGGCCGTTGCCACGAGATCGTCACAGCTAGAAGGGCACAGGGTTTAAAGGGCACTGTGGCCCGTCTTAAATAGGAAAAAGTCTGAAGAATTACTAAATCTCAGTAGAACAAAGTTAAGATTAACGGTAGGAGTACTCTCTGGACACTGCCTTCTAAGGAAGCATGCCATGAGACTAGGCTTAGCTAATACGGACATGCAGCTATACTGTGAGGACCTACAAGTCACGGAAGATATCTCTCACCTTCTATGCGAGTGTCAGGCAATTGCTCGGAGTAGAAGGAAGCACCTAGGCAGGTACTTCTTTAACAACTTGGAGGAGGTTAGCTCCTCAAACAATATAGGGACAATAATTAAATTCTGTAGGGAAATTGACTTTGAGGGGAGCGATTTGGTTTAGGTTTTTAACCGTAATGGTTCCCGGGGGATGGCGATGGGCCCGTCTTGGTGCCTGGTCTTTTGTGACGATCTCACAACCCCACTCAACCTAACCTAACCTTACCATCAGAGTCGGGTGCGTTCCGAATTATAGTTGAATTGATTTAATTATATTTTAAATATCGTCTTATATTCGTAAACATTTTCTTATGTTTCTGGAAGCTACAATTTTAATTTTATATAAAAAACAGTTTGTGTTGGGTACTACCAAACCTTTTTTTTAATTTAAGGAAGCTCACAATTGTTAAAATTGTTATAATTTTTGCGCAAATGACAGCTATTGTGAACTGCTTAAATATAAGTTAAAGCTAAATCCAAAAGATTTTATAAAGTGCATCTCTTATAAGGAAAAATTCTTAGAATTTACGAAAGCTAAGATTTGTTGAGAAATTTATTTCAAAATCTAGTTATTGTGAACTCATTTCTTCTTGAACATAGAGATGAGACTGAAAATGGGTATAAGTTCAGAAAGTATTGCCCCAGTATAATTTCTTAGAATAAAGGAGGACAGCGGTGCAATAATGTAATAGTTCAAAGAATAATGAACCACTATATAATACAAGTAACCAGGAACTACCAGCAGTCTCCTTTTATGTATCGAATGGGCGACGATCTTTTTATAAATATTTGATGACATTTCATCTGTCAATTGCATACCTTGAACGGAACATTAAATTCCACACTAACTAATAGCTCTTCATGCGAGAGGAGAGGCTCCTTAATTTTTCCAGAAAGGAAAAAAGAAACGGGCGTTGGTGGGGAAGTAGAAACAAACTTTTAAATGTCATTTAAAATGTCAAACACATCAACATGACGAGTGACACTGACATGATCTTCAATTGACGTTTACGGAGAGATAACTTAAAAGTCAAATCGATAAGTTCCTGCATGTGGGTTAGTATGCGACCTCAGCTGTCATTTTCGTAAGTCAAAGTTTTTCTGAAAGTTTACAAAACTATAAATCCAAATATGCGATTCATTTGCATCTATATTATTTTGATTTAGAATTCTAAAATTCTACACAATATTATGTTCATTCGTTTGTTTTACAGCCAATATATTTTTGACTAGATTTGTAGGTAGTTCATCGAAAACCTTTATACCTACCTGTCAACCAGCTGAAGCCATTTTTCTTTTTAAATATATTTTGACGTGCCGCCAGTAATCTTGCTGATGTTTGCCGCCTTTGAATACAAAGTTAAATGTCTAGTTGAGAGAAATTCTCGCCTTCACAACAAGTGACATTTTAGCCGGGACTGGTTAAATGTCAGTTTCCTGTGAAGAAACACAGCACTAGCTCTTTTGAGTCAACGACGGCGAAAATGTGAAACTTTACCATTAATTATCAGATTAAACAACCTTAACCACTAGCATTAGGTCTATGGTGGGACAACATTAGCTGAGAACATAGTTATGCCTAGAGAGTATTAAGTTTTAAAAAGAATATTTTGCATATCATAAAAAAAATTAAAACCACATCGCTAGACAAACTATGACAGTAAAAGTCAAAAGCGACAGCTTAATGTATTATTCAGCACGTTCAAGAATCTAGTTATCTTAAGTCGACTAGATTGGTCTGGATGAGATGTAACCTGAACGCAAAAACTAGATTGGTTGGGAACGTCACTTTGTTTACATCAGCCAAATATGCGAACTGTCAATTTAGTACTCAGTCACGAATTTCTTAAATAGAATCCTCGGCTTATTCTCCCTAAACGTCAACTGAAACAGCTGCTCATATGACAATAGAAACAGAGATACATCTAGTCTGACAGCTGTCAGACTTAATAGACTGGATACTTGAATGTCCCCATTTAAACAAATCCGTTGTTTGGCGCTGCTGTTTTGACACCACACGATGGGCAACATAATACAACACATAAGACAGAGTCATCCATTGCGTTAACCCCGCAACTACAGACAATATTATGTTTGAATGTTTTCAGCAACAGATGGAAGAATATTTTGATTATAGAATATGAACTACAATCAACTACACTGCTCTTCATTTTAAGTATTCTGAACAATAAACTGCCTTCAATTTAAACTGTCATTGATGACATTTGACTGTATATCCATTTTCCACCACCATTAACCAAGACAGCTATTACTTTTGTTCAACACCAAGTGAAGTTGGTCGCTGACAGTATATATAGAAATACGTCAAACTATTCAAATTGAAGTACAACTTCTGACGTGACAGAACTTTGACATGTCTTGTATGAATTCTCGGTACACAGAAGCGATTGTCGACTGCATTCAGACTGAGAGCCTTTCTACTGCAATCTAGTCAAACTGTTGTAACTTGAATTGAATAGTAAAATCTTTGCCAATCGATGATTTATTGACAACAGTTTTCTGGAATTCCCCATCTAATTTGTCATGGTTCGGTTATTAGTTAAAAATTCTTTCTTCAAATTGGTTAGCAAACAAATTTTAAAAGCATTCCCCAGGCCCACTCCAAATGTATCCATCTTGTGATGTTTTTGATTACTTTAACATATGTCTGTCTCTAGTATCTTGTTTTTTATTTCAGCTCAACGTTAAGGTGATAATTTACCACCTGAGACCCTTAGTCGGACATAGTTTTCTACTAATTAACGCAGAAAGCCTTCACGCATTTACCGCGTCTACCTACCGGGAAAAAAATGGCATAAGTGTATCTTGGCTAATTGGATTGTTTGTTGGTCCTATTTGGATGGGAATTTCGGAGCCAGTGCTCAGTGCACCCTTAGGGATCAGGCTAATTACTCAATGCTTCAAACGACATGCACGAGTGAAGCTGTTTTCAGTTTATATGTTTTAATTTGGGCGGCACTGCCCTTGCAGGGTGCAGAAGTCATAAAGCCGACTGGCCCTGAATCGATTGAATGGGGAATGGGCAATGGAATTTGCGTGATTGTTTAAATTATATATGTCCCCTCTCCACAATAGGAATGGGTGTGTACAATTAGTTGTAATGTCCTGAAGGTGTGAAGTTGTGTATTCTCAGTAGGGAGTAACTGAGAAGTGGAATAATGATCTGTTACGGTTATGGGAGAGGAATGTACTAGATGTGGTGCAGCCAGAGGCCATCTGAGTTCTGAGAACTCCTGAGTCCTGAGAGCTTTCACAAGAGGTTTGGTTTGATGATGGGCGACGGGATAATTATCCAAAAATGCCCCGTGTTTGTAAAAATGTTTTTCCCGAAATCAAGGGCTCAACGGCCCAACTGGCAGACCTGCCAAAGTAATCTGTTATCGAATGGTTTTAGCTCTTGGAACTGACTTCGCTTATAGCTTGCATAAAGTATCATGTTTATAAAGGGTGGTTAAATTTTAAGGGCCGATGTTGAATGTTGAAACCATACCTAAATGTCAAGTTTTTTTCTGCATTTCATTTGACGTTTCTCAATTTCAATCCAGCAACGCGTTAAAGTTATTCAGGCTTATTATGAAAATGGTCATTCACGTGGTGGCGATGTTCATTGGCCGCCAAGATCATGTGATTTGACACCATTGGACTTCTTTCTTTGGGATTATTTGAAAGAAAAGGTGTACGTCGATAAGACAGCAACAATTCAAGAGCTATAGGATGAGATAATTCGGCACATTAACGGAATAGAAACTCAATTATGCCTCAGCGTCATCGAAAATTTGGACCATCGGATGGAGGTGTTCCGCCGAGGTCGCGGCTGCCATTTGGCCGATATTTTGTTCCATACATAATTGAACCATACCAATATTATCATAATAAAAAGAAATGACAATAATTTCCTAATAATTTGTGTTTTATTCAAAATTAATATCGGCCCTTAAAACTTAACCACCGTTTAGTTTCCATGGATTGGGTGCATTCGAAAAACGACAGTCGACTAGATGTGTCTGGACTAGATCACACGTCAATCACACAATTAATATGTCAACAGAGTACTGAGCCAAGAAATTCTTCACTAGATTTGTCGCCTTCATAAACGGCAACTTACAAACTATTCAAGTGACCAATCTAGGTCAATAAAACCTACAACACATCAAGCAGCCATCAGCTGTCAGACTTACTCTACTTAACTCTAGAGTTTTGAACTTCCCCATAGTCAGCACTCAGTACACAAATATGTCAAACTTATAGACAGAAGATAAGGCCTTTGAAAACATGGTCTTTAAAAAGAATCGGCACATTCAAGAATCTAGTTACCTGAAGTCGACACTAGATTGGTCCGGACTAGATGTACCCTGATAGCAAAAACTAGATTAGTCGGTAAATTCGCTTTTCCTACGTCAGCTACATATGCGAACTGTCATATTTATACGCAGTCGCGAAACTCTTGACTAGATTCGCCGGCTACTCTTTCATAAACGTCAACTGAAAAGGCTGTCCATGCGACTGATCTAGGTCAATCAAACTGACACATAGCAAGTCGGCCAGCTGTCAGACTTACTAAACTAGGTTCTT
Organism: Cheilosia impressa; assembly: GCA_948293265.1. Taxonomy (NCBI): domain Eukaryota; kingdom Metazoa; phylum Arthropoda; class Insecta; order Diptera; family Syrphidae; genus Cheilosia; species Cheilosia impressa. The sequence goes on from OX411882.1 coordinate 3,989,535, forward strand.
GAACATCCCCAATGATTGCATATATTTACGTCAAAGTAATTGTGCCCATCTGAACCTTATATAATAAGAAAGAAACAAAATTTAGTTCTCGATATTTTTCAGTGACAGCTGAACACATTCATCAACCAGGGCTGACTATACAATCGCTCGATATTTATAAAAAAAATACCTATAAGCACACTTCTACAGTTCGACTTGCGTTCGTGACCTATCTGAATAACAAATGTGCGATCGAAAAACATAACTCTTCGGCTCACCTTAAGCTTAATTACAATCCGAAATGCCCTCTGGTTATAATCAATACAAGCTTATTAGGTGTAATCAAATTCGCCGCCTACACACACGAATAAAACAATTTGTCTGTCATTTTAAATAAATTAAATGCAATGGAAAATCGTACAGCAAAAATATAACCTACTGGGGGGGGAAAAGAAAACATCTACTACCCTGGGTAAAATAATTAAATCACTGTGGCATTTCCGGTCGTTAGTCTTAATTCAAATTTCTATCACTCCACTGCGGCACGACTGCGCCGAGCGCGATGCACAATAACTAGAAGTACACGCTGGTAAGCAGAGTTTTGTGTAAACTTTTGCCCGTTTGTTTTTCCTCACACGGCTAAAAGTCGAAAGCAAAAAAAGTATAGGTAGGTACATCAACAAACTGTCTATCCATCCCGCGCTATTGCCCAGGCTACGGCGAGTATTACTATTAATTTGATTGCCATTTCACATCATGTATGATCGTATACCCTGTGAATAATTAGTTGCAAAGCAAATAATTGCAAAAAAAAGACTAACTGCATAAAAAGCGAGAATTGCCATAATTTCTAAAAATAGAATTACTACTCAGTGCGGTGCATATGGCGGGAGTCGGTTAGACAGATAATTGTACTACTGGCTTTCCGGCTGGATGTGTGGGTCGGTGTGGTATACTCGCATGTTGTTTACATTTTCCATGCAGTGGACTTGTTTTGAGGCTTGTTTTTGCAAGATCGGTACAATTAACCCTAGGACAGCAGTTTGCTGTTGAATTAAGCTTTCATACAAAAATCCCCATCAAACATTGGTCGGTAAGGTCGGTTTTTCAACGTCAGCCACATATACGAACTGTCACATTAATACTCAGACGAGAAGATCATTGGGCACATTCAAGAATCTTGTTATCTTAAGTCTTAAGCTCTTGACTAGATTCGTCGGCTACCCTTCCATAAACGTCAACTGAAACAGCTGCTCATAGGAACGATTTCCGATAGTCAAAACCGAGGTACATCTAGTCAGACAGCTGTCAGACTTAATAAACTAGATACTTGAATGTCCCCATTGACTAGTTCCATCAGCTACCCTTCCATAAACGTCAATTGAAAATTTGATACACCAGTGTGAATGTTTGTACTTTTGCAGTAAAAATGGTAAAGGCTGTCAAAATGGCAGTGGTGGAGATCAATTCTCTCAGAGAGAGACACTCACGAAAAAGTAAGGGGACCCTTTTGTAACAATAAGTGAAAAATAACTGATAACTACATAATTCCACAATTCAAAAAAGCGGTACGAAAAGTTGTTAAAATAACTAATAAACTAGAAGAATTTGCTAGTTTACTAACAAAATTAGTTGACTCTCTACTCTGCGATGACAGTGATTCGGGATTAATCGAACTGAGTGGAAGAGTTTGTACTGATTGAACTAAATACAAACATTCGAGAAGAGGAAAAAGTGACGTGGAGGCCGCCTGTCGATACCATTTTAATACGCATGAAATGAAAACATTGTGCACGTGAATGCCAAAGACGACAACAAATTTCAAATCATCTGTCAATTTTCAGGTGACTGACTGATTTAGTTCTTCCAATTCTTAGCCCAAGAAATTTGTTGGGTTATAATAATTTTCTTGTTAAGGAATGATATTGAGTAAAAATACATAAAATTTCAAAGTAAGGGAACAGATGTAACAAGTCAGTGAGCTGTCAGACAAAACTAGCTTCTTAAACGTAATGCAATATAACAGTAATAACATAATAAATAATCGAAAGTAATTTCTGACATTCCTTGCAAATTATCGATAACAAACAGAAACTTTTGTTGGCTACACTTTTCTCTATTTCCCCGAACGTGAAACAGCAGACCTTTTCATTGCATTTAAGTCGAGATGACTTTAAATTTACGGTAGCTCACAATTGCGAAATTTGTATGAAAAATAAAGCCAGTCGAAACTATATAATTCATTGGTAAGGCCCTTTGTGTTTCAGCTTAGTACGCAGCTTGAGCAAAATTAAGGTCCGATACAATATTATGTATATCCAAAATTTAGCTGAGCTGAATCCCTTTAGCCGAGTACCACTTGCAGCTCGAGCTAAAAAATCAAACTTTTGTTTTTGAATGTAACTTCATGTATCTGTCCAAAATTAGTGTGTCAATTTAATGGGTCGGTACATTTTTTAAGCGAAATTTTGACAGATCGTTGTTTGCGTTGCATTTTTGTGTTGTGGGAAACTAAGCAAGGAATGAGTTTTTTTAATTATTACATGGACAAGAAGTAGAGAATTTGAAATAGTTGAAATAAGAGAGAATTATTTTTTTAAAGGAAGCTTTTTCAAAGAAAAGCTGTTTTCTGTGACGTTTATCAACAGCGTAGGTACTCTCTGTCAAAACTTGGGTAGGATATTACCTAATGTTTGGAGAGAGAAGTCGGAGAGCAGCTTAAATTAAGTTTAGCTCGAGCAGCGCACAAAGCTTTAAAAAGACCTATAGCCGTGACAGCTGCGAAAAAATTGCAACAAGCTCGTGGGTATAATATTTTTATTTAACTCTAATTGTTATATGCTTCCAAAGTTAAAAATGATCGAAAGAAGCTAATTTATCCGAGCCTAATATTCAACTCCCGCTAGATCTTAACTATTAGAAATTTTTATGACAGATCAAATACAGCGCAAAGAATCTGGCTCGCGCTTGCACAATTCTTAGCTGATAGACCGCCCTAAACGTCGGCCAGTTACATCGCAAATCGCCAAATCGGTGTTAAATTTGGCATTTTCGTCAAAAAAAAAATATTAAATATTGAAGACGTCAACAAATTTATCATATAAATACCAACAAAGAAATATCCATTCGCCATTGACATATATTTAGATGTCCTTTCAGTCTTGAATATATCTTGATTACTGATACTAATAATCACATTTAGTGTCCAGGCTATATTTTACGAACTCACATTTACATATTAAATTACCAATTGTGACCTACAAAATATTTAGAGTGAAGTTTGAAAATGATTATTAAAGGCCCGCTATGTTTAGGCAGGTTTTCATTTCGACTGCACAAAAAGACTCCACAAAATGTTAGCCGGCGAAATAATTGCAACATACATTTTTCTTTAGCTTGATTTTGACAGATAGAAAAGTCAATTTTAACGCGAATATGAATATTTTAAAAAGACTTCCGCGGTATGGAGGAAGATGTTGAAGAAATAAAGAATATTACCAGCCTGTACTAAACGGTTTATTTTTGTCTTGTGACTTTTGTGACAGATTCTTCTAAAAAATTGTAGTAAACGGTTTTGTTTATTTTCCCCTAAAGTTTGTATTGTCAAAATTAAGCGAACACTCACAAGGTGCTGGACAGAAACATTGGAGAGGCGCTAAATTTAGATTTCCTGCAACAGCTTGATTTCGTCTTGTGACTTTTTGGACAGACCCTTCCAAAAAAAATTGTAGTACATTACTCTTTCTAGAGATGTAAAGTGGTTTAGGTAATCTCTTCAGCGATGGAAAGTTTAGGAAATCGGAAATAATTCACCGTAAAGTCGGTAGCGTATTAGACGCCATTAAAAACCAGTGGTTCTAAAAATTCTTCAACTCCCGCGAAATGCAGATAATAATAGTGAAAATCCTGATTTCGGTTCAGTGGTAAAATGTAAACTCTAGAAACGGAAAAGAATCTTAAATTTAAAGTTCTTGAGTTTCTGAGCTCATTAGAATCGGCTATTGAAAACTTCAAGCTTGTACACCACTCTCGCTCACCTAAATCCTTCTTAAAATTTAAATTAATTTTGTTTAAAAAATAATTGATTACTTCTTCGTCAGAGAGACTCAATGGAAACGCTTTCATATGACCCCCATTCCCGTGTGCATTACACCAACTGCACACATTGCTGGTCAAAATAGTCCAACTACATTAACTGCAACCTATACCGCCCACAACAGAGCTCGCATGAGCCAGATGGCAATGACAATTGTCGTGATCTTGTACATGGAATGTTGGAGTTCAAAGAAGCCCTACCCCATTCCTGCATCGATTCTACAATAAATCACAAATAAATTCCGTTTGCTGGTATATACCACGACCCGCTAGTGCAGCGTGAATGTGACCCAGATGAATGTGTCCTTGACTGTATGATAGCGCTCCCGCTCCTCCAGCCGGGCAAGTGCTTCATCAGTGTTGAATCATAAAAACATCATCACAATATTGTGATTCAAAAGAATTACTTCTAACTGAAGTGTGTCGTCGTCGTTGATCGATGTATCATCTAAGACGTCATATCTCTGAGTAAGCTGCTCAATTACGACGCAATTGTGCTGTCAAATTTTGTACGCTCAGTTGTGTTTTCCTCTTTTCTATTGAAATGAAGCGAGGGTTGGGAGCGTAAATGATTCCTATCTTCGGAATGCTAATGCGATGTTTACAAAAACAAAGACCGGTTCAGCTGAGAGTTTGGTCTTGCGAATAGTTTATTAATAGACTGACAGACTAATGTGCACTGTGCTTCGGTAATTGGTGATTTGTCACAACTAACTGGTGGAATTGATTGCCATCAGGATCAGAATTGATTTTTGTTTGAAGTGTATTATGAAAACATCCCAACTTTGACTAACCTCCTTAGATCTCGACCTCTTTCACACACTAGGGCTAGATGGATTTCTGCTTTCATAGGAAGGATATGTGTCTTAGTAATTTTGAGACTTTAGAAGGATTGGGAAAACATGTCGTTAGAATTGAACACTCTGTGGCGTCATGGATAGTTCAAAAATGGAGTTACAAACAGGGCTCTTCCTTAAATAATGACGTTTTCTTTCAGACAACAGAAATGGCGACTAAAAGGGAACTTTCATGCTTGAAGTTGTTTTGATTATGGCACGCAATTACCTAAATCTCTGGAATTATATAGAAAGAAAACTATTTCAAAGTCTGTGAGCGATTCTGTGTTGGGTGGGCCAAGCGAAGTAATCAAATATCACTTAATGTGTCCATTGGTTTGGGTTCAAATCGGAGCCAAAAGCACGAATCGATTCGTATGAATTACCTACAACAAAGGACCAGTGGGTAAGTAATCTTAAAGTTGCGAAAAAAGATGTGAGAAATTTAAGCATTTCTTGAATAAGTGATCACTTTCGCTAGCTTTTTGAACGCCACCCGTGGAGAAAAAAACAGAGCACACAACCCCATCGCCCTTCAGTAGTTCTGTTCCCTTCAGCTTGTGATTATAAATAGGTAAACACTTGCAGTGATAAAAAAGGAACAGAGCAAATCAACCCATAATTTAATCTCAAGCTTAAAACACTGCTGTACATGGCGCAATAATTTATAACCCTCTGAGGGCGCGTTGGCAACAGAAAAAAGAAACGATGCCAAAGCGTATTCTCAAAAAAATTGTACACTCTCTTCGTCTTTGAGTGTTTTTTTCGCACCGAGAAATATAACATTAAGGAGTAGGCTAAAATTAAGCGCCTCTCCATTGTTTCTCTCCACCACTTCGCTTAATGTTCGCTTAATTTTGACAGTTCCGTAAAAAGAACTAAAAAAATAACTGTGTTGGTAAAGTTGATTGACTCGCTACTGTTAATTTGCTTTCGTTTGAAATTTTGTTACGAATACCGATATTTTCTCTGATCTTTCAAAATTTAGCTGTGGAAAAATGTATTTTGCATTAATACGCTTACTTAAATTCTGTAAAGATTTTTCGTACAGTGGCTAACAAATTTAGCTTCAACTGCGTACTGCTTGGCTTAACCGCTTTGCTAATTTTATCTTTGGAGACATTTTTGTATGGGGGCTTAATTTAAGCGCGAGCAGCATACTAGGCTTTAATATTTAATTTGTATTTTATATTCGGAAGGGCTTGCTGTTTTAATAATGCCCACTGAACGATAAACTGGCCACGAATTTATTCTCACATTTTTCATTTAGCGGCCGCGTTCTATTGAGCGCTAGACGTCTAGCAAAAATTATAATCTCCGATTTAGAAACGGCCGCTAGAAGTGTTGCGCCAGCGAAACAGATATGACATTTATTTTTATTTACATTCCTGTCTACCTACTAAAAATGGCGATTTTGCCACAGAAAAAAAATGTGTATAGAATTTCACTCTTCAGTTGTCGTTAATCCAAAATTTTATCAACGAAGTTCACCACTATTTTTCTCAATTTCCAGATTTGTCCACTTTCAATTGAGTTTGATTGACAGCTCGATTTTTTCTCAATATTTTTTTCAATCTAGCAGGTTATTTTGAGTAGATTGAAAATGTCCTCTTCTTGTAGGAAAATTTTACAATTTGGGTTAGTGACTAGTGAGCTCCAGGGAAAAATGGAAAATTGCCAATTTTGTTACATGGATGGAATTTGATGCGCTTGTAGTGGCCAATGTGACGCGGTCAATAATAGCCTGTTTAAATAGCTGTCAGTTGTCACTTACTTTTTCGACTTAAGGTACTTGAGCTGAATTTTAGCTCCCATTAAGCGAATCCCTTTAGCCGAGTGGAATGAAGCTCGAGCTAAAAACTCAAACTTTTGTTTCAGAATGTACTTCATGTATCTGTCAAAATGTAGGGTGCCCATTTAATGGGACGGCGCTTTTTCTCGAGCTAAATTTTGACAGATGGCTGTGTTCTGTTGCGTTTTTGTTTTGCGGAAAAGTAAACAAGGATAGGTTTTTTTTTTTATAAATACCTCAATGAGGATATACGTAGAGCCGGAGATAGTTAAAATCAGAGAGAGTTGAATTTTGGAAGCAAGTTATTTTCAAAGAACAGGGGTCGAATTGCGTCGCCCGTGAACAAGCTATACGTTCACGGAATTATGTCGATTTTGCATGTGAAATAAAATCAAATTCTGTCACGTAATGCTCGTTCACGGACGACGCGATTCGACCTCAGTTGTTTTCTGTGACACTTATCCACTGCGTACTCTTTATATCCATATGTAGCTAATGTTTGGAGAGAAAAGTTGGGGACGAACTAAAATTAAGCTAAGCTCGAGCAGCCTAAAGCCTAGTATCCTGCTTGCGGTAAATTTTATCTGCCATCAAAAAATGTCTACAAAAATAAAATCTAGCAAGGCAGTTTAGCAAAGCAGTATTCTGTTCGCACGCTAAATTCTTAACTTTATGTAGATGGGCCGTTGAAAAGATCCCACTTATTTAGCTCGGGAAATAAATGTCCGATACATTAAATCGAAGATAAATTTTGACGTAAGAAAAGGCTTCAAATATGAACATTTTTGCAAATAGGAATATATGGGACACGAGGGAAAGTGTCTTCTTTTGCTTGCTACTGCAGAAAATATTTCAGGTGCTGCTTCATTTAAAATATATATCTTCTTAATTTTTTTGTATTCATTGTTTTTGAGATATTTAAATACAGCGATGTCTTCGAAGTTTTAAGTTCGAAAATTTAAATTACACGAATAATTAAAATTACGGTTACTGATATCTGTCATGAACATTATGATTCTTGTCCCATCTATATGCAGTTTAAGAGTTTAGCCACCATTTATCTTTGGTGTTTAGTTGAGACTAGGAACGTTAAAATTAAGCGAGAGGGATACTAGGCCTAAGAATAATATTTATCTCTCCGCGATTTTCCGCATAATTTTGACGGTGTATTTAGACTCCGTGAAGTAGATCTAGGTTCACCCAGAAACGCCACCTATAGATCAGTAATATTTCTGTGAACAAATATATATAAGTTTTAGTTTGGCGGACATTTTGTGTGGAAAATACAATTCCGCTTGGTTTTTTGAGTGAGATGTCAGTTGCATTTATTTCGAAAACTCAAAAGAGTATTCCTTTAATTGGTTGGAAAAAATCAGGCATTCTTTCTTTGACTCTATGTCTCTACTTTGAATTAAAATGTTTTGAAGTTCGCCTAGCACTCATCTGAGGAGAACGCATTCGCCTTATTTATTTTTTTATTAGAATTTATAAAAAATATATTAAATAAAAAATAAATAAATTAAAAGATACCTAAAAATCTATTAAATAAAAAATAATTAACTAAAATGCATATGAGTGCTTTAGAAATTAGGTAGCACACTCATCTAATGAACGTTCTTTCCAAAAATTTACAGCCATATGATTAACTCCGGGTGTAACTCAGGTTTAAGTTAATTTTACACCCGACTATTAGACCGCATTTTTTAAGCCCGACAATTCAAACCAGTGTCCATATTATTTACTGAAAAACATACATTAAGCCCGCTGGATTAAAGATGGATTTAAATGCGGATTTAAAACACTTTAAACCGTTTTTAATCCATTTTAAGCCTACTTAATGTCAAATTTTACAACAAATCCGTTTGTTGTTTGTCACTTCGAAATTATTTGACTTGTTTTTAGTTGAAAATAAATTATGGATACGGGTTTAATTTTTGGGTTGAATTCACTTAAATCCGTATTTCACTTTTAACCCGGATTAAAGGATGTGAATAATATGGCCGTTAATTTATCTAAAAGTAGGTGAACAAAATTTACTTGGCATAAGTTTGAGCTAAGCAGCAAAACTACACCAGTGAAGAGAAACGAATACCATTAAATTCTATCCACTACTTTAGTTTAGTTTAGGGGTACAATGATCCAAGTCCACGACTTGAAATCTCTTTAGATAAAAAAACAAACTACTCATCAAAAAATACAACTCCACTTAAATTTGTTCATTCAGGCAAGCTTTGAAAATTCGTACCGTAAAAAATAAAAAACTCAAACGGAAAATCACAAATTCGTCGAATTCAGTCGTGAACACTTGGCTTTCCCCGGAACGGAAAATAAATATTAGAAAAAATATTTAGCGCTTATTGTTGGACGGTTTTACTTTCCATTTTGTAAACAATCTAATCTAACTGAGAGAAGAAGAAAATGCCCGACCCAGTCACAACAGCCAAGCCTGGTGCTGCTCCAACAGCCACTGGGGCTCCCGCTGCTGGTGCCGGTGCTGGTGCACCTACGGAAGCGGACGTTGAATCAACGACATCTGGGGCAGCAATGTTGGACGACTCCAGCTTGTATTTAGTGCGTTTGATGGTGGTGGTCCTTTGGATGGTCTATCTGTTCCCGATATTTGCTAAATTCATTGGAGTAAGTCAAGGAATGGATGGTAAATTTGTTCAAAATTTATGGGGGTTTCCTTTTCCTTTGTTTTTTTCAGAGGAAGCAGTCAAAATGGCAGAGAAAATTGAGATCCGGCTGGGAGACTTTGAAAGGACAAAAATCCGTTGAGGAACAGACACATTAACGGATCGTAGCTTTAGTTCCTGTGAAATTCGACGACCGGAATTCAGATTTTGTGTTTTAGAATCATTTTCTTTCAACGAAATTAAAGGATGGATATATTTGTTTGAATGTGACATGTGGTGTGATGGGTTTTATTGTTCCGAGGGGTTCTGGAAATTTCAAAATGGTGTCTATGGAAAGTGGAAACAACGAAACTTGAAAAAGGTTGGGAGGCAATGGAATACGACTGGCAGTTTGGTCAGTTTGTGTCCAATTTTCTCGAACCTTCATAATTTCAATTGATGTGGGTGACTGAAGCGATGGGCGTCAATGTCAGGGATGGTACATAAGTAGAGCTTTTTTTTTGTCGCTCGCTGCGTTGCTGCTTTTCACCACATCATTAGATTTCCGATTCACATTTTTGTCTTCATTAACCATCGACTTTCTATGGAAAAAAGGCGTGGCATCTTTAAAGTGTGCAACGACAATGGGGAGTTTGCTCCAAACTCAACACGTTTAACAAAACTCGCGTTGACGAATGGGGATTTGCCTGACATCCCCAGTTGGAAAATTGACAGACAAATTTAAATAACAAGATCATAAGCAAAATGCGGACGAAATTTAAGAGATCTCAGATAACAAACGGACGTGATTAGTACAGCAAATGTAACATGAACTGGTTATTTTTGAGGTTCAGAACCAACAAGTAAAATCATTCAGGGGCGAGTTCCAAGTTGTAACTTAATGAGCAATGATTGATATAGGGGACGTTCAAGTATCTAGCTTAGTAAGTCTGACAGCTGTCGGACTAGATGTATTTCGGTTTTGATAAGCTGAAATCATTCATACGAGCAGCTCTTTCAATTGACGTTTATGGAGGGGTGGCCGACAAATCTAAGAAATTCGTGACTGACATAGAAAAAGTGACGTTCCCTAACAATCTAGTTAAATCTTATATGCAGACCAATCTAGTCGACTTAAGATAAATAGATTCTTGAATGGACCCATACTTTGGAAACTTGTTACTCGCCCATGGTGAGTGAGAAAGCTGCCAGCTGTCATATTGGAAAAGTATTACAGGCGTTTCTTCTTGTTGAAATTTTGAACTCATTTATCTGGCAAATCCTAACAATTGTTCAAAGAGGTAACAGAGGACAACTTGGAACTTGCCCATGGGGAGTAGAATAAGCTGCGCAAATGGAAGTTCGCTGTTTAACACTGATGCCAATTCAGGCATTTGTGAGAACTCTACATAGCATATCTTGTGCAATATTGCATTTATGAACGGGCAACAACACCCCAGGTGTCAGATGTCATATTGGTTGTCGCTGGAAAAAGTGTTGCGACTGCGAATTACAGAAACTCCTATAAGTGGGAATGGAATGGTAGTGAACAGAAACAACTAGCGTCATCTATTGAAAATCCGAATTTTTGACTCTACGTTGAAAATGCAACAGAAAGTAACCCCATCTAAAGTAGAGAAAGCAATTTTAAAAAAGTACTAAGGACATCCGCACACTATGAAACACGTACTCCAACATTTTTGTGTCTCAAAAACATGATTTAGTATGAAGCACCTCTACATTGGCCACACACATCTAGCACTTATTTTTGCATGACAAATATCATTTAAAAAATTGAAAATTGTTTGCTCGAAATTTCTGAATTTCTTTCGCACTGTGTCGCAGACGTGTGGATGTGTCACTACAAACGTTTGTAGCGTGTTTTGTGGCTTTTTAAATTAAAAGCCAAGTATCCTGCTCCAATATAAAAATTGTCTACAGAGATAAAATTCAGCGAGGCAGTTTAGCAAAGCAGTATTCTGTTCAAACGATAACAGCCTTATTTATAAACCCACCGTAGAGTCTGCTTAACTTTACGCACCCTCTAAAATGCCCTTACGCAGGGAAATGCGATTTATAAAGATTTTTCGAACTTAAGCAACGTTACTTTAAAGCTGCGCAATTTAAACGCGAAAATTTTGCAGATTTGTTTCGTAACAAGAAGACGTCAGATAGCATACACAAAAATGCTATTTGTTTGCCGATAACTTTTACCCATTTTTCTTGCGAATGCGTTCTCTTATATGAATGTATGGCGAACCTGGACGAAGACTGGAAGAGAAACACAGTAGTCTTTGTATTTTGAAGCTTTTGAAAGCGAGTCCGTTTCAATATTAAACATTGAAAGCAAAAATATAAACGTGTCACATATTTTGCTGTACTAACAAAACCACAACTCCAATTTCCCAATTCACAAAATATCGTTCCAAATGATTGCTTTTAGTTCTTTCGCGTGGGTTTTGGTGAATCGCCGGCGGTTCTTCCATCAATAATTGGCAACGGCAACCATTTAATAGTGCATGGCCTGGGAATCTTAAATAAACTCCACCGCAGAATGAAATCTTCTACCGGGGAACATGAAGCGAACGAAATGCGAATCGCCTGGGGGCAGATTCCGTATATCAACGATCGTCTAAACTATATCGTTTTTGCAACTTTGATCACCAAAATAAGCCACATTCTGTTCGAATTTTTTTTGACAAACGTCAACTGAATTAAGCTCTCAAAATTTTAGTTTTAGCACTTAGTTGCTAGTTTTGGAGGTCTATCGTTTCGACGATAATCGTTTGCAAAGTTACGGAATGAGCAAACCAGGGTTGCTGGGGCAGTTCTTGTAAATAGTTCCATAAGAAGTAAATTTATAAATAAATTTGTTGCTTTTTTCCTGTTTTCTTAGTAAATTTTTCTAAATGTCATTCAAAACTGACGTCCGTTGAAACGTTGCTGTCAATTTAAGAGGTGTCACAGCTTTTAATATTTCCAGAAGGGCTTTCGTATGTCAACTGAACTGTAGAGTAGAGATCTTCGTTGATTGTCAAAAGCGACACCATTTGTCAAATTGACAGGTGTTTTTCTCCAATATTAATTTTAATAACCACCCAGTGAAATTTATGTAGTAGTTTGGAATTTTCTGGAATAATTAATCAATACAAGAACAAAATTTAATCCAATTAAATATAAGCGTGGGTCTGCCTTGAAACGTCAAATTTGTAAAAGTCAAGTGTACAAAAGATTAATTTCTTCGTTTCCTATAAACATTCAAACAAAACCAAAGATAAACATCTCCATAAGCATCTGTCAATAGATTTGTTAGACAGAAAAACCCTCAATACTATCTTCTGAATATTAACAAAGAGAAAGGCCAATTAATCAAGATCAGAAGCTTAGAAAAAGCCGCATAAGCAACGCTGTAATGACCGAACAACTCAATTTAAATGTTTCTGATGTATTTAGTTAATCCAAGTATAAATCGGTGTACATCCGTCAAATTTGTGCCCATTTGCAAGTGCCTACAAGTAGGTATATCTTAAAAGTTATTTTCCCAGCGGTATTTAATTGCAAAAACAAAAGTATAAGCCTTGCCATATTGGCGGAGGAATAACAATTTGAATTGGGCGACCTGCACCGGAGTGTGGGCGGCCAACCTCAACTTTGTGTTTGTTTGTTTGCTCTGGCAGAGCGCCATTATTGCGAAGTGTAACGAGGTCAATGGGACACACCGCACACACAGCAAACGGGTGGCACTTAAGCGACTCACACATGCTACCGACCATAAATTATGTGCAGTGTGCACTGTAATTTTACTTCAAGGATTTAGCGACCGCAAGTAAACACAGTTACAACAGTGATCCTCGATGATCGCGTGAAGTTTCAAGATCGGACCATGTGGGCGCAGTAATCTCCTGGACATGTATCGGAAATGGAAAGCCATCCAGAGATGCAAAGTCAGTCAGCATTTTGATTTCGATAAAGGAACGATCGATGACCAGGGGGGGGTGGATCCACTGCGCCAGCGACCCACTAGAGTGTATCACCTTGCAATCGAAAGTGAAACAAATCACCGTCGCACAGCCAGTTGCCAGTACAGTGTGCGGTTCCGCATGGCGAGGCTCGTGATTGGCCTTTTGTTGTGGCAACTGGCGACGACAAAGCGGTTGCTGATGACGGCGCGGCGGCATTCCTGAAAGGTGGCTCGTCGGACACGGTTCGTGAAATACGAGAGTCAAACGGAGATGGAGTGACGCTAGTGGTGTCGGCCGGAAACCCACTTATTGCAATGGGGGGTGCCAAATATAAACAAAATTTGAATATATCTGCTCAGCATTAGGTATTAGCAGTTTAATTTACTGCACGTTCAAGGTTGCCGCAACTGCGATAATGGCCGGGAATTTGTTATTTGTGCACAAGGTAGACGCCGCGGGTATTTTGATTTGAACTTGAGCAGTCTTCACTTGCAGTGGATTTGTTTGTTGGGTTTTTTGTTGACCAACTCGTTTTAAAATCAAGAACCACTATCATGGGGTGACCTTGGACATTGGAGTATAACTATCGTTGCGATCGTCGATCTATAGGAAATCAAAAACAGGGTTATCCTCTCAAGGGAGTCTGTTGGTATGGTTTTCTTACGTGGACGCGAGGTGAATATGAAACCGAGAACTGATCAAGCCAAAGGGAAACCAGGTGATCAATATTTTTACAAACAAAACAATAATTTCATCCGGCAAGTTGCCTCACTTGTACCTGTAAGGGACATGGATTTATCGCAGAAAATCCGCAGAATTACCGAAGCAAATTTCCGGCTAAATTTGTTGTGACAGCTTTTTTTAAACTCAGAATAGCTTAGAAAAAAACGATCTAAAAAATGGTAAATAATCGCCAGCAAACTAGGAGATTCGTATTTTGTTCGCATTTTGTTCCCGGAAGAAGATCTTGTTCGCGAGATCATCTTGAAAAACCCAGGCGATACCTGAAGTTTTCGTGCAAAATAGTTGTCTTCGGGGCGGAGAAGAATCGTCGGCGATTCCCAAACACCCACGCGGAAGAAATAAATGCGAACATTTGGAGGAAGTTTATTCCAATTGGGTAAATTTACGGTGAAATATAAAAAAACATGCCTTTTAGCTTTATATCTTCATTTAGAAGCACGCGCTCTATTTACTATAATTGATCCTCGATCGCACTAAACTTCGAAGAAGACGCGTTTGTTAGTTAAGGCTTTTTTTACTTCGATATGTAAAGTTTGCTTCAAATTAAATCGTAACGTTCGCTATAGGTTCATCTAGAAGAGCGCATTTAAGCAGAAACTTGCTGCGAAACCATTCTAGGATCCTCAGGCGATCCACTTATTGAGTAAAATGGTTGTCTTAATGACGAAAAGTGATAAAAAAATGGCCGGCGTTTCGCCAAAACCCATGCGAAACAACAACTGCGACCATTAACACTTTTCACACTGTAAAAGACTAAAACAACTGAAAGGACAGTTAATAGTTACAAAGATCGATAATCCTTTTGAACAGAACTCGATCAGAGGCTATTCCATAAGATCGCTGATCGTAGAGATACTTGAAATAAAAGAAACTGACTTTCGCAACAGATGTTTTACTTAGTTTAAGTAAAATACGTGCTATGAAGGTAAGTTTTTGTATAAGAGGAACCCCATTCCATTGTCACCGATCCTTAAGGATTAAGTCTCGAGAAAATTGAGGATTATTTGACATGGCCTACAAAATACTTGTACAGAAGATCGTTGATATTGAAATGGAAAGTTAAAGTGCACATGCAAACGAGTTTAGGCCCGTGTCATGATCTTGACTACCTTAAGTTTAAATAGTCACTGACCTCGTCCATCAAAATCGAAACTTTTGTAGCCAAAGTTAAACTATTGCCGCTGATCTTAACCAGGATAAGTTGACAGACTTTTATTTGTATTGGATTAGAAGATCGCTGATCATGTAATGGTAAACCGATCGCCACCTTTGAAGTTTGAACATGAATGATCGAAGCGACTGATCTCCCCATAGAAGACTGCTAATAGCTTGGACAAAGACGGCTGTATAGATTTAAATAGACTTCTACTGACCTGCCTGGAAGTCCCAAAAATGATCAACGACAACTTTAGCAAGAAATCGGCACCGATCCCATCTGAAAATGACCAGACCACCACTGATCTTGAGATGAAAAATATCACCCTAGCGCCTCTGACCGATCTAACCATATTCAACGACTGATTTCAGCAGCAGAGAAAATGACTGTCAGAGAAAACAATTCGGAAAAATCGATCCGCCATAGTAAACACCAGAGAGAACTAAACGTCCATTCGGTAAACAAATTAATAAACGCAGGTCACCCGAGGGTCCAACCCTATTAACCCTTCCTGCTGATGGGTGAGAAACTGCCTCTAAATTGTTTCTTCGTCAATTTTCTCGTTGGAAGTGCTCGCCCTGATTTGATCGAACTGCAAGAAAAATCCAATTAGCACCGACGACAGTTCTCCATTAGCCCCCTAGCACGTGTCCGCATATTGAATTCCGCATTCTGCGGCATCAACTAAAGTGATAGCAATTTATCGCTTTTATTACTGCTGGCTGCCGCTTACACACAAACCATAAGAGACACGAGGACGACGACGCCGACCACCGCAGTCGTCTGGTCTCTGGTAGTGGTATACCAAAGTGCACGCACATCGGCGCGGCGTATGCGTCTGCTGATGCGAAACACGCAACAAGCAACTGCATTGATTACACCACACTCGTCGTCGGCGCTGAATGCTGCATGCCGCCGCCATAGCAGACGGGGCCGCACAAAAGAATGATTCACTTGTTTGCGCTGCGAAAAAATGCGTTTTTAGGTTACCCCCAGGAATGCTGAGCGAACGTGTCGACAAGTTTATGAAGTTCCCATCGCGGTCACCCCTTCAAACGGATTTGGTGGCAAGGGTGTCCCAGCGATAGGAACTATGCCACCTCTAACACAGTTCTATGTCAAGAAGCCAAGAAATGTGCGTAGCGATAGGGCAGATCTGGCGCGGTGATGGACGGCGGACGGGATGAGCACAGAGCTGCTCAGATAAGCAGCGGCCCGCTTTGAAGTTGGCATTCGTATAGAGATGGTAGGTTTTCATTACATTCCTGCATATTATTTACAAGGCACAAACTTATACACACACAGAGCGAGAGAGAAGTTGATTAGCGGCACCGAGTCTGGCGAACGAGCGCTGCTCTGTGCGCACAGTCCTAAGTGTGCCATATTTCATTTAGATTTACTTTGTACTCTAAGTTTTGCATTTAATTGCGCAACAGATTGAGAATATTGATAAAGTCATACAGAATAATATAAGAAGGTGATTGTGGATATGATTGATGGGACGATGGACGCAATGGGGTCAAATCCTTGATAAGACGATAGTATGACTGTAGCGCTTGGAGAGATCACACAAAGAGATTTGCATTAGGTGAACGGTAAACACAGGGAATGAAGAGCGAGCAAAGTTCTTCACAGACTTTTATGAAAGACTAATTCCGAAGAATTGAATTTTATGAATGTTTTTCAGAAATTCGTCAAAAGTTCTAGTTAAAGTTTAGAAGGCTTCAACTTGAGGGCCCATGCCTTTTGAAAGGCTTTAAAAAGGGAAACGAGAACTCCAGCCGTGGATTCAATATGCACTACAGAATACTTCTGATAGCGAAAAGATTTAACAAGTTTTCACCCTTAGGACGGTAGTTTGTTAAGCTCAACTAACTTGAGCTACGAGCTGGGGTTATGACTTTTGAATCTCTTGGCTTCATTTGGTATTGAGCAAGGCTTTCGTCTTTCCATTTCCTGATTTTTCAGAGCTTTTGACATACTCTGAAGAGCGTTTTAGGACCGGTGAGTTGGCGGGATGAGGCTCTTCTCTTGATGATTGCAATGGGTTAGCACCCAGGTGGGTTTTCGGACTGTCTGTTAGGCAGTGAATCAAATCGTTGGTCTTTTAGGTGGAGGTCAACATTATTTACGCAGTTCGAAAGGTACTTCTGGTACTTTTCGTCGACTTCATTGCAGCTTTAGACGAGGTGAGTGGAAGGAGGAAGCTTTGGACCTCATTGGCTTTATAATATTTTGAAAAAAGTGCACTTCATTGATATCCGAAAAATGGACGGCAGTGAAGGGCATGTAGGTAAATTTAAAGTTCTGCCTAGACCTAACCTAAAAAATAACATCGACGTATAAATCAGTCTTTCCAATCGCTGTTTCTTCGGTCTAAGAGGGCATCTACGAAGAACCTAAACCCCATTCTTATAGAACGAAGGAGGTATTTTGCCAGACCCAATTTTGCATTCCAGTTTTGCTGTATGTTATGCAGAGGCGTGGACCCTTTCGAAAGCAGATGAAACCCTTCTGGTGTGTTTTGAGAGAAAGATTCTTTGGATGATATTCACTACAAATTTTTATCGATGAAGTGTGGATGAGAAGTCTCAGTTACGAACGTTATGGGCTGATCAGGAAGCTTCGTATAAATGGCTTAGATTGCTGGGGCACGTGAAGTGTACAACGCACTAGTCCGATGAGTCTTTGAGTCCACCGCTGAGGGCCAGCGAAGCTTAGGAAGATCCCATTCACTGCGATTTCGGTTAGTAGTTTAGTAGTTCCGACAAAACAAAAGTGGAAGAAGGCTCTACAAATGGTGATAAAATAGTACTTACAGAAAGCAGCCCATGATTCGCAAATAGACTGACTTCTGACTTTCTAGGTCTAATTAAGACAGAATAGAGAAAGCAATCTATGACAGACGCGTGACCGTTCCGCGACTAAAGTTACAATTTGGCACTAAAAAACGGGCCAAAATTGAAAAAAAAACTGTGAAAGGCTCTCGAAAAAGTGCCAAATTGCAACTTTAGTCGCACAACGGTCACGCTGTTCTGTACTTGTAGGAAATTTGTAAGTCGTATTTCAAAAAGTCAGGTGGAAGCCATTTAGAGTTTAACAAAATAGACACCGATTTTTCGACATAGCTTGTTCTTAATTTTGCAGACGTTTTTGTATTTACTGTCGATCTCTAAATACTAGGACTGGGAAAAGATATTCTTATTCAGTTAGATATGGCCAAGCATTCTTTCTTCGCCTAATACAGTCCTTGTGATACTACTTCGATGTAAAAGGGACTGTCTGAGATGTGTCCCTATCCTCAGCAACCTCTCGAAAAAGCTGAATTCGATGCGATATATAGACGTGATTATATCACTGACAACGGTTCAGAAAGCGTTCTTAAAAATCGTTCAATTAGCGTCTCGTAAACACCTTAAAAATCGAGAGCAAAGAAGAAACTGAAAGACTCTTTAAATAACGACCCCAAAAATGTCCCAAATAAGTTCTAAGACGACCTACAAAATATACCAAATAATTCCTTAAACGCTGCGATAATCCCTCTAAATACCGCCGGATAAAAGCCACCGATGCACAAGACACTACTAAAGAAACAACCCACAATAGCATTGAAAACGCCACAATAAATGCAAGAAATAACGTCCCGAAAAAAACGCAACAAACTCTCAAATTACCCCTCATAAATGCTCAAAAATTTTCCCCAAAGTAGCCAAATAATAACGCCCCGAAAAGACCACATAAAATAAGCTAAAAAAAAGTTCAACAATCGCACTAAAAATGACAAAGAAAAAACACGGAATAAGGCACAAAAAAATGCCAAAAGAAGCTCCGAAATAACGAAATAATCACTTTCCTTGCAGTAACCGCCTCAAAACGCACTGAAATACGACCCAAAACAACCCTTAAACAGAAAACACTCCACTCCAGAGAACGCACCGAATACCACCCCAGGATACATACCTCCAAAGAACTACCCAAAAGGCCTCAAAAAAGCCCCGAAAAGGGCTATAAATTTAGCCTTAAATATGCCCAAAAAAAGCCCAAAAAACCTTTTTGCAATTCACCTAAGAAACGCATCGACTGACAAGATCTGAAAAGGTCCCGACATACGTTCCAAAAGCGTCTCAAAATACCGACCAAACAAGCGTCATCTCGTACCCAAAAGAAACTTTAAAAAGCATCCCAAAAAGACCTTGAAAAACTTAGAAACACCCCAAAAACATTTTAAAAAAAAAGGGCAAAAACGATCAAAAAATTTTAAAATACATTCCCCAAATAAACCTAAGAAATGACCGAAAAACACCGTACAAAAACCTACCCTAAAGAAAAAAGAGTGCACCAAAAAGTACATTCCCAAATTAACCTAAAAGAAGACGAAAATAAAGTGTCCGAAAAACACTCCAAAAAAAAACGAGATCAAAAACGGCCAGAAGAACGCTTTAAAAGTGCCCAAAAAACGGAACAAAATGTCTAGAAAATGTCCTCAAAAAACGAACCAATAATTTACAAAAGACAAAAGTAGTAAGGGACAAACATCTTTGGTGGGGCATAAAATTTGTAAAGGACTCTCACTGACCGTGGTATGGAATGTAGTGTGGAACCTAAAATGGTGAAGTGTAAACAACCCATTAGTCACCAAACAAGTTCCACTTCCAATTGGAGACTCAAATCTGTCAATTAAGTGGATAGTTAAATGCATTGACTTATTATATTATGGACTGCTAGTAGCCAACTTCGCGTTGGTTCCAGCATAAGCGCTAGCTCTCGTGGCTCGGAGCGGAATAAATTGGAAACTCACATCTGACGTTTTCATTTCGTAGCAGATAGTTATGCATAAGAATGTGTTATTGCGTTTAATTAAATACAAATTTTAAAATATAATAATTCAATGGATGAGCTAATTCTAGAATCAGCGAGTTTGTTCGGGACGAACCGGAATAATTAAGAAACTTCCCGGTAGATGGCGGACCGGATATAAAATGGCAGATTTTAAAGGGAGGGACAGTTGATTTTTAAACAGTGATTGGTAAAGTTCGAAAGTAAAACAGTGAATTAAGTAATTGGTTTAAATCGGTTAAAAATTGTTTTATGAAATATTGTTTTGAATTGAATTGTTAGAATAATCCATAAAAGTGTAATAAAAGTGCTTTTATTAGAAAAGTTCAATAGAGTAGTGTTTCATCTTTTCGAAAGTAACAATACGTTTAATTGGACTCACACTTAAATGCAGAGAAAATAAATTCATCTTCATATCAGGCAGCCAAGCATGGTCACAATCTAAAGGCTTTTTCAATAAGGACGGACCGATGCTGAAATGGAATATAACAAGCTGTGCGTGAGGTATTGACGAATTTATTTTTGTATTTGAAAGGCATGTATGCTATCATGTCTGGACCATAAAATCGTTCAAATACTCGACGCGGTTTCTCACCTCACAGTGGCACACATCCGTGTGGTTCTATTTTTAATGACTCTGCCCCTTAGCTGTAGCTCTGTCTAAATTTGAGCGATGGTATTGGTTATGTTGGCTTTGCCTTTTGAAAAACCCTTTATGAGTAATAAAACAAGTAGAAGTCGCAAACTAGCGTGGGAAGTAAGTCCCAGTCCCTTTCTAGATGGCGATAAGCAATAAAATTGCAGATAGTTCAAAATAAAATTCCACTACCAACCGTAGAACTTTTGAAAAGCTCTTCACAACCTGACCATGGATAGTTTGCTTTAGCTTTTATCGCTAATCTACTTTCACTTTCATCACTCGATTTGACTGTGTGGCACTGGCACCGTCGATGGTGAATGGGTTTTAAATTTGGTACATTCAATTCTACATCTCCCACAGCCGTGATCGTCTAGTGGTTAGGACCCCACGTTGTGGCCGTGGTAACCCAGGTTCGAATCCTGGTCACGGCAATGTTCTCAAATACATTGTCACGGGGGAGAGATTTTTTTTTCATTTTTTTTTCCAATTTACAATTACCCTTGGCAGCACATCAGCGCTTCCTGTCAGCGCGCGTATTTGACAGATCGAATGTAATTCTGTCGTAAAATTCCGATCGTAAAATTTGATATTCCGTAAAGTTTTGGCACGAAATTGAATCTAATTAACCCACCTACCGCAAGATAGGAATCTATCTCCTCCACAAGTATGTGCATCCATTTAAATTTCCACGTCTTAGTCATCCGCCCAGCGGTGGCATCAACTATGGTGAACTACTCGTCTGATTGACAGCGGCAGCATTGAGGAAAGCTAATTTTCAGTTTTTATTACTTTTTAACAAATGGTAATCAGTCGAGTGTCGGATAGTTACTATCGGGCAAGGTCGGGGAAGCATTGTTTGCTGGTGCGATAGTCGGATAGATTCGCAGCAACAATGTAGCAAATTAAAACAAAATTAATATTATACTTGAAGTATGGCGCGGAGGACATTGTTGCCGGCAGCGGCAGCGGCAGCTTCAGTGCGGTTAAAAATAGTGGAAGTTATTGCAATTTTTATGCGATAATGATGGGAGCGATGGTTTTTATGGTGTGCACGGGGTAATACAATATGCTGTTTGGAAGCACTTGCACAGCCGAATGAGCGAAGAGTTATTTTCAAAATTGTGCATTCTGCGAATAACAAAATGTGGTGATGTGTGCGGGTGACGGATGACAGAAAGCGGAGCATCTTTCTGAGATTAACTCGAAAGATATATTGATTCTAGCCAAAGATTAACCAAACTAGACGGTCAACTGAGAGCAGATACGCTACATTTGCCTACAAGCTGCCTGTCCTGCATAGGAGCGCCATTGCTGCCGCACGCATACTTAGAAAATCCTATGCAAGGAGTTTTCAAGTGTGGGCTACTGATGTACTGATGTGTTCGGCATATTTTGTGCTCATTAGTTGCACGGCGTTCACATCACAGTTTAGAGTTTAAGAGTTTTTGAACTTGTTGGTATCAAATGGAATTCCTTATAATTTCGTTACAATGCCAAATTCCTTAATATCTATACATATAATAAAACTGTAGCTGTTTTCATGTGTACGCGGTTGGCGTGAAAACTACTGCACAGATTTCGATGAAATTTTTTTTGAAATGTCCCTTAAGATCTGGAGAAGGACATAGGCTATTCATTTCATTGTTATGCCTATTTTTTGGAGCATTTTTGACCAAAATGTGTTTTTTTCCTGACTTTACTGCCTTTTTATCGCTTTTACTCAAACAATTCTTAACCAATGCAAACAAAACAAAATACCAACAAGAGCCAAAACTTTCGTAATTATTTTAAGCCATCAATCAGCTTTCTGTGTTATCTAGAAGCAAAGCTACAACCCAAAATCTAACACGAAAAAACTAAATTTATTTTCTCAAATCGAAAATTATCAGCAACCATTGTTCTTGATCGCTGTTCTGCTTTGGGGTGGGTGGGTGGCGCACATCGCACAAGCACAAACATGTCAAGAAAAACTGCGTGAAGTTTTCTCCGATTAGGTGAAACGAAAGAGAAGTAGGCGAGGTGAGTGTGGATATAATCAACAGCGACAATGTTTTTCTGAGGAAATGCGCAGATGGCCAATGATGGGCGTATGGTGGTGTAAATATGTAAAGTGTGATTTTTTAGCTGGTTTGGTTTTCGCAACACTGGTTTTGACAGCTGACGTGTGTTAAGTACCTTGTGTCACTGTCAAACAGCTTCAGTTTGGTTTGCAATTTAACCATGGATCGTCTTACAAATGAACAACGCTTGCAAATTATTGAATTTTACTATCAAAATTCGTGCTCGGTTCGAAATGTTCATCGCGCGCTGCTTCCATTTTATGATCGGCATTTGGTGAACAGTTAATTTCACGTTTCGGGCCGGTCAATTGGCCGCCTAGATCGTGCGATTTGACACCATTAGATTATTTTTTGTGGGGGTATGCCAAGGCTAATGTGTATAGGGACAAGCCCGCTTCGATTAACGCACTGGAAGCCAACATCCATGCATTCATTCGTGAGATACCGGCCGATATGTGTGAAAGAGTATGCCAAAATTGGACTCAGCGGATGGGCTACCTGAGACGCAGCCGCGGTCAACATTTGCATGACATTATCTTTAAACATTGAATTGCAAGGTTCAAACTATCGATTCAAATAAATATTTCATTAATTTTTTCGAATTTTTTGTGTTTTTTTTTTTAAAAAAGTTCTAAACCTCTTAAAAAATCACCCTTTATATTGAGTTTAAGGTTTTTGTTTTTAGGGGTTGTGATACTACCTACATTGATATCTACAGTAAAGAATTGAAGAATTCAAGAACTGAAGACGATATAGGTGAATAAATTTGTTTGATTTATTGTTGGTGTAAATACAATGCACTCTATATTATTTCTGTATAGTATCTATAGTAGTATATTTACCTCTTGCGATTCACACGCTCAACCAAATTTAACAAATGAAGTGTCAAAAAAAAGAGATTTTCTTGCTTCTTATTTTTGCATTTTTAGTTTTTTTCAAATATTAACAATTGAAAAAGTTGAACATTTAGTACACTAAATTTCAACTACGCAGTTGTGTAAAAACTATAGGTAGGTACTTTTCTTTCATTCATCATGCCCGTACAAGCGACTCCGACACAGACTGTGTGACCGTTGCAGCATTCTGAAAAGTCTTATGAAAAAGGGCCAATGAGAAGAAAAGGTGTAATTTCTGAAGCAGAATAGCTTATTTCAAATTCGTGAACGATATTTAACAAGTATTGGTTCGTTAAACACTATAATTAAGTTGTGATAGGCAACTGCGTTACATTTGAAATGTTTTTATTTGGATATACCTAAGAGCTTTTGAAATATTTTTAAAGCGCCTTCTCCAACTACAAAAGGGCTTAAATAGCAAAAAGTTGTACCAGGCTCTCGAAAAAAGTTTCAAATCGCAACTTTAGTCGCATAATGGTCACGCTGAATTGCAATTCACAGTAGAGATAGAAAAACTAAGAGAGAATTTTATTTTCAAAATTAGCGGGGGAATTGGATAGGAACGCTAAAGCTGACGGGCTTTTAATACTTAGTTTATAAATAAAAGATTTGGGATCCACTTAACAGCGAAAGTAAGATTGTTACCTTTGAAATGTTACCTTTTAACGACCGCAAAACCAATTTTTATCAATTTTGGTATAGGGATAGGGATGGGACATGGGACCTCTGAGAATGACATTCGCTACTTTTTGTCGTGAAAACAAAACGTGAAGGGGATGAAGAATTGGATGCAAGTTTAAATGACGAACCAATTATTTCTCAAGTTAGGGATAATAAAATTCTATACTTTTGGTATAATACCAATGAATTTAAATGTGAAGGCTGTAGGGCTGATAAGTTGGCTTAAAAGATGGGATAGTTTTGGACCCGATTAGTGGCGCTGTTGTTGGTATAAATATTTTAATTGAGTTACTCGAAGTACTAATTGTACGCAGACGAAGTCGCGGATACCAGCTATATAAAATAAAAATTTGCAACCGCTGATTTCGAAAGTTAAATTCATTTAAATTAATTTTATGACATTCTCGATAGTGAATATTATTCGTTCGAATCTCAAAATACACAAAGTTCATTCGAACGAATAGAGACATAGATTATTCGTTCGAATCTGAAAATAAGCATGATTATATTCATTTCATAAACGAATTTGGGCGGAACGAAGTTCGCCGGGTCAGCTAGTATCTAATATAACTAGCTGGTACCCGCGACTTCGTCTGCGTTAGTATTTCGAGTAACTTTATTGAAATATTTCTTTCAACAACAGTGACACACTTATCGGGTCCAAAACTTTTCTATTCAATTCATTGGTAAAATACACCGCAAATGTATTTAATTCTTACCAAATATAGATAGATACCTACTATGAATTTTATAATCCCTAACCTGAAAAATAAATGGTCCGTCATTTAAACTTGAATCCCCTACTTCATCCACTTCATGTTTTGTTTTCGCGACCTATGTCATTCTCAGAGGTCCCATCTACCCCTGTGCCAAAATTCATAAAAATTGCTTTTGCGGTCGTTAAAAGGTAATAATATTATTTTCGCATATGTAATATATCAGGATTATATCAAGGCTGACAACTAACTGACAACAAGACTATGTTTTGAAATAAAGGGTTTTCCAATGAGAGGTGTTATTGTGAATGACCCGCTATTTCGGTAGCTGTCACTTTTGAAGCTTTTATGCTTTGACATTTGACAAGTAGAAACTACGCCATTACTAAAAATGGAACGAGGGACAAGTTAGTGATGTGAAGAATAAAACCCGTGCACGTCGCTCAAGAACAACTGAGAATATTGCTGCTGTAGCCCAAAGTGTTGAAGAAAACCCAGGTCATTCAACCGAAAAATTAAGCCTGGATATTAAAAATGTTTATAAGTATCGCTGAGTGTCTGTCCAACCATACTTAAAATAAATATCCGAATTCGGAAACACTTTAAGGAGTCCGTTGATGACTTGGTGATGTATTTTAAAATGACTATAGAAACAAAACAAAATACCAAAGGAAGTCTCAGCGAAAATGTCGCAACAATGTCCGTTTGTAAATGACCGCTCTCCAATTTCGGTGAAAAACAAGCCTTCGAGCCTTCTCCCCCAATGAGTTGGTATGGGAAGTTTCCACCCCACTTCGTGTTTGTCATTGTAACTATGCCAGAGAGAGGGATCGCAAATCTTTCTGTTGGTTCAATTCCGGCTAAAGGCTGGCTCCGGCATAGTTAAATAAAAAAAGTCAAGAAAAAGAAAAATTTAGTAGAAATTTTTTGAATAAATTTTAGAGGGATCTTTAAATGGCTGAAAGATCCCTCTAAGGCTCACCCTATCATGACAGATTAATAAAGGGTGTCCCATAATTCAAAATTTTGATGGAAAATACAGATTTTTAATTAGAAAGTTTAAATTTTTAATTGATTCGTAGAGCCTACAGATTGGGGTTGTGTATGGAACAGCACATCGGAAAAACGGCCGTCACGCAGTGCCGTAGCCAGGATTTTGTTTCCGGGGGGGCTTGCTTCTAAATCTCACGATGAATTATTTAAACAAAAAACTGTACATATATAAGTATTCCAACTCATTGATTTCTATTAGTTTTTAAATCGTATGTACTTAAACGAACATAGTTAAATTATTTTTTTAGACACCTTTTTGTCAAAGCAGAAGACGTCTTGAGTTTTTTTTGACATGAGATCAATCATGACAGATGTCATAGCAAGTGAGCTTAATCTTGTTTTCCGGGAAACTGTTTTAATCTTTTTAATAGTAGAAAATGTTCTTTCAACACTAGCTCACTAGGTCACTGGAAGCGTGGCCAAAACCATAAGCAAGAAGTTTATTTCTGTAAAGTCTTGTCTTGAGGTTTACTAGGAAATCACTTTTTTGTACCGCTGCGAAAAGCGTTTCTGTTTTCGAAGACATCGATCACGTACTGCTCGTTATTCCTTCAAGACTTATTGAAATAATACTGTCATCATGCCTTTGAATGAATCTTGCTTCACAGAGGCGGAGAAGTCGAGTTCTTCGGCTCTCTAGTGCGTTCGGAAGGGGGGGGGGGGGGCTTCAGCCCCTACGTTCCTGCCGCCACGGCTTTACGTACTCTTTTATTGAGGTTTTCTATGACCGTTTCGAATAAATGTGGCTGAACTTCATTAATAGATTTCATTTCATCTATCAAGGCGATGGTGGTCGTGGGTTTATGCCCAAAAGAATAAAGTCCAATGACGTTAAATCGCAAGATTTAGATGGCCAATTGTGATCGTAAAAACGGCCGATTACACGATTAGGAAATGACTCATGAATTGTTTCTCTAGCTGTATGGCATGTGGCACAGTCTTGTTGAAACCACATGTTGGTCACATCTATATCTTGTAATTTAGGCACTAAAAACTGTCACGATAACGAACACCATTAATTGTCACTGCCTGACCAGCAGCGTTGCCCCCTACTACAATTGTAGCGATTTTACTACATTTTTCGCCCTCAAAAAGTCACTACGCAAATTCGTAAAATATTCACAAAACACTACATTTTCAAAATTTCAGAAAATAAAAATCTAAAAGAAAAATTAAAACTTATATCGAATATTGTGTTTGACCCTTAAGTTCGGAAGAAGCACTTTTGATTTTCATGCAAACCATAGAGTAACCAAAGACCAGCCTCATTTTCGAAAAAGAATAGTCCGATGAATGCCTCCAGTCCAAAATCCGCACCAAACAGTCATGCGTTGTGGATGCATTTGGTTATCAACAATTACTGTGGGCTTTCTAAACCCCAAATACAACAGTTTTGACGTTTAACGAAGCCATCAAGATGAAAATGAGCTTCATCACTGAAGATGATTTTGTTCAAAAAACCTTTCATTATTTTTAGAATATTGCTCAACAATGAAAATGCGTTGTTCTTTCGCACAGCGCTCCATTTTTCTAACCCCAAACTGTCAGCTGTCACATTGTTATCTCTTGCCGTTGGCATCACTGTACTCTTAAATGGCGGAAAATTCAGATTTTTCTGAATTCACTCGCAGTCACCTTAACCTTGCACTCCATCCTTCACTCATTTTCCAAGTGACTTTCCAGAGCAAACTCTGCTGATAATGAGGCAAATTCTTGTCAAAAGTTTTCCCTGTACAAGCACAAACTATATGTAAATTGCCAGCCAGTTGGTAGTTGATATTTCTTTTTACGACACTCAACATTGTTGCATGCATGTGTTGCATGTTACATTTTAATTGGCATTTGCATTTTACAATTAGAATTCCTTTTCTCTTTGAATTTTCATTTCGACATCAATTACAATTATTGACAAACAACAAGATTTCGCCTATTCAACTGCGAATATGCGTGGAGCGATTTTATATTTCTGAGTGTGAGTGTCTGTGTTTTTTTTTTGTGGCCTTAGGATACGATTTGGAATGCGTATACTGTTGACATGGGGTGGTCATGTCCCATATGTGACCTTCTAAAAGATATCAATGCTTTTTTTAAATAATTGTGTCGAACATGTGCTCTCTGAGAACATGCACATGACAGACGGGGTTACATTGGGAGTGTGATGTCATTTTTCGAATAAGATCTTTATGCTTCTGTCTAAATTCGGTTTGCCTCTGAAATGGGGGAGAATGAGGAATAGTGGCCGCTAGCCATATGCCAGAATGCTTTCTGAGGCAGCAGCAAGTGCAACTTGACAGATCTTCAATCGGGGTGTGCCTCTGTGCGGACTTCAATTGGCGAACTTTGATGTAACCCCTTGTGCTAGTCTAAATGTGTACTGTTCTTGTTCTTGGCAACAGTCACTGTAGATATCGGTATTTCTTCATTTACATGTTCCGTCCCATCACAAAGTTGTCAACTTTATTCACCACCAAAGTCCAGGTTTACTAAATTGCAAACAACCGATTCCTAAGAACAATCTCCACTCCAATTAGTCCGATCTCGGGGATCACTCATATTCAAAACCGCTTGAAATTAAATCCAACTCCTTCTAAGTATTCGCCCAACAATTAGCAAAAGCCATTGCCCTTCACCGAGTCCTTCAACCACCTACTGCCAATTTTAGATATATCCGCTCTGGCGTAATTATTTCTACTTAACATTTGATAGAAATCTTAATCCGGGCACCCCCGTCGCCATTGCAAAACATGTTTTTGGAACTTCCACTGATTGCAGTATTTCACAAAACACTTCTCACCCTGTGGCCATGTCCAACAAGTACGTGCAGTTATACTACGCATTTGTACACAACTCCGCGGCGACGACAGCATTTTAAATCATCACCGTGGTCCACATTCAGTCGTCGATCGTATTGAAAGAAATGATTACCTGTACTCGTGTAGACACTGTGATTATGCCTGGCTCAGCGTCAGCATCACGGCAGACCTGTCAATATTGTCAAATTTATTACACGAATTAAGCATCACCACCATTTGTGTCAATGACGAATAGAAAATAAATATTGTAAAATGCTGATTATAGTGCTGGCTCAGGCAAAATCGGAAAAAATAAAACAATTTATAATGCCAGTGGCACTAGTTGGCAAGCGGGTAAACATGGGAACCCTGCGAACTGTCAAGTGAGAATTTAAATGGCAAACAAGACCGTTGGAAACATTTTGACAATTTACTCTTGTAAATCAATACAAATTGGAGCTTTGTCAGAAGGCGGAGCTGGCGGGGTTGGGTGACTAAGGCTAAGTCTTCTGCGGGAGGGCGGCTTATGCAAATGGCATACTATTACTCACGGCGTTTCATTCGTTTTGTGCTAATCGTAGTGCAAGGGGTGGGGAATGAATGAATGATAATGTGTTTAATCAGCTGGAGGTGGTGAGGAATCGCTTTTGAATCATTTAGCTTTAATGTACGATTTACTTGGTTTAATTTTATTTAAATTTGTAAAACGTGATTTGATGTAACGTGGGTGCAATGACTAATTAATTCAATTAATAAGTATAATAGGGCGTACAGTCACAGTTAACTGCTGGTAATATCGTGTGCCAAATTGAAACAGCTTGACAATTTATTCTAATCTCATTGACATCAGGTAAAGTCATATTGACAGCAATATTGACACATGTCATGTTCATGTAGTTGAGTCATATTTCGTTTGCACATGACTCTAGTGCTGCCATTGATGAGACAAACTAAAATGATGTCTGCAATCGCGTTGAACTTTTTTTTGACAACTTATGACAGTTGGTGGACAGTTTTCTAAATGGGTTAAGGGTGACGGTTTTCTGATGATTGTGCAGAAATATGGAATGTGAAAGCAGTTCGTCTATCAAAGAATGCCAGATAATGGTGAGTTTCAAATTGAATTAATAATAAGAATTAATGGCCAAGTACAGATTATTTTGGAACGCAATCGACATAAGTCGGTTGCAGTTCCACAAAGGTTTTCGAAGTTCTTTTTTTAAAATGACGGAAAGAGAGAACATTAGGGAAATAACGAGTAACGACCAGACTTTAGATTTTAATGAAACGCAATCAATGTAACTCGATCACATCGCACAAAGATTTTATACATTCTCATTAAAAAAAGGAAATTATGAAAATGGCGAGTAACGTGTACAATGCATTACCGGAGAGAGGTTAGGTGCAAATGCAATCGGTATCAGAGAATCGGATATATTTACAAGGGTTACACAAGTGACTTGCTTAAATAGCGAGTAACTAGTAGACTTAGGTTAGTTTGGGATGATGGCTGCATAAATCGACGTTCCATTTAAAAATGACAGAATTGGAGAGGACTAGCAAAATAATAACGAGTAGAATAAAGGTCGAGATCTATATCAAAGGCAATCGATATAAATCAGACAGGAAAAGAGAAAATTATCAAAATAAAAAGTAACGAGCGGAATTTAGTGCTGGGCAGAGGTTGGTTTGGAACGCTGGTGTGTCCACATAGCTTAGATCATAAACACTTTACACGTGCTAACCAAAACAGAGAAGAGGAGAGAAAATCTACAATACAACGAGTAGCGAGTCGATAATTCATCTTGGGGCAGATTCCGTATTTCAACGATTGTGTGAACGATATCGTTTTTGAAACTTTGATTACCAAAATAAGTTATATTCTGGTCGAATTTTTTTGACAAATGTCAGTTTTCATTATATTTGTCGAAAATGAACTGGATTAAGAACTCAAACCTGTAATTCTAGCCCTTAGTTGCTCGTTTTGGATGTCTATCGTTTCGACGATAATCGTCTAAAAACTTACGGAATGAATGCCCTGAAGTTCTTTCATAAATGAAAGATCTTTACAGATGGGTAAAATAGGAAACAAATTTGAAATGTTGTTCGGTAAAAGGAAATATTCGTAAACAATTAACAATAAGATCGGAGACAGGTGGTAAGATTACCACAAATTCAGCCTTACCCACAGATATATAAATCTATTATAGTGTTCGTTTACCATTTATTTTGTAACAAATTGTTTGACTATTTTGGTGCGTCTTTCATTTTTGTTTTCAAGCTGACACCTTTTTTTATATGGATTTTTGCGTAAATTATTCAAAGTCACAATAAATGCGCAGTTTCAACGCCTCAAGATACTAAAAACATGCCAATAAATGGTTCAAAAAATGAGTCGAAAACGACTCATAAAATTCATTAAAAAACTTGTCAAAAATGAGCCAAAAATGCTTTAAACTGTACTCCGAAACGTGTCAATAAATCGGTCAAAAACGAGTCGAAAACGTGTTAAAAAGTGTGTCCAAAAACTAGCGAAAACAAGCCGAAAAATAAATCCAAAAATGCGTCAAAAAAATCGTCAAATAGAAATGACTTGGGAGCAACGAACTTCCAGAGCAATGTCTTCGACAATCTGCAATACACAAAATACGCGTTGAAGCTCAGAAAATCGCAGAAAAATTTTGGAGCTAGACAAACACGTCCAATTCGAGTCCTGGTTTGGCATTCTGTAAAGCGAAACCATCAAACGTTTTCGTTTGCACGAACGAAATACTTCTGTAACTTAGAGCAAATCAATCGTGCGCTTGAAAAAGTTTCAACGTTTTCGCCTTACAGAATCTGACCCCTGGTTTCGCGTGAGCTGAGAAGATTTTAATCCCTCTGCTTCTTGAAAGACGCCATTGGAGACGTTGGACAGGTCCATATCTAGTTTAGGTTGGGTTAGGTTAGGTTAGGTTGGGATGGCAGTTTTGCATCAGATGCAAATTTGTGAGTACCCTGTTTGTACATGTGAGGACATGTGGCTAACAAAACCACTTCGATCTGTTGGGGAATAGTCTTATGTCTGATAGAGGTACCCCCTCCAAGTCGTCTAAACTTTCGAAGAACCTTGCTCCCATAGAGGATGAGCGGCGTTCTTGTAAAGCTGGGCAGTGGCATAGAAGATGTTCCGCGGACTCTTTTTCGTCTTCGTCTCTGCAGCTTCTGCAGAAGTCATTTGGAAAGAGTCCTAGCCTTTTAGCCATGTTTCCTATGGTGCAGTGTCCGGTTACAACCCCCACCGAATATCCAAATTTGACTTCTATTAAAAGAGACTAGGAGCTTAGATCTTTTGGTGTCAACCACAGGCCACAGACCGATGGTGTTGCTCCATTGTTCCTCTGAGAGCGGCTTTGGCTGCCACATTCTTAGTGAATAGCTCAGTGGGTTGCAGGTTTAATAGCGTTTCCAGACCTTGTTGTGGCGTGGATTTAATGGCGCCTGTCATACGCAAGCAAGCAATAATTTTCTGCACCTTGTTCGGGTTCTTAAGATAGGATTTGGTCTTAACCGCCTCCCACCAAACTACTTAACCGTAGGTAAGAATGGGTCTCTATCTAGTTTAACCTTCTCCCGAATTCTGTTCAGAAGCTATGAATGAGGTTTTTTTTTAATTTGAATCCCATGCCGCTCAATATGAATGAGTTTAGTTGAATTTATTATGGAAAAGACGCTCCAACTATAAACTGGTCACAGAGGAACAGACTTCTCTAGCCCAATGTTCTCCAAAAGTACAGACATCATTATTAATGATGCCACCGAAGAAGTATTTTCCAAAGTTCGTCGTCAATTTTAACTCTGTTTTCGAAAGCACAATTCGAAACTTTACGCAGAGGGAAGTAGGTTCACACTTTAAAATTCAAATAATAAATTTGTCGTGATAAAAGCAGCTTAATCTTCATGCTGTCTCCTTCCACATTTTGTTAAAAGCTGTCATCGAAGCCACTCGAAAACTTTTCATTCCATTTTCGAAAAGAACTATTTAAACTTCACGTCAGCCTGATATGCCATTTTTCAACTAACTTTTCCATGGCATTCAATCTTAAATAATGGCTCATCATCCAGACTTAACAGCTCTAAGAGGAGAGGTATATGCAAAAATATGCCCCGTCTAGGAAAACCTTTAAAAAATTACTAAGTCCATTTAAATTGGGCTTGAATCGACAAATCTTAGACCTTTTGATGGAAGATGTCATCAAAAGACTGGAGCGTCTCGAAAATCGAAACAGTGGTCACCAAAAGGACATTATTTTCCATTTCTAACATCATAAAAAATATCAAAAAGTGAATTTCAAAAAAATTCAATTATTGTCAAAACAATTTGTACAACTGAAATTTAATTCAAGTTTAAAGTCGACTTATAGTTTTTGGCGCCCTATACCTCATTTTTATATAAGTTGGCACCATAACTTTTAAGACAATTGATTAACAGGGATTTCGATTCGTTGTAATCCCGATTGGGAATGGAAATAATACACCCATCTTTTGAAGTTAAAATAAAAAGGGAACACCCTGGCATAAAACGACCTCAAGAACCCACAAGCTGTTCTGACTTAAAGGCCTATTAAAGAAAACATCGAAAAAGTAATTATTGAATTAAAAGCAAGTCCTTCCTCGATCTCTTTCTCACAACACATTCACTCCGCCTATGGCCTGACTGACGTCCGAGCATTCCTACTCCAAGCAAAGAACCATATCTCACCCAAGACTCATTCAATTCACATGTGGGTGTTGTTCGCGCCTAATTTACATATTCACAGCTCAAGTCGAAAAAAAAGAAGCAAACTCCAAATCTATTAATATTAAATGACAATTATGCAAATGATAAGCAACAGCATATATATATATATGAAGCTCAATAAACAACAAGACACATCGCGGTGTGTACGTTCACACTAACCTCCAAATCGTCGTGTTCCATTGTTGAACTTGCACAGCAGATTGCTGGATTGTTTGGGTGTAGTTATGTAGTGACTCAAGATCACAGCAGGAGTCGCTGTTTAAGACCCGCTCGCACCACAAACAATCCACAACCAAAGTCGTCAGTCAGTCAGTCAGGCAGTTTGTCCGTTCGCCAGAGTATGTGTCTCGCACCTTGACTGGTGCTCGGCTGCCTGGGAGTCCGTGACATCTAGCCGAAACGCCACCGAGTCTACTTCGGTGATTGTGTGGCACGGAGTCTTTCGAGTGTTTATGCTAATGTT
Source organism: Cheilosia impressa (assembly GCA_948293265.1). NCBI lineage: Eukaryota > Metazoa > Arthropoda > Insecta > Diptera > Syrphidae > Cheilosia > Cheilosia impressa. Next base: position 4,023,631 of record OX411882.1, read on the forward strand.
CTTCTCAACTTCAGTAATGAGTATTGTGTTGCGCCACCGGGTGTGTGCCATACATGCGTATACCAACTACCAACGTACCTGCAAAGAGACAGGGAACAAACAGACAAGTAGTTATAATAAAGTTTTTCCAATTAATTTGAATAAGTTAAACTAAGCGTGCAGTATGAGTAATTACTTCTAACTGGATTGAATTGGAATTTTCAATACCAAGTTCGGATTGACCTTATAACGTTTAGAATTAATGGAATTCCTTAAAATTCGATAAGACATATGGAAGCGTCAAGTGCGTTGCGCGATGAAACGTGTTGTACCCTAAAATTGTGTTTTTTGATGATGGCAGGGAACTTTTGCACTGAAGTTCCAAGGAAAGTGCTTGTCAGTCTTATCCGAAAAACAGTTCTCATCAATTTTAAATGACTTTTAGAAAAATGTTTCCAAGTGTCAGAAAAAAGAAACTCCACGTCGGGAGTTGGTATTTATAAGTCCCGCTGAGAATTCTGCTTATTTATCTAGGTTTTTGGCATCCACTGGGTCTATATGTCAATTCAATGCAATTTGGCCATATTATAATAATTAACGAATAAAGGTAACCCTGACTGAAAGTAGTCCAAACTGGAACAGTTGGCGTGCGCTTTAAGTAAGTTTCAAATTTTAATTGAAAATATGACTCATTTCAAAATCTATTCATATCAAGTTCAAAACCGCGTAGATTCGGACTCTTTATTGAGACAAAGGTACAATAGTTTGACAGTTGAATAACTGAGTTATGTATGGTCCAAATTTTTATTTACACGCTTTCGATTGCGAACATGGCTTTCGCTCAAAAATAGATTTATCTGCCTCTTTCGACTTTAAATTGTGATCACAAAGCTACAACTGTCAATCGAAATACGTTTTGACAGTTGCCAATAAGCATTTTTATGTTTTAAAGCTTCTGGGTCGCCTAAAGCAATGGAACGGCACATAAAAGGAACTTTTGTGAGCCGAGATAAAATTGCTGATTTTGATGAATTTACCCAATATCTACTTGCAATACGGAACTTTCCCAAGAGTTGGTGACAGCTGTTGGTTCGCATTTGGAGTAAAAAGGTAGTAAAAAGCAAATTAGCTTTTGCCTACTTAAAAATTAAGCGTTTGTGGGGCATTTGGAGTAGGTAGTAATAAAGAGCAAAATCGGTTTTAAACTACACATTGATGAGCAATAAATTCGACACTTTGGACGCTGCAAAATCTTTATTACTTTTTAGATAGTAGTAGTTGTCATATGTTCTTTGTTTTTCGTTATAAAAAATATTTTTACACTTTTACTTTTTTGAATATTGCCCCATTGCTGTCTATTTTAAAAAGTCAGCTATAAATCTCTGTTTTCGTTTTGCGTTGACAGCCACTCAATGCACAAATGGCGCGATATACAAGTCTTGCTTTTTGTTGAGACACATTTTGTTTATAATATTTAAAGGTTAATTCACTTCTACGAGTTAAAATATGAGTTCCAATTGCCTACTTGCTTTGAATGGAACGCATTCGATGTAATTTTATCACACTCGACCAAAGCCTATACAGATATTCATCAAATAATGCAGAAAAGGAGGAAATAAGAAAATAACGAGTAACGAGTAGTTACCTCCCCCAAAACAGCTCAAAGTTTTTCCCGCGAACGCAATAAATGTACACATATCAAATGTCAAAAGCGGACGCAAAGATCAAGAAGAATGGCCGCATTCAAGAATCTAGTTATCGTAAGTCGACTAGATTGGTCTGGATAAGATGTAACCTGACCGCAAAAACTTGATTGGTCGGGAACGTCACTTTTTCTGCGTCAGCCACATATGAGAACTGTCACGAATTTCTTGACTAGATTCGTTCATGGCTATCCCTGCATAAACGTCAACTGAAACAGTTGCTCATATGACCGATTTCAAAAACGAGATCTATTCGGACAGCTGTCAAACTTACTAAACTAGATACTTGAACGTCCCCAATGAAAATATTTACATAAAGAATGCTCACTGAAAAGGAATAACTTGCTATTCCTCCCTCCGTACAAGCGAATATTCGTCCATTTTGACACTTCATTCGCATAAACACTTCTCTTGGTCGCAGCAGTTTCTAGTAGCAATTTATAGTGAAAGGTTAGGTACGAACGAATTTTTCATTCGTGGATTTGTGGACCGTAACTATATTTTGTGGATTGCGTACAAAGTCCGACACTGACAGTTGAATGGTTTGATTGGAAAAAGTGACCTCTATTTAATACGATTCCTGAATTTTCACAACTGTTTAGTTGGAAGCGGCTCGAAGTAGTTTCCAAACCTGTTTAGCTGTACTTTTGAGTACATATATTCCACATGCGCTAAGTGTGGAACCTTAAATGCGGTGGTCAGTGCGAGTGCGAGAGGCATTTTTACTCAACGTCTGAACTTAGGTAGACTCAATTTTTCTGCAGTTCTTTCTAAATAGGTACTGCAACTGCCTACAGGTAGTCAAAACGAGCTAAGAAAATTGAGAACGCGTATCTAGTCTCGACGGGTGGTGTTCTCCTTCTTACTAGGTACTAAAGAAGAACTGTCATAACACTTCTTATAAAGTTCTCAGAATTTTCGGCATTCTTCCGCTGGCATTTTTCACAGAAAAACTTTCGCTCCAAGCACTTTACCCCATTTCACCGACCGCCCGCAGAACTGTCAAAATAGTAAAAAAAAAAAAAAAAACCCAACCACACAACACCCTACACTCCACACCAAAAACAAAACTAATCAATAGAATTTACGAACTTGAGTATCAAAGAGAGGGAGGAGTCACTTGAAGATTTATTTGCCAATTGCCGTGCCGATAGATATTGAAAGTTCTACTAAGCTTATACCTGTTCGGGTCGCTTAAAGGTGCAGCACACGCCATTTGAATGGCAAACATTCATAGGTAGGTTTGCTCTCTGGGCAAGGTAAACTTGGGCCCGCTGGCTTCGTTCTGCAAGCGAATATAAATTCAAAAACAACTTTGAATTGTGTGATATATGGGCTTCCAGATAATGGTTGGCCTTTTGCCAAATGGTCAATGGCAACAACTATAGCCAGCTAAATAAGAGCCATACCAATCTGTCGGCAAGCCTCCACCATGCCATGATCGCCGCACTCTGCACGGATACGGGCAGTTTATCGATTAGAACCTCATTATGTCTCTCACTCGTTCGATTCGGTTTTATTTATTTCCATTTAACTTCGCAGCTAAACGTCACGAAATTCACTTTACACATCGCCCTGTCAGAAGACGAACCATCATCGCAAAACAGCACTCACTCTGAAGTGAACGCGCTAAAATAAGTGAAACCGACGCATACTGGATCACTTGGCTTTTGCGAAGTCTTGCGGTTAGGTTACCCGCGTGGGATGAACAATTTTATTCATTTCGTGGCCAAAAACTCGCGTGCCAGAAGCAAAAAAAAACAACAGTAAGGGGATGGCAAACACATTTAAATTTGCTTATTTTTATTATTGTTTATTATGCGGGTTTTTTTTTTTTAGTCGTGTTCAGAAATGAAATTTAGAACTTTTGACTCACAGAGCTTGCGCTTTATTTAAATCTGCATTGGCGAAGGATAAAATAAAAATGTGTCGTGATCGTTAAATATTTACGATCTGCTCTGGTTTAATGCATTCGGTTTATAATGGACTGAATTCGGGGAGCTTGATTTATTTCAACTATAAAAGTTAACTGCTAAAAAATAAACACCGAAATGTTGTTTTTTTTTTGTATATTTAAATTTATCACGCAGTTTGTGTACTTATATAAAAATACACAAAAGCGGAGAAGTGAAATAACGTCAAGCTGGAGAGCAACTATCATTGAAGCAGTGACAGTAACCAAATTTTTATATGCCTTCCTTTTAACCCCTCGCTCAGTAGCCCAGCGCAGCAACAACTAAGACACTGCACTGGTCTTATTAAAGACAACAATAATGGAATTGCGTTTGACAGAAGCAAATATGAACAAAACACAAACTTGAGTTCTGTCAAATTCACCACTATTGCCATACTATTGCCACGATTCTGATTGAGTCACATATTTGCTTAAGCCAGCTTAATCCCTTCTGAAAACACACGATAATGTGTATAGTTCTTTTTTTATTAATTTGAACAAAAAATGGACGCTACAAAGTAGAGCGACAGGGACAGCAAACGACGCCGAATTTCTTGCCGCTCTTTTGATATTTCTCTTCAGTAAGGGATGCGATTTCATGATGGAAAGATATACGAGCCAACAACGAGTCCAAATTATTAAAATTTACTACCGAAATTCGGAGTCAGTGGCCTCATTTATGGTCGTCATAATCGTCCTAGCAGATCAACAGTTGAGCGTCTAGTGGAAAAATTTTAATCCACAGGCACAGTACAAAATGTTCCCGTGCCAGTGAGACAAATAAGTGCCCGTAGTGTCGAGAATATTGCTGCCGCTGAGGCTTCAGTTGAAGAAAGCCCAAATGTGCCTCTCACACGTCGTTCTCAAGCGTTGGGCATCTCTGTGACGTCGTTGTGGCGAATTTTGCGAAAAGATCTTGGCATTGACATACATCCTTACAAGATTAAATTGTCGCAAGAACTGAAGCCGCTTGACCACCAGAGGCGTCGTATGTTCGTGAATTGGGCTGAGCAACAACTTGAAAATGATTCGGATTTTCATCGAAAAATCATCTTCAGAGATGAGGCTCATTTCTGGCCGAATGGCTTCGTCAATAAACAAAATATGCGGTATTGGTCAGGCAGCAATCCACACGTACTCCATGAGTCATCATTGCATCCCGAAAAAAATACGGTTTGGTGTGGTTTATGGGCCGGCGGCGTCATTGGGCCGTACTTTTTCCATGATGATCAAGACCGGCATGTTACTGTGAATGGGAATCGCTACCGTTCAATGATAACCGAATATTTTTGGCCCCAATTGTATGATATGGACTTGGAGGACATGTGATTCCAACAGGACGGCGCCACAAGCCACACAGCGCATGTCACAATCAATTTATTGGAAACCAAGTTTGGAGAACGTGTTATCTCACGAAATGGTCCAGTCGCTTGGCCGCCTCGGTCGTGCGATTTGACGCCGTTTGACTATTTCCTGTGGGGCTACATCAAGTCTATGGTCTATGCCAACAAGCCAGCGACGATTGATGAACTTCGTACGAATATCGAACGTGAAATTGCAGCAGTATCGGGCGATTTATGCTTGAAAACCGTCGAAAATTGGGTTCAGTGTCTGGACTTCTGCAAGCGTGCCCGTGGTGGCCATGCAAAAGAAATCGAGTTCCATACATAACGGCATCGAACGTACTTTCACAGGAATAAAGAATTTCATTGATATCCAAAACCGTTTTTGTTTTATTTAAAAAAAACTTTTGCAGCTCTGTTATTGAAAAACCCTTTATATATAAAGAGAATGGGAAGGAGAGTTTCACACATGAGTGAAGTTAGTTGGAGTTGAGAATAATCCGCAATGACTTTAAGGCGAGGGCACAAAATTTATAACTTTACACTTGCAATACAATTATAGTTCCAAATGTCATTTAAAAATGTGTGCCGCTGGTTTGTCCATCATAAGATTTGAATTGGAAATATGTGTCACCATTCATCGGCAAATTATGTTGCGAAACACAGCTTCGAGAATGACAGTTCTCTTTAAATCTTTAGGTTAGGTTAGGTTACATTGTTCTCTAGTTAATAGAATTGGTAAATACATGGAAATTTGTTAAAACAAATGTGACGAGAGGTCGAAAATGCAGTCTGACTTAGATTTACTAAAAATTTCTTTAACAAAATGGCGGACTGTGGCCGCACAAATTTTAGATAAACGAAACAAAATGGTGGATTTTTACAAATAATGAAGTGGACCAGGGTCAAGAGAATGCTGATTTTAGTGTCTCATTATAGTTTCATACCCATTACCCATTTCGTGGACATTTTGCCTTTTAAAATAAGCTAAAAAAGGACATTTTTGTGTTACTATTTTTGATAATCGTCGTGACAATTCACTCGAAACCTTTTGTAACAACTGGCTGCGAGATACTTCAAGCTGTCAAAGAGCCTCGTTCAAACTTATTTTGATTACAGTATTTATGTAATTTTTGCTATTTCCAATAACCCTGGTCATGTAAAACAAAATGTTAAAAATTCGGTGGAAATGGAAAATTAAGTTTCAATCATTTTGTCCGCAAAGTGCTGAGTGGACTATAACTCAAATAATAAAATGCAAAACGTCAACTGTTAACAGGTTTAGGAAACAACTTCCATCGCATAAAACGCACTTCCACCAGATGTCAAATAAACAAATCAGTATTAAACAATTCAAATGTAAAAATAAATCCAATAAATTACAGATTTGCTACAAAAATAACATTTTTACAACAAAACTCTATTAATGACAGTAAATCCAGCACTGCTCGAAATTAAATTCCAAAAGCTTGAGGAATAAATTGTTTTGTTCGAAAATGTAAATTCGTTTGGTAAATTTATTATGCAAATGGAATTACGATTTTTTTTTGTTTTTCGTCAACCTTTAGTGGCTTAAAACTGCTCACAGATATTTCTTTCCCTAATCTTTGATCTAGAAGATTTTTTTTATTGAATGGCCCCGGTTTGTTGATGCTAATAAAGTTGCAAAAAAAAAGAACAAAAAAAGAATCAGAAATTAATCGAGGTGCAAATTAAGAGAGGAAAAAACTAAATATACAAATAAATAAAATAATATGCTAATGTGATGTTGGTGGTTTATTTTTTATTTTTTCTGTCGTTTTCTTTTGTTAGTTTGTCCTTGAATGTTGGAATGAGAGAAACAACATCTTTACCGTTATGTTAATATATATATATCTTTATCTGTCTAAGTTAGTTGTTAGTTTTTGTTGTTGCCAAAGTGCTATCATTATTGGTTCCTATATAAATCACAAGCTTGCGAAAATGGAAAAACACGTTTTTAACAAGTCACGTTTGAAGTGGGAAGTAAGAGTGGTAGGCATGTGCTGTCAATGTGACGTGGGAATATTTGGTTCAGCTAAACATGATGTGTGAGTTATTATATTTCGATTGATGAGACGAGGAAATTCAATCGCGCGATTATGTAGATGCCTCAAGCGTTTCTTTTTTTAAATTGACATAAACCAAACTAAAGGTTATAGACATAGAGTCCTTGAATGCTAGGTCAATTCACTGAACAACTCATGTTCAATGGAAAGAGAAGAACGATAGATATGTGAACGAACCAACTCTTACCGGTAGCTACTGGCGATCTAATTTCAGATAGCCATACATATGGGTCAGGTCCGCTTCAGATTTGCGTTGCAAATGGGATGTCGACAGGTTGCCATTCGTATAATAAAAAAAGAATCGAAATAGACACAGTTCTCCAAAAGTTGGTCGTTGTCGAAGAAACGTATGTCCGCTGTGGTTTAGTGCATTGCAGCGGGAATTACTGAGCAGGGGATCCCCGAAAGCACACAAATTACACCTGAAAGCATTTTTCAAGCAAAACTGGCCTGAGAAGGTCTTTAGGGAAAGGGTTTCATGGCGGTAGCCAGCTTTACGGTTCGGCTTCATTCCCAGCCAGGGAAATCTAAGAGCAGGGGTTTAAATTGGTGAAAGCCAGCTGCGACTCCGCTTTATTCCCAGTAAGGCCCAACTTCTCGTTGGAATTCTGCACCAAGCATTTTTGAGGTTATAGCTGAAAGTTAATCGCTTGAGGACTGCTTATGCTTGTGGCTGGTTAATAATGGTTCGAACCGTATATGGAAGACAGCATAGGGCACACGGAGAAATATTTTTCCAGTCGTACTGCTATGCAACAAGTTACTGAAAACGCTGGAGATGGGTGCAGTTGAGCGGTTTTTTAAATAAAAATATAAACGTCGATAGTGATATTGTTTTTGTTGACGATGTTCTTGCTTGCCAGTGATTTATTTTAACAGAGGGAATATCCAAGAGCATGATGCCATCAGGACAATCTAGCAGCAAGATCCACACTGCTCAACAGAAGTTTATTTTTCTGCCTCGTCAAAATCTTCGAAAAAATTCAGCTGAGTTCCTTCTAAATATAATTGCAGTGACCTCATCGCGACCAAATAAAAATTTTGAAGGAAAAGAAATGGTGTAGGGAACGTGATCAGATTTTTCCGTCTAATAAACTGTTGTTCCCATAAGGATAGCGACGGGTCCACTGAGGCAGTTCTCCTCACAACCCTGCGCCTAAAATAGCCTTCACCTTAAATTTCAGAGTACGAACCCGCTGTGAGTAGTTTGTATGAGTAAAAAGTGTTTCTGTCATAATGTTTGACGGAGAAAAAGGACAGTGAAGAAGTAAGCTTCTGCTTCACGGAGAAAGAGCAATGTCAGCCAAGCTTAGCAATCGTTTCTGCAAACTAAAGTCGTTCCCCAATCTAACGACACTTTCGTGTCTTCATTTTTAGTTTCAGCCATAATGGCCATCCATCTGGCAACGCAATCGAATAAATCTGAAAATATTCCCTGAACTCGCCCCTTGCGCTCGCGCCCATTGCCAACAATGACACTGTCACCACGCATCGACCAATTCAAAATCGTAACTTTGCCCGCCATCTGAGCCCGCACCGGTCGCTCGCAATCACTATTCCGATCATGCAACAAAGATGTCCCATATGCCACGCCAGCGTCGTACCGTCTGACAAATCGAAAACATCAAATAGCCGTCACAAGAAGAAGCGCAAAACAGAAAAGAAAACATCAACCGCTACCTTGTTAAATCAACAAACACGATCAATAGATACTAATCGTATATATCGCATAATTTCAGTTTTCAGATATTCACTGCAAGAGCGCAGTGCGCAACGCAGCAGCGCACCGCATTTGCATATGAATAAGCGCAGCCAAGACCGATATGACAGTATGATCGTGGTGTTACACAACGCCGCCGCTCGGCTCTCTTGGATTTGCATTTTGAAAAAATTAAAAACCATCACCTCTTACATCGCCGATATGTTTAGGCGCTTGACTCATCCGCACGAATGGACTGCTAGCTGGCAGTTAGAACTGTTGATTTCTAAGAATTTTAGCTGAATCGCTACTGCAGAGACAAATGCTGTGAGTGTGTGCAGTGCGGTGCTTGGTGGCAGTGCCAGTGGATGAGTGTGTCTCTAGAATGAGAGATTTTTCAGAGCCTCTGGTCTGCAATGCCAAAGGCACGGTGGATGGTGGTAATTAATTCAATTGACACACAGTTGATGGCAGTTGTGGCGGAATTTGGTGGATCAATTTTTGGCAGCATTAGTATTTCAGTGTCAAAAACGTGTGATTTTAGAAATGACATCTAACTTTGTGGCTGTGAGGAAATTTTAAGGAAGGTCGGTCGTTCGAGGGGAAAGTTGTTTTGTTAGCGAAAGCATTTTCTTATATTATAACTGAAAAATGGGTGACGGCACAACAAGTCAGGGATTTGACAGATTTGGATGTTTAAAATCTCAATAGTTGACTAAGTCTGACAGCTGACTGACTTGATGTATTTCAGTCTTTATTGGTCACGCGAATAGTTTTCTTTAGTTGACGTTTATGAAGGAGTAGCCTACAAATCTAGGCAACAAACATTCTGGCCTGCATAGTCATTTGACATTTCGAAGCGTCAAAATTCAAAATAAACCGCGAGAATACAAAAACAAATTAAGTTGATTAGTCAACGCGTTCGAAAACCTAGTCCGGGCAAATCTAGTTGACGTTTTATAAATGAACTAAATAGGTATTCGAACGTCCCCATTTATTTATACAGGTGATCCATGGAAACACAAAAGATGCTGATTCTCTTGACAGACATTTGAACTTCCACAATGGACTATCCTTAAAATCCTTGCGCACTGAAATGCGGTAAAAGCAAGAAAGAAGTAAAAAAAAAATACGGCAAGCTCAGCGCTGTCAATTTTCCACGCGTTTCTTAAACCTTTTGGTTCGATTTAACGACACATTTTCTGACGTATTTTTAAAGCGCTTTCTGCCTTCCTTTTTCGACAAGTTTTTCGTTACGGTTGTCAAATTTCTTGATACGTTTTTGTACATTTTCTTTCCAATTGTATCGCTCACCTACACTTATTATATTGCGTTTGGTACATACGTTATTTGACGTGTATATTTTGGAGAAAGTTGTGTTTGCGGATGTCGCGTTTTTGATGTGTGTCTTGTAACGATTTTTGTTATTGACTATTGCAGCTGTTGTGGAGTTTTTTGATAGGTTTTTTTTTGACAGGTTTTTCAATTTATTTTTAAAGAAATTTTTAAAGAACTATGTACTTGTTTTTCTGTGGTCTTTCCTTTTCACGTAGCGTTTTTGTCGCTATCTTTTCGGCATTTGAGACACGATTTTTAGTTCTATTTTGAAACCGTTTTTGAGTTGACTGATGTTGCAGTCAATGTAGAGTTTTGGAGGTGATTTTTTTTACATGATTTGCAGGATTTCGCTAGGCAAAAGGTTCGTTTTATAAAGAGTCTCTTGGCGTTATATTTACGTCTCCCTTTGCTTTTGCAATTCGTGGTTTTTGTCAGTTTTTTTTTAAAGTACATATTTGTGAGCTACCAAACACGATATTTATGCATTTTTTCGACTGCATTTTTTTAATGTGATTTTGGACACTTCTTTTATGAATTTGTACGTCCACCGGGAAGTTATAAATACTACTTTGTTTGTTTATAATTTTTGATTAAATGACAGAGAATGGATCTTATATTGATAAATGCTTTATTTTGTCGGCAATTATGTATGGAATACAATATCAGGTAAATGTCCGCCTCTGTTAGTCTCACAAATGCGAGCCCTTTTGAGCATATTTTTCATTACATTCTCACACATTTCACGAGGTATTTCATTAATTTCATCACGAATATTTTGTTTGAGTTGCTCAAGCGTTTCTGGTTTGTTTGCATCAACCTTGCTTTTCACATTTCCCCACAAAAAGAAGTCCAAGTGTTTACTTCACGACTGCCAAATATGAACTGTCAAGACTAATGTTTACCAAAATGGCGGCAAAACAAAGTAGTATACCTACCCGGCGGATACCCTGTATAATTTCGAGGGATTTTCGTCACAATTTTTGTTGTTTCTGGTGGTATTTTTGACTTGATTTTTTAAGCGATTATTGCCTTTTAAATTGGTGGCTTTTATTACCTTAGTGGATGAGTTTTCGGAACATTTTGTTGATATTTTTGTGTAGCATATTCTAATTCACTGTTCAGAGCTTTTTTTGTAAACATTTTTAGAGGCGTTTCTTGGAACGTTCTTTGTAACAGCTAGGTAGGTAGTTTCGTAATACTTTGACAGTTTTTAAAACTCCTCTTAGTTGTATATTTTAAAGTGTTCTTGAAGGTTTTTATTTGTGCGTTTTTTAAAGTCTTGTTAAGGCTTTTTGCAGCGTTTTTTACCGTGTTTTCCTTAATATTTTTAAAGCGTTTTTTGAAAACTGACATAGTCCTAGATTGTTTTTTCATTCAGTTTTTGACATGAGCTTGTGTGATAGTTGGTTTTCGCTTTTTTGTAGTGTATTCTTGTTTTTATGGCTCGTTTAAAGTGATTCTAGGAATTCTTACGTAATATCGGGAGCAATTTTTAGACAGATTTATTTAAATTTGTGTTTCTTCAAAGGATTTTTCATAACTTGTTCTGTAGGTATTGCGGTTTGTGCTGCATTTTTTGTAACTGCTCTCATTTCTTTAAACACCTCCTGTTTGAAAAGCTTTTTTAGGTTGCAGGTAGGTAATTTTTGACATGATTGCTGCACAAGTTGTCTGGTTTTTTGCGCCTTTGTGAAGCCATCTCTGGAGTTTTTCTTTATCATATTTTTCAACTTTAAAATTTGATTAAACAGGGCTCTCATCGCGTAAGACTACAATAGTCTGACGACGTCGTTTCGTATTGCTTAGTGTAACACATAAATATATGAATCGTTTAGACGACGTCGTTTGGACAAAAATTCGATTGGACTACTGCGACTGCGAAGGACGCTTAGAGATGCATCGAACGCACTTTCACTTCCACCGAAAAGGTAAAAATCCTATGAACTAGTTTTGAACAAATATTTTGGATTCTGCATTGCATTTTTTTTTATTCAACGTTTTCGATTATCGAAAGAGGGTTTTGTGTTCGTATTGCAAGCCGTTAACCTAAGGAGCGGCTCGCGGTCAACAATTTTAGGGCTCGGTGCTACCTTGGAAGTCCTAGCTAGAGGTGGCTACCAATGGCTGACTGGTAACGACTTTGGCATTTCTGTTGGCCAGAGTACCCCATCGGAGATTGTTAACGAAACCACAAAAGCATTGGAACTTAAGCTTTGTTCAAAGTTGATTATATGGGATATGGGTTATCACAAAATTGAGAGCAGTGTTTTTTTTTCTGGATCTTTTTCTTATTTCTTATTTTTGTTCCTTAAATTTTTCTGAAGGCGTTCTTTTGTCTCGTTAAAGCTTTTTTTCTGTCGCCATTTTGAATACGTTTTCCGTAGCGTATTTATCAAAGAGTTTTCCCTTCTTTTTTAACGCGATTTTAGAGCTTATTTTAACAGTTTTTTTTACATGATTTCGTTAACTAAATTTACAAGTTCTTTTGCCGGGTTTTCCCCTTTTATACACATAGAAAAATAAAGATTGTTAAGCGAAGAACTTTGAGATTTTTAAAAAATTGTAAGTTAAAAGCTCGTGGTCAAAATATTATTTTTGTTAACAAGAACTCGTTTTTGAATTTTCAAGAATCAGGTTTTCGGCGTAAGAAGAATATACCTTCCATAAGTATTTTATTACATCATTGCCAACAATTTCATTCTTAAATTAAAGATTTTCATACTTGGGTTCATTTTAACCAACAAAAATTGTTGGCATTTTTTTTTTCTGAATATAGAATTTTCAAAATGCGTTTCTTTTTCGACGTTCCATTCCGTGCTTTTCTGTTAATGCTCTTATTTAAACATATTTTTGGATCATTTTCGACACTATTTACACTTTTTACTGACGTATACAGCTTGACGTTAAAAATATTGCTGCTTGAAAGGCCAACCAGAGCAAACTTGTGTTGAACAGTCTCGAAAATGAAAGCAAATGAAATATAGCAACAGAGTAAAATTCGATCGGTTTCGAGTTAAGTTCCTAACGTCAAAACCACCTCCGAGACAATAAGTATTATTAAAACTGATCCCCTGGAAGATGCATTTACTTTTTTAGCTGGGACTGTGACCACTTAAAAGCGAACAGACATTAATGAGACAAATTAAGGTGTAACCATGCAGTTATTTGCACCCAACTCACAAAGGCCTTCTATAATGAGTCTTAATTCCAAGGAATTTCATCTGAACAGACGACATCTTCTACGCTTGCACTTTTTTTCCACAATTTCCCCTTGTTACTTGTGAAGGTTAAACTGTTAAAAATTCCGAATAATTTAACCCAGCAATGTATCTTGTTACATTCAATTAAATCGCACGTGTCAAAGGTTCACTGGAGCACTAAAGCACAATCCAATTATTCCGTCCATCCATGCAGTGCGCAAACAAAAAAGTTGAAGCATTTCCATAGTAAGTCACGTATGAAGTACATTATACGATGGCCCCAGACAATAGTCGGTCGCTGAAACTCTCCCATCATCATCATCTCGTGCCGTGTGTTTGGTTTTTTTTTCTCCGTTTTTGTACTCGGTCCCCTATTGTATTTGTCGAGTTTAAATCATAGTCGATGCCTTATTAAACCGACAAGTACAAATCATTTTGAGTTTTGTGCACGGTGCATCTCACACAACGCCCCACTCAGCATGTTATGGGCGGATATAGAGGGCACCCTGAGCGACAGCACACAACCTGTCATTGATTGCATCTTTTGCATGAGCAATTTAACTTTAACACATGTAGGCAATAAAACTCCCAACAACGGCACCACTCAATGTTGTTGCACCGCCAACACGGTCAACCAATGGATCTTCTTAATTTATTGCGTCTCGCAAATTGTAGCGCACACAATGTGAATGTGGGTGAATCTGTGACATGTCGAATGACTGACGTACTTCTGAGCGGGCGGCGTTTCCGTCGTGGGTAATAAGGTGAGTTACCTTATGGTGGCAAGGTGTAGGTGATCTCCGTGCCAATTGGGAAAGTGAATGCAGTTGCGCTACAGAGGACCAAAGCGAAATGAGACAGAAAGTGACGTTTACATGGGAATGGGTGTTACGCACAAATTTTTATTGAGATAAATTGGAATAAACAATTTAAAATTGCTGCCGCGAGTAAATTCCGCGAAATAAGATCCCTAGGACATTTTTTGACATTATCGTCGTGACCGTGAATAAACTGTCAAAACTATGAGAGTTTGAAACATAAGTTGTTGAATGTTCTAATGTTGCTGCTGCGTTTAGAAAGTAAAATATTCAATTTATGAAATCTCTGTTTCAAGATTAAAGTGTGGTGAATTCATTTCCGAACAATCACATAAATGTCAGAAAATTATCCGAGGATAATTATTTAACGCAGTTTGAAACATGGCCATCAGTAAATCCGAAGACGCGCCAGCAAATTATCCAATAGAGTATAATTTATTATCTAGATGAATAATTTTATGACAGTTTACTCACCACGATAGTGTCAGAAAATTCGAAGAGGATAATTATTTAACAAACGGCATAAAGCAAAAAAGAAAATCAGTTTGACCATGAATAATGGAAATACAAAATTACTTGCTTTTGTTGTGACATTTGACAGCTTGTCGAAATGATTGGAAAATGATATTTTTTATACAAATTTATATCGTAGTAGAATAATTTGTTTTCTGCATGGATTTTGGGCAAACTGTCATCCGCTAAAGGGCGCGGTACATTTTTGCCACGCAGCGGTTTTTGTGTCATTTGAGAGATAAATAAAAATGCTGGAAGAAGCTTCCCTACTCTAGCTACTCATGCAGACAGTTTGAAATCAACACAAATAAATGAATCGACATCTGGCTTAAGTAACTACAACAAATAAAGTACTAGGTGTGCTTGATTTCGTTGATTGACAACTGAAACAGGATCCAATTCGGATTGAGTACATAAGATGCTGTCAAAGCAATGCACGTGTGCAATTTACTAATTCAATCCGGACCCGGGCTCTTGTTGACTTCTAACGTTCAGGCAGACGGTTAGAATGTGTCAAGCTGGGGTTTTAAATTGCGAATTACTGATTTTATTCTAACTAAAGTGTATACCAATTGCAACTTTCTAGTCCGTCGCACATTATTCATAAAAAATGTGTCAAAACAGTCCAGTCGGTCAGCAAACTTTTTCTTATTTATTTTATTACATTGACCGCAACTGACATAGATATTCTCTAAATTTATCACTCACGTATGAATGAATAATGTAAGCATAGCTCACATTGATTATAGGCGGGCAACGGGGCACACCACCGCGTACTCAAGCTTACATAAATTAAATGACATATAAAATTGCATAATTGTAGCAAACGGACGTGCGAATGAACGCGTAAAGTGCGCGAACGTGATGAATAAAAACTACAAGAAGACGTAAATAAATATAAAACTGCAGTTCGCTCTTATGATGATAAGTTGTGTGTTGGTTCTACTCTCACACCCTTTGCATATGCCGTTTGAATACGTGCGTGGAAAGGAAAATGTGTATAAAAGCAAAAATATCGATAGTCGCTTTGCAAGTGTTTGCGCAAAGCCGGATCTAGTACTGTTTAGAACAACTGTGTTTACATAGTTATGTATTTATTGACAACGCTGATAATTCTCCCTAGGTTTATAGGTCGTTTGCCTTTGTATTTATAAAAAAGTCTTTGGAATTTTAATAAAATGTTGTAGTAGAGCAGATTCTCATGACTTAAGTGAGGTTATTTGGAATGTAGCCTATTCCAAGTTCATTTTTAAATCAAGTATAGATTTCTCTGGACTAGGTTTACCCCTAATGCAAACAATTATTTGATCGGTTACGTCACTATTTTATTACGAAATGTCAAATGTTTTGTCGACTATTCCAGTCACATACGTCAGTCATCTGCCAGTACCTACTAGAAAACTAAAGTTTCAAACGCCCCGGCTGGGTTGGCAGAATCCAATCCTGTCAACTGAACTTTGAAGTACACGTTCGATGGCTATCAGCTCTTTTTAAAAAATAATTCGATCAATATTGTACCAGAATCGGTGAAGTGGAGTATGTACTGATTTATCGACTTAATAATGATTTTGAACAGAGACGAGACGTCCCCCGAATGCGGGAATGACTTATGCGCTCCAATCTCACGATCTGTCTTTGCTTGCGGATCGACAGCAGTCGCTTGTTATCTGTCATTGCAACCGAAATTTATTTTAAAAATTCGCGGATTGTTTCGGCAAAACAACAATTATTTGGAAATATAATTTGCATTGTTGTACACGTAGTTCAATCGTTTCGTATCTCGTTCTGACAATATTTTGAGCGTGAAAAACCTGTCAGTGTCAAGAAATGTGTGGATACTTTCAAAAGAAACCAATAGATGGCTCAAGTGTTTTTTAACAATACCTATATGTTTGACAGCACTGGTCCAGCTCAGAGCTGTCCTCTGCATAATCAAAAATCCATGTGTTTCTAGCTTAAGTTTTTTAAACTCAAAAGAGTGAAATTTTCTACATTAACCCCCGTATTAATAAACTAATGCGCACAAGTTAGTTAGCTAGTAGCCATCAGATAGCATACACAAATTTGACGTAACTTCTAAATAACGAGTTGATAAGTTTTACGCAGCGTTTATTAATACGGGGGTAAATTAGCAATTGTGATCTATAAAGGGTTATAATTCTTGTAATGCGCAAGAACTCACTGTGATTACCCTTTTACAAGATCACCTTCGGCCGTTAGCATAATTACTGTCAAACAGTGCTGAACCAACCCCAAGATCTCATTGTAAATGCGCGGGTGGCTAACTAGCCGCTCTCCACACAACTCAATCAATTCAAATTAACACCACATCTCATTCATTATCATTTTCATTAAGAGCATCACTAAAGGAGGAGATCACTTTTACACTCGCCCAATCAACAGACATTCCCCCCGAACTAGGTTAATGACAAATGACTAACCACCAGCAACAACAGAAAATACAACAGCAACACATCAGTCTCATATGCAAATAGACAATTTGTTAAATTATTTAATAGATTAAAGTCGTTTGACAGATACTGTGAGATGTTGTCAAGCTTGTAGCTACTATACTGGCGCGATGGCGGCCGCCCGGCAGCGGGGTGAACGAACATCACCGCAAGAAGCCCACGCACTTTGGTTTATTCAAAGACAGCGGACCATCGCATCAATTCAAATCATATTCATTCATTCATCGAGCCACTGACACTGCTGCGCAACTAAAGTGCCAAATCCAGAGAAATGAAGAAAAGACTCATTTGCATCAACGAACGATTGCTCGCGCAAATTGTGCATTCTTTACGCTTCGTGTAACGAGAGTCAGAGTAGAGTACGCGAGAGTCGAAAATTCAATTTTTCTAAATAAAATTTTAACAACAACATGAACATCTGCCACTGTGACAGATTGTCTCTGATGGTCTCTGACTTTACGCCATGGTAATGGTAGTCTGTATCTGTATTTTTTGTACTCTGTATAGTTTCAAAAGAAATGGGTCAGTGAGTTTTCCATGCAAGTATGGCGGGTTGACATATCGTCATTTGTAATCATCATCGTCATCTGCCATCAGAGTTGGTATCTATTTGTGCGATGACTTTTGGATTATTTTTAAATGTTTCATATGCGAAACAATAAATTATCCAACGATTTGTGCTGGAATCGATATCGATGGCAATAAATTATATTCGACTAATATCTTGAGTCGGAGATTAGAATAAAATTTACAGTTCATGGCGAATGGGCTGGGTGCGGGTGATAATAGTCAGCCGCAATAATGTTCATGTGTCAATTAGTCTGTGGCAGTCAGAGACAAGGTGGAAGTGATTGGCAAAATGGAATTCCTTTCGCCATGAAGTATGTGACTTAAAATAGGTAATTGCTTAATGTGGAAGTTGTGACGGTAATATTTTATTTTTTCTGGTTAAGGGTTTTGTGTTGCTGTCAAAGCGAGCTGTGATTACTTGTATCGAACACATGCTTTGTTAGTCAGAAGCAGAACCAGAAGTGACTAATGGCAGCGATTCGGACGCACATGGGTCACATCGCCGATCACAGTACAATATTGTGCATCTGTCATTGCGGGCCATTGTGACGTCTATCAAGGCGAAAGTAACACTTTCTGACAGATGCGCAGAATGTAAATAATAATTGGTTCAATTGGCTAGGTACCTTAAGTCGAATAGGGGTTTTATGAACACAGTTTGATCGTAAACGTCACTTCTATGACATCGGGGCGTACAATCAAAATGTCAATTGAGATTAGAAATTCGAGACTAGATTTGTCAACCACCCTGCCATAAACGTCAAATTGGATCAATCATGGCCAGTAACAAGAGCTAAGACACATCACGTCAGTCAGCTGTCAGACTTAGTATACAACATTTTTCAGCGTCTCTATTTTCTATTGCCATTTGTATAGGGTGCTAATTTTATGGAATTGTTTTTTTTAATAGGAATGACAATACTTTTTCCAATGTCAACCAGCTACCTTTTTGTTGGTTTGATTTTCTGTATCACCATGAATACCTCAACGTTTTCATTGAACCTTTCTCGACTTAAGAAAGCAGTGCAAGTATTGAAAAAGGTCTCCAGTGGTTTCACCAACTGGCTGTCACAATTTTAACAATTATATCGAATAATTTAGTAACCAAGAAAGGTTCGTTTTGATTTCCGTTTCCTTTCAGCAGTAGGTCTGTTTTTGCCGCTTCCAAAGGTTAGAAAAACCTTCCAAAAACAAGCGTCAAATTTTTGAGCAAAATTTATCCTAGTGCTGTCACGATTTCTTGGAAATTTTATCCTAGTGCTGTCACGATTTCTTTAAAATTTTAGAAAATGACTTGAATGACTTATATTTCTAAGACAGTCGTTTAAGGAGATTGGGAGGTCAATTCTTTAAGGGAGTTGGCTTCCTTAAAGTGTTTTGGGAAGCGTTTCTAATGTAAATTGGAAGGACCTCATTAACATCGTATCGAGCTTAAGGAGTGACACTGACACATGTCAAAAATATGTTAGTAACTTCCATTCGGTTTAGATTATGTTGCAACCTTTCAAAAGTCAGCTAGATTTGCAAAAAATAGTAGACAGACTTGGAGTCTTCCCTCTTTTTTATTCCTATATCGTAAATCGATTTTGTTAAATCTCAAACCTAGCCATGCACATAGACCAACATTTTGTCACTTTCCATTCGGCTTCTTAATTAAAAAACTGCCGACAGCAAAGCATAATTGAATAATACAAGCAAATCCCTAAGCGAAACAATGGCCAAGATAAAAACAAAACAAAGCCTCTCCGTAGGTTGGCCCGAATGAAATCCAATTGCTGTCAAAATAGCTTTAAACCTTGAAACAGAAAACTTGATTGGCTTCCGTAACGCAATCCACCCCACCGGGGTGGAGTCAAAATTGAATCGCTCCCACTGCAAAAAGACAAAAAAAAAAGCAAAAGCACCTTAAAGCCTAATGAAATTAATCGGCTGGAATTTCAATCGAATATTCTGCCGCATACGGCGGGCTATCTTCTGCAAGGCAGCGTGATATCTGGACAGGTGGATTGAAATACGACAAGAGTCGCGTTGATGTACAATTACTAAATATTACATGTCATTATGAGTGTTGCGTTAAATTCCGCAATCGATAAATCATACATGTAGTTATCATATCGATTATTTAAAATACGCTGACCAACCCGATCATCGGTTTGAAATAGAGTGTGGCTAACGAGCGATTGAATTAAAATATTTATGTCTAGCACTGTAATTACTAAATTGCTGTATATTATTTTTCAACAGCCAGATATGATATCAATCGATAAATAGTGAAAATGCTTATCGTTGGGTGATTATTTTGAATACTTTGGCACGAACGATCATCGTTTTGAAATAGACTTTGTCTAATGACAGATTGTGTGACATTTGGCTCAAGTGTCATTCGGAAATTGAAATTTAAGGTCGCCGAAGTTGATTAGATTTTGGTAGAAAAGTTATTTGGAAACAGGTTGGTAGGGTTTGTGACCTACACCTTTAAATGATTTGTAGGTCACAATAGGAGTTTTTATTAAAGAGCTCGAAAAGGTAAAAATGGACACAAAAATTGATTATTGGTAAAAAAAGACACAGAAAGACCCAAACTTTTTTGACTTAATGACATCTGTTGGAATTTTCTGGAAATAAATCGACCAGATTGACACCTTGCGGATATCTCTTTAGATCGATTTTATTGACATTTGGCCATCCCTCGATTATTGTTAAAACTTTGGGCTGAATTTTTAGTTACACGTTGGGCCTTACCACAATAAACATTTTTAGTTTCGACTCTAAATTTTAGTAGTTCACGGTTGCTTTAGTTTCCATTCAAATTTCGCAACTATGAACTTCCGTAAATTTAAAGTCGAGACTAAAATTTGTTACTATAGTACGGCGCATTGACTAGGAAATGAATAAATAAATTACTGGCGCAACAGTTCCGAATGGTTGTGTTACTGTGAACGGTATCAATTAGTATTGAGCTGATTTTTGCTGTCTTTCACAAACTGCTACTTTGACAGAAATTATAATTTTTTGTCAGCCATGACAGTTGAATTTATGCCGTCATTCCTGCGCTCTTTTTCTAACTAACTTATAATCATTGTTAGTTTTAACACAAAATATTTTGTAGGTCACAATGGGTAATTAAGTGAGAAAAATTGGCCATTGCGACTTCATGAAATGTAGCCTGGCCCTGGGCACTTAAAATGATTATTAGTAGCTCGCAGCGATATTACTTTTTTGACTGTCATAATAATGTTCTAAGCCCCATCCCGGAAATGTCATAATATTTCTGCCAAAAATATTGACTGTCAAGCGTGCGGAATCGGATGACGATAATGTATTGTGGCACTTTCTATGCAAACAACAAATTGAAATTGCAATGTTTCGCCATTCATGGGGGCTAGCTCTTCAAAATTTGAATATTGATGTGTATGATCTGAAATTGTGTCAGGATTTGAAAGCGGAACGTAGCACAACACAAACAACAAAGTTTTTGAATAAAACATCCTCTTGACATTTATGGCAGCTTTTGCGCCAACAAAATAAATAAATAATTGGTTTGGCTAGAAGGTCCGAATATTTACCCTGATGAGAACCATTCGCTTTGTGCTAGTTTTTATTTTTGGTACGAATGGAATGGACCTACAATTTTACGTTGAATTGGAACGGCTGAATTGGGTAGCTTTTCCAGGGCAGTTATACTCTCAGATGTTTGTCAGTCATCCGCAAGAGAAAGACCAATGAAAAAAAGACCTTCAGGTGTAATTTGTGCCTTTTTAGGGGTTGAACCCGAAGTTTGTCGCTCAGTTCAGAACAAAGCGGACAAACTCTATTCTTAGTTTGAATTGTGGCTATATGAAGTTATACTAAAAAATTGTAAGTTTTTCTAAAAGCCTTAACCTACTGTGGCATATACCATAAGTGGTCCGATCGGATGTTGAAGATCATTGCAAAAGCTGTTGACGTCCTTGCGCATGAGTACAATAAAACTGTATGGGGACTTACGCGCTTTTTGACAGTTAAAGTGAAAACTACTCGACAAATTTTAATGAAATTTTATTTGAAATGTTTCTTAGGACCCCGAGAAGGTTAGAGGATATCGTTTATTGCCACGCCTACTTTTTGGGAAGATCGGAAAAGATCGGAAACTGTTTTTCTTGTTTCTATCGTTTTTTTTTTTGTCAGTCTGTCACTGTGTGTCATTTTCTCTGTAAAAGAGGAACGAAAGAGATATAGGTATGCGAAGTTCATAAATAAAATCAACAGCGACAATGGTTTTGTGTGAGAATTCGGAGTTTACTAATGAGACACGACCTGAGGTTAGATTCTGATTTTTCGGAATCATTTGCTCTAAGTTTCAGGGGTAAATCGTAAGTGCACACGAAAATGTTTAACGTTTCGCCTTACCAATTGCCGACCCTGGATTGTGTGAAAAAAATTGAGTGCAAGTGTTTGAGAGGAAATACTCAATTTAGGCTGAGCAATAATCGCTTTCATCAAGAGAAGGCGTTGTATTGGTTGTTGGCAATCGCCTTAGGCACAAGGTTAACCCCTGACATCTAGTCCGGCCAGGATCTCCATCTCCACATATCACATCTGCAATAAGTTGCATCATAACCCACTCCCAAACTTAGTCTCAATTGCTGCCTACTTCCTTAAATCATCTCTAAAGTCAGTTATTTAACCATAAAAAACAACCTCTCTGTTAACAGCGCGCGGCTCAGCGGACAGTTTATGAATGGACATTCTATTTCCACTACTTGACGACCCAACGTTAACCTTACAAACCTTATCAATTTGGTTTCGCTTATAGAACATTCTCCAAATCAATTTGTAAGCCCAAAGGCGAAATTTGTCATCAGTTTCTATTTGAATACGAAGAAACTAGGCACACAACTTTATTTGAAAACATTTTGACGTCGTAATTTTTGACAGATGAAGCGTTCTACGAATATCTCTACCCAATTCGAATACAATGCTTCTATATTTCGATTACATTGTTTATGTGTTTCCTGCACCAACAGACGGACACGTCTTCAAAATTCGGTCTTGCTTCGGAAGCGCTCCTAATCGCACAGCCCCTCGTTTGATCTGCTACACTGAATGCCGCAAGGTTCAAAATGTCAAATTTTTGTTAATCTCTTTATTTGCGTCGTTATAAACTTTGTTCCGAAAATCTCACAGACGCGATAAGAACTTGTTTATACCCATACGGGTATTTGCAGCTTTCATTACCAAGCCGAAGCCATCCCCCTATATTCACAGCGATCAAAGCTCAACTCACATTCTAAGGTCATGGTGGTTGGCGATGAATAATGATTCATTTGTCTTGCCTTATGATTTATTGGTGTTTGGTAAATTTTTAAAATTTGTTTTCGGAGCACTCTCGGTGGGGGACACAACTACAAAGACTCCGTAAATAGAATCCAATGGTTTTTAATTAATCGCATGGCTATACTACAAACGTGATTAGCTCACTCGAAGGACACATTTCTGGATGGCACTTGTGTTACTTGGAAAAATTGATTTGTCCCTGGAAGCGGGTGGGTTGTTCTCTATTTTATATCGCCCAACTTTCTTCCGTTCGTGTTCGGTTATTACCTTATTTCCTCGAGCCAATTAGAGGCAAATTAACATTTCGTGTCTGCCTAATGTCTCGACAGGAAACACACAGAAACAGAAATTTAATCAGATCGTGTTTTGTGTAGCGTGGGGAGGCAAGAGCAAAATGGATTTTACGATTCAATTTAATTGCAAGATTAGGAACCGAAAACACTGTCCAATTAACTGGAGGACTTGGTTTTGTTTTAAAGCTCAGTTGACCTTAAGCTGTAGATGCGAACAAAGTGTCATACATCACTTTTGAAGAAACTAATGACAGATTTTCGTTTTGACAAGCCACTGAGAAAGCCTTGGAAAAAAAGCCAAAATCTGAGATAGGAAGTTTATTTTCTGAAATCAAAAGCCGTTGTCTGATGGAATTGTTGTATTGGAAGACTGTCTGAACGAATGGACTGTGAGCAGAGCAGGGTCGGCATTCTGTAAGGCAAAACGTTCAAACGTTTTCGTGTACACGATGAAATTTGCACAAGCCCTATGCAAATGATTTTTCTGCATTACGGTTTACGTTTTATTTTGGGAGGCTGTGCACTAATGAAGTCTTATCCTTGACAAGTCTTTCGAACAGCTGGAACCGTACCTTGCAAGTCCATACCCATGTGAAATGACAAACCGAAACGAGCAAAAACTACCTGTCAGTTGTCAAATTGGTAAAAAAAATACCTCCCCCCATTCAGACCACAATTCCGTGTCACCATTTCAAGGTTACGACCAACACGGACATTTGAATTCGTTGGCATCTTCCCATCCACACATTTTTATTATTTTTTTAGACCACCCAGAATGTCCCCATTGACACCTGGCACAGTTTAAAAACAATCAACTCTAAAAATATTCCACATTCCAATTTAAATTCTTTCTAAACGCACAAAGGCAGCACTAAGGGCGAAAGTGTCTTATATTCTTCTATTAAACGTGCAAAGTTGTTATATTCTCCCAAATTATTAAAAAAATAAATAAACACAAACCCCCTCTCGATTAACTAAAGTGAAACACTTTTTGGACACCTGCCAGCGTATAGGCCATTCGAATTTAAATAACGCGCGAGGTCCTCTCCACCCGAAACCAACTCGCGGTGCGTGTGCATGATAAAATGTGAGCCATTATTCTAAATTAGCAGATGTATGAGAGGAAAATAAATAAATAAGAGACCAATGCTGATCCATCATCCATCGAGATGCAATTAATTAAGCAAACACTCGGTGATAACTTCCAGCTTATAGAAACTGACTGGTCTTGAGGGACTGACTGACTTGAGGGTATGGGTGTGCATAAATCTATATAGAAACATTCAAAATAAGAACCAAAACAAGATGAATCATTCGATAAACGATATTTTGTACGTATTGCTGTTTTTTTTTGCTTGGTAATAAAAAACGTAAACGAGTGTGGGATCACATTGAGGGGCACTTCATTCAATAAATAATGAAATCGAGAAAAAAGACAGAAAAAAATGTTTTTTTCTTCAATTTTGGTTGTGCAGAATTCTTGTTTATTCATTTTGAGAATTCAGAGAGAAAGAGAAAAATACGTATGTCGCTGCTTTAAGCCAAATGTGACATTTATGAATTAAAAACATGAAGACAAACATCTCGGGCAAATAAATATTTTAAAAATTTAAACCGTAAATAATGACAGGACGAGACGACGTTTCGGTTTCGGTACTAAAATTGTAAATATTATTTTTCTGCGTTACTTTTGAGAAAAATGCTGGCGAACTCTCAGTTTTTTTAATGTTCGTCGGTTTGACGTTTCGATTTTTGTGGTTGTCACCGTGATTCACTTCAACTGACCGGAAACATAAATCAAATGGTGGTTAGATTTTAAGTTACCCAACAACTATTAAGTAGCAGTGTTGAGAGATGATGAAAAATATCCATTTTTGCGGGATAAATCATTCTAAGCCCTCAAGCCCAATTTAAATTTAAATTAAATTTTTTTTTCAAATTTTGTGACATGCAAAAACATACAAAAAAAGAGAAAAAAGATACTGCCAATCGGGCCAACACAGGGATCCCAGATCAAAACAAACAAAATCCCCCTTTCCTAACACCAAAACTATATTTTTTCCCCTTTTTCAAAAATAAAAATCCCTTTTTTTTCCCTAAAACAAAAAAAACGCTTGTTTAAGGTTAATTTTAACATTTTATGTTTTATTTAAATTTCTTAGAACCAAGCACACTCACAAATAATAGGAACGCATTGATTTCAGTCAGTATTATGAAATACTAATAAAAAGATATCGATATGACATATGAAACGCTAAAAGCCAAATTATGAATACATTGAATATGAAACAAAGTTGTAAGTGAGACGTTACGTGGCCCATTTGTAGTCTTTCGAAGGCTTTATTTAGATAAAATTTTAAATATTTTTCCCCCCTTTCAAATTGTTTTTACCCCCGAAAAATCCCTTCCCCCTTTTTTCCCATTTTGTTAGAAAATATCGACAAAATTGACAACTTTCCC
This sequence comes from Cheilosia impressa, assembly GCA_948293265.1. Taxonomy (NCBI): domain Eukaryota; kingdom Metazoa; phylum Arthropoda; class Insecta; order Diptera; family Syrphidae; genus Cheilosia; species Cheilosia impressa. The sequence continues at coordinate 4,049,375 of OX411882.1, forward strand.
CCCATTTTGGGGTCACTGTGTTGGCCCAGTGGGGGAAATGTGATAGAGTTCGGAAATACCACATTTTTAGCATTACTGAATGCCATTGGTTAGTTATAAATATTGTTAAAAGGCGAATAATTTAATAGAACTACCTAAAGGAGATGTTCTTTATACTAGAAACATATTAGGACAAACATGGTGGTGTATTTTGCGCTTTTGCATAACTTCGATTTCGTGTGTGAACTTTTAAGAAAGAAAATTGGCTCAAAATGCTTTTGTTTGCCCTCAATCTACATTGTTAATTTTTAGTGAATATTTTAAGCAAATGTACACTTATTCACAAAAAAAAAATATTATTCACATGTAATGAACAATTTCAAATTAAACGGATAAAACTCTTTGAACGCTGTCAACAACTTTTGCCACAACGAAAGTGGGACATTTTTATTGCGAGTGTGTAGTTGAGCAAGCATTTTGGAAGTTACGTGAGACGTGACATTTGTCAATACGAATTTCTATGTAATAATACTAGCGCACCAAATCGTGAACACTCCGTTAAAATATAGCTTGTAGGCAAGTAGCGGGAGATCGGCCGGAGTTGGTGGTCTCGGCATGGTTTATCTATGGTTTCGACCTAAAAATAAAACAGAGGTATAACTTATGTTTTGGTTTGCTTGATAAAACTACATATATGTGCTCAGGTATTCGCACTCGCCAAATCAGTAAAATATGCCCGTTCCCGTTTTTTTTTTCTATTATTTCCTCCTTACCCAATTGAAACGTAGACGCAAAGAACGCAATCAACGTACGAAAAGAGTTCATGCATAAAAATGTTGCCGCCATCGTAGTACAGACATAACCCCCTCTCAAAATGCAGCTCCAACCAACGAGAAGTTGTATTCTCCGGCCGCCCTTGGATTAAGCTGTCACTTTAACTGTTGATGTTGACGTTTTGTGACTCATTGATAGGCTTTGACGCGCTTTGTATTTAGTTTCACCGTGTGTAATATTTTTATAATTTAATTCTTTTCGGTATAAATATTATGCAAAAATCGCTCATTCTTTGTATGGAAGACAAATATTTTTTAATGGAAGACATCTGTCAGCTGACATCCAAAACTATAAGGTTTTAGATTTCAGGTGACGGACTATTACAGGGTGTCCGCTGCAGAATTCTGAAAAGTCTCAAAAAAAACCTCCAATGAGAAGAAAAAATGTGTCATTTCTGAAGGTATTCCGCCAATTTAGAATTTTTTGAATGATATTTAACAAGCATTGGCTCGCTTAACAATTATAGTGTTGTAATAGACACCTGCTTTAAATTTAAAAGGTTTTTATTTGAAAATAGCACAAAAAGTTTTGAGTCCCTTTTTCAACTAAAAAAAGGCCGCATTAGCAAAAAATTGTGACAGGCTCTCGAAAAAAGTGTCAAAACGCTGCCTACACAAACGAAAAATTGTGGAAGACCAACAATCACATCTGCCCCTTGCCGAAAATTATCGCATTTCGTCTTAATAAGTTGGCCAATTATGATGAAATAGAAACTTAATGTTGTTTCACTTCAAGGGCGACGTTTTTACTTCAAAATCCATACGGATTGGGTGAGTAGCTTTTGACGTTATGTGTGTAAAAAAATCCACATAAAAACAGAAAAAACTTCACAACTCTGCAATCAAAACCGAGAGATTGTAGCGTAAGGTCCGGATAGTCTTCAACTGGCATGTTCCAGCTGGATAAGTTTAACGAAACTCAATTTAATTTAACGAAGGAGATGACTAATTGCGTTTGAGGCTTAGCTTTGTCTTCTTATTTGTTATTTAAACGCCGCGAAGCGAACATTATTCGAAAAAGAAAGGTTTTGCTTATGGGATTTGTAGCCTTTCGAAAAAAAGGACTTATCACGGCACAAAATTTCGAGAATCAAGCGTACCTACATAACGAATAAAAACTTAAATTACTGAACAATCAACGCCCGGACTTGAATACCCTGAGCTTAACCCAGCAACCCAGACAACGATGCATGCTACGAGTATAAATCCGAGAAGCTAGCTTCAATTTATGTGAATAGATTTAAGAAAAAGAAACATTGTACACCATTTTAATATTAATTGTTAACCACCATTGGTTACCCAGTATTCAGTCAAATTGTATATTCAAAAAGTTCAATAAAAGCAATCGACAAAAATTCTTGAACAAGCTGAATCTTGTAAGCTAGTAAACCTAGATATTTTTGCTAAATTTTCCATTGAGAAGGCACAGTTTCGCGGTTTTCGAAACAAATTTGCAAAAGAGTTGCTCTGGCGTAAGTACAGGCTGGGCCAAATACAAGTTTCTTTTTAAAAATGCGCAAACTTACGTACAGCAGGCGCGGTGGGTGCTTCATTTTTCGGCTAAAACTTCTTTCAAAAAACGCACTGTTTGGCTACACAGCACTCACTTTGGAAAAAAGTTTTAAAGCGACTCATTTCGTTTTGATACTGACTTTCTGTCAAGATTTCGATCGGGAAACAGCTGTCAGTGTCAGAATAACCTATGATTTAAAAAGAAACCTCTCGATGGCCCACCCTTTCTATTCATGGTGAACTGCTGATACCGAAACACAAATCGTCAGTTAGTCAAAAGCTTGAACAAAATTCTTGCATAGTACCTAAAATTTACGAAATGTTCAAAACCTTCTCAAGTGTGTGTACCGCTTTGTGCTACGACATTCAAAAATGTGCCAAGGCCGTGGAGCTGCCCTATACCCCTTTGCAATACAAAAGTTCACCAAAATTCAATTTTAAAAAGCTCGGAAAATATTAGGTGCAGCCCTAGGCCTAAGGCAGGATAAGCAATTGGAAAAATCATGATTCCTTTTTCGTTTTGTTCGTATTGCTATATTCAGGCAGACCTATAAGAAAGGATACTTTTGGAGCTAATAGGTGGCATTGTTGCCGATCTCCGAAACCACACAACCGATTTCAATGAAATTTTGTGGATACACTTTTGGACCCGATGGGTGGAACCTTGCAAAAGATAAGCGGAATAGGTACGAAAACGGTTGCGACACCTCTATTAAAAAAAAAAAATCCAACGCTATTTCGAAAGTTTTATATTGGTAATTAAAATTATCAATGGGCATTGGGTGGGACTTGATACGAAAGGCACGGGCAAAACCGGTTCATACAAGGTGGGCCAACAGAATCGAAGTTTTTCATTTAGAAAAAAAAAATGAGAGCCAAACGACATCGGATGACTTCGAGACTGACGTCCTCGAAAACTGATTGTTCGACTTTTACGACTTTTACTTGGACTCATATAAGCCCAAGGAAGGACACATTTAAAAATTTTATTAGAATGCTCGCCGATTCGTTAAGTCGCGTCTTGCTGTCAAAATAAAATTCAAACCAAACTAAGCTCTCGTCGTCAAAAGCTAGGATTTTCTAAAATTGCACGAGTGGGACAACGGTAGGTGGGTACCAATGTGAGGGAACGAGAAAGTAAACGGATTTATATTTTGACGGACTCCAATTTAAAGGCTCAGCAGATAAACCGTACCCTCAAAATATGGTTTGCAAGGGTTTCTTCCTCTAAGGACAGCAGGATTGAAAGATAGTAGCTGGTAAGGCCATGAACAGAGTGTGTGTTTGCGACTCAAACGTAGGTTAGAGCCCCAGCAATGAACATCAACACTGCCACTGACCTTGAATGGAAACAAAAACCATCAGTTTTTCTTTTTTTAAGAGAATTCTTCCTTATAGTCAAATGGAGCCTTAGAGACCCAGAATTCCCTTCATAGTTTACTTCAAGAACAATCACTTGTCTACCCACCGACACCTTTCGTAACTCCGTCCCTTTTGCTCTTCTTAAGTCTATAAATGAAAACAGTTTAATTAAAAGTTGCACAACCAAAAATAACCTCACGCCAACTTGCAGTCTTCCCATTTCCAAATGTAGTCGTCTCCAATCCAGAGTCCGAGTCGCCCTTTTGAAGGCAATAAGTTATCCCGCTGGAAGCCCGTGCAATGCGCAAAAACCACTCCACACTACACATTCCTCTGGGTCGTAAATCTCCACCCACCCTTCGACCCACTGCCACCGCTCCATTGCATACGCATGCATAACAATTTGTCTCGCGCAGACACAAACGTACGCACAAGGAAGCGATTACACGATTACAATGCCTACACGCTGATTCTGTTTTCGATTCCACTTTGAGAACGATGCGCATTTAGAGAAGTTGTTGAACGCACGGTGGCAACAACGCGACGAACGCACACGCACCACGCAAAAGGGAAACCAACAAAAAAAAAAACAAAAAAAAAGGGCAAAGAAAGAAAAACGACGCCACAAACACACACACACTGTTACATAATCAAATCGTCCTTGCCATAAACCAGAACCAGAGCGAGAGCCAGAGGGAACTCCCAAGTCCCAACATAGCCAGCATTTCTGCATATTTTTGCCTTCTTCCTTCCTGTTTCTTTTCATTCGCATTCGCATGCACACACATCCGCGCGGATAGATGAGATTTTTATCACCCAGTACCCTAAATACGTGCAGTGGATATAAATTTCATTTCTCGTGTGTAGTTCGTCTGCCTGTGGTTCCCTTGCGACCGAGTGGGGTTGATGGTGGATTCTACATGGATGGAGTGCTGTGTGCAAAGCAAGGACGAAGAAAGAAAGGGAACGCACAAGAACGAAGTGGAAGCAATAAAGCAAGGCGCCAGAGTTCTTCTTCACTTTTTGCCCTAACCCCTGTTGATTCTTCTTCTTCCTCCTTGTCGTCTTGGCGTGGCGTGTCAACGTTGGCGATGGCTATGGTGCTGTTCGCTGTTCGCAGTGTAGTTGGTGGTGGCGTCGTCTCTTCTGGATTAAGGGTGCTGGCTGCTGGCGCTTGAGCTTGCACACATTGGATTTGGATCTGGATTGTTGACGCGCGACAAACACACACAAAGGGGTCTTTGTTTTGGGGTGAGGAAAGTTCCCTTCTGATGGACATGGACAGGGACACCCCTTTTGAGTGGTGGTGCAGCTCTTCAGTGCGGTCCTGTTGGCATGGAAATGCGCAACACTTTCCATGAATACGAGATTAGTTCTGGGATTCTTGCACGAAGAGATGAAGGAGAATATCGGATGAAGCGCAAATTGTCTTTTGCCTGGAATTCAGGGTGCAGGACCAGAAGCAGATGTGTAGAAGGTATATCACATGCTGTTGTGCTGTTGCCGAGCGGTTTAAGTTCTTGGATGAGGAATTGAACTTTCGAAGGATGAAACTTGCGTCAGCGAGAAGAGCAATACACGTTTTCAGAACAACTTGTGTGGGTAGGTATATCTGGTGCATTTATAAATGAACTGTAGACTGTTGTTGGCAGTTGGACTTGTCAGATACAGAAAAGATTTATACAGGTGGAATGTATATGAAACCACCCGGTTTTTAGCACCTGCAGCCATGGAGCAGTTGACTTTACAGGGTTATAAGCTTTTCGTTTGTATTTATTAGATGGGGGCTTTTGTATAAAGGTGGTAGGTAGGTATTGACCTCTGAGGTTACACACGTAAAGATGCCTCAAGAATGGTCCTAAAATTGTTCTCTAAAACATTTTAAAAACCAAAGAAAAACGATCAAAACTGCATCGGAATTGTCATCATAAGTTCGCTCTTAGAAGTGGCATAAAATTCAAGACATTTATGTTTCATTCAAGTTTTATATACCCATTTCAAAATAAGAGTCGGATGCGTTAAAATAAACAAGTTGATCTTCAATATCTGTCGATGCTTTACCACAGCCCACAGCGACATAATAACAACGACTTCCACCCTCCCACAGCTTTTAGAAAAGAGCAGTCGATTCCACATTTATTCAGTAGACTTCAAAGATAACCTAGATGGGGCAGTCAATACTTAAACTGCATTTAAACCGCTTTATTCGCCTCTTAAAGCTTCTCAAGACCTTTCTAAGATCATCATTGAAAGCTTATCAAAAATCGACCCTAAGAGAGCTCTTAAAATTACGCTACTCAATCACTTCAAAACACCTCAAAGCTAAAAGAAAGATACCTCTAAAATTGCCCCAAAACTGCTCTCAAAATCGACCCTTAAACGGATTCTCCCGAAGCCCTTTTTAGCCCATTAAATTTGCAACTAAAATGAAACAAATTTCTCCAAAAGTATAGAGACATTAAAAAGCCATACCTGTCTCTTAGAAATCGCTATTAAAATCGCTTTGCAGTCGCAGTGAAATCAACAAAAACTAACGCCCACGAATGAGTCAAAATTGACAGAAATTTACTTTAAATAATCGCCTTAAAAATAACACTCACGACCACCTGCTATATTATTTAAAGATCTCCTCAGAACCCGTCTTAAGTCCCTTAAAAGTTTGGACCTAAATTGTTCAAAAAGCTTATGTGTAGACAGTCGAAAATCACTCCTAGGATTGCATTGAAAATCACTTCAAAATTACATTCAAAAACTCCTGGAAAAAGGCAGAATATTGCTTCAAAAATTGCCATACAAAAGATAACACAGTAGTCATATAAATGGATTCTAAAATTGCAAGTGTCTTTTAGACGTAATCGAAAATAGATCCTCAAAAGGGACAAAAATTGAATAAAATCACGCCTTAAAAATGCCCTAAATTGCCATAAGTATTGATAACAAAATCGCCACTTCAGAAACCCGAAAAACAGAGTTAAAATTGTTTGAATATCCATTTTAAATTCATATTAAAATGACTAGCAAATTGCTTCTTAAATTATTCTCCAAGTTTACCCACAATCCTGTCTAAAATTGCTATAGAAATAGAGCTACAACCACATCAACTCACATCAAACCCATTTTTCAAAATACATCGCTTTATTGTTTCCCAAAAGGTTATAACAATTTAGAGAGCACGGTTAATTTCAAAATCATCTTCTCTTCGCTTCTAAAATTGCTTCAACAATTGCCCTCAAAATTTATGTTTAGGTCACCTCCAAAACCACATCGAAAGAGGTCTAAAATTCATCTTTAAAAATTGGTCCAATGATAGTCAGAAATCGTCAGAGAATTTCTTTCAAAATCACATTTGCAACCAGACTACAACCACTCTCGAAAACGCTCGAAAGTCTCCTCTAAAATGCCCCGAAGTTGGGTTACTAAATCAGCCTTAGAGCTGTCAAAAAACCAAATGCGCAATGGCTTTAAAATACATAGTCCCAAAAATAATTGGAACAATCGCTCCCAAAATCGACTCATGAGTCATGACAGCAATTGAGTCAACGAGGCCTCTAAATACCTCCAACGTCTATTTAAAGCTACAAAGGAAACCAAAAGTCTGAGAGGGTTATTTGTAATATTACAATTGGGTGCCATGGGAACCCCAAAAAGACCTAACGCAACTGGCTGAAAATGGAAAGAGTAAGCCTCAAAAAATAGCTCGGGAAAACCTTTTTCCAAATACCAACTATCAATATCAAGCTCCTCCCCAATAGTGTCTCGAAAACGGTCCTCAAAATACCATTCAAAGATTCCCAAGAAAATCTCTCCAAAAATGAGCGCATATTGCCACAAAATATTTCCTCAAAGGCGGCAGCAAATAAGCCTGAGGGTTGCCTTAAAAAAAACTCTTGATTCTGTAACACAGGAAATGAAAACCCTCATACAAACCTATGGGCACTAATGCGGTCTAAAATAACTATAAGTGTCCTTAGAATAGTCCGACATTTAAAATCGTTTCTCAAAATTTTCCTCATAATCACATCTTAAATTGCTTAAAAAATCCACTTGAAAACACAATAAAATTATTCTTAAATTGATGCAAAATCACCATTAAAAACAACCAGAGGTATGCTTGAAGCGAGGGAGCGATTTTGAGTAGAATTATCCTCAATATCGTCCTTAAAATTGTGTCAAAAATTGCCGTATGTCTCTGCTAAAATCGTCCTCGACTAAATATCATGAAAACTTATCTAAGACCCGCCAAATGCAATAGGCTTTCAAAAGAAAGAACAGTCCTTAAATTTGCCCGCAGAATACTATCTAAAGATCACCAAAATTACAGGTCGTCCTTAATATTGCCTCCAAAATCATTTAACTCGTACAATATTGCAAAAAGAGCTCCAAAAATCACAATATGTGGCTCCCAAAACCGTACTCGCCTAAATCGCAAAAGAAAACACTGTTCTTGAATGGTCACAAAGTCGTTACTAAAATCATCTCAGCAATATTGCAATTGCCGAAATTGGAACTCCCAATAAAGTCCCCAAAACTGTCACGAAATTTACATCAAAAGCGACCCAAAAATATCACATAAAAACGAATAACGTCCTTCACAGTGTCGCCAGGTCAAAATGTCAAAATCCAGTCAAATTTGACTTCAAATCTCTCCAAATTCAGTTAAAACAAGTAAAAGTGTTATCATCGGCCTGGCCGATGCTTTGATACCCTCCACTGCATACAAGTACCAGAACTACTTGACCGACATAGCCCATTTTTAATACCAACCTAACGACGATAAAAGAAGTCCTTTCACAAAACTTCATTCACCTAGGTTGATTCCTTTGGACGCTATCGTGTTTTCAACGGAAAGAAGGACTCGTGGGGCTAATATTGGTTTTGTATGGGAGGTACCAGAACTACTTGACCGACATAGCCCATTTTCAATACCAACCTGACGCCGATAAAAAGTAGTCCTTTCACCAAATTTCACTCACCTACGTCAATTACTTTGGGCGCTATCGTGCTTTCAACAGACAGACAGACAGACGGACATGGCTAAATCGATTCAGAATTTGATCCTGATTCAGAATATATATACTTAATGAGGTCTCCGGTGACTCCTTCTTGGCGTTACAAATGTATTGGCAAAGTAAAAATATACCTTCCTGTGGAGGGTATAAAAACATTCATTCCTTAAAAAAAAAATCCTGTCAAATAAAACAGTCGGAAATGCTATTGAAAACAAAAATTAATATTTTATTTAATAAGTCATAAAAATCAAACAAAAATATTTGTTCTTGCCTACTTTTTCTTAATTTTTTTTGTTTTTAAAATCTAAAGCAAACAGCAGCCATAATTCAAAACAACACTGCAAATATTAGATTAAATTTGACTTTTAGTGGTTTGCGGCCGGTGTTGGAAGTGGAAGCGTTCGTTTCTTTCTGTCAATTCAGATAGTCAAAAAGTCTTCTTCAAACTAGGTTTACATTGGAGGTGGAATTTGTCTTGATTTTTATCTTTTAGGAATTGTAGCAGAGTCAAAAAATAATAACAGTCGACTTGATTTCCATTTAAAGGCAAAAAAAAAACAGTCGGCTGGATTTGCTTTTTTTGTCAGTCAAAAATTACTGAAAACAGTCAAACTGGCAACACTGACCTGCGTTTCTTTCTTAGATTTCAAGGAACTTTCCTAAAAGTGGGCTCTACCCGGTATTGGAAAATACATATCCACCAAGTTTGTTTGCCAAAACAAAACGCTATCTGTCAAGATATTTAAACACCGCAATTGTTAAAAGTAAATGGGCCTTACCATTTTTAGTTTCGACTCTAAATTTTAGTAGTTCACAGAGGCTTCCGTAAATCTAAAGTCGAGACTACAATTTGTTATTAGTACGACGCAATGATAAAACTGCCCCTAAAACGGTCCCAAATGTCTTACAAATTGGCTTCGAAAAAGACGCTCAAAATGGAGCTCACAAAATCGTCAGAATTTCGTCTCGAAAGTCGTCGCTAAAGTTGACATAAAACCTCTCAAAAATGTCAACCTTTCTTAGACAGAAATAGCACTACAGTCCGTGGTGAGCCTGGACGTCTTTTTATTGCGCAATTCAAGTTAGTTGAGGTCAACTTTAGGCCTTCTTCTACTTCGTTGTAGAGCTGAGGACTTGGAGGTCCACTTACTTCACACCTCACATGTTACTGCTGCCTGCTTCTGCTTCCCTAAACGCTGTCCAAATTGATAAGGCGCCATCGTTGAGTCCTCTCGGAATTATGTACGTTCTTGGCAACCCCGACCCAGGAACCATGGCCCTAGAAATGGCTCTTTACGGATCACCTCTGTAAATGCAGTCTTTCGGTCTTAAACTCAATGGTGGGTATAGATATAAACCTCTCCAAGGTCAGTTGCGGACTTGTCAACCCTTAAGCTCTGTCACTTTCGTTCACGTACTACCTGAATTTCGGGATTTCATTTCATTTGTAACTAAGAAGACTGCTGGTTCTTTTGTTGGTCTCCCCTAATCCACCCTTGGCACCTCCTGAGTGCCCACTCGATCTGAGCTGTTTACACTTCTCATAGAGTGGCGCGATACTCGTAATCCCCGATTCTGGTTATGGTTACTGGTGGCTTATGCTTTGTCCGAAAATGAGTTTGGAATTCCATTGACGTGCATTGGACAGAACAGCAGCTCCAAGGTCGGCACAAATAATCAAGCCCCAGCATTCCTACATCTGTCCATATCGGGTTTTCGTGACATTTTAAGAGGCAGCGTTACGTGTTTCGCGTAAATTCAGCCACCATTCCCCCTGATAAGAGCCAAACCACTTCAAACGCTAATTATACCGATTTCTGTCGCTACTTCCTTACACCGGCTCATTCTTTGGCCGGGCCACCCAGAGCCACATTCTGCGTAGATACACTCCATCCAGTACCATTTATCTTCGCCTATCCAGTCGGTGAGACAAGCATAACCCTTGTGAGCACATTGTCGTGCTCGACACAATAACACACTTCCTACAGTGTGTACAGTGTACATAGCCAATCAATTACCCAAAAAGAAAAAAATAGCCAAACTGCGCAGCAATGCACAATGTTATTTTGTATCTGGATACACTCGCTGTCGTGTTGGCCCGTTCAAGGTGGAATAAAATCGTCAAATGATGTCGTTCCCCCTCTCCTCTCTGTTAATGCCATTATATTCGGTACCATTGTCAACTAATGGATTGTTTTCTATAACTATAAAAACAATTTAAAAAATAAGACACTCACGTTCTGTCGAGGCGAAATTGTATATTTATCAGCGTTCAGCGTTCACAAATCTGTGGCATTGAGGCAGGTAGCGGCAGATATATCCATGGGTATAGAAATTTAAATTTTAATCTTCCCCGGCGTGAATTAAAAACGGTTCCGCAGAGTTCTAGACGGCAACCAAATGGTGTCGCCATTGATGAATATTTTAGGCAAACCTGTAAACATCTCAATTATTGATGGTGTTGTCGACTTGTCGGTCTTCTAAGGACGCCAAACTCTTTGAGGTGATTCATTGAAGACGAGTAGCTAACAACTTTTGGCGAAAAGTCGATTAAAGTTGGAACACAAACGGAACTGGGAAACATGGTTAATCCATCATAATACATTCGGCAATCGTGCGGGGAGGAGACAAACTTTGAATAGCAATCCACGGGTGAGTCAGTCTTTTGTTTTATTGGGAGACAGTCTTTTGAATAACAATAACTTACAGAAATCCAAAATTGGGCGTGATTTGGTTTCGGGGGAAAGTTTTCACATAAATATGGGGATATGTGCTGTGTAGATAAGTGGAGCCTTGTGATATGGGTCAAGTGTAGGTATTGTCATGATCACTTGCAATTTTTTTTATACTCTTAGCTTTCGCTGTCGTAAAGTGTACACTGATTGTTTTTTTTTTACTTAACAAAAAATAGGTTCGTTCGGGTACTTTTTTGCAAACGTAAAATTATTAAAAATTTGCTAAGAAACTGTGCGAATGCGACCACGTACTGAGAAAATTTAAAAAAATGAGAGAGAAATGCATTTCCCCTCTTTTCATTTTTTCGTAATTTTCTACTCGCTGAATTTCGACTTACTGAAAAATGAAAAATGAAAACTGACAACTAAGTGACAGCTCAAAAGTTTGACAAGTAAAACTCTATTTATTTTCGTCTTCAACGATGTCGGAGGAATAAGATGTAATCTAATATTCTCCTAGAACATATCAGCGCATTCAAAATGATAAGTTTAATAGGTATTTAGCTTATAAAAATTGCAATTCCAACTTATTTTGTAGATGCTGCATTTTACGATAATGTCAAAATGACATTTGTCAAACTTTTTGTAAGAAAACCGATCAGGTACTTCTCTTGAAATTGTTAGATTTCTCTCTCGATTTTTGAAATTTGAAGTTTTTCATTTTTCTATGCTGAAAGTACACGAACGAACCTAATGCTTGCACCTTGTGTCAAAAAATGTGTCATTGCTGACCCGTCTTTCATCTCAAAGAAGGGACTTATTTCTAATGGGAAATGTTACCGAAATGTGACTTAAGTGTTACTAAACGGCGACGTCACATTTTCTGTGAATGCCCGGCTTTTCATTGGTTGATAAAAGGTTTTTCCTTTCAGAGAGAGCCTTGTACAGTCGGATATTGTGACCTCTGCCACTAAGGACTTATTAACCCTCATCAGGGAGGCTGCACGTCTCTAAGATTAACCTTTCCCCATTGTTGCAATAGATCTTTCAGGTCGCAGTGTCGAAAAACGCTCACAGGATACTACTGCTTGGAAAGAGCTCTAAAAGTAAAGGGTGACTCTGAAAAAACTAGAACCAATCACATCTACAATATTTTACATTCCTTTCTTGTAATAAAGCAGTTCTACTAGATAACAAGTCCTAGAAAAAGTCTGGTACTGCCTCAGAAGTAATTTTCAAAGAGCTCCGCAAATGAGAGGAAAAGAGGTCTCTATTAGAGACAAAGAATCCTGCTAAAATTACATAGAATCACTTCACTTTGATGGATATTCCATCCCACGAATAACACAAACAACTGATTTCGTTGACAGCTTCCGGACACGTCTTTTCTAATCATTCTGAACTACTTCTTTGCTCCATACCGTCCTTTTGTCATAGGTTTTTAAAGATATGACCGCGATTCATTCAAATTCTCAGTAGCGCACAGTTAATGTGCGCAAAGTTAATGTGCGCTGCAAAATCAATTCGCTTATAAGCTTGTGCTTATATTTACAACTATTGCTTTGCTTTGCATATGATCTGCCTGGATTTATCTACCGGGTATCGGATAAGCGTGTGCGCAAACATATTTTTTATTGAAATATCACTCTGGCAAAGAGTTGATGTGCGCAAAGTAGCACACACTTGCGTACCGACTGTAACATTGCATTGCAATATTTCGTTTGCCGGTTTTATACAGCATGGCTGATTTATAGGTGCGATGGGCAGAGACTGAGAAGAGTTTCCTTCAGATTTTGATGTGCGCACCGAAGCGCACACTTGTGCACCGACTTTAATATTGCATTTTGTTTGCTTTTTTTTACACAGCATGCTTTAAAGAAGTGTTAGACAGGGACTTTACATCGTCTGTGCGCTATAAACTCAATTACTATTTAGCGAGTGCGCTTATATGCCTTTGTATCCAATTACTTAGCAGAACAAGTGATGTGGGTTTCATAAAGTGGCGACAACTATAACGTGGATATTTATGTTTTCCTTTCCGTCCCTCGGAAATGGGTCAGCATTCTGTAAGACGAAACGTTCAAACGAAAAGTGGGCCCGAACGATTTATTTTTGCAACTTAGAGCAAATGATTTGTGCGCACGAAAACGTTTTCGCCCTACAGAATCCGACCCCTGTTTATAAGTAAAAACTCATGACAGCGTTTTACATTGGCCCGTCACAAAAGTCTGAAGTACGAGCGTATTATTTCTCCGGCAAGCGATTTGCAAGAGATTTTCATTTGGGTACGTGTGCGCTACCACCAACTTTACAATTTTATATTTGTTTTGCTTTTTTATAATTCATGTCTGGAATTTTAAATGCAATTCATGCCTTAGAAAGAAACGTTTATGGTTGTTGGATCATTTAAATTACTGTTAATGTGCGATATATAACTCAGCGTGTGCGCGTCAGCATTTCGCACAACTATGGATCAGTTTTTCATGCAAATTTCTTATCGACAACAATAATTGTAGATTTTTATGGTCTCCCTAAAATGGAATTGTGCGCAAGTCTTCAGATTAACGCCTTACTCGTATAAGACGTTTAACTTTTATGTGCGATATAAAATGGGTTTGTGCGCAATACGAATAGGTATCTCTTGTTTTATTACTGTTCAGCTGTACTTATCAAAGCGCACACTCATGCGTTTGCGTATCAAGCAATCAATGCTTGAGATATTTATGACGTCTTACTGACGTCTTACGAAGTTTAGTAATCCAAACTTTTTAGCAAATGCGCTGGTTGTAAACCATCCACCATCCACTCCATGATAGGGTTGTAAAAATCTGGAACGTCCAACTCTCAAGGGCCCTTAAAACTGTGAATCGCAGTTCCAAATTCCACCTTAAGCCCTACAAAGCAAGTGTCAGTTCGGTATCTACCCATAGCTAATCCCTAGGTTGCGAAAATTCCCAATCTTATCAATTAGAAAACATAAATTAAAATGTCAACCAAAGTAACAGAGCCCGTGTCAATAGTAGTTATCACAGCAATGCTCACTCGCTCAATTTGCTTAAGCGCACTCAGCCCCCGCAAACGGACTAAATAGAGTTGTGCAGCCACCCCCGCGCCACAGCCACAGCGTAACAACAGCTTTGCAGTGCTGCGGCTAACACTCAAGACTCAACAATCGTTCTTGCACCTCTCCTCCTTGCAACTACTCCCCCATCCCCCTTCCATCGCACTTGGCGGTTTTCTAACAATTTGTCTAATGATATGCGAGCCACACACCAACTAGCAGCCAACAAAAACAACAGCAGCGCAACGAATTTCAGTATCAAATCAAAACCAACAACAAGAACACAACGCCAAAGCCAAAGCAGATGAATAGAACAAAACAGGCGAACAAAAAACAACAACACACAGCATAGAGTTCAGCAGGCAGCAATCGACGTGCGCTTAAGCGCTCGACCAATGGAACGCCGCGATGCGGTGATATCCGCCCAATCGCTACCAAGCGATGATGAGAGAATCGGCTAAAAATAGACGTCGTCGTGCCTAGCGAGACCCCAACTTAAGGAATGTGTGTTAGTGCGGTAGAAGCGACTTTGTCGTCGTTCGTCGCTGCCCTCTCCGCTGCTGCTGAATCCAACAAGTTAGACTCGCGAAAGTCTCTTTGCTGTTAGATGGACACCGTCGCCTCGCCGTCACTGCCGGTGGTGGTGTGGTAGGGTGCGAGGAAACGGTAAGAAACCAACAAACTACTGTCGGCCGCCCGTCGTCGTCCCAGACCCAGAAGCAGTGAAAAACTTCCAAGTCAACGTGTATACGTAACCGAAACGCCGGCACCACACATAGAAAAAGTGTTTTTTTTTTCGGTCGCTGCTGGCTTTTCAGCGAGCAAATAGACGAACTAAGCTCTCGTAGGTAGGTAGCGCTGTGTGCGAGTAATTTGCGGTTTTCCTTTGACATGGCTGTGACAGCGAGTTGCTCAAAATTTAAACGAGTGGCAAAAAATGAAACAGATTAAGAAAAGCAAACAAAAATAAAGCGCATGGTAGCGGTACATGTTCGAATGTGAAGGGGGGGAGGGGTCGATTAGTACAAGCTACTAGTCCTTATCGGGTGGAACTCAATGACGACACGGGAGAATGCTACCAAATCGTCTATCTCTTATCGTTTAATTTAGATTTTCTTCAAAATAACCCTGAGTAACGACGAGTATGGGTGCAAAGTACTTTCGCTGCTCCTATCTTGCTTGCTTTCTGACTTGTGACAGCATGAAGAGGAAGACTGCTCGTAGTCGTACTCGGCTGCGTGGTTGTCGTGGAGAGGAGACCCATTGGGGAAGTAGTATTGGAGCTCGCAATGAATGGTGAAACAACAAAGATGAGCTTTTCCGTGAGAAACTGGGATAGTTCAATGTCACTCAGGCAGCAAGAAAGTCGATATATAGTTGAGATGGATGTAGATAGGTAGGAAAGGTTGAAATACCAGAAGAGGAACTGGGGTGATAATAATTGCTCGGGGGAATGTCGGATCGATGGGTGGAGTCGATAATGAGTTAGCTTTTGGGGTAGGTTAGCCGACATAATTGCGACAAAAGTGTGCTAGGTAGATGGGTATACTGTCGTGCGTTTTTGGAACAATTGATCCGATGGGTCCAAGTCCTTAGTCCCATTTGACTAAGAAGTGGGTTTGGCTGTCGAATATTAGGTATAAATCGGTTGCAGTCACGCTTTCTCATCGAAAAATGTGAGGAAAAATGAAAATCAGCAAAGTAACGAGTAGCGAGTAATTCGAGTTGGCCACAATTAGGTTTTCTTTTTGGTAAAAATCTATCCGAATGTCCTAAGTCTTTGTGTCCTAAGGTAGAAGTGGTTTGCAGTCACACTTTCTCATCAAAAGAGGGCAGGAAAAATTAAAATCAGCGAAGTAGCGAGTACCGAGAAATTCAAGTTGGGCAGAATTACGTTTTCGTTGAATATAAATCTATCCGGGAGTCCTTATTCCTTGTGTCTTAAGTTAGAAGTGGTTTGCAGTCACACTTTCTCATCAAAAGAGGGCAGGAAAAATGAAAATCAGCGAAGTAGCGAGTAATTCAAATTGGGCACAATTAGGTTTTTTTTTTGTAAAAATCTATCCGAATGTCCTTAGTCTTTGTGTTTTAAGTTAGAAGTGGTCTTTGTTGCAATATTAGACCCATTCGGTCTCGTACTCGTTACAAATCGGTATAAATTGATCGCTATTTCGCGAAAGAAAGAAAAGGAAAAGTCAGAGACTCCTGCAAAGCATCGCTATAAGTTTGTCGCGTCGTTTGTATACGTTCTTATCAAAAAAGGCTCGAAATATAATCCTTAGTCTCTGCGTTTTAAGTTAGAAGTTGTCTTGGTAGGTAGCCATATTAGGTCCATTCGCTCTCGTACTCGTTATAAATCGATATAAATTGATCTCTATCCCACGAAATATAGTATTTTTGGTCAAAAGACACTTTGTGATTAAAGGAAATAAAATGTCTTAAACTCTTGCGAAGCATCGACATAAGTTGGTCGCAATCACAACAAATCTATATACTTTGATAAGACAAAGATCTTGGAAAATAAGACAAATCAGCAAAATAACGAGTAGCGAGTCTATTTTAAAAACAAACATCGCCTTAGTATTTGCGTTTTAAGCACCATTCGAATACAAATATCCCAAAACGATAGATATACAGTTCACGATAATATAGAGTCCCCTCGGATATGGAAACATCTTTTTTGATTTTAGAGGTTCATTATATCCGTCTTTGACTGTAATATAATAGCAATAGCTGTTCGCGCTTCGATGGAAGTAAATGCTGGTATTCAAGGAATTATAAAAGCGAGACATCGATGTACGATGTAAGTACATATTTTCGTAGAAATTACAGAGAGAAAATCAGCAAAGTAACGAGTACTTATCGAGTCATTTTCCTAGAACTCTAAAGATCTCAGAAAAATTCTTGGGCATGTATGTAGGTACCTACTGATAAATCTTGTCAAATGTCATAAAAAATTTGACCAATAGACAAAATTATGCAAGCAAATGTTTGCAAAGGTTGTTCGGTAAAAAGATGAGTTTTGCAACAGTTTCAATTGGTTTTGTTTCGCTTAAAGTGATGTTTAGCTAGCTGGAGATGGCTCCAAGTTAATAAAAAGTTAAAGTGGCAGTTGGCTATACAAATTTCCGCACTGATTTAAAAAATTTCCCATTTTCCAAACACCAAATCTACTACAAAATAAAAATATCCAAACATATCCACTCGCTATGAAGAAATTGAACAGCTAATAAAAATCAGTCATTAAAAGTGTCATTTAGAGCTAATGGGCCTTAATAGATTGCGCTATAAGCAGTTCATGAAGTCCCAAATCGAATAGCGATCAGAGATGGCAACGCATGCGAATAAGCTTAAGGCACGCTTAAATTATTTGACGTGAGGTAAAATATTAAGTTGAAACAAAAAGAGTTGCTTGAATTTTTGACACGTTTTAGGTTTGTTTCTTTACGTTAACAGTAGGACTGTTGCACTAGCAAAAGTTCATGAGCTATCTGGCCGACAGATAAACTCACAAAAAAAGGGGAATCTCAAGCTGTCTATAGGCAAATAATTAGCAAACTGCCACTACAATCACAATTTAACTATTTGCCTCCGTTTGTTAGTGACATACGTCAAAAATTATATACCTATTGTAAAAGTGAGTAAAAGGTTTTGTCTCAACATAAACATATAGCACTTGCATTTGAAATGCGTTTTCTAGTAAATGTACAACTGATCACACACGCATATGTGTTTTATTTTCTTCACAAAAATAGAAGAACCTACTAAAATTTAACCTAGTATCTGAATCGCTCAATTTAGAAGCTTTCTAGGACCTTTTACCAAAAGGGTGACAGCAGAGAGCGTAAAGTACCTCGCTCGATATTAATTCAGTGGTTAAATATGGAATCTGTCACTCAGTATCAGAATAGTACAACATATCAGCTTTTGGTTAAGTGCTCCACTTCAGGGTTATATTTTTCATCAAGGTCGGGAGCCTAAGTTTTGTTAGCTTAAGACTGAAGAGAATCTTTTGTTTGTTTGTTTTCCTTATTTTTATAAAATATACAGCAAGTAAAGTGAAAAAGGAAAATCTTGTTGTTTTAAGTTCAAACTACGAGTTGTACACTAATGTGTCTCCAATTGGAGACAAAATAAAAATTCCACTTGGAACTCACTCGCGGGTCGCAGGAGACGTTTTTGCGAGATCACTTGGTATATCTTGAAATTGAAATAACACCGCAATGTCATTAATTTATTATGTGTGATGTTTAAATCATACTCTTCTTAGGTGTTTAATTAAAAATACCCAACTTTTCTCCCAGTACACGTTGTTTTTTTTCATAAAGCTACTGCAATTCACTAACAGATGGCGCTCTTCGGATCAGTTTTTATCTTATTTTAAAGAAACTGAACCTACTCTAAAACTGATTTTTTTCCTTTCCCATCTAAACAACAATTTTGTCAGGAAAATATTTAATGCCACGAAGAATTGTTTTTCAATTTGTTTAAACAAAAAGCTAACGCACGAGAGTTCTCCCACGAGTAGTAAGTATCTACACAGTCGCACGCCTTTCTATGCATTTTTTATGACTCGCACTCTATTACAATCATCCCTCGAAACGAAATGAAATGAAAAGAAAACAAAACTTCAACTTTAACAGTGAATCAGAAATTCTACACACGATTCGCTGGAAGTCCCTCCACACACCATCAGCGGTCTCTGTAATTAACTTGTCTGGAAGCAAAAATACAACAACGATTAGAAAAGGAAAAAAAAACTTCAAAATTCCAATTAATATCAATTTGGTTTTAACATTGCGGTCTGGATAACGTTCTCTGAATTTGTACTTTGAACAATTGCAGTTCCGTTTCTCTGATTAATCATGTGAGTGTGTCTACGAATAGATAAGTCTTGCACAACCGCAAATCAAACCCAAACAATTGAAGATACTTCTACAAAGTGGGGAAGGCTATCTCTGTTTCGAAATCAGCTGATCTTTCCTATCTGTATCTCTGTGTTGTGTTTATCTCGCACATTGAACTCGGATAATGAGACCGGTCAAGTGCATGGAGGTGGCCATCAATTAAAAATATAGATACCCACACCTCACCTTTGTTTTGCCGCTCTTTCACGCAATCGTATTTGGCGGATATTTTTTTTCAGTCATGTGCACATGGGCCCAAAGTTAATAACAAATTGTGTTGCTCGTGTTTGTTTATTGCTCTATTAGCAGCTGACTGCAAAGTACAGCTGGGGTGGGTTGTTGCTTTTGCGTGCACAGTATCTTCCCTCGCATCCATCATAGCAGGTATATGAATGTGTCAAAAAAAATAAAAAAAAGTATCCAAAACAGAAACAGCATTTGACAGATCCACTGGGCCAAATTGTTTGCGCAACCGAGCGCACAATAAAAAAAAAATTAAACGTGAATTTAAATATAGAAAATTAAGTAAATAATATAAATTTAAATGTATCAAGAAAGTATTATTGTTCGCTTTTAAATAAAAAATATTGTTTGACGTATTTTTGTACAACTTTGTCGCATCTCGGGCGCTGCTACGCAGATGCTCGAATATCGCAAAAAATAATCTAGGAGATTTGCACAATTTATGACTGGCGGAAGCTTTTAGTGGAACACTAATTAAATTGATTTAATATTGTGACGAGGCGAAAAAAAAAGCAAATAAAACATTTATTTGAAAGACCCACAGCGAGGGATAACTTTCGTGACAATGGCATCGGCATGTCGCTTACGCTTTCGCAAGGCTACCTAACTAACCTGCTTATCATGTGGCGCCACGTCCATTATGTTGTGCGTTGAGTGGGCTAACGAAATAATTAAATGAAAGAGAAAACTGTGTGCTATTGTCAAAAGGAAGGATTTCTATTTATTTTTTTTTGTGAAACGCTTTGCAAGTAGGGTGACATTTTCAAGGGCTGCATTTCAAGTTAAAGATAATTTAATTTGTTACTTTTTGGATTTAGGGAAAGCTGTCTCTTCTAATGTCAACTATGATTTTTGTTGTATGTGTCTTTTCATGTGTGGGTTCTACAACAATTTGTCAAGAGTAGACAATAAAAGTCAGACGGGTAGTGTGCGTTGACAGAATCAACGACCACACTTTCGAAAAGTGTCTAATTTCCCCTCTTTGGATCTGTCACAACTGTCAATGGGCACATTCAAGAACTTAGTTATCTTAAGTCGATTAGATTTTTCTGCGCCAGATTAAGGTACTCTGAATGCGAAATATAAATTATTGGTAACGTCACTTTTCTACGTCAGTCACAAATACGAACTGTCACTCTTTCACGAATTTCTTGACTAGATTCATCAGTTACCCATCCCTAAACGTCAACTGAAAAAAACTGTTCAAATGAGACCGATTTAGGACATCCAAAACTGAGACACATCAATTCAACGAGCCGTCAGACTTACTAAACTTGATACTTGAACGTCTCCACTCTCGAGAAGAGTTCAATTTCCCCTCTTTGTACTGTCACAACTGTTAGTGCTGTAGTTTATATAGTTAATAACGTTACTTTGAATGCAGCCAAGAAACCATGCATTATTTCTCGTACGACCTGTCAAAAGATTGATATTCATCAGTGAAAAAAATCGATAGACCTCTCAAATTTAAAAGTACATCTTTTTGACTTTGAATATTGAAACGCGGCTTTCCCCCATCTCACTCTCAATGCAAAATTTTTTTCTCTCCATATTTTTGTAAGAAAGTCAATCAGTGGATGAAATATTGACAGTAGAAAATAGGGGCGAAGGAAATCAATCGACCAAATAAAATTTTTAGCTCAGTTCTCAACTCCGCCCAATTTCTATAGTTAAACATTTTTAAAAACATTATTTGCAAGTGTTTCATAGACAGAGAGTGATATTGGTCTTAGGTAAGGTAATAGAATCTTGAAAAGACTTTAAAAAGCTTATGTTCTTTTAAACAATGTATAAGGGACTTCAAAGAACAATATATAAAAGTTGATGACAAATCATGAAGTAATTTATAATCTTGGGCATTAAGTTTGACTTACGTACAAGATAAGAGATTATAGTTTGTCTCTCAAATGCTTACCTGAAAAGAAAAAAGATGTGGATTTAAATTTGAATTAAATAGAGGCGGATGTAAAAGGTATTTGTTTAACAAGTTAAGCCTTCATTTTAATCCGAGGCTTGAGGGGCATCAAAAGCAATCCAAAGACTCCCTGCAAAGAAAGCCTTGTTCACAGAGCACTCTTGCCACGTCGAAATATGTCACATCCCGTTTCATAACTTTTACACAACAGGAAATTTTTCTCAGGTTCAATTTCTAGAAAGACGCACAAGGTCTATTCGCGTACTTTCCGAGCCAAACACTACAAATCTGTCAAACTCAAAAAAATAAGCAAAACTCTCTCAGAGAGCTGAAAATATACGCAAAAGTACGTGGATACGTGGATAGACTTCGAGCTACTTTGAGCCACTTTCATCTTTGACATCTAATCCATATCAGAAATAAATATAATAACTTACCTTTTTGCAGCATTTGAAACGATCTAAGAGAACATTGCCACTTGCCGGTTGAAATTCTCTAAGCTGTTTCGAGCCAAGAGAGGAGCTACTCGTTGCTCGTTATCAGGGTGTTTTTTGTTAGAGGTATAGAACTTCGAATTGAAAAAAAATACAAGAAAATCGTTTTAATGTCCATCATTAATGTTTAAATATGATTTTGTGCATGTGGCCGCCGCGACTGGTTCGAATAAAGCCAAGTCTAGAGGTCCAATTTTCAACCACTTTTTCGAGCATTTGAGGCTGTATGTCGGCCACCAATGTTGGCTTCCAAGTCCCCTTACGTTTCTGGTTTGTTGACGTGGGCGAGCGACTTCACATATCCCCAAAGAAAATAATCCAATGGTGTCAAATCATACGATCTTGGTGGCCAATTGACAGGTCCATTCCGCGAAATTATGCGCTCATCAAGTGTTTCCTTCAATAAATCGATTGTGACGTGCGCTGTGTGACATGTAGTGCCGTATTGTTGGAACCACATCTCATCCACATTCATGCCATACAATTCGGGAACAAAATAGTCGGTTATCATGGCCAATTGCTGTGCACGGTGGCGAATCGATTCATTCGGGTCCTCTTCAACACTTCGCTCTACAGCGGCAATTGCTTCTTCGGTGCGCACTGTTCGACGTCTCTGCGGATGCGTATTATCACATAGAGTAAACGTAGTGCGAAAACGATCCATGGTTAACCGAACTAATTGCTCTAATGGACGATTATGTCGACCATAAAATGAACGGAGCTTGCGGTAAACTTCGCGAACTGAACCATTATTTTCGAAATAAATTTGCACGATTTGCAAGCGTTGTTCATTTGTCAACCTTTTTATGATGAAATGGCAAACCAAACTGAACATTAGAGTTGCCAGATTTGACCACAAATTGTCAGTTTTATCTCTATTCGAAAAACCAAACTCTAAATAAAACACCCTGAAATGAACACTTTGCCTTACGAGCTTTAAGGGTCAACGTATGGTTGCGTATCTAAATGTCAAATATGTTCGACAAATGATTTCAGTTTAGATCAACGCTTTAATAGAGCCATATACATTATTTTATTGATGTTCGTGAAATTTGTGGCTGCCTTAATGTAAGGTTAGCTTCATATGACCTAAAAATTACACATATTTTTGTTCTGCTAATTTTCAAAGGACTGTTTGTGCGACTACCAAAGGCAGGTAGAACTGAAAGTCACAATTTTGAGAAAAATACAAGTTCACTGTAAGAAGTAAACATACTTACTGGGGGGAGAATTTTTGACATGTAGCTACTATTCAATACCTACGTATAAATTGCAGCTAAATGTCAACATCCCTTCCCCGCAAAAAATGTGTAAAAAATAGGTGGGACTTGTTTGCACTTAAAACGAATAATCCTTCGCATGGAAATGTCAAATATCAAATGCCAAACGCATTACCAACGATTTATTGATCCGTAGAGAGGTAACTAGCAATATGCCAAATGGTCGGCAAATTCTGTCCACCTATCTATTAAGAAATTGTATCTATTTCCATTTGTTCTAAAAGCCAATTTTTTTCAGTTTGACATACCTATATTTGACACGCCTTACAGTGTGAAAATTGAAACGTACCTAAGGTCCCTATACCATAGAGAGCCTTTGTTTGGCTCCGAGTGAGGGGGCCTTTGTTGAAGTTCCTTGGGTTTCACTCCAGTATCGCGTATTCTATTTGTTTACACTTCCACCAAAGAGACGTTTAACTAAAAGCCTGGCTATAGCAAGCGTGCATATAGGCCGAAAAGTGTTGCCCTTCACCGACCGTTGCAACTAAAAATCGTGGGAAGACACACCACCCTAGAGTTAGGAGTAGCTACCAGATTGAAAAACGAGAAAAAAAACAGAAAAGGGTGACTTTATACATTTTGAGGGGAAACTATTTACATTTGACATAAACAAAAAACTGGTCAGAAAGTTTTATAAATAGAATTCTCTGTAAAAAAAAGACAAGTGATGCTCGCTACCCTGTACAAGGTGGGCCAAAACAAGTCATCCGATGTTGTTTGGCTCTCTTTTTTTTTCTAAATGAAAAACTTCTATTCTGTTCTTTGATTATGTTTATTTGAACCTTTAGAATTTTACTGGTCAAGTCGAGAAGATGATATCGGCCAAATGGGCGCCGTCACAATTGATTGCCATACATGTAGGTACATGAGGTTTTCAGTGTCGAGCAGGGGTCATCAACGCAACTTTAAAAACCCGTCACCTACTCAAATGGTAGTTGGTTTGGTTCATAGATGGAGTAGGTAGTCTACCTTACCTACTTTCCTAAAAACAACTTTAAAAATTGATAGGCAGACGTAGTTTTAAATCAAAAATCGTTGACCGTACCTACCTACCTAGGTACCTACCTTTTGCAAAAATGCACAGAAATGCATTTGCTTTCGGATTTCTAGTTATAATTAAGTCTGACAGTTGACTGATTTGATATTTTGATTGGCCAAGATTGGTCATTGGTAAATAGTTCGTTCCAGTTGACGTTTATAGAGCGGTAGCCGACAAATCTTGTCAAGAAAAAGCTGCCTGTATAGGTATACCTGCTCTGTTGACATTTCGATGCGTAAAAATTCAAAATAAACGCGTTCGAATAAGTACCTATCCCAGTCAAATCTAGTCGTTTTTTTTACGATAACTAGGTATCAGACCGTCCCCCGATACAAAGTCGCCTCGCCCCTCAAGACCAAGCGGCTGTTGTCCCAGTTTTACACCCCGGTCACAGACACGGCACTGACTACCTATAAATATCAAATCAATGACCACTGTCATCCCCCCTGGTCCTGGTCATAATTAATGCACCATAGCACAGCATTCAATAAAATTATCTATTAGCATAGAATTACCACTTGTATCCAGTTGTTTGAAATGCATTCGCATTCATTCACACACCAGCCACCCACCCTCGCACATCGCAAACGCAAAGCCAAAGAGAAAAGCGAAAAACACCACAAAAGCAAAAATGGAATAAAAAAGCCGGCAGCGGCCCACAAAGAACCACATACACGTGTATGCGTGTCGGGCTAGTCATCTAACATCTCCGCACACATTCGTGGCGACCACCAATAGCAATAATTATCAAAGTCAAAGCTTTCCATTCTGTTTACACTTTACACACTCGTCTACCTCAGCTGGAAAGCTTCACATTATTTTTGTGTCCGCAGTTAGGGGTGTTCGCTTCATTCGTATTCGTTTCGTTTGTCGCGTCTTGTGTTATTTGTATTTCTCGCACTCTCTCACCAACGAATTCGGAGGCAAACTCACCAAAAAGAACAAAAAACCAAAGACCAAACCAAAGCATCTCCAACAACGAACGAAACAGCGCAAGGGAATGTCGAAAAACACGTTGCTGTTTCTTAACTTTTGCGCAAACACAATTTCGGTGTGCTCTGCCTCTGCCTGTCCTCTGTGTTTGCGGTGTGTATCTTTCGGATTCGGATTCGGATAGTTGTTTTGCGTTTTTATTTTCTTGTCCTCTCTCCGCCGCATGTGCTTTTGCTTCGCTTTGTTCGTTCATCGTTCCTTCTTGCCTCCTTCATTTTGTCGATTCTATGCCATTCCACGAAAATTCGTGCTGTTAGGGTAATTCAGACAAGTCGCTCGGCAGCACTTCAGTTATTATCGCGCACTAGAGTTGAAAGTATCTCCTGAAAGCGAATCGTGTCGCAAAATTAACGCAACAGATACAACAAAAAAAAAGAAAAACGAAAAAAATTTCAAAAAGAAGAAAAAGTGTTTTCTGTTTAGTTTATTCATTCAGTTTGTTTATCCGATCTGCGGTTTGTGTTCTATTTTCACGGGCAGAGGATTCCGTGTGTCATTGCAACAACTACAAGGCTGTCATGCTGTAGTCCTTGAAGATAAATCCCCTTGGAGGAGATCATTCGTTTCTTTTCACAAAAAGTGTCGCGCGGTCCTAGGCAAAAGTTATGAAAAATTTCACGCATCCTATGCCAAGTGAAGAGTTGCCGTCGTCCTCCACAAAACCTTTGAATCTATCGATTGTTACAACGACGACCGTTAAACAATTTTGTTGATCCGAATACAAAAGGAAAAGTGATACAAGTTAAAATCAAAGTGCTCTTGGAAACGTAGTTTAAGTGGAATATTTATAAAAAATAAAATAAAAAAAAAGTAAATAAATCTAAAATCACAGTGTATCTGCCCCCAGTGTGTCTGATTGGATTAGCCGCTGTTCTTAAGAAAGAAAGAGATTTAAAGAGATTTACACATACTCATTGCATAACAAATAATTAAACATCGCTGCTGTTGTTATTCGCTTTACAAATCCAGCTGATTCACCGGTAAGTGCGATAAAATTTGAACACAAATCCATATACCCCATATACCCACCTATACATAGAACGCCTGTACAGTGCGGGTTGACGTTAAATGTGGCTTTATCGACAAGAGGGTGCAGTCGCCTTGCCTGTTCCTATCCCGTATGACTGGTCTGCTTGGCTTTGAAAGGGTTGAGCATGTACGGCGAGTGCAGTGCCGTTGGTGCACTGCAGATACACAGCAAACGTGCATGCACTCGGTGCCCATTTGAAGGGTTTTTCTTTCGTTCCCCTCCTGCTTTGCGGTCACTGATTGATTGATCCTTATTTTGATCCACTTAACCATTTTTAGACATCTCAATTCCTGGTAGCTGACGCTTGGTTAACAAGGGTGCTAATGTGTCGAACGCTGTCTCGTGACTTTCAAGTGCCAACTCTGCTGTGGGTGCAATCGATTTGTTGAAAGCAGAGGTGCGACATTCGAGGCGTTTGGTTTTTTTTTTATATATTTTTTCCTTTCAATATGGAGTTTGGTATTTTAAATTCTATATCGAGTCGACTGAAGCTGCTTCCACCAAAAATTCTAGAGTAGGAGTTGGAGTAGGTAGCACGAAAGCAGTTCGAGCTAAAAATTCGGACGGCACAGAAATACGTCAGCCACACTTTGGCATGCTAATTAATTGCGCGGCGCGTCTCTTACTCTTGTTGACAGGTTGAGAGAAAAGTCGTTTGATGGGAATTTTTAGTGTGTTGGAAAATATTTGTCATTCTCGTATACAAATAGTGATTATTGGACGCAACAGGTCGCATCCCTTCCATATGTTTGAGTTTTATTTTTGGAATAGACCAACACTTGTTTTTTTTTTTTTTTAAATCGAAGTATAGCTATCCGGCTGGGTTTTTGTATTGACTGACGTTTGTTTTGCTTCGGGACACCACTACGTAGTTATAGGTACCAAATGGTATTTTCATTAAAAATAGAGTTTTCAAAAATAAGTATAACCGTATAACGTGCTGGGATAATGAAATTCTGAAGTTTAGAGTTATTTATGCAACATTTCTGACATTTTTGACAGTTCCTACGTAGCATTGACCGGAACGACTTGCGATTAGGAACAGCCTTTCTATATGGGATTTATTCGGAACAGACAGTCCTTACAAATGGGAAAATAATTTTCAAAGAGAAATTGTGAGATATAGGTCCCCAATTTGACAGCTGGCTGACGTGTGATTTGTCAAGAATTTCTTTTGGAAGACGTTTGGCTTTCTAGTTTAATAAGTCGTTGGTTTAGTTTGACATTTGATCACATGACAAATTTTCGATAATTGACGTCGATAAAGGGGTCAAGAAAATTCTGCCTGAAAAAGCAGTTGACATTTCAAATTCCGCCAAAAACCTTTTCCGATTGCTTCTTGTAGGTATATTAAATTAACAGCAATTGCTAGTATTTGACACTTTAATCAAATCAAGGAAAAACACTTCAAAACCCAGCAAGGTTAGGTATTTCTCTTACTTTTCATTGGGTACACAATGAACAAATGAAAATTAATAAATGAACAATTATTGTTCTTTTGGTTAGGTTACATCAGCTGCCAGATAAAACGCCAGCAACACTTAGACCAGTAATAGGTACTAGGTACTTAAGTTGCCAAAAACAACTTGGAGTCGAGCGCCAGTTGGCAGTTCATGTTGACGCGTTCGTAAAGCTAGTCCAGACAAACATAATGACAGTACTAGATTAAATAAGTATAAAATATTAAAAAAGTAAACAGGGGTCAAATCGTGTCTTTCGTGAACGAGCAATACGTGATGGAATTTGTTTTTGTTTCGTGTATACAACCGGCAAAATTCCGTGAACGTATTGCTCGTTAACGGATGTGTCGATTCGACCCCAGATTTTTCTTCCGTTGACGTTTATGAAGGGTTAGCAAATCTCAAGAATTTCTCGACTGCAAATTCAGTTAACATTACATTTAGTTTACAGTACGTCTGACGAAGTAAACGTTGCCAATTACAAACGATCTTTTTTTGCGTTGAGAAGAATTCTAGTGCAGGCACATCTAGTCATAATATGACTCGGTTTTTGAACGGGCTTAAAATATAGGACTTATGTTAATAATATTTCCTAGAAAAAATTTGACCAATATTTCCCAACAGAATTTGTATGGACGAACCCAAGGAAGACTTTTCGTTATTTTTTTCGATTTTTCCAATTCATGTTTAATTGAAAAGATTTC
This sequence comes from Cheilosia impressa, assembly GCA_948293265.1. NCBI lineage: Eukaryota > Metazoa > Arthropoda > Insecta > Diptera > Syrphidae > Cheilosia > Cheilosia impressa. The sequence continues at coordinate 4,077,871 of OX411882.1, forward strand.
CTATGACAGCTCTGCATATTTTCTGAAGTTTCACAGGCTTTGACAAAAGAACTTTAGGTCCTTTCTTTTTTATTTATCAATATGACACACTCCCATTTTACTAAATAGACTATAACATTATCTCAACCAACCCATATTCATATTTACGCTATCCGTTTGTCTTTCGGGACACGGCTACGTACCGAAATGTCAAAGGTATAAGCGTCAAAATGGGATAAATAGCTCGCTTCGCTTCTGTTTGATTAGTCCCAATTTATTCTTGAAAATCCAATTTTTGGTGAAAAGATCATTTCTTTACTGAGATCAAGTCCATGTTTTCAATGTCAACAAAGGAATTGCCACTTCGAAATTTTGTTTCGCAATTGGTTCACTTTGAAGGAGCTGCAAGCAGGAACCTTTATATTATCATTGCACTGTTTAGCTTTGATTTCTGGATAACGTTTTTAAAAACTTTCGCCTTTAACCAAATACAATTGGTTTCCCAATTTGAGAAAGAATATTAGCCTGACTTAAAACAAATTTTAGCCCCGTGTTTAAAATTACCGAAGGTCACGATTTCAAAATGGGTATAAAGAAGACGTAAGTTTTTTAAAAGACTAAAATTGGTTAATAGTCCTAGGCCTAATACATATTTTGAATTTTTTGTTTTAAAGTAAATTTAATAAGGATTGTTGAGAGAGTTATACACCACTGTTTGACAAAGTGCTTCGATGGAGTGTGTAGTGTCAAATAAACCTGACAGCCGTTAGCAGAGAACTTTCGAACATTTTTATAAGCTGCGGTACAGGGAATGGTATGTTTAAAACTACTTTTCAGTTTGGCCCAACTTGGATCTTTACAAATTGGTAAATTTTACTTATAAAAATGTCAGTCAAGTGTATTTAAAAAAAACTGCTTTCATTTTGGAACGAGCCTCAAAAATCAGCTTTCTTAAAACAACGCACGAACAATATAGAATGTGTCCCGGTTTGGTATTTGGTCAGTTCTTATGTATTTTCAGAGTTTCCGGTTAGAGGGAGAGGTCTACAAATGCTCCGTAGCACATTTGCAGTATTTATCGAGGAGATTGGGGGACAGTTTTTATCGTTATTCTTGTCTGACTTCGTACTTAAAAAGTTTGGACTATTTGTTTAGCAAGCGATCAAGTTTCGGACAACAGTAATCGATACTACTGCTCTTTAATGTTTCACGTTGCGCCAATGACTTCAGTGGCATAGCCAAACATGACGAGCTGTGCATTTTTTCGGTTTAGAAAACATAAAGGAGATGGAGAAAAAGGCTACTGGAAGATGGAAATAACATATTTGATAATGAAGACTATTGCACAGAAGGCAAAGCTGTTAAGCAAAAGCGCAAAAGGAAACAGAATTATAATTGATTTTTAACGCCTCCTTTTCGTTCCACATCAGTTTCTTTTTATATTATCAAGCGCTCGTCAAATATGGAAGACGTACAACAAATAAACGACTGAATGCCACTTTATAACAAATGCTTACATGCGTTTAGGTAACTTAACCCCCTGTTTAAAAAAAAAGAAAACAAAAAAGTTACTGGGGATTGTTTTATTGGGAATTTTTCTGCGTTATTGAGATAGTGTTTCACTAAAATCTGACTAATGTTGTAGAAACGTACTCTGCCAAGGTGAAGAAGTTATTTTGAACTGCATAAATATTCCTGGGCAGATTCCGTATAACAATAATCGTTGGGACGATATCGTCTTCGAAACTTTGATGACCATAAGAAGTTATATTCTGGTTTCAATATCATCAGCATTAATTACATTTGTGTAAAATGAACTGGATTAAGGTATTAAACTCGTAATTTTGGCACTTAGTTGCTACTTTTGGAGGTCTAACGTTTCGACGATTACCGCCTGAAAGGTTACCGAATGAGTGCCCTGGCTATAAATAAGCCCTAGGTAAGTTAGGGACTGTGAGCCTATACATATAACCCACATATAAAGTGGTTTAAAAATCCATTTTATTTAGAAAACTATCGAATATGAGCAGAGGACTGCAACTTCCAAAAATTTAAGTGCAGAACTTATGTCCTGCAAGAATCTTGGGAAGTTTAATTGGCCTCGTATTTATTTAAAGACCTACATATTCCGCCTTCAGACTCCGTTTGAGAAAAAACCCTCTAATGAAATTTTACACTATCAAACTTCAATCGAAAACGAATTTCCTCGAATATAGCTCATGACTGACGCTTAAGGTATTGTCCCAAACGTGACACTGCAACGCGAATTTTTTCCAACAATATGCACGTAACTTCAACCGTGAGTCAACGACTTTCCTGAAAGCCCTATGAATGTATCATCTCAGCGAACCCATCCGCAGCCCCTAATCCCAATCATCTCTCCACAAAGCATCCGCGACCGACCATCAAACAGGTGTTTTGATTTCGATACTCACACCCGCTTGTGTTGTCCTATTTTTATTTTTATATTCCGAGAGATTATTTTTGGAGAAGAAAAAAAATACGTATCGAGGTGTCTATTTTTTTTTTTAGAATAATAAAACCCGATGGAAAAGACAAACATCACACACACGCCGCCGCCAATTAGTTTCTCGCGCTGAACATTGAAAACGGACGAAGCACCCGTCCGCCGGATGGCATGACGAGCCTCAACGCGAGGAGTGGGCGGACGGTTGATGGCCGGCATCGGCACAAATACAAAAAAAAAAAAACCATTCGTTAATATTAAAACGGCGAGAAAAATATATAATGAAGAACGGTTTCTATTTTGCTATTCATTCAGTTTGGTCCGCTTTTCGTGGGCGATAAATTTTCCCTTCCATAAAGTTGCTTGCCAAAATGTGTACGAAACGGATTGTAGCGGGTAGTAAAGTATAGTATGTTATGCAATGAGAAGTGCGGTGTTGAGAGGGATAAACTTCCACCCCATTTGGTGTTGGGAGGGTGGATGGATGCACATTAATTAAACTGAGACGGAGGTTGAGAGTTGCAGAGACGGGGCGGGTGGACAGAACTGCGTTCTAAATCGAATTATTTATGAAGCACTTTTGAGGGAGAGCGCAGCCCAATGACGGAGAAGTCAAAAGTCAATTGGTTGAAAGCGGGTATTCCCCTCGGAATTTTTTTTTTGTTTTTAGATAAGTACCAACAGCAGTCGTTATTTCACGACGAGTATTGTCGGCTTTATCAATACAGGAGGACTGTTGAAAATATTAAATTGAAGGGGAGAGTAACCACACAATCAAACGGCACAGGGTCGTTTGTTCGCTGAAGACGACGCAAGTGCGTAATGGTTCGAAATGTCCACTGAAGGACTGTGACTACAAAAATAACAGCTCATGCATTTCGGAAATGCAGGCAAACAATCGCGTTGCGATGATGATCGTTGAAATGATATGAATTGTGGGCAACTTTTCCTCAGTTTTTAGCTTAACTTTCAGTCATAAATCGGTTGTTGAAAGTGTCGTGCAAAATGTTTCGTTGAAATTTGCTACCAAAATTGTTGCACCTGGATTAAATTTACTTTGCATACGCAACTGCTGCCATCTAGATGTGAAAAGAGTTGACTAAAGATGGAGAGGCATCCAAAACCCAGTTTGTAAAAGGAAACTCACAAGACTCCGACATTCTTTTGAGACACTATTTTAAGTGTCAAATTTGACAGCTTATTGACACTGACAATATGTGGGAGCTTAAATTATGACGTTTTTATTAGTTTCATTGTGACGTATCAGATCAGAGTGTGAAGAAATTTACAGCACTTGTGGCGGTTTGCTAAACACCATAAAACGTCATCCATATGCTTGCTCTCTCCGCTGTTTCTCGGGAACTCCACGTCAAAAAATATGTAGACAATTCGGAATCAAAACTTTTGTTTAAAAAAATGCACGAACATCTTTGAAATGGTGAATTTCTTGGATCAAAAGAATTGCTGTGCAAGATGCATACCTAATACCAGTGAATTTCAATTGGCTGGCCATTTATCTCTGTCTAAAGTGTGTGACAGGCAGTCTGTCAGTCTACTACTACTATTTTTTTCATAAACAATCACTACCACTTTGCACTAAAAAATACCTACAATTAGAAAGTATTGTACATACATATACCTACAAACTGCTATTGGCAAGTTATATTTTATTTATTTATTTTGACATTCTGTCACTTTGCGGAAGCAAACAGAAAATGTGACTGCCGCCCTTGACATACAGATTTGCCTCCCTCGAAACGGCTTCCGAAACCTTCTAAGAAACAATTCCCATATCGTGTTTCAGCGACGCACAAAAAAATTTTTTTTTCGCTGTCATTCATTCACTGACATCTGTCAAAAGTATCGTGGAAGAAACATACATTTGGCACGTTCTAAAAATATGCGAAAACCATCCACAAATTCATGTTTACATAGTCATTAAAATTTCTTCGATAAATGTATCTGGTTGTAGCTCTACACTTCGGAACAATATTCTCAAATTTCGGAAAATGTTATCGGGTGACACAGTGGCACAGTACCCACACATACAGACGGACAGGGGTCGCGGTCGGTAGAGTTTCTTTCATTAACCTACCGTACTTCATTAATTTATTTTGTTGCTGCTGCTTGGTTGCTTGTGTTTTTGTTAATTTATTATTCACCATTTTCGTCTCCTTCATTAGCATATTTGCTTTTCTATCAATATACATCCCCACGTACACGCATATATATTTTTATGTTTCCTTCCCACTAATTTTCGGCAGCTTTTTTTTTATTTTTGGTTTATGGATTCTTCTTTTGGGCTAATGTGTTTCTTTTTACTAGTAACAACAAAACGCGAAAAAAGCGACACACCGAAACTGGCGAAGAGGAGCCGAAAAAGAAAAAAAAAACAAAAAAAAAACATGGAGACTAATGCTTTTATAGGAAGTCATTTTATTGCAGATACATATGTATCCGAACCTAATGTATCGCTATATATGCGTATAATTTTGTACATTTTTGGGGTTTGGCTGAATTTTTTTTGTTGCTGTTGTGTTCGCTTTACCCCGTTTTCGCTCTCTTGTTTCGTATTTATTTATTTTTCGTCGGTGTGTGTATGTTTTCCGCTTAACCTTGAGGAATATTAAATTAGAACCTCCAGACTTTGGGGATAAATGCGTTTTTTTTTTTGGATATTGGATTGTCGTTTATTCTTTTCTCTGACATTTGGCGAGAGTTACAGCGAATGATAAGGACAAACAGGTTGTGTTGAATCTTGAGATTGAGAGGGCTATTCATATTCTTGAAGGCATTTATTGATTTCAATAGATACATGTTTGATAAAGGTTACCTATATGATGGAAGTGGTCAGGTTCAGGTATCGGGCTTGCTGGTTGCGGGAAAGATCGACAAGATCAACGTCTTTCAAGATTTATGCTGATCGCGTTTGAGGGTTTATTGCTAAAATGAGAGCCTATACGCATCAAAAGCAAAACTGGAATAGTTACACTCAGGAATGTACGCCGTACGGGGCACAATGGAAGAATAGTTAGAGAAGTTGGAGTTTTTCGTGGAGCTTGCCTTTATACACATAAATGAAACTCCCTAAATGAGGGCGATGTGTCATAAGCTGCCATTGTCATAGCTCTAAAAATGGCATCCTCAAAAAAGCCTCGACACATTTAGGTATCAGACTACTACAGGAGCGGTCAAGATTGGGCAATAGACGACAACGAGGTCACCAACCCCCTTTCTCTAAATTCCCAAGTCTCCAAGCTCGGCTTCGCTATTTGGGCAACAGACTTGTTTTTTTAGAGACCTAGAGAACTTGTTTGTAGGCCTGTTTCAATGAAACACTAGTTAAAATAAGGTTAAAGAGGATGAAAAGGCGATCCGCGCCCTCGCTAAAAAGTTCTTTAGCCTGGTTTTTTCATAACCCCAGAGTTTAAAGGTAGATTTGAGGTTTTAACGGACCTGTTACGCCACCTTTTTATTTTATTACCGCTGAGCAAAATCAGTATGGGGAGCAGCCGTGTTAAAGTCGCATTATAGTGATAATAAAATTATTTATAAATATGAAGAAATGTACATCTAGAGATCAAGCCTCAACGGTCCGAAAGGCTCGCCCAGTAACACATCACAGTTTTTCCACTTCTCTAACAAGCTAAGAAAGCCTACAATTATCGATACAAAGCAACTAAAATAAGAGAGTAGATAACCACGCACCACCTTCAACCCACCTGAAGGTTCAACCACAATTGGATTATGTCGGTTTAGGTTAATATCAAGAATGAGCAAAGGTCCATTTCAGTTCAAAATGGACCACTTTTCCTAGGATTTGTTTACGATTAGTAGATGATTCAAATGGAAGACTTCAAAAGTCAGTTATAGTTGGATTATGTGGGCTTAAGCTAACGTCAAAATGGAGAAAAATCAAATTAAGTTAACCGTTTAGGTTACAAAAGAGTTGAACTACCTATTTTGGACACGACACTCACATGTAATGGAATCGCGAACTAACTAAAGCTGGCTTACAACCGCGGAATAGACATGGAACTATAATTAAGTTCTTTCTTAAGACCCCAACGAAGCTCTGACGACTAGATGAATACCTTTTATAAACAGTCAAGCTCATTGTAATGTAGTCGCTGAAGCTAGCTTACGCCAATGAATTAGACATGCAATCTTGATTTAGTTTTCTCTACGCCCAGATGTAGCTCTAATAGCGAGAGCAGTACCTTTAATGAAGAGCTTAGCGCTGCTTTCAGTTCTGCGCTGAATGGAGACGTAGTCATGGTTGTTGTGGAATTTTGATGCAAAGCCGAATGACAATAGCCAGTCTAGAATCGACACCTCATTTAATCACAAGATCTGTGCATCAAATGACAACGAAAAACCGGTCTTAGAAAGTCCTTTACTTCCGAAACAGACGAAAGACATATTACATGGCTCCCCGACCACACTCAAGGTTAAAACAGCTGGAATCACGTATAAAGCTACACCAGCAGTTGCGGACTATTCAAACCTGGCATCAAGTCTTAGAACGGCCTGCACAATTTTTGGACAACCAAACAAACCATTTAAAATTCTAGCTCAATTACTTTATTAGCAAGCCAAATATGGCCACCGACTCGTCTTTTCCCCGGAAACTCTCCAACTTTTCCTAACCCTAATTCCTTGCGCACATCTTTCCACCGGATAGTACAGCTACATTCGAATGCACAACTCAATATCAAATTTGAATAGACGATCAATTCGCAATTTTCCATGTCGAACACGTCGTGTACGTGCTACTTTCGTATTCCTGTCGCGTTCGCTAAATTGTTTCCAAACTTGTCCCGGTAGGGATTCCATAAATACCCACTTAGCCACTGACTCACATTCGCTTAACCCGCACATACACACTTCTATGCCATGTCAAAAATGCATGCAGCCCAACTATGACCCCTTTGGCTGCAGCTCCATCTATTGTTGAACAAATCGGTTGACAGGTTGATTGATAAAAGACACGGGGAGGGCGCCACTGCCATTGTGTCGCTATATGCAGTTTGGTCTCTGACAGTGCGCTTTTTCGGTGCTCGCTTCGGGTACTTTTGATCCGGTTTATTATTCAAGCTGTCATTGTTTGATTAACTTGGTAGCAGTGTGGCGTCGTCGGTTGTCGGCGGCAGCGGCGGTGGCGGCAACTGACAGCCTTGATTAGAAGCAAATAATCACGGTTTGAAACGGTTTTCTAAACAGTTTTGTATTGGTAATTAGTTGTGTCACTTTGACAGAACACACAAAACAATGGGACAATATATACGTACATTGTTCTTTTTCAATTCGCCGCACGTAAAATTTCGGCTCTGAAGGTTATGCGTCAGACGATTAAAAACATGTTGCGGTAGCTTGATTGACGTTTATTTAGCCATTAGTGTGTATGTTTAATGTGGGGATTGGCTGAATTTGTTGTGCTTCTAGTTAGTTAGATGTATCTATCATTCTATTTTGGCATTTATTTTGTTATGATTGAATGCATGCGTGGATTGTGTAGCGTGCGATAGATGTTTCATGAGCTTGTTTCGTAACGGAAGTGCTTGCCATCTGGATGAGAACAATATTATCGAGAATATAATGTATGTATTCGTAAACAACTGTGATTATATGTTTAGCAATTCGGTTGCGTGTGAAATAATAATTGAGACCGTCTGGAGGAGCAATATTTTTGGGATTTCAATTTGGCGTGAAATTTCGTTTGATTGAAATGGTTGTCAGTTGAAGCATTGCGCCATCTGGGTGTTAATAGTAGGGAAAAACTAGTGTGAATGGTTGGTGTCTGAACTTTTTAGCGAGAACTTATTGCATTCAGTTGAAAATTTTATAAAAAAGCCAGGTGAAACTACTGAAGCTTTTTATAAAATTAATAAGCCGACATGATGACGAGAAGACGCAGTGATCCACCATTCTACAAATCTTCGAAGTAGAATTTGCATGCAATGTATGGCGCGATTGGTTGGTAAGAATGACGCCTGTCACTCTGCTATCATTTAAAAAAATATCTCAAAGTGATCGCAGTGGAATCCAAAGATCAAAAATCGCTTATTCCACCCGCAAAAGTCGGCTAAATATAAAATATTTGTTAAAAATCGAAGCAAATTCCCTCAAACTTTTGGAATCGCATCTGTCATACTTCTGGTTAAAAGCGATCGCAGTAGAATTCAAGCCGTCCGTTTTAAGGAGCAAGCAGATCGCATACAAATTTTTTATACTGATCTCCACTGATAATTCTTATTTTTTAAGCTGTGCTTTTGAAGCAAGAAATAAATAAATAAAAATGCCAGGCTCAGGCATACATACCGATTGATGAAGATCACTAAAGATGTTACAGGACTAATGTTATGAAATTAACAATCCTTTTCGACATGATCGTGAAAAATATCAGTCTGATTCACGCTGAACGGTGAAGATCGCTGAGTGAATATGAAGTAAATACGAAAAAGTGCTCAGTTCAGCGACCGCCATTCTCTGATCTACTACATTTGATGGGTAAGGATATTTGGCTACACGAATACGATGTGATCAGAACGGAAATGCTATTCTCTACTGGATCTAACCGCAGTCTTCGGTGAGGATCGCTGTTCTAATCTGTACCGAATAAGTGACAAAATACCGCCCTGATACAGAATTGTCTACCGGATTCATCAGCAGTTATCAGCGATGATCGCTGTTCCAATTGTTCGGTTTAACTTTCGAAGTGTCAAAACTCAAGACAAGGCAAGACCATTTTTGTGACGTACATGTACCGAATGTAAGCTAATGAAAAATTCAAGTGTCGTAAACTGAAGTACAAAATCGCGACACTCGAATTTTTACGCCATCAATCTGGTCCCTGTGCCTTAAAGAAATACGTAGAATGTTTGACCCTACTAGTTATGTGCAACGCCTACTAGTTATGTGAAAAATGGTAAACAAAACCCGCCTAAATAGCTGGCATTTTAAAGCTTAAAAAGGTGCAACGTTTTGCATGCCTGGGACTTTACAGAGTTGAACAATCTTTACAAAGTTGTGCAATCTTGTCCCTCAGCTGCAAGATTGAACTAACACACAGCACAAGTTTGTTAAAACCAAAGAAGGTAAGTCTCAGTAACGTCCCAGAACTAATGAGTCTGCTTTCTGAACTTGACATGATCTGCTAAAAATTACCCCAAAGATGTTAAAAGTTCCTCTACGGAGATCCACAACAGAGATATCACCCAAAAAAGAAACTTGAATCTAGTCTCCCAGTATGCCGACAATACCTTTAAGAAGACAACAATTGCTGAAGATATAGTAAACACAGTTTGACTGTCCAGCCCTTTCTGGAATTAGAAGAGAGATCGTCGTCAACTGGGTCCCGAGGCATTATCAAGTTTATAAGAAAATTTTAAACCAACTCGAATGTCTTTCTGGTTTTTCTGCTTCTGCTGACATCCATGTAATCAAGGATTTCTTGTTTACAACAGCCGTTTAGAAAGGTTCTCAACCAAAATTTTTTTTTAAATGAGTTCATCACTCCGCCAGGTGAATTTGAAATGAACTAGATAAGAATCCCTAGCCGTCTTCCAGCCTAGGCTCGTTGAATCCTCCTCCGTGGAGATTTATCTCCAAGAGAACTAAAAAAATTGTTGGGGGTAGCCTATAACTCGCGTGTAATAAAAGTCAACAAATCACTTTAGAATGTTGGTCACATATGCGAAAAAAAAACAAAGTCCTCTCCCGCTTATAATCGGCCATCTCTAAGCCGAACAAAATTCGAAAAATGTGCACAACACTCAAATTTTATCGCAATCTCCCCCCGAAACTATAATCGCTCCAGCTCGTTCGCCTCTCCTTTTGCCAACTCCTTCTTAAGGTATATAATACTTATACACATTATACTCTAAAACTGAAATGGCCATTCCGTGCTTCGTTTTTTTTCCAACTTTGCTGCCATCTCTCCCTCTTGCCGAGTTCAAACGAGCAAACGAACAAACGAGCATCTAACATGGTTTTTCTGTTTTGGGTTATTTCTTCTTTTTAACGTCCATCGCGCGAGAGAAAAGAATGAAAAGAATGAAGATTATTGTTTTGTGGAAACTACACAACCGCCGAATATATAAAAGTGAAATAATAATAAAGCGTAAGACTACGAGGAATGTTAAAAGTCAAGTTTATGATGGCGGCGGGGGGACGCTTAAGTGATGGCTTTTATTTTGGATTTTCAGCGAACTCCCTTCCACGAGTGAGTTAGTAAATTAATTTTTTTAATTTTTTATATCGCACAAGGAGAAGAGTTATAGTTTTGTTTTCACTGTCAAATAATTAGTTTATCATCGACAGGCAGGTCGCACATCGTTTGTCGAAAATTGTTCTAAAATCATCTACGAACTTTGATAAACAAACTATTGTTCTATAAAAAGTATACGTCCAGTTTTATATGTAAAAACAAAAGCACAAACAAATTCGGAAGTCTGGAGGTAATCTTTTTTTAGTACACACCAAAATGAAGGTCACAACAATCATAAATCTGTGTAAAATGATGAGTTAGTAACAGATGAGCAAAACAAATAGTGGAAAAGAAAAGCTCTGTCGCGCCGTTTGAATGGAATCTTTTCATGGTTACTTGTGAGCTTGTTAAATTTTATTCACGAGCGGAGGGACATTTGATCGGTTTTAGTTTTGGTTCTAGTTTACAAGCGCAATGGTAGATGAAAGGGTTGTGTTGTCACGCCTGGCAATGCCGTCCAATTGGGTATACAAAAATAGCATTCTAGAGGTTTATATTATAAAAACTAAATGACTATATAAACCAAGTATCAAAATGGCTTTAATAAGCTAAATAAACTACTAACTAACAACTAAAATGGCGGATGACAGATGACTTTTTATTTGCAGAATAACGCACAATGTAATAGGTAAAGAAAAAGACGTCAGACGTTCGCCGGAGACTGGGCATTCTAAAGATGTAAAATGGGGGTCGAACCCGAGCCACATCCCTCTTTAGTCCTTCAAACTCAGATAGAAGTCACTGCGCCCTCCGTCTCAAAAGGACAGCCAATTTTGTATATACTCTGCCGCAGTGTCTCAATGTAGAGTGGGTCTCCGGTTGAACCCCCAAAAATGTACAAATTGCATCTTTAGACCTTTTTCTACTGCCTTATTTCTCGCAAACATCTTGCACCCAAACACCCGGGAGTATATTAAAAAATAAAATAAAATAAGCCGCCCGTATATGGCATTCACTTGTGGGACCCTAGAATTTGTCCCAAAAGAATAAAAAAAACTGTCCCAAACAAAAGGTGGCGAGAAGAACGACAGTACTTTGCTACTATGTGAACCTGTTGCGCCATCTTTTTATATTTAAGTCTCAAACTTCGCCAACCATTTTTAACAAGATGAAGACTGACACTAAGACCCCTGATTGTCAACTTAAAATTTTTGCCAAACAATATGTAAAGTTCGGGTTGAAATGTCAAAAATATAAAAAGGATCTATTGGCACTTCCTTAATTTTAATTAAAGGATGAGAAAGTCATAGCAATGGACACGTCACATCAAAATTTCTGAACAGTTATCAAAATTGTTTGAAGTTTGCCTCTGAATTGAAGAGCGAGTGTCAAGCAACGGTGAAAAAGTGTCCCCAATGTCGTCAATTTCTTATGTCAAGTTTTTGAACATATAGCAAAATGTTCGAAAACATTTTCGCACAGCATTTATTAAAAGAAAATAGTCCATAACTAGCGAGTGGTGTCTCGCAACTTTCGAAATTGGTGCCCAGTCCTACCAACTACCGTTTCTTTACTTTTTACTGTTGACGTTCTCATTTTTTTGACAGTACTCTCCCCTAGATGTGTTGAGACTTATGTGTCAAACAGCAGTTCCCCCATCGGTCCTAACTGCGTTCCACAGTTTTGCCATTTTCTCGCTTATATTCCACAGCAGACGTGTTCCACATTCTGATGCGTTCCTTAATCGATTTGATTATTTTATTGGAATTCTTATCCTCAGCTTTCATTGATATATGAAAAACTAACCGAATCAAAGCATCTTTCGAAGATAACTCACATCCAACGACAGATAATGACACTGACAGCCCCACACGTCTTGACTCCATAATATAAAACATTCAATTCCACTGCGTCCCACGGCGAGTGCCTACATTTAAATTCCAATAAAACACACACAGAGGGTCAGCTTAGTGTGACTATTTACACCTCCATCTGGGCTGAGTTCGCATTCGATTTAACTTCTGAGTTGTTGTTTTAACTTTTTCCATCTGTCGAAATGCACATATAGCTTCCACTCATTTCGTGTGACCCAAAATGTCATAGGAATGCGGGTCAATTAGTTGTGCTATCAGATGCCCAAATGAATTGATTTCTCGTTCGTGTGCCGACATGACGACACTGACAGCTTGTACGTAAATGTGCACAATCGACTGCTAAATCGATGGAGCGCGCCCTTCGCCTCTCAACCGCGAAGTAAATCAAGGCGTTGTTCTGTTTATCTTAAATCGTGCCAACAATTAAAAACGTAAATTAAAGGCTAAGCACAAAAATCGGTATCGTACGTGACTCCGATTGGCCCTTTTTTTTCGCGGCGACTGTCGGCAGGCTTGGCTGGGTTGCGCTATCGCAATCTTATCGCGTTTGGCTGCAGCCCGCCTTGCCCTATAGCCATTGAACTTTGCTTTTCGATATTTCAACTGTGAGTTTGTCAAATTATGCGGTCAATTGCCCGCCCGATGGATGGTGATTCAGAGGCGCGACAAATATGCCGTCGAATTATACTCGAGTCCATTACCAGCAATAGCTATCATTCATCGCATCAACATGGCCAATGTCAATGGCCAACGCGTGAGTGTGTATCTGAACCTACGTGGGACGAATAAGCGTCGACGTTTTTGCGCCATCGAATGAAAGAACTTGTCTAGAACCCTTTTTGGGAACGATATGACAATTTATAAATTTATACATCCTCGGGCTGACGGCGGAGAAGACTATTAGCGCAAACGTCAGTCCACTAAACTACACAAATTTATTGTCACGTTTCGTGACCAATTGCGGAAGGTTGCTTGCTGGCAGAGCAGAGGGGGGAAAACTCTTAGAATAGCAAATTTACTGCCGCTCATTGGAGTGGTGCGGAGTGTGTGCTTAAATGTATTCAAATGTTGAACGTTGAAGTCGAAAATGGCAGGCGAAGAAGAGCAGAAAGCTGCTTATGTTCGCTGTACTCGTTTGCGTGGGTATACCCAACATGGTGGATTGGTAAATGGTTTCGCGAAATTTCGGGCCAATTTTTACGCAGCAAGGAACTCGTTGCGACATGAGGGATGTTTTGAAGGATTTTTATAATCAATAGTTGGCCTGAAGGAGTACGCCAGTGTTGCCTTGTAAGTGAGAGATGTAACAAGTCGTGTCCAGGGCGTCAAAGGATTTTTAAATTCCAACTACAAACAACTAGAGGAAGAGTGCCCTCATGAATGAAAGGCGTCAGCACGAAGCACCTTGTAACATTTTTGGATGTTTGCAGAGTCTGTTAGCATCTTTTGCATTGACTATTGAAAAAATACTGTTAGGGGTCGTGCTCTACGAGCATCTACGAGCTTGTCACTACTTTGATTTGTTGTTGTGGCTCAGAAATAGTCGTCACTTCAGTTTGGTACCAGAAATAGACGGACATTTTACAAAAACCCAACCATTTTGTCACTTCAGGGGTTGTGTCTTTGATAACACTGATGATTCGCGGCAAATGTTTGCAGCTCCTACTTAAATTGTTTCGAAGTTAACCTGTCGTCATTTGCACGTGTAAGAGGTTAAAAAAACTATCAACAGTCGTTTGTCCACCTTCCTCCAAACACACGGCATACACGGACGGTTTTGTGTCGCTGTTTTGCCTAGGTTCATGGCTTAGATAACTTTTAAAAAATGATTTCAATTGTAGGTCCAGTTTTCTTAGTCAGCATCATAACCAAATGTCGATTGTTTCCTCGGTACAAAACTAGAATTCCTTACGTACGTTTGTCCTGTCTTCTCAAAATTTTTGTAAGCACGGTTTTTTGTTGTAAAAATTTACCAAAAAGTGGTAATAGTTGAACTGGATAGTTGATAGCTGCCTATTTAATGTGGAAACTCACGTTTATAAAGGCAGTGTTTGGTTTTTCTGAATAGGTCCTACTCTTGCCGAGGTGTCTTGGCTAGCAATTTTTATCATGTCAAAGAAGATTTTCTAAGAGACAGCGTTTAATTTGCCGGAATAGTTAGTTTTTTAGTCAAAGATCGTGTCTTCTCTAACTTTGATAACGATTTTGTAGGAAATTTAATACCGTATGTGACATGGTCCAGGTCTTTGACAATGAGTTTGTAGGTGATTCAATACCATTTATGGCACAGTTCGTGTCTTTGGTAATTTTGAGTTTCTGTACGCCTCGCAAATGCAACTCCATTGTAAAAGTACAGCCATATATCGAAAGTTTTTGTCATTCAGAATTGAGTCTTGGCTAGTTATTTTGTTGACAATTTCGCAGTCAGTTTTGACATCGCACTGCTTACAATATTGTGATCTGGATTTTGAAAGATATTCGGTGTCAAAGTAGGTTACCATCGCTGATTTGTGGTTTTTATTTATTCAAATTTTGGCTGTCATTTTTGTTTAACATCTTTTCAAAGAGCCATAGCGGGACATAAATTTCGCCTTGTATTTCCTATCATCCAATACCCTTCCGACTAACCTCACATTAATCTCCATCTCGACGGCCACACAACAGACTGAAACACCGACTCAAACCAGTTAACCTTTCCTGCCAGTTCTAGTATACGCACAAAATAAATTGTCAGGCCGAACCTGAAGCCCAATTATCGTCATCATAACTCATCCGTAAGCCCCCCGAAAATAGATAAAATCTATTTAGAACCTCAAGCCGGGCTGGAGTCATAATTGCCTTCCCAGTATAGAAAGAACAAAAAACCAGCAATTTAACTTCCTACTTCAAGTCGGTCCCCCAAGGCCCTTTTCCATCACAACCAGACCTCAAATTAAACGAGAAAAATAAGAAAAAAAAAAAAAAATCCACATCCACAACGAAGGTCTAACAATTATGAATTTTCGTTTGGGGCTTCCTATTTTCTTTTCTTGGGGCGCGCCATTATTTACTTATTTGACAACTCGAGTCATTGAGAAAACCCTTTTACGACGATCTCAACACCTCGCCGACCTTTGGTTGGATTTCGCTCCGTCAGACTTCCGCTGTTTCGTTCCATGTTTGTGGCTCGTTTAATTTTTCATGGGGAGAAGCTCAAGTTACAAACCTGGGCCCTTTTCGACGTGGGAATTGAATAATAACGCTCCGCGCACACAACAAAAGAAAAAGAAATCGAGAGTGCCAGTGGGTGGTGGTAGTGCTGCTGATCAGAAGGTGATCTGGGCAACAAATTAAAAATGAATTTCGGTTGACAAAATTTAAGACAGACAAAAAATA
This sequence comes from Cheilosia impressa, assembly GCA_948293265.1. NCBI lineage: Eukaryota > Metazoa > Arthropoda > Insecta > Diptera > Syrphidae > Cheilosia > Cheilosia impressa. The sequence continues at coordinate 4,093,775 of OX411882.1, forward strand.
AAGAATTGGTCACGAGAGTTGTAACAACGAGCAAATTATGAAAATTCGTTTTTTCCTCTCGTTTTTCTGTCTGTTCTTTTAATTTGTTCAGTTTGTATTCGCAGAGAGATAAGAGTTTCGTGTCTTTTTTTCCTGCTTCATGTGAGACAACAAAGTCAGTGGGAAGATACGAAAAACATGTACGAACACAGATATAATTTTTTTTTGTTTTTGTTTTGTGTTGTTTTATATTTTTGGTGAACCGAAATTAATCAAACTCCACTGATGAGTTATTTATTATCTCTGATTGTGGGCACAGGAGGAAGGTAAAACAGGCGTAACCGCTTGGTGGACTATCTAACAGAGTATAGGGTAATTTATGTATCTTTGTCGTGCTTGCGCATTGTCATTGGGAGAACTTGAGGTAGGGCATTTATCTGGTGGTAGTTTATTTTTGATTAGGCATAGCCATGCGAAAAGTCTACCTTGCTGTGGTATAATTTGTTAAATTAAAAAGAACGTACGACTGAATTAATCACACGAGGTTCCCCAAGGCTGTCAAATTAGTCGCACAATGTTTTTGAATTTGAAAATTGTTGCCTGGAAATTGCCAGCTGCTGTTGCGAGTGTATAATGACGGGGCTAAGCCGTCTAGGTGTGAGTTAGTTTCTGCATAAATTGGGATAAGGTGTGGAAGACTGCCGGAAGATGTGCGCAGTGGGTCGTGGCAGTCTTTAACTCAGATAAAGCATGAAAATCTACACAAAATCTACGCACTAAATAAAAAGTAAACCCTTCTCTTCCATCGTGCCATTCATCTGACAGAAGGAAAGTTGATCTAGAATAGAAAAGAATGCTACGACAGTGACTTGGTGGACTACTGAAATAGTGGTCTCCGGTTCGACCCCCAAAAAAGACACAAATTACATCTAAAGGTGGTTTTTTCCACTGGACGACCTTTCGCAAAATTCTGACAAGCATCCGAGAGAGTATATTAAAATGGAAAGCTTCTCAATTCAGCCAGTCGGAATAAAATTTTAGGTCCCTTCCTTCCCGAAAATGAAAACTCACATAAAGCAAATGGCTGTCAGAAGCGAGATCCGAAGCAGACGTGCGGCACCAACTATTTTGCTAAAAAAGGTGAGGGCTTAAAAGACTCACGACTGTGTGTTGTTGTCGAGGTTTAAAGACTCACAAAAGTGTGGATTTAAAGCTGTTTTTTAACTATGTACCTACATCCACCCACTCTTTGTTTGAACAGTTGAATTTTGACAGCCAAATCTTCATAATATGTTTCTCTTGGGAAAAGGATCTTTCTGTCAGGGAGTGAACCAGCACTTCGCTTCGCTGTCCGTCCATTGACGGCCTTAATTTGTTTGCAAACTAACATACACCACCACTTATTGAATTGTTCAGCTTTTAAACCTTTTAAGTCGTTAGTTCATCAAGCCTTTGTAGCCTTTTGTTTTTTAATTAATTCGACAAGTTACCAGCAGTTGACCTGGGAAGAAGAAGTCAAGCTTCCAACTAGCTTATTTATCAGTTCTTGTTACATTAATATGTGAAGGCGATAAGCCCTCTTTTAGGGGCTGGCTTATATAGAAAGCAAAACGGTTTCCCACTGTTTGAAAGCTAAAGCTTATTTATGGTTTAAAGCTATAGTGGACTGCTCCTGATGACTTAGAATCGATGGTAGAAGATCGAGTGTGATGGACGGTGGATTTGAACGTATGAGGCTCACGTTGACCCTCTAAAATTATCAAGATGAAGTGGATCTTACAACATCGTGAATGGATTTGAAAGGTAACTGCGATAAAAGTAGATCTTCGACAACTATAGTTCCATAGATGGACAGACAACTTAGAGGGCTACTATTTTTATAGGCGCAGTTTGAGGATACATCTCGAAAACAAGAAGCAAAATTTTCCTAAAACTGCATGTCCGTTGTTATACGTACGACTTGTGCTTATTTATCATATAACACTTCCCATGATCTATCAATGATGATTTTTCTTCAATTTCAGAATTCGATGGTTTGAAACACGACTATCGGTTAGCAGCCTAGCTTAAGAGTGAAGCAAATCTATAGCTACCGTTGCAACTCCTATCTGCCTTGAGTTTTGAAATGATTCCCATTCCCACTGTTGAGTTATAAATCATCCGCAAAGTACCAGCCAAGTTTCACTCATGTATCCACCGCAAAAGCGGCGTATATCTACATCCAGCAAAGTGGTAAAATTACAGACTATGCCCTTATTTTTAATTGACCGACTAATTTACCCGAATTTCCACCAAAACAATTAAATGCAAATGTTGGGCAATTTCAAGTTCAGTTTGCTACCCAACCAGCGTCAACACATCCCATCCAATTAAGTGGATTAACTTCCTTAATTTTCATTCGTAGAATAAGGTCTCTTCAACGACACGGTCTTATAATCACCATATGCCCGCTTAAATACGTTACCCATTTCGTGTGTGGCATGCTCAACATGCACATACACTCCACCATCTAACTATTCCATTAATAACCCAACCTTTACCTATGCAAGAAGGTCGCAAGGCAATTCTCCCGAGTCTCACTCTTATGTGGGCTTCGTTGCGACTTCCTATTTTATTTCCGGCGATACTGTGTTGTGTTGTGTACTTCTCTGCCCACCAGTAGTTGTTGTGGGCCAAAACTTAATCGTATGTCTCGACAGTTGGTGTGTGGTTGTTGGTTTTTTTTGTTTTTTTCGGTGAAAACCTACAACACCTACAGAGTACAGAGACGGTTGCAGCAACTCTCCTACACCCACGTTTCATGCAGAATTTCGTGTTGATTTTTGTAAAATACAATTCTGCCACCTGTTGGGTCAATATTTGATTTGTATAACACAATTTGTATGAATCCTTGAATTAGTCAGTGGCTGTTTGGCTAACGTGGGTCATTAAACCGCAAATGATTTTTTTTTCGAAATCGTCTTCATAATGGGATAAGTAAACAGCGAAAATATGGTTGTGGAAACTTTTGCGGTTTTACAGATGAATTTTTGGGGCCATAATGAAGTTGGCAAAGTTAGGGGAACTCTGGCAATAATGGTTGCAGTTTGTGGCAAAGAAGCATCCGCTTTCGTTATTTTATGTGACAGTTCGAATGCATTTGAATGGAATTTTTGTTGGCCTTCAAATGTAAGGTAATAAAAAGTTAAATTGCCTTTCGTCGGGCAAAATCTGTGGAAATGTTTTCAATATCTATGACTTGACCACTACCATGTTTGACGTTTGTAAACATCTTGACAGTTCGCACCTTTCGCTGCTTATTTCTGTAGATGGAAGTTTTTATTTTGAAATTTTAATGCGACATTTCGAAAAGGTGCGGAGTGTCAAAGTGATTGCCCTTTTCAAAAAGGGTTTGACGTTTGTGAACATCTTGACAGTTCGCACTTTTCGAAAGGTGCGGTGATAATTAAGCTTTGTTTGCACTGCCGGGGGCAGAGAAGTCAAAGTGAATTTGGGTGTTATAAAATGTTAATATTGCGTCCATAAATGGCAGTTGTTTTAGATTCGAAATTCAAACACTTTCGGTTGGAATGATTTTCGAAATAAGTGTCAAAAGGCCATTTAACATACCAGATAAACTGCCTCTATTAACATTCACACTTTCAGCGTATATCCTAGGAGAACATAAAATTGGGGCACAAAATCGAATGTCTCGTACCGAATGTCAATTCGATCAATCTTCGAAATATACGTCAAAAATGTATTTTCATTTAATAAATTTTATGACAACAAAGACTTTGAAAAAAAATGTTGCTCAAAACTTTTTGCACATTTTAAGTTCGATTTTCGAAATAAATGTCAAACAAATTTGGCAGACTTTTGACGTTTAGCAAACTGAAAGGATGACGGTAATACCTGCAGAATTTATTGTTTACAGATGAGTTTTCAGGAAAATAAGCAGAAATCCAACTCGATCGAGTTCGAAAATAGTTTGAATTCGAATTGAAAACTGTCATTGAAGTGAAGTACTTTTTAAACAAATGTGGGTCGTACCAGTTGCATATAGGATCCTAGATCTAGTTTCTCAAAAACATTTGCGAGTTAGTTTAATTTTTAAAATGATGATGATAACAATATAAATATTGTGACGTACAAAAAGTGTCTAGGATGTCAATCTACTGAAGTGAGTATATAAATAGTATCAAAAGTGTTGACATGTATATCGAGTAACAAGTAAGTGTTTCTTTGTGATTTTCATTTTGTAATGAGCCCAAACTCGTAATCGGTTTAAAGTGAATGCAGCTGCACAATTCTCTTAACATATTGTATTATAAAATGACTGAAACAGAACGAGTAGCGAGTGAATCCACTTGTTTGTTTTTTGTATTACCTAAGAAATACAAAGTGTGGCAACTAATTGTAGGTCAATTCGTGCACTAAAATCGAATTCAATCGTTTACGTCATTATACACTTTCTTATAAATGCGCTACAAATATATCGAGTAACGAGTAAGTCAGCGTTTGTGGATTTCCATTACCAAAAGGCGGCAGCTTGTTTAAGTCAAAAAGCGTTCTCAGTTTAAAGCAAATTTAATTGCTCAAGTCTATAAAATTGTTCCGAATTGACAGGAAAATATCGAGTAACGAGTAAGTCAGCTTTTGTGGATTTTCATTAAGAAACACAAAGTTTGGCAGCGGATTGTAGGTCACATTGCTGGTTTGAACACCATTCAATTGCCTATGTCAGAACACATTCTAATGCTCCTATCTACAAAGTGGTTGGATAATAACGAGTAACGAGTAAGTGACCCTTTATTTGATTTTAGCTAGAAATTAGAAATGTAACAGATTCTTGTCGTATATATTCGGTTAAAATGGTTTAAAAGTAGGGAATGTTAAAACATGTGAAGTATCGAGTCGTTTAGTTCTACAATTTTTTAGTGCTGAGCTCAAAGTTTATTCAATTTATGAAACAAAGTTCCAGAAAATGTTATAAAATGGCAAAAATAGCTAGTATTCATTGGTGGAACATTTTATCAGCGAACATATTTCTAACAAGGCCGCAAGAGTTTTGAACATTAATTTGCTGTTGTTAAGGAGGGAATACGTAAACGTATTTTCATAGAGAAATCTTGAGATCAATTTTTAATCTATAGATTGCACTTCGAACGAACGTTAGTCTAATCTAGTACAAATTGTAAAAACCCTACAACAGCCGCAAATTGTAGAAAACCTCTAAAAATTATTTCACAAAGCAGGGATGTTTGCCAAGTTGGTTTCTGCTAACACAATTTTTCAAACAGTTTTTAAACGACTTTTAATATACATTCATTAAATATAAAAAAGGCAGAATTAACTCCCGACAACCTCTCACGATTACACTTAATATTGCCTGTCTTAAACGCGCATCAAAACTTTATTACCATCGATTACTTGATACCCCATTATTTATACACCTCTATTGACGCGATGCGCTCCCACCACAGAAAAGGCGTAATGTTCAAAGTACTAAACATTAATTACACTATCACCGATTATCAAACGTTAACAAACAAAAATAAATAAACTATCAATGCGATTACACTAGCTGACCCAACAAAGTACACACCGACAGTCGCTCTTTTCTCGATCATAAAAAATTCAAATAAAAACACCAACTGTCATCCTGACAATTATGCACATCCCATGATATATGCCATCCAACACAATGTATTTGGGCATAATTAAAAGTTATTGTACACTGAAATTCTTTTCGCTTAGAATATGAAATCATAAAATTTGCACTTACTATGTAAATGTAAATGTTTCGCCTTGGAAAGCTCATAAAATCGCGGATTTTCAACAATATTCTTGTTCGTTTTTATGCTCTCCATCATGCAACATTGTCTCGTGTAATAGAGAAACACTATCAGTGTCACGTTGGCTATGGTGCGGGTTTTTATTGCGCGCTGTCATTCAATTTGGTTATGTAAGCTCGTACACAAAACTCATTCATCAATTTCATTCATTTCCTGTGCTGCAAACTCGTGTGTCGCCTGTCTTTGATTTTGTTTAAAACTCTCACAATTAATTAACTAACAACAAAAAAAAATTACAAAAGGAAGTAACTCACAGCAACAACAAAAAACTTGACATTTTGCCACAGTGCATACAATCTGCCAGAAAATTTGTGTCACCGAAAGAAACCAAAATTCTTTGGCCCGAAACTATAGTTTTTTGTTTTTTTTCGGGGGGCCAAAGTTCAGATGACAGCTAGTGCTACACTTGGGCGCAGAGGAGTTCGTTTGTACTTTGCGACCATTGAGTGGCGCTTACACTTGTGTAATCTAATAATAATTGTTGGTCTATCTGAATAAAATATATTTATTTTTTTTTTGTTTAACGAGGTCGTGCATATAAATTGTCGTACACGCAGTAAATTGCGTTTTATTTTCGTTCGTATTATGGTAATTAAAAGTAATTTAGAAAATGTATGGTCATGTGCGTTCATCTCTGGGTGAGTTTTATTTGAAAAAATTTAATTTTCATTTTTTCGGTTACACTTATGAGTTGTATGATTTTTGTTATTTTTTAAGAAATATTGTATTCGAGTTGCGAGTACTTGTGCTAATTGATGTTCCGCATGGATTGGCACTTCAGTTTGGCTTTTGAATTTATTGCAGTACACATTATTTTGTTTATTTATGGTTGAAACGAATTATGTGTATGAATTGCTTGCTTTGAGAGGGAGAGTCATGCTTCAAAGGCAAGTTGGAAGATCAAAGCATTCAATTATTCATATTCCACTCGGAGTCTGAGGTTTTTGGTAACGAAAACAGGGAACAAAAACCACATGTAGAACGAAGCTAATCTGAGAGTGGAAAAACAAAAATAACACGAACAGCACAGCAGATAAAGAATCGCAATGATTTTTTGTTAAATAAAAAATTCGACGGTGACGGCGATTGATTCAAGGGTCAACTACAGTAGGCTTATGTCGGCTTAAGCTAGTGTCAAAAAGTAAGTTAAAATTCACCGCTGATCCTGCGGAAGTCGCAATAAGCTGTTGTGCTGAAACTTTATAGAATCGCCTTTAAGTTGGATTACTCCTACCCAATGATTCTTCCTTAAGTCACTCATTGACATATTTTTCGGGATAAGCTTGTTTCACTAGAATTCGTGTCGTCGTTCTATCGTTTTAAGGTCGCTTGTGTTCTTTTCAATCTCAGTCTAGTATCTTGATAATACAATTGAACAAGTTTAAGTTGCACAAAGTTTGACAACCGCATAAAATTTCGCTTCGTCATGACCTTTCGGCCAAATTTACCAACAAATAAGTGTATCCCTTTCCTGCTATTCGCCAAGATCTTTGTAAAACACCCAGCGCTCGTAAATTTTAATATCGTGGCCCAATTCGCTAAATATGTCCTCTAAAAGTTCGCATTTTCTTCTTCCGCGTGGGTTTTGGCGAGTCGCCAACAATTCTTTAATCCAAATACCAAATATTATATGAAACATATAACGATATCGCCTAGGATTCTCAGATGAACTCGCCGGCGAACGAAATCTTCTTCCGGGGAATTAGAAGCGAACGCTTGGCGAATGGACTGGTTTACTGGGATGTTCTGCAATGCTAAGAAAAATATAAGACTTAGAGTGTTTCATACACCTTTGTCCAAAACTTTGCTTTGCCACTTGTCAAGTTGTACCACTTGTCAAGTTTATTCTTTCGCTTGTAATCAGCTTTTTCATGAGTTTGCATCCAGCGGTCGGAATATTATAGGTACCTTTATCTGTTCGAAGAGGTAGTGTAGCTCCGTGTTCGGAAAATTAATAAGCTCTAACATTTCTTGGGGAATATTGATTTGATGCACTGTCTTCCAAAGAGGCTAGCGACAGTCTAGTGCTATCATAAAGACTGATGCCAATGACTTGATTGAATATGGAGATATTTTTTCCATTATTTCCGGCAAAAGTACGGAATCGGGAAAAAGAAAGAAGACAGTAACCACTACCCTTCCTGACAGTAAAAGAAGAATATTCCACAAATGCACTCCTATGACCACAAGTCAATCCCAGTCAGCCTAAGTTTGTCGAGCCTATATTAATGCACGTCTTAAAATGGACTGACATTTGAATAGCAACCTACTTAACCGAATGACAAACTACAACCTCAGGTGACCTTACCCCTAGAATTCGGGACAAACGACAACAAGAAAACAATTTGTCACAACAGCAACTAATTACATTTGACGCTGACACACATCGATATGTCATCCTGTCGCGTTTTGACACTTTTCGAGAGACTTTTCATCACCCCTTTGAACATTTAAGGCCCACAGGTACAAACACACATTCCTAGAACTCTCATTCAATCCATTTATATACCCGCAGCCGCGACAATCAACTTCACTTCAAACGAAAAACAGCGAATTCATGTCAAATATGACAAGACGTCGCCACAATGCAATTCCAATTGCCAATTAACAAAAGCCAAACGAAAAAAAAATCAAATTTCAAAAGAAATCCGCATTTGAAAACGATTTTTCGCATGCCTGCGTGTAACAATTCGCCCTCCCCCCATCCTGCACCAACAACAACAAAAACATGAGCAATCTGCCAAACAACATGTACGAGCACACACACGTCTGGCTGAGTGTCAGATTGGTGTAGCGACAGTGGCGGCGGCGTCTTCCATTAGGCATATTGAAGTCCATCGTGTTGGATGATAATTTATTTGAAAAAAAAAAAAAATGCGCTCCCATGCAGTGGTAAGCTGTTGCCACACTGTCGGACACACTACCACCCGCACACGGCACACCGCCCCAAACAACAGCAACAACAACAAGTTGTAATTCGATGGCTAGAAATGTGCTTATCCGTGTACATTATGCATGCGGTTATGGGCGCTTATCCATTTACACATACATTACGGCCGTTGGGTTCGTCGAGTTCGTCCCCAAATAAGGGTGCGTTCACTGTGGCTAGTTCCAATGGCCCCCATGCCACACCAATGTGTGTACGCGCCGAGCAAATAGAAACAAATGGAAAATATATATCATTTACATGCACCGTCAAAGAGGAAGAAGTCTTTTTTTTTTCTTTTCTTCAGTGTTTTATTTTTTTGTTCATTCCTCTTCCACTCCTCGTCTCCACTGAAACACTGCTGGCATGGCATTGAGGAAATTTCACGAGAAAAACGTTCTTCGAAAACAAGTGTTGAGAGTGCACTCTCTGGAGAACGCGAATCTATTTCTATTTCTGGGACTCGAGGGCGTATGTGGAACATTTCTCAATATGGCCGTGCTAAGAATGTCGGTCGTGTACTCGTATTTCAAACATTGACAGGATGCGGCGGCAATTTCACAAGCAAGTGTAATCTGTCCTCGACAATTAAAAGGCGTCATCGGCTAATATTACACGCGATATTCAAAGTCTGACCGACAGATGTTCACCTCCGAGTATTTAAGATAATTGTTTTTTTTTACAAAAGCAAAAGCGCTCCCATAATGAATGTAATCACCCACCGACAACTGCAACTACAACTATTAAAAATCCATCATCGCGCGGCGGTTATCCGGAGTTAGGCAGAATGTGCGGTACGGGTGCGGGTTTGAAGCGTTTCCTCCACAACCGGACTGTACACTGTACGTATATGTAGCTGCCTCTCTCAAAAGCTGTGATATTAATCTTGAACTTTATGTTTAACTTGAGATAGTATCGTTTATTTCCCAGATAAATGTGCGGGCAATACGCAAGTGAGAAACTGCATCATTAATCAATAGGTTGAAAAAAAATAAAATAAAAAACGAAAATGTTCGAACGACGAATTGAAAAGCGAACAGAATTGCTTGCAATCAATCTAGCGAAACGATTAGAAACCACGTACACAAGATAATTGGTGTTATTAGTTATGGAAATTAACTCTAATGGAATTTAGTCAAAGTTGGGGTGGGTTCCGCTGCCAGACAGAGTTAAGTGCGCCTCCTGGCAAGGTCTTCTTCATTATGTTTTTAAATAGGGGCAGTTGGAGAGCAGGTTGACCAAGCCTTTGTTGCAAAGCGCAGAGTCTTTGAGAATGGTCGAGTTTGGGGATTTTTTTTTATGGAACTGTTAACTGGAACTTCTATGCTTTATAAAAAAGATTGTCCAAAGACGTGTCACTACCAAAAATTTATCAGACTTTGAAATTAGTCGAGGAAAGGCCATTACGAATTTTGAAGACAGTTGTCACTTGTTGAGTCCTTCAGGGCTGAAGTTACAAATTTGGCAGCGGCACACAGTTTAGTCACAAAAAAATCTATCCAAAACCTGGTTGTAACCGAAAAGAAGACTTTCAGAAACTTGCTTATTACGGGCTGTGAAACTTGGAAAAAAGGACCACCTCTGGCGAATATGGGATTATTCAGACTTTTAATGATTTCATTATTTGCAATAACGATTTTATATGTGTCGAAACAAGAGGGAGATAGGGTGACTGATCAGCGATTTCAGTCATACCGAGTCACAATTACAATGGAATGCACGAGGCGACAAGGACACTCAAAAATTTGTCATACTGCAAGAAAGTGCCAGCTACATATGCAACGAATCATCTTTCAACAGATTGACAGGCAATTTCAATCGTTTTCGTTGGTTTCTAAGCAAAACCGTTCAAAATCGCCTTAGTCAAGTCTGTACCTCTGCTTTAAGGTGACTTTGGAAAACGATCTAATCCTTGAAGTCCTTAAAATCAATGATACTAATTTCAATGAAATATATTTAGCCGCAGTAAAGTGTATCGCAGTCTTTTAAGCTCAAGAAATAGAAACAGCGATTTTTTCATTAAATAAATAAAGCGATAATAGGTTTGACAAGGCTTCAAAGATTACTTTCATATAACATATTAACCTCGATCTTTAAAAATCTACCGAAAGTACATGTAGAGAAGAGAAGACAGTTGGACTGAAAGGAGTTCCTATCATCTGAGGATCGCCGGCGATACATGTAAAGGGTGTCCCACAATTCACACAGAATTTGAATTTCGCGCCATTTAATAGTACAGTGATGCCAACGGCAAAAAGATAACGATGTGACAGCTGACAGTTCGGGGTTAGTAAAAATGGAGCGCTATTCGAAAGAACAACGCATTTTCATTTTTGAGCAATATATTAAAAATTATTAAGTTTTGTCAGCTACAGTCCGCAATTTTCGTACAAAATATGGCTCTCAGTTACTTATTAAAAACGATCAACTGTGAGGAAAATAATTGAAAAATTCAGTGAGACTGGATCGATTAGTGATCTTAAAAACTCTGGCTGTCCTACCACAAGTCATTCAACAGAAAACATCAAATCAGTTCGCTGACAGTCCAGAAACATCAATTCGACACGATAGTCAAAAATTAGGCGTTTCGAGAAGCTCTCGACAGCGAATTCTCATACGAAAGACTTGAAACTTCAAGCTTACAAATTTCAACTGACTCAAGAATTGAAGACTACTGATTATGCAGCGCGAAGAGAGTTCGTTGAATAGATTTTGGAACAACAACAAGTGGCTGCTGATTTTTCGAACAAAAGCATCTTCAGTGGTGAAGCACAGTTTCATCTTGTTGGTTAATCGTCAAAAATCGTTTTTTCTTTGGAGTTTTTTGAATTCAAAGGTCTTTGCAAAGAAGCCCACGACCACCAACGCCTTGAAAGAAGAAATTGGGAGGTGTATTAATGAAATTCAGCCACATTCATGCGAAATGGTCATAGAGAATTTCAATAAAAGACAACATAAAGCCGTGGCGGCCATTTTTCCGATGTGCTGTTCCATACATAGCCCCGATCTGTATACTCTATGAATCAATAAAAAATTTAAAAACCTTTATTTTCTATAAAAAATACATTTTGCGTGAGTTTATGGGACGCCCTTTACATACATTAAATTTACAGCCGCTGCTGGCGCAGAGAAGGCTCTTTGGAGACCTATGCCGATTCTATAGATCCTACCGTGGCAGAGGATGGAAGAGGGATTAAACGGAATTACTCCTCGAATTTGTACACTTCTTGACAACCACGAGAACATTACTGTTCCAAACCTTTTTTTGCCAAATGACAAGAAAATTTTTGAACGCAGAAGCCGTGGCATATTTTTTTTTAAGACTAAGTACAAGCTATATAAATGCAAGGGCAGAACGAATGCCTATTTCCAAGCATCTCGGAACAAAGGTAAGTCTTTCCCAAAAGATGTATTAAAACAAAAACCCCTATTGCACGCAGAGGGAGTCTGAGTAGGTTTTATGAAGGTTAGGTTAGGTTGAGTGGGGTTGTGAGATCATTACACAAGACCAGGCACCAAGACGTTTCCATCGCCATCCGCAGGAGGTTTTTATGAACATTTTGTCAAAATCTGTTTGCTGCGAACATACGTAGTAGTATTTTATCCAATTATTTATCATTTTTAAACGTCCCACCTATATCTCACAAGTTTTGTGAATTTAAGTGGACTCTCGAGCTGTCGATCATCCACCACCGACTCTTAATCATCAGGGGCAAACGAGTTGTTTAAAATGAGCTAATATACGTTGAGTTTGCCTCTTAAAAATAAATAAGTAAATAATTAGCACAACGGGGGTCTAATTGCGTCGTCCGTGTACAAGCGGAATTTGTTTTTGTTTCTCATGTAAAATCGACCAAATTTTGTGATTATAGCTCGTTGACGGAAGTGGCGATTCGACCCTAGGTCTACGCAGGACCCCTCTGGCAACCACTCGATTGGGTTAGCAATTTTATTTTATTTATTAGGCTAACGAAATGACCTACAATTTTATTTTGCCTTCAAATGTCTGAATTGAGAAGCTTTTTCGGAACAGTGCAAGAGGTTTTAGGCCAGAAAAGTCAAGTATCGAACCAAATTTTGCACTCTGACCGATTTTCGAAAAAAAACCGGGAATTACAGATCGACACATACCCATCCATTTTTAGCGTGTTTCGGACAAGTTGTACAAATGTCAAGCTTCAGCATCCCAGCCAAGTTTGTACGTCTGTGAGAGATGGCGATGGAAAAGTCTCGCTGCATCTTAAAAAAACGAGAAAAGGAGAAAAGCACTACCGAGCCTTTGATGTCTAAAAAGTAGCTTCTTCAACATCATCCTTGAAGCGATTGTACCAAACTGACAAGCCAACTTCAGAGGTACAACTTTTGTCCGTCCAACTGCTGGCATATGCTTAAGAAGATGGGAAGATCGTAGCGAGCTGTCAGTGGAACCCTTGTAATTATTGAAACAAAGTCGGGGAGGATGGGTATATAAGCTCTATGTCTAGAATAAGTTGAGGACAATAAAAATGATCTCTTGATATATGTTTACCGATTCAGTGCCCAGATTTGAGACAGATCCCATCAGTGGGCGATGGTCCTAAGACAAACGAAGGCAGCTTGGACAACTTAGAACGCCTACGTACACAAATTTCGTACAAATTTTTTTGTAAGTGTGTCCAGGCAAAAAATCGCCTTCGATGCAATTTTATTGGTACTTCCATCCAGTGGCCCCAGACTGTGAAGACTGCCTTCCCCTTCTTATATCAGCGAAGGCAATAATTTTCCCCTAAATTCGAAAAGAGTTCCCCTAACCAAAATTTGCCTTCATTTTTATATGACATTTAAATTTGGAATGGTTTCGCGTGAATGCATTCACATGCACAAAAAATCTTACGTAGTCGTTCGATGGGCTGTTTTCTTTCATATTTAGTGGGAACATTTCATTCTGAGTAAACTTTGAAGTTTGTTTGTAGTGGAAATGCGTTAAAATTTTACTTTTTCCCCTTTTTTTAAGCTTTCCCCTCGTTTTCCCCTTTTTCATTGCAAAATTGCCAAAATTGGCGATTTTCCCCTCAATCTGGGAGCGCTGCTTCCATCCCGATACTCGCATTTGACACCCGCGTAAGCTATATACAAGTGACAGCCAAATTTAAAAACACCCACGGTCCAAAAAGTTATTCTCGGGACTCTACATAAAGTCCCCGCTTAGAAAGAGAGGACGAATTCAAACTTCTACCGACTTTCTGTGAAACCAATCTTTCGATTTCCTCAATTAGGTTGGCAAAGGAAATGGCCACAAGAGACATAGATATAAAACAACGAGAACGAGCCCAAGTAACATATCACAACATGACTTCCCCAAATTTAGTGCACGTTTCTAGGTCAACTATACGTACATCCCTTCGGGGAGGAGGTGCGTCCCCATTTATCGTGTAAATCCAGCCTCCCATGGTGTTTTCATTGGAGCACACCTCCGCCTCCTGCCAATGCGGAGACTCAATTAATTGTTCATTGAATTAAAATCACGTTTGAGTGCGCTCGCCCATGCTTTTAATGATGATTGAACAATTCAATTCCGCGTGAGTTTACGATCACGGCGATAAATGTTGATGAAGTCGAAATTATGTTCGCTTTAGGGTGGCGCAGAGTGTCGAGTGTCAAACGTGTAGTGCTTTCCTCTGATGGAATTGAGTGCTAAAATCGCCCTTAAAATTTGCTGCGCCATGCCGCCCGCATATGGTGACTAACGAAAATGTATTCAGGTGAATTCCGCTGTGTTTATCTCTAGTCACGGTGTGTCAACAGACAGACAACGCGGAAAGGAATTCCTACGAAAAGCACAAACAAGGTGTCTTGTCTTAGTTTGCATTTGATGTAGCTCTGTCCCGTAGGCATGCATCCAGCGGACCACTTGTTTGCACAGCACACGCCTGTGCATGACACGGACAAAATTCTCTTGAAGGTTATCGTTATCTTGTTCCAGCTAACTGCGATACGACTTCCAAGTCTTGTCAGTTTGTCGGCGTGGAAAATCGATTTTCAAATTAAGTCAGAGTCGTTTTGCAGTCCTCATCACTCAGCCTTTCTCAATTGCCTGTGTAGCACGAAGGTGGAAATGAAAGGGAATGCCGAAGGAGAAAAATTAAACTCGGTATAATTATTTTTGTGCCTAATACCCTGACCTTGAACGAATTTCGTTCTCGTCGTGAGTTCTCTTCACAACACTTTTTGTATCGTTTCATTTTTTTTCTTGAGTTTATTTTTTCTGCTGGCGTTTATTTATTACCCAAGCTGGTTCTTAATGCTCGTATCTGAATCAGGGAACAACGAGCAAAAGATATAGGTACTCTGATGATTTTTTTGGGGAACTGTTTTTTTTTCCTTTTGTGTTACATAGGTTTTTTTATTTCTTTATTTATTACCAAACGCCATCGATGTGGTGTGTGTGTGTTCGGTGGAGTTCTACTTGCGTGCTCTGTAGACAGATAAATATGATGGTTTGGGTCATTAAGTCGTTTCAGTTGGATTCATATTGGATTTTTGGCTTTTTCAAAGTCAGTAATTTTATTTGTTTTGCTTGATAGAATGGTTTCCACTGAGAATGTGGATGGAGAGAGGTAGAACTTGCAAGGATTTGGGGGGATTTGAGGTTTTCTATTATTATTTTTAGCTTGATCACTTCAAGTGATCCTCAACGATGGACTGGCTGGAGATGTTTTGATTAGAACTCAGCTGGAAGGGGATTGGACTGTAGTTGTTGCTGATGGTATCTGGAGCACTTTTTAATGCAACTTAATATAAAGAGAGCCGATTATTAAACAAATATGTCCTTTAAATTTTTTTCTAACTCCAACTCCTTTAATTGAAAATTTGTAAGAAGTGACTGTAGTTTGTTATTTTACAAAATATATCAAAAGTGATCTTTAGCTATCCATACTCGTTTTAAAAATGATCCATACTACTCACGCCCTCTTGTACCTTTAAAAAGGAACCAATCAAACAGATTTTCAGTGATCGTTGATGAGCGAGTGATCGCATTAAGAAATTTCCGCAATTTGGTTATTTTTTTATTACAAAAAAGCTCCTCCAAAATGCAAAAATCGAAATGATCTTCAACGATCAGTAGTTTGACAGTTTTCAAAAGTGATCGTGAGTTGGTTGCTGTTATTATAGAATTTGCTTTTCATTTGTAATACAGAAAAGCGATTACAAATAAATTGTTTCTTAGATACGCCGATCTACAATTTTGCTATTTTTTTGCACGATCAACGATCAAAAAGAAATTGCTTTCTCGTGCTCAAAATGTCCTATCTTCATTTTTGTTAACGTTTTTGATTAAAATGTCTGATTTCAATAAAATGACATTCAATAGAAAAATTATCGCTGAACATAAAGGCAGCTCCTAGCATTCCTCATAATTACAACTATAAATTCAAACCAATATGCATCGCTTTCTTTATTCATTCAACAACTCGTGCTGTTATTTATCAGTATCATCAGCGTCCAGCTTAATCCTTGAGCAGTAGTTTATTTTGTATATGCGAAAAATCACGACTGAAAGTAAAATGACGTAAAATTTAGTTTTGGCAAAATCATTTAAAACGATCGATTTATATTTTTATTGCGATCTCTCATTTCCTCTGCATATGACTAAAAGGTGAAAATTTAAGTGATCCTCACTTGATAAACATGGATCAACTTAACGAATGCCAAGATTTTGCCCTAAAAATTATGAAAACGCAAGTGATCTTCAGCGATTAACGCTGATCGAATAAATGATTTTACAATACCACAAAGTGCTGATTCTCAAAACAAGGAGGCAACAAGTATTTCAGGCTCCCCCGAATGGTAGACCTAAATTTGTATTTTGGCATTTTGTACTACCACTGTTTATGAGGCAAGTGCGTATAAATGCAAGTGATCCTCGGTCACTCCTCAAATTGTACGTAGTGAAAATTTTTCCACGGGAAATAATTATCTTTAGAAATGTTTAAATGCAAGTGATCCTCAGTGATCCTCAGGTATCCAAAGTGATCGAATAAATAGAATTTCACAAAAAATCTAAGAAACGCAGTTTTTTTTTGGCAGGATCTCCCAAAATTGACGATCTACGTCTTCATATGCATGAAAGAAGTGGGAATATCGAAGTGATCTCCAGTGCATACGCATATATCATTGCAGTGAACTGCTTTTCCCATCCAAAAACTTTTCTTTAAAATGAAAATGCAAGTGATCTTTAGTGATCAGAGCTACCATCGTGATCGAATTAAACGTCAATATGATGGACATTTTTATACGCCTTGAAAAATGTTAAAACGCAAGTGATCTTCAGTGAACAAAGCTGTCTTAGCTATCGAATAAAACAGCACAATGAAGTTGGTTTCGGTAGTGAAAAAGAAGGATACAGTTCTTTGACTTAGCTAAAGTAGCCAATGGGGGACACTCTTTAGATTGAGAGATCATTTAAAAAAATCACCATAACACGCAGTTTTTAGTTTTTCACTAAAAAATTCTTAAAAACGCTATAGTGGTTCAGTTTTTTTAATACTGCTCCTGAGAATGGCGACCTGCAGCCTTGCTTGCAAATTGAAACTATCAACCCCTGTAGTCTTCCGAAGTTATGGGTAGAAAAAATAATTATTTCTTTCACTTTCGACAATCTCCAAGGTCAACGGCTACCGATGGCAATAACACCAGCGACCGTGTCGACAAGCCGCCATCGTAAATACCCTCACACGCCCAAAAAGATCAAACGCAATTCAATTTATTGCATTACTTCTTTCGCCACTTTAATGTTCTAATTGGCAATAAAAAGACTTCTCCCTTGCCGATTTACAATAAATTACCATCAAATTTGTATCCCAAAACATGTGTACGAGAAAAATTCTTTAAATTTCCCCAATTCTCGTAATTTTTTTACGTCCAACAGAAAGCCCTCGTGTGACATTTATTGAAACACTCCTCAGTGGAAGAAATCCGACTACCAATTCACTGATGGATTTATCCCCCGAGTGCCACCTCATCAACGTCATAATTCGTTACCATCCTCAAGTGTGTGCCTGAGCCGAGCACCTTGTGCGTTACCCTTTCGTTCCAAATTTATGTGAATTAGCTGCCAACTAATTTTTTTTTCGTCTATTGTGACACATTAAACAAAACACAAGGTCGCATCAACAAAGTAACAAATTTATAAATCTTTCTTGTGGATATTTTTAAAACACTTTTTAACATCAACTTTATGTAAATCAAATCGAGTTCTTTTCGAAAATGGATTTCCACCAGGAAGTGCGAGTGGGAAAAATAGCACGACGGACAATTAATCACCGCCACACATCGTTCAGAGGGTACTCGTATCTGTGCCTTTGCAGGTGTGAGATATTTTTTTTTGGGGGTTTTGAGTAAAGAATAATAAAATTAATTCCAATTATTTATATTTGACTAATTCAGGGCCGAGAGGAATATTTGTTTATTTTTTGTGACTGTGGCGAGGCCAATTTGCATATATGTAAAAAATTGCAATTTATAAAAGAAAACAATTTGTTTTGCTTCAACCTCAAGTCGTTTTGTTTTTGGCTTTTATTTGAGAGAGTCCAGTACAAAAGAGGATGACCTAGATCGCCTTGAGTTTCATATTTATGTTTATTTTTATAGTTGATGAGGGTCTTTTGTTTTTTTTTCTAACAATTTTTTTTAAGTATGGTTATTAGTTTTTAGTTGATCCGTAATTAGGAATATTAATTGTGTGCTAAATACGAGCTTTGGAACAGACGCGCTCCCATCTGTTTCTGGGCACAAATGTGGAAAAATAAATTAATCCCATTAATGTTATGCAATATAGTTGATTAGGTAATAAAAGCTAGGAAATGTGGTCATTAATGGAACGGAACGTATAGTTCTGACGCCTATAAAAAGCTATTGCGATTTTTTTTCTCTCTCCACTCATTTTATTTGATGACATAAACGACTTTTATTTGTTTGCAAACTGGAATAGATGTACTAATGTGTGTGTTTTGTTTGTCTACTTTCAGAGCTAAAAACGGTGCGCTAACTATGGTAAGTTGGAGACATGCTTGGAGTTCAAGTCGTTTCGTTGGTTAATTTGAGATTTTTATCCGCCGCGGATAATCGCATTAGTGCTTCACAGCCCCTTGAACTTATGCAGTACTTTAGAAAAATTATAAAGACAGTAATTTACACGACAAGTTTTACAAAAAATGTTTTTAATTTTCTAGCTAAAGCTTGTCATTTTACACGGAGCAGGTTCTCTTCGACATTGGATACTTCCCTCGGACATTGACTACTTCCCTTGGACATTGACTACTTCCCCTCTCAGTTTAATTTTACGAATTCCTTGAGTTCTTGTCTTAAAAAAGTTCGTTTAGTGCTAATTGCACGTCGGGAACTACCTACATTAATCGACCAACAAACTAGCATTAAAGCTGGTTTTTCTCGGATTGGCGCCCAATGTGAGACTTTATAAATTATGCCCTACTTAGTACCCAAAGAATCTTTGACTTAACTGGTGACCTACGCGGCACAATTTCCAAAATGAACGCATAACTATCCTTTGAGGGTTTCTATGGGCCTCCGAAAACGAAGCTTCAGACGAAAGCGACCTCTATGTTGAGGAGAGTATTTACCAAGCTCATTCTATTCGTAGAGTCTTCTGTTTTCGGGATAACCCGTATTTTTTATTGGATGGCCATCTATGATATTATCTTTGGTCCAACGCGTAATTAGATGTAGCCGCCAGTTTTTAAAGCGTGATTTTGTGAAACTTCTGGTGGGAATATTGCATCTCACCGGAGGGTTGCCTTCGAAGAATAAACTTATGCACTGTTAAAGTTGAAAACTGTGAATTAAGACGAGGAACATTCATAACTGGCGCCCAACGTCAAATGTGGTTCCCAACGCAAGCATTAAATTACCAGAGTTCGAATCGAAAACGGGATTTCTCTGCCAATGGCAGCAATATACAACTCTTTAGAGTTTTCGGACTCTTTTTCTTTGACAGATGATCAAAATTGGCACCCAATGACAGACGTATATTTTAGGAATACGTCTAAATAGAATTTTACACTCATTTGCAATAGCGAACACTTTTAAAATCTTCTGAAAAACCCCTCTAATCGTCCCCGCCACATTTGAAGACCCCAATTTCCTATCCCTGCGACCTCACTTCCTGTAAATAAATTTCACAGCTGGCGCCCAACGCAATGTCCCAATTTTCCTTCAGTCTTCCAATACCCATCAAAAATGATTACATCTCCTTTCAAATACAAATTAAATTCCAACTCAAATTTTGTGTTTACGCTACGTGTGCCTCTTTCTTCTTTACTCGTACCTCGCGCTGCATGTGAATACCTAGTTATACATTCCGCGTTATAGGCCATTTCGTTCCATAAACCTGCTGCAGTTTCGATCTGAAATCGTTTCACTTTTGCTCGCTATATTTAGACAATTGTCCGAGTAGTGAAAACAATTCGACGTGAGGCCGAGACGAGGGTGTGCTTTAATTGATTTCGAATTTACAAAAGATAGCGAAATAAATTAAAGAATTATTTGGGGTTTTGTCCTAAATCAATAATTTACACGAAAATACCATTCACATTCATACCAAGCCCACAGCGACGTACGTTTGTGCGGTTGTCCACTTTACGAGAACGCGCGGATTAAGTGGGAGGAGGACCGAACGGAGAATGATATTTATTTCGATTATATTCTTCCTTTTTTTTTTGGGCACGACTTACGCCCGCGATGGGGTTAAAGAACGTCAGCATTAAGCGATAGAAAATGATAGAGATAGATAGATAAATGGATATGGATAGATAGTTGTAGATACATCTCTGTGCGGGGGGTTGTTGGTTAATCACGTTCGACGTCGGAGAATATGGATTATGAGGGATGAGAACGACGCGATTGGGGTGGACGATTACCAGGCGCCGAATTTATTGGAAAAAAGAAAAGAAAAGAAAGAAAGTTTTGCTATCGATACTTTCTTGTTGTTGTTGGATTTTTATAGATTTGTTTATTTTGTAATTGGAAAATGATTTAGTGATGGTGGGTGGAATGATGAGATCCATTATTAGGAAATATCAAAGTGGCTGCGGGTAGTTTCGAAAAGTGATATTGGCCATTAAAAGCACTCATACATATATGCGCAATGGAAGCTTTGGCCAATTTGCCTTTCGTAAGTGGCTGTGTGTGGAAAAGTTTGCAGTTGCGATGACGAGGCTTAATGCAAATCGATTGCGCGAAATTGTCGAATTTTAGTATTTTATAAGTGCTTTGGATGGGCTTTTGTTTTCTACCCTAATAGCGGTTTGTTTGGTATAACTCTTATCAATAGAGAGACAAGAACACCTACTTTTTGGAGCATTTAAAATTGGCGCCCAACGTTGGAGTGTAGTTCTTAGAAAAATCTTTGCCCCCACAGGTGAACTTTTAGATGGCAGTGTGACTACAGAAAAACAGGGGAATGCCTTGGAAACATGGATCCGAGATGTTTTAGATGTTTCAAAGTAGCTATACCAGGAGATGACGACTTCTCCTTCATCAGATTGATTCTATAGGTAGCCTCAAGGTGGATAAGGTTTCCAAAAACAGGTTGAATTTTTGTTAACAAAGTATTTCCTTCTCTCTAGTAACATTTTAAGAGTTTGTGACAATTTTAAAGCACTTTTTAATGTCAAATAGTGATGAACACTCATAACTGGCGCCCAACATGAAATATGTGTGTAAACTTTCTTGACTTCAGTTCCAAAAATAGATTTGCCTATCAGTGGTTACGATATTAATGTTTAAAGTGCTTTGGAAGTTCTTTCCTAAGAGGGATGAAGAGGAATCATTCATAAATGGAATTGGTTTCCAAGAATGGGCTAACTAGTTACTCAATTAAATTGAAAATTTTATTTCTTTATCGCTGGAAATAGTAAACATGTTTTTTATTTACGTTTAAAGCTGTTCTCTATGGCGTATGGAAAGGAATCATTCATAGCTGGCGCCCAATGTAGAACGTATTTCTTCAAATGTGTGTAGTCTCAAATCTAAGTGATCTCAACAAAGTCTGTAGGCAGCGACATGTTTTTTTTTGCGAAACTGGTACAGTTTTTAGTGGGATATCCTATTCTCATGAGAATTTTACTTTGTCGTCCCCAAGATGTTCTATCTCAGTAGAAATTAACTGAGCGATAAGTTATATATACCGATGTTTAAAGTATCGGTAGGTATTTCTATCACCTGCAGCACTTTTAAAATATTCACAAAAATGGCGCCCAACGTTGCATACATTACTAATATTTTTGCTTAAATTTTACAAATAATCTACTTAACCTATCCAATATTCGTCAACATTATTAGTTGCCACGCGAAACGTTTAGAAAAAAATCTTACACCACTAGTAACAGCATCACATTTCTATTCGCCTGATTAAAAAAACCCACTCATGACGCAAACGGCTTATACCATAAAAAAAGACTGAAACCTTCAGCGATCTCGGGTGAAAAAAAAAACAATGTCGCTTCCCAATTTCGAAGGAACGACGCGTCCCATAAAAATCACACAAAACCGATTCCGAAACAAAAATAAAGTTTTATCAGCTAATAAACTTCCTCGAAAACCCCTAATGAAGCCCAACCTTCTTTCTTTTTATTTTTTTTTTGTTATTTTTCTTGTGCCATTTATCTACCTATAGCATAACAAAAGAATTTCCATATCTGAAACTAAGCACATTTATTCATTAGGACACCGGGTATAACATACACGACCGACGACGACGAGAAGAGAGAAGAAATATTTGCCATTCACTTACTAATTTGCATAACGACTTACTTTGTTGCCCAACTAATTATCAGTTAAAAAAAAAAAACAGAAAAAATGCTAAAAGCCACCAAACAAACTTTTTTACGAGATATTAGCGTCACATTACGACTAATGTGTTTGCAGAATGTCGCCTTTCGTCGAGCAATGAAAATGCGTCGTCTCCTGCGCTCTTGGAATAAATATTGATTGCTCGCAGGTTAATCCTACAAAAACCCGAAAAGCCTCTCTCCAGTGATTAATCATTTCGACAAAGTGAATTTTGAAACATGAAAGGGATTTGTGTACACTTTGCGTCTGATTAAATACATACCTACGCCAAACGTCAGAGGTCTATTTTAGGGTCTTGCGATAGCACACCTAAGACACTCGGTCGCCATGATTGCTGATAAAAACTGATTGTTTTGGGAACAGAAAGATTAAAAAAAAAAACAGAAAAAATTATTAACGACATTTAATTAAATGTTTTCCTCCTTAGCGCACCCTCGCAGTCGGGTGGTGTACTAAGATGGACATTGTACATTGTACATGTGCATACAGACCACCGGAAACAGGGACTCACCAACATTAATAAAATCGCCCTTTGGCGTCCAATTGTCTCGACCACCCATACCAGCAACCGAATGAACTCCACACTCAGGGTGGCTATCGAAATTGTGCTTCTCCGCCCCTGCCCACAGAGCGAGGAAAGAAGAGAAAAACAAAATGTACGTATTGAAATGCCAGCAGTTCTGTGGCGCAGGGTGACCTCGAAATGTGTATTACAAAGCTTTATTCTCTTGCACGGGGAGTGTAGGGATAGGGATAGAATATCTCTCCAAGCCGACCCTTAGCGTGAGTGGTGTTTTTTTGTATATAATGTTTGCCATTATCACACACATATATCACTTAATAAATACTTTCGAGACAGGAATAGGAGAAAAAGTGAATAAATGCACGAACAGAAATAGTCGACGTAAAAAATTGACCCAGGGATTGGGGGCAAATAGGACTTTTTGCATCAATCACTTTTTCTTTTTGAACGGTTGGTGATGTTTGTTTTTGCTGGTGGGACGGTTGTTGTTCATAAATTTTGGTTTATGAAATCGATTCGAATGATTGATGATGATGCGATGAATTCTGTGCTGAGATTGAAAGACGATAGAAGACCAGCGCCAGGCACTTTCGCTGATGCTTTATGGCAGAAAAAGTGGAATGGAGAGTTTTTTGGTCTTTGATTTTATAAAAAAAATGGTTAACAACGCTCAGACAACTTGTCTTCAAAAATGGCGCCCAACGTGGCAGTGGTTTAAAGATAAACAAAAAGGTGGACCCCCGTTTTGAACCACCAAATAGGGATATTACATTTTGATTCTTACCGTCAATCTAAAAATTAATTTCGTGAAAAAATACTCACGATTTATAAAAAACCTGTGCCGACTGTCCAGAGGAACATTCGAGCATTTCCATTTCTTTACAAAATATCTGCGAGGACGAGAGTCAGATCAGAAAAGAGCTAGCAGGTTTGACAGAAGAAAAAACATTTTTTGTTTGAAAAACATGCTTTAAAAAAATGGCGCCCAATGTTGGATTTACTTATTTAAACAAATATTCGAACATTTCCGAATACAAGCACGTTAGGACATGTGTCTTACCCTTCCCTATATAATGTAACCTACTTAAAAAATAATTCCCCAAAGAATGTTCAACCCACTAAGCAACGCTCTTAGAAAAATATATCGATCTCTGAGGATCGTTTCGAATTAAAATCTACATTTCCTTAAGTTATACTTGTTTTTATATTAAAGAAACTATCATCTTACTGCTTTCCGAAAGTTATTCCCATCGATCATGCCACGCAAATCTTATGAAGATGAAGCGGAAAGTTCTGCCGAAGATCACCAACCTAAAAATATTTTAGACCAATTCACGTCTATAGTTTAGAGTTCCTTCGGATCGTGTTAAATTTCAAAAGTTTTACTAAAAAAGGAACGGGTGAGATATTTAACAACTGATCTCCAACGAAGATCGCCTCTGAAGATCAGAAGTTAAAAAAAAAAACATATTTTGTAAATTGATAGTAAGCTGTCAATAAAAGCCAAAGATTGTATTGATCAGTGAGGATCGTCCCTGTTTGTCTTTTGAACGGATACATTTTGAACGTAGTCGCCAAAGATTAGTTCAGAAAATTAGTTAGAACGAAAACGACCGTTTTTGAGAAAGGGAATACATTTTTCCTCTGTGGAAGGACCATTTTAAGAAGCCCTATGACCATTATTTGCTGTCAAATGAGACAATGACTGCCTCGATCACTAAGGATCGCTTTTAAAATAGTTTTAGATCCATTTGAAAAGACATCGCAAACGAAAATTTGACTAACAAACTTTAGAAAAAGAAAAGATATTCTTACATGAATTGAGCAAAGTTTTCTGCTTAAAATGTTTGTATAATTTCAATCCGCGTATGAACGACTACTTGCTCGAGAATGAGGCAGATTTGCAGAGTGTCTCGATCACCGAGGATCATTTTAAATGTAGTTATTTTTATGGGAATAGTTCCCTTGTTTCTCTTAGCAATATGATGTTAAAATGTGAATAGAATGACCTTTTATAAATCCATTGATAGGATGGCCTTTCTAGCAAGTCTTACACTGAGGATCACTTATGAGAAGTGATCTTCGACAACAAAGATGTCAGTCATGTATGGTTTGGGTTGCCACTAAACTTTCCTCCCACAAACAGGAGAGGTTACAGAAGAGGTAACAGAAGAGCCTTAAATTAAAGCACCCCATTCCATTTTGATATTGCCATATCAAGCACGACCAGTGGCATTCAAAGAATTTCATTCATCATTGTGAGGGTGATACGCTGCTTCTTCCAAAACAGTCGAGCTACCATAGGTAGTCAAGTTGACACTATTGAGAGGGAGACACCTTTTGAGCGTTCTTCGCAACCGTTTTCTTTACGATTAGCCCACAGTGTGGAACATCTCAAACTGCTTTTCGCTTACTCAGAAAGACCCACTTCATCCAACGTTGGGCGCCACTTTTAACAAATTCGGGTTTCCACGCACTCCAAGTACAAACCCAACTCCATCATACTACACAACCTTGCAAAGTGAAATTTCAACCACTTTCCAACTCCCTCGATAGAAAATAAACGGCGCCATTTAAAAATCACCTCAACCACCCTTCGTCTTCCAACTAAATCTCATCCAATCAGTACGCATTAACTCTCCCCACCCGCAAATGGAATATAAATGAAACCATGAAATTTTATCTCCTTTCGAAATGAATGATCTGCCTGTGAGCGAGCGGCCGAAAAGTAGGTGTAAACCATTCCATTTGGCGCACGATTTCCGCAAGTATCTCATAAATAAATCTAATTCCATCTGAGGCTAATAAATTGGTGTCTGTATGTAGGCAACATGCATCCCACACCTTGATCGTTGCTGCTCCCTGTTTCTGGTTTCTAACTTCCTTCACTTTGAAATCCTTTCTGCAGGAGCTATTCTAAGAAATCTCCTCCTTGTTAAAGAACACAATTTACTACCTCAGAGGGTAAGATCCACCAGCCACCGCGCCCACGTGTGCCGGGACGAAATGAGAATATTGCGTGCGATTGTCACCTTAAAAACTTTACACCCGGACAGACACTATAGGGCTTCGCTCTCTCTCTGTCAGTGTGTTTGTCTGTGTAAATGGTAAAAGTCACGTCTTGCGGCTGGAATAAATATATCGATAAGTCCTTGACATCAAAACTCCTCACCGTCCAATTCAATAGCAGTTTGCTTTTATACTTTTACGCAATAGAATGAACATTAAGGACGAAATTTTTTGTATTGCGCGCGTGTGTGTGTGTTTGGTGTAATCCGAACCTAATGGAATTTCGCACACGACATCAGTTTTTCATACTTTTCAGCCTTGGATTTGTTTTAACCTACTTCTGTCCAGGAAAATCAATTAACCCGAGCCACCCGAGGGTGGGCCACAACTTTTGACGTAAATTGTAATCTAATATATTTCAAATGATATTACAGTCCGAGCCTGAAATCAGAACAATCCTTTCAACTTTCCAATTTGAGTGGGATATTGCTTTCCGTATATCGACCATAAAAAGTCTCTGTGTGTACAGCGCCGTTGTGCGTTTGAATGCGTATTGGTCGCCTTAAGCATTGTCGTGGCGCCAAGCGACTTTGCTCACCCATACGCACTCAGACGGTGTGTGTGTGTCTGTGTGGGGCTTTTGCCTTGGGTGGTGGGTCGTTACGGTGTTCATTAGAGAAGAGAGATTAACTTAAATTAATTGTTGGGCTTTCGGGCATGGTACGATAGTTAAGTTGTTCTGAGTGCAAATATTCACGCAAGGATAATGAAAGGTGTGGGTCGGGCCGAGCGGGACACCTGAGTGTACCGGAAATGATGGATGGCGGCAATGAATTAGCATGCGTGTTGAGTTTTTTCTTTTTTTTAGCAAAAGGGGTCATAAGTACATACATAGATGAATTTTCGTTTTTTAAATAATTCAAAATGACATTCACGTTCCGCTCTCGAGAGAATCACAAGAGTTTAATTGCCTGCTGGCTTTATGGGCTTTTAACAAGGTATGTGTGTCACGGTTTCTGGGAACTACTGGCGGCACACCTCGCAGTTGTTCATGGCCTTTGGCGGAATTTCGCCAGACTACGCGACTGTGCGGACGATGTTGTCAGCCCCCAGGGCTCTGATTAGGCTAAGCACATGTCTCATATGGAACTAGTCCCACCGCGATTCTACTGAGTGATGCTATTAACCACCAAGTGAAATAGACTGCACCTTTCGGGTGCCATGGTTCAGTAACAAAACACTCTCCTAGCTATATAGGAGACTAAAACCTCTACTCGAAGCCTAAATTCGCATGATGCCTTTTGCAGAGAAATTTTTGGGGCTCCTACTCCAAGGCTGGGTAGGCTGTAAGTGGACACGGCCCTGATGCTTCATATCGTAACCAACGAATCGCTAGTAGGCCGTAAATTTTCAGACGATTATCGTCGAAGCGACAGACTTCCAAACATTAAAACAGTTCCCCAGGAAAGGATTTTAAGGACAGAATCTGTTTACGTCTCGCAAAACATAAGATTTGACTTTATTTTGGTCGATAAAATTTCGAAAACGATATCGTCCACACGATAATTGTCGTATGTGATTTGCCACGCGGTAATTTGACTCAGAAACTCTGCCAACTGTCTAAAAATAGTTATCCCCCAAAAAAGGAATATATTGTGATCGTAAAAATGAGAACGATATCGTCCAGCCGATAAATCAAAAGAAACAGATTTTGAATGAAAACAATTTCGATGCGGGTTCCCAAAGTCGTTACCACTCTGAAACCTCACCGACTCAAAGCTGGATAGCGATTTCCGTAAGTCACCAATTCCTGCTAACAGCACTTGCCAGGCGATATTTTTCCACACTTCAACACCACCTACTGCCAAACAAAGACAAAACAAGTCAATAACAATGATTGTGTTTTTTCCTATTTGCTTTGAAGCGCCTTCCTTGAATCTTATCGCTTGAGAAACCGAAAAAAAAAACAACAAATATGACTGTCAAGTTCAATGTTTTTGACAACCTCTTGGTTGTTTTTTTGTCGTCTACTTTTCTGTATTCATAATCCAATTGAACACAGCCCCGCTCTGTGTAATTTGACATTACTTTGTCTGTGCCAATGTGTAGGCGCGCACCGCACCTTTAAAATCTGATTATTGACTTTTTTTTTGGAGATTAGCCCAACCAACTTATGACAGAACATGCAAAATGCAATTTAACGACAGATCTATGCAAATGGGGGTCTGGCAACGATAGACAAAATGTCAAATTTCCCTGTGATTGATGTAAGTGGAACTGTTGACTGCATAATAAGATGCAAAATATAATCAGAACATTTGTTTGTTGGCATTCTTCTGAAGTACTTTCAGCTGCTTGTGTGATATCAAAAGAATGTGGCATTGAAGCAGACACAAGTGAGAACAATAGGGCCTTTGATTAATTGGAATTGTACAGTATTTTTGTTTGTGGATACAGTCAGGTTTAATGAGTCAAGATCGTTACTTTCAGAAAAATCGCAAACAACAACATTTTTAGCACAATATGGCTTTCGGGATTACTTTGCAGAAAATGATCGACAAAGGAAATCATTGAATTGACGCGAGTAATTTTTTTTTACAATGTAGAGTGAACTCTTTTAAAATTATCTCATATTCAGAACTCAGTAACCGATTACAATCGATTGCCATTGGACGGCGGCGGCTTTTTCTTCCTGAATAAAAAAAAAAGATAGGTACCTCCTGCAGCGTCCATTGTTTTTCAACCTTTCCCCCAGCAAATTAATGAAAGAATTCTGTTCTAGAAGCACTCTTCTGTCAAATACAGCTTTGGACATAGTCGGGCAATAAAAAATTGATATGGCGTACTTTTATACTGAAAATGCTGCCACTTGGACATTTACGTCACAAAATCGCAAATGTCGAAGGTCGTTGCTTTGTATTACTTTTAACAAAGCGAATATATCGAACGTTCTTTATTTTTGAAAGATAACTGCTCCTGTGGTGGAGTATTGAATATACTGAAGGAAAAACTTCACTTCCGTTGTCGTATTGTGATGACTACTGAGCGAACCGATCGATCAAGACTAAAATTCTGCCAGAAAACCAGTGAACTGATGCGCAAACGTCTATTTACGAAAGCCAGCAGCTTAAGACTGACAGTTATTGTCTGCTTTTAGGAAAGAACGCGTTTCACTTCCGCTGGCATATACACCCTTCCCCCCATGTAGTTGCCTATGGTCTGTCTTAAAAACAAGCTAAGAAAATGAAGAAAGATGGGATAGAAGAGTAGGTGGTCATTTACAATTTTCCTTCAAAGGCAATTGATCTTCAAGTCATTATCATCAGTTCGAAAAAGATCAACTACGCTCCACACAAATGGATCTCAAAGAAGTTAAAAAAAACCCAAAGATCTTCGTAATTTTGACGCAGTGGATCATCGGACCTCTGAAGGAAGAGTTTTAAAATATCCCTGCCAAACAAATGCCCTGAGAAAGCGTCGCAATTATCCGGAAAAGGGTTTTGCCGATCATTTCTCATAACGAAAGTGATCGCTTACAATTCGATACATATAATATGAAATGATCCTCTGGGCAGATTGGCAAAATGACTGATCCCCTTTTTGGACCCCCTCAATCTGCACTGAGGATCATGTTTTTCGGATCAAATTCAAAGCGATTAGGAGGTGAAGACATAGGAGTGTTTTTATTCAGTTTTCTGAGCAGCTATCAAAACTGAAGATCAGTGATCTCCATGGTGATCCTCACTAAAAATTGGAGATCCGAAAACAAACCTGGGATTGTGACATTAAAACGCATCGTATGGTAGGATAAATTATTCGAAAGATCGTCGTTTTTCAAAATAATTGAAACTCCGATCCTCGCAATTGAAAAATTTAAATGTCACGGCGGCGGTGGAAATAAAGGTCCATTAAACTGTTTGATCACTTCACTGGGAATGCATTTTCTTAAAACAACTGACCGATCGACTCTATAAACTGGTGTGAAATTCCTCAATTAAATAGAAGAGATCCTTTATAAAAATGTGCACCAGTTTCGATCAGGAAACCTGTGAAACTAGCACCGAAAATATTTTGTAAATGAACTTAAAAGGAGGTGGACATAATTGTTTTTTTAAACCTAGTGATCGACAAGCATTGAAGCGAATATTTTTTTGCCGTCGCTGGGCGGTGATCTGTGAAGCAGTTAAACCCTCGATCCAATGTACCGAATGAACTGAACGATCGACGCTATAGACTGGTGATTCTCAGTAAAAGAAAAGGGATCCAGAATAGAATTATGCAGCACTTTCTAACAATGGAAACCTGGGTTCATGATTGACGAGCAGTGATCTGTAAGGCAGTTTGAACCACCGATCCTCACTCTAAATTTCAGGGTTTCAAGAAACATATGACGTGCGTTGAACAATCGCACCAGAATCTGGTGATCCTCAGTTGAAAAAAAGCCTTCCTCAATAGAAATATGCAGCAGATTCGAACGCTGAAAACCTGGGAAAGGTGCATGATCGACCAGGAACAAAACGATCTGTAGGTGGTGATCTTTAGGGCGTTTGAGCCACCGATCCTCACTCTCAATTTGACGTTAAAAAGAATTGCAAAATATATATTTTTAACAAAAAACCGGTCAAAACTATAGAATCGATTCAACTGATCCTCCACAGAAATATGCCGCTGATTCGTAAAACCCAAGTGGGCAATTCAATTATTACATAAACGATCCTCAACAGTTCCTTGAATCGTGATCTACAAAAACTAAAACCGATCATTCACTTCGAACAAGTGTCATTTTGCATACAAGGCATACCCACATATTTTTCTAGAGAACACTGATCAAATTACAAAACGAAATTTTAAGTGTTCTTGTTCTTCTCCTTTGGCTGCACAGATCCTACTGTCAAAACTCCATAACATCCCACGCCATGAATTAAAAAAAATGACTCACCTTGATTTTGGCATATTGATAAATTTTACAATTTTTAACTTCGTCGTTTTCTTGTCCACAAAAATATATAAAACAACGAAAAAAATGCACACACACCGCCGAATACGAATGTAAACAGTAGCGAAATGTTAATATATATTTTTTTAGTCACAATTTGATCAAGATTCTCTTCACACTCGTCGTCAGCGTGTAGGCGAACAGGATAAATGATAAAAATTGTCAAAATATTCCATAAAAAAAAAGCCAGAGCAACGTGATTTTGATCACGACAAACACAAAAAAAAAGAAGACAAATAATTCAAAATGTCGTCGCCACTTAAACAAAAATCATTACAAAAAAAATTAGCAAGCAAACAAAAATTGTTACTTTAATGAGTTCCTTTTTAGAAGGTTAGAGACGATGGTGTTTCGGTTGTTTTTTTTTATACTCTTCTTGTGATTTGCATATTAAGTGGTGAAATCGAATTAAAAAAGAAACATTTTGGGACCCCATTCATGTTTATTCTTTCAAATGAAACGAGTTGCATTAGTCATTTGAATTTTTGTATATTTTTGACATATTCAGCGCATGAATCTCACGGGATTTTGCATCCGGTGGGAATTGCTTCTGTGGGCAGCTTGCTCAGCCAATTAAGAAACGGAACCATGCGCTCAAATTAATTTCAGATAAGTGAAGCTCTTAATTGAATAATTACTCCAGTTTAGAGTTGGAGTTAATTAAACTCGATTATGGCAGCTGCTATAAAAGAAACACCAACTCTCATGCGAGTGAGCCCCATTAATCGTCATAGCTCTCTGTCGATAAAAAAAATAACTTGTTATCGAAAAAATTCCAATTGCGCTCTGTGACGTACGTTTGAGA
Source organism: Cheilosia impressa (assembly GCA_948293265.1). Taxonomy (NCBI): domain Eukaryota; kingdom Metazoa; phylum Arthropoda; class Insecta; order Diptera; family Syrphidae; genus Cheilosia; species Cheilosia impressa. The sequence continues at coordinate 4,125,698 of OX411882.1, forward strand.
TAAACACACGAAAAAAAAAAACGAAAGAAACAACTTTTTTATAGATACAATTAATTAATTTGATACTGTAGAGTTACACCAATACAGCTGGACGATGTGTTTGTTTTTCTTATCAAACGTTCTTGGCAAGGACGTACACAAAAGCATGAACTCATTCGGAAAGATTCCAATTGAAAATGAAATTGAAGCGATGACAAACGATAGTAATTACAGCGGTATGGGAAATTGAAGAGGACAAGCGTTTTCGTGTTCCAGAAACGGAATTTCAAAATATCGCGATTGATTTATTTTGAAACTCGCTCGACTGTCAATCGAGACGATTCGCAAAAATAAATGTCATTCGATAAGGGCGGCTTATCTGGACTACAATTGGAATGCATGTGACTGTGGTAGTTTGTATAGCCTACTGCGAAGTGAGCACGAGCACGTAGTACTTTTGGCTGTGAAAGCTGCAGGTTGAAATATATTTTTGAGCGAGACAAAAGGTTTGATATTGACGAATGACTTGCTCGAAAGAAATGTGTGGAAAGTGACATCTTACCTGGAAAAGGAAAGAAAAAAATAATTAGTAGGGAGTTTATAGAATTTTATGGTGGAAATAGGTTGCAGTTGAACAAAATGTTTTAAGAAAACTGTCCTCAAAGAGGCATTCGACAAAAAGCGATCACCCAAGCAAGTGATCTTGAAAACGATCATCAAGACAAGTGATCCTTAGAGACAACCTATAGGCAAACCTCCTTTCCAGAAAAATACATAAAAACCCGATCTTCAAAGAGCCATTTGATAGACAACGATCATCGAAGCAACTGATCTTGAAAACAATTCACCGATCTACGACATTTAAAGAAAACGATCACTGAAACAACTGATAATAAATACAGTTCAAAAAGCACTCCTACATTACATCTGAAATTGCAGGACAATTTTGATTACAAAACTGATCTTGAACGGGGATTTTTGAGGACATCGATCATTAGTTCGTCCAACTGATCTTTCAAGCAAAAATATCTTTTTAATACTGAAAGCAGATCGTTTCTAGTACAGAAGATCGTTGTTTTGAAAATTAGGAAGAAAAGTCGTTTTTTATACGAAGATTTGACAAAAAACGATCATCCGTGCAAGTGATCTTCAGAGGCAGCCGCACTGCAATTGCCTTGAAGGGCCACCGAGCCGTTTTTGGTTTTGTAAATCCTATGAGCTTATAAATACGTCTTGAGATGCTTGCAGATAATCTATGTTCGAATTAATTTCGAAAACCGATCTTTAACGAGACAAACCCATGATCGTTCTTTTCAAAAAACCTGCTTTCCATATAAGAGTGTGGTGCAAATGACGAAATAGTTGACACTGTTTGTTAAGGTTTATTACTCATTGGAAGATGTGTCACTATTGGTGAGCGGAACTGATAATCGAATCATATTCGTCAGCAATGCAACGTTATCTGCACTTTAGTAAGAAACTAACTGCAAACAACTTCTAATGGAAAAAAATTGAGAACACGAAATAGAATGTGACGAACAAGTGTTATTTGCGTAATTAGTTACAGTTCCAACCAGAAACAGAGTTTGTGTTCTGCGACAGTAAGTGCTTGAACAAGTTTTGTATTTTTGAGGGTCTGTATCGCGAGTGTTATCTTTCTCGCTATTTCCGCTGTTTACACCGCTCTACGCTATAAGAAAAATCGTAAGCTTTTAAGCGGATAGAATAAAAGAAATAGATCTTCTACCAAAAAGCAGGGGCAAATCACGTGAATCGAGATTTTACTGACTAAACGATCTTGCATATAACCGTTTGATGCATAGTAACGAATTCGATTAAGCTATTGGCGAACTGATCTTTTCAAAGAAGTTTCATCAAATAACCCTTTCACTCGAAAAAACTAGACGATGTCTACGCGATCATGGACTCGCTAGGCGACTTTTTCCATAATGAGCCTACACTTTAAAAGTTGCAGTGCCAAGAAAATTGTTTTTCAATCACCTGAGGATCAGTCGAGATCAATTCAAAAAAATATGATCTTCTCAAGATCAGTTGGTTAGGGAAGTAGCTAAACTAAAAAATTAGTTGCGAACGAGTCGGCGAAGCAATTCTGGTACTCAAGTTTCAGGAAGATCTCAATTTGTTGCAGTCGAAATTATTATTGGGATTGCCTTTTAGAGAATAGTCTGAAGATCAGTTGGTTGAAGATCACTCGACAGTATTTCTAGAAAATTTGTGTTGGGTGGGAGATCAGTAAAAATATGATAGTCGCCTTTCAGAGGCAATTTTGAGGATCAATCTCTGTGCTTAGCACAGCTTTATGGCGGGCAAACAAATTGATCTCCGCATTTCAGAGAGATCTTTTGAGGATCATTGGTTCGAAAATCACTCGACATCGTTTGTAAAAAATGTAAGGTTGGCATAGCTTTTTGGCAGGAGAACAGAACAGCCAAAATATGATCTTCGTCTTCATTGTGATCGTCGGAGGATCAGTAGTTCGAAGATCAGTTGAGATGTGATGTGTGTGCTATATGACAAAAGGCCAGATCAATCAAAATATTATCTTCGTCTTCATTGTGAGTACTTCGAAGATCAGTTTAGAGCTTTTTTTTAAAAAAATATGTGATTGGCTTTGCTTTATGACAGAAGGCTAGATCGCCTGAGGATCAGTTGTTCGATAATCATTCGAGAGCGCTTCTAGAAAATCTCAGTTCGGAATTGCTATGTAATGGAAAAAACGTGGATCTTCGGAAGATCGGCTGATGGAAGTAGCCACAATATCACATCTATTCAGAAAATGATTGCCGATCCTCCGTTGCAAAAAAGTGTTTTTCATATGCCTTAAAGGCCCACAAACGATCTGCAAAAAAACACCACAGAAGATCGAAGTTTTGGGAAGTGATCTGCAAGCGATTTCTTGCGGTAACCTATTAGCAAAGCGCATCCATCTCACACTCGTATTTATTACGACCCCATTCCGCTAGAAAACAACAAATAACCCACTTTCCACTATCTAAATCAATAAATAAAAATCCTCCCTCACTCTCCCTCTCTCTCTGATCCTTCTTCGATGTGCAAATTTATCCAAATAAAAAAGAAAAAAACACTTTCAGCAACCCAACACTTATCTCGCCCCGCTATAGATTTAATTAAAACCAAAAAAAAAAACGCTCACCACACCGCAGTCTGCTACTGACATTCCTTAAACTCCAACCGCACTGCGTTTGCTTTGTGGGCACTTTTCTTCCTAATTCAATTGAAATTGAATTATGTACGTTGGACGACCGACTAGAGAGAGAGGAGATCTCCTAATCAAATTGAATCAATCCATTCGAAACCACATTTCGATATGCCGCTCCACTGATGGAGCGCAGGCATGGAGCACACACAGCACTCTATCCCCGAGCGTGTGCGCGTTTGATGTTTGTGTGTTATTTTTGGCAAATGTTTATGTTGACTTGAACCGTGAATTTAATTTGAAATTCAATTAGATTCGCAAAATAAATATCTCAACTCGCAGCAGAGAAACAAAAAAAAACCGCACATTTAGAGAAAGAGAAATAAATTTAAAAGCCAAGTGAAGGACTGCAACTAATTCACAAGTGACAAGATAAATGAGTGCTGGTACACAGTCGCCGCACAGATAGACATAATGGCACACACAATAGATTGCTTGTGCCTTAGGGAGACGTTTCAGATACATATATGCATGTCCCCGTCATCATCATCATCATCATCCACTTGACTCAGAGCGCATTGATAGGAAAATTGCACAAACGATTAACTCTGCTGCAATCTCATTATCTGCGTGTCATCTGTGGATGTGATTCTAACCCACTTTTAGGGGCGAACTGGCGCCACTGGCATTATTCAAATAACAATCGTAATTCGCCAATTTAAATGCACATATAGGATAGCGAGTGCGTCTCATGCATCTCCCAGCGACGATCACTTGGTATCAGTTTGATTACAGAGAAACCAATCGTTTACATTCGATTCGTGCCTGAAATAGTCTCAGATACGCGCTTTTGGGGTCACGGTTTGCATTGGAAATGTACTAGCACTTTAAATATTTCAACTTTTCACACCACACCGCCGACAGTCGTTCTATGGAAATTCTCTCGTGCCAAAGTGCTGGCTGCTGCTTTTCCTTTTTCGCTGTAAAATTTCAAATCAACTTGAAAGGTGTAAATGTGCATCGAAAAAGCTTTTAAAATTCTACATACATATTCGCCGATGGGAGCAAACAAAAATACAGAAAAAAAAGACAACAGATTAACAACAAATATTGCAATAATAAAGCACACAGACCGGCCGGCAACCAGTTGCTGGTGGTTTGTGCGCGGTAGTATGCGACGTGTTTCGTATCCGACGACCGGCGGCGGTACCTTTTTCTAATTCACAGTGGCAGATCTTTGGAATTTATATTTTATTACTATGTAAATAGGAGTAAGGTTGAGTTGGAGACACAAAAGATACAATAATTATAATTACCGCGACTATTTTATTTTTTTTGTTGTACCGTGTTTGAGTTAATTGGTTTTGGAGTGATCGTTTGTGCGGTTGGTAATGTTTGGAAAAGGAAACGGTGTTCGATTTGTGTCAGTTGAATAAAAGAAAATCGATATATATAACTTCGGAAATGAGCGCTTAAATCGGAGTTGGGAAATACCACGTAGATTCATTGTTAGTTCACTGTAAGTTCCGGTTACAAATGTGTACCTTATAATTTTTAGAGAACAATTTTCAGCTTGTTATGTAAGAACTGTCTTTCTCGTTCCTCGAAGTAAAGGATCTCAGCCTCACTGATGTTGTGTATCTTTTCTCACTGATTTTCCTTTTGAGGCAACAATAACTATTTCTAAATAGACGCATTAATTTTCCTCTCTAGTTCGACCTTTTTGTGGTTCGTTTCCTTCTAACTGATCGTGTGATCATTTTTGTCGATCAGTCAAACATACATCCAACATTCACACGAAAAAACCATCGCACAATAGCAGAATATTAACAATGATCTTCGAACAAACAAATCGACAAAAGCAAACAATACGCGTTCTTGACAAGAAATGATCATGCCAACTGATCGTACATGCATTTGTCATGATTGCTACTCCTACTTGGAAATTAGTTGGTATGAAGCAATGTCATTCAAAAAAACGCACGTTCTTGAGAATTGATCAACCGATCTTCAGCTCAAATTCAACTTTTTTGTATCAATTTGAAAGCCAGAGTAAGAGCATTGAAAAGGTGTAGTCCTATGAAGGATAGGATAAACAAGATCATTTTGTGTCTAAGGTTGGGGTTACTTTGTTAATGAGCCAGCCTTTTTACTTTATTCATTAATTAGCTAACAGACCTCTGTAGCGCTTTTAAGTTGCTAGAGGTCCTGATCTACTTATACTGGCATCCTTATCAAGGTTTCACTCTGGCCCTCTACCTTAGAATCGACAACTCTGTGAACCTTCTGTTGATGTACACTCGCATGTCAAAACCAAACTCGATCTTAAAGCCATCCCAAACTCGATCTATGTATCTTACAGATTCACAAGAACCTGTAATCATATGAATGGAGTTGCGAAAAATATCCGTAAATGTTCTCGTTCCTCGATCGCCGAATAAGTGCTTAAATTCCTTAATCCCGGAACGACTTCTAAATGACTTCCCGTATTTTTGTTTTACGACATAACTCCAAGACGTTACCACCGATCATCCATCGATCACTTACAACTGCAAATAAAAAAATCATACACATTTCGATTCGCCTTCGATCAAGCAGTGACCAAGCTCTTGCGATCTACCGATGATTGCAATACAATTTTTCAAATTCTCCTCTAACGATCAGTGAAACAAAAAGACCTCAAACACCCATCTAACCGTCAGTAGAAAATTCTTATTTAACTACCATCGATTTTTTAACGATCAGTGATCCTCATCAAACCGTCAGTTCCAATCTAACGATCAGTGATCCTCATCATGAAGAGTTCATTAGGTCTTATATAAATTATGTCATTCAGCTTTCGCTGGTCTCGACATGTCATTCCAACAGATCCTTCAAGGATCTTAAAGAGCTAGGTAGCGATTGGCGCCTAAATGAAAATCAGCGAACAGTACTTTGAAAATGATAATCCAACTGATCCTCTACGACCTCGAAGCAAACGAGTAAGTTGATTCAACTAATCCTCAAAATATCTTAAAGACTTTGGTAGCGATCGGTGATCTTTGTCGATCAGCTGAAGAATAAAAAATTACAGTGTCTAGAAATACCAGTAACGATCGGTAATCGTCTACTGATTTTTGATACACTATTGATCTTCAAATGTGATTCAGCATTCAAGGTTACAATTAAATAGATCGCACTGATCTGCTAAGGATCCCAATGAATTCGGTAATGATCAGTATTTCTTAGTGTATACGAAAGTATATGCCAAAGATCAGTAGATTCAATATTTTTGTTACAAAGATCACAAAAATATCCTTCCCTTATAATGATCAGTGATCTTTTTCTGATCAGGCGATCGAGAGAACAGAAATATTTCACAGCCTCCGTTGATTGTAAGAGGATTCTTTTAAATATGTCTGTTTTACCAATCGAATGTTAAGGGAAGATCATTTATCATCAAGGACATTGATTGGCAGATAGGTTCGCTCTTTGTAATACCCCACGTGGATCTTTTACTAAAGGCTATGAAAGCTACTCAGTGCGTAAAGTAGGCGGACCTATAAATAAAATTCTGGAGGCAATATATGGACTTTTGACTTCTGACGATCAGTGATCCTCTTCTTACGATAACTAAGATATGTCAAAGCGTTACCATTCTATATGATTTTTGTAAAATGGAAGTAGACATTTTACAATGAAATGAGGTCTTATTGATTTTTCACTATACGAAGAGTGGAGCTGCCCTTCTTTGTCTCGACACAAATTTTGAACCTTTGCACAGGCAACTCGAAACGACCTTGTACAACTATATAACGAATCAGCTCAAAACACGATAAATATCAATACAGCTACCATAAACACCCACACAACATCATAAAAGGCACAACAGTCTTGTGTACTCGTGAAGGTAGTATATCTGCTGTAATGACAGTGAAACTCACAGAAAAGGATATCATGCAGTACATGCTTTACAACTCTCGATAGCAATCAAGTCATGGATTCGCCATAAAACCAAAAATAACTCCCATTCTTGGAAGTCAATTTATAGTGCAAAATCAACGAAATTTAAACCGAGAGCACGTTTCCTGCGCCAGCCATTAACGAAATGGCCGGCAAAAGCTGGGAACGGACGTCACTCAAGACACTATCGCGACCGCACCGTAATTAGGTCAAGTGGGTGAGGTATGAAAAGAATATGTTGTGTTATACACAGCAAGCCAAATCCACCCTTCAATCCTTTTTCCAACCACACACAGCGCACACACACTTCGCCCATTTGACATTCAGCAGGGCCCCAGCGTCGTCGTTTGTCACGAAACTAAATGTGAAGAATTTTTTAGCCTTCCCCATCCCATTCCTGGTGTTGTGTACTTTTTAGGGGAGAGCGATGGCAAAATTTATAGTCGCTTTAAAATACCCCCGGTGCCGGCAACTCAGCTCTAGCTCAGCCATGAAGGAATTAAAAACAGCAAAGTGCACATAAAATGTCAAATGAATGCGTTCGTGTGTATGTGCTTTGCATGTAAGAACCATCGCGCAAATGGCGTGAATGTGGGTCAGACACACTGTCTGGAACAGGGGGCGCTTTTGAGGTCGGTTGTCGGAGTGCATTTAATTTCACCCTAGTCCATTGTTTGTTTCTTGTTTTAATTACGTCGTGTGTGTTTGTTTGTTGTGTCCATTGTTTCACACATGCACAGGAGTAATGAAGTGCACATAAAACGCAAACGCATAGTTACAGAGAGCCAGCGTGGAGATGGCGAGAGCAAAAAGTGCGAGAATTGAAATTAACACTCCAAAGAGAAACGAATCGTAATTTGAATTAATTGAATGTGGTTTTTTGTGGATTCTCTGTTAATTATAGTGTGAGTAATTGAGACGCTGTTTTAAGTGATAGTGGAACGAAAGCCGTGAAGGTCAGGGCCTGTTTACGCATTTAGTCACATGGTAGATAAATTTTTTCGACGGGATGGGATGAGAACTTTTCAGCTCATCAAAGTTTGGTGGAAAGAAAATAAGCTAAAATTATGACAGATGTGGGGTATAGTTCAGACAAGAACCGAGGAGTGTATTTTTATAATTGACACATGTCCAAAATGGTAGCGGCACAATTACCAAGCGTGGGAAGTATCTGTATGTAGTTTGAGGGCAGAATTAAATATTAGGACAAAGATTGCGATGGGAAAGAGCATTTTCTGTGGTGGTTGGTGTCTACGCTAAATTTATTTCAATCCAAATATTTTGTTTCCATGGCAAGATAGAAGTCCCATACAATTTACAATCACCGAACAGTTGTTCTTGTTTTAGACTGTTTCAAGAACAAGTGAAAAAAAAATATAAACTGCTTTTAGGCTGAAAGATCGAAAAGGTTATTCATTGAGATAAAGGGTTTGGTTCTGTTTTCCAATGCCTGCCGGTCTATTCCAACGACTAGGCTTTACAGAGGACGATTCTTCCTCGTCTCAGTCCTTTTCTTCTAAATACTTTTCAATATTGGAGCCCTTGGCTTTAATAAACGATGGTAGCTCTTCTTTGAAATATAGCGTTTTATTCTGAAAATTTAGGAACTTTCATGCCCGATATGGGACCTACTTGAAAAAAGTTGCAAAACACATGAGCAAGTAAGGCAAAAGATGTGCATGAGCTACCTTGTGGCATAAGGCATCCTCACACTATCGAGGATAAGCAATGATTTAGGAAAAAATGCAAAAATTGATACTTATGAGGAGTCTTTTGCCCCTCAAAACTATATCTTTCGTTTCTCCCTTAGCTTGGACTCAAACCAACCACAAGCAGCGGTGACAATTGCATCAACAAAAAGCGTATAACTCTTTTCAAAAGTTAAAAAGACCTCTGGCAGTTCGCAGAGTTATAAGGTTGGCCCCTAGGGTGTGTGCAAAAGTATTTACAGAAGGTTGTTCTTCTTGTAAAACTTGAGCTTGAGCTACTTGAAATTTGTTAGCTCTTCGCGAGCTCGTTCGAATCGTTTCTGTTCCATCAATTACTCGCTATTGTGAGTGCCTTGTTTAAGATCCACTTTGACTGTCATTCGGAGTCACGGTTTACTAATGGGCGCTTTGTCATCCAGTTTATGAACCTCCTTACAATTATAACCAGATTGTCCTATGTAAGCAAATCTCTGAACAACCTCAAAGACTATTAGATAAGCCTAGCAAGATGAAATTAGAAACAAAGGTAGATCTTAAAAAAAAAATGTAGGAATATATTTCGGCCTCTTAATTGTATAACCACGAGTAGTATTAGCGCAGTGTCTCCATTTGTTTACTGGACTACTAAGCCACCTCTCGCAAACGTCTGACAAACATCCGAAAGTATAACAGCCATGAAAGAGCTTCTAAATTGAGCCTTTTTGACTTGGCATAAAGTTGTAGGTTCCTTCCATTCATCCCAAAAATATAAACTCACACAAAACGAATGGTTGTCAGAAGCTGGACCTTGGCTACCTAATACGGACCTGTTGTTACAAATATGCATTTTCTAAAACAGGTCCGTATAGGATCCTGACGATACTGAAGCCAACGAAGTATATATACTTTCCTTTTAAAAACTGTATCCAGCTACGTTGTCGAGAAAAATCCATGCAAACGAGGTGGAGTTCCACGGGGCTCCATTTATGGTCCTATACTGTTTTTACCTTTTTTTTGTTTGTGAGAGAAATGGGTCTGACAAAGAAATTCGACAGTAGCTCAATGTATTTCAATGGCATCAAGGAATACTTGGCGCAACAGCCCCATCTTGGACCCTAGGCCTTGCACCATAGAAGCGAATTACATCACACCAACAGGAGGGCAGTTCAGCATGAAATATCAAGAGGGATTGAAAATGTCTATAAAAAAAAGAGATGGTTCATCCTTGATCATTATTATGAACAAATTTCTGCTGGAATATGTCTCATAGGTAACTGATCTGATGCAATTGATGAGCAATACAACAAATGTTTGCAGCTTGTCTACGACATGTTTTCACAACAAATGCTTGTAGCATGTCTACGACATGTTTTCACCATCGCTTTATCGGAAAAAAATTGTCTTTCCTTACACGATCATTTAAAAACAGATTAAAAAAAGACACCTACTGGTGTAATTAAATTTTCGAATCTACTTCTGTGAAATCCTTGTCGTCGACATGTCGCAGACAAATATTTGTAGCGCATTTTGGTGCTTTTTTGTCTCGCATCCTACCTTAATCAAAAAAAAAACACATTTGCCTACTAAATTGTGTAACAAAAGTTTAAACAATAAACTTCTGACACCCACCACCTTTGCCAATCCACATCAAGTCGGTCCGTTGACAAGTGAAAAATGTCTCTAATTTCGAAATATAAACACAAAAATAGCATGCGACTTTTTCACAGAATTGTCTTCAAATGGCGACTTAATTTCTTTTATGTAAAAAACACTAAAAAATCACTAATCGCATTTCCTCCATTAAGCTGTTTCCATTTTTAGCCATATTCTGTTTCGCTATAAGAACCAGCAAACCAAAACGAATTCTTACCAAAAGCCTTCAGAAACTAATGCTCTGAAATATTAATTTATTTTTTCTCCTCATCACTTGCCAAAAAGCAGACAAATTCCATCCATAAAAATCATTCTACACCATAAATCAAAGGAAAAATAACAAAATGGAATATGAATTTAAATGAGGTTGTTCCCTCACTAACGCCCGAACCATAACCGAATGTGTTTCCACTTTGGCAGCACCAAAAAAAAGCAAAAAAAAATTAAAATATTCTTTCTGCATTAGAATGTTGTACATGCTGTTGGTTGTCTAAAATGAAGCAGAAACAAAAGGAAATAAATCCGGCGCAACTCACATCTGGATGGGTGTCTATTCCGAAATATTTGGGAAGTGACTTCTTTTTTTTTATTATTTGGCTGGTGGTTTTTGTTTCTCTATATTCGATTTATCGCGGATGGCTGGAAGAAGAAAAAACCCATCTGCTTGGCAAGAGTGATTAAATACACTCTCCAGATGTGGCATACATTCGCTGTGTCTGTCGCTGTCCCTGTTCTTGTCCCTGTACGATGCGTGCGATGGTTAATTCAATTATAATTGCTATTTACCCGAAGATTGATGCTGTTGGAAGCAACATTTGACTACAGTTCAGCGTCGTAAATCTACTATCTAAAACAAAGCAAAACCGATTTTTATTCAACTCCCACATGCACTCCCTCAATGTGCCATTAACCATTAATTAAGCACACACTGGCGTCTAAATTGGCTTGATTGGGCCAGATATGTCTGAGCGCCGTCTTTTCGGAGGTTCTTAAAATTCGAATTAATTCTTATTTCGAACACGTTCTTAATTTAAGACAACTACTGTGCACTGATGCCAACCTTGAATCAATTGAAAAAGGATAAAACTATAATTAACCGAGTGCACTTAATTAAGAGCACACCACACAATTAATTCAAAACACTTGAAATTGAAAGCAATTTATCAAATTTAACTAATGACTCTCTGTGTGTTCTCTTTATCGTTTCAGATATTTTGCGCAAAAAGACGGAAAAAGTAATAAATAAAGAGACAGCCAGCAGCAACTGGAAACATAAAATACATCTCAAGTGTTCTTATTTTTCAAATGGCCACAAATGTAAAATTCAGTGACAGAGAAGAGAAAAGTTTATCTATATACAAAAGCAACAATAAGTGGAAGTGTACATTTTGTGATTTAAGAGAATATATTTATATTTATTTACGGGAATAAAACCAAAACTAACCATCTAACTGTGATTTTTAAGCTTAATAATTATATTTATATACACCAAGAGGAACAAAACGCGGTTTTAAGGTTCGAATTTTGTTCGTTGCTAGCTAGAGTTTCTGTGTTTCGTTTTTTTTTCGTCTACTTAAGTTGTAAAGTTTAAAGTAAAACAAGAGTTAAATATAAAAAAAAAATTTCAATGAGAATGTTCAATTTAAATATACCACCAACCTCATCACTGCTGGGGATCGATGGCAGTGGACTGTGCTCCACGCCAAAGACCCCGGAAATTGTGAACTCCCTGATAGCGATGTCGAATCCCATGGATAACTACAATTTTACAACATCACAGGGGATTTCGGTGCGGAATTTCAATTCCCTGAATCCGCAGGTGAGTTTCTTTTTATTACTATACATAATTTCATTGTAAACAGATTTTATCTCCAAACATGTGGTTTGTGTGCTGGCTAAGAAAATTATTTTATGCCCAAAATGGGGGACTTTTCTGCTGGTAGTTTTGCAGGTGCTTTTAATTTTAACAGTCAAAACATTTGTGAACATTTTAATACAGAAACGCCGTAAAGAGATTTTATTTCCCAAGTTTTGCTCAAGAGATGTCGCTGTTTGCCATTGTAGAAATTACTCCTTTCCTGTTATTTTTGGGCGATCAATAAACGTCATCAGCGAGTCCGAAGCCAGTCACTGCAGGCAAATTTTTTGCATTAAACACGATGTCGCTGCTCGCAGTACTTTTGGCGTTTCTACAAATTGTTCGTCTCCTGTTTCGAGGATTCATTCAAGGGCGTCTTCAATCCACTCCCATATCTGATACACCGATCGACACGTTAGCCTATTTTGGGTCATTCTTTTCTGTGATCAAGCAGACAGTTGTAAGTCTTGACCAAGCTTATTTGTGATTTCATCAGTTAAACATAAACAGCTCGTATCTGTTCATAACAAAACGCTTATCTCTGGTTCTCAGTCATAGATAAGCGTATCTGTTGGCTCTCAGCTTGCATTAATATTTCGTAAAGTGGACGACTTGAAAGATTCTCAAGTGTCACCTGTTACATAGAGCTATTACTTGTTTTAATACCGTGTTAAGTTGATAAACAATTTTGGTTGAGTACCATCAAATCGAAGTGCAAAAATACTCATTGCACCATACAATCCATTGAAACACGTGCGGAATAAGTAAAGTGGCGATCATTGGCGCCGTTTATTGGCTGCGAGGAAAATTGTTGCCTTCAGCTTTCCGATCACACATGGTAAATCCAAGATTCTTACCGACCCCGCTATCTATTATTGACCTTCGAAATATTAAAGCTAGATCTAGCTGCATCGATACTCACCAAACCGTCTTCCGGTTGCTGTCTCAAAGTTTGTCGATCTTGTCATCGATTTCTTGACACTTCTTCTATAGATATCGATCGGTTGAACTACAGAGTTTTGACGAATTTTTTCTACTGACTTCTTCAAATTGTTGCTTGAAAAATCTCGATAATTTTCCACTTTTTTGAGGATCATCAATCACCGATCTTTAACGTGACAGATACTCCTTAGGGGGACTACTTTATACATCAGGACATGACTTATTTCAGATCGTTTACTTCGATGATCTCGTTTAGTTAAAAGTACATCCTCTCTGTTTGGTGATCCTGCCACTGATCCGCCAGTGACTTTTACATATTTCGAACTCAATTTGTTTTTTATCTCGCCGATCTTGTCACCGATCAGTCCGATCTAGTGGATCCAGTAAAAACATACCGATCGTTGGCATTGTGAACTCACTTCGTTGCTTTTCATCTCGTTCTTCTTTTTTGACAATTTTTTTTTATTGCCTTCTTCGCATCGTGGTTTAAAAAGTTCGAGTAATTTAATATCTCCTATTTTCGGCGTCAATTTTTCACACGATGTTTAGGGTCGATAGCCGATCTTATAGATGGTTATCGAGATTGGTATTGATCGGTTTATTAGCCCGAAATCCATTCTTCCAACTTGTTGATCTTTTCACTGATCAGTCAGTGATTTTCTGCTAAAAGATCTTGGGTCTATATCGACTTCAGTAGAAAGGATACTTATGATCAGTGTGGATCAGTATTCCGAACTCAATTTCTCAAGACGATCAGTTGATCTCCTCTGGTCCAACAAGTTTTATACGAGTGCGATCTCCGATCTTCTAAGTGGTAAGTGTTGCAAAAACTATTTCACCGATCAGCACATAACATTCTTTCTATACTGTATGATGGATTTCTTAGCTCGAAACTCATTCTTCGGACTGGGTGATCTTGCCACTGATCAGTCAGTGCCTCCAGTTGAAGGGATACTTGTGATCAGCGATCATTTGTATTCCAAACTCACTTTCGTTCATTTTTCTCGCGATGATCTTGTCGGCGATCAGTTGAACTTCCGATCTTCCCATGACGAAACTTCTCCATTTTCCAGTGGTACTCCTTACAACCAATACCTCACCTTGAAACACGTTTTGCGATTAGAATCTGTCACATATCAATAAAAAATTCCATACACATCGTCCTAAGTATAGGCGCTTGTCAATCGCATTATTTATTTCCAGCGATTCTAACTTAATTCCAATTTATGTAACATGTACATGTCTTATTTGAAATTAATTTCAGGCAATTTCACAGGATAGTAGTCATTCCAGTTGTTCAGGTTCGCCGCTTGACTCACCCGCCGGCACAGCCACAACACCCAGCGTCCAACAGGTAATCATTTATTTACATTTCTACTTAAGCCAACAAATTGAAATCAATTTTTCAACGCACACAAATACCTCTTTAATTAAAATGTAAATTTTATTCAACAAAAAAAGAAAGAGAAAAACCAAATATTCCGTCGCAGTTAATTGAAAAACCGTCGATGCGACGACATTCGCGTAACATATGATCAATGATGTTCACACCACGCCCGCCCACGAGAGCACCCACAACCCTGAGTGGACTCTGTCTGAGTAGAGTAAGTCGCTCGAGAAAAATCTCTTAAAAGCAGTCATACTTACGAAAATCAGAACGAGAGAGAAAAATCGCAAATTTTACTCACGCGACATTGACCTGTATATGCAAAATGGATGCAAATTAAAAAACACAATTAAATAAGTAGAAGAAATAAAAAAATACTGTTTACAGAAAATATATCTAGTAGTGGGGCGCGTACATTGAACAGAACAAAAAGGAATCCAAGCAATTTATCTCAGAGTTGTTGGTAATCATTTAATTGTAATCGCTACGCCTATCGGCGATCTTATAGGTTGACTTCTGTTGGGAAGACGGATGCAATGGAAAAAAATATCGTATCTATTGGCTGGAGGGAACAAATTAAATGCAAATTAGATGTACTTTTTCCACACATGTGTGTTTGGTTTGCTGTGCGCGATGATGTTACCAAGAGTATGTCAAGAAGAGCTTCTTAGATGGAGATGCGTCATTTGAAAGGTTCCCTAGAAGAGGTTTTAAAATTAATTGTGTGCAAATGGAAATGGAACTCAAACTTGATCGGATCTTTACAATCATCTCTTTTGACAAAAACGGACAGTCAACAGGGTGGCTCAGATGTGAATGATTTAAAAAAATGGTCAGTGGAAAAATGGCGTCTGAAAGTTATGCGCACGTAAAATAAATTAACAACTTCTTAATAATTTTCCATAAAGAGCTCTACAAAAGTTGGACCAATGAGGGTCACCCGGTTTATATAGCCATTTTCAGACAAATTCGATAGTTTTCGAGATTTTCTTGATCAATATGAGCACACGCCTTCTCACATCAAAATATCTACTTCCTTATTTCCATAGGTGGCGCTACAGTCCACGGTGGCTCAGCTCTCATCGCAGAGCGAGGTATTTGGCTTACTTCGTCCATTTGCGCAACTGAGTTCCCATTTCCCCTTGTGCAGTGATATTAAAGACGAGATATTCGTCTTTGAGCTGGAAAGACCGATGAAAACTTCTCTGAAAAGGTCGACGTCGCCGTTCTGGTTCTGGTCTACACTAACAAATAGCCGCTTCAAACTAAGCTTTGTTTCATAAAATGTTATTTTTCTTATTCGTAATTGCGGTTCGTGTCCAAACTAAAAGAAGTTCCTCCTATAAAATGCGGATTCACTTTTTTGAGACTATGTTTTTTCTCAACTAGTGGCAAGCACATTCCAACTTTTTCCCATCTTCTACATCTCTGTGGCAAGCTTCGCCTAATATAGTTGCTGACTTTACTATAATGCTTGGTTTGTATCTTCACTATTCGATTATGGATACGCTAACACGCAATTTCCATTTTATTCTTCTGAAGCACCGCAGTCAACGTCAACTTCACTAAACATTGGAAGCAGGTGGGATATTTTATCTATAAGACACTGCAGCATGATGTTCTTTTGCTATAAGTCCTGGTTTGCGTCTACACTATTCGATGATCAAATTGCTAAAACTTCTGTCATTTACTGCCGGTTTGCAGTACTTTTTTTCCGAGAAATCACGGTCCACGGAACAACACATAGTGAATTAGAACGCCACTGGATATTTTTTTTTATTTTGCTATAATCCCTGATTTATGGCAGCACTATTTAATGATCTTATTGATGTCATTTCATACATTTTTTGACGGTTACAATTTTGTTTACAACGCCACTAGGCATTTGATAAAGGAGAACTCACAATTTAGTTATAGACCTCTGGAGCGTGATATTTTCCCATAATTCCTGACTGTCAAACAATAATCTGGTGTATCCAAATTATTGTTTGACGAGTAAATCACAAAAAGTTTTGCCATCTGTTCTCTGTTGGCAATTTCTGACACTTTTTTCTGACATTTACTACTGGCACGGAATTTTTACGCCACTGAAGTGTGTTGCTAAATTTGCTATAATTCCTAGTCTATGCCTATTCGACGGTTCAGTTGCTACTATTGCTTCCATTAAAAAGAGATATCTATAACTTTATCGGAGGAATTCACGGCCAACACCAATGGATGTTTAAGGACCACTAAATGATGTTGTTGCTTTTGCTATAATTCATGGTTTATGTCTGCACTATTTGACTATCAAAGTTTTTCCCTTTGTTGGCGATTTTAAGTATTTTCAGCGTCGTATCTCGACCATATAAATAGTACTTTAGTGAACAGTTAATTTTAAGAAACCACTCGACAATGTCGTCAAATTTGCTATAATTTTTGGTTTATGCATATACTAAGTGGTAATCGAATTGGTATCACTTCTGTCATTTACGGGCGATTTATAATTTTCCTTTTTGACGTGACACAAGGGCATCATTTGATGAAAATAAATTTTTTTATAGCTACCGACCACCGGATCATGTTGCAATTTCGCCATAATTTTTAGTTTGTGTCTGCATTAATTGGTGATCAAATTTCTTCCATTTGTTGCCAGTACTTTTTGCCGACGTCCCACAGCTAAAATTCCTGAATTTTTTTTATGACTTATGAAATTTGTTGGTCGTTTCAATTCCCGTTTCCAATGAACATCAAACCACAGTCTCGCTCTCCAATAAATTGTCCTAATCTGCTCAGAGAGAAAATCACCTAAAAGACAGACACAATTTTTGGGCGTGGGTGACCTTGCCTTTTTTTTCGGAATTCCTCTTTCCCATCCTCTTCTTGGTGTCTTATCATTATCGCATATCCGCCGAAACTCGAAAGCTTATGCAAAACAAAACACTCTCCGGCCCAGCCTTTGATTTTCGCCAGAGATACCCTCGCCCAAGTCCTGGAAATCTGTCTTTTTCTTCTTCTTTTTTTCGGCTTCTCCAATCTACTTGACCCAAAACTGTCGTAATTCATATTCACATGCAAAATAAATAAATAAACCGCACGCTAAAGCAAAGGAGCAGAGCTTAATTACTTAAATGCAATCAAACACAATAAACATATCAACGCCAGGCTGCGGTGGCGGCGCGGCGGCCAGACCTCGTTACGCATGCACATGGAATAACAAATTCGGTACAAAAGTTATGAAATCATATTTTCATTTGTGCCAGTGGATGTGTGTTTGCACAAGGAATGTTATATCTATGCGATATGGAAATGGGATTCACTTGGGCCGGGAAGTTTTCAGAATGTGTAAACGGATGGGATGCCTCATCGGGTATACACTGTCGTCGAGGGGGGTGAGCTTTAAACGAAAAATGTTCAAAAAGAAAGCGAGTGCGAAGGGCACCTGCCGACGAACACGAAACCGCAGCGCACTACTGATATCAACTAGGCACTTCCTAATCAATCAAAACGTCAAAATTCCCGTATAAAAGTCATGTACACACAGCCGGAGAGCGCAGCAACAAAACAAATTCGTGTGTTTGTCTGATAAATCACGTTTTGGCAATATAAACATGTTGAGTGCCAGTCAGTTCATCATTTCGGAGAATTGTTGTTGGCAGAGGCAACGCTCCAACGCTCGATAAGAATCTGCAACATTATGGTTGGGACTTTAGTTTGGCGAGCATGAAAGTCAGCTCACCGACACCGGGCACACACCTTAGCTCTGACCTAGTTTTGATTTGAAAAGACTGCGGGTCACCAGCAACACTGGGGTTTCACAAAATAAATGTGTACAAAAAAAAAAAACGCAGAAAAAACAACATTTGACCATTTTCGGAGATCGCACACAATAGGTCGACCGTCAACGCTGAAAAAAGGTGAAGTGAAGAGCATTGTAATGCAATCGAAGCGGACAAGTGGAAGACAATGACCATGTGGTCAGATGGGGGCACACGTAGAGTGGTTTCCAAAAATGGCCAAAACATGATTTATTTTCGGTTGTGCTGGCCTAAATTGGAGGCAACAATTTTCACCCAATTTATAAGCCCATCATGCGGGCACTTGCGTTGCCCGCAAACTGAGACCTGGAAAATCCGTTGTTCTGTGGGGCGATAGACATCGTTTTTGAATGGAATTGCTGCTGGGAGAAGTAGCATGACATTTCTGCGTCTGTCCAAAAAGTGATTTGCAATTTACATTTCAAAAGAAAATTCCCTAACTCATTTAAAACGAACGAATTCGAAGTGCCGCCCCCATCTCTGTCATGCGATATGTATCTATCGCCTGCAAAATTTTGCAGTCACTGGAAAAACGCTACAACTGCATGCACGAGTAGGCACAACGAGTAGATTTTTATTGCCAATACCATATTGATCACGATACCGAATACCTCGTGTGTGTATCTTGAAAATTTAATTAGTGGGCAAATTCCTTAGAATGCGATCTAATGGGAAATTAATGTACGCTGCGAGGTTGTAAGGACAAGCCAACGCATACCCGACCAATTACGCAAATCACTTTCTTGCAATGAGAAACGATTGAACATTGTTGCTGCATAATGTTTCACAGTGCACATGTGTTTGTTCTTTATTTATCGCAAGATTATTGTGTACTCGTATTTGCATGTGGGATTTTTTCAAGTCATGCAATATATAGAGTGATAAAGAAATCTTTCATCATCACTCAAGTGATTGTTATGATTTCAAATATAATGTATTGATGGGTAAGGTCTGTTGTCAGCTGCACAAACAGTTAAGGAAATTTTAGCTGTCAGACAAATGTAACTGTCGATTGCGATAGCAGGGACACTTGAAATAATCAGAGTATTTTGTGAGTGACTGTTACCTGGGACTGCGATAGTGAGTTAAGATATATTAACAGAAATGACGTCTTCTAATTTGATGTACAAAGAGACAGGTGAGAGTGGGAGAAATCGCTTGATACATCTAGTGATCAAGAGGATGCGGATTTGCGAGTTTTTTTACAGAAAACAATTTAATTTGTGTCCTTATATATATCATGATATATAAAAACGAAAGACTAAAATAACACGATTGACTTGAGATTGTGCCCGGTGCTCTACTTGACAAAGGTCGTTGTTTTTGACAGTATTACATGAATAACTATCAATTGGCGGCATTTTAGGGGGAATAGCACACGTTTCTGTGTGTCATGAGAGTGAATTAAGTCTGAAACATCTTGTATTTCTTCTTCGATATGTCACTGGGTTTTTTTTACACCCGATTGTCAGCACCTACCTCGAGAGGCACTAAAATAGACGTCAGGTCGAATATTTGGTTCATGTTGACACCTTTTTGGTAGAAAAATCTCATGATACAGCTTTTTCTTTTTATTCCGCAAGGCTTTTCACAAAAATAAATACTTACAGTCATTGGTGCATCTGTTTGAGATCGTTTAACATGGGAGCGGATTGACCGATTGCTGGCAAATTTACGCAGTATACTTATTTGTCGGAGACGAAGGTTTATAGGCGGGATTAAGCATCCCATAGGCGGCGCTGTAGTCAATTTATTAACTAGTTCTACATTTATTTACTAATTTTCACAATATATGTTACAAAAAAAAAAGAAAACCTGATACCGATAGGTGGCGCTGCGGTCGGGTAACTAATAAAATCTATATCTCTGTGAAAAATGTCGAGTCTATTGGGAGCGATGACTTTTTATACTTAAAGACATTTAAAGTGACTAAACGATTTTTCATTAATTTGTTGAACATCTTAATCTCTCATCTTTAAGCGTTAACATTCGCAAGGAAAATAAAAACTAGAAAACTTATTATTTTTACGAAGTTTTTAAGTGTGTTTTAATTAAGTTTAGTAGGTGTAATTTTAAATAAATTATGACTTCAAAAAACTCCCCGATAAGCCCCTTTTTAATTTATTTATGTCAACTGACACAATTTGACAGCTGCGTTGCAGTTTGAAGTCAAAAGATGGCGTGGATCATTTGACACTAGCACGAAACTCATTAGAATTTCCTATGTGGACAAAAAAAGTGACAGAAGAATTTGTAAATCAAGTTACAGGTGCAATACTCTTCAATTGACATGCAGAATTGGTAGAACAAATTCGACCTAAACTGACTGAGATATATTAAGCTGTCAGGGCTTTTCACTATTGCTTTCACTGGGCAAAAGTCAAAAGTCCACTGGCCTTAAGTTGCCTAGATTTACCATGAACGCAAACATTAGTGTCATCGGTAACGTTATTTTTTACTATGTCTACGTCGGGCAAACCTACAGTTGAAGTGTCAACTGAGTACTCAGGAGGACGAATTTTTTTAACAGAATTTGTCGACTTCTCCATAAACGTGAAATAACTTTGACCAAGCTAAGCTAATAACAACTTGAACACATAACGTCAGCCAGCTATCAAAAATGGTAAACTAGAGTTTCAAACTTCCCCACTATCCAAAGGGATAGTTGACTTTTATACTGACACAACTGTCAAAACAAGTGGATGCGTTTAGCCAACAGATGGCGTGACAGTCCAACGAATAAAACTTCGCTCAAATCAGGCCCAATTTACCAGGTTATGTCTAAGGTCATCGTTTGATGGGAACAAAAATCTGCAAATACAAGAGAAACAACCGAAAAATATTAAAAATTAGAAGACAAGAAGAAATTGTTCCTTTGGATAGAAAATTGCCACTCAAACTACCTCCAGCCAAATTCCACCCAAAATAAATGCAACCTCCCCCAACTGACTCACCAAATAAATCTAATAAATTCTGCAAGACAAATCACCCGCCAAATAGTCATCTTCCCCAACAGATGGTCCCCCTCTATACGAAACCAACAAAAAGTTGTTCCACTTTCGCTTTTATTTAAATTGTGTACTTGGAAGATTTCACTCTTTTTATTTTCGCCCTTCAGCGGATCCATTGAAAAATTACTTTTTCATTTTATTTGATTCTGAGAAACATCCATGCATAATACAAACATGAGACATGTCTCTGCACTCGTTAATAAAAACAAAGCAACAAAAAAACAACAGAAAAAAAACCGAATACAATCTCAAACACGTCTGTCACCAATAACCAAATTGGTCAGTAGTCATGCGTTGTGACGGCAAGGCCCAAAAATGGCAGCTTGTCTTTTTGTTGGCCACTTGCGACTCGTTTTTAAATTGAAATCGATTGCATACTGCGCGAGAGTGTGCCTGAGTTTTGTGTGCGCTTTTATTGTTGTTTTTCTTTTTGTATATTGCATTTAGGGAAGAATGTCATTTGAAAGTCTTTAACATTTTGTCTCTTTGCTCCTTGCAGACGTGTTCGCAGCTAATCAAGGCCGGACTTAAGCTCTCCATCCAGAGTAAGCGAAAACTCTCGACTTGCGAATCAAGCTCGGGCTCGGAGCAGACCACCTCCAAGTGCTCGCGCAAGGACGAGGACACCAGTGACGACGATTGTGATAGCAAATCAATAAAAGGCCTTACACCAGAGGATGAAGATCGCCGCAAGAGGCGGCGTGAACGCAATAAAATCGCTGCCACCAAGTGTCGCATGAAGAAACGCGAACGCACCCAAAACCTAATCAAGGAATCGGAGCAACTTGACACGCAAAACATCGATCTGAAGAATCAGGTGCGCACCCTCGAGATGGAACGGCAACAACTGTTCGACATGTTGCAGGCGCACTCACCAACCTGTGTTCGACGAGGCGGTTTCAATCCACCCGCAAAACTTTTGCAATCACCTGCCCTAAAGTATCTGGCCGATTTGGATTTGGACATCAAGCCATTGCAGCCATCGCAATCGCCATCGCCAGTCACAACACAAGCATCTACCCCCACCCAGTCACAGCAGCAGCAGCAACAGCCACAACAACGAACAGTTATACCACCGATGTCAACAATCAACAATCGTAGTAATGTCTTCAAAGCCACCACCACGGCAATACCCAATTCACCACACCACCATCACCACCACCAGCAGCAGCCATCCAACAATCACCATTCATCGGACATCATCCCGAATGGCTATTGTAAGCCGTCGCCGTCGGCCCAAGAGCTTGGCTATTTAAGTTCACCCGCCCAAGATGTCTGCCTGCCACAAATGCAACAGCAGCAGCAATCCCACCTTCACCACAGCAATCAGCAGCAGCAGCAACATCACCACCATCTGCAACATCATCCAGTTGTCAGCCAGGCACAGAGCACATCTCTAGCCCATCTATCCGATTACATTCCAAATTGTGACAGCGGCCTTACACCGACCTCTGACACAGCCTCGGACTTTGTCAAGAACGAGCTGGTCGACTCGCAGAGTCCCTACACAACCGCCCAGAGCGCTGAACGCTTCCTCTTCGAGGCAGACAACTTTGATCTGAAGCATTCCAGCAATGGCAGCAACACTTGCAACAACAACAACACCAGCAGTCACAATGCTAACATCGTCGACTTCCATGGACCCATGGGCGGCACTACAACAATAGTGCCCTTCCATGATCACATCTCGATCAAAAACGATCTACTGTCGGTGCAGGAGGCCGATTTCCTATCACAGCTCACCGCCGACGGAGCCGATTCCGAGTTTGTCGACTTGGACACTGGTGTTGCCGCTGCATTCTCGCAAATGACAAACGGTGGCTGCTTGGCGTGAGATGAGTTCTTCTTGTTGGAGCCGCCGCCGCCGGAGGAGTAGTTGTGGTTGGATTATTATTCTTCAATTTTTTTTTTGTACCAATTATCATAACTAATCACTTTCTTCTTCTTCTTTTTTTTTGTAAGTACTCGTATTTCGTAAATAGCTATGTATAGTATGGAGTTGTTGTGTAAAAAGAAAACAAAACAAAACAAAAAGCAAGAAGCCACAGATAGACCGAAAGAGTCGTACATGGCGTCCATTATTGTTTAAAAAAAAATGTGTGTAAAATTTTTAAGCGCTGTAGGCTTCTGATTGCCCGAATGGAGAGACGATAAGGCAGGTTTAGCTTTAGAATGTCCTCCCTCGGTATTGTCAGTGGAGAGAGCTCATCAGCGCGATTTAATGATGTAAACTAGAATGATAAAAAATACGTCAAACAGTACAGGAAAACCTCACAAATTGTCCTACCTACAGATGACCAAAATATTGACAAAAGCACCAGGACATAACCTTGGCATTGGGCGGGTAACACTGCAAAACTACAAGTGTCTCTGAATAGCAGTTACAGAAGGTTACACGATCAACATTGGATTTGTAGCTTTTGTAGAAATGTCTTACATTTGCAAATATCCTCTTGTGCTACAAGAAGTTGTACAGCCCCAACGACCTATAAGACAAAACTACAAGTGCCTGTTTAATTTGGAAAGAAAAGGCATTGAGCTAGTAACTCTACGTTCCACTGCTCGAAACCCACTTGTGGTAAAGCCCAGCGGCCTATAACAAAAGAAGCCAAGTGCCTGTCGCATTTATCCACACAGTGTGATAGAAGCCCCATTGAACTTGTAACAAAAACGTGTAAGACTTTCATAAATTCCCTTGGACACTTGCGAAAATTCTTACATTGTGTCATCGGTCCCACAACGCTCCAGCTGCCTCTTTGGAAGCGACAAAATCCCCGAAGAAACAACTGCCCAAAGTTTTGACATCGAAACCCACCCCCAACCGACCACTTCCTCGACCCAAAGTCAATCTTAGAGATGCCTCCCCCAAGAGTGGAAACAAACAAACAGTCTCTGTCCTTTTCTCGCTCTTCACGCCAGCAATCACCAGCCGAAGCATCTCGAATATTGTAATATCGAATTGACTTTCCTCTCATCTGTGGCTTAACTACCTCAAAATGTAAAAGAAATCAAAGAAAAATAAGTGAAAACACTTCTCAATGTTGATTTGCCTTCTAGTAAACAAAAACAAAAAAAAAATGCCTTAAATATAAAATTTTGAAATTAAAATTCATTCATTAAAAAAAAAACAATTTTTAAAAAATATATATATATGACATTCCTTAGAAATAAAAGTTCTAAATGTTTGGAAAAAAAAAAAACACGAAAACTATATTGTCCTTATTTTTGCTTAACAAACAAACAAAAATCAAAACCCATGAACTCATGCTTAAGCAATCAACTTTCGATAAAACAAATTAAATGGTAATTATTATATAATTATTTTCGTTTCCTTAATTTGGCTAGCAATCATACAAAAACAAGAAAAACAAAATTTGCTTTTTAAACTTAAGCATAAACACAAAAACAAAAACAAAAACGAAAACATTTTAATGATATTTCGTAGGTGATATAATTCTAAACAAACAAGTTAAATGTAAAAAAAATTGATAAATGTGTCCTTAAACAAAGAAATTCAGAATTTTACTTTAAAACAAAAGAAAACTAAAAAAAAAAAAAACACTAATTGTGGTAACGATTGCCTATAAATATTATTATACCTAGGAAACAACTAAAATTTATATATATACATGATTAAGCTTTATATAAATGTATACATAAATGTCTACCAGTTTTAAAATATTTCGACGTAAGTATAAATATTTTTTTTTGTTCGACAAACACTAAACAACAAACCGATATTTATCTGTGAATATATATAGATTTTGAAGACAAGAAGATGAAAAAACTAGATATTGTAGTTTTCAGTGAGAGTAAGTGTAAATTTTGTTGATGTATGGAGAGTGATTTAGTTGTAGGTGGTGGTGGGGCAATTAGCGTAGTAGAAATAAATTCAATAATAAGTGATACAAAAGCTGCAGTCGAACATGTTTGCCGGCGGAAAAGTTCATAGGAAAGGGAATCATAGCGACAGGCAATCTGTATATTATTTTCTGTGATAATCTAGATAGTGATGTCCTGAATCAGTTTTTTATGTTTTTATTCTTGCTAGACTTGAGCGGGTTTTAGTTTATGTAACTTCCTTAAAATTACAATCAGTCAAAGTGGAGTAGCTACAATGAAGCTGAGAGCTATGCGATCGTGGAACTACGTTCTACAGAAGGGCCACCCAAGATCGATTGGTCAAAGTGGAGTAGCTACAATGAAGCTGCGAGCTATGCGATCGTGGAACTGAGTTCTACAGAAGGGCCACCCAAGATCGATTGGTCAAAGTGGAGTAGCTACAATGAAGCTGAGAGCTAAGCGATCGTGGAACTACGTTCTACAGAAGGGCCACCCAAGATCGATTGGTCAAAGTGGAGTAGCTACAATGAAGCTGAGAGCTATGCGATCGTGGAACTACGTTCTACAGAAGGCCCACCCAAGATCGATTGGTCAAAGTGGAGTAGCTACAATGAAGCTGAGAGCTAAGCGATCGTGGAACTACGTTCTACAGAAGGGCCACCCAAGATCGATTGGTCAAAGTGGAGTAGCTACATTGAAGCTGAGAGCTAGGCGATCGTGGAACTGAGTTCTACAGAAGGGCCACCCAAGATCGATTGGTCAAAGTGGAGTAGCTACAATGAAGCGGAGAGCTAGGCGATCATGGAACTGAGTTCTACAGAAGGCCCACCCAAGATCGATTGGTAAAAGTAGAGTAGCTACAATGAAGCTGAGAGCTATGCGATCGTGGAACTAATTTCTACAGAAGGGCCACCCAAGATCGATTGGTCAAAGTGGAGTAGCTACAATGAAGCGGAGAGCTAGGCGATAGTGGAACAGAACTCTACAGAAGGGCCACCCAAGATCGATTGATCAAAGTGGAGTAGCTACAATGAAGCGGAGAGCTGGGCGATCGTGGAACTGAGTTCTACAGAAGGCCCACCCAAGATCGATTGGTCAAAGTGGAGTAGTTACAATGAAGCTGAGAGCTATGCGATCGTGGAACTGATTTCTACAGAAGGCCCACCCAAGATCGATTGGTCAAAGTGGAGTAGCTACAATGAAGCGGAGAGCTAGGCGATCATGGAACTGAGTTCTACAGAAGGCCCACCCAAGATCGATTGGTAAAAGTAGAGTAGCTACAATGAAGCTGAGAGCTATGCGATCGTGGAACTAATTTCTACAGAAGGGCCACCCAAGATCGATTGGTCAAAGTGGAGTAGCTACAATGAAGCGGAGAGCTAGGCGATAGTGGAACAGAACTCTACAGAAGGGCCACCCAAGATCGATTGATCAAAGTGGAGTAGCTACAATGAAGCTGAGAGCTGGGCGATCGTCGAACTAGATTCAGAAGGGCCGCAAAAAATCGATTTATATATGAAAACTCATCCATGGTTTCTCATAATAAATGCAACTTATCTAAGAGACAACTGAACTTCTGCCACCACCGTCTTCAAGTTTGGTGGACCGCTTTGAACGACTTGCACCCACATTTCGTCGAAAAACCTAACCCTGTGCAATAATTTCAAAAGCATGATGTCCATGGATGAGATGTCCCAAAGTTCAGTCAATAATAAGTTGTCCGGGCGTGACTTGGCTGTGGATCTGTTGCGGTGACACCGCTAGTAAAATATAGCTGAAGCTGTACGTGTACACGTCTCCCTTTAGTAGATGATCCTTGCACACGTTATGTTCCCCCATAGCTGCTAGGTTTGGACATAATTTTTAGTGAGGCTATTATTCACCAACAGATGGCGACATTGGTCATAACGTACTAACCCATGTGGGATTATTTTTTTTAGGGAAGGCACCGCCGCCAATGTGTGCAATTGAAAAGAAAGGATCCTCTACTTCAGTAATTGTGTGCCCAAATAGCCTTCAAAAAGGGCACAACCAGCACCCGAAACTAAGTCACTCTATACAACATCAATGCTTATGTAAAAAAAATGTAAAACTAACTTATATAATATACTTATATTGAAAAAAAAACAACTTAAAACGCAGTGCTTTAATATTTTAATAAAACAAAAACAAATTAACTATTGTATATTAAAAGCAGAATTTTAATATTTTTTTAGAAATTCTGATTGAAACGCTTTAATATATAAATGTATGTGTACACCATAAAAATGTTTTAAAGAAAAAATAAAGAAAAAAAAAAACCAATACCACACGTAAAATGAGAGATAAAAACAAAAAAAAAATTATTAAAAATATTTATCAAACGGAAAAGAATTGAAAAAAATAATATTTAAAATGCCTTCCTATTTTCGATGAATAGGCTTAGTGTGCATAGTATATATATGTATGTGTAAAAATAAAACAAATGCAAAGGAAAAAAGAAAAACAAAATATAAAACTCTATGTTTACCTCAGAAAATTTATTAATGTTGCTATATACTAAAACCAGAATGGAATTTGTGTAAAAAAAAATGTGAAACATGTAAATCAAAAAATCAGTGATAGGGCAATCTGCGTGGAGGGGGTGGAGGTTTATCGTGTTTTACAATATTTATAATCTAATTTTTTCGTTGTAGTCTTTTTAGTCTTTAAATTTAAAGTATATTGTAGTCGCACCTTATTTTGGGGATGATTTGCACTGTGGTTCGTTTGTAAAGAAGGCATGTGTGGTGACGTTTCCCGGATACTAATACAACTAGTCAAAGTGGTGAGTTCGAAACTAGGAATGTTTTTTAAGTCATTTCAGTAAAATACGTCGGCGCAACAACTGTTTCTGTTTCATACTATGATTGTTTAATAATTGCGTATCTTGCACCGACTGATCGACTACATTTAAATTCAAATTTAGCGTGACTCACTTAGTCACTCTGTAGTGAGTTAGAAACTTCGAATTTGTTTCCACTTTCAGTCGAATTAAGTCATCTATTTTACAACTAATCTTCGTCTTTGCTGCTTTTCATAAACTTCTATTTTATTTCAAAATCACAGCTCGAGAGTGAATTTGACATTTTCAAGTGACTGACTTAGTCACTCTGTAGTGAGTTCGAAACTTCGAATTTGTTTCCACTTTCAGTCGAATCAAGACTGATATTTTGTTATTACTCTACGACTCAGCTGTTTTTTCCAAAAGATTCATTTCATTTCGAATGTACTGCTAGTGATTCAGTTTAAGAATTTTAAGTGACTCGCTACATCGTTCGGTAGCGAGTTCGAAACTTCATTTAGGTACTACTCCATTTTCAGTCGCTTAACGTCACGTATGCAAAAGTTGTCCAATTGCGATCCACTCATATCTATCACCGGACCGAACCCTTTGCATATTCTCAGTGCATCCCAAACCTTCACACATAGTCTACTTACATCAAATACCGTTCGAAAGAACAACATTTATATATTTTACTTGGCGCTACATATGTACCTGTTATGTCTAACTATTTTGCGATAAATTTTGTAAAACAAATTGAGCCCCCACTCCCCAGTAACCAACACCGCATCCCTGACAACCGGCATTAAATTGCAAGACCAAGTAATGAATTGTATAGAAAACCCCTGCACGTAATTTAAACAAAAAAAAAAACATTTTCTGTAGTTTTTTCTTTTTCTAAAAAAAAAAAACAATTTTTGTACTATGATTTAAAAAGAATAAAAGATAATTTTGAAACATACTCTTAATAAAAATTGTAATTTAGTCCCATAAAAACAAAATTTAACAACCAAAAAGAGTAGAAGATTTCAAAATGAGTTGACAATATTATTACATTTTTGACATGAGCAAAAATATAATCAAATATTTATCTGTACCACAAACTAACCCTAATTTGACACCGTTACAATTTTAATTATTTTTTTAACCAACCAAAATTAACAGAAGAAAAACAGGCAACCAAGAACCAACCAATGACAAGTTGTTTTTTTATTTTTTCTTTATTTAATTTTTATGTTGTGTTGCGACAATAGCACAGAGCATTACTACGTATGATTTGTTTATAAATATATATTTTATATATGACTATGTTATTTAATATCTAATACTTAAAGCACAATCAAGACAAACCGAAAAACAATATACACACAGTACACGTCACAATCTACAATCACTAATTGTAATAATTTATTTTGCAGCTTATTGTTAATTATTATTATTTTATTTTTTTTTATCTAATTGCATAGGAAACAAATAAATGAAGAAAATATTGAATTAAAAAAAACACGGAATGCTTTTATTTTTTTGTTTTCAAAGGTTGATCGCATGGTTTTGAGACTTTGTTTTTTTTTTCTTTAGTTGAAAAATGAAGGGAGACGAACGTTTTGAGAAAATTTCATAAATAAATCTTCTACTCATGTACCTGTAAAAAAGTGAATTGTTGTTTGATTTGCGTTCGGATGGAGGTGGGGGTTTTGTGGCAGACAAGTCGTTGGATAGGCGCGAACACAGGATAAGTATAGTCAGTTGTGACTTAGAATGGACTTCAAGGGTCCTGATCAGAAGCATTTTGACGACGATTTGGGAACTCGATCTAGTCTATAAGACCTTCGAGTTGAGTTTAACCGGATAACCTATGTCCAAAAAGGTCAACACGTAATGACTTTCTTAGGCGAAAATTAGGCCGGGAGGACAGTTTGGACTTTGCAATTCCCACCCAAATGAGAGAAAATGGGACTGTAAATATCATTCGGATCTGTTTAAGTCTCGTCCCGAACCGAGTCATCCGTGTACGAGCGATTCGTGACGGATTTTGCTTTTCCTGAGGAAAGTAAGCCAAGTAAGCTCGTGCTGGCTGATGTCGAAACTCAATGTCTACCTGTCTCGCCTCGACCCTACTACATGCGCATCTAAACCTCTTCCATATTTCCGTTCAATCAGTACGAAATACCACGAGCTGAATCCCCACGATGATCGAAGCTCTCCTATCTTACCTACTAGTAAAACTATTTTCCAAGTATTTGCCTTCAACTCATAACGAAAAATCAGAAAAATCTCCCTCAAAGTCAGTGTGAAGTCGTACACAAGTACCGACCTGGGAAACTAGGACGGGTAAACTACGTAAGTTTCGTACCCTCATCATAACCCCAATTTGCAGAGTACCCATCTCAATTCAATTTTATCTTCTAACCTTATCGAGTTCAAATTACAACAAATAACTGTTAGAAAACTAACTTCACAGTTCACACTT
The DNA here is from genome assembly GCA_948293265.1 of Cheilosia impressa. Lineage (NCBI taxonomy): Eukaryota > Metazoa > Arthropoda > Insecta > Diptera > Syrphidae > Cheilosia > Cheilosia impressa. Next base: position 4,156,249 of record OX411882.1, read on the forward strand.
ACCTTGCAAAGAAATGGTGGTGGCTAAAGTTGGAATCAACAACTGGTTGCTCTCAGCTGAATGTTGAACGTTGGTGATCTGCTTTTCCGACAATTTTCACTACACACTGAAGTGAATTAAATCAAATTTGCAGCGAGCATTGAAAAACTAAAAGAAACAGTAATTATTTGCCACAACCTATCCGCAAAACCGCAACTGTCCAACACTCTACCTACATTTACACCCCGCTTTGATTACACTACGCACTCGATTTACATTTAATATACTAAAAAACAACTCACTTTATAGTTTCCAGCGATAATTTAACTAATTTATTGCAAAACTCGGACAGAAGACAATACAAAGTTAAATTCACTCACTTCCAACGTGATGCCACCGACATCTTGCACTTTTTTCAATTCACAATTCTGAAGGCCGACACAGATGCAGTCATCTGTCAAAAAAGTGGTGATCTCGAGCGCTGCCTTAAGTCGATACAAAAAGCAAAAATACTTGTCCTACAAAGTTACAAATAAGTTTTATTGCTGATCAAAATAATGAAAAAAATTGTCTCTCATCTTCGGCACCAAATCATCACTGTTAGTAAACTAAACTGGCTTCTTTTACCCGAGACATTATACTCTTCCCTTTAACGTGGCACGTACTACAACGAAGAATAAGATTGAGTACGCGTGGCGAAGGTTAAGGGATTTCTACGAAAAGAACTCCGACCGTGAACGGGAAACGAACCCAGGCGGGCAAACAACTTGGAAGTAGCAGCGCCGAACAAACGACGCCACCGAAATCTCTCTGCTTATTTGAATTAAATGCAGAGTACACTCAAACTGAGAGAAAAGCACCATAAATGTTATAGCAATGACAGTTTCAATGCGTTTTTGTCCGCACTAATGTCAAGCTAGCCGTGACACCAACCGGTTATGGGACAAATTGTATTCACAGTTTGTGGGAAATCATTTAACGGATTTATAAAATGTATGGGACATTTTTGTATTTTTTTAATGCATACTTTCAGCACCCAATGTGAGAAGATGTCGGTTAAATTGATTGGTTTTGGCGTTTTCAAAGTAGACATTTTTTATACAATAAATGACAAAAAGTGTCAAAAGTGTATAAATTGATGGTGGCTACAAGTGGTTAGATTACGACAGCATTTTTTTTTAACTACTGATTTAAAGATGCGCTGGCTTGACATCAACGTCGATATAAAAAGGGTATATTCGAAATTAAATTTAAACGCTATGTATAAATGATCTGCCAAGTTAACGTAGTTCGACCTAAATTAGAAAATGCAATAACCCACTTACGGTAATGTTGCTTATATTTTGCGTGTGAAAAGTAAAAAGGCAAAGAGCTGATTTCTGGGAGAAAAGGAAATTTGTCATTCGCCTTATTTTGTGTGGAACAGGCCTGTGTTGAAACGAGCCTTATTTTCTCGCCTACCTCGTCTTACGAAAGACTTTCTGCTAAAATAGCTGCCACTTTTAGATATCTGTCATTTATCACGAGTAGCGCCCATTGCTTTTGTCACCAATTTTTCTCTGGGCTTTGACATCAGGTTACTAATTCATGTTTTTCCAATTTAAATTTGCAACCTCCATTGTCATTTATTGTATAAAAAATGTCTATTTTGAAAATGTCAAAACCAATCAATTTAACCGACATCTTCTCACATTGGGTTCTGAAAGTATGCATTGAATAATACAAAAATGTCCCATGCATTTTATAAATCCGTTAAATGATTTCCACAAACTGTGAATACAATTTGTCCCATAACCGGTTGGTGTCACGGCTAGCTTGACATTAGTGCGGACAAAAACGCATTGAAACTGTCATTGCTATAACATTTATGGTGCTTTTCTCTCAGTTTGAGTGTACTCTGCATTTAATTCAAATAAGCAGAGAGATTTCGGTGGCGTCGTTTGTTCGGCGCTGCTACTTCCAAGTTGTTTGCCCGCCTGGGTTCGTTTCCCGTTCACGGTCGGAGTTCTTTTCGTAGAAATCCCTTAACCTTCGCCACGCGTACTCAATCTTATTCTTCGTTGTAGTACGTGCCACGTTAAAGGGAAGAGTATAATGTCTCGGGTAAAAGAAGCCAGTTTAGTTTACTAACAGTGATGATTTGGTGCCGAAGATGAGAGACAATTTTTTTCATTATTTTGATCAGCAATAAAACTTATTTGTAACTTTGTAGGACAAGTATTTTTGCTTTTTGTATCGACTTAAGGCAGCGCTCGAGATCACCACTTTTTTGACAGATGACTGCATCTGTGTCGGCCTTCAGAATTGTGAATTGAAAAAAGTGCAAGATGTCGGTGGCATCACGTTGGAAGTGAGTGAATTTAACTTTGTATTGTCTTCTGTCCGAGTTTTGCAATAAATTAGTTAAATTATCGCTGGAAACTATAAAGTGAGTTGTTTTTTAGTATATTAAATGTAAATCGAGTGCGTAGTGTAATCAAAGCGGGGTGTAAATGTAGGTAGAGTGTTGGACAGTTGCGGTTTTGCGGATAGGTTGTGGCAAATAATTACTGTTTCTTTTAGTTTTTCAATGCTCGCTGCAAATTTGATTTAATTCACTTCAGTGTGTAGTGAAAATTGTCGGAAAAGCAGATCACCAACGTTCAACATTCAGCTGAGAGCAACCAGTTGTTGATTCCAACTTTAGCCACCACCATTTCTTTGCAAGGTAAGTGTGAACTGTGAAGTTAGTTTTCTAACAGTTATTTGTTGTAATTTGAACTCGATAAGGTTATAAGATAAAATTGAATTGAGATGGGTACTCTACAAATTGGGGTTATGATGAGGGTACGAAACTTACGTAGTTTGCCCGTCCTTGGTGGGGGTTGTTGCTTCCTGCCTGACTAGTTTCCCAGGTCGGTACTTGTGTACGACTTCACACTGACTTTGAGGGAGATTTTTCTGATTTTTCGTTATGAGTTGAAGGCAAATACTTGGAAAATAGTTTTACTAGTAGGTAAGATAGGAGAGCTTCGATCATCGTGGGGATTCAGCTCGTGGTATTTCGTACTGATTGAACGGAAATATGGAAGAGGTTTAGATGCGCATGTAGTAGGGTCGAGGCGAGACAGGTAGACATTGAGTTTCGACATCAGCCAGCACGAGCTTACTTGGCTTACTTTCCTCAGGAAAGCGCAAAATCCGTCACGAATCGCTCGTACACGGATGACTCGGTTCGGGACGAGACTTAAACAGATCCGAATGTTATTTACAGTCCCATTTTCTCTCATTTGGGTGGGAATTGCAAAGTCCAAACTGTCCTCCCGGCCTAATTTTCGCCTAAGAAAGTCATTACGTGTTGATAACGTTTTTGGACATAGGCTATCCGGTTAAACTCAACTCGAAGGTCTTACAGACTAGATCGAGTTCCCAAATCGTCTTCAAAATGCTTCTGATCAGGACCCTTGAAGTCCATTCTAAGTCACAACTGACTACCTATACTTATCCTGTGTTCCGCCTATCCAACGACTTGTCTGCCACAAAACCCCCGCCTACATCCGAACGCAAATCAAACAACAATTCACTTTTTTACAGGTACATGAGTAGAAGATTTATTTATGAAATTTTCTCAAAACGTTCGTCTCCCTTCATTTTTCAACTAAAGAAAAAAAAAACAAAGTCTCAAAACCATGCGATCAACCTTTGAAAACAAAAAAATAAAAGCATTCCGTGTTTTTTTTAATTCAATATTTTCTTCATTTATTTGTTTCCTATGCAATTAGATAAAAAAAAATAAAATAATAATAATTAACAATAAGCTGCAAAATAAATTATTACAATTAGTGATTGTAGATTGTGACGTGTACTGTGTGTATATTGTTTTTCGGTTTGTCTTGATTGTGCTTTAAGTATTAGATATTAAATAACATAGTCATATATAAATAATGCTCTGTGCTATTGTCGCAACACAACATAAAAATTAAATAAAGAAAAAATAAAAAAACAACTTGTCATTGGTTGGTTGTGTGTTTTTCTTCTGTTAATTTTGGTTGGTTAAAAAAAAAATAATTAAAATTGTAACGGTGTCAAATGAGGGTTAGTCTGTTGTACAGATAAATATTTGATTATATTTTTGCTCATGTCAAAAATGTAATAATATTGTCATCTCATTTTGAAATCTTCTACTCTTTTGGTTGTTAAATTTTGTTTTTATGGGACTAAATTACAATTTTTATTAAGAGTATGTTTCAAAATTATCTTTTATTCTTCTTAAATCATAGTACAAAAATTGTTTTTTTTTAAGTCCTAATTCCTCCAATTGCGGCAGAAAAAACTCGGTTAACATGGCCCTATAGCGCGCACCGTCCACTGTTGTCATACATCCCGATCCCATTGTTAAAATGAGCCTGTATGGCAATCAATTGTGACGGCGCCCATTTGGCCGATATCATCTTCTCGACTTGACCAATAAAATTCTAAAGGTTCAAATAAACATAATCAAAAAACAGACTCGAAGTTCTTCATTTAGAAAACAAGAAAATGCGCCCCCAGAATTTGGCACCCTATGCATTTGCACATCTTGCACATATGGTTGGTCCTACCCTGCTCTGGGCCCATACATTAATTGCAGTTGCTGACATGTTACTTGATCTCGGAAACTAGAAACTAAACGTCACTTTCACTCGTCAACCTGTAGTATGTACTCAGTTCAGAAATTCTGGACTAGATTTGTCGCTGTAAACGTCAACCGATTGAACTGTGACCATAGTCAGTTGCCAGACTTACTAAACTAGAGTTTTAACCTTGGAAACTACTGTATTAAAATAAAAATCCGTTACATTCACATTCAAATTGTAAAAGGCTGTTACGAAAATAAATCTGACAGTTTACAGTCGCAAAAAAAATCATTCGTGTAGAGTGGTTATTGTGAATTGCCACAGTGCCAATTGGTTGTATGCTGCTTAGAGTCGGCAAAGTGGAATAAAATTTCAAAATTTGGTGAAAGTAGTAAAACAAAACAAGTAAAAATATGAAAAAGTGTATAAATGTGCTAATAGTCAGTTTTTGAATTGCCCCGGTAAGTGATTTTAATGTTTAAGATCGATTGAGAGAAAATGTGAAGATATCTTTAAGTGGATGAAAATGAACTAAAATTATATTTTCCAAATGTATTTCTGCTGAATAAGTACTACCAACAGCTCGGGACAGAAAACTCACAAGTACTGTCTCAGCGTAATTGACTGGAAAAGGAATGAAAGTAGCTATTTGTTTGATTAAACAACCGACGACTATTTGCGTTATTTCATATGTTATTTGGTACATAAACTTGCGCATACGGTGCACCGAAATGTTGAGGTTGTCTACATCCAAGTTGCACATCGATTGCAGTTCAGCTCTTCGTTGGTTCAGATTAGTTTCATCGTCCTCGTCTGATTTCTAACCTCAATTGCAGGCGGATCATTTTGGGCAAAAGGTCGCTGCGAATCTGCAACGTTCATGTCCTTTTTCAACATTTGCTTTAACATGATGCCGATATCCATTTCTAACTCCTCTACCTCAATTGATTACGCACTTCTGTAAGTCACTTCCCCTTCCACATCTACCCAACTCTCGTGCCCAACCCCATTAAAAAAAAAAACTCACAACTTTTGAAATAATACTTCTGGTTTTATTCGCACACACCTCACTAGGGCGCCCGCTTTTGCCGAAAGAACTTGGCAGTCGCTCCCTGTACCATTCCGAACGCGGATGGAATCTTTAAACCTCTTGAAATCCATTGTGGAAGCTTCTTCCGGACCTTCTCGCTGGCATACCGTTCATCTATCAGAAGCACTGATGCGTAGTCATTTATATGGCGAACAGAACGACCTGGAAAAACTCCAAAGATCAGCACTGCACTGCAAATGCACGCATCACCTACCTATGCACTGATTAACACTCTTCATACAGAGATTCTCGTAGTACTCTCCGCCAGCGCCAGCGCCTAGAGTCACGTCTAAGTAGTTCATCCTCTGCTGCAGTTCGGGCGAGTTTTTATTGGGAAACGGCATTCCGACGACAATGACGCATCTTCCCAGATCGTCGGCGAAATTCAGTCCTTCGCTCAACTTCCCACCCACGACGCTGAACAGCAGAGCGCCATTTCGCGCAGGATCTTTGATGGCGGCCGAGTAGTCTGCCAGGAGTTTCTCCACCGAGTGCCCCCCACCACGAGGCTCCCGAAAGACGTGCTTTTTCTCTGAGATTTTGCCAATGAACTGCTCCTTGGTGAAGTGGGCGTAGACAGAGTCAAGGAAGTCGTAAGAGGGTAAAAAACAAACAATGCCGGCCGGCACCACGTTGCAGATGTTCTGCAGGGTCATTCCCAACTCGGACAGCTGTGGAACTCACGTTTTAAAACCTGAACACAATCACGGGTCGACTCACCATTTCGGGATTGTTTCTCTGAGCGAAGCTGAAGAGAAATCTCTTCCCAGTGGGGCCCTTCTGCACAACAAATGGAGCCACTGCATCGCCAGACACCACATGGTCGTAGAACTTGATCTGCACTCGCTCTGGGCACGACCTGAACAGCAGACTAGTCAGTTCCTCTGTCGGTCGCATTGTCCCTCCGGCGACTATTATCTAAGCAGAGAATGGGTTAGGCAAGGAAGTACAAAAAGCGCCTACCTACCGATCGCGCCTCGGATATGATTTCCTCAAAATGACCGCCGGGATTGAGGAGAATAAACTTCATCGTAGCTAACTTTGGATCGGAGTTCTGGGAGATGATGACACCACCGTCGTCGGAACACTCCGTGAGCGACTCCCAGAATGCCAACAGCGGTCGTATCACCGCCGGAACTGGAGCGTTCTTCGCCTCCGTAGACTCCTCTCCCACCTCTTCGAGCACCTTCTTTGCCTTTGGAGTCGTTTTGAGGCGATTTTCCTCCTGAAGCTTCTTCAAAAGCTCAATGGCGGCACTGCGTGGTTCCTTGTTCTCACTTGGCGCTGGTTCGGCGTTCATCCTCCTGGCGAATCCCTGCAACTTCTGCGCAAACCTCGTCTGCTCACAGAAGTCCAGGATGTGGTACAGGTTTATGTTGAAGAACTCGCCCTCGGCCATCAGTTCGTGGGTCCTTAACATACGTGATGGCTCTGCCTTTGCTTTGTCAGCAGAGAACATCTTGGTCAGTCTTTTGGTGACGAAAATCATCTGGTTGATCTTCAGGAGATTCTGAGTACTGAACCGTACACAGTACTTCATTTTGTAGGCCGACATCTGGCCCAGGGCTGCGCAGAGCTGATACAGACTCACCTCCGAGCTGTAAATGCTCGATATCGTGTCCAAGAGGTTGTGGGCCTCGTCGATGATGATGATGCTGTTTGTGAGAGAGATTCCCGTCTGCAGGCGAGTGCGTTTGTGCAGCAGCAGTTGATAGGGCAGCATAACAATCTGCGCGTCCTTCGCCGATGCTCGGGCGGAGTAGTATGGGCAGGACTTCATGCTTTCTCCGGCTGTGACTAGGTCTTCGATATCGAGAATGTCGACCAGCGCCGAATCTCGAAGAGCTTCGATATGCGTCTGGCTTTTGTAGGGGCACTTGCCGTGGGATGACTGTTTCATGCGAGATTTCTTAACGCACTGGCCATCGGGATCGCATGATGTCGCTTTGGACTGCGAACGTTGCATATCCAAGCAGCGTTCGTTGATGAGCGAGCTCGAAGAGAGTTTCTTCACTTCGGGGTGCACGCAGAGGTTCTGGCGCGATGCGAGTGACACGCAACGTACCCGCTTGCCATATTCTGTGCGCTTTATCTCTCCAACAACTTGAGACAGTTGTGAGTGGGTGCGGCTGCAAAAGAAGATCTGCAAAGGAGGGCGAGTTAACGATTCTGTTTCACATCACCGGACTGACTCACCTTTGCGTCTTTATAGACATTTTCTTCCTCGGCAGCCTCATCTTTTTGTTCGCCCTCGTACTCCTCCAACTCCAGGTCTTCTTCCACTATCTTCTCCACGTCGATAGTTCCACTGGTGTTCCCTGCGGAGGCAAATTTCTTAGCGACTTTCTTCTCCTTGGCCTTTTTCTGCTTCAGCATTTGAATCTTCTTCTCAAATTCCCCAATCGCATCCTTGATCATCCGAAGGTTTCCCATTTCTTCCTTCTTTTGCACAGTCTCAAACTGCGATTCAATCCAGTCACTAGCGCGACTCCCATCCAGCTCGAGTTTCTTGATTTTCCGTGCTAGTTCGTCGAGTCGCTTTTGCAAATCCGATTTAACCCGGTCCTCGTGGTCTAGGAGCCATCTCAGCGCACCGCACGTCAGTGTCAGCGACTTGCCAGTTCCTGTGGGGCTCTCAAAGATCCCAATTTGCTTGTTCTCCACAATCTCGTACAGAGATTCCATGAGATTCTGCTGAATTGCATAGGGCTCGTAGGGGAAGTCATAGTTCTGAGGGGTCTGCAGTTTTGTTCGTGGCGAGTACATCAAATAGAAGCAAATGGAATGCACTGTTCACACATTTAAAACAATACGCACAGCAAATTATTTAAACAAACGGAGTTGCGAGTAAATAAACAACGAACAAAGTGACGGTGGAATGTTATCGAATAAGTGACAGTTGGGTTGGGTTTTGAAGTTCGATTTCTATTTCAGCGGGAATAAGCGAGACTCGTTGGTGTGTTCAGTGGAATCGGATGGGGAGTACGCAGTACTTTTGCCATTCGCCGATAGATGGAGTTAATTGGGCCGTGAAATTGAATTTTGAAAATAAAATTGAAAAATAAGAAATTAACTGCGGACATTTGTGAGTTTTGGAAGAGGCATATGAAATGAAATGAAATCAAGCCGAGCAGTGTCATGACCAATGAATTTTAGGATTGATCTATAGGACCCAGAGAGCGACCACCCTTGTAAACGTTTCAGGTTCTTTTAGACAAATTAAGTGGAATAGCCACCCACCCATTGTTCTGTTCTGCAGTCGCGCTTTTTAATTATATTTGCATTGTAAAGCTAGTTCAACTTCACCTCACTGTTACTCCACCAGTGGTCCGCTGAAATCCTGTGCTTCGTCGAGGATCCATAGATTTTTCAATAGCTGTAGGCTGTAATCAAACTTTTATCTGTCTCATCGGCTTCTTAATTGTGAATAAATGGAGTATACGATGTCGACCAGGCTTCTATGTGGCAACGAGCTCCTTTGAGCACAACTTACCTACAAATTTCGAAGAGTTCTTCAGTTCTTTCAATTGGTTATCTCTGCTCGAAAACATTCCCGCAAACCCATCGCAAAAAGCGCCAAAAGGCGGCTTTAAAAAACGGAGCTTTGCGTTTCATACTACGTCCATAAAACAGCAGTCTAGACTGTATTCAAGACGGGATGCATCTGTCCCTGCTCTCTATGATGGCCCTTTTGATATCGCGTCTCACTCTAGCCTGAATGTAGACGTAGACACAGACGTCCTTGAAACTCTAGTCTTTCCCTCGATCGCTGCAATCTGAATCAGGCCTTTACGCACTTAGATCATTTTGACATCATCACTGCACCACTAGCAGCCTCTTCTTTTAGCACAAAGAACGATCTTGCTTTGTGAGCGTCGGTTAGGTCGGAATATCTATTAAAAACATGGTGTAGCTTATTTATGCGATTTCGGGCAGAAACTGCAAATATGTGAGCAATTTAAAAAATCCTTTCCTCCCGCCGACGGTCCTGTTTTTCTTTTGTTTACACAACTAATCTGTTAAACTCCTAAATCACATTTTTTTTAATTTAGCTCTCTCTTCATCCGTCACATTTTTTTTAATTGAATCAGGGGTCGCAATCGCAACAGTATCACCCTGGGGGTGAAAATATGATAGTCCGCCACCCTCTGGATATTTTTTCTATTTACATTTAGATTCACTTTTATTTTTAAATTGTTTTTGCTCTGCTAATCGTTGGGCCGGTTATGAAATAATATTTTCCAAATACGCCGTGAATGGAATTTACACCCTTAAGCCTTCCATTGTGCGGCTGTTTTCACTCTTCTAATCTGCGTGCAGCCAGTGGAGCATGGGTTTTCCACAGGCACTTCTGGTGATTTTTATCGAAAAGGATAACATTGGTGATGTCGGGAAAGCGAACAATATTATCACCGTCATCATCCCCCGTTTCGAATTATGGCGGTAATGCGCGGTTATTAAAACGCAGTCAGATGAAAATCGCGGACGAAATGCATATGCTTTCGTGTGAGAGGGTTTTTTTATTATCCAGTAGCTAATTTTGAGCCAGCGCTCGCTGGTTAGTCTTCCGCAGTGATTGACACTGGGAGATGCCGACGCAGTGATTGACATTTTCCGTCCGGGTGGTGCAGCGACGAATGGCAGTCGGTCACGGCACAGTGGAAGGACTTAAAATTGAAAATTATTTCTATTCGAATGATCTTTTTGTGGACGCGAGTTGGGAGGATATTTTTTAAGGAGGCGTGTATCTGGAGTGAAGTCAGGATTACTTCACATGACAGTTTCTAATAAAATGTCAATCCGATGTAATCTGCTGCAGAATTGAAACGATTTTGTGATGTCTGTTGGGGTGTTATGTATCCTGTTTCGATACATAGGACTGATTTTGACGATTCCGAAACATTATCGCAGGAAATAAATTAACAGTAGGAAAGCGATTGTTTATTTTTTAAACGGCGCAATGAGAAGGTACTCAAAAAAATCGACTGTTGGTTGCCTTTTATCCAGCTATGCATACACGCCACAAACAGAAGATCCACTACATCCAGTGGACTATGCGCTGGTCACTGATTGATAAAGCTTATTCAAAGGTCCTTGAAGTCGAAAGTTGAATACCACAGGGCTGCGTACTTGGCTCTATTGCATTCTACATGCAAGCGATATTTTAGAAATTGTCTTATACACATAGACTCAGAGGCAGTCGCAGATTAAGTTTGACAAGGGTAACAAGCTCAACTCAACGCAACTGTACGCATATCACGAGCTTAGATAAGGGTTCTGAGGACGATGTCCACTTCTTAAATGGATTTAGAGAAGTCTGGAGTGGTCCTAGCAGAAGGGAGATAGCTAGATACAAACACAAAGCAAATTTTGTACCGTTTTTGGGTCGCTTTTGAATTAATTTTTGGACCGCTTTTGGGTCCCGATTTTTAGAGCGTTTTTCTGACGCTTTCCTATGCAATTTTAGATGCTTTTTCCGACCGATTTTGTATTGCTCTCTCATGCGGTGTGTCATACATTCTTTGACCGATTTTGGTGATTTTTTATGAAATTTTGGACCGATTTCCTATGCGGGATCTGATCCAATTTTGGACCGTTTTTGGGTCGCTTTCACATGCGATGGTCTGATGACGGACCGTTTTTGGATCGATTTGTAATGCAGTTCTAGACCGCGTTTTTAGTGCGATTTTTATTTTATTTTTGATCCAATTTTGTTTGATTTTTGTTGCAATTTTTGACCGTTTACGAGTCCATTTCACATGCGATTTGTGGAAGTTGTTTGGGTCGCTTTTCTATGAGATATTTTATGAAATTTTAGGCCGATTTTGGATTGCTAACTTATGCAATTTTCGTTTAAATTTTGGACCGTTTTTGGTCCCGATTTTAAATGTCATTAAAAGTAATTTTTTTTGCGTCGCTTTCCTGTGCAATTTTCGATCCGTTTTCGGACCGATTTCGGGTCCCTTACGCATACGAATTTTTATGCTATTCTTGGGCGTGTTTTAGTACGTTTTTTTGGATCGTTTTCTTATGAGATATTTGATGCATTTTTGGATCGCTTTCTAAAGCATTTTTGAACCTTTTTTGGTCCTGATTTTTAATGCCATTTTTAGAGCGTTTTTTGTGTCGCTTTCCTATGCATTTTTTGATGCTTTCTCGGACCGATTTTGGGTCGTTTCCTATAAAATTTGTGAAGCAATTTTGAACAGATTTTTGAAGCAATTTTTTACCATTTTTGGATCGCTTTTTGATGCATTTTTAGACCGATTTTGGGAGGCTTACTTATGCGATTTTCGATCCAATCTTGAACAGATTTTGAACCGCTTTTCCATGCGATTTTTAATTTATTTTTGATCCAATTTTGGGTGGCTTTTCTATGTGATTTTTGTTGCAATTTCGGACCATTTTTGAGTCCATTTCACATGCGATTTTGAATGCGATTTGTGGGAGTTGTTTGGGTCGCTTTGCTATGAGATATTTGATGCACATTTGGATCGCTTTTTAAAGTTTTAAAGCATTTTTGGAGCCTGATTTTTATTGCCAATTTTGGACCGTTTTTGGGTCGCTTTCCTATGCGTTTTCGGACCAATTTTAGGTTGCTTTCTATGCAATTTCTGATCCAATTTTTGACTGTTATTGCCTCCCTTTCACATGCGATTCTTATGCGTGTTTCAGTTCATTTTTTGGGTCGCTTATTCCTATGAAATATTTGATGCGTTTTTCGTCCATTTTTGGGTCGTTTTCCTACGCGACTTTTGGTCCAATTTTGGACCGTTCTTGGGTCCCTTTCACATGCGGTTTTTAATGCATTTTTCCCATGAGATATTTGATGCATTTTCCGACCATTTTTCGAAGTGTTCTCTCATCCTTTTGATGCGCATTTTTGGACCATTTTAAAACGCTTTCCAAGGCATTTTTTCGAGGTTTTTCCTTTTGGGTTGCTTTTGGTTCTTTTCTGTAGTAGTTTTCTGAGTTATTTTTGGTTAGCCCTATGAGCTGAAACCTAAACAACTAGAATAAACATCTTAAGAAAAGAAAATCACAGCAATTGGGAACGTCTTCGTGACATAACTAGCTTCAGCAAGCGCCCCCTGTAGGCCTTACAAGTATATAGTCGAACCTAATGCAATTGTATATTTAAGAAGTGCTCCATATTTAGGGATGGTGAATTGTATAACAGTAAACTAAACATTTTTACATACCCGACAGTGTTCATCGGAATTCCCATCGAAACTCCTCGCCCTAAAATGCTCAACAAAAAATGAGTTTCATCGACATTTTTTCCACTGATGCGTGTAATCCTTATTCGCTATATTTGCAAAGTAAAAATGCTGTAAAAAAAGCCGAGATCCCTTACTCAACTGTCAGATTGCATTACCAATCGTCATATCCTGCACAGCACACTCGTACCGGACAGCAAACCACCACACCTGGATTGCATCATCACCTGAGAAGGGAAATTTATTTATTTTCCGGATTTTCTCTCAAAGATTTCATCAAAAAAAAAAACAGGACCTCTAAGAAGGAGGACACACAAAGAAAAAAATCCGTATATCGTACGCCATGACTATTTGGGGGAGAAAGTGATAAATCTGAGAACTGCCTTCCACCAAGAAAAGAAAGTCCAGGTCCAGACAGACATCCTCAGCTGTGATCATGTCACGGGACAAGGACACAGCCAAAAGAGGAACAAAAATTGCACAATTGTGGCATAATTTATAGGAAAACAACTCGAAAAAAGGAAAAATGGGCGCAGGACTCTCTCGCTATTGTCGTCTGTTTCCAATAGTCGGTCGAGATTAATCAATTGGCAGGCGAAGAAGGCCCGCTCTGACAGCAGCATCTGGGGAGGACTTTTGTCCTCGCCTTTTGTTTGATTCTCTTTCACATTGACGTCTTTGATGTCCTTTTTATTGGGTGAGGTTTGTGCCTTCTCTTTGCAATCGCATTTCTCCACGCACTCGGGCAATTGTCGACAAATTGCTATGGGAATCGGGATAATTGCAGGAAAATCTAAGTCAGCGCCAATTCGCATTTTGCATATTTAAATAATTAATCACCGTCAAGGGTTAACATTTCGCCAAGTCATCGCATATTTAAAACACATTCTCGAGGACTCTCACACTTATCTCCTTGAACCTAAAATACCATTACCATTATTAATCCTTTTCGGATGACGCTGCAGAAAGCAGAATGTCCCTCTACCCCGTTCGTGTGAGCGCACTCTATAAATCAAGCATCCTGTCGATGATATGCAAAACAAAATGACAAATGATGTTATGCGAAAATCTGGCTTTCTCCCTCCCTTGTCAGCGCGAGACGAGCCGATTGCGATGGGCATTTTAAGGACACGCACGGTACTCGTTTAACATGATTGTTTTCGCGTTTCAATTCGATACGCGGGTCGGGTCGGTGCGCGCGCTATAGATACCGGGATAAGCAAACAACTGCCCTTATTTTGCATGAATTCTAATTATGACGGACCACACACCCCTGTTTGATCTGTCCATCGGTGGACATAGGGGAGGGGTCCGCCCAGCGCGTGCCTTGGCATTGGTATTTCATTTTCGGTAGGTATTGTTTCTGGGTCGCAGTCAGAGGCGCGAACCAGTCTCGCGGAAGACAACAAGCGCAGAGTCTCGCGTTGTAGGGGTCAGCCCTTTGTTTGTTCTAATTTGATCAGGAGCAGGATTTCTAGATTCTGATGCCGCGATTGACGCTGTTGAATGGTTTTTCCGGTTTTTCTTTTCAGCGCGTGCTTTCCACTTTCTGTTTGTTTAAGGATATTTTTTACTTTTAACTTCCAGCAAGAGTCCACCGAGAGTGACATGTTTGTTGTGAGCATCGGGTAAACAGGATTGAAATGTGTGCATGGTGGTCAGCGTGGTTTTGTATTTAAATGAGACGCATTAGCGGTGCAAGATAATAATTTGAGCGGATTAGGAGAGGTGATTTATTTATTGGAAGTTTATGACCTCAGCTTTAATCCCGTTTGCTTCAAAATTATTAAATCTGTCGAGAAAGTTGGGAGTTTGTTTTACCGCAGTTGGAGATAGCCCTTCTTTATACAAAAGCGCGGCCATCAGGACTTGTCTGTTAGGAGAAAGATTCCATGGAACTAACAACTGAGCGGAACGTTGAAAGATCAGAGAGATGGAGAAGATGAAGTTTGCTGCCCGAATGTGTCTCAGGTCAGTGACTGGATTACTTGCATACTTAAGGGGCTCACGACTCATGCAGTCTTCCAGCTGTTGCCGTGGGCAGTTTGTTTCCATTTATTCAGACAATCGAGATGGCTTGGTCTTTGAAACGAACGTTCGTACTTCCTCGTCTTGTCGCACGTTGCTTCAAAAAGTCATCCATTTCAGGCGCTTAACATGAGAGAGCTTGGTCTTTGAAACGGAGGTTCAAAGTCTTTTTGAACCTGGGCGCTGCGAATTCAAAGATCCTCTATAGCTGGAGCATTTTTGTACATTCGCTCGATGTGACCGAGGCAATGCAGTCGACGTATTTCGGCTTTTTTGGACTGAGTCCTCATCTTGGCACAGCTACTAGAGCTCGCAAAAGTATTTGTATTCGCCTTCCTCGCAACCAGGACCAAAAATCCGTCGAAGAAATTTGCTTTCGAGGGAGCTGAGTATTAGCTCTCACTTCCGACCGACCCACTTCATCAGCCACCAACTGTCCACCAATGCCCTGGCGCACTGTTAAAGATCTCTAAAGAGCTGGCATCCGAGTCCACATCATACTGTGCCGCCAAACTTTGGATGAATCAAAATAAAATCCCTATTCGACATAAGCCTCCCTTCTTTCTCAGGCTTCTCACTTTTCTCACCGAACAAATTGGTAATGGTCGCACTTAGTGCATCTCTTCCTTCTTCCGCATCCTTAATCGATTCTTTTGAATGTCTGTTCGCATTATCCTCGAAACAATTTTTCCCAAAAACGCTCACTACCTCCCTTTCGGATGCTTCCAATAGGGAGACTCATTCAGGAAGAAACCTTCCTCTCACTTGAGTGTTCTCACCTCAGCCGCAAGTACTCTGATACTCGGTTTTTTGTCACAAAAAATATCCTTTTTTCGCGTCGTTAACACACCTTGAATATTAGCTGTATCGAACCATACTTATTTAGTATAACTCACCGCGAACAGAACCCCTTTCTCGGTCGGACAGCTGATGTCAAAACTGAGATGTGCCTACCCATACCATCAGCGGAGTGACAGCAGTGAATTTTCATAAAACAACAGAGAAACATTTTTTTTTGTGTGGCTGTCTCAGTTGTAAATGGATGGGTGCCCAGTGTACCAAGGAAGGTTATGCTAATTTTATGCAAAATCAGTACACGGGAAATATTCCAACATCTTGACTTGGAAGTGTCAAGAGAGACAGACAAAAAAGGGGAATGGGAATATTTACGACATGATTCTGTTGGAATATACCTACGCGTATGAGTTATAAAGGCGCGTCTTTTCTAATGGCAATCGAATGTAAAAAATAAATTACACTTAGACAGAGCGTCATGACGTGCAGACAGAAGTTCGAATAACTTATGTCGATTCCTTTCAAGAGTCATTATTCATTTGGCAGCAATTCCAAGTCATAAACAGTCTTCAAAGTATTCCACTCGTGGGGTTTACTTTTTGCGCACTTTTTGACAGATGTCATTGAACATGGAAAATGGTGAAAATTCGATTTTTGCTCATGCATATTTGTTTAGCCAATGTGTCAATAAAAATAAAAAAAATGCTGGGAGTTATTTTTTACCAAAAAAAAAAAAAGAAATTAAGGGCAGTTTCGATTTTGTTGGAGAAGAATAGTAGAATACCCTATGTTTGAATAGTGTATGGTAGGCGAAGTGGGAGATGTTGAGAAGTTGCGCGCTTCAGCTGGAATTAAAAACAAAGCTAAATACGAAATTCTCTCCAAGAGGTTGCTTAATTTTCTGTACAGAATAAGAGACATTGGACGACTGTTTTAGTCGGGTTTACTTGTTCATTTTTGTAAGAATTTTTTATGCAAAATGGCCTTTACTACTTTTTTCTTGATCTGTCAATGTTTGGTACACAAAAATATATCGCGCATTTATTACAGAAGCTTAGTACGCTGCTCGAGATAAATTTTCGCTCCCATATAAAATTCTCTCCAAAATTTATCTAAGCTAAATTAAAGCCAACCCATTTAGCTGAGTGGTACGCAGCTCGAGCTAAATAATCAAACTTTTGTTTCAGAATGTACTTCATGTGTCTGTCAAAATTTAGCGTGCCCATTTAATGGGTCGGCACATTTTCTCAAGCTTAATTGTGACAGATAGTTGTGTATTTGTTGTTCTGTTGCGGAAAAGTATGCAAGGATGAGCTTTTTTAATTATAACATGGACGAGGAGAACCTAGAATCAGAAATATGTAGTTGAAATAACAGAGAATTTAATAAAAAAATTTCTAAGAACAGCTGTTTTCTCTGGCACTACTTGTCCACGGCGTACTCTATGTCAAAATTTAGCTAGGACTTTAGCTGATATTTGGAGAGAAAAGTTGGAGACCAGATAAAATTTAGTTTAGCTCGAGCAGCGTACTACGCTAGAAGCTGAAAAGCTGTGGAGAGATTTCTGTACAGTCCGAGAAGAATTGTGCTCAAATATTTAGCTTAATATTTTCTTTGCTTTATTCTGTCTTTGGGAGAAATTTAATGTAGAAGCGCCTTAGGGGTACCTTGATTTAGGAATAATGCTTTGGTTCTAACTACCTTTTTCCCAATATAAGCGCGAAACATTTTTACTGCTCACTCTCACCCATTCAAGAGAATTAATTTCTGTTTGTGCAGATCGATAAACTAAAATCTGTCAACACAAATTGTTCTTTAAAGTTTTGCCTCTTATAAAATGGTCACATTTTTGCTCAACTATTTCTTCCGACGTGGTTTTCGCCACCCGTTTAAATATAACCTTTCACTTGTGTCACCGTTAAAGCAATAGAAGAGACATTATATTTGACAGCTGTCACGTTCAAAATATTATAGAGAATTTTTAATTATAACATATACCTCCCTTTGAACGTTGAAGTTGACACGACATTTTGCGAGTTGATCTACAGTTGTAATTAGAAAGATACTTTCTATAATTTGACAGCTGACACCTTCAGAAAATTAGGATTTCAACTGTTAACTGTAAGAAAGAGAAAATTGAATTTAAAGCTTGCAAAACCAGCAAACTGCTGGCATATTGACCATATATATTTTATAAACAAACACTTGTTACCTATAGCAAACTTCAGAAACAGCACGCTAGTTTGACGTAACGACTATGGTACGTAGGCGTATTGGATGAAAACCCATCCATCCATGCAGTTTTATTTGAACAAGCTGTAGGTGTAATAAGTGGATACATTTTAAGTAGCGTGTCAAAAAGCAAGCATCTGTCATTTGTAAAATTGCTTTTCCCCATTCCAAAATACCGATCAAAACAAGTATACCCTATTCGGCAAAGAATAAAAAATTAATTTCAAGAACTGTTAGGGATGGACGTCTATCATGACAGCATGAATGTTAAATATTTGCACAGGTACTTCATAAATCCAACATATTTGTAAAACAAACAGAGATTAACTGCCGAGAGGATACGTTTAAGCGAAAATCATAAGTGCGATGATGGTAAGGAAACTTTAACACCACTCCCAGACAAAGAGGGAGTTTTTCAGAATTTCATTGTTGGAATTGTGAAAATTTCGGTTTAGCCCAAAAATAATTCAGTTTAACTTGAAATATTTTGTTTCTAATGAAGCTGTCAAAGTGGTTGATATAAGTCTGTCGAAGTTCTATAAAATCGAGATGAACCAGTGAAACAATCTAAACGTAAGTTGCAAGCAACTTGTAATTGAATGACGTTTGTACGGGCACTTGACATATTACCAGTCGATGTTAGAAGAGAGTTTACGACGCCAAATGTAGCGTCATTTAAATTCAAATAGACTTTACACAATGACAGCTGACAGTCAATGGTCGCATTCAAGAATCTAGTTATCTTAAGTCGATTGGTCTGGATGAGATGAAACCTGAATGCAAAAACTAGATTGGTCAGAAACGTCACTTTTTCTGCGTCAGCCACATACGCGAACTGTCAACTTAGTGCTCAGTCGCGAATTTCTTGACTAGATTCGTCGGCTACCCCTCCATAAACGTCAACTGAAACAGCTGCTCATTTGACCGATTTCCGCCAATCAAAACCGAGTCACATCTATAGTCAGAGAGCTGTCAGACTCACTAAACTAGATACTTGAACGTCCCCAATATATTTTCCACTCCGCACTAAAGACTGAAATTGCAGCTGCTAAGTTCAATCTGTTTCAAAAATGACTTCAGCTTTTGTTCTTCGTGCTGTTAAACTTTCTGTGGCTGTTGCGCTGTCAGTCTTATTCTCTTGTTAGCCGATGGAGCTTATTTGTTTTTTTCCTTGATTGTTCTTTATACGATGGGAACCCATGAGCCCGTAACTTAAATTAATCAGCAGTCAACGTCAACTAAGCGTAAGTTACCAGGACATTTATTTGAAACACACTCTAACCTAATTTAAAATTCATCCAACCCAATTGCACGCTTAAAACCCCCTCAGCCCTAACTAAAACCAATTGGATAGTCCTGCCCCTCGAGGGCAATAGATAAATTCCACAAAATGCGCATAAATCACGACCGCCTTGTAGACTTGTCACAATTGCATGCTTTGCCACAGTGGGCCTCTTAAGTGCCTTCCAACAAAAGACGCCTCACAGCTACATCTCTCCCTTGGGCATTCTCGTTCAAAGAAAGCATTTTCCACCCAAAAGAAAGGGTTAACTCTCACAAAAAAAAAAAATAGAAAACTGTCCCATCTCGAGAGCGCGCTCCGAAACTCCAGAAAAGGATCAAATTGTAATTATTTTCTTATTTCGTAAACATGTTCTGCTATTTCAATTTCATAACAATTCTTCCTCATCAAGGCTGTCATAATCTTTTCACAAACATAATTTACATATTTAATTTCTCCCTGCCAGGCAGGCGACACATTATACGCCACCCAGTATTTTCGTATGAAAAATCCTTTCCCATGCGCACCTTTTCTTCTGGCGTATAAAACGTTTTGTTTCTTGGCGGCGGCGTGATCCTTTGTTGTTCAACTATATTTGTGTGTTTGTGCGTCCCGTTTGAGAACAATGATCCTATTTGTTGGACTGTTTTCATATTCATGAGTTTGCCTAGATTAAAGTGAAATAAATTTGGAAAATGCTCAAAATATTGAACAGTTGAAAACACCGAGTGAAATGTGAGAAGGCGAATTTAATAGGATTTCATTTGTAGGTTGTGTCAAAGGACATGGATTTGGGTATTGACTGCAAAAGTCTTTACAAGCTGCAGTAGCTATTTATTCATTTCTGGTTTAGGACAAGGACGGCCTCACCTCGAATCCACTTCCCCATTAAAATGACTGAAGTCGATGTAGATTGAACATACCGGTATCTCCACTGATAGAGGAATGAGGAACAGCTCAGATTTGACCTAATGACTCTTGGCCTTATATCACGGCACCGCTTTAAGCTGACGAAGAAGCGCTGAGCGCTGTCTTTGCAACAGCTTTTGAATGGCCGGATACCAAGACGATTCTTTTTAAAAATAAAAGAAATTGGACGCTTCTCAGAAATTCAGAAAGAGACACTTCGGTACAACCCACTGCAAGAGCAACCATTCCAGAACCAGGCACTGCTCAAAATTTGGCGGAGAGCTCACGCAGCTTAGACCCGCCCTCTGCGATTTAAAAAAACTAGAATTGAAACTCAAATATCGTTTTCAAAATATTTGCAACTCAGGGTCAGCCGAAATATCTATTCCCAAATACTCGCAACTATCTACTACTAGTATATGATCTTATACTTAAGGTGCGGCGCGCTACAGTCCGGGGTGAACCTTGTCCTCAACCAGCAAGCGTCTCCTGCCAGCACGATCTTTAGCCAGCTATCTCCAGTTTCGCACCCTAAGTTGGTTAAGGTCCCATTCACCTTCACCTGGCGGTCTTTCTCTAGTGCACCGTTCCTCGGGTGTGAATTGGAAGAGCTTCCGGGCCGGAGCATTCGCGTCCATCTAAGTCGATGCCGCTGTAGAGTTCGTCGTTGTTTCTCCTCCTCCATATAGGACTGAAAATTACTTAAAAAATGTTCCCCTCGGAACAACCAAGAGAAGCCTTATCCGCTTTTGATAAAGTCCATGCCTCTGCGGCATATAGAACAGGACTGGAAAGATTGGGGTCTTATAAAGGGCCGCTTTAGTTCTTCGAGAGAGGGCTTGCTACTCAATTGCTACCAGGGTTGCCATTTCAAATCCGTTCTTCCAGTCAGATTTGACTGGAAAAAAGCAGTCAAAAAACTGGAATTCAGTCAAATAAAACAGTCAAAGAATTTTAAACACAAATCCAGCTAAAAATCCAGCTAAGATAAAAAAAATTGTTTTATTCAATAAAAATAACACAGAATCCATTTTCTTTCATATTTGTACATTAAAGGGTAGGTAATTAAGTAGAAGAAAATAAAAATTGTTTTTATAAAAAAACAAAGAATTGTAAATATACACACAAGTCTTAAAATTCATTTTAATAAGTAGTACATTGCAAAACAAAATCATAAATAAACTTTATTCGAAACAAAAATAACAGACTTCATGCTGAAAAAAGAAATAAAAAACTGATAATAAGAATAAAATAAGTTAATGATTTAAAACCATTCAAATTTCTTCAAGAATATTTCTTACATATTTTCATTTTCAAACTGGTGTTTGTGAGTCAGCCATCCCAATCCCAAAGTAAGCAAAACAAACAAATATGTATGAATTGGCTCAGTGTGTTGGTCGGATATGGAAACGTGTCATGTTCAGAGCATAGTCAACTAACAGTAAAAATTGTTTTTCTACTATTATTTTTATATGGTTACATTGAATTTGAAATTGTTCTGGTGGTTGAAAAAAATGCCATTTTGAAAAGAAGTTAAAAGCAGTCAAAAAAAAATTCAATCCAGCTAAAAAACCAGCCGGCTGGATTTCAAAAAATCTTCCAGCTAAATTCATTTCAATCCAGTCAGATCTGACTGGAAAACAGTCAAAATGGCAACGCTGATTGCTACTTCTTAGCCCAAAGAGACTGCGATTGGCAAGAGTTGCTCGTATTCTTCGTAACACCTTAGTGCTGGTATCATTGTCAGAGGTAATGGCGGAGCCTAGAGGTAACCACCTCAAAGTTATATGTGTCTATGGTGACGTTCTGTCCGAGACGTCGTCGCCCTGTGGTCCAAAATGACTTTTTTGCTTGCGAAAATCATAACTTTTGAACGCATAAAGATATGGCTACAATTTCTTTTTGATTTCTTAAAGGAAATTTCCAAGCCTATAAAAATTGTGATTTTTTAAGAAAATTGCTTCACAGGGTGTTTCTAAATCTTTGGCTGAAATACGATTTTCTTTGAAAAAGAGAACGGAATTAAAGAAAAACTTAAAAAACAGGAAAAATTTTACGAATCTTGAAAAAAAGGTCCGCGGCTATTTAGTTGTTCGCAGGGTGATCCAAAATATTTTAAATTACAACAGTGGATGCATAAAATTAACGAACCAATATTTAGTGTTTTAAACAGCATTGAACATGAACATAAATACAATAATTTAAGTAATTGAAAGAAACTCAGTTAAAGTATATGTACCTCAAAAACCCTTTTGGTTTAGGAGGAATTTATTCAAAAAGAGTCGTTAAAGTGGGCGGGATTACAGAAACCAATTGGAATTTATATAAAAGGGAGGCGTGGAAGTGGGTAGATTTTTTAACAATCCAAAAATTGTTAACATTTTAACATTTGGTAATAAATAACAAATGCCTTAAATGACCATCAAAGCAGATATGACCATATTGGTAATTTTGTTCATATAGTCTAATATACAGTTTTAATAATCCTGACATTTGGTCATTTGACAGCTAATCTGGTCATTTGCCTGTTGGCATTCATATTCATTATTGGCATACACTCTAATCTTAGCTTTTTGCCCCCATACAAAAATGTCTCCAAAGAAAAAATTAAGCAAAGCGGTTAAGCCAAGCAGTTCAAGCTAAATTTGTAAGCCATTGTACGAAAAATCTCTACAGAATTTAAGTAAACGTATTAATGGAAATTGCATTTTTCAACAGCTAAATTTTGACAGATCAGAGAAAATATCGGTACTCGCAACAAAATTTCAACACAAATTCTTTGTTGTCAATTTAATATCTTTTAGAAATGAAACAGTTTAACGAGGAAAATATTGAGCTGTAGAAGTACAAATAAAGAAGAAGGAGTTTAAAATATGAATTGACAAGTACAGAAGACATTTTCTTTCTTAGGTTTGTTGCTATAGCTATGACAGCAGGACTTAATACAACGTCTTCTTCTAACCGTGCTCTGTTCATGTTTTTTTTTTATATTTTAAGGGAAAATATATAGGTACCAAATGACTAAACAAGTCAATCAGGAACTTACACTGTCAAAATTAAGCGAACATTGAGCGAGGTGGTGGAGAGAAATATTGGAGAGGCGCTTAATTTTAGCTTTCCTGCAACAGCTTACTAGGATTTAGCAAAAAATTATTTTGTTTGCTGTTTTTGAAGCACTGTTTATACTTCTATTCAAAATAAAAAACAAAACATCGAATTTAGCATTTTTGCCACGAGATTTGCCTTTTTGGACCACAGTGCGTCGGTGTTGGATGTCCTTTCTTGTTAAGTTGTCTGATCTACTAGATGTATGTAAATTGTTTTACTAGAAAAATCAAAGATACTCTATCCTTTCGAATCCCATTTATAATTTATCAATTGTGTCATTCCGCCACGCACTGTCAAATGAAACAGCGCACGGCCATCATAAACCTCCTCATCACTGCTGGTCTTTTTTGCACGAGAATTTATTTCCTTTTAAACAGATATTTGACAGTTCTCGCACGCAATGTTCGCTAATGAAGTTCATGCACTCTACTTCCGCCTTAACCCCTTTTTTCTACAGAAACTCACCAAAATAAATCAAACGCTACTGATAAATGCAAGTTGATAGATCACAGCTTCACAGCACACGCAAACCCAACGCATGTTCCCTTTCATCCTAGTAAATCACAAGAGTCCTCTTAGCTGCCACTTAACCCCTTCCCCGCACAACAGAAATCCAAGCAAAAAATGCCATAAAACTACAAAAAAAAGGGCAAAAAAACACATACTCGACTCGTAATCAAATAAAAATGATCAAAGTTCGATGGGTTGACTAGCTAAGGGCGCAAGTGAAGTGCCCGTCTATTGTTGTCGCTGCTGCGCGCACTTTTCGCTCTAATGAGCGATCTGATGGGACAGCGTTGATAAGGAGTGCGCGGTGTGCCGAGATCCACTGATATAGGCTGAGCCGCGCAATGGAATTCCTCTAATTTCAATTTAATTTGAAGGAAAACGCGACGTCCGCGTGTCGGTAATGGTCTTGGTGACCTACTGGGGCCGAATGTCGTACAAGGTTCTTCTTCTTGGACAATTAAATGCACTACAACCGCCTAATTGTTGAATTTTCTTCAAGTTTAATTGCTTTGTTTGTATTTGCTATCGCGTTGCGTTCCGTGGTCGGTTTCTTGGGTGGGGTAGGTCGGCTGGAAAATTGCTTTCGGTGTTTCTCAAACGGAAACAACTTAGGAAAGCAATCCACTTTTATGGAATTGAAACGCGTGATCTTGAAGATCGCTGGAGTTGATATGGACAGTATTAAGAATTGCCACAACATATTTCCATTTTCTTTGAAATGTCTGGGAGTAAATTTCCGTTTTTAATAAGCGCACTTTGAAGTCGTGTCGACTCGATTGCCGTTGCAAGGTATACTATTACTGGCCTCATAAATTTTTTGCCGAAATCTGTCATTTTCTGTCATAAGGCATCTTTTGTACCTAGAAAGGTAGAAGGCATTTTATCTAGGAGTAAAAGTAAAACTAAAATTATCTGACACACAAAATGACGCCCGCTGGCCTAAACAAGTTCTGGAAGCGGTGCCATTCAATCAATCGCAAAAGTTGTACAACAGCTCCGATTTTTATATTTTTATTTCCGAGCAAAGCCTGAACTGTCAAAAAAAAAATCGTGTTCCTTTCCTTTTAGCTGAGACACATCAGAGCTCGAATTTAGTTTCCACTTTCGTTCAGTGCATGAACATGAGTGCAGTATGTCAGCTGGGAGTAAATTGATTGAATAAAAATCTCTGAATTAAAATCTGTGACAGCTAACCAAATGATTTTGTGATCTGGTCAGGAATTGAAGAGAAATAGGAAGCAGAAAAGTAGAAAAGTGTAGCAGACATCATAGGCATCTGACAGCTAGTGCTTACAAATAATTCAGATCGCTCTGAACACACCCACCGGGTAAGAACATGCGCCACGCGTTCAAGTTTTGTTTAGTGCTCCACTCTGAACGAGAAACGAAAAACACAGAAGAAGCTTAATTGGGAGCGAAATGTGCTGTTGGACAGAGGAAAATCTGAAACTATTTCACGAGTAGTTTCGCGCTAGAGCCTTGTACGCAGCTGTTTCGGAAAGAAACTTTCCGGTGGTCTCCAAATGGACAGCGAAATGTCTGCGAAAAGGCAGCGGATAATAATTTGTAGCGAGTACCATCAGCTGCTACACAAGTAGAAGTGTTACCAACAGTGGCTATTTATCTCCGATTTTCTTTTCACTAATTCCTTCGAATTGTCATTTGGGATTTATTCCAAAAACAAAAACTCGTCGGTGCGTTCACACTGAAAGCGAACTAGTTTTCGTTTGACGTTTCAATCTGTGTATACTTCAGTATAAACTATTTTGGTTACAAATTTTTCATCGCATTTATTAACAAATAAAATGAACTCAGTGGATTTAAAAATTATATTTGTCCATTCATTAAGTGTGGAAATTGATTTTAAGTTGTGAGTTGTGACTTCTGTTCGGTCAGCTGTTCTGCTGAATTTGCTAAATATTGCAAAATGTGTGTTCGTTTCAACAATACAACGATTGAAAGTAGTTTTCGTGAAAAACTACTTAAAAAACTCGTTTTGAAAAATTAAATTTGTATGGAAAAACTTCAGTTTTTGATGAAGTTTTCGAGTGTTTTCGCGAAAACCCAGTTTTCGGCTGGTTGTGAATTGTGTATAAGAAAATATACTTTGCAGTTTGGCGATTTTACGGCTCCTTAGAAATATATAAAAGAAAATGCCTTCTTCTATTGCGAACGTACCCTTTTCGTAAGCTAAAACCTTATAAACGGTTAATTCCAAATAAGCCAACTCCGTTTCCATAAAGTTTTTGAACAGACTCCTATATTTCAGCAGTAAAATCATCTTACAAGATATGCAAGAATATGAGAACACACTGTCCAAGTATGCCCCCTTCCATCAAATATTTATTTATACCCTCTACAGGAAGGTATATTCACTTTGTCATTACATTTGTAGCGACAAGAATAAGTCACCGGAGACCTCATAAAGTACATATATTCTGAATCAGGATCACATTCTGAATCGATTTAGCCATGTCCGTCTGTCTGTCTGTCTGTCTGTTGAAAACACGATAGCATCCAAAGGAATCAACCTAGGTGAATGAAGTTTTGTGAAAGGACTTCTTTTATCGTCGTTAGGTTGGTATTAAAAATGGGATATGTCGGTCAAGTAGTGCAGTGGAGGGTATCAAAGCATCGGCCAGGCCGATGATAACACTTTTGCTTGTTTCTGTTCATTGCAATTTGAAAAATCAAAAAGTCCCTCAATTACAAGTTTGTATTTTATTTTAGTTCAATATTGTCATCTTTGAAAACAATTTAATCAGAATAAGTGTGCCTAGGAACTACAAGAAAATGCGCATTTCTGATTTTCATATTTGAGTTTGACTCCAAGAATTTTCAATTTGGCTCCAAACTTCTTATAAAAGCTGGCAGCACTGAGTGCAAGTGTCAAATTTTCGCAAGCAATTAATGGGGACGTTCAAGTATCTACTTAGTTTAGCTGTTTCAGTTACCGTCCATGAAGGGGGTAGCCGACGAATTTAGTCAAGAATTTCGTGACAGAGTTGACAGTTCGTATATGTGGCTGACGTAGAAAAAGTGACGTACCCGATCAATCTAGTTTTTATGTTTAGCTTACATCTAGTCCAGACCAATCTAGTCGACTGATAACTAGATTTTTGAATGTGCCCAATGTGCGCGAAAAGAGAGAGGAGAATTGTACCAAGCAATCTACTACAATTACCCACTTTTCGCCATCATCGCAGCAGCGTCTTAAAGAATTCCCAATGAAACCTGATGATTTCTCTGACTTTTTAAGATAGACTCTATGAATGTGCAGATTTATAAAAGCGTTGGTTTTCTCCGTCCAAATTTTGTTCACTTCAGGGCGGACCCTTAGATAGTACCATCTTTTCACACAAGTTCCTTTATGTATTTTTGGCGCAAAAGGCTTTGAAAACAATTCTTCCTTTGTTTACAATCCTCTTCCTTCTTAATCTGCCACGCACTGGGTCTTTTCGAAGAGATTGCCTCATAAATCTGCCGCATATATCAATTCCTTGGATCATTAACCACAAATTAAATAAATCGACGTCTCCCTGCAAACAAAGAAGTTCCGCACGAAGAAAAAAAAACTCTTCAAGGGTACCTATTTTTGCTCACCCGATATCCCGCTGAACCGCAACAGAAACAGAAACTGTGCAACTAAAAAAAAACCAACTAAACCCCATCCCTCTATCGAGTGACATGTCCTGTGACTAAACAAATATTTTTCTTACGTTGAGCGGTTTTTTGTCAAGAAACCGTTTGCATAAGCCGCGCACATCCGAGCCGTCTTCCTAAAAGGTGATTGACAAAATATTTTTCCAAGGATTAAATAAAATTGAAGACAAAAAAAAGAAAAAAACTGTGCCGGCGAAAGGGAAAATGTCCTTTATTTTCAATTTTCATCGGATTAGTCCGACATTGGCGTGTTATAGTGGAAAATTCGTTATCGACAAATCGATAGCATATCGAAACGAAGAATCTATCACCATTGTGCGAAATGCTGCTCCTGAGAAAATCGTATATCCTTTAGAAAGTAGAACTTACTGATGTTGATCCTACATTATGGTCGGAGAGAGAGAGCGAAATGTGTATCTCTGCACTAAAATGCAATAGGGGGACAAATTAAAAGAAAGCAAAAGAAGAAAAAGGCTTCAATGTCCTTGCCCTTTCTTTTCCTTATTGCACAACAATGAATTGGTTAATTTCGCAGATGACGAAGAATCGGGAAAAAGGAAAATTGCTCAAGGCGATGCGAGCAGCACCAGGTGCTGCTGCCAAAGGAAGCAGATCCCGGAAGATCAGTTACACTCATGTACATTCTCCATTTGAAAGGAGCTCTACTATTTGCACTTACAAACCACTTTGGCATAGCAAATGCGGAGAAGTACATACACGAAACAATGCGCACGTATGAGAGGTAATTTTAGCGCCTACGGGCGTCCTTCCCATTGATCCGATTTCAAGAGGAACGGCAACTGGAGGTAGGACGACGACGATGACTCCCAGGCAGGATCAATGATATAATGACATAGATACGGAAAACACATCGCATGCGAAGGAACTTATCTCGTGTACATGCAACGCAATAAAAGAAAACATTTAAATTTGTAATTTATTATTCATGACAGTGACGTTGATAATGACGACTTCATCGTCGATCGCGTGACAGGACTACAAACACAAAAGGAGACAATGATGCGCGCCTCCTGCAATTGATTGATTGAGTCCTTGAGCAATCAGCACTGGGGTATTTTTGTGAATTTCACGCCTCTTCAGATTCCTGGTGGATTTTTGCATTGGCGATGTGACTGACGGATGTGGCAACTCTTGAGCTGTCATTGTAGGACTGACGGATGTGGCAACTCTCGAGCTGTCATTATAGGTACCTATACTCAAATAAGATTCGATGTATAAGGAAGGCCTTCTTGTATCGCATTTAGCGGGAGGTTGAGAAGCAAACTGACGAAGAATTGTTAAAAGTGACATAAGATATGACAGAAGAGATTATTTTACCTCGCCTGCGTTTTAATACTTTTATTGTACTAATAGATGGCGCTTTGCGGCTGTTCCACGACCTCATCCAATAAACCCCTTCGCAGCCAACTCTATAGCTAAACCAAGTCGGTTGTAGTCTTTCTCTATCAGTCTTGCGCGTCAGCTGAGGTCGGGGTCTTCCTATCAAAGACGCGATTTGTGGCCTAGTTTTAAACCAAGCCCCCGTAGCTGTATAGCCCCTAAAGTTAGTCGTTGAGTCCCCTCGTTCACAATCGAGTATCATCGGTAGAATCGTTCTTTCAAATGGTTCCAAAAGGTTTTGAATACGCACTTTCAACAAGATCTGCACTTCTGCATCATAAAGGTGTTCTATGAGCAAGGACTCTATATCTTGAACGTCTTTTTAGCCTAAAGAAACAGCGATTGGAAAGACTGATTTTATACGCTTGATCTCTGCCCTCATATCATTTTGTAAGGCAGGTAATTGTAGAGCCAGGTTTGGTAAAGTGTTGAGCTAATTTCGAATTTGTGGCAGTCTATTGGGAAATTTGTTCCGGAAGCCCTTTATCGACGCAGCGCATATTTCGTTTTCTCCTCGTTAAAAGTCCAACGGATTTTCGCCACCTCTGTTTCAATAGTTGCAAACTTAAAACTGACAGCTCCAGAAAATGGCATCATTAGCATTTGCAAGTAGTTGACAGTATTTTTTGAACCCTGCAGCTGATGGTGGCTTTTGCGTTTCGTTGGTACAATTTCCTCACGAATTATGTTAAAGAAGGTAAGTATTAGGGCGTCACCTTGTCTTGAACCTTTTTCGACATCAAGGGGCTCCGATTTTGACAGAGCAGCTACGCTTCTTCAAGCTTTTTACTGTATACAGGGAATGAGTTTGGCAAGGATGCCCAAATATAGCGTGTGCTGTCATAAAATAACCCTAAAGTCTGTATGAAGGTAGTCCGCAATCTTAAGTCTTCTATAAAATTTGGTATCCATTTATTGGACTTTAGTTTGGATACATCTTTTGACTGTCATCGGCTGGACGGATCATACAATAGCTGACAGCGAATTATTGAATGCTTTTGCCGTCTACAGTCTATAAGAGAGCTCTTCCTCAACGCCAAATGTGAATCAGGCCTTGTATTCTTTAAAAGATTGCCTTGCCCTCTTTTAAAACTTTTAAGCACTGTGTCAGCAGCAAAGTCGCTCAATAGATTCGTTTTTCGTGCAGTTTTTACTTTTTAATTCACTTTTGCGAAAGAGAAGACCTTCTCTTCTTTTTTGCTCGTAGAGCTCACGAGCAGCTCTAACAGCAGCTATGGTTTTAGTCGCAGTATTGATTGACAAGCCTCGTTCTTGGCTTCATATTCCAGGCGGCATTTCTCATCGACCCAGGTCCTCAAGTGGTTATCCGAGACGACAATGGCGGTAATTCTGATAGCCCGTTGGTATTGTGCTGGCATAATATGCTCGATGAGAGGTTTAGAGAGACACGCTCAGTAAAAGACCTGGCGGTCTTTGGATAGTGAACTGGCAAAACCTGACATTACGTAAACCTAAGACTTCTTGCTTAAGTCTTTCCTGATCATGGATAACATCTGCGCCTTGACGTTTTGTCGAGATATCCCGACCTGAAGAGCCAGACCCTTTGCTTCGTATAAAAAAAATTAAGCTCCTTGACAGACTGCAAGAGATTCAAACGCTTCCAAGAAATCGCGGGTATTTTTTGTTTTGCTTGTGACTTACTCGTATTTATATGACAAGCACTGCCAACCTGATGGTCACACATCATAAACCATGCACACTGATGTCCACCCCGAAAACCGCTATCCCGCGGGCGATAAAACTCGAAAACTCTTTTTTTTTAACATAAATTTACTACAAGACCGAATCTAATGGTTAATGGTTATATGGCCTCCAGGGTCTCAGTGTGCACAACTTTTGCGCACACACACGTGTGTCGTTATCAATCATCAAAATGAAGTAATTACAACTTGGCTCCTCTAAGCCACCGCCAGCCAGATAGAAATTCCTAGAATTAACCCTAAAAAACGAGAAGCCCACCTCTAACTGGACGGTCATATACCACACACAGCAAAACCACAGACGACGACCCTCTCGTTGTTCGTACGACAATAGTTTTAATTTGACCCTGTCATTAGGACTGATAAAGACAATCAACTTTTAAGTGCATTATGGCGTTTTTCAACTTTCAACTGATGGTATCTGTTGTGTTTCACAAGCGCGCACGTCTGCCTCTGTTGGGTGACAGTCATCAGTGTTTGCTTTGGTCCGAAGTTACGCAAGAATGCACCCACCCACCATGCCCACAAGTCCATATACGTCAAAAGTCAATAGTTTGACAGATTGTCATGCAATCTGCAGTCACCATCTCATAGCAAATTGATTTCGTTTCCTGTCGGACAGTTGCCATTCGTATTCGTCGCTGCAGGGCTAAATAAAAAAACAACAAAACTCGACCGATGATTGACAGGCATAAGTCACCACTGTGCAGTGTTCGCTATGTGCGCAGTGCGCCATATGTCAGATTCTGGGCGAGTGCAGTGTTTGCTCGGCGGTGGGTTAATGATGTCAAACACCGAGTTACACCAAGTTTAGGTCTTTTCAACGGCATTTCCACGCAAGTATGTAGGCAATTGTTCATTTTGCCAGAAGGGTGACAATGACAAGCGACTGCGAACTACTGTCATGTACTCGTAATAATGAAGATATTTTGCACATGCGTGATTAATGAGGCGCGTTTTCGAAATGGCTGTGGATGCAATTTCGCGACGTGATTAGTCCTGGTTGTGTCTAATTTTTTGTAAATAATTCGAATTGAACTTGACGCTGCCATTGGCGTATAGTCATTAGTGACAGCTAATGGGTGGTTGCTAAGAAATTTATCAAATTCTGGTTAAAAGAGAACAGAATTGGGTTTAAAAGCGTAATAAGAGTCGTTTGCGCGTGTTATTAATGATTCATGTTTTTAGAATGGTTGAGAACGATTGGCAAATGATTAATGCTGCCTAGCGTCCGCATTTAATTTTTCGTAAATAATGTGAGGGTGACACTGGCATCTGGCTTAATTGTGGTTTTGGGATTTGAAAATGAAACATTCGGGAGTGTGGTGACTATTTTTCTTAAATGTATAGTGGAGCTGTACATTTTGACGGGTGTTTTCTTCGTAGAATAGTGCTCTACAGTTGGGCCCTTCGTCAATGAAAGGGACCGAAAATCACTCAAAGTGTCCCTAGTGACCCCTTAGTGTTTTATTGACAAGACCTGTTTTTCAATTGCTATTTTAGGTAAAAGAAATAGCGACTGGCATGTGTTATTTTCTGACATGATATCATTTTCAGAGTTCATAGAAGAGCCGATGCAAAAAAATACCGCAGCGCCAGCGCCTTCAAAGTTGAACCTGTCAATTTAGAGGTTGTGTTGCATCTCGCTGTTGATGTCCCTTATTTACAACAAAACTCATTTTTGCAAAGTTTTCTCCTAATTTTTTACAATGCGCCAATGACATCTCTCTAAGTTCTGTCAGTGATGCCAAAATAATTATCTTTTGCATGTAGTACTTATTGACTTTTGGAAAATTATGATAACTTGCAAGTTTCGCACAATTTTGCTCCCGCTTAACCTTAGAAGTCATGGCTGCTGAAGAACATTGTAGCTGATACACGAGGACAAAGCCGTGGCGTATTTTAAGGAGGGTTTTGGGCAGTTTTTCGGCGAATATTTTGATGCGTTTTTTGAGAGGGTTTTTGAGGGATTTTTCGCCGTTTTTTGTGCCTTTTCCGATCTGTTTCTTTGACATTTTTAAGAACATTATTCGGGCCATACTTTTATTTGTCGCATATTTCTTGTTTTTTTTTTTGTGGCATTTGGTACTTTTCTTGTGTCTATTTCTGAGACGTCTTGTTTTAAAACTTGTTGTTTAGGTTAGTTTGAGGCATCGTAGTTGTTTTTTTGGAGCGTTTTTGGGATAATTTTTTTTTAACCGGTTTTTAAAGCGTTTTTTGTGATACATTTTAAGACGGCTTTCGCTGAGTTTTGGGGACGTTATTTTAGACTATTTTGAAGCATTTTTCAAGTTCTTTTCGTTTATTTTTCTGTGCTGCTTTTTGGAGCATTTTGGGTCGTCTTAAAGGCGTTTTAGCTGTTTTTGTTTTTTTAGGGATTCTTGGACCATGATTGCTATTGTTTTAAAAGCATTTTTCGTGTTTTTTGGCGGGTTTTTGAAAATTTTTTTGGTGATAAATACCTAGCTCTACCTTCGGAATGCATTGTCCGATTTGAATGGAGTTTCTTGCTTTGTAAAGTGGAATTATGTACAAGGATTCAAGATATAAGTTAACTTTTAACCAAGAAGTTGAACAATGGGAAATAAATGTGTTTCTACCATTTAGTTGACAAAATGGTTTCATTCAGAGGCAGTATTATAGAGAGGATCTTGTATGCAGTGTTAAGAAGACGGATGCCTCTGTTTAGTGAGAGATGTCAGTTTAGAGAGAGATATTAAGTTGCCGTCCATACTTTCCTCGCTCAAAGTCTTGGATATATTTTTGTGTCTGTCTCGCTGCCTTAAATAATCTTCGTCCAGCGGTCTTGTTGCACCTATTTTCAATGAGTGAACCGTCTTGTCTTCGTCTGCAGAAGCAGTTTTCCTATATTAAAAATACCGACTACGACTTCACTACAAAACTTCCTTATTTGTCTCTAAATGAGTCTGTGCTTGATTCTTGTTGCTTTTACAAGTCTTTTTTCAAACATTATTGCTGAACCTCTCTAATTCCCCAATTACGCACTTCTAATGTTCCATTTTTTTCTAATCACTGTCCTTCCCACCATCAGTAGCCGGCTTTTTAAACATGCTACTAGTCTTGGAAACTAATAATGTGGACTGCCTGTGACTTCTGGAGAGGTTGAGGGCTTTATGATCCGCGAAGATTCCGGCTGTTGGTACGTTGCGATTGCAGTCGTTCAACATTCGGCCTATTCAAAGTACCTCTCTGCTGTTCCTTAATAAATTATAAAGCCGAGGAAACCGGTTACAGGCTAGAGAAACGTTTCGTCCCAATAACCTCAGTCTTCTACTGGCGAGGGCCTGTCATTGGCACATGCTGCCAGCTCTTAAAGTCTTTTACTTAACCTGCAGGCTTTCCCTTTTAGAAGTTCCTTTTTTTAAGGCGGTACCTAATTTTACTATGTCCAATTTGGGTACAGCTTGTTTCCATTTACCGACAAATTTCCGATCAAGCTATTCACAATTTCCCTACCAAGAGCAGCGAATGACTCGGCCGCTTTTTTTGTACACTCCGGTGGCTTAGATGAGGTGATGTTCCCTTGCGCCAGTGCTCCATATGCAGGACAACTGCTCTTACACTTAACCCTCTGCTAAGTAATGCATTCCTATCATTCCCAGACTCACAGATCCGGCTGTAAAACTTCTAAGAAAACGTCTTTCCCAGCTCTAACCACCTTTCCGTGAAATTGGTGATTTCTTCCTCACTTCTTAATAGAGCAGGTCCTTCTTTAATTAGGGATCGATGGTTCATTTTCTTAATGTGAATGATTTTTTAATGACACTTTTAAACCCTTTTGGTCAACCGCCAGCTTATATTTTTTAAAGCCCCGATGAATCAAAAATCCTCTCTTCTAACAAGTCGGACTAGCTCACCAAACCATATTTATCCCATTTAAAATCTTCATTATCGTCCTCATTGACTTCATCGTCATCAACCCAACTTGAGCGCCAAAATGAACGTCCGAATTATTTTTCGACCGTCAACCGCGGGGCATCTACTTAGTCTTTGAACAAGAGATTGACATAGGTACTCGTATGTGTAATAGTGGTTGCTGCGTTTGAACGATTGTCAATCTTGACTTTTACCGACAAAGGGGCTCATGTTGGACTTCTGAGACTTATTGAGTCAGTAAGAAAGGAAAGGATTTTCCTTTAGAAAAAGCATTCAAAATTTATTAAGGGAACTCTGACGGTTTGAGAATATAACCGAGAAAGCTTCTTTTAATTGTCAGCTGTTTCAATTGCACCAAAAATAAAACTACCCTCACAAACAATTAGCCGAGGCAAGCTAATAAAACCCAGTTGCTCCAACTATTTACTTTTCAAGGACATTCGTGTTAAAATAGTCCCAGAAATTGTTTGTCGTTCTTTTTGTTCTGTTCTTTGTGTACCAAGGACTTGAAACAGCATTTTTCCATCAGATACCCTTCGCATTATCATTTCATTTCAATAAATCGTAGTCCACTGACTTTCCTTAACCGAAAACCCCAACTAGGTACCTACCTAAACCTTCTTCTATAGGTACCTTCGTTTCAAGTTCGATTATCATAACAGAAAGAAAATAAAGACTTTAGTCGAAAAAAAACCCGAGTAAATATTACAAATTTCAGCCATGTCCTTCTTGGTTAATATTTTGTAAAATTATTCAAACCAATGAACGTATTTCTGTCACTCTGCGACAAGGCTAATTGAATTCTTAAATCATAAATTCAGCCCTCGAAAATGTTTCTTGTTACCTAGTCGCACCGTAACCATTCCCATTTCAAAGGTGCTGCGCACCTGTACTCGCCGATCATCCCGCATATCATCAATCCACCTCCCCTTGGTCTGAATCTACATGATACTCCTACTCAGGCCGGCTTATCTGTCGTCCTTCTTGTTGTTTCCCGCGGTGACCGCATTCGACAAGAAAAAAATAAAAAAAAAAACATTTTGGACACGTGCGGGCGTCGGTGTTGCGCACCTCAGATGCAAGAAGCAGAATACCACAGAAATAAAGAAAAACAAAACAAAAATCGAACAAAGAAGATGTGTAAATGTTGGAAAAGATCCTTATCACCCATACAAAGTTGGATAGTCCTGCTGGTAGTGGACACGAGTCAACGGGAAGAAGCCAATTTGCGGGCAACGTAGGTACTTCCACTTTGTGAAAGAAAAGGAGGAGAGCCAATGCGTTTTCAATTTCCGTTTGACGGCATTCAATTGGCGAAAGCCAGAGAGAAGTTGCCGTTGCCAGTTGCGTTGCGTGTACGTGTGAGTACTACTCGTGTGTTTGTGAGAGGGAAACCAATTTTAGGGGTTGTTCAACTTGGTTCAATTCCTCGTTCTCGGTCTTCCTTCCATTTCAATCCAACCAAACCAGACGAACAGTAGCCATCCGCCGTTCCGATGAATCATTCGCCTTCCGTGTGTCCTGCCGAGTGGATGTCTTTCTAACCGTGCGGTGGATTTCTACTTTCCCAAATAAAATTGTGTAACAGTATTCACTGAGTTCAGTGCAAAAAAAAATACTTTATGACAAGAATTGATTCAAAAATTATGTGAAAACAAAACATTAGTGACAAAATAAATTAGAGTGAAAAATACACGAAACGAACTAGCAAAAAATAAAAGTGACCCAGATCATCAGCAGCACGCAACCTTCGGATTTTAACTCTACACCACAAAATTTTGGGCGGTAAGTAATTTTTTTCTTGTTAGGTAAACTCCTTTCTTTATCAAACCCCCTATAACCCATAAACCTATCGTGTAGGTGAAGGATCTATTATCCACTCAAAAAGAACAATGTTCCCGCTTCCGTGCGCTGCCTCATTATGCAGGAATGCACATCCTTTTTCGGCTTCCGCCATATGTTTTGCATTTGACTGCGAGATAAGTATAATCCAAACAGTTCCATTGCAGTAACTAATGTCTGGTTGGTATTTTACAATAGATATCAATTAATAACGATCGTCCTTTTCGTGGGAGAGAAATGATGTAGGTACACGAAGCATTTCAGTTCATCCTGTTGTGATTTTGTTAATGGAAAACATTTGTGAGTGTGTTACGGCGGGCGGGCGGGATTGTCTCCAGTCTACACTAATTAGCGTATTTAATGGAAATGGTTCCGACTGGGATGTTGTAGATCATTTCAATATGTTTTCGAGGTCGTTTGGATATCGCAGAGAGTGCGCAAGGATGTGATTATTAAGAATGAGGAATTTGACGTTTATAGTTGTGGGGATGTGGTTGTGGAGAACATCAGTTAGGACATTTGTTTCAAGATCTTTTGTGTCACAGAATTCAGTAAAAGAGAACCAGGGGAGGTCGTTCTAGAAAACTAGAGGATTACTCTTTTAGAAATCGATCTATGAGAATAGTTTTTGTCTGTACCGATCTTTTCATGAAACTTTATTGACCAAAGATAGTGTCCGTGATCAAGCAATTATTTTTTTCTTTTATGCAAACCCGAGCCGAGGTAAATTCGCGATCGTATATAGCTTTCAAGTTTTTCGTATATACAATTTGTCTTTCGATCCTCAGTCGCTTAGTACCTCCTGATCGCTCCAATGTTTAAATAGATTTGTTAGGGCTTTGTTCCGTTTTTAGTTAAACATGGAAGACCCTACGACATAGATGATCTTTCAGATCAGTTTAGGAGGAGAGGTGGCTAAAATTCAAAATATTTTTATTAAGGCGGAATTGGTCCGTTTCGTTTACGAATTCGACGATTTGAACCCGATCTTCCATTAATTTTGCAAAGCTCCTCTTTAGATCCTCCATCAATGAACAATTCCGTCGATCGTGATATACGATTTTCTCAAAAATTTTGAACGACTTTCCATTAGGAATAGCTAAGTTTGAAAACTGACCGATTTCCCATTCAAAGTCCGATCGCTTCGAAAAACTTTTATTGCTTTTGAACTGTGCAATGTCAGATTTTATGTCGAGACTACCCTTGCCCAAACAGTTCTTCGTATTGGTGTTATAGATAAATATTTATATAGTTTCACTGCAGAATTACCGGACTGGTAATCCGTCCGACTGGTGACTGGTTGTTGAATGTAAAGCCATTCCGGTGATGGCTTCTAATCATCAGAGATCAGTTTTGTCAATGAATTCAAAAGTAGATGAACTTCTTGGTTGGATCTAAGGGACAGTTTATATTTTTGATCGTTCCATGATCGTCAACACAATCTGTTCGTCTTTTGATCCTCCATCGAATTTCTTTTGCAAGTAGCTACTGATCATGCAAATTTAGAAGGATCCCACCATTCATGATCAATTTGCTTGAAAGTTACCATTTTTTTAATTGTCCTCTAAGAGTACGTTTGCTACTCATTTTTACCCATGTTTGTCCTAATCAGACCGATCTTATACCCCAGTGTCATTTTACAAAAATGTCTTCATTGCGAAAATGGAACGTGATTGAAAAAAATTTTTTTTTTATCATATCAAATAGTCATAGCGATAGCCCCAAAACTGATCTTATTGTTCCCTGAGTTAATCTTATTTTGATCCTAGTTAGGTACGTACCTCATTAGAAGACCAAATTCTTATAAATGCGTTTTTAGAGGAAGGGTTGATCCTTTGCCATTCGTAATTTTTACCGCTCGTACCGACTTCACAAGATCTTTAAATCTTTCCATCTTCTGTTTCTTCGAGTGGACAACAGCTGCTGTTCTTGTTGAGTTTTTTGATTAGTTAAGCCTTCGTTTCGTTCAAAGTCGGAGTTGTTCTGCAGTTTACATTCGTAGTTTCGTATTGATCGTGCCAATTTGTTGAAAGGCTATGGTCAGCTTTCCAGTTCCAATTTTGTTGTATCTGACCTAGCATAGGTAACTGGTTCGAGTAAAGCACTCCAAGTTATTTCATATTCCCCTTCGTTATGCGTTACAGCCACGAAAAATTAAGGACTCTTGTCTTAAGGCCAGAGTTGTGATCCTTTCGCTCTTAGACGACTGATTCGCACTTTCCTTCGACTTAAAATGCCGCTGAACAGCTCGTAGAGTTCCCATTTGAAAGTGTTTTGCGTTCATAGCGATCCTTGATTGAAATCGTCATCCCCTAGTTACCTATGTAGGTGTAGTTTTAGCTTCATTAAATCCATATTCTCCGTAATTTTTCAATCGTAAAGCAATAAATCTTACAAAGAGTTTTTTGGTTGATCATTTCTACCGACTTTATCCTCCTTTGACTTAGTTAAACACGACAACTGATCTTGTTGTTAAGTGGACGGATTTATTTCTCGCGCATGAAATTTACTCAAAATTAGTGACAACTGATCTTGTTGTTAAGTGGACGGATTTATTTCTCGCGCATCAAATTTACTCAAAATTAGTGATTTTTATCAACTTGCCCAACAATTCAGGTCGAAAAATGCAAAGTCCTGGACCACACTCTGAACTCTGTCACACAGTTGATCTTTTGTGTTGATATTGATCGTGCTAATACCACGATCGCTTTTCTAGACCCGATCACTTTTGATTTAATGGAATTTTTTACTTAAAACCCAGATGCAAATTTAGTCAACATTTTGAACGGTCTTAAAATTATTTAGGGGTCCACCTACATAGTCGTTCATCGATGCCTTCTCCCTTTCTGCTCTCTTTTTCTTCTTTCCGTTGTTGATCCAAAGAAGGCACTAGGCCATCTGTTGGCGAATTTTTCAAATAGCTATTCAAAAATGCCCACTTAATTTTGTTGCAAAGTTTGGTTTCCAACTTTGCAAACATGTTCTCAATATTTCATAGATCAAGTGCGAATAAATTCATTTTCGGACAGCAAAGGAGCTGTCAGTGTCAGAAGTTTATAAAAAGTCCAACAGCTGGCCGGTGATTTATTTTAGGTTATGATCATTCCGACTCTAACTCCTTTTCATTGCACCACCGACTTATTTTTTGTATAGAGAGTCAGCATACTTACGATCAGTTTGTGACTACTATACAGTGGCTGCAACATTAGGTGGTTGTCCATGCTAAATATGGAAACTCAGTTGGACTTGTCTGCATAAAGATGCCGCGGTTCGCATCGAAGTTAAAGACATCGAACATGAATGTGTTAAAAAACAATCTGCCGTCAAAATTAATTATATATAACCTGCTCTCTCCTTTTTCTGGATCTGTTTTCAAGTTAGGCTGATCTAGAGTTACTCAATTCGAGAAAAGGACCAGGCCAGGAGATAAAATAAATTGTTGGAGCTTTCTACAGCTTAGATTGTCAGTATCTATTTCTTCCCCATTTCCTATTGAACGGACCACATTTCGCACAGTTGGGCAATTTTATCCCACTACTGTTGACCGGCACCGCTCTTGGGTTCTTCCACATAATTTGCACACTTCAGTACCCCTGACCGGAAACTCTATATCCCAATTGATTTCAATCATCCTCAACTCGCTGATACCCATAAATGGCCAACTAACTCGCTGACGATACGCGCCAGCTCTTCACAGCCCATAAAAAAAACGCAACACTTAAACCCACTTCTAAGCACTCTAACTCACTTCAAACTTCATTAATTCTCCATTCACTTCATTTTGCATATGCCGCTGCCGCTATGCCGCAAAAAAGGACAGCTTGGTCCTCGCTGCCATCGTCGCGGCGCTTAATGAAGTGGAAGTAACCGAATGAAACTCTGACCATTAAACCCGAAAACGCGAGGAAACCTCCACGAATTAAATTCGAATCGTCGCAAGAGTAAAACGACACCCCTCCAGCATTAGACCGTACGGAACTTGTTCGCGTATTCATTTCAGACAAAGTCTTGCAAAAGTTTACGCTAAATCAAACATTGACAACAAAAAAAAATACGACGACTCGTACTCAAAGGAATTATATTTTTGGCGCGATTTCCTTTCATTCTTCGAGCAGAAATCCGGTTGATGTGTGTTTTGCGAAAAGAAATCTCGGCGACGCCTTTCTTTGGGTGAATTTCCTGTTTCGTTTTATGTGCTTCCTTCCGTTCTTCCTTTCGCAAAAAAAAAAAAAATTAAACCCAAAGGCTATTATTTGTGTTTATTTTTTGCTGCGACGTTTCGCGATATCCAGCTGATCCTGTTTTAGGGACAATTGTATAGAAGAAACCATGAGACACGCACTCGGCTCGGTGATCCTGAGAAAATCCATTGGGCTGTTTGTTTGCAGCCGCACAAATTACGCGGATTTCTTCGTGACAGTTGAAATTGAATAATTAGCGGTGGGGTTTAAGCGAGCGATTTATCTGTCGTTCGACAGGATCAACTGGTTTCGCTAGAAGAGGAATGGTTTTTGCAAAGTAAGGATGGTCTCTGAATCTGCGTGACTTGTTATTTGCATTGGGTTTAAAACCAGCTCGATTCCCATGCCAAAAAACGAGTATCCTTTGTTGGGTTTTAATTGTGTTGAGGCAGCGAAAAAAAAAGAAACTCTCGGTGGAAGTTTGAGTAGCTTTGAATCTGTTGTCAATTTCAAGTTTATCCACGACACGATCACTTTGTTGTCGCTCATTTTTGTCCCCATTCACGGCGCAGATATTTCACATATTTGACATCTGTTTAAACAAAACAGTCTAACAGCAAGATCGCAAAGAATATTCACCTATTCCGGTGATCGCTTTCGATCGTCAAAATGATCACTTTTGTCAATGAACTTAAAATGATATCAAACACTTCGTTGGTCCTAAAGGGCACTAATTTTTGATCTTTCACACATTGATCTTGCGGCGATCGTCCATCTAGTTGTCTGCTTTCTTTTGGCAAAGGAACTCACTTTCGAAAGATGTTCTGTCCCATTGAATTTGAAGTGATCCTCCACCTAGTCTGGGCTCTTCGAGGTAGAGATATCAGGTATTAAGCTGGCACTTGTAAAATGATCCAGCATATAATAGAATCACTGTTCGAAAATAGTTGTTTTTTGCAAGAGGCTGTGGTGGACATCGACTGTTCCTTCCTTCGCGTTGAAATTTCTGATCCTCATCTTGATCATTCGCTGTAAATGTGTTGGACGTTCTTTCAGAACTTACTTACCAATTTTACGTTTGCTAAAGACCGCTTTACCACAACCAGCCTTCGTTTAGACTGGCGGATCGCAGATATCGTGCTGCCTACTCATACCTACTAACTGATCATGCTCAGTGATCAGTGAAAATGTCAGATACTTCCACCTACTTTTGATAAACTTTTCCAACTAATCGCAGTCACCTTACAAATTCCTTCAGCACACTCGCGATCGGCCCGATAATCTCATCTTTCATCGACACGATCATTAGAGAACGATGCCCGATCTGATCCTAATCTCCTGACAATCATTAATTCGGAGGAAAAAGCCAGCATCTTCTCCCTCCCTGGCAATGTTCTCAACAAATCAGAGATCTCATTAATTTATTAGGACAAGATGCGTCATAAAAACAGATAAACAGACGAAAATCTCAAATTTCATCACAATAATTGTCGTCTGTTGTTTTGATGACGAAATAAGATGACGAATAAACTCCTGATCCTTTCATAATTATCTGCAAAAAAAAATCAGGATCCACAACGAAAAGATAAAGAAAAACAAGTTTAACCCTTCTGTCGTCGGCTGATGGAATTAAAAACAGGACACAGGACCCGCTTCATATCTTGACAAACAGTTGACATTGACAAAACGTAAAAATTACACGCCACCAGTACACGGAGATGCGTATCCCTGCCCACTTTCTCCGATTGTATAGGATTTTTTTCAATATGTTGTTTATATCCTTGGAAGGCTGACTGTCCCATTTGGGAACAAGTTTTCTCCGCTCCGCTGACGATGACGACATTTAATTTAATTTAATTTCTCTTGCATCCGACCAGTTGCTCTTGTTGGTATATCCCATACCCCCTGACCTGGTTTCCTTTTCTTCGATATTACTTTGTGTGACACACACACGAAATATTAACAGAAACAAATCAAAAATTTGAAAAGGAGAAACAGGATCTCACGCAGTGAACAGATACGTGTTGTAGTCGCAGACCGATAGTGACCCGTATGCCGAAGCCAAAGAAAATGTGTTCTACAAATGGAAATGAAAAAAAAATTTCTGTCGTTTTCCTATTTTTCCAACCGAAAAATGCGCGGAAATATGTTATAGAGGTGTAGAACTTTTGAAAAAATAAGGACATCAAGTGGGAAAAGGTGAAAGTCATCGAGGTGACTGAGTAGGGGGTAACGCTTTTCCAAAACAAACACATTCGCTTTGTTTTTCAGTGACATATTGTGCAAGGATACTGTAAACAACGCGGTATTTGTTGTACCTATTGATTGAGTACTTTTCTGCTCGACTTGGTCTGCAGAAATTTTGTAAATGTTTCTGTTTGCTTTTGAAGCAGGCATCAAGTGTCGGAGGCACGCAGCGTTGAAAGTAGTTTTTAACGAGTTTTTGTGATCGATATGTCACGCATTTCGCATGTCGCCTGGAGGACACATGTTTTTTTTTTTTATAAAATATCTCCATCGAGTAAAAGTGTAGATCAGCCAGGCAGATGTCACCGATCTTGTTAGAAGGATCTGGAATTGTTCTATTTGCATGATCACAACGAAGATCGTTTTTACGGAAAGCATTTTTAGAAATATATTTTCGATTTTTACCTATAAAAATGTGATGTCATTATATTTCTCAAGTTTTGCAATGATCTGGAGTCGATCAGTCAAACGAAATAAGCTTATCTTTGTTTGATCGACCCCAGATCGCAGCAAAACCTAGGAAACATACTGAGATCACAATTTTTCCGACGCTTATCGCTCGATCGGTCCCTGGTTGATTTTCTAAAACCGTCGTCGAGCCTTTAAAATAGCTCTACCTCCAAGTTGGATATAGTTGCA
This sequence comes from Cheilosia impressa, assembly GCA_948293265.1. NCBI lineage: Eukaryota > Metazoa > Arthropoda > Insecta > Diptera > Syrphidae > Cheilosia > Cheilosia impressa. Next base: position 4,199,588 of record OX411882.1, read on the forward strand.
TAAATGTATGCCTGGTGATCTAGCAAACTTATGTTCTTGAGATCGTTTATCGCCTTTAGTTTTGATCTACAATTACATACACGATCACTTTCCAAAAATTATCTTGTCAGATAGATCTCGCTCTCGAAACTGCATGATTTGTACTAGTTTCAGTGGTAGTAAGAATTAGTGATCCTGGGCTTCACGATCATAGGCATTCGCATGGCGATCGTTCGTACGAACGTCGTGGCTACCACAAAATAAGATGCCTTTATTCAAATGAGTGACAGTGATCTCGACAGCACAATCATCTCCATCTGTATCGCTGATCGTGACACTCATTCCAGTGATCGTGCATTTGAAAGTGTGATCCTCAACCGAATTACAATTTTCCGTCGTGATAACTTCGACCAAATTTATCTTTTTAAACTTCGCCGGACCTTATTACTAAAACTCAACGAAACTTATCCACCACCACTTACTTTCAATGTCGCGATCAAACCCCGATCAACCGATCTTCTCTTACAAAATCTTTCCAAACTCGATCAAAGCAAAGCTCTTTTTGTGTCGTCCTTTTTCGCACGCACACCCCTCGATCGTTGGCAATTAAAAACCGCAAGATCGTACCTTCTCAGGCAATAGATCTTTTCTTTAGCCACCGTGCAAAACAAGACCACATTGATACGAGTATCCTTTTTGCAGTGACGCAGGAAACATCACACCGTGTCGAAAGAAGCGGCATCTTTTGTTACATTTCTTTCTTACGTTTGGCAATCTTATGCTAATTTTGTGTAGACATTGGTTACATATTCGCGCGACCGTTAAACAGGATCAGGAAATAAATTCCATTCTCTTCACGACAAAAAAAATTGCACACCTGGATTCGGTCCTGTGTTGACACTCTTTTAATCGGTAGATCCTTGAATTTCAAAAGATTATTTGAAAATCGATCGATCCGTAATACGAGATTCCTTTTTTCCCTTCCTATTCCTTGGATCCTCGTGTACCTCTCCTTCATACATGTGTCGATGAAGAAAACATATTTTTATTATTTTTGTTTCCATTGCAGATTCTCCTTTAAAATGTTGAAATGGGCAGTGAACGGTCCCTACAGGCAGTCATACCTGCCGACAGTTGGAGAGAACACAACTACAACCAGCACCGCAGCGCCCAGGAACCATGATCAAGATTACACAATCCGCCGTAGGAGTACGACAGCGGCAGCAGATGTGTCTTCAGGTCGCCGCCGTTGTTCGCTTCCTGTACAATCTACCGCAGTGAGGAGGTTGCGGAGGAAATCCTCCGACATTTGTTCGCTGAGAAGAAAATTGCACGGGGCACAGGACAAAGAGAATCAAATGACATCGACACCGTTGCCGGCGGGCCTGCGGAATGCTGCCAGTCCTCTGAGGAAGTTGGGCAGTCTGAAGGACCTCAGCAACATCACTCCGGAGAAGACAGTCATTTCTACCAAAACCGAGACACCTGCCGCAAAAGTTGCACCGCAACAGTACGCATCGACGCTGCCAACGTTCGATGTGGAATACTCCCCATGCGGCCTGGTTCCAGGGCCAATTTTGGCCCTCCGAGGAATCGGCATAGCTGACAACTATTTCGAGAAGCCGCGCTACCTCACTCAGGAGTTTAAGGAGCTCGATCGAAGGGACGAGAAACGTGCGAAAATGTCCACCTCAGCACGTCCAATCGAGGAAGAGACCTCGATAAGTTCCTCCACGATGGGCGATCTTACCCTGGAGCGCATGATCGATGCGATCTTGGAGAGTGCGCGGAAAGATCGCAAAACCCCCAAGGCGAAGCAACCGACGACGCTGCACCGGCATGTGATGTCTCCGACCTACACCCCGGCCGATGATCCTGCCAGTGACCTGCACGAGTTCTGGGACTCGCAGAGCGAGAAGTACCAACAAGAGCAAGACCCACCTACTCTCGATGCCAACGCAGTTTTCAACGAACGCGAAGTGCGCACCCCAGACGTTTTTGAAAAGCTCGCCCCGACGCTGAATTTTCAGGACGCTGTCGCCTCTTGCCAATTGCGCCGCCAACGAGCTGTCCGGCGGAAACGAAAACTCACCGAGCTCAAGTGCAGTGTGAAGAACTCCGCCCAGAAACTTCTGCTCAAACGGAAGAGCCTCGGCGACCGCCTGGACAGTCCGAAGAGGGTGGATCTACCTAAGACCGCGAGGAACGTCAGTCCGGATAGCGGGCGAAATTCATCGAGTGATCTTGACGACTCCACCCTTGATGCTGGCAACTACACAAAGCGCAGACTGTCCTTTTCGCCGCCAAACATTGCATAGAGAGAGAGCAACAGCGACAACCTTCATAAAATGACAGTATACGTAACGCCGCGAATGTACTAGATGAATTTATTTTTTATTTTGTTGTTAATGGAAATGGATTTATTGTGTTGAGTTATTTTGTTTTTATAACAAAATATAGCAGAATGCGCTTATTAGTTCTTATTTTATTTATTTTAAGTTTTCTATTTTTATTTCACGTTTAAGTTGTTCTACTTTAAGTTGAATTTGAGATTTTATTCGAGGGAGAGAGAGACAAACTATTATGTGGCTTTATTTGGCAAAATGGAAATTTTATTTAAAATTCAAAAATATATTTAAATCACGAAAAGAACGAATTGTGTTGTTGTTTTTTGTTTATAAGTGGTTGGAAGTAAGAGTGATAAGTGTCAGAGACTTGCAATTTCTTGGTTCTATCACGTTGGGCGATGATCGATGAAATGTCAAATAAATGTGAGTATCAAACGACTAAATTTGACATGAAGAGCAACGGGAAAGAAAGGGATGTAGATATGTCTGTGGGCGGGTCGAGCTCTTGATCTACACAAAATACACAAAACTCTAAACAGAGTGAATATGATAGACTGCCAACTGTCACGTATTGATACTCTCGTCAACAGGTACGTTCCAGTACCTGTTGGCGTGAAAGTTAGCAATGGGTTACACAGCGAATAAATACATCAAATATGTGTTTTCCATCCGACGTCTGCCAGCTCTTTTGGATAGGTATTCAGCCTTATTGTGAGTTTCGCCCGAACAATATTCCACCCGAAAAAACAGATTTCTGTTCTGAAATGTCATTTTTTTCGGGTGGAATATTGTTCGGGCGAAACTCACAATAAGGCTGATTATTTAATTACGGATATGTTTACTGGGTCTGAGAGCAGGTGAACAGTTCTTTTATTTGACGTATACACTGTGAAATCTCTTCATGAATTAATTGACCGAGTACTAAGTTGACATTCCGATCGCCTAAAGTTTTGACTGTTGTTTCAATTTATATGGCTTTGATGTAGTAAATGTGACTTTAACTAAAAATCAATTTTTCACATTAATTAGAAATCTAATTCAGATAGATCCACCTTTATATTTCGTCTTTGTTTGCACAAGAGATCATCAAACTTCGCTATAATGAACACCAATTAAACCTGTTCGATGTGTGTCAGTCCTATCTATAGAGCGCAGTGAAAAGTGACATTTCATTAGCGTGGCTGTCAAAACCACGAAAGTGTTTACATAATCCTTAGACCTGACACTTGCATTGAACTGATCTAATAAATGAATTTAATATTGACTGTACAGTACCAAATCAATAGTTCACGAAAATTACGAGTGAACCTTGATGATGTCAAGTATAGATGTTTACGTCAAAGGTAGATAGCAGATGAAAGTTGTAGGTAGATTGACAGCAAATAGCAGCAGTTAACACTCTTGCCCTGGCTAAAAACACATGATAAGCTCGGTCCGTATAGAGCTCCCCTGTACGGACAAGGTAAACAGGTTTACGTCTAACAGACCTAGTGATCCCAAAAGATTTATGAAAGCTGATAAAGAAACATCAATAAAGTGATGTATTTTTTAAGTTTGGCCAGCCAATTCGTACAGCCACAAATTATTTACATACCTGTTATGTATTTGGTAACATTTTTAACTTAAAAATGAGGTTTTCCTTCGGTGTCGTGAATTTCTATACTATTTCTTACATAAATTAGTTTGGTTTCCAGCGAATGAGTTAATATACTACTTTAGGCGTATTTCACTTAGTTCCGAATTCACATCTACTTGTGTCAGGTTTTTTTTTTCAAATTGCACAAATGATTAGATCTCAAATTGTACATGTCGCCCGCGGCGTTTGATAGGCAGCTAGTCATCTAGTTGTCAAGGGAGTGCGGTTATTCACTTTCCAATTTTCGAAATGTGATAAAACGTCACAGTAATTGTAATAGATTATATAGATTTCGATTTTGTCTAGTGGGGAAAACAGGTGTGTTAAATTTATTTGAATGGAAAACAGAAAAGTAGGCACTAAAATTTTTTTCAGCATAATAGGAGTGCACCGCGATGAATTATGTCGTTCTGTCAAATTCAAATAGGTTCTTTAATATTCACAGACAGACAAAAAGAAATTTAGCTTTATAATATGTAGGGATTGAGCAAAATTTGTATTGAATTGCTTAAACGTATGAAACTTCTGACAGAAGTACCTTTGCAAATTTCTTCATTCTTTTTCGAACCGAGTTCATTCGGAATATAACTTTGAAATTTTTTGACATTCACTGCAAAATTTCCTTAAATGATTGTGTGAATAATTTCGAAAGATCTTTAAGTTCTTTTGAGCCAAATCAGACATTCGTTCTCTATTGATAGCAATAATAGTTGAAAGTTTTTCTACGTTTTTAGTAACATGGGTTCACTGCAGTTCCTATCTCGATTTTTGTCAATATGGTTCCTTTCTTGTTTTCAGAATTTTGTATGCTGTAACTTCCCCAATATGGAGAAAGACAAGTTCGAGTCGTTGTTTAAAAAGCTGAACTAAGGTTATCCGGTGAGTCATATGATTTAATAAATACATATTTCAATAAATAATTAAATTTGTATACCTGGGGTCAATTACCGTTCTGTGAAAGAGCGTTCTCTGCGTTAACCACCTAAATTTTTTTATCAATTCTCCATTTTTCTTCAAATAATGAAAAGATTTGATGTTCAAAATCAGTTAAATATTGTTTCTCATATTGTATTTTTTTCTGTTGTAAAATTTTGAAAAATTTGTTAAAAAAGTCGTAATATTCCGATGCTTCTGATTTGATTTAAAAAAGACACCATTAGCCACTAGTTGTCATTAAGCTTTATGCTCTCTGCTGTCAAAGTGAGGTGGGTTGTGTTCAGATTTTTACCCAGGCGGTTACTTCGCAAATTGTCTTAGGCATTCTGAACTTGTGAGCGAAAAAAACAACAAAAATTCAAAACTTCATGTTTTTAAGGTAAAAAATATAAGAAATTGTATTATTGACAGATCAGGTTTAGGGTTTTAAATTTGTAAATCATTTCTAACCTTAAATATTTCGTAGTCACATAAGATGATTTTTTATGGAAAATTTTGCCATTTTATGTTCGAAAAATTTAAAAACGAACTGAAATTTAAATTTAAGAGATTAAAAATGATTACTAAAACCTCGCGAGTTTGTTCAAATTTCTATATTGTCAGCACTGCTTTTACAACTTCACTAGTTGCAGATCTATTGCTTGTGTTTTCTCCGAAAACGTTTTCATTAGTAACTTCGCTCGGTTGTAGATTATGTTCACAGTTGTAGGTTGTAAACAGAATCCTTTGACAACTCTAGTACTATGAAGACTCAACTTTACCCTTTTTAATTACATGTACATGTACACAAAGTATTCACCTATCTCTCTCTCCGTTCATTTGCCGGCTAAATACCCTTTTTCAAAATCAAAGAAATCTTCTAAAGCGAATTTTCCTCAACAAATCGTAAAGGAACTCAAAACACGCAATTAACCGAAAGGCATTTTCCAAGTCCCTCCACAGTCCCTTTGTTTTCACGATAAAAAATAGAATACAATAAAACAAAAAATCGCATTCAACATCAGGCCCACCAAATATCCCGAAGGAAAAACAAAAAAAAATGTCAACCTCGCTTCAAAATACTAAAAGATAACTGTCACATAAATTTGCATATACTATTCTAAGGACGATGAGTCCTGCTTCCTTCCTTCTTTCGGTTCACTTCACCGTCTGAAGAACTCAGGTACATATCCTATCCAGCTAATCACAGCCTCAGGGCAAGGACGCACACATGCACTAGTCGAGAAAGGAAGAAAAACCGAATTTGATTCGCTTGGCTCTTCCTCATCAATCCTTGGGCAGGACAACTAAATTTTTGTAATGAAATTACATCCCCATAATGAAGATTGGCTCTATTAGCATTTATGCTAATCAGAAAGGCGATACTATCGGGCTACCTCTTTGTAACCTTTTTCTACAATTCGACCACGAACAAATGGTATTGAGTACAATGCGTGTACGCTGCGCCATTGCAGCTATTTTGCTCTGTTACCTGAACGTAAAGATCTGGCCGTTTCCCACGTCTTAGCATCCCCGGATTTGATGGAGTGTTATTGCTTCAATTAAATCTAAATGGAAACTTTGTTGTTAGGTTTTTTGCGTCTGCTTCCTGATTCGTCTGAAAAAGGAGGACACGAAGATGAATGTGCTTCCACGGGATGACCGTGGTGAATTCCTTCTGATCTCTTAATCCAATTATAAGCGATGGTAAATTGCTTGTCCCCTTTTGTTTGCCCAGAGTATCCTTTCTCAACGAAAATAGGAAAAAATCGCGGTCTAAAATAAATATTGCTTTTTGATAGGCGCGTATGGGTTTGTGTCTCACGTATATGCAGGGTGACCAATTGGACATGACATTACGGGTCTGTTAACGCGGTGTTTGCGGCGGATGCCGTGGAACGCAGTTTTGTGTTAATTGCCTTAATCCTTTTTATTGGTGGTATTCGAGGTTTTAAGCGAGATAATGACACGTATCAGATGTCAACCAATATATATTTTATCGTTCTGGGTGTCTACTTCTGCAGGCAAACTTGGGCCACCGAGCTGTGTTTGCTAATATTTTCGTTTCTAAAGAATCCATACTAGTCCAAGTCCAAGGGGCTTCATAGTTGACTTCTCAAAGACAAGCTGATTGTTCGCTTAGAGTCAAAGTGTAGAACAAGCTCCTATGTAAACCTTTTCACCGGTCGAACTTGACTTTGAATTTCCCATATTCTATAAAACTAGCACTTGCATTCGGACTCATACCGCCGGAAACCTCAGAGATTACAACTCCCACATTCTGATGCATTTGTAGTTCTTTTCTTTGGAAAGAGATGTTACACATTACCCATCGGGCTATTGAGCCACTTCGCGAAAAAAAACACCCAAAAACTCGTCGAAAAAAACCACAAACATTTATTGAAATTCGCCCCATGAAGTCCCCGAAACTTGCCTCAAAAATGCCCCCAGAACACAAAAAAACTTTACAAAAATTCCATAGAGATGACCGATAAGAACTTCCCAAAAAACGCCTTAAAAGTTCCTAAAAAATACCCAGAAAAAATACAAAAAAAAAAACTAAAAAATGCCACAAAAAAAGTCCGCGAAAAATGCCTGACAAAAACTTCACGGAGAACACCTCGAAAACTGCCCGAAAAAAACACCGGAAAAACGTCCTGTAAAAAAAAATAAATAATAATAAAAACTTCACTAAAAACATTATAAAAAAACGATCCAAAAACGAAAACAAAATTTCACAAAATATTTCAGAGAAATTTTTCACAAAAATTTCCCCAAAAAACCCTTCAAAAAATTACCCGAAAAAATAAAAATTACGCAAGAATCACCTGAAGAATGCACCGAAATATGAACGAAAATAAAAGAGAAAAACAGTTCTGACATTTTTTCAAAAAAATGTACCAAAAAAAAGTCAAACTACATACTAAAAACGTAAAAAAAAACTAACTGAAAAACGCCATACAGTTGCCCCGGAATGTTTTCCAAAAGAAAACAACCGAAATTTTGTTTTAAAAACGCCTGCAAAACCAAATCAAATGCGCCCCAAAATTGTAAGAAAAAATACTAAAAAAAAAGGCTCTCTAAATCGCCTTGAAAAATGTCACAAAAACCCCGCAAAAAAATTACATATATATTGCGCCAAATACGGCCTTAAAAAAAATACGAAAAACTCGCAACAAAAATGCTCGGAATATTCTCTAAAAACGAAAAAGAAATTTACTTGAATCCGCTCGAAAAAAATACCTAAAAAACGGCACAAAAACTCTTCGAAAATGGATAAAGGCGCCAGTAATGCGAATCCAAAAAAAAACACCTCAACAACTCTACAAAAACGTCAAAAAAATGTGGCCCTCATTTTTTTTTTGAAGCAGAAGTTGTAAAACTGCCACAATCCAACAATTCCCAGCGACCCCGCAAAAAAAACTGTCCAACAATGTTCCCAAAGAACGGCCCCAAATTTCCTCTAAAGAACTAAAAAAATTGATAAATTTTCGAGAGAAATACTTCAGAGTTGCTTTATTTTGACTATTTTCCAGTCAGGAGCAGAACTGACTGCATTGATACGCATCTAAGCCTAGTATGCTGCTCGCGCTTAAATTAAGCCCCATATAAAAATGTCTTCAAAGATAAAATTAAGCAAAGCGGTTAAGCCAATCAGTAGGCCAGTTCAAGCTAAATTTGTTAGCCACTGTAGGAAAAATCTCTACAGAATTTAAGTAAGTGTATTAATGCAAAATAAATTTGTTAACAGCTAAATTTTGACAGATCAGAGAAAATATCGGTATTCGAAACAAAATTTAAAATTTGTTGACAATTTAATATTTTTTATAAATGAAACATTTTAACGAGGAAGAGGTTTTTGAGTAGGGAGCTCTAGAAATACAAATAAAGAAGAAAGAGTTTAAAATATGAATTCACAAGTACAGAAGACATTTTCTTTCTTCGGTTTGTTGCTATAGCTATAACAGCAGCACTTAATACAACGTCTTCTTCTAACCGTGTTCTGTTCATGTTTTTTTTTTTTTTATATTTTAAGGGAAAACATATAGGTACCAAAAGGCTAAACAGAGCAACTCAATCAGCTTTTTTTTGAAGGAACTTAAACTGTCAAAATTAAGCGAACATTAAGCGAAGTTGTGGAGAGAAACATTGAAGAGGCGTTTAATTTTAGCTTTCCTGCAACAGCATCAGCGTTGCCACTTTTTTCCAAGAGCACTTTTCGCAAAAACTAAATCTGCTGCCACTAAATCCAATCTACTGCACTTTTTTTATTTGATAAACCTTCTCTTGGACAGCTGCACCGTCAACTGTCATGCATAAAAATAACCACTGTAAAAAAAGAAAGAAACCAGTAAATTGTGAACTTATCCACCACATTCTCTGTTGACATATGAAATGAGTTGGCCTTGGCTGCTTTTATTCATGATATCATGAAACAAATCTCTGCCTCTGTCTCTGTCAATCTTTCTGTTGTTTTCTGAGAGAGCTTATTTGAAATTTGAATTGGTGTATCGTGTCCGTGAGGAAAACCTTTACTTTTTGTATAGTAAAAAATCTACTGCATTTTTTTTCATGATCTACTGCGCTCCTCTTTTTTTGAAGTGGCAACGCTGAACAGCATACTAGGTTTTAGCCGTAAGATTTTGTACAACCCAGCCCGCTGGTTTTTTAACTGCATATGATTTTTGATTGACTGTTTTTAAATGTTTCGTGTCATTTCTTTTCAATCAGTAAACATTTTTATTTGTCCCACTAATGCAATTAACGATTTTATACATTTGCATTGACACAAGTGTGTACTTGCCTCTGCTAACTTGTAAATGCAGCTTAAACTTTGATATGCCGTTTGAAGTTACAAGAAAAGTTGGTACTAATATTACTCTCAAAAGCATCAATAGGTATCCGGAATAGATGCAATTGATGAAGATGATGAGGAGTCAATTGAAGCGCTCAGAGAAATTACTACTAAATTTAATTTATAAGTTCGACTAATTTAATAAATTAACTAACAAACAATTTTACGATATTTTTTGTTCGTTGATTTATTTTGGCTGAATTTTTAGCTGAATTTCTGTTTTCATTTCTTTGACTGAATTTTAGTTTTTTTGAGGTTTTTTTTAAGTTAAATCTGACTGGAAGACTGATTTTAAAATGGCAACCCTAGATATAGGTACTTACTTACACTCTCGGATGTTTGACAGATGTTCATGATAGGTGGTGCAGTAGAAACAACCTTAAAGTGTAATTTGTGTTTTTGCAGGTTCTGAAGCCGAGACCCATTGCTCAGTAGTCCTCTGCGTCCTCAAGCTGACCTAAACGTTAGCCCAACAATAATTTGGACTATTAAGGTACAAGAACCCCCGTTTGAAGTAGAAGTTGTAAAGCTGCCACAATTTACCTCAAAGAGTCAGATAAGTCGTTAGGAAATCCTGGCTTAAAAGCGAACGAGGTTATGTCATGTCATGAATTGAGCTTGCCTTTCAGTCGTACTATTCCGTGAACCTTTTTCTACATAAATACATAAAAATTCGGACTTGCCAAAGCGACATAACCAATGTCTACCTCAAAGATTTATTTTAGCACAGGGTTTTTAGGCCGTCAGAGGTTTTACTTCCGTCATCTAGTTTATGACAGATTCTGCAAATGTCTTTAAATGGAAAAGAGCTTCTTTGACCTTTCAAGTGAAAGTTTCATTGGTCACTCAAAAAAATAAGTACACGCAAAAAAGACAGACCCCCCTAAAAGGTATAATACAATTGGTCCATCATAAAATTGGTCCGCAAAGACCCAAGTGTGGCTATGTTCAGGCTTTCTGTTTCACCCAACTTTGGATCCATCTAAGTCCTTAACTTTCTTTACAAATATTTGCAGCTCACTGTGGAATTTTAGGTCATAGAGGTTCTCCTACACCTACACACTCTTTCTAGCGACAATATAACATCTTAATAGCCAAAACTCCGGCAATCCCTTGAGCATTATCAGCTATTACTCGAAAAGAATTAAACTACGTAATTGGTGGTTCGTTAAATAAATGACTTCTCATAATCACCAGGGAATTATGTAAATTCCTGTTCACAGTCCAAGACTGTGTTGTCCGCACCACCTGTTCTCGTTTTTGCCCCAGCCTCATATACACACCACAGACCAAAAACAATGAGACCTGCACACAATATCCTGCTGTTTTTTTTTACAACTACTCCTTTAAGAGTCCTTAACATTTTATAGACTTGCACGGTACAGAACCGTTTTGTATGTAATTTTATATGCAAATCATGTCCGAATCAGCTAGGCATAACTAAGTTATTCACAAAAGTCCTTGCACTCGCTTCAAGTGTCCATAAAGTCTGACCAGAACCAGACCAGACCGTGCACCATGTGTGAATTGTCAGGGTCGTGTTGTGTGGTATGTCGTACCTACACCGGGTGGATATGGTTGAAAACAGTTTTTATTACGACTTGACTTTCGCGCTGACAGCAGAATAATGTGTCGGAGGAAAACAACGCCAGACAAAGGTACAAATCGTGAAATTTAACGGATCTCATCCAGAAGGCTCGCACCAAGTGCATATGGTGAGGCGAATTTTTAATCGCCATCGTTTAATTGTTTCCACATCCATTTCGATCGTGTTTTTATTGCCAAACATCGCAGATGGCTTGGAACTAATGCTTTCGGTTCGTTTTTTGTTTCCTGCCGATCGTGTGCGTGTGTACGTCACACGAGCCAAAGTATGAAGGAATTCTATTGAAACAAAAAATATTGTCAACAAACACTTTGATTCCTTGAAGAGTTCTCCCGGTTCTCCTTCGTTTAACCCTCATTTGGATTTATTATCCACTTTGCCTGGATTCGTTTACCTCACCCACACTCAAGTGTTTCCATGGCCTTTTCATTCCGAATTGCGCTTCCTTGCGACAGATGTGCCTTGCGACACATTTATCATGTGTGCAATTTGGCGCACTCTCCTGCAACGTGTTTTTATTTTTTTTTTTTTCCAGAGAAGTCCTTTTTTTCTTGAAAATCTGTAGATGACGACGAAGAAGTTGGATTTAAATTGCCCAACACGCACACTGTCACATGTGAAATCGTTCCGTTTTAAGGACGTAAGGGAATAGCTGTTTATCCTTTCTGATATTCACCGACCGATGCCAGCTGCGCTTGCCACGAGGACAATTGATTTTTCTTCTCTTCCTCTGATGTGTTTCTTTGACTTGCGAAGGGATTTCATTTCATCTGTGAGATGATGAATGAACGTGGGTAGACCACGATACGTGTGTAGGTTGACAACTGTGGTCAAGGGCTGAACTAAGTGGAAAAGTGGAGTTCAAGTGGAGTTTAAGTAGACCGACTAAAGGATGGAAGTGCGTTGGCGAAGTGTGTGGTTAAAGTAGCAAGTTGAGGCGGAATTTCCTTGGCATTTGTTGGAGTTTTTCCGGTTTCCTTGACAGGGGGACATCGATTGAAGTACTAGATTTTGAATTTATTTAACTCGCAGGAACTTTGTAGAGGTGTTCAGATTTATACAGTGCCCAGTTTTACAAAGGTAGCCCTAAAGCACCACCGGGTGTTCTTCTCCCATGTCTTTAAAATAAAACGACCTAATTTCACTTTAGTTTTTGCGAGCTGTGTATTTGAACCTTTGAGCTCTTTTCCATTCATTTTTAAAGGCCTATAAGTCAATTGGACACCCTCTTTTTTGGCAACAATTTAGGCTCTTTTTACCGCATTTCCAATCGTCTGGGCGAGGATTTCAGCCAAAAAGTTCTCGCACTCTTTTATAAGGTTCCAAAGTCTTAAAAGTTCTGATACTCTTTTCAGAGCTTCCAGAACCCAGAGTCTATATGGATTGTTCTCATAGAACCGTGATTTCAAATTACCCACAAAGAAAGAAGTCTAGAGCGGTTAAACCATCGATCTTGGCCGGCAGTGAAAATCTACAAAACGTGTCGTTAGATGATCCGGAAACGCATCCTACAAAATGTTAATAAGGGAAAACGCGCCTCTTCCGTCCCGTGTTGTACTAGTCTCTTCATGGTGAGTGGCTAAACGCCTAAGTCTTTGACCAGTTGGCGTTGTTCTGACGGAAAATCTGCGTCAAAAATTTGCATTGCCCTTAAAACACGGACCAGTTGTTTTATAGTTTTTTCATATATAATTTTATTTAAATAAATTTTATTGGAATTTATTTAAATTTAAAAATAAACTACAACGGCTTGTCGAAATAAATTCTCTATATTTAAAAATATTGGAACAAAGTATGACACCCTCTAAAGCTAAAGAAAAACCTAAAAAGACTCAGAGCACTTTATTTAAAATTTGTACATTGAAGCTTTAATTATTGACAGCTCTTTAAGACGGACTTATTTTTCTAAACAATCCTGTATGGTTCTGACGGCTCTGTTAAGCTGACGCCTACAATTCCCGAAGACGGTCAAAGAACTCAGTATTAGCCAACAGCTTGACTCTAAAACTTCTTGTTATCTTGACACTTTTAAACTTCTTTTTGGCTTGACACATTTTGATGAAGTTTCAACTGTTGCGCTGGATAAACTCTTCCCTTAGACAAACAGCTCTCTAAGGCGAACCAGTGATATTGACACAACTTTTGTCCACCTAAGGGATCTTTGACAGTACCAACGTTTACTTTTCTATTTGAGAATTTGGATCTTATATACTTTTGCTATGCTGTTTCGTCGTCTTAGTCAAAATCTAGCTCGTCAAACATATCCAGCTTTTGTTGGTGGCCTCAGGCTTGTTATCACAGGACAAGACGTTGCTAAGGCAGACTGCGAGGTACTAATACCGCTTAAGCCAAGTTGCGATTACTTTTGACCGTAACACGATTTGTGTTCCATTTCAAGCTTTTGACTAAGTAAACTTCAGTGGATTTTTTGACTATTTTCAACAGTTGCTAAAGTCCACTTAATCGTATCATAGTTTAAGAGAAAATTACGCGTTTCGTGGGCTTCTTTACTGAGCTCAAAGTAAAAAGCTTTTTACAAAGGAGACGCATCTTGTTTACCAGGGAGACTTTGAAACGCTTAACCTACTTACCTTTTTAAGGGACGTTCGACCTTTTAAGAGACTCTAGTCTCTGACTGAAACACGGGAGTCTGCCATTCTCAGCTATTTCAGGATATATCTTCTTTAGCATTTATTGTCACTCTCAGGAGCCTGGAAGACACTGCTCGGGAAGTCCGATTTAACCGATAGTCCAAGAGCTTCGAAGGAAAATCCTGCTTATTTCCACCTTGGATCCATATCTGTGTAGATGGGTATATTTATATCGGTTGATCTTCTTGTCATTCATCTCTACCGGGAAAGCAAGTGACAAATGGCCCCACAAGTTTAGACGGGGTGTTGTATAGTCTGCGTGTTTCATAACCATTTTTGCAAGACCCGGCAGGCTGTATTTCCAGCAGAGTTTGTCCAACTATTGCCCAGATAACGATGACCCATAGGTGCAGTACAAGTTGAAAGACTCTACACACTCTAGCCTCTAGGTAAGCAGCTCATTTTGACAGTTGTAGAGTTGAGTCTAATGTCGAATAATTTCAAGAATTTGAACCCCATCAACGGCTTTCAAGTTTCTCCCTTAGTTTTCTTTATTACTCAGACCTCTTCAGATTTGTATAAAAGAAGTGCAAAAAGTAGTCTGTATCTGTATCATCGCCCATTCTTCTCTCCAAACAAGCTCAGCTGATGAGAGGACTTCTTTTTTTTGCAATCGCAACAGGCAGATGTGTCTCACAAATTAAATTACGTTTACTTCTTCAGATCTGCTCCTGTTGCTCTCAATATTTTATAATTGCGCAATCCGTCACACACGCACACAACAGAAATGATATCCTTTCCTGAATCGCAACGATATTTGCTTCATTTGTACCGTCTGTCTGCCTGACATCTCTTCGCTCCCTCTCCCAAAACGAACAAAAAAAAACTGCTCTACTCCAGATTTGGAATTCTAGATCCGTCACATTTTAAAATCCATCATCTTTTCACCTTTTGACGATGCGGACGGGAGACATGTTCCTGTGACCGAAAACCAAAGACATTCAACTCCAACAGGAGCAGGAGATGTTATTCAATTTGCCCTTTTTGTGTGATTAATCGTTTCGGAAGGATCACAAAGAGGTATAGTAATTTTTCTTTTTCACATAATTTCGCAACGAAATAGGGAAAAAGGTGTGCTCTGATTAATCTTGAGAGATAAAATGCCAACGCAATAATGTCCTTGTAATTTGGGCCGTAATGGAGCGGGGCAATTCCTTTTCGTGTTTGTTGTTCTGTGATTTTTTTAATAGATTCACAGAGGTATATATGGAATCCTTGCTTGGTTGTGGTTAGTTTATTTTTTTTTTTTAATTATTTTTGAAGTAAAAAAAAATATGTCACTTTGAGGATATGACAAGTATTTAGTTTTTGTTTCGAAAGATTAATGATGTTTGCGTAGAAGTGACGACAGCATGGTCATGCGGAACTAATACGCTGGATCAGTGTGACGTGGTTAATGGTTTCGTGGTTTTGACGTGACTTGCAGTTTAAACTCCTTTTGACATAACATCTACCTACATCAACAGACAAAGGTGGCCAGCAGTCTTTATTGTTTCCCAGAGTTGTGTGGTTCAGTGTTTACTTAAACAACAAATTTGACGAATATAAGCACTTTTAGTCTCTGGTTCAGATAGGAAACGAATGTCATTAACCTATAGGCTTTTGGTTGACAGCAACAGGTGGGAGTAGAACTTTTTGCAAAGAGTTTACAAATAGAAAGCGTTTTTCTGAACAGAGCTCGAGTGCGTTCAGAGCGATTTCATTTACTTATGAACCACATTTGAGCAATTAACGTCATTCGACTGTAAAATTGGACTTTTTGAACGGTGTTTGTATTGATTTAGTCTGTGTTGTTCTACTACACTTTCTTACAATCCACTAGCATTTGCATTCCTGTCGTGACATTCACTGTTAACTGTCAAAATATTATGTGCTCAGTTTTTGTTTAACTGAGACTGGGCACGTTCAAATATCTAGATAAGTAAGTCTGACAGCTCTCTCACTAATGTGGTATTCGATTTGGCTTCTTCAGATTTGCTCTCAGATTTCAGATTTCGTGTGGCTAATCGAACACAAAAACGTCACTTGCTCTTTTTTTTGTTGATATTTGTGCGACTGCAATATGTGTAGCCTTCGACACTTTTCTTAGCGTTTTCCATTCACTGGTTAAATTTTATATGAAAACATTCAAAATGCTTGCCCAGATTGATTTCTAAACATTTGTACATAAATAATTAACAAAAATAGATCCACCCGATGCAATGCATTTCTTTGCAGTTGAAAAATTTTACTAAAATGTAAACAAACTCCACTAGTTGTCAAACTCGAACGCATGTGTATTGGTAAATCTGAAGCAATTCTGAGAAAATATCCAGATTCGCAAAAGTGCTCTGAAATCTGAAAAAGATTGCTTTTTTTGTACCAAACGAACATAAAAATTGCTCTGAGAGCAAAAAAAGTGCTCTGAGAGCGCCCAATCGAATACCACATAAGTGTATCTCGGTTTTGATTGGGGGAAATCGGTCAAATGAACAGCTGTTTCAGTTGACGTTTATAGAGGCGTAGCCGACGAATCTAGTCAAGAAATTTCTGACTGAGTACTAAGTTGACAGTTCTCATATGTACCTGACGCAGAAAAAGTGACGTTCCTGACCAATATAGTTTTTGCGTTCAAGTTACATCTCATCCAGACCAATCTAGTCGACTTAAGTTAACTAGATTCTTAAATACGGCCACTCTGTTCTCTGATCAAGCTGTCAACTGAAATGCAAAACACAAATTCAGAGTTCAGATGCCTCTTTGCTGAAAAAAAGACACAATCATGTTGGAGCTCTAATCGATTATAAAAAACGCGTTCAGCTCAGCAAATGTAGCTCAAAATTTGAGCGCTGATTAAGCGCACTTTACCTACTGCGAATTGAGCGAATTTTACGTTTAAGGTTAAATATACGCTTTACTACAAAATAGTTGCTTAAACGTAGAAATACAAAAGGAGTCCCTCAAGAGGCTGTTTTTGGGTCAATACTTTTTGAATTACCGATATGAGATCGTGGAAGCAAATGGAAGTTCCTCAGCTACAAATTTTGTGCATGGAACTAACGAACTTAACTGCTGTCGTCATAAACAGAAATATTAAAGTTGAACAGGTCGATGAATTGAATTCGTGCATCGCTACAGTTTGCTGAGCTGAACGCGTTTGCGAGCTCCAACACGATCGTGTTTCTTTTTTTTTTTGAGAATGCTGATTGACCAGGGACTCAATTTTCGAGGGCAAGGTGACCTGACGGACAGTCGAGACACTGCAAAATATTTCCATACATAAACGGACCGAAGAAGTTTTCAAAAATTAATGCTCTTATATTCAGCTCCATCGTGAGTATCAGCAATAAACCCTAGCAACGATGAGTGCGGTCCAAAAAATTAGGCCAAATGCGTGCAGTTTTTGTCGGCCTTTTGATTCTTTCGCAATTGTCCTTAAAAATATAGTACTTGGGAGTTGGGACATGCAAAGCCTAGCAGCTAGATCTATTTTACAGGGGGAATTCTGTGACTCTATGACTGCAAGTAGCTTAACTACCTTTAAGCCTAAGACGAGCTGTGACAGGGATAGGTATTACAAGTGTTGTTATAACTACAGCGATGGAGCAGTTGTCCATCGAAGATGAAGCGACAAAAAATGCTTGAACCTCCGAGAGCCAAAAATGAAGATGGCCACAGATAAATCATTGAAAGGAAAATACTTGATGTCAAAACCTGCCCCTGCCAAAAAATGCTTTGACCGGCGGTTTTATAGGAAAAAGAGTTCGAGGATAGAGGTATCCAAGAAGGATTTCACTTTTCTGACGCTTTTTAAAAGAAACCGCCTTCAAAAAGTGGGCGTGGTCCCTTCAATTGGTATTATGCAAACGTAACTCTAATTTGTAATCACGTTTTCTCATGTCAGTCCTTAAACAAGAAAATGACTGGACTAACTTGGGCCGGGTGGAAAGCTTTGTTAGTCAGTGGCCAACTAACAACTTTCTGAAACTAAGTCCACGTTTCTGAGATTATTTTTCTACGGCAAGACTTTGACGTCTCATCTTTCTCTACTAGATCTCTGCCGCCAATGATGCCATCACCAGCGAACACCTTTCTCAGATTCTCCCCTTCTCTCCGTTGCTAATGCTTTTCCTCAATTGTATCCCTGGGCAAAAAATCTTCCGGGTCACTTCCTCGAATATAAATTAGATCATCAATAGAAAAATCGAGAAATACGTCAACTATGGGAAAGTTATTATAAGAAAACACAAGTAAATCAATAGAAAAACTTCTCCCTATAAAATATATCCTCAGACAGAACCAATGAATTGATGCATCCTGTGGGAAAGTAATATCGATATACGTTCAAGGGTCATCCGAATGGTGTCCTGTGTCCTTTGCGAAAATTTATGCGAAATGCAAAATGATTGTAAATTCATAAACAGAGATGGTCGGGGGGACACTTTTACCTCAAAAATTAGGCGCAGATATTCGAAAAGGAAATCGCGATGGGAAAAGGGAGAATATTTTTTTGTATACATATTTGGTTGATGAAGCATCAGGTTTCACTTTCTTTAGAATAGTATGATATTTGGATCTGAGACGGGATGATTTATGGACAAAGACTCGTGTGCCTGTTGCAAATAAGTTGAGTATTTGAAATCTTCGCAAGCATTCGTTTTTAAATTTCCCAGAAAGTAAAAGAAATCTCACCCAGAATCTGACAAGTGAATAAGAAATTAGTTCCAGATTTGTAATGAAGCATTTTTTGACTGCGTTTCATTGATACCTATAAACGTCCAGCACAAAGAACGTACTAGATGGGGATGAGAGGATGCCCCGTTTTCAGGTATATTCCAAAAATTCAAAGCAATTGCGATCCCCAACTCATAATTCCCTTTGTCACTGCTCACTGGTTGTGTAAGTGGAAGTGTATGTTTGACGTTTCTCAGTTGTCAGTAGAAAGTAATATTGACCGAAATAAATACACAAGTTCTTTCTTTGTAGTAAAGTCGGAAGCTCGTCTCAGGTTTTGCAGGTTGGCTGTCAGTTTGACAAACGTCACTGAATTTGATTAGCAATAGAGCGATTTCTAGAATCCCATGAACTGTCACTTTAAACATTCACTCATTCACAACACTGTTTTTTAGTAATGGTATTATGCAGCTCGAAAATTCATAAATTTCTGCGGCGCTTTGAGTGAACACCCTTCGGATATATCATTGCGTAAATCGACTGTCAAGTAGGTTGTCAAACTCAGCTGTTCAAACTATTTACAAATAATTATCAAACTGCCGAAAGTAAGCGAAAAGAAAAAACGAGTTCGTTCTAATTTATTTTTTCGTTTTGCTGCAAATCATAAACATTTTCATATCTAAGTCTTTAAAATAATTTTTTTTACATGATCCTTACCATTTTGCGATCTTTCTAAAAACAACTCTGTAAACAAACAAACGACTATCTGTCAAAGTTTGACAATTGTGATCTGCGCAACTTTCCGCGGTTGATATCCGTCCCTAAATCGTCGCGGAAAATTATGAGGTCTGCGTAAACTATTCTCCATACAAAATCTGACAGTTCATTTACAAGGTGGTAAATTTCTGCAGTTTACACAGTTTATGAGGCTTTTACGCGTTTAAGTGAATACCCTTAATATAAACTTGAAAGAATCTCACAACAAACGTGTTGCAACTTTTTGTCAAATGCTGTATTTCATGAATAAAATTGAACACATACAATCGGGTTTTATTCCAATTAAAATTCCCAAAATGGCTACCTATTTTAAGTTGCAGTCATCTATTTTGACACAAGTGGTTGTCAACTGCGTAGTCAGTCACTCAAGGAGTTCTTGACTAGATTTTTGTTGGTTAGCCCCTCATATACGTCAACTGATAATGTCATAAATACAGACCAACAGGCAACAGACACTCAGAAAAATTGCAAACTTGTATTTTGAACGCATCCATTTTAGGTGAGTAATTTTAGCTTTAATACGTAGAACTGTCATTTTCGTTTATATTTGTTTTTTTTGTACTGACAGCGCGACAAACTCCGTTCTGGTTTAGCAATTAATTTCATTCATGAAGTGGACTTAAAGTTGGCTCTTCCCATATACCTTCTCGAAAGCACGTTTTCCTATGGATCGCTTTTTGCCAATTAGACTCAGGAACCATTCGTCGTCGTATATAACTCTTTTGGAACAACGCTCGTCTTATGTCCGCTTTCTGCCACCCTGAATTCGGGAAGCACGCTTTGCCGTAGGCCCCTCTTGGAACATTCCTTTTCTTTTGTCGCTCTCTGCAAGCGTATAAAAAAATGGCAATCTAAAAATTGTTGTGGTGCTCTTAAGTCGTAAACATTTCACCTCTTATTCAATTGTGGTGTTTCTTTGGGAAGTCTCCGGATCTGCCGAAAAGTTATAGGCTGGGGTATGGGTCAGTTCAGTGGTAGATTGGTTGATCTTTTTTTTGCTGTATAAACTGGCAGGGACTTGAATATGTTATTTGCCGGACATTTATTCTTACGTTCTCATATAGTTTTGTTAGATTTGGTAATTAAAAAAAATATGTTAAAGCGCACATGACACTTATCAAACGCAGCTCTTACTTGTGCTAGTTCACGGTGACAGCTAGGTTTTCAGTTTTTTTTTTTGCGACTGTGTGCACATGAGAAAAACCTACTTTGACAGCACGAACAACTCCAAAGGCAAAAGTCGTGACAAACAAATTTAAAACAGTGACAGCAACTTTATCGTGGTAGATAAAAAGTTGCGTAACAGAGGACTGCAGGCTTTCAGCGTGTGTAGGTTGCCAGCACTGAAAAACATCGCCTTCAGTTTGGTAGCATTTGCACAGCTCGTCGGCGTCGGTCTACCTGTTGCCATTCTAATGTGGTCCATGATTTAAAAAGTCATTAGCTCTAAATTGTTTGCTGTGACTGTCGAAGTTGCCACTGTTCTGTTACTTGACTAAATATTTCAATTCAATTATCAACGTTTCCAGTCCACCGCATCTGGCTCAAGGCAAAGTCTCCATATCTCTAAAGAAAGAAAACGAGTCCCGTCCCGTCCTTCCACCTGAGCTTGGGACAAACTGTTTGTCCGAAAACATTTGAATTCCCTTACCAATCCATGAATGAAGGTCCGTTCCATTCTTTAAGTTGAAATCCCATTCGAATGCGTACACCTACAACTCGCTTTAATCCGAAGGTGGTTAATCCTGTTCCCTAATCAGTAGCAATCCAGCACAAGGTGTAGACACCACTCTCCTAATCAGCTTACTATAATTAGAAATATCCGGAAATACCCCTAGGATCGCCATGAATGACAGATTGCACAGAAACTATTAAGACCGGCACACTTTGACATAATTACCTGTTTGTAGGTGGCCAAATCCTTGCATAAGAAAAACACAGATTACCATCTTCTCCTTTTGGACATGCGACGACACGTGTCCAACGAAATCGGGATGACCCTCTCTGTATACCCTTTACAGGATTAGGATTTACTCTGATACATTTTCCAGGATTCTGTGCCGACTCTCTGAAAATTTAAAGAATTTTCCACATCGGTAGACAAGTGATTTGAAATTGTTTTCAATTTGATCCTTTTTTTTAAATCCAGTTACACGACGGACGAAATCTACTGATTGTGGCGATTTGTTGACCCGTGAACCAATCTGCACACACAACAATAAAAATTGCAACAATGCACCGAACGAATGAGCGGTTTCATTTTTTAAAAGCGAGGGTTGAACAGCACTTTACCTCGGTCGTCTCTGTATGGACTCCCTCGTGCGGAGGACGAACTTTCATGCACAGAGTGCCTAAACATCTTTAACGATATGTAATAAAAATTTGTTAAATACCTCGAAAGGGGGTAAGCACACTGCGTGGAACCAAAATCAAAATGAGCGAGGGGGAGAATTGGAAACCCATCAAAAGTTAATGACGCGGAATTAATTAAAATTGAATTAGAGTGGAAATTTTGAAAAAGAATTAAGCGTGGTGGTTTTCTAACTGATTTACATCTTTGCATATGCATTTTGTAATTTACCAGGCCCCGGAAGAGGTAAAAGTCATGGTTGAAGTAATTCGGAATGCATTTCGGTTGGCTAATTGAAATAAAACCAAATTATTCTACTACCATTTCCTAACCGTAGATGTTTGCTTACAATTTTTATAAATTTGTGGAATGTTATTTCTCTTTATTTCTGTTAGTTAGTCAAACGACCCTTGTTCATTTTGAAGACACTCGGACATGATTTATGGTAGGTCTAGTTTAGTACTTAATTTTTCAAAGGCGTAAAAGTACTAAAGTCCTTATAATCTTCCTAATCAACGACCCTCGTTGAAGTCTGCTCATTATATCTCTATAAAACGACTCAAGCATAATTTATAGAAGTTCCAGTGTATATACTTACCACTGAGTTAATGAAAACGTTTTCCGAGCTATTAAGTTAGTAAACGTCTGATTAGATGCACTTTAACGCAGCATAAATTAAAAACACTTGTGTAATTGTTTTTAGCGGTTGAGTTTGTAAAGATTTTTTCAATAGGAGTTAATGTTGTGAATGACCCGCTATTTCGGTAGCTGTCACTTTTGAA
The DNA here is from genome assembly GCA_948293265.1 of Cheilosia impressa. Classification (NCBI taxonomy): domain Eukaryota; kingdom Metazoa; phylum Arthropoda; class Insecta; order Diptera; family Syrphidae; genus Cheilosia; species Cheilosia impressa. The sequence continues at coordinate 4,222,140 of OX411882.1, forward strand.
GCTTTTATGCTTTGACATTTGACAAGTAGAAACTACGCCATTACTAAAAATGGAATGATACACGCTTCAACAACGCATTGAAATTATTAAAACTCACAACAAAAGTGGTGAAAAAACGTCGTGTCTTTGCTGATTGGGTCCTTGAAATGCATGAAAATGATCCGAAATTCCATCGAAAAATCATCTTGACTGATGAGGCCCATTTCCACCTCGGTGGCTACGTCAACAAGCAAAATTGTCGCATCTGGGGCTCGGAAGAGTAATTGTTGAGAAGCCCCTCCGTCTCCATCCTCAACGTGTGACTGTTTGGTGCGGTTTATAGTCCGGCGGGGTCATTGGACCTTACTTTTTCGAAAATGAGGTTGGATCAACAGTTACGGTGAATGGATTGCGCTATCGAGAGATGATTAATGATTTTTTATGGTCGGAGTTGGATGGTATTGATCTTGACAACGTTTACTTTCAATAAGACGGCGCTACGTGCCACACAAGCAACGAAACCATTGATCTTTTACGGGAAAAGTTTCCGGACCGTGTTATCTCTCGAAGAGGTGATCACAATTGGCCACCGAGATCTTGTGATTAAACACCTTGCGACTTCATCCGTTGGGGCCACGTGAAAGATAAGGTCTACGCCAACAGCACAGCGTCGATTCAAGACCTCAAAGATAAAATTCGTGAGGCTATCGGAACATAGGGCAGCCACTTTGCGATTTGGTTATGGAAAATTTCATGAAAAGGATATGGTCCTCTATGCGTGCTCGTGGTGGCCATTTGGCTGATGTTGTTTTTCATTATTAACGGCAAACCTTCCTCTTTATTACGAAATTAACATCCGATCATTTATCTCAAAAAATTATATTTTTCTTTGAATACCAAAATAACACCTCTTATTGGAAAATTGATTTTCAAAAGGACTTCTAAATATTTGCGTCTTCCTGTTGTCCCTTTCATTAAATAATAAATTTTGTACAAATTGCGCGGTTATAAGAATCACTTTTAGTCTCCACTTACTCTGTCGAAGTTTTCCATAAAACAATAAATCTATTGTGAACAACAGGATATTCACGGTAAACGTTAAAAGTAATTATTTTAAGGAAAATTTTTTCGAAATGCGATTCTTCCGTCCCAGTAATGCGCACTTCGTATACCCTCTAATTGTAGGGGTGGTATTCACAACGACACCTTTTCCGAAAACCTTTTTAAAAACCAATTTGAACCTCTAAATATACCAGAACAAATTACTGTGTCTTCGGTACAAACTCAACACCATTTGTTGTTTTACTCCATATACCCATTTTCCGTCCTAAAAATAAATAAGCCCACCTATAGAACGGTTAAAAAAAACTGAAGAAAATCCTCCATTTATCGCAATAAATAAACAGATTTGTCCTCGAAATTGCCCTTTCATGTTCGCGCATAAATTAGCCCAACCCAGTAGGGTAACTAGCAACAGTATGATCGCCAAGTTAATTCCGATTGTTTCACTGTGAGTTGTATTTAGAAAAGTTTATGACAAACATGTCCCCCTTTCGCGTTGTGAATAAACTAACCCGCGTGACACTTTCCTTCCTGAATGGGATGATAAATACAAAATCGTCAGTGGTTGTTCACTTTGTGCTGAAGGGGCTCAACGCATTTGAGAAATGTTGATCCTGATTATCGTGGCTAAATGATAATGAGGCAATTTATATGCTCGCTTCTAAGCCGGCTCCAGATCGGTTCTCTTCCTTTTTTTGACACAAGTGCTACATACTCGTATGAAATTAAAGTACGAGTTGACATGAATTTTGCAGTCCGATTGATATTTGTCAATTACACATCTGGTAATTGATCGATTTGCATATAGATGGAGAAATTATGAAAATATCAGCATTGATTGGGCTAATGACAGTCGAATTCGAATTGAACAGTCGAACAAGTTGTAAATGTGTCAATTGGAGAATTGTTTACGATGTGAACCGAATTTGTTTAGGTTAGTTTGTTTTGTAGGGGAAGGTCGGTTTCTAATGAAATGAGTTATGCGACAACCGATAGTAAAAGTACTGTCAAAATTGTGATAAATTATGTTTTTATTGATTCAGCTGTCATATTTTACTCTGTATAATTTTTAAAGACGTTTTGTTTAGTGTTGGTTAACTTTAGTAAATGGTTATTTACGATTATGGCGGTCAAATGTGTTTATTCAGCAAAATTATAGCCAGATTTGGTTTGTTTGCTAGAGAAATATGTAACTAACCGATTCTAACGTAAAATATCCTCCATTTTGTAGTTTGATTCTTTTTTTTTAACTAGGTACGTATTGATTTGCGCAACCGAAAAAATTAGCGCAACCCAATCAATCCGTTGAATTGATTTCGTTGACGTTTTCAAGTGACAGATGGATAGAATACTTGTCAGTTTATGGACAGTGACGCTTTAGCAACGTGGATAAATGACGTAGGTTCGTCGACTAATGAGAGGCACACTCAAAATCTAGTAACCTTAAGTCGATTAGATTGGTCAGGACTACATGTAACCTGAACGCAAAAACTAGATTGGTTGGCAATGTTACTTTTCCTCCGTCGGCCACATATACGAACTGTCATAGTGCTCAAACACGAATTTCTTGGCTAAATTCGCAGGCTACCCCCCATAAACGTCAATTGAAAAAGCTGCTCATATAAAGGAAATAGATCAATCAAAACTGAGGCACATAAAGTCGGCCAGCTGTCAGACTTACTTAACTAGATATGTATACTTGAATGTCCCCACTTCCGCTTTCTCTGTCCTGTTCCTCTGTCCAAATAAATACACATTAATCAATGGATTCTCTAAAACAACTCGCGTCAAAATCATTGACACATACTCATACGTTTTCCACAGTTACTTTTGAATAAACTCATATTTAGTGTTGACTTGACAACGCGCAACATCGACTCAGAATGACAGACCGATTTCCGGTACAGCATATTTTCTTTCTACTGTTTCTAAACGTAAAAAGTTCACTTAAATTGGGATAAGGCACATTCATTGGTGGAAACATCAAAACCCCGCGCTGATGACAGTCCAATAACAGATTATTCTGGCTGTCTCGCACACGATCACTTACTTCTGAGCTGGAACAGGCTCACAAAGCAAAGAAATACGATTCCGAAACTTGCATAATTTCTTATTTTCTGTAGTAAAATTTGTCGCTGCCGAAATGTATGGGTGTTATATTGCGAAGTATAGTTTTGTCTTTTGGGGGCTGAGTTCATAAAAGTAAAAAATGCAGCAACACTGGAATTTTTGCGGTCATTGATGTAAAATTATCATAGGCATGTTTTTTTGAGCTTCGATCTCAGCAAAGTAAAGTAAGATTTTCAGCATACGATTACAACAACTGCTACGAGTCTCGAAGTGTCAAGTAGTCGCAGTTGTCATCTGCGTTAAGCAAAATGACAGTCAAATTGCGATCAACTCTGCATTGAAATTTGTTTTGTTGCCGAGTTGCAGGAAGATGACAGGAAGAAATATGTAATTAAAATAAACGAAGCGTTTTTATTTTTAAAAAGGTCGAATATATTATTTGTGTTTTATTATTTTTACTGCCACTGCATATATGAACTTTCTTTTTTTTTTTGGAAACGTAAAACTACTGCAAACTTGCAAAAGTATTTCTATTCATAATTGCATTGAATCAATATTTTTCGAATGTGCAAAAATGTTGCAATTTTGAACTCGCCCGTGATGTATCTGCTCATACTCAGGTTTAAGAAAAAATCCGTATAGCACTTCAGATAATTCTTATTTTTCCTCAATTCATGAAGCAGGCGCGTGAAAAACGTCAAAGGCCAACTGTTGGCTGTTTTCTTTTGTCAGTCAAATAATTGTTTCTTGTGAAACTAAAATCATGACATATTTCTCTGAATTGAAAACCGAACTCACTTGCTGTCAGCTTATGTTGAGCTTAACATTTTGACAGCTAAAAATAACAACTTGTTCTTTCTCATGAAACACAAAACTGTATTCTTCTCTGATAATTTGCTCTGACGTTTTCTCCAACTTGTCGCTTACGATTCCATTTTCTTTTTTATTAAACTCTCGCTAAAGCCGGTATGACACTACATTTTTTGCATTTTTTCTTAAAGTCAATTGAATTGTTTTATAAATTTCTCTTTTTTATTGGGTTTTTTGTCTTTTTTATTTTTTTGCAAATCAAAATTCCAAACATAGTCTACTACAATTATTATTATTATCATCTTCTGCAACTACCTATTTGAATCTACTACAACTCACAGTGCGTGCTTCTTAGCACATATCCCAGAGAATAGATTTTTGTTACAAATGTCGTTGAATTTTAAGATTTCGTAGGTAAAATTAACATTCCCGAGAGACTGCACCTATAAGTATTTATCAAAATTTATGATTTTTAAATAAATAGAACCTTACAACCACCTCTCGCTCTCCGCCTCTCCAACCACCATTGTGCACATAACCCAAACAATTGTGAACTCCCACAGAAATCACAATAAATCACAATAAATTAGAATTTCTGTCAACTCACGGCGAAGCCGTTTATTATAATTGGGCACGTGTCAAGTCTATTCAAACGATTCAATGATTCAACAACAGCAATGCCCAACGGCAACATCAAAACCGCTTTTATTGGAAAAATAGTCAAATGTACATACGTTCGTTCCGCATATTCCCTTGACGAGGCAAAATTGTGCTGAAAGGACGAGTTTGCCGATCAAAAAAGGATTATCAGATGCAAACAATAGCGCAGTAGCATCACATCATCATCATCTGTGCTGTGGATGTTGTGGCCGAGGGAGGATTCTGCTGGCAGTCAAGTCAAATCGTTTGGAAGTGATAATGTGTTTTAGAGATGATCATATACATGTATGGAGAACTTTCTCTCCGGGAGGCGTCCATTGTTCCCCCTGTCACATTCACATGGTGTACAAATATAAATGCCAGATCGCCATGGGTGGTGGCGGCTTTAGCTGGTGCATTGCATTGAATTGTCAAACAAAATATTCAAAGAATAGATTTTGGTACGCATAATCCGAAAACTGGAAATTCATCTCGGGGTTCAGTGTTTGGGGAATGGATGCGAGGTTAATGATGATTGGCAGGAGTACTATAGACGCATAGACTGAAGTATTTTGTTTGCAAATAAGCGCTGATAATGTAGTGACTTTGTTTGTAAATTCAATTTGTTTGTTTCCATTTCTTCATTTCTTGGACAACGTTTTTCTTTTTTTAACTACTACCCCAGTATTAATAAAGAAATGTGCACAAGTAAGTTATATAGTAGACGTCAGATAGCATACAACAATTTGACGTAACTGCTGAATAACGAGTTGATAACTTTTACGCAGTGTTAATTAATACGAAGGTAATCGCGTTGTTTTCCTATTCAACATTCTTCTAGCAAGTGTCTAGGACGCGCTCACATTTGAACATAGTTGACTGTCAACGTTTGACAGCCGGCTGACAGCAAATGGTTACATGCGTTTTTTTGTTTAATTTATCTGACGTGTCGCTGACGGAGTCAATAAAACGCGTCGGTCTTATTTTATGGCGACTCAATTGCATAAAGCAAAACAAAACAACAAACTGACATTTCGCTTCTGAGCCGCAATAACTGACAGCGCAGCGCACGCGTAAATGTCAACCCGCTCGCCCATTGTCACGACCCACCAAAAGTTTCGCTTTGAAATTCAAGACCCACGATCGCAGTGGGCAAAACAAATCAAAACAAATCGCTGACCAAACTGGAACGGTCAGTCACCCCTTTTCGGGTGAGAGCCCTGCCCCGCGATAAAATTTCACCGCTATCGCGTAAGATCACCGCAGAGATAACTATCTGTCTACGACAAGGAAGGGTTGAAGGCAGGAACTTTGATGCGTTGTTTTGCATTTGTTTGACAAGGGTCAGTCCCGAAAGGCGACCTTTGCATATGGCTATTTAGTTTTATGTTTTATTGTTTCATTTTTCGGGTAATTGTTGTGAACGCCATTCCCAGGACTGTTGCTGGTTGTCCATTAAATCGCATTGGGGCACATCCAAGTAAGAGACCAACTCTGAGGGCAGAAATATCTATATCCGTCTCCAACTAATTAAATTCCCAAGACCTTGAAAGCATGCATTACCTGATTTCGAACGTCCTTCGAAAATTGAAAATTACACAGCGCATTGTCTGCCATTGATATATGAATTTGGTTCATCAGTGTGCCTGGTTGAACCCCTTTCGTATCGCTTTCTTTTCGGTTTCAGTTTTTCACCCTCCCAAAGAAAGTCTCCTTCGGCATACCTTTCCGTCACTTTAATTCGGAGCCATCACCTTCAGAACACAAGCGGAAAATGGAAAACGTCGCAGGGGCCTGCCTTCCCTTTCCGGCGAGTGTTGAAAATGGGATTGCCAGGGGAGTATTACAGGAAGAGTTGAATTTTGAATGTTTAACTTAAGGAACTGCAGGCATTTGCCAAAATGCAATGATTGGCAAGCCAAGGTATGTAATTTACTGATTGCGAGTACAATGGGAGTTGGGACTTTCTTTTCATTCAATCATACGGTGCATTATGTGTCAGTGTCGGTATGTTTGTGTTGTTGTTTTGTGTTGTTATATTGATTTCAGAGTTGCGCCAGGGTGAAATTGCTATTTTTCCATCATCAGAATATAGGACGGTTTCCTTTCGAGAAAATCAAGTAATTGCTACTTTTGTTAAGTCAGCGGGAGCCGTAAATTGATTACGGTCTTCAGAGATGATGTCTTATGACAGTTTTCTTTTTTTTTGGGAAAATTTCAGAAGGGCTGAGTTGAAAACATGCCACCGTTTATGACCGCAGAAAATTAACCCAAAAGGAGACTTTCAATGGACCAGTTGGGTATATTGAAACGAGGATCCCACGGTGTGGAATCTGTCACTTAAGAGACTTTTAAAGGTTGATAATGTCCTACAAGCTAAATCAATAAAGAGTGAGCTATGGTCTTACTAGAACCTGTTTTAAAAATTAATTTAGTAGGTATCCCAGCTCAGTCGTCGGACAGAGTGTGAGGAGTCTGGGAGGGAATCGTTACAAGTTTGAGGCATTCGGCTTTACTAATAATCGTTTTTAACCCTCACACTAAATGTTTTGTAGGTCACAATATGCAATTTGCATGGAAAATTTCGCCATTGTGAATTGAAAAATTTAGCCTGAACACTAAGAATGATTATTGGTACGTATCGCGGATTGTTTCTTCTCTTAAAATAATTAGGACAGTTGAAAGAGCCCAAAAAATCTTTTTAAAACAGTTTGAGTTTGGAAAACTGAAATTTTAAGCGCGGTTTTTAGAATTGTGCGAACATGTTTTCCATCGAAACACAGGTTTTTCAAAAGCTTTGCCTTTTTAAAAATTGGCATAAGCAACTTCAAAATGTCTGTAAAGAGGGGAAAGCGAAGAAGAACAACGTTTATGGACTAAATTTGGGACAACGCTGTCTTTGTTTTGATACGCTGTTTAAGAGATCAACAAATTGTTGCAATTAAAGCTATTTCGAGCTGCACGACTAGTCGATTGTCAGATTTATTTGAGTACCGTCAACTGCCCTAACATTGACCAGTTTTGAACTATGACGTTGAATTTAACTGCTCCGTTTATAGATATCCACAACTTTTGACTATTAGATTATGGGGACTATCGTTCTGTATCATAAAAGCAAGGATTTACCAAATTTTGTCGATTCGTTTTTGATTTATATAGGAAAAAGTGGGTGGTCCAAGTTAGGTCATCGAATTCCTTTTTCAAAAACCTGATTATTTATAATTGTTTATTATTTTTATAGACAAACAAAAATATTTTTCATGATAAAAAATGTTGAGCTACTCCCCTTAACTATACAAAAGGTGATTTCGGTACAACAAGCAAAAGTTTGTACCACTCAAAATCACTCCATTTTATTAGCACTTGAAAGGTTCCCGCTAAAACTTACATACCTACATTTAATATTTTCCTACAGCATAATTATAATACGACATAAAGTGACAAATAGCTTAATACAAAAACAAAAAGGTAATTGGAAGTCTTGAATTCTGACAGTTAATTCTTCGTACAAACTCCTCTTGTGAAGACATTTAAAAGTGATGTCGACTTGATTTGTCTGGGCCAGATTTCTTCTTCTGAATTCAAGAACTAGGTTGGTCGTGAAAGTAAATTTTTCTGTGTCAGACATGCAGCTTAAATTTTGAGATATTCATGACTTAATTTGTGGACTTCCCCTCCATAAACATTTATTTAAAAAACTCTTCAATTTCAGCCAATAAAAAAATCAGAAATACAAACACCCCATAAGTGAGCTGTCAGATTTGCGAAACTATAGTTTTTTACCGTCCCTATTTCTATTATTTGCGTCGCTAGACACGGGCCTTTAAATTGACTGAGTAGACTTCTGAAAAGCAAAACGTTTCGAAGATGTTTTTTTTCGATTCATTACAAAAGTTTATTTTTTTGAATTCTTTTGACCAAATACGAAAGATGGTGAGAAAATTATCCTGCAGTTCGTGTCTCGTTGGTATTTGCATTGAAAACTTTCCAAAGGCGGTATTCTGAGTACAATTTAGAACATTTTCGAATGATAGGTGCAACAATTTTCGAACTTGCATTAAAAAAACAGAAGAAACAAAAGGAGCTTCCTACAGTTTTTATATTCATTATAACTTTTCAATTTAAAAGAATGAACTTCAATAGCCTGTAGGACTTTTAGTCTTCTTTTACTATCTGCCTTGGTACAGCTATAAAGAATGTACTAGGTAATTAAACATTTCCAACATTTGTGTAATAGCGTTCAACTGTCAAATTATAAGGAAGACCTGTAGACTTTTCCAACATTTTTAAAATGTTTGTCAGGTTTTTTTCGAATTTCACAGGGGACGTTAAATTTTTTGTGACACAAACACTTCTCTATTCAAAATGTGCAATACATGTACTGCCACTGATTATGTTTAAGTTAACTTTAACCTCAAAGCTTAACAACAGACCGCTTGTTTCTATCCTCAAAGCAAAAAAGCACCAAATAATGGCCGCGTCTATTTATCAAGTTGCCTTTGATCAGATTCATGATTGTACTAGATTTAGAACTCTCTATTCCGGTCACTTATACTAGCCAACATCATAATCCCATGTCCACCTTTTAATCCCTTAATGACTCCATCAATACATGGGCTGTGCACCATTACGGCACAAAACTAGCTTGTGTCAGCTGACATTTTGGGACGGCTAACTCAGCGAAGTGGAATAATTCGCTGTACAAAATCGAAATGTTTGTTTGCATAGCTTAACGGAGAATTTCGCTTGTGATGTTTTGATGTGTCCACTCTATTAAAAATATGCAAATCAGTTGTCATTTTTGACGGGCTACAATTTAATACTTGACCGCACATGGGACGACGCAAATGCATGGTCCTGGGAATAGAAACCTCATTCGGTGGATCAATCTGCCATAACAACAATTGCATGCGGAATAGAAATAATACAATAAAACATTAAACTAAATAGCCATGGAAAGGTCACTGTCCCCGGCTGACCCTTGTCAAAACAAAGTTCCTGCCTTCAACCCTTTCTTTGTGTTTATTTCTTGAGAGACGAGTACTCGTATCTAGTACCTGTATCTAGTTATCTTTGTGGTGATCTTACGCGGCAGCGATGATGTCTTATCGCGAGCACAGGATGAAAGTCCAGCAAATACGGAGAAAGGGGTGATAGCGGCACACATTGCTGACCACTCGGGGAAATGTTTTCTTCCCGCGGCGATAATGGTTGTAATAAAGATCCAAAATTTCACAGTACAATTCCAAATTACCTAGGCCTAGGGAATGGATAGCGATTTTAGTAAACACGCGGTTTGACATTTACATGACACATTCACGATTGTGTGGACGCGGTTGACCATCTGGTGATGTCTGTACCTTGTCTGTCATGACAATTGGACAAGCCGCGAAAGCAAGTTGTCAAATTGTTTTGATGGCAGTGTTGCAGTGAAATTGATTGTAATTAGTTTTCTTTTTCGAAAAAGGGTTAAATGATTGGGTTCTCATTAAGTGAGATATTCGAATTGAAAGTTCTTAATGATGGGGTGAGTTTTATTGCCAGGCAAATGTTTTTTTCACTCTTTTGTTATTATTAATGTCTGTCGGTCAGTTGACGTTTTTTATTTCACTACCAAAGCAGACAGTTGATTAAGAGTTATTTCAACGCAATTCAGTTCAATCCCGATCCGCAGATCAAAACTTTTGCCGTCTGCTCATAAATTTAGTCACTTTAGACGTCAGAAAGTTTTAAAGAATTTCATCTTCGAGCGCTCTCAATTTTTTCTGACAGTTGAAGTGGTTATAGTGTGCTGCAGAAAGACTACAAATTTCTTCTTAACTTTAGGCCCTCGACCATTCGACGTAAAACTGATGGTGACTTCCAATTGTCCAACTTTCACAAAATATTTATTTGTATTTGATTTTTGCTACCGATCAATGTGACATTTAAAGTCGATTCAGGGATTTTTTCCCGCAACTGTCAGTCAAAAACGAAACAGTTGGCAGACGATTCCCATAGTGGGCGCTCTCATGCCATCCTTTTATGAGCCAGGAAGAAGGTTTAATAATTGGGTATGAAACTTGTGTAAAAGTTAAAAAAACTAACCTCTAACTAACTAAACTAACTAACGCCCACTTGTCATTTTGAAAATCTACAACACAATGACAATCACTACGGCAAACAAAAAAAAATCGCATTTCCTGCATTGTTTTGTGATTCGCATCAATTTACATTGATTCTTGGAATTTTTAAATCACAAGACTACCGCCGCCGGTTAGTTGAGACACAAAACAAACATCCTGCCAACAAAGTCCCGAATTGTTTCCCAATATTGACTGACTTGAATCAGGTCGTTCCGAAATAAAAGTGAAGGTAGTTTGTAAACAAAAACAACTAACTGCCTCCCTTACATTTTCCGCAGGAGAAGGAATATTTACAAATGAAAATGCCATTTTACGAGCATAGCTTGTGCCGGACCCAGAACAGTCCTAATTGCCTGCAATCAGTTCCTTTCGGAAATGATTTTCTGTTAAAAGTCATAAAACCCACTTTTTTATTGCTCGCATTAAACTCCAGCCGCAAAGTTTGACAATAGTCGCACAATGCGAACCAAAGCAGTCCAAACGTACAGCCAACAGTAGAAAGGACATCTGACAAGGAAGTGGAAATTAAAACTGAAAGGACATAAAAATCTTTTTTATTACTTTTCACAGTGACTTTGAATAAGTAGTGGTTTTCGTGTGAGGACTTTAACACGTCTCAAGGACATTCACACACTTTGTTGTATGTACGGAACAATGAAAGGAGTAAATGCAATTAAAGACGAAATCCTTTTCACTTTAAGTGCTATTAACGGTGGCTGTGGTTATTCGTGTATTGTGCTCAGCACTCTCCAAGACGGATTCACTAATTTATGACTTTTAGCCCGTAGTTAGGGAGCGCTGTTGTCTGATAAACGCCATAAAAATCACAAAGATATGAGTTTTGGGGTTGCGGTTGCAAGGATCGAAGGTGCTTGTTTACATTTCATTTGCGTTTAGGTTTTTTTTCCTTCGTTTTTATGTGCCTCCAAGAGAAAGGATTGAATGCAAAAGGAAAAGGAGTGTCCCCGTCTTGAGAGCGTTACGTCTTACGTGGTGCGTGTGAGTTGTTTGCGCAGCGAAGTTTGATTGATGCGTTTCGAAAGATTCCGAAGGCCAGGTGTGAGGAAAAGGATCTTTATTTGAATTTCACTTACTCGAGCATGCCCAAGTGCGGTTAAATGATCGATAAAGATCAAACAGGCGCAGGTAATGTGGTTTACATTAAAATCGAATTGTGTTTTCACTGTCGGATTGAGGTTTGCAGATGGTGAACGGGAAGACAGCTGATTTGTGTAGTTGGTCTCAATATGAATGTCAGTGGGGTCGTCTAGGTCATGTTTTGAATCAACATAATGGATTGGAACCCGATTGGAGTGTGGCGCTGGCGCCATTGGAAACAGTCGATCTGTCACTTAATCGGGTGTATGTCACTTCCGTTGGCTTTATCTATAAAGCAGTTGCAAATCCAGCTTCTTATTCTCGTTCAATGTATTTCCAATTTGATACTGCATTCAAATTGTTGTCGGGCGAGGTTTAGAGGCTCAATTTCTGGAATATTTTGACACAAGCTTAAGCCCACTTACTCCTATTTTGTTTGACTTTGAACTGTCACAGTTAAGAAGCATTCAGCTTACATAAGTGGTATTCGATTGGGCACTCTCTTTTTTCACATTTGTGCATCAAACTCCACTAGCGTTTTAGTTTGACAGCTAGTGGAGTTTGTTTCCTTTTTGAGCAATTTTCCAACTGCAAAGTAACGCGTTGCGTCGAGGGATCTATTTTTGTTAACTATTTATGAGAATAAAAAAAATAAAATAAATAGTTGGCGCTACAGGTCGGTAGGGACCCTGGGGCCTAGCTTCTCGCAACCATTCGTTTTGTGTGAGTTTTTCATTTTTGGGACGAATGGAAGGGATCTACAGTTTTATGCCGAGTCCAAACGGCTAATTGAGAAGCTCTTTCATGACAGTTATACTCTCGGATGTTTGTCAGACGTTCGCGAGAGGTGGCGTAGTGGAAAAAAAACTTGAGTTGAAATTTGGATTTTCTCGGGATTTGAACCTGGGACCCCTCGCATAGTAGTCCAACACTCTAACCACTAAGCCACTGCGTCGACCATATTAGAAATAAATCGGTGCGCAAATTTTGAGTAAGTTTAAAGTGAATGAAAAACGCTTAGAAAAGTGTCAACAGCTACAAGAAAAAGTGACGTTTTCTTGTTCCATAAGACACACGAAATCTAAAATCTGCGAACAAATTTCAGAAACCCAATCGAATACCGCATTAGTCATATTTTGGTTGACTCTAAAGTTTAAACTGTCAAAATGAAAAAGCACTCAGCAAGCTTGCGAAGACAAACATTGCAGAGGCGGTTTCTTATTTTATTTTTCAGGAAAGGACGTAGGTACTGAGCTTTTTTTAAAAATTTGGCAGCTTATTTTCAGCTGTCACTTGATGCCAGAAACTGTCAGATTTGACGCAATATTTTTCAAAAACTTCCTATAAAGAAAGTCGCATGAACTTAGCCTTCAAATATCAAATCCAACTGAAATTTAAATAGGTGAAAACCTTACGCACTGTTCTGACGTTTCTGACATTACTTTCACACGGTAGTATATGACAATCAAAAGTGCTGCCTCCGATAAAGCCGTCAAAAATAATAGATTCCATCAACAGTCTCACTCTCATCCAACTGTCTAATAAACCACATTTCCCCGAATTCCCAATCGATTAGCAAAATTGCTACAGGATTACCATAAAACTCGCATAAATCCCAAAGCAACAACAACGGAAAAATCCGCAACTCAATAAAAACCCACAAAGTCTATATCACGGAATCACGTGTGAGAAAAAAAACTCATGCGCCGAAATTCCATTCGCATTTTGGCGATCTCATTTAAAATTGCAAAACCAACCAACAAAGAGTCCGCAGCCCTCTCCTTTAAATCACCTTTCTTGCATATGAGTGATTCCATTTAGCAAATCGCTGATAGTCGTGTGAAATCGTCGCCCTTATCCAGTCTGCCGGCATGCACCCATTAGCATATTCCGCCCCATGTAAATTGCATGTCAAAAAAGGGTTCATCTCTCAACCAGAAGTGTTGCGAAAAAGTGTCACATAAAGGCGCCTTAAACGAGATCACGCATCAGAGGATTCGCCAAAGATAAATAGACGCAAATTAAATTCGCTCGTAAATATTCGCATGAATGCGATGGGATGGGAAAGTTACGCAAAGATCATAAAAAACGAGATCAATCGATCAGATCAATCAAAACGGTGTGATCGCACATTCATACGAATTATAGGGGTGACATTTCTCTCGGCCGGCGGGACAGTGTTCATTAGAGGGACATTTTTGCACTAATTTTCTGTGATGAAAACGTGTACGGGGTTCAAGTGCAATTGATGTCGCGCGAGTAAAGGAAACCCTTCCTTCGTGGCTGAGGATTGAGGATAGTTGATGTTGATTTTTCTCACACCAACAATAAGGTAGACCAGAGTGCTTTGTAATTTATGCGCGCGTGAAATGAGTTGACAGTAGTGTTTGGGGGATAATGCAAGTTGGCCTTGATTAAGTTGACGCTTTGTTTGAGATCAATCGAGCGGAGGGGTTAAATTAGTTTTCGTTTGCTTTGTGAGTTTTAAATTGGTTCGAATTGTGGGAAAGTCCACACTGAACCAAAAAGGTACATCATAGTAATGAAAAAGTTCATCAATATGATGAAAAAATCATCAATTTTAGTCCAGTGAATTTGTTCGTTGCTATGATGAAACCGATTTCCTCAATATGATGAACTTTGAAAATTATAAAATTCGTTCGTCATTCATCAACTTTGTTCATCAATGTTATGAAAAATTCGTCAATATGATGAACCGAAATTCCCCTCCAATTTCATCAATGAGATGAATGTATTCATCACATTGACAAATTTGTTTATCAATATGATGCACACTTTCTTCATATTCATGAATGATTTTCATTAAATTGGTGAATTTATTCGTTAATATGATGCACATTTTCATCATATTGATGATTGCGTACATCTAAATGAAGAATCCTTTTCATCACCTTAACGAATTTATTTATCAATATGATGTACACTTTCTTCCTATTGATGGTCGCATTCATTTATATGAAGAATCGTTTTCATCACCTTTAGGAATATATTTACATATACGATGTTTTATTTTCATCAATCTAGTGAATATTAATATCAATATGATTAATTGTATTCATTAATCCAATTATACTAAACTTCATTATAAAGCATTTCTATTCCTCATACTAATGGTTGAATTCATCAAAATTATGAATAAATAATCATCTTAGTTATGTTAGTTCATAATTTCTCGGATGTCATATAAACCATTAAGATTACATATGAATTTTTTTTCAAATCACTGGTATATAGAGACACCTCAAATTAATATAAGTAAATTGTAAGTAGTATTTTTTTTACGAATATTTTCTTAAAGTGCCCTGGTATACCAGTGCACCATGGTCCATATAAAAGGTATGTAATATCCGAGAAACTATGACTCTATATCAATAAGTATATTATTTATTAATAATTTTCGTAAATTCGATCATCAGCACGATGAATAGAAATGCTTTATTATGTAGTGGATTGATGTAAATATTCACCTAGAAATAGAAAAGGTGCCATTAAAAAGTCATTATTTAAATACTTACTCCATCACACTATATAAATACAGAAATCGTACATTTTAGATAGATGATTTTG
Source organism: Cheilosia impressa (assembly GCA_948293265.1). NCBI lineage: Eukaryota > Metazoa > Arthropoda > Insecta > Diptera > Syrphidae > Cheilosia > Cheilosia impressa. Next base: position 4,237,511 of record OX411882.1, read on the forward strand.
TACCTTTAGCCAAAGACCTAAGATCATCAACTCAAAATTATTCTTTTTCTGAAAATATTCCAAACTACAAGATCAAAACCAAATGGACTTAAAGTATTAAATTTTATTGGTCATTAAGTGTTTCAATAATTGTGCTTAGCATACTAGAAAAATTTCTTTTAATGGTGCTATTGAGTAAAAATACGACTTTATGACCAAAACCCAAAACTGCTCGCAGGCAAATGGGTATCGCAAATCAAAAAAAATCAAAAATTTTAGACAAATGTCTTCAGCACGCAATAATTTTTTGAATTTAAGTTTAAGAGATACTCTTTCGAGTGACGCTAAGATAAACGGTTTTATGTTGTTGTTTTCTGTATTTAAAAAAATCCAAATGTTCTTCTATTTGCTGAACGCCTTCGGCTTCAAAGCAGGTAATTGTGCAGACTTTTAAGAAGACAAAGAACCGCATTTTCTATAAATGAAAAGAGGAATTGTAATATTAATACAATAACTTTGTAAATTGTTGTATGTAGTATAAATGATATTTATTACCTTTATGGGCATCGCAGTCTTCAAATTTCACATAGGTACTGCTGCGTGGAATGTTTAGCTAAATTTTAATGGAATTAGTTAAACTCATTCGTTTTAAAAGTTACGCAATCCAATAACAAAGTACTTAATAATAAATCACATTAATCATATTTAAAAGGCATACATCATATTTATATAAAAAAAAACCATAAAAATTAAATCATAAATATTTCGAAAGCCATCATCAATATGATGAAAATATTAACGCATTCGTCAATAGGATGAAAAGATAAACGCATTCGTTAATGTGATGAACGCAATCATCGATATGATAAAATCTTGAGTTGATTAGTAAAAAAAATGGCCAAATTTATTTCGCAAAATAATTACCAAAAAAAAAATGGAAACACATATAGAGAAATTGCAACACACGTAAGGTAACGTTCTTTTAACAAATATGTATAAGAAAAATTACATCGACTTAAAAATTATTATAGCATTACCTACCTGTGATATTTGATGTTCCTTACAAAATAATTTTGTGACAATGCAGACAAGATGAACGGGATTTAATTGATATAATTTAACAATATAATTTGTTTAATAATAATAAAATTAACTTCTCCAATTGTTTTAGTATTTAGTAGCACTTATAACGAAATCACTTTTATTTAATTTTTTTTTCTTTTGAAATTTAAACTTTTCGCGATCACTACACTTTTACGTCTCACTTATTGAACTTTGAAATGCGAACTGAATCGAATATGGAATGGACGCTTTGTTTCTTTGTCTGTGTTTATCTACGTACACGGTAGTCGATATGATGATTTTATTCATCAATGAGAAGATTAAATCATCAACTGGATGAAAAAATAACTAAGTTCATCAAAATAAGTATTTTCATCATATTGATGAAATGTTTTGATGAAACTATGAACCTATTACATGAGAAAATTTGCCAAAATATTATAAGAATCCTGCCAAAAAAATTGATGAATGCACTTTCTTCATATTGAAAAACGGTTCGTTAATCGTCAAAAAAGTTTTCATGAATTTGTTCATCATATTGATGAAAAGTACGTCATATCAATGAATATCATATTGAAAACCGCCATTCGTCAATATGACGACGACTTTTTTTTTCAGTGCACGGATGTACTTTTATAGATTTTGTTTAAGGGGCCGACTTTAGAATTTGTTTACTTAGGGCTTCGGGGGAATTTTTGGGTCTAAGTACTTACTTACTTAACTGGCTCCCGACCCGTGAAGAGTCTCTGCCTGAAACAAAAAAAAAAAAAAAATTTCCTAAATCATTTCTCGGTTACGAGTGAGAGAACTCAAATTTACATTTGCTCGAGCTATGCCATTTTTTATTTTTCTCAGTAGGAAAAATCGCACGGGCGGCCTTAGATCACACCTAATCTATTTCTAGGCAGCAGTTTGTTATGTGACACACCAGCAAAATAACATGTACGTCAACTGCATATATTCCCGCACAGCGACAGGCTGGAATGTCCTACTAAAACCTCCATCTTATTAACATTCAAGCCAACCAATGCAGGCCAAGAAGAACTCAGTTTACAATTATTCACTGTCACTGTCACTTACCGGCGTAGTTTTTAAAGAAGTATATGACCCAATCATTCCAACAATCCAAACGGTGGCTTCTTGCTGATCTATTGCTTTAAGAGCTCCCAAAAAACCGCCGTCTTTTGTCAGTTCAGTTCTTTATATTCCAAAACCATTTTGACAAACGTAAGACTTCGTTGCGCACGATCACTTGGCGGTACTCGTTAACGTACAATGAAAGACTTTTTTTTGTTTTGTCATAATATGGCATGTTTTAATGAACATTTTTCTAAGTAAAGTAGAAGCTTCAGCACTCAATTACAAAGTCTGGCTATAGTCTTCTTTTCACTTCCGATAATTTCTCGGTTAGATTTTCATATTCGACAGAAACCCAAATTTCTGAAGTTTCTTTTGATTTACCAGCCATCCACTGAGACTTCTCTGTATAGAACGGGTCACGAACAAACTTTTCATTCAAATTGCCCATTTCGTTCCAAACTATATAGTTTGCCAAGTCTGATAGCAGTCAGCCGTCGTAAATGTCACGCAAAACATTTTTGACGTCTACGAAGAGGTTGGTGTCAGATCTAGTTACAACAGCGTGCAAAGTTGACATTTGGAGTAGATATGTGGCTGACGTAGTAAAATCAAGGGGACATTTTTCCTGACATATCAAGTCGATTTTAGGCGATTATGATTTTAAATTATGCTCACTCTTTCTTAAACATCAAAATAACGCTATTAATCTGTCTGTCATCACATTGAACACCATGTTCATTTTTCATCTGTAGACTGTAAAAAAAGGCAGCACGCTGAGTTCAATCAGCAATGTAGACTGGGTCTAAAAATATGCGTTTCCCTTATAAAGTTCTCCAATACTATTATTAAAATTCATGCATCTACTTGACAGTTGTCAAATGGCAAGTCCAGCACCATTGGTTAAAGAAAATTCAGCGAAATTAAATCCTCGCGTCCATGAAACTCTTTACAAACTTCTTCTTGAAACACTCTTTACAAACTCCTTCATGACGTTAAACGTTTTAAATACGTCAATATTTATGTACATACCAAAGACATATGGCGCAGCGAAAATGAGGTTATGTTGAGTTATGCCCAAAACAAAAACCTCTCAGAAACGTAATTACCTGTTGTAGATGGAAAAAGGGGTAAATTCTTTGGCGGATAATCGCTTCTGTCAGGTAAACGTTTATGCAAGAGTGATGTGTTAATTGGAAGTAGTGACTTGTAAACAACATTTACAAAACGATAACTAAACACATGTCGAGCGAGCACATGCTGTTACGATGTTTGACAAGAGCAGTGAGTTGTTAGTGTCTACAGTATCAAATTGGTGAGATTTACGTTGTGACTATAGTAATGTTACAAGCAACGCATCTATGACTTTTCCTACTGCTTGTCAAAAACCACAAATTAGATCGCCTGAACGCAAATCTGCAACTCATTAGAACTACAAAATAGTTTGATGTCTTCTGTTTGGGACGGAAGAGTTTTTTTTCATACTTCCTCAAGTGGAATGTAATATTTAGAGCGGTGTCATCAACATGTACATCAGAAAATGCAACAATCTGTCAATTGATTTGCGGAATTATGTTAAAAGTTGTATGTGAAGTTTGCGAGATGGTTGATTTGACTATGTATTTCCCCCAATGAAAATAAATTTTACTCCACAAAAATTCCTATAAGGCAAACACAGCCAATCCACGTCCATTCATTTTAAATCGACCATCCTCCCGCAAAGGACACAAACAGGTGGTTTTTGTCTCCCTCCATACCCCTTTAATATTTTTTTGTTTTCTTGTTTTGGTAACGAAATTAGTTCGCTGTGTCCTTGTGTGTGTCTGAGTATTTTTAGTATTTATCGCATCATTAGTGCTTCCTTAAACCCCAATCAATCATGATTGTGTAAGACGATAGCCGACATGACATTCAACAACGAAAAGCAGAAACTCCTCAATGAAAGGTGTTAGAAATGAAATGATAGGGAAGCGCATAAGAATCCATCAATTAATGGAGCAAGGAGAAAATGAAAGGAAAATAAAATTCCACCTGCTACACACAGCCGACATTTGCTGATGGATAAGGACGTTGATCCTGGACGGCGCGCGTACGAAAGTAGAATGAATGCAGAGCAGTGGTTCTCTGCATTCATTCTCAGTGGTTCTTCTTATCCTCTTGAATACAATTTTAAGTTATTTGCATTTTATTTTCTCCCATTTTTGGTGACAATAATTTTTAATCTATGACATGAGTGGGGGGAGCCATCTGTTTCTGAAAGTGGAGGCAGGAATGGGGTTACTAATTGTTTGGAAGGTGAAAGCGGCAGATGTTGCTTCAGGGTTTGAAGTAGGTCCAAATGGAAAAAGATACAGGTGTCAGTAGGCAAGTACATTCTTGCAAGTACCTCAAAATGTGTGTTGCTGCTTATGTAGCCATATATCCTTTGTACATTTTCTATTTGCTTATATTTATAAGTGAATATCTCTATTTGTAGATCACTTTTCGTCTTCCATTCAACAAGAAATTCAACATTGTTCCTGATCTAGATCGAACTTTGATCTCAATTTGTTTTAAAAGTTTAGCCTAAAATTAAGCAAAACTAAATGTTCACTGTCCACGAGGCTGTTTAATTATTTTTGTTTTTTAGACAACGGTTTAATACGTTTACAAATTTACAATGCAAATCGAACTCTACTACTTTCTGCTTGATCTGTCAGTTTGGTTTACTTTACACTTGGTAAAAAATCAGTTGTAAATTTTGCCGAAGTGTTTACTTCCCTTATCTTATTTTGAGTTCTGGGGAAATTTTGTACGGAAGGCTAATTTAAGCGGAAATAGCATTTTAGGCTAAAAGCTTCCATTATATAGAATAGTTAAAAAAATTGTTATGTGTGCCATTTTTCGCCTGTCAACTACACCGAATTTGTTTGAGACAAATGTGCGTCATTCTTGCACATGACTCAGTTCTTATGCATCGATTAATAGGCTCGCACGTAATTGTGTTATTGCGTCTTTTACTAAATTATAAAAAAACTATATATCTGTCTGACAAACATCCGAGAGTATAACTGTCATGAAAGAGCTTCTCAATTAGCCGTTTGGACTCGGCATAAAACTGTATATCCCTTCTATTCGTCCCAAAAATGAAAAACTCACACAACACGAATGGTTGTGAGAAGCTAGGCCCAGGGTCCATACGGACCTGTTGCGCCAACTATTTATTTTTTTTTATACATCTGTCTAGTTAGGGGCCTCTCGTAGCATGCATGGATCTGCTCTAAGTCTTTAAAATATTAATGTACCAACTACAGTTAATAATAAATGCAAGGCAAACATATTTATGAACGTTGCAAACGGACCCTTAGCAAAAGCAACTTGCTCTTATAACACCCCGACTCCACAGGCGATAATTTCTCTCATAATGCTCATCATGATTCATGAGATGAAATACCTGGTGGAGTCGCATGATTGGATGTCAGCGATCGCTCTCTGTGATTATTTCTTGACATGGATGTCTGACATAAATTTGACAGATGCTTGTTTTTTGTTGCTTTTTATCTGTAAATGACATTTTTTACACCTACAACCTCTCTTGCTGTTGCGGTAGGAAATGAAATGCCATGGTATGATTTGCCCAGCACAGATATTTCAAAATTGTATGGTATAGATGTCAGACATTTAGTCGGAGAAATACTTATATCTCTAGTCTGATCTGACATATTGATATATTGCTTAGTGACCCTGAGTTGCAGAGAAGAGAACAGAAAACTACAGATTTGTTTGTGACAATATTTCGAGTTCTATGATTACAAATAAATAAATGCTGTGTGAAATTGACTGCTCTGAACTGTCTAGTACAAAATTTTCTGAACCTTTTTCCGAGATGGGGCAAACTCTAATTCTTTTCACTCTTGCTTTACTTTTCGGTTTCCTTTTCAAAGTTTGTAAAATTGACATAATTTTTGATTCCTCATAGTTTCTATTTTTAAAATTATTCAAACAACCGATGAACTTTATTTTTCTTATTGAATAACATTTTGAAAATGTCAGTGCTTTAATGCAGTCCAACAGCTACATGGGTAGAAGATCTGTTGTCTCCAGCAATAAAAATACGTTTTTGCTCTGTTATTAAATTGTAGCATTCAGTGCTCTTCTGTTTCCATTTTCCTTTATTAAACAGAGCTAAAGTATATAAAGTTTTTTAATGTTCTCTATTTATTTATTATTTATAAAATATTTCGTACAAACCATACACAGAAATTTATCGTGGTGACAACCAGAACCGACTTGTATCGAAATTTGTGTCAATTTGGGAACTTCTCTTTCTATTTTGAAGCCGTTCCATTGACCACTAGATTACTAGCGACATGTCCAGCTTAGTATTGACAACTAGGTAGGTAAGTACTTTATAGACTCTTTTCAATCCAGTACAAATTTACACAAAAGTTGACACGATCTGTCAAAGTAATTGGATTCTAAAAAAATAAACAAAGCTGACGTTTGTGGAAAAAAAAATTCGAAAAAAGGGAAATAGAGGTTAGCTACATTTTCCCGTGTGTAATTATTTTATTTCTTTGAGTTAAAAGAATTGTAAACTAATCATTAAATGTCATTATTGGGATAGAGTTGTAACGGGGCGTTCCTCTACCTCCATCTAGCTGGATTATGTGTCCAGCCTTTAATCGAACACTGCCATTGACTTTTATTTTCTCAGAGGTGTGCATTTTTGCTCTGTTCTAAATTTTTAAATCAAAGACATGGTCACTTAAGTGTACAAGCAGTCATGACGACACTTACTATAGCTATTACAATTCGGCGGTTGTTCTAACACTATAATATAGAAATAGAGAAACCATTTATATTTAAAACCTTCCCCACGGAACTAAACTCTTGGAACATCACTCATCGAGCACCTTTCTACCCGCATAGTATCCGTATCCAGCCTCGTAGCACGCGCCTTGCCAAATATGTCAATGGGACAACCACAACCTTACTGCAATTCAATTACTTGCTGTGTAAAATTCCGCTGACAAAACAATTTCAAAGGAAATTCCAAAATTGATGGCAGAATTCACCGGCGTGCTCGATCACCATCGCCACCATTTGCAGCAGTTTCACCACCACCGACTGGCACCAACCACTAGTGCTACCGCGTTGCTAGGGGATTGCAAAAGTGCGCCCCCTTCTTTTGGCAAATGTCCACTTTCTTTTTAACAAAAACTCGCACTTTTTCCTGCAGAGCGCAGCACTCTCAACAACAGTTGTAGATGGGATCGCTGCACTCATGCTGAATTTATGCTGGTCCCACTAAAGGTGTAGCGCATGACACGCATGTCATATCATGTTGTTGTTCCATTACAATTCAAAATGCGTTTTGTTGAATTGTTAGGTGCACACTCGTGCTGAAGATGAATTGAGACTGTCAGTGAGGATGGGGGCATGCGGACAGAACAATTGTCATTCGTGTCGACTCGAAAGTTGTCGTTTCGGTTTCGAGTCACCAATTTACCATTGAGGAGTCTGTACTAGAACAGTGAGAATTGAACGAGAAATATCATCCACTCACCATGCACGTCTGTGGGTCCCATTTTCGCTTCATAGATTTCTAATTACACACACTGATTGCCATATAATTGTCAAACAAAAACAAGGAGTGACACAATTTTTTCAGTTGAAATCACAACCTAGCATATCATTAACTTTGAATGTCAGTTGTGTGGTGCTTGCAGAACGAGGGGTTGATCCCACACTCCCTCATTAGGAGGAAGAAATCGTGTATCGTGGGAATTCATGGTGTTTTGTGACGTCAAGTACATTTTTAAAATTGTTTTTCATTTTCCCGCGGGAAAATGAGCGAGCCCTGCAGCACCCCACTTAGGTCCATATGGACCCATTGTGATGCCCTTGTTGAGGGTTAGCCGAAGTTGTTGGCGATGTTCACTGCCTCACGGTTACTCGACCTTGTCCAGCCATCCTAATATGTTTATGAACCTGCAAATATCAGATAAAGAGACACCCCAAAGTTCATTGTGTGGTTTCTTAGGAAGTTGTGACACATTAGGGCCCCTACTAGTTAATACAACGACGTTCTATCAAACCGGATAAGCTTGCTAGTTCGACTGGGTAAATAAATCATTTTCCAGATCGTGTTACGTGGCAAATAATGGTCCGTTCATTGCACTTAGAGATGCTGTTGATGAGACCTGGAAGATGCTGTAACGTAACTCGCGCTTTTTAACATTTTCCAAACTTTTTTGCATCCACAATTTTTAGCGTTTTCTTGGGTTTTTTGAAGCGTTTTTTCTCGCGATTTTCTCGCGTTTTTGGACGCGTTTTTTCTCGCTTTTTGGACGCGGTTTTTCACGGGTTTTTTTCTCGCGATAGACGAGTTTTTTCTCGCTTTTTTGGACGCGTTTTTTGACGCGTTTTTTCTCGCGTTTTTAGACGCGCTTTTTCTCGCAATATTGGACGCGTTTTTTCTCGCGATTTTCTCGCGTTTTTTCTCGCGTTTTTCTCGCGTTTTTAGACGCGTTTTTTCTCGCGTTTTTAGACGCGTTTTTTCTCGCGTTTTTTGACGCGTTTTTTCTCGCGTTTTTTGACGCGTTTTTTCTCGCGATTTTCTCGCGTTTTTTCTCGCGTTTTTTCTCGCGTTTTTAGACGCGTTTTTTCTCGCGTTTTTCTCGCGTTTTTTGACGCGTTTTTTCTCGCGATTTTCTCGCGTTTTTTCTCGCGTTTTTCTCGCGTTTTTTCACGCGTTTTTTCTCGCGTTTTTAGACTCGTTTTTTGGACACGTTTTTTCTCGCGTTTTTTCTCGCGATTTTCTCTCGTTTTCGACGCGTTTTTTCTCGCTTTTTGGACGCGGTTTTTCTCGCGTTTTTAGACGCGTTTTTTGGACGCGTTTTTTCTCGCGTTTTTAGACGCGTTTTTTGGACGCGTTTTTTCTCGCGTTTTTAGACGCGTTTTTTGGACACGTTTTTTCTCGCGTTTTTTCTCGCGATTTTCTCTCGTTTTCGACGCGTTTTTTCTCGCTTTTTGGACGCGGTTTTTCTCGCGTTTTTAGACGCGTTTTTTGGACGCGTTTTTTCTCGCGTTTTTAGACGCGTTTTTTGGACACGTTTTTTCTCGCGTTTTTAGACGCGTTTTTTCTCGCGTTTTTTGGACGCGTTTTTTCTCGCGTTTTTTGACGCGTTTTTTCACGCGTTTTTTTTTCGCTTTTTGGACGGGTTTTTTCTCGCGTTTTTAGACGCGTTTTTTCTCGCGTTTTTTGACGCGTTTTTTCTCGCTTTTTGGACGCGGTTTTTTTCGCGTTTTTAGACGCGTTTTTTGGACGCGTTTTTTCTTGCGTTTTTAGACGCGTTTTTTCTCGCGTTTTTAGACGCGTTTTTTGGACACGTTTTTTCTCGCGTTTTTTCTCGCTTTTTGGACGCGGTTTTTAGACGCGTTTTTTCTCGCTTTTTGGACGCGTTTTTTCTCGCGATTTTAGACGCGTTTTTTCTCGCTTTTTGGACGCGGTTTTTCTCGCGTTTTTAGACGCGTTTTTTCTCGCGTTTTTTGGACGCGTTTTTTCTCGCGTTTTTTGACGCGTTATTTCTCGCGTTTTTTGACGCGTTTTTTCTCGTTTTTTGGACGCGTTTTTTCTCGCGTTTTTAGACGCGTTTTTTCTCGCGTTTTTTGGACGCGTTTTTTGACGCGTTATTTCTCGCGTTTTTTGACGCGTTTTTTCTCGTTTTTTGGACGCGTTTTTTCTCGCGTTTTTAGACGCGTTTTTTCTCGCGTTTTTAGACGCGTTTTTTCTCGCGTTTTTTGGACGCGTTTTTTCTCGCGTTTTTTGACGCGTTTTTTTTCGCTTTTTGGACGGGTTTTTTCTCGCGTTTTTAGACGCGTTTTTTTCGCGTTTTTCTCGCGTTTTTTGACGCGTTTTTTCTCGCGTTTTTTGACGCGGTTTTTATCGCGTTTTTAGACGCGTTTTTTCTCGCGTTTTTTGATGCGGTTTTTCTCGCGTTTTTAGACGCGTTTTTTCTCGCGTTTTTAGACGCGTTTTTTCTCGCGTTTTTAGACGCGTTTTTTCTTGAACTTGAACTTGCGTTTTTTGGACGCGTTTTTTCTCGCGTTTTTTGACGCGTTTTTTCTCGCGTTTTTTGGACGCGTTTTTTCTCGCGTTTTTAGACGCGTTTTTTCTCGCGTTTTTAGACGCGTTTTTTCTCGCGTTTTTTGACGCGTTTTTTCTCGCGTTTTTTGGACGCGTTTTTTCTCGCGTTTTTTCTAGCGTTTTTTGACGCGTTTTTTCTCGCGTTTTTTGGACGCGTTTTTTCTCGCATTTTTTCTAGCGTTTTTAGACGCGGTTTTTCTCGCGTTTTTTGACGCGTTTTTTCTCGCGTTTTTTGGACGCGTTTTTTGACGCGTTTTTTCTCGCGTTTTTTCTCGCGTTTTTTGACGCGTTTTTTCTCGCGTTTTTTCTCGCGTTTTTTGGACGCGTTTTTTCTCGCGTTTTTAGACGCGTTTTTTCTCGCGTTTTTCTCGCGTTTTTTGACGCGTTTTTTCTCGCGTTTTTTGACGCGTTTTTTCTCGCGTTTTTTGGACGCGTTTTTTCTCGCGTTTTTTGACGCGTTTTTTCTCGCGTTTTTTCTCGCGTTTTTTCTCGCGTTTTTTGGACGCGTTTTTTGACGCGTTTTTTCTCGCGTTTTTTGACGCGTTTTTTCTCGCGTTTTTTGGACGCGTTTTTTCTCGCGTTTTTTCTAGCGTTTTTTGGACGCGTTTTTTCTCGCGTTTTTCTCGCGTTTTTTGACGCGTTTTTTCTCGCGTTTTTTCTCGCGTTTTTTCTCGCGTTTTTTGGACGCGTTTTTTCTCGCGTTTTTTCTCGCGTTTTTTGACGCGTTTTTTCTCGCGTTTTTCTCGCGTTTTTTGACGCGTTTTTTCTCGCGTTTTTTCTCGCGTTTTTTGACGCGTTTTTTCTCGCGTTTTTTGGACGCGTTTTTTCTCGCGTTTTTTGACGCGTTTTTTCTCGCGTTTTTTGGACGCGTTTTTTCTCGCGTTTTTTCTCGCGTTTTTTCTCGCGTTTTTTCTCGCGTTTTTTGGACGCGTTTTTTCTCGCGTTTTTTCTCGCGTTTTTTGACGCGTTTTTTCTCGCGTTTTTCTCGCGTTTTTTGACGCGTTTTTTCTCGCGTTTTTTCTCGCGTTTTTTGACGCGTTTTTTCTCGCGTTTTTTGACGCGTTTTTTCTCGCGTTTTTTGGACGCGTTTTTTCTCGCGTTTTTTGACGCGTTTTTTCTCGCGTTTTTCTCGCGTTTTTTGACGCGTTTTTTCTCGCGTTTTTCTCGCGTTTTTTGACGCGTTTTTTCTCGCGTTTTTTCTCGCGTTTTTTGACGCGTTTTTTCTCGCGTTTTTTCTCGCGTTTTTTGACGCGTTTTTTCTCGCGTTTTTTGGACGCGTTTTTTCTCGCGTTTTTCTCGCGTTTTTTCTCGCGTTTTTTCTCGCGTTTTTTGGACGCGTTTTTTCTCGCGTTTTTTGGACGCGTTTTTTCTCGCGTTTTTTGGACGCGTTTTTTCTCGCGTTTTTTGACGCGTTTTTTTTCGCGTTTTTTGGACGCGTTTTTTCTCGCGTTTTTCTCGCGTTTTTTGACGCGTTTTTTCTCGCGTTTTTTCTCGCGTTTTTTGGACGCGTTTTTTCTCGCGTTTTTTGGACGCGTTTTTTCTCGCGTTTTTTGACGCGTTTTTTCTCGCGTTTTTAGACGCGTTTTTTCTCGCGTTTTTTCTCGCGTTTTTTCTCGCGTTTTTTGGACGCGTTTTTTCTCGCGTTTTTTGACGCGTTTTTTCTCGCGTTTTTCTCGCGTTTTTTGACGCGTTTTTTCTCGCGTTCTTGGACGCGTTTTTTCTCGCGTTTTTTGACGCGTTTCTTCTCGCTTTTTAGACGCGTTTTTTCTCGCGTTTTTTGGACGCGTTTTTTCTCGCGTTTTTCTCGCGTTTTTTCTCGCGTTTTTTCTCGCGTTTTTTCTCGCGTTTTTTGGACGCGTTTTTTCTCGCGTTTTTTGGACGCGTTTTTTCTCGCGTTTTTTGGACGCGTTTTTTCTCGCGTTTTTTGACGCGTTTTTTCTCGCGTTTTTTGACGCGTTTTTTCTCGCGTTTTTTCTCGCGTTTTTTGACGCGTTTTTTTCGCGTTTTTTGGACGCGTTTTTCCTCGCGTTTTTTGACGCGTTTTTTCTCGCGTTTTTTGACGCGTTTTTTCACGCGTTTTTTTTTCGCTTTTTGGACGGGTTTTTTCTCGCGTTTTTTGACGCGTTTTTTCTCGCTTTTTGGACGCGGTTTTTCTCGCGTTTTTAGACGCGTTTTTTGGACGCGTTTTTTCTTGCGTTTTTAGACGCGTTTTTTCTCGCGTTTTTTGGACGCGTTTTTTGACGCGTTTTTTCACGCGTTTTTTTTTCGCTTTTTGGACGGGTTTTTTCTCGCGTTTTTAGACGCGTTTTTTCTCGCGTTTTTGGACGCGTTTTTTCTCGCGTTTTTAGACGCGTTTTTTCTCGCGTTTTTTGGACGGGTTTTTTCTCGCGTTTTTAGACGCGTTTTTTCTCGCGTTTTTCTCGCGTTTTTTGACGCGTTTTTTCTCGCTTTTTGGACGCGGTTTTTCTCGCGTTTTTAGACGCGTTTTTTGGACGCGTTTTTTCTTGCGTTTTTAGACGCGTTTTTTCTCGCGTTTTTAGACGCGTTTTTTGGACACGTTTTTTCTCGCGTTTTTTCTCGCTTTTTGGACGCGGTTTTTAGACGCGTTTTTTCTCGCTTTTTGGACGCGGTTTTTAGACGCGTTTTTTCTCGCGATTTTAGACGCGTTTTTTCTCGCTTTTTGGACGCGGTTTTTTGACGCGTTTTTTCTCGCGTTTTTTCTCGCGTTTTTTGGACGCGTTTTTTCTCGCGTTTTTAGACGCGTTTTTTCTCGCGTTTTTCTCGCGTTTTTTGACGCGTTTTTTCTCGCGTTTTTTGACGCGTTTTTTCTCGCGTTTTTTGGACGCGTTTTTTCTCGCGTTTTTTCTCGCGTTTTTTCTCGCGTTTTTTGGACGCGTTTTTTCTCGCGTTTTTTGACGCGTTTTTTCTCGCGTTTTTCTCGCGTTTTTTCTCGCGTTTTTCTCGCGTTTTTTGACGCGTTTTTTCTCGCGTTTTTTCTCGCGTTTTTTGACGCGTTTTTTCTCGCGTTTTTTGGACGCGTTTTTTCTCGCGTTTTTCTCGCGTTTTTTGACGCGTTTTTTCTCGCGTTTTTCTCGCGTTTTTTGACGCGTTTTTTCTCGCGTTTTTTCTCGCGTTTTTTGACGCGTTTTTTCTCGCGTTTTTTCTCGCGTTTTTTGACGCGTTTTTTCTCGCGTTTTTTCTCGCGTTTTTTGACGCGTTTTTTCTCGCGTTTTTTCTCGCGTTTTTTGGACGCGTTTTTTCTCGCGTTTTTAGACGCGTTTTTTCTCGCGTTTTTCTCGCGTTTTTTGACGCGTTTTTTCTCGCGTTTTTTGGACGCGTTTTTTCTCGCGTTTTTTGGACGCGTTTTTTCTCGCGTTCTTGGACGCGTTTTTTCTCGCGTTTTTTGACGCGTTTCTTCTCGCTTTTTAGACGCGTTTTTTCTCGCGTTTTTTGGACGCGTTTTTTCTCGCGTTTTTTGACGCGTTTTTTCTCGCGTTTTTCTCGCGTTTTTTGACGCGTTTTTTCTCGCGTTTTTTCTCGCGTTTTTTGACGCGTTTTTTCTCGCGTTTTTTGGACGCGTTTTTTCTCGCGTTTTTCTCGCGTTTTTTGACGCGTTTTTTCTCGCGTTTTTCTCGCGTTTTTTGACGCGTTTTTTCTCGCGTTTTTTCTCGCGTTTTTTGACGCGTTTTTTTTCGCGTTTTTTGGACGCGTTTTTTCTCGCGTTTTTCTCGCGTTTTTTGACGCGTTTTTTCTCGCGTTTTTTCTCGCGTTTTTTCTCGCGTTTTTTGACGCGTTTTTTTTCGCGTTTTTTGGACGCGTTTTTTCTCGCGTTTTTCTCGCGTTTTTTGACGCGTTTTTTCTCGCGTTTTTCTCGCGTTTTTTGACGCGTTTTTTCTCGCGTTTTTCTCGCGTTTTTTGACGCGTTTTTTCTCGCGTTTTTTGGACGCGTTTTTTCTCGCGTTTTTTGGACGCGTTTTTTCTCGCGTTCTTGGACGCGTTTTTTCTCGCGTTTTTTGACGCGTTTCTTCTCGCTTTTTAGACGCGTTTTTTCTCGCGTTTTTTGGACGCGTTTTTTCTCGCGTTTTTTGACGCGTTTTTTCTCGCGTTTTTCTCGCGTTTTTTGACGCGTTTTTTCTCGCGTTTTTTCTCGCGTTTTTTGACGCGTTTTTTCTCGCGTTTTTTGGACGCGTTTTTTCTCGCGTTTTTCTCGCGTTTTTTGACGCGTTTTTTCTCGCGTTTTTCTCGCGTTTTTTGACGCGTTTTTTCTCGCGTTTTTTCTCGCGTTTTTTGACGCGTTTTTTCTCGCGTTTTTTCTCGCGTTTTTTGGACGCGTTTTTTCTCGCGTTTTTAGACGCGTTTTTTCTCGCGTTTTTCTCGCGTTTTTTGACGCGTTTTTTCTCGCGTTTTTTGACGCGTTTTTTCTCGCGTTTTTTGGACGCGTTTTTTCTCGCGTTTTTTCTCGCGTTTTTTCTCGCGTTTTTTGGACGCGTTTTTTCTCGCGTTTTTTGACGCGTTTTTTCTCGCGTTTTTCTCGCGTTTTTTGACGCGTTTTTTCTCGCGTTTTTTCCCGCGTTTTTTGACGCGTTTTTTCTCGCGTTTTTTGGACGCGTTTTTTCTCGCGTTTTTTGGACGCGTTTTTTCTCGCGTTCTTGGACGCGTTTTTTCTCGCGTTTTTTGACGCGTTTCTTCTCGCTTTTTAGACGCGTTTTTTCTCGCGTTTTTTGGACGCGTTTTTTCTCGCGTTTTTTGACGCGTTTTTTCTCGCGTTTTTCTCGCGTTTTTTGACGCGTTTTTTCTCGCGTTTTTTCTCGCGTTTTTTGACGCGTTTTTTCTCGCGTTTTTTGGACGCGTTTTTTCTCGCGTTTTTCTCGCGTTTTTTGACGCGTTTTTTCTCGCGTTTTTCTCGCGTTTTTTGACGCGTTTTTTCTCGCGTTTTTTCTCGCGTTTTTTGACGCGTTTTTTCTCGCGTTTTTTCTCGCGTTTTTTGACGCGTTTTTTCTCGCGTTTTTTCTCGCGTTTTTTGACGCGTTTTTTCTGGCGTTTTTCTCGCGTTTTTTCTCGCGTTTTTTCTCGCGTTTTTTGACGCGTTTTTTTCGCGTTTTTTCTCGCGTTTTTTTGACGCGTTTTTTCTCGCGTTTTTTGACGCGTTTTTTCTCGCGTTTTTTGACGCGTTTTTTTCGCGTTTTTTCTCGCGTTTTTTGACGCGTTTTTTCTGGCGTTTTTCTCGCGTTTTTTCTCGCGTTTTTTGACGCGTTTTTTCTCGCGTTTTTTAGACGCGTTTTTTCTCGCGTTTTTAGACGCGTTTTTTCTCGCGTTTTTTTGACGCGTTTTTTCTCGCGTTTTTTGACGCGTTTTTTGACGCGTTTTTTCTCGCGTTTTTTGACGCGTTTTTTCTCGCGTTTTTTGACGCGTTTTTTCTCGCGTTTTTTCTCGCGTTTTTTGACGCGTTTTTTTCGCGTTTTTTCTCGCGTTTTTTTGACGCGTTTTTTCTCGCGTTTTTTGACGCGTTTTTTCTCGCGTTTTTTGACGCGTTTTTTTCGCGTTTTTTCTCGCGTTTTTTGACGCGTTTTTTCTGGCGTTTTTCTCGCGTTTTTTCTCGCGTTTTTTGACGCGTTTTTTCTCGCGTTTTTTAGACGCGTTTTTTCTCGCGTTTTTAGACGCGTTTTTTCTCGCGTTTTTTTGACGCGTTTTTTCTCGCGTTTTTTTCTCGCGTTTTTTGACGCGGTTTTTCTCGCGTTTTTTGACGCGTTTTTTCTCGCGTTTTTGGACGCGTTTTTTCTCGCGTTTTTTGACGCGTTTTTTCTCGCGTTTTTTGGACGCGTTTTTTCTCGCGTTTTTTGGACGCGTTTTTTCTCGCGTTTATTGGACGCGTTTTTTCTCGCGTTTTTAGACGCGTTTTTTCTCGCGTTTTTTGACGCGTTTTTTCTCGCGTTTTTTGGACGCGTTTTTTCTCGCGTTTTTTGACGCGTTTTTTCTCGCGTTTTTTCTCGCGTTTTTTGACGCGTTTTTTCTCGCGTTTTTTGACGCGGTTTTTCTCGCGTTTTTTGACGCGTTTTTTCTCGCGTTTTTTGGACGCGTTTTTTCTCGCGTTTTTTGACGCGGTTTTTCTCGCGTTTTTTGACGCGTTTTTTCTCGCGTTTTTTGACGCGTTTTTTCTCGCGTTTTTTGGACGCGTTTTTTCTCGCGTTTTTCTCGCGTTTTTTGACGCGTTTTTTCTCGCGTTTTTTGACGCGTTTTTTCTCGCGTTTTTTCTCGCGTTTTTTGACGCGTTTTTTCTCGCGTTTTTTGACGCGTTTTTTCTCGCGTTTTTTGACGCGTTTTTTCTCGCGTTTTTTCTCGCGTTTTTTGACGCGTTTTTTCTCGCGTTTTTTCTCGCGTTTTTCTCGCGTTTTTTGACGCGTTTTTTCTCGCGTTTTTTGACGCGTTTTTTCTCGCGTTTTTAGACGCGTTTTTTCTCGCGTTTTTTCTCGCGTTTTTAGACGCGTTTTTTCTCGCGTTTTTAGACGCGTTTTTTCTCGCGTTTTTTGACGCGTTTTTTCTCGCGTTTTTTGACGCGTTTTTTCTCGCGTTTTTTGACGCGTTTTTTCTCGCGTTTTTAGACGGGTTTTTTCTCGCGTTTTTCTCGCGTTTTTTCTCGCGTTTTTTCTCGCGTTTTTTGGACGCGTTTTTTCTCGCGTTTTTTGACGCGTTTTTTCTCGCGTTTTTTAACGCGTTTTTTCTCCATTCTATACATCGAATGGAGTAACGACCATAAAATATGTCTGCTCCATTTCTCGTAATAGTACCACGAGGGCATCGATTTGGCGGTCAAAAGCTCCCCAACTGAGACGCTATGGCTTCGGGAAATGTAACCTGTACACTTAGAGCTTGGTATTTCTTCTTCATCTCGCATCGGCCACCGTTGGAATCGTAATATAGGATATTTAGTGTGAACCACCTGACCAAACGTCCACCTAGATGCTACTATATTGGATATTGATTTAGTGGCGCAAAATTCTTTCGCACTAACTTTGTCGATCTAATGCACTAAAAATCTCACTTCGAAGGCTCGATATTGGAAGTTCTGTGTTTTAGAAGAATGGGCAAAAAGATTTATGTTGGCGAATAATTATAAATGTGGTTAGTTTGCCGCAATGGTTGTAAATCATAGGGCGAACGGACCAAAAACCTATGAACGCCAAGAAGAGTCGTGGTCTTGTTGGAGTTGGGTTGGCTTTGGAACTGGTTGCTCGGGGCCAATGAGGGCGGACTTTCTTTTTCAGTTTATTAAAATAGGAAATTAATTGATGAGGTTATTTATGCGTTTTTTGGGTTGATTTATTCCATGAGAATAGCAAGTGCTGCCCGGATGGAAGAAGCGAGCCGGCCGCCAAGATCAATGTCTTATTGCAAAATTATTGCAACTGAAGAGAGTGTCTTTATCTTAATGGCCGACACCGAGAGATATATGGGGGTTTCAACTTATGGGGGATCTGCAAGACAATCCATCAGTTAAGCAGTGACAGCCGACTGACCGAAACCATTCTTGCAAATAGGTAGAGTACGAACTACAAATTTGAATTTAATAGACATGTAAAACATATAAAAACGCACTTTCATCATTTCATGCAAAAAAAAATTTCAAAGAGTTCCAAATCGTTGTAAAAACCATTTAGGATAGTTCTTACGTGTATGCGATTACTAAATAAATTAAAAACTTTCATCAAAAGTGTCTAAAAGTGGGTGAAAAACGTGAAAAAATATTTTTTTTCAAAAAGTTCCAAATTGTTGTAAAAATCATTTAGGATAGTTCTTATGTGAATGCGATTACTAAATAAATTTAAAACTTTTATCAAAAGTGTCTAAAAGTGGGTGAAAAACGTGAAAAAATATTTTTTTTCAAAAAGTTCCAAATTGTTGTAAAAATCATTTAGGATAGTTCTTACGTGAATGCGATTACTAAATAAATGAAAAACTTTTATCAAAAGTGTCAAAAAGTGGGTGAAAAACGTGAAAAAATATTTTTTTTCAAAAAGTTCCAAATCGTTGTAAAAACTATTAAGGATAGTTCTTATGTGAATGCGATTACTAAATAAATTAAGAACATTCATCAAAAGTGTCTAAAAGTGGGTGAAAAACGTGAAAAAATATTTTTTTTCAAAAAGTTCCAAATCGCTGTAAAAACTATTAAGGATAGTTCTTATGTGAATGCGATTACTAAATAAATTAAGAACATTCATCAAAAGTGTCTAAAAGTGGGTGAAAAACGTGAAAAAAATATTTTTTTTCAAAAAGTTCCAAATTGTTGTAAAAATCATTTAGGATAGTTCTTATGTGAATGCGATTACTAAATAAATTTAAAACTTTTATCAAAAGTGTCTAAAAGTGGGTGAAAAACGTGAAAAAATATTTTTTTTCAAAAAGTTCCAAATTGTTGTAAAAATCATTTAGGATAGTTCTTACGTGAATGCGATTACTAAATAAATGAAAAACTTTTATCAAAAGTGTCAAAAAGTGGGTGAAAAACGTGAAAAAATATTTTTTTTCAAAAAGTTCCAAATCGTTGTAAAAACTATTAAGGATAGTTCTTATGTGAATGCGATTACTAAATAAATTAAGAACATTCATCAAAAGTGTCTAAAAGTGGGTGAAAAACGTGAAAAAAATATTTTTTTTCAAAAAGTTCCAAATTGTTGTAAAAATCATTTAGGATAGTTCTTATGTGAATGCGATTACTAAATAAATTTAAAACTTTTATCAAAAGTGTCTAAAAGTGGGTGAAAAACGTGAAAAAATATTTTTTTTCAAAAAGTTCCAAATCGTTGTAAAAACCATTTAGGATAGTTCTTATGTGAATGCGATTACTAAATAAATTAAAAACTTTCATCAAAAGTGTCTAAAAGTTGGTGAAAAACGTGAAAAAATATTTTTTTTCAAAAAGTTCCAAATCGTTGTAAAAACTATTAAGGATAGTTCTTATGTGAATGCGATTACTAAATAAATTAAGAACATTCATCAAAAGTGTCTAAAAGTGGGTGAAAAACGTGAAAAAAATATTTTTTTTCAAAAAGTTCCAAATTGTTGTAAAAATCATTTAGGATAGTTCTTATGTGAATGCGATTACTAAATAAATTTAAAACTTTTATCAAAAGTGTCTAAAAGTGGGTGAAAAACGTGAAAAAATATTTTTTTTCAAAAAGTTCCAAATTGTTGTAAAAATCATTTAGGATAGTTCTTACGTGAATGCGATTACTAAATAAATGAAAAACTTTTATCAAAAGTGTCAAAAAGTGGGTGAAAAACGTGAAAAAATATTTTTTTTCAAAAAGTTCCAAATCGTTGTAAAAACTATTAAGGATAGTTCTTACGTGACTGCGATTACTAAATAAATTAAGAACATTCATCAAAAGTGTCTAAAAGTGGGTGAAAAACGTGAAAAAATATTTTTTTTCAAAAAGTTCCAAATTGTTGTAAAAATCATTTAGGATAGTTCTTACGTGATTGCGATTACTAAATAAATTAAGAACATTCATCAAAAGTGTCTAAAAGTTGGTGAAAAACGTGAAAAAATATTTTTTTTCAAAAAGTTCCAAATTGTTGTAAAAATCATTTAGGATAGTTCTTATGTGAATGCGATTACTAAATAAATTAAAAACTTTCATCAAAAGTGTCTAAAAGTTGGTGAAAAACGTGAAAAAATATTTTTTTTCAAAAAGTTCCAAATTGTTGTAAAAATCATTTAGGATAGTTCTTACGTGAATGCGATTACTAAATAAATGAAAAACTTTTATCAAAAGTGTCAAAAAGTGGGTGAAAAACGTGAAAAAATATTTTTTTTCAAAAAGTTCCAAATCGTTGTAAAAACTATTAAGGATAGTTCTTACGTGACTGCGATTACTAAATAAATTAAGAACATTCATCAAAAGTGTCTAAAAGTGGGTGAAAAACGTGAAAAAAATATTTTTTTTCAAAAAGTTCCAAATTGTTGTAAAAATCATTTAGGATAGTTCTTATGTGAATGCGATTACTAAATAAATTTAAAACTTTTATCAAAAGTGTCTAAAAGTGGGTGAAAAACGTGAAAAAATATTTTTTTTCAAAAAGTTCCAAATTGTTGTAAAAATCATTTAGGATAGTTCTTACGTGAATGCGATTACTAAATAAATGAAAAACTTTTATCAAAAGTGTCAAAAAGTGGGTGAAAAACGTGAAAAAATATTTTTTTTCAAAAAGTTCCAAATCGTTGTAAAAACTATTAAGGATAGTTCTTACGTGACTGCGATTACTAAATAAATTAAGAACATTCATCAAAAGTGTCTAAAAGTGGGTGAAAAACGTGAAAAAAATATTTTTTTTCAAAAAGTTCCAAATTGTTGTAAAAATCATTTAGGATAGTTCTTATGTGAATGCGATTACTAAATAAATTTAAAACTTTTATCAAAAGTGTCTAAAAGTGGGTGAAAAACGTGAAAAAATATTTTTTTTCAAAAAGTTCCAAATTGTTGTAAAAATCATTTAGGATAGTTCTTACGTGAATGCGATTACTAAATAAATGAAAAACTTTTATCAAAAGTGTCAAAAAGTGGGTGAAAAACGTGATAAAATATTTTTTTTCAAAAAGTTCCAAATCGTTGTAAAAACTATTAAGGATAGTTCTTACGTGACTGCGATTACTAAATAAATTAAGAACATTCATCAAAAGTGTCTAAAAGTGGGTGAAAAACGTGAAAAAATATTTTTTTTCAAAAAGTTCCAAATTGTTGTAAAAATCATTTAGGATAGTTCTTACGTGATTGCGATTACTAAATAAATTAAGAACATTCATCAAAAGTGTCTAAAAGTGGGTGAAAAACGTGAAAAAAATATTTTTTTTCAAAAAGTTCCAAATTGTTGTAAAAATCATTTAGGATAGTTCTTATGTGAATGCGATTACTAAATAAATTTAAAACTTTTATCAAAAGTGTCTAAAAGTGGGTGAAAAACGTGAAAAAATATTTTTTTTCAAAAAGTTCCAAATTGTTGTAAAAATCATTTAGGATAGTTCTTACGTGAATGCGATTACTAAATAAATGAAAAACTTTTATCAAAAGTGTCAAAAAGTGGGTGAAAAACGTGAAAAAATATTTTTTTTCAAAAAGTTCCAAATCGTTGTAAAAACTATTAAGGATAGTTCTTACGTGACTGCGATTACTAAATAAATTAAGAACATTCATCAAAAGTGTCTAAAAGTGGGTGAAAAACGTGAAAAAATATTTTTTTTCAAAAAGTTCCAAATTGTTGTAAAAATCATTTAGGATAGTTCTTACGTGAATGCGATTACTAAATAAATTAAAAACTTTCATCAAAAGTGTCTAAAAGTTGGTGAAAAACGTGAAAAAATATTTTTTTTCAAAAAGTTCCAAATTGTTGTAAAAATCATTTAGGATAGTTCTTATGTGAATGCGATTACTAAATAAATTAAGAACATTCATCAAAAGTGTCTAAAAGTGGGTGAAAAACGTGAAAAAATATTTTTTTTCAAAAAGTTCCAAATTGTTGTAAAAATCATTTAGGATAGTTCTTACGTGAATGCGATTACTAAATAAATTAAAAACTTTCATCAAAAGTGTCTAAAAGTTGGTGAAAAACGTGAAAAAATATTTTTTTTCAAAAAGTTCCAAATCGTTGTAAAAACTATTAAGGATAGTTCTTATGTGAATGCGATTACTAAATAAATTAAGAACATTCATCAAAAGTGTCTAAAAGTGGGTGAAAAACGTGAAAAAATATTTTTTTTCAAAAAGTTCCAAATTGTTGTAAAAATCATTTAGGATAGTTCTTACGTGAATGCGATTACTAAATAAATTAAAAACTTTCATCAAAAGTGTCTAAAAGTTGGTGAAAAACGTGAAAAAATATTTTTTTTCAAAAAGTTCCAAATTGTTGTAAAAATCATTTAGGATAGTTCTTACGTGAATGCGATTACTAAATAAATGAAAAACTTTTATCAAAAGTGTCTAAAAGTGGGTGAAAAACGTGAAAAAATATTTTTTTTCAAAAAGTTCCAAATCGTTGTAAAAACCATTTAGGATAGTTCTTACGTGACTGCGGTTACTAAATAAATTAAGAACATTCATCAAAAGTGTCTAAAAGTGGGTGAAAAACGTGAAAAAATATTTTTTTTCAAAAAGTTCCAAATCGTTGTAAAAACTATTAAGGATAGTTCTTATGTGAATGCGATTACTAAATAAATTAAGAACATTCATCAAAAGTGTCTAAAAGTGGGTGAAAAACGTGAAAAAAATATTTTTTTTCAAAAAGTTCCAAATTGTTGTAAAAATCATTTAGGATAGTTCTTATGTGAATGCGATTACTAAATAAATTTAAAACTTTTATCAAAAGTGTCTAAAAGTGGGTGAAAAACGTGAAAAAATATTTTTTTTCAAAAAGTTCCAAATCGTTGTAAAAACCATTTAGGATAGTTCTTACGTGACTGCGATTACTAAATAAATTAAGAACATTCATCAAAAGTGTCTAAAAGTGGGTGAAAAACGTGAAAAAATATTTTTTTTCAAAAAGTTCCAAATTGTTGTAAAAATCATTTAGGATAGTTCTTACGTGATTGCGATTGCTAAATAAATTAAGAACATTCATCAAAAGTGTCTAAAAGTGGGTGAAAAACGTGAAAAAATATTTTTTTTCAAAAAGTTCCAAATTGTTGTAAAAATCATTTAGGATAGTTCTTACGTGATTGCGATTACTAAATAAATTAAGAACATTCATCAAAAGTGTCTAAAAGTGGGTGAAAAACGTGAAAAAATATTTTTTTTCAAAAAGTTCCAAATTGTTGTAAAAATCATTTAGGATAGTTCTTATGTGAATGCGATTACTAAATAAATTTAAAACTTTTATCAAAAGTGTCTAAAAGTGGGTGAAAAACGTGAAAAAATATTTTTTTTCAAAAAGTTCCAAATTGTTGTAAAAATCATTTAGGATAGTTCTTACGTGAATGCGATTACTAAATAAATGAAAAACTTTTATCAAAAGTGTCAAAAAGTGGGTGAAAAACGTGAAAAAATATTTTTTTTCAAAAAGTTCCAAATCGTTGTAAAAACTATTAAGGATAGTTCTTACGTGATTGCGATTACTAAATAAATTAAGAACATTCATCAAAAGTGTCTAAAAGTGGGTGAAAAACGTGAAAAAATATTTTTTTTCAAAAAGTTCCAAATTGTTGTAAAAATCATTTAGGATAGTTCTTACGTGATTGCGATTACTAAATAAATTAAGAACATTCATCAAAAGTGTCTAAAAGTGGGTGAAAAACGTGAAAAAATATTTTTTTTCAAAAAGTTCCAAATCGTTGTAAAAATCATTTAGGATAGTTCTTACGTGAATGCGATTACTAAATAAATGAAAAACTTTTATCAAAAGTGTCAAAAAGTGGGTGAAAAACGTGAAAAAATATTTTTTTTCAAAAAGTTCCAAATCGTTGTAAAAACTATTAAGGATAGTTCTTACGTGACTGCGATTACTAAATAAATTAAGAACATTCATCAAAAGTGTCTAAAAGTGGGTGAAAAACGTGAAAAAATATTTTTTTTCAAAAAGTTCCAAATTGTTGTAAAAATCATTTAGGATAGTTCTTACGTGATTGCGATTACTAAATAAATTAAGAACATTCATCAAAAGTGTCTAAAAGTGGGTGAAAAACGTGAAAAAATATTTTTTTTCAAAAAGTTCCAAATTGTTGTAAAAATCATTTAGGATAGTTCTTATGTGAATGCGATTACTAAATAAATTTAAAACTTTTATCAAAAGTGTCTAAAAGTGGGTGAAAAACGTGAAAAAATATTTTTTTTCAAAAAGTTCCAAATTGTTGTAAAAATCATTTAGGATAGTTCTTACGTGAATGCGATTACTAAATAAATGAAAAACTTTTATCAAAAGTGTCAAAAAGTGGGTGAAAAACGTGAAAAAATATTTTTTTTCAAAAAGTTCCAAATCGTTGTAAAAACTATTAAGGATAGTTCTTACGTGATTGCGATTACTAAATAAATTAAGAACATTCATCAAAAGTGTCTAAAAGTGGGTGAAAAACGTGAAAAAATATTTTTTTTCAAAAAGTTCCAAATTGTTGTAAAAATCATTTAGGATAGTTCTTACGTGATTGCGATTACTAAATAAATTAAGAACATTCATCAAAAGTGTCTAAAAGTGGGTGAAAAACGTGAAAAAATATTTTTTTTCAAAAAGTTCCAAATTGTTGTAAAAATCATTTATTATAGTTCTTACGTGAATGCGATTACTAAATAAATGAAAAACTTTTATCAAAAGTGTCTAAAAGTGGGTGAAAAACGTGAAAAAATATTTTTTTTCAAAAAGTTCCAAATCGTTGTAAAAACCATTTAGGATAGTTCTTACGTGACTGCGATTACTAAATAAATTAAGAACATTCATCAAAAGTGTCTAAAAGTGGGTGAAAAACGTGAAAAAATATTTTTTTTCAAAAAGTTCCAAATCGTTGTAAAAACTATTAAGGATAGTTCTTATGTGAATGCGATTACTAAATAAATTAAGAACATTCATCAAAAGTGTCTAAAAGTGGGTGAAAAACGTGAAAAAAATATTTTTTTTCAAAAAGTTCCAAATTGTTGTAAAAATCATTTAGGATAGTTCTTACGTGAATGCGATTACTAAATAAATGAAAAACTTTTATCAAAAGTGTCTAAAAGTGGGTGAAAAACGTGAAAAAATATTTTTTTTCAAAAAGTTCCAAATCGTTGTAAAAACCATTTAGGATAGTTCTTACGTGACTGCGATTACTAAATAAATTAAGAACATTCATCAAAAGTGTCTAAAAGTGGGTGAAAAACGTGAAAAAATATTTTTTTTCAAAAAGTTCCAAATTGTTGTAAAAATCATTTAGGATAGTTCTTACGTGATTGCGATTGCTAAATAAATTAAGAACATTCATCAAAAGTGTCTAAAAGTGGGTGAAAAACGTGAAAAAATATTTTTTTTCAAAAAGTTCCAAATTGTTGTAAAAATCATTTAGGATAGTTCTTACGTGATTGCGATTACTAAATAAATTAAGAACATTCATCAAAAGTGTCTAAAAGTGGGTGAAAAACGTGAAAAAATATTTTTTTTCAAAAAGTTCCAAATTGTTGTAAAAATCATTTAGGATAGTTCTTATGTGAATGCGATTACTAAATAAATTTAAAACTTTTATCAAAAGTGTCTAAAAGTGGGTGAAAAACGTGAAAAAATATTTTTTTTCAAAAAGTTCCAAATTGTTGTAAAAATCATTTAGGATAGTTCTTACGTGAATGCGATTACTAAATAAATGAAAAACTTTTATCAAAAGTGTCAAAAAGTGGGTGAAAAACGTGAAAAAATATTTTTTTTCAAAAAGTTCCAAATCGTTGTAAAAACTATTAAGGATAGTTCTTACGTGATTGCGATTACTAAATAAATTAAGAACATTCATCAAAAGTGTCTAAAAGTGGGTGAAAAACGTGAAAAAATATTTTTTTTCAAAAAGTTCCAAATTGTTGTAAAAATCATTTAGGATAGTTCTTACGTGATTGCGATTACTAAATAAATTAAGAACATTCATCAAAAGTGTCTAAAAGTGGGTGAAAAACGTGAAAAAATATTTTTTTTCAAAAAGTTCCAAATTGTTGTAAAAATCATTTAGGATAGTTCTTACGTGAATGCGATTACTAAATAAATGAAAAACTTTTATCAAAAGTGTCAAAAAGTGGGTGAAAAACGTGAAAAAATATTTTTTTTCAAAAAGTTCCAAATCGTTGTAAAAACTATTAAGGATAGTTCTTACGTGATTGCGATTACTAAATAAATTAAGAACATTCATCAAAAAGTGTCTAAAAGTGGGTGAAAAACGTGAAAAAATATTTTTTTTCAGAAAGTTCCAAATCGTTGTAAAAATCATTTAGGATAGTTCTTACGTGATTGCGATTACTAAATAAATTAAGAACATTCATCAAAAGTGTCTAAAAGTGGGTGAAAAACGTGAAAAAATATTTTTTTTCAAAAAGTTCCAAATCGTTGTAAAAATCATTTAGGATAGTTCTTACGTGATTGCGATTACTAAATAAATTAAGAACATTCATCAAAAGTGTCTAAAAGTGGGTGAAAAACGTGAAAAAATATTTTTTTTCAAAAAGTTCCAAACCGTTGTAAAAACTATGTGGGATATTTCTTACGTGAATGCGATTACTAAATAAATTAAAAACTTTCATCAAAAGTGTCTAAAAGTGGGTGAAAAAACACTTAAAAAAAAAAAATATCACGTTTTTCACCTACTTTTAGACACTTTTGATGAATGTTCTTAATTTATTTAGTAATCGCATTCA
Organism: Cheilosia impressa; assembly: GCA_948293265.1. Taxonomy (NCBI): domain Eukaryota; kingdom Metazoa; phylum Arthropoda; class Insecta; order Diptera; family Syrphidae; genus Cheilosia; species Cheilosia impressa. The sequence continues at coordinate 4,264,100 of OX411882.1, forward strand.
CGTAAGAACTATCCTAAATGATTTTTACAACGATTTGGAACTTTTTGAAAAAAAATATTTTTTCACGTTTTTCACCCACTTTTTGACACTTTTGATAAAAGTTTTAAATTTATTTAGTAATCGCATTCACATAAGAACTATCCTAAATGATTTTTACAACAATTTGGAACTTTTTGAAAAAAAAAATTTTTTCACGTTTTTCACCAACTTTTAGACACTTTTGATGAAAGTTTTTAATTTATTTAGTAATCGCATTCACGTAAGAACTATCCTAAATGATTTTTACAACAATTTGGAACTTTTTGAAAAAAAATATTTTTTCACGTTTTTCACCTACTTTTAGACACTTTTGATGAATGTTCTTAATTTATTTAGTAATCGCATTCACATAAGAACTATCCTAAATAGTTTTTACAACGATTTGGAACTTTTTGAAAAGAAATATTTTTTCACGTTTTTCACTCACTTTTAGACACTTTTGATGAATGTTCTTAATTTATTTAGTAATCGCATTCACATAAGAACTATCCTTAATAGTTTTTACAACGATTTGGAACTTTTTGAAAAAAAATATTTTTTCACGTTTTTCACTCACTTTTAGACACTTTTGATGAATGTTCTTAATTTATTTAGTAATCGCAATCACGTAAGAACTATCCTAAATGATTTTTACAACAATTTGGAACTTTTTGAAAAAAAATATTTTTTCACGTTTTTCACCCACTTTTAGACACTTTTGATGAATGTTCTTAATTTATTTAGTAATCGCAGTCACGTAAGAACTATCCTCAATGGTTTTTACAACGATTTGGAACTTTTTGAAAAAAAATATTTTTTCACGTTTTTCACCCACTTTTAGACACTTTTGATAAAAGTTTTAAATTTATTTAGTAATCGCATTCACATAAGAACTATCCTAAATGATTTTTTCAAAAAGTTCCAAATTGTTGTAAAAATCATTTAGGATAGTTCTTACGTGAATGCGATTACTAAATAAATTAAGAACATTCATCAAAAGTGTCTAAAAGTGGGTGAAAAACGTGAAAAAATATTTTTTTTCAAAAAGTTCCAAATTGTTGTAAAAATCATTAGTTCTTACGTGAATGCGATTACTAAATAAATTAAGAACATTCATCAAAAGTGTCTAAAAGTGGGTGAAAAACGTGAAAAAATATTTTTTTTCAAAAAGTTCCAAATCGTTGTAAAAATCATTTAGGATAGTTCTTACGTGATTGCGATTACTAAATAAATTAAGAACATTCATCAAAAGTGTCTAAAAGTGAGTGAAAAACGTGAAAAATTTTTTTTTTTCAAAAAGTTCCAAATCGTTGTAAAAACTATTAAGGATAGTTCTTATGTGAATGAGATTACTAAATAAATTACGAACATTCATCAAAAGTGTCTAAAAGTGAGTGAAAAACGTGAAAAAATATTTTTTTTCAAAAAGTTCTAAATCGTTGTAAAAACCATTTAGGATAGGTAGTTCTTATGTGAATGCGATTACTAAATAAATTAAGAACATTCATCAAAAGTGTCTAAAAGTGGGTGAAAAACGTGAAAAAATATTTTTTTTTAAAAAGTTCCAAATTGTTGTAAAAATCATTTAGGATAGTTCTTATGTGAATGCGATTACTAAATAAATTTAAAACTTTTATCAAAAGTGTCTAAAAGTGGGTGAAAAACGTGAAAAAATATTTTTTTTCAAAAAGTTCCAAATCGTTGTAAAAACCATTTAGGATAGTTCTTATGTGAATGCGATTACTAAATAAATTTAAAACTTTCATCAAAAGTGTCTAAAAGTGGGTGAAAAACGTGAAAAAATATTTTTTTTCAAAAAGTTCCAAATCGCTGTAAAAACTATGTATTATAGTTCTTACGTGAATGCGATTACTAAATAAATTAAAAACTTTCATCAAAAGTGTCTAAAAGTGGGTGAAAAACGTGAAAAAATATTTTTTTTCAAAAAGTTCCAAATTGTTGTAAAAATCATTTAGGATAGTTCTTATGTGAATGCGATTACTAAATAAATTTAAAACTTTTATCAAAAGTGTCTAAAAGTGGGTGAAAAACGTGAAAAAATATTTTTTTTCAAAAAGTTCCAAATCGTTGTAAAAACCATTGAGGATAGTTCTTACGTGACTGCGATTACTAAATAAATTAAGAACATTCATCAAAAGTGTCTAAAAGTGGGTGAAAAACGTGAAAAAATATTTTTTTTCAAAAAGTTCCAAATTGTTGTAAAAATCATTTAGGATAGTTCTTACGTGATTGCGATTACTAAATAAATTAAGAACATTCATCAAAAGTGTCTAAAAGTGAGTGAAAAACGTAAAAAAATATTTCTTTTCAAAAAGTTCCAAATCGTTGTAAAAACTATTTAGGATAGTTCTTATGTGAATGCGATTACTAAATAAATTAAGAACATTCATCAAAAGTGTCTAAAAGTGGGTGAAAAACGTGAAAAAATATTTTTTTTCAAAAAGTTCCAAATTGTTGTAAAAATCATTTAGGATAGTTCTTACGTGAATGCGATTACTAAATAAATTAAAAACTTTCATCAAAAGTGTCTAAAAGTTGGTGAAAAACGTGAAAAAAAATTTTTTTTCAAAAAGTTCCAAATTGTTGTAAAAATCATTTAGGATAGTTCTTATGTGAATGCGATTACTAAATAAATTTAAAACTTTTATCAAAAGTGTCTAAAAGTGGGTGAAAAACGTGAAAAAATATTTTTTTTCAAAAAGTTCCAAATTGTTGTAAAAATCATTTAGGATAGTTCTTACGTGAATGCGATTACTAAATAAATGAAAAACTTTTATCAAAAGTGTCAAAAAGTGGGTGAAAAACGTGAAAAAATATTTTTTTTCAAAAAGTTCCAAATCGTTGTAAAAATCATTGAGGATAGTTCTTACGTGATTGCGATTACTAAATAAATTAAGAACATTCATCAAAAGTGTCTAAAAGTGGGTGAAAAACCTGAAAAAATATTTTTTTTCAAAAAGTTCCAAACCGTTGTAAAAACTATGTGGGATATTTCTTACGTGAATGCGATTACTAAATAAATTAAAAACTTTCATCAAAAGTGTCTAAAAGTGGGTGAAAAAACACTTAAAAAAAAAAAATATCACGTTTTTCACCTACTTTTAGACACTTTTGATGAATGTTCTTAATTTATTTAGTAATCGCATTCACGTAAGAACTATCCTAAATGATTTTTACAACGATTTGGAACTTTTTGAAAAAAAATATTTTTTCACGTTTTTCACCCACTTTTTGACACTTTTGATAAAAGTTTTTCATTTATTTAGTAATCGCATTCACGTAAGAACTATCCTAAATGATTTTTACAACAATTTGGAACTTTTTGAAAAAAAATATTTTTTCACGTTTTTCACCCACTTTTAGACACTTTTGATAAAAGTTTTAAATTTATTTAGTAATCGCATTCACATAAGAACTATCCTAAATGATTTTTACAACAATTTGGAACTTTTTGAAAAAAAATATTTTTTCACGTTTTTCACCAACTTTTAGACACTTTTGATGAAAGTTTTTAATTTATTTAGTAATCGCATTCACGTAAGAACTATCCTAAATGATTTTTACAACAATTTGGAACTTTTTGAAAAAAAATATTTTTTCACGTTTTTCACCCACTTTTAGACACTTTTGATGAATGTTCTTAATTTATTTAGTAATCGCATTCACATAAGAACTATCCTTAATAGTTTTTACAACGATTTGGAACTTTTTGAAAAAAAATATTTTTTCACGTTTTTCACTCACTTTTAGACACTTTTGATGAATGTTCTTAATTTATTTAGTAATCGCAATCACGTAAGAACTATCCTAAATGATTTTTACAACAATTTGGAACTTTTTGAAAAAAAATATTTTTTCACGTTTTTCACCCACTTTTAGACACTTTTGATGAATGTTCTTAATTTATTTAGTAATCGCATTCACATAAGAACTATCCTTAATAGTTTTTACAACGATTTGGAACTTTTTGAAAAAAAATATTTTTTCACGTTTTTCACTCACTTTTAGACACTTTTGATGAATGTTCTTAATTTATTTAGTAATCGCAATCACGTAAGAACTATCCTAAATGATTTTTACAACAATTTGGAACTTTTTGAAAAAAAATATTTTTTCACGTTTTTCACCCACTTTTAGACACTTTTGATGAATGTTCTTAATTTATTTAGTAATCGCAGTCACGTAAGAACTATCCTCAATGGTTTTTACAACGATTTGGAACTTTTTGAAAAAAAATATTTTTTCACGTTTTTCACCCACTTTTAGACACTTTTGATAAAAGTTTTAAATTTATTTAGTAATCGCATTCACATAAGAACTATCCTAAATGATTTTTACAACAATTTGGAACTTTTTGAAAAAAAATATTTTTTCACGTTTTTCACCCACTTTTAGACACTTTTGATGAAAGTTTTTAATTTATTTAGTAATCGCATTCACGTAAGAACTATAATACATAGTTTTTACAGCGATTTGGAACTTTTTGAAAAAAAATATTTTTTCACGTTTTTCACCCACTTTTAGACACTTTTGATGAAAGTTTTAAATTTATTTAGTAATCGCATTCACATAAGAACTATCCTAAATGGTTTTTACAACGATTTGGAACTTTTTGAAAAAAAATATTTTTTCACGTTTTTCACCCACTTTTAGACACTTTTGATAAAAGTTTTAAATTTATTTAGTAATCGCATTCACATAAGAACTATCCTAAATGATTTTTACAACAATTTGGAACTTTTTGAAAAAAAATATTTTTTCACGTTTTTCACCCACTTTTAGACACTTTTGATGAATGTTCTTAATTTATTTAGTAATCGCATTCACATAAGAACTACCTATCCTAAATGGTTTTTACAACGATTTAGAACTTTTTGAAAAAAAATATTTTTTCACGTTTTTCACTCACTTTTAGACACTTTTGATGAATGTTCTTAATTTATTTAGTAATCGCATTCACATAAGAACTATCCTTAATAGTTTTTACAACGATTTGGAACTTTTTGAAAAAAAAAATTTTTTCACGTTTTTCACTCACTTTTAGACACTTTTGATGAATGTTCTTAATTTATTTAGTAATCGCAATCACGTAAGAACTATCCTAAATGATTTTTACAACGATTTGGAACTTTTTGAAAAAAAATATTTTTTCACGTTTTTCACCCACTTTTAGACACTTTTGATGAATGTTCTTAATTTATTTAGTAATCGCATTCACATAAGAACTATCCTTAATAGTTTTTACAACGATTTGGAACTTTTTGAAAAAAAATATTTTTTCACGTTTTTCACCCACTTTTAGACACTTTTGATAAAAGTTTTAAATTTATTTAGTAATCGCATTCACATAAGAACTATCCTAAATGATTTTTACAACAATTTGGAACTTTTTGAAAAAAAATATTTTTTCACGTTTTTCACCCACTTTTAGACACTTTTGATAAAAGTTTTAAATTTATTTAGTAATCGCATTCACATAAGAACTATCCTAAATGATTTTTACAACAATTTGGAACTTTTTGAAAAAAAATATTTTTTTCACGTTTTTCACCCACTTTTAGACACTTTTGATGAAAGTTTTTAATTTATTTAGTAATCGCATTCACGTAAGAACTATAATACATAGTTTTTACAGCGATTTGGAACTTTTTGAAAAAAAATATTTTTTCACGTTTTTCACCCACTTTTAGACACTTTTGATGAAAGTTTTTAATTTATTTAGTAATCGCATTCACGTAAGAACTATAATACATAGTTTTTACAGCGATTTGGAACTTTTTGAAAAAAAATATTTTTTCACGTTTTTCACCCACTTTTAGACACTTTTGATGAATGTTCTTAATTTATTTAGTAATCGCAATCACGTAAGAACTATCCTAAATGATTTTTACAACAATTTGGAACTTTTTGAAAAAAAAATATTTTTTCACGTTTTTCACCCACTTTTAGACACTTTTGATGAATGTTCTTAATTTATTTAGTAATCGCAGTCACGTAAGAACTATCCTAAATGGTTTTTACAACGATTTGGAACTTTTTGAAAAAAAAATATTTTTTCACGTTTTTCACCCACTTTTAGACACTTTTGATGAAAGTTTTTAATTTAATTAGTAATCGCATTCACGTAAGAACTATAATACATAGTTTTTACAGCGATTTGGAACTTTTTGAAAAAAAATATTTTTTCACGTTTTTCACCCACTTTTAGACACTTTTGATGAAAGTTTTAAATTTATTTAGTAATCGCATTCACATAAGAACTATCCTAAATGGTTTTTACAACGATTTGGAACTTTTTGAAAAAAAATATTTTTTCACGTTTTTCACCCACTTTTAGACACTTTTGATAAAAGTTTTAAATTTATTTAGTAATCGCATTCACATAAGAACTATCCTAAATGATTTTTACAACAATTTGGAACTTTTTGAAAAAAAATATTTTTTCAAGTTTTTCACCCACTTTTAGACACTTTTGATGAAAGTTTTTAATTTATTTAGTAATCGCATTCACGTAAGAACTATAATACATAGTTTTTACAGCGATTTGGAACTTTTTGAAAAAAAATATTTTTTCACGTTTTTCACCCACTTTTAGACACTTTTGATGAAAGTTTTAAATTTATTTAGTAATCGCATTCACATAAGAACTATCCTAAATGGTTTTTACAACGATTTGGAACTTTTTGAAAAAAAATATTTTTTCACGTTTTTCACCCACTTTTAGACACTTTTGATAAAAGTTTTAAATTTATTTAGTAATCGCATTCACATAAGAACTATCCTAAATGATTTTTACAACAATTTGGAACTTTTTAAAAAAAAATATTTTTTCACGTTTTTCACCCACTTTTAGACACTTTTGATGAAAGTTTTAAATTTATTTAGTAATCGCATTCACATAAGAACTATCCTAAATGGTTTTTACAACGATTTGGAACTTTTTGAAAAAAAATATTTTTTCACGTTTTTCACCCACTTTTAGACACTTTTGATAAAAGTTTTAAATTTATTTAGTAATCGCATTCACATAAGAACTATCCTAAATGATTTTTACAACAATTTGGAACTTTTTGAAAAAAAATATTTTTTCACGTTTTTCACCCACTTTTAGACACTTTTGATGAATGTTCTTAATTTATTTAGTAATCGCATTCACATAAGAACTATCCTTAATAGTTTTTACAACGATTTGGAACTTTTTGAAAAAAAAAATTTTTTCACGTTTTTCACTCACTTTTAGACACTTTTGATGAATGTTCTTAATTTATTTAGTAATCGCAATCACGTAAGAACTATCCTAAATGATTTTTACAACGATTTGGAACTTTTTGGAAAAAAATATTTTTTCACGTTTTTCACCCACTTTTAGACATTTTTGATGAATGTTCTTAATTTATTTAGAAATTGCATTCACGTAAGAACTATCCTAAATGGTTTTTACAACGATTTGGAACTTTTTGAAAAAAAATATTTTTTTCACGTTTTTCACTCACTTTTAGACACTTTTGATGAATGTTCTTAATTTATTTAGTAATCGCAATCACGTAAGAACTATCCTAAATGATTTTTACAACGATTTGGAACTTTTTGAAAAAAAATATTTTTTCACGTTTTTCACCCACTTTTAGACACTTTTGATGAATGTTCTTAATTTATTTAGTAATCGCATTCACATAAGAACTATCCTTAATAGTTTTTACAACGATTTGGAACTTTTTGAAAAAAAATATTTTTTCACGTTTTTCACCCACTTTTAGACACTTTTGATAAAAGTTTTAAATTTATTTAGTAATCGCATTCACATAAGAACTATCCTAAATGATTTTTACAACAATTTGGAACTTTTTGAAAAAAAATATTTTTTTCACGTTTTTCACCCACTTTTAGACACTTTTGATGAATGTTCTTAATTTATTTAGTAATCGCAGTCACGTAAGAACTATCCCAAATGGTTTTTACAACGATTTGGAACTTTTTGAAAAAAAATATTTTTTCACGTTTTTCACCCACTTTTAGACACTTTTGATGAATGTTCTTAATTTATTTAGTAATCGCAGTCACGTAAGAACTATCCTAAATGATTTTTACAACAATTTGGAACTTTTTGAAAAAAAATATTTTTTCACGTTTTTCACCCACTTTTAGACACTTTTGATGAAAGTTTTTAATTTATTTAGTAATCGCATTCACGTAAGAACTATAATACATAGTTTTTACAGCGATTTGGAACTTTTTGAAAAAAAATATTTTTTCACGTTTTTCACCCACTTTTAGACACTTTTGATGAAAGTTTTTAATTTATTTAGTAATCGCATTCACGTAAGAACTATAATACATAGTTTTTACAGCGATTTGGAACTTTTTGAAAAAAAATATTTTTTCACGTTTTTCACCCACTTTTAGACACTTTTGATGAATGTTCTTAATTTATTTAGTAATCGCAATCACGTAAGAACTATCCTAAATGATTTTTACAACAATTTGGAACTTTTTGAAAAAAAATATTTTTTCACGTTTTTCACCCACTTTTAGACACTTTTGATGAATGTTCTTAATTTATTTAGTAATCGCAGTCACGTAAGAACTATCCTAAATGGTTTTTACAACGATTTGGAACTTTTTGAAAAAAAATATTTTTTCACGTTTTTCACCCACTTTTAGACACTTTTGATGAAAGTTTTTAATTTAATTAGTAATCGCATTCACGTAAGAACTATAATACATAGTTTTTACAGCGATTTGGAACTTTTTGAAAAAAAATATTTTTTCACGTTTTTCACCCACTTTTAGACACTTTTGATGAAAGTTTTAAATTTATTTAGTAATCGCATTCACATAAGAACTATCCTAAATGGTTTTTACAACGATTTGGAACTTTTTGAAAAAAAATATTTTTTCACGTTTTTCACCCACTTTTAGACACTTTTGATAAAAGTTTTAAATTTATTTAGTAATCGCATTCACATAAGAACTATCCTAAATGATTTTTACAACAATTTGGAACTTTTTGAAAAAAAATATTTTTTCACGTTTTTCACCCACTTTTAGACACTTTTGATGAAAGTTTTTAATTTATTTAGTAATCGCATTCACGTAAGAACTATAATACATAGTTTTTACAGCGATTTGGAACTTTTTGAAAAAAAATATTTTTTCACGTTTTTCACCCACTTTTAGACACTTTTGATGAAAGTTTTTAATTTATTTAGTAATCGCATTCACGTAAGAACTATAATACATAGTTTTTACAGCGATTTGGAACTTTTTGAAAAAAAATATTTTTTCACGTTTTTCACCCACTTTTAGACACTTTTGATGAATGTTCTTAATTTATTTAGTAATCGCAATCACGTAAGAACTATCCTAAATGATTTTTACAACAATTTGGAACTTTTTGAAAAAAAATATTTTTTCACGTTTTTCACCCACTTTTAGACACTTTTGATGAATGTTCTTAATTTATTTAGTAATCGCAGTCACGTAAGAACTATCCTAAATGGTTTTTACAACGATTTGGAACTTTTTGAAAAAAAATATTTTTTCACGTTTTTCACCCACTTTTAGACACTTTTGATGAAAGTTTTTAATTTAATTAGTAATCGCATTCACGTAAGAACTATAATACATAGTTTTTACAGCGATTTGGAACTTTTTGAAAAAAAATATTTTTTCACGTTTTTCACCCACTTTTAGACACTTTTGATGAAAGTTTTAAATTTATTTAGTAATCGCATTCACATAAGAACTATCCTAAATGGTTTTTACAACGATTTGGAACTTTTTGAAAAAAAATATTTTTTCACGTTTTTCACCCACTTTTAGACACTTTTGATAAAAGTTTTAAATTTATTTAGTAATCGCATTCACATAAGAACTATCCTAAATGATTTTTACAACAATTTGGAACTTTTTGAAAAAAAATATTTTTTCACGTTTTTCACCCACTTTTAGACACTTTTGATGAAAGTTTTTAATTTATTTAGTAATCGCATTCACGTAAGAACTATAATACATAGTTTTTACAGCGATTTGGAACTTTTTGAAAAAAAATATTTTTTCACGTTTTTCACCCACTTTTAGACACTTTTGATGAATGTTCTTAATTTATTTAGTAATCGCAATCACGTAAGAACTATCCTAAATGATTTTTACAACAATTTGGAACTTTTTGAAAAAAAATATTTTTTCACGTTTTTCACCCACTTTTAGACACTTTTGATGAATGTTCTTAATTTATTTAGTAATCGCAGTCACGTAAGAACTATCCTAAATGGTTTTTACAACGATTTGGAACTTTTTGAAAAAAAATATTTTTTCACGTTTTTCACCCACTTTTAGACACTTTTGATGAAAGTTTTTAATTTAATTAGTAATCGCATTCACATAAGAACTATCCTAAATGGTTTTTACAACGATTTGGAACTTTTTGAAAAAAAATATTTTTTCACGTTTTTCACCCACTTTTAGACACTTTTGATAAAAGTTTTAAATTTATTTAGTAATCGCATTCACGTAAGAACTATAATACATAGTTTTTACAGCGATTTGGAACTTTTTGAAAAAAAATATTTTTTCACGTTTTTCACCCACTTTTAGACACTTTTGATGAAAGTTTTTAATTTATTTAGTAATCGCATTCACGTAAGAACTATAATACATAGTTTTTACAGCGATTTGGAACTTTTTGAAAAAAAATATTTTTTCACGTTTTTCACCCACTTTTAGACACTTTTGATAAAAGTTTTAAATTTATTTAGTAATCGCATTCACATAAGAACTATCCTAAATGATTTTTACAACAATTTGGAACTTTTTGAAAAAAAATATTTTTTCACGTTTTTCACCCACTTTTAGACACTTTTGATGAATGTTCTTAATTTATTTAGTAATCGCATTCACATAAGAACTACCTATCCTAAATGGTTTTTACAACGATTTAGAACTTTTTGAAAAAAAATATTTTTTCACGTTTTTCACTCACTTTTAGACACTTTTGATGAATGTTCTTAATTTATTTAGTAATCGCATTCACATAAGAACTATCCTTAATAGTTTTTACAACGATTTGGAACTTTTTGAAAAAAAATATTTTTTCACGTTTTTCACTCACTTTTAGACACTTTTGATGAATGTTCTTAATTTATTTAGTAATCGCAATCACGTAAGAACTATCCTAAATGATTTTTACAACGATTTGGAACTTTTTGAAAAAAAATATTTTTTCACGTTTTTCACTCACTTTTAGACACTTTTGATGAATGTTCTTAATTTATTTAGTAATCGCAATCACGTAAGAACTATCCTAAATGATTTTTACAACGATTTGGAACTTTTTGAAAAAAAATATTTTTTCACGTTTTTCACCCACTTTTAGACACTTTTGATGAATGTTCTTAATTTATTTAGTAATCGCATTCACATAAGAACTATCCTTAATAGTTTTTACAACGATTTGGAACTTTTTGAAAAAAAATATTTTTTCACGTTTTTCACCCACTTTTAGACACTTTTGATAAAAGTTTTAAATTTATTTAGTAATCGCATTCACATAAGAACTATCCTAAACGATTTTTACAACAATTTGGAACTTTTTGAAAAAAAATATTTTTTCACGTTTTTCACCCACTTTTAGACACTTTTGATAAAAGTTTTAAATTTATTTAGTAATCGCATTCACATAAGAACTATCCTAAATGATTTTTACAACAATTTGGAACTTTTTGAAAAAAAATATTTTTTCACGTTTTTCACCCACTTTTAGACACTTTTGATGAATGTTCTTAATTTATTTAGTAATCGCATTCACATAAGAACTAAATATCCTAAATGGTTTTTACAACGATTTAGAACTTTTTGAAAAAAAATATTTTTTCACGTTTTTCACCCACTTTTAGACACTTTTGATGAATGTTCTTAATTTATTTAGTAATCGCAGTCACGTAAGAACTATCCTAAATGGTTTTTACAACGATTTGGAACTTTTTGAAAAAAAATATTTTTTCACGTTTTTCACCCACTTTTAGACACTTTTGATGAATGTTCTTAATTTATTTAGTAATCGCAGTCACGTAAGAACTATCCTAAATGATTTTTACAACAATTTGGAACTTTTTGAAAAAAAATATTTTTTCACGTTTTTCACCCACTTTTAGACACTTTTGATGAAAGTTTTTAATTTATTTAGTAATCGCATTCACGTAAGAACTATAATACATAGTTTTTACAGCGATTTGGAACTTTTTGAAAAAAAATATTTTTTCACGTTTTTCACCCACTTTTAGACACTTTTGATGAATGTTCTTAATTTATTTAGTAATCGCATTCACATAAAAACTATCCTAAATGATTTTTACAACAATTTGGAACTTTTTGAAAAAAAATATTTTTTCACGTTTTTCACCCACTTTTAGACACTTTTGATAAAAGTTTTAAATTTATTTAGTAATCGCATTCACATAAGAACTATCCTAAATGATTTTTACAACAATTTGGAACTTTTTGAAAAAAAATATTTTTTCACGTTTTTCACCCACTTTTAGACACTTTTGATGAATGTTCTTAATTTATTTAGTAATCGCAGTCACGTAAGAACTATCCTAAATGGTTTTTACAACGATTTGGAACTTTTTGAAAAAAAATATTTTTTCACGTTTTTCACCCACTTTTAGACACTTTTGATGAATGTTCTTAATTTATTTAGTAATCGCAGTCACGTAAGAACTATCCTAAATGATTTTTACAACAATTTGGAACTTTTTGAAAAAAAATATTTTTTCACGTTTTTCACCCACTTTTAGACACTTTTGATGAAAGTTTTTAATTTATTTAGTAATCGCATTCACGTAAGAACTATAATACATAGTTTTTACAGCGATTTGGAACTTTTTGAAAAAAAATATTTTTTCACGTTTTTCACCCACTTTTAGACACTTTTGATGAATGTTCTTAATTTATTTAGTAATCGCATTCACATAAGAACTATCCTTAATAGTTTTTACAACGATTTGGAACTTTTTGAAAAAAAATATTTTTTCACGTTTTTCACTCACTTTTAGACACTTTTGATGAATGTTCTTAATTTATTTAGTAATCGCAGTCACGTAAGAACTATCCTAAATGGTTTTTACAACGATTTGGAACTTTTTGAAAAAAAATATTTTTTCACGTTTTTCACCCACTTTTAGACACTTTTGATGAATGTTCTTAATTTATTTAGAAATTGCATTCACGTAAGAACTATCCTAAATGGTTTTTACAACGATTTGGAACTTTTTGAAAAAAAATATTTTTTCACGTTTTTCACTCACTTTTAGACACTTTTGATGAATGTTCTTAATTTATTTAGTAATCGCAGTCACGTAAGAACTATCCTAAATGGTTTTTACAACGATTTGGAACTTTTTGAAAAAAAATATTTTTTCACGTTTTTCACCCACTTTTAGACACTTTTGATAAAAGTTTTAAATTTATTTAGTAATCGCATTCACATAAGAACTATCCTAAATGATTTTTACAACAATTTGGAACTTTTTGAAAAAAAATATTTTTTCACGTTTTTCACCCACTTTTAGACACTTTTGATGAATGTTCTTAATTTATTTAGTAATCGCATTCACATAAGAACTAAATATCCTAAATGGTTTTTACAACGATTTAGAACTTTTTGAAAAAAAATATTTTTTCACGTTTTTCACCCACTTTTAGACACTTTTGATGAATGTTCTTAATTTATTTAGAAATTGCATTCACGTAAGAACTATCCTAAATGGTTTTTACAACGATTTGGAACTTTTTGAAAAAAAATATTTTTTCACGTTTTTCACTCACTTTTAGACACTTTTGATGAATGTTCTTAATTTATTTAGTAATCGCAGTCACGTAAGAACTATCCTAAATGGTTTTTACAACGATTTGGAACTTTTTGAAAAAAAATATTTTTTCACGTTTTTCACTCACTTTTAGACACTTTTGATGAATGTTCTTAATTTATTTAGTAATCGCAGTCACGTAAGAACTATCCTAAATGGTTTTTACAACGATTTGGAACTTTTTGAAAAAAAATATTTTTTCACGTTTTTCACCCACTTTTAGACACTTTTGATAAAAGTTTTAAATTTATTTAGTAATCGCATTCACATAAGAACTATCCTAAATGATTTTTACAACAATTTGGAACTTTTTGAAAAAAAATATTTTTTCACGTTTTTCACCCACTTTTAGACACTTTTGATGAATGTTCTTAATTTATTTAGTAATCGCATTCACATAAGAACTAAATATCCTAAATGGTTTTTACAACGATTTAGAACTTTTTGAAAAAAAATATTTTTTCACGTTTTTCACCCACTTTTAGACACTTTTGATGAATGTTCTTAATTTATTTAGTAATCGCAGTCACGTAAGAACTATCCTAAATGGTTTTTACAACGATTTGGAACTTTTTGAAAAAAAATATTTTTTCACGTTTTTCACCCACTTTTAGACACTTTTGATGAATGTTCTTAATTTATTTAGTAATCGCAGTCACGTAAGAACTATCCTAAATGATTTTTACAACAATTTGGAACTTTTTGAAAAAAAATATTTTTTCACGTTTTTCACCCACTTTTAGACACTTTTGATGAAAGTTTTTAATTTATTTAGTAATCGCATTCACGTAAGAACTATAATACATAGTTTTTACAGCGATTTGGAACTTTTTGAAAAAAAATATTTTTTCACGTTTTTCACCCACTTTTAGACACTTTTGATGAATGTTCTTAATTTATTTAGTAATCGCATTCACATAAAAACTATCCTAAATGATTTTTACAACAATTTGGAACTTTTTGAAAAAAAATATTTTTTCACGTTTTTCACCCACTTTTAGACACTTTTGATAAAAGTTTTAAATTTATTTAGTAATCGCATTCACATAAGAACTATCCTAAATGATTTTTACAACAATTTGGAACTTTTTGAAAAAAAATATTTTTTCACGTTTTTCACCCACTTTTAGACACTTTTGATGAATGTTCTTAATTTATTTAGTAATCGCAGTCACGTAAGAACTATCCTAAATGGTTTTTACAACGATTTGGAACTTTTTGAAAAAAAATATTTTTTCACGTTTTTCACCCACTTTTAGACACTTTTGATGAATGTTCTTAATTTATTTAGTAATCGCAGTCACGTAAGAACTATCCTAAATGATTTTTACAACAATTTGGAACTTTTTGAAAAAAAATATTTTTTCACGTTTTTCACCCACTTTTAGACACTTTTGATGAAAGTTTTTAATTTATTTAGTAATCGCATTCACGTAAGAACTATAATACATAGTTTTTACAGCGATTTGGAACTTTTTGAAAAAAAATATTTTTTCACGTTTTTCACCCACTTTTAGACACTTTTGATGAATGTTCTTAATTTATTTAGTAATCGCATTCACATAAGAACTATCCTTAATAGTTTTTACAACGATTTGGAACTTTTTGAAAAAAAATATTTTTTCACGTTTTTCACTCACTTTTAGACACTTTTGATGAATGTTCTTAATTTATTTAGTAATCGCAGTCACGTAAGAACTATCCTAAATGGTTTTTACAACGATTTGGAACTTTTTGAAAAAAAATATTTTTTCACGTTTTTCACCCACTTTTAGACACTTTTGATGAATGTTCTTAATTTATTTAGAAATTGCATTCACGTAAGAACTATCCTAAATGGTTTTTACAACGATTTGGAACTTTTTGAAAAAAAATATTTTTTCACGTTTTTCACTCACTTTTAGACACTTTTGATGAATGTTCTTAATTTATTTAGTAATCGCAGTCACGTAAGAACTATCCTAAATGGTTTTTACAACGATTTGGAACTTTTTGAAAAAAAATATTTTTTCACGTTTTTCACCCACTTTTAGACACTTTTGATAAAAGTTTTAAATTTATTTAGTAATCGCATTCACATAAGAACTATCCTAAATGGTTTTTACAATGATTTGGAACTTTTTGAAAAAAAATATTTTTTCACGTTTTTCACCCACTTTTAGACACTTTTGATGAATGTTCTTAATTTATTTAGTAATCGCAGTCACGTAAGAACTATCCTAAATGGTTTTTACAACGATTTGGAACTTTTTGAAAAAAAATATTTTTTCACGTTTTTCACCCACTTTTAGACACTTTTGATGAATGTTCTTAATTTATTTAGTAATCGCATTCACATAAGAACTATCCTAAATGGTTTTTACAACGATTTGGAACTTATTGAAAAAAAATATTTTTTCACGTTTTTCACCCACTTTTAGACACTTTTGATGAATGTTCTTAATTTATTTAGTAATCGCATTCACATAAGAACTACCTATCCTAAATGGTTTTTACAACGATTTAGAACTTTTTGAAAAAAAATATTTTTTCACGTTTTTCACTCACTTTTAGACACTTTTGATGAATGTTCTTAATTTATTTAGTAATCGCATTCACATAAGAACTATCCTTAATAGTTTTTACAACGATTTGGAACTTTTTGAAAAAAAATATTTTTTCACGTTTTTCACTCACTTTTAGACACTTTTGATGAATGTTCTTAATTTATTTAGTAATCGCAATCACGTAAGAACTATCCTAAATGATTTTTACAACGATTTGGAACTTTTTGGAAAAAAATATTTTTTCACGTTTTTCACCCACTTTTAGACATTTTTGATGAATGTTCTTAATTTATTTAGAAATTGCATTCACGTAAGAACTATCCTAAATGGTTTTTACAACGATTTGGAACTTTTTGAAAAAAAATATTTTTTCACGTTTTTCACTCACTTTTAGACACTTTTGATGAATGTTCTTAATTTATTTAGTAATCGCATTCACATAAGAACTGTCCTTAATAGTTTTTACAACGATTTGGAACTTTTTGGAAAAAAATATTTTTTCACGTTTTTCACCCACTTTTAGACACTTTTGATAAAAGTTTTAAATTTATTTAGTAATCGCATTCACATAAGAACTATCCTAAATGGTTTTTACAACGATTTGGAACTTTTTGAAAAAAAATATTTTTTCACGTTTTTCACTCACTTTTAGACACTTTTGATGAATGTTCTTAATTTATTTAGAAATTGCATTCACGTAAGAACTATCCTAAATGGTTTTTACAACGATTTGGAACTTATTGAAAAAAAATATTTTTTCACGTTTTTCACCCACTTTTAGACACTTTTGATGAATGTTCTTAATTTATTTAGTAATCGCATTCACATAAGAACTACCTATCCTAAATGGTTTTTACAACGATTTAGAACTTTTTGAAAAAAAATATTTTTTCACGTTTTTCACTCACTTTTAGACACTTTTGATGAATGTTCTTAATTTATTTAGTAATCGCATTCACATAAGAACTATCCTTAATAGTTTTTACAACGATTTGGAACTTTTTGAAAAAAAATATTTTTTCACGTTTTTCACTCACTTTTAGACACTTTTGATGAATGTTCTTAATTTATTTA
This sequence comes from Cheilosia impressa, assembly GCA_948293265.1. NCBI lineage: Eukaryota > Metazoa > Arthropoda > Insecta > Diptera > Syrphidae > Cheilosia > Cheilosia impressa. The sequence continues at coordinate 4,281,627 of OX411882.1, forward strand.
GTAATCGCATTCACATAAGAACTACCTATCCTAAATGGTTTTTACAACGATTTAGAACTTTTTGAAAAAAAATATTTTTTCACGTTTTTCACTCACTTTTAGACACTTTTGATGAATGTTCTTAATTTATTTAGTAATCGCAGTCACGTAAGAACTATCCTAAATGGTTTTTACAACGATTTGGAACTTTTTGAAAAAAAATATTTTTTCACGTTTTTCACCCACTTTTAGACACTTTTGATAAAAGTTTTAAATTTATTTAGTAATCGCATTCACATAAGAACTATCCTAAATGATTTTTACAACAATTTGGAACTTTTTGAAAAAAAATATTTTTTCACGTTTTTCACCCACTTTTAGACACTTTTGATAAAAGTTTTAAATTTATTTAGTAATCGCATTCACATAAGAACTATCCTAAATGATTTTTACAACAATTTGGAACTTTTTGAAAAAAATATTTTTTCACGTTTTTCACCCACTTTTAGACACTTTTGATGAAAGTTTTTAATTTATTTAGTAATCGCATTCACGTAAGAACTATAATACATAGTTTTTACAGCGATTTGGAACTTTTTGAAAAAAAATATTTTTTCACGTTTTTCACTCACTTTTAGACACTTTTGATGAATGTTCTTAATTTATTTAGTAATCGCATTCACATAAGAACTATCCTTAATAGTTTTTACAACGATTTGGAACTTTTTGAAAAAAAATATTTTTTCACGTTTTTCACTCACTTTTAGACACTTTTGATGAATGTTCTTAATTTATTTAGTAATCGCAATCACATAAGAACTATCCTAAATGATTTTTACAACAATTTGGAACTTTTTGAAAAAAAATATTTTTTCACGTTTTTCCCCCACTTTTAGACACTTTTGATGAAAGTTTTTAATTTATTTAGTAATCGCATTCACGTAAGAACTATAATACATAGTTTTTACAGCGATTTGGAACTTTTTGAAAAAAAATATTTTTTCACGTTTTTCACCCACTTTTAGACACTTTTGATGAATGTTCTTAATTTATTTAGTAATCGCAATCACGTAAGAACTATCCTAAATGATTTTTACAACAATTTGGAACTTTTTGAAAAAAAATATTTTTTCACGTTTTTCACCCACTTTTAGACACTTTTGATGAATGTTCTTAATTTATTTAGTAATCGCAGTCACGTAAGAACTATCCTAAATGGTTTTTACAACGATTTGGAACTTTTTGAAAAAAAATATTTTTTCACGTTTTTCACCCACTTTTAGACACTTTTGATAAAAGTTTTAAATTTATTTAGTAATCGCATTCACATAAGAACTATCCTAAATGGTTTTTACAACGATTTGGAACTTTTTGAAAAAAAATATTTTTTCACGTTTTTCACCCACTTTTAGACACTTTTGATAAAAGTTTTAAATTTATTTAGTAATCGCATTCACATAAGAACTATCCTAAATGGTTTTTACAACGATTTGGAACTTTTTGAAAAAAAATTTTTTTTCACGTTTTTCACTCACTTTTAGACACTTTTGATGAATGTTCTTAATTTATTTAGTAATCGCAATCACATAAGAACTATCCTAAATGATTTTTACAACAATTTGGAACTTCTTGAAAAAAAATATTTTTTCACGTTTTTCCCCCACTTTTAGACACTTTTGATGAAAGTTTTTAATTTATTTAGTAATCGCATTCACGTAAGAACTATCCTAAATGGTTTTTACAACGATTTGGAACTTATTGAAAAAAAATATTTTTTCACGTTTTTCACCCACTTTTAGACACTTTTGATGAATGTTCTTAATTTATTTAGTAATCGCATTCACATAAGAACTACCTATCCTAAATGGTTTTTACAACGATTTAGAACTTTTTGAAAAAAAATATTTTTTCACGTTTTTCACTCACTTTTAGACACTTTTGATGAATGTTCTTAATTTATTTAGTAATCGCATTCACATAAGAACTATCCTTAATAGTTTTTACAACGATTTGGAACTTTTTGAAAAAAAATATTTTTTCACGTTTTTCACTCACTTTTAGACACTTTTGATGAATGTTCTTAATTTATTTAGTAATCGCAATCACGTAAGAACTATCCTAAATGATTTTTACAACGATTTGGAACTTTTTGGAAAAAAATATTTTTTCACGTTTTTCACCCACTTTTAGACATTTTTGATGAATGTTCTTAATTTATTTAGAAATTGCATTCACGTAAGAACTATCCTAAATGGTTTTTACAACAATTTGGAACTTTTTGAAAAAAAATATTTTTTCACGTTTTTCCCCCACTTTTAGACACTTTTGATGAAAGTTTTTAATTTATTTAGTAATCGCATTCACGTAAGAACTATCCTAAATGATTTTTACAACGATTTGGAACTTTTTGGAAAAAAATATTTTTTCACGTTTTTCACCCACTTTTAGACATTTTTGATGAATGTTCTTAATTTATTTAGAAATTGCATTCACGTAAGAACTATCCTAAATGGTTTTTACAACAATTTGGAACTTTTTGAAAAAAAATATTTTTTCACGTTTTTCACTCACTTTTAGACACTTTTGATGAATGTTCTTAATTTATTTAGTAATCGCAATCACGTAAGAACTATCCTAAATGATTTTTACAACGATTTGGAACTTTTTGAAAAAAAATATTTTTTCACGTTTTTCACTCACTTTTAGACACTTTTGATGAATGTTCTTAATTTATTTAGTAATCGCATTCACATAAGAACTATCCTTAATAGTTTTTACAACGATTTGGAACTTTTTGAAAAAAAATATTTTTTCACGTTTTTCACTCACTTTTAGACACTTTTGATGAATGTTCTTAATTTATTTAGTAATCGCATTCACATAAGAACTATCCTTAATAGTTTTTACAACGATTTGGAACTTTTTGAAAAAAAATATTTTTTCACGTTTTTCACTCACTTTTAGACACTTTTGATGAATGTTCTTAATTTATTTAGTAATCGCATTCACATAAGAACTACCTATCCTAAATGGTTTTTACAACGATTTAGAACTTTTTGAAAAAAAATATTTTTTCACGTTTTTCACTCACTTTTAGACACTTTTGATGAATGTTCTTAATTTATTTAGTAATCGCAGTCACGTAAGAACTATCCTAAATGGTTTTTACAACGATTTGGAACTTTTTGAAAAAAAATATTTTTTCACGTTTTTCACCCACTTTTAGACACTTTTGATAAAAGTTTTAAATTTATTTAGTAATCGCATTCACATAAGAACTATCCTAAATGATTTTTACAACAATTTGGAACTTTTTGAAAAAAAATATTTTTTCACGTTTTTCACCCACTTTTAGACACTTTTGATAAAAGTTTTAAATTTATTTAGTAATCGCATTCACATAAGAACTATCCTAAATGATTTTTACAACAATTTGGAACTTTTTGAAAAAAATATTTTTTCACGTTTTTCACCCACTTTTAGACACTTTTGATGAAAGTTTTTAATTTATTTAGTAATCGCATTCACGTAAGAACTATAATACATAGTTTTTACAGCGATTTGGAACTTTTTGAAAAAAAATATTTTTTCACGTTTTTCACTCACTTTTAGACACTTTTGATGAATGTTCTTAATTTATTTAGTAATCGCATTCACATAAGAACTATCCTTAATAGTTTTTACAACGATTTGGAACTTTTTGAAAAAAAATATTTTTTCACGTTTTTCACTCACTTTTAGACACTTTTGATGAATGTTCTTAATTTATTTAGTAATCGCAATCACATAAGAACTATCCTAAATGATTTTTACAACAATTTGGAACTTTTTGAAAAAAAATATTTTTTCACGTTTTTCCCCCACTTTTAGACACTTTTGATGAAAGTTTTTAATTTATTTAGTAATCGCATTCACGTAAGAACTATAATACATAGTTTTTACAGCGATTTGGAACTTTTTGAAAAAAAATATTTTTTCACGTTTTTCACCCACTTTTAGACACTTTTGATGAATGTTCTTAATTTATTTAGTAATCGCAATCACGTAAGAACTATCCTAAATGATTTTTACAACAATTTGGAACTTTTTGAAAAAAAATATTTTTTCACGTTTTTCACCCACTTTTAGACACTTTTGATGAATGTTCTTAATTTATTTAGTAATCGCAGTCACGTAAGAACTATCCTAAATGGTTTTTACAACGATTTGGAACTTTTTGAAAAAAAATATTTTTTCACGTTTTTCACCCACTTTTAGACACTTTTGATAAAAGTTTTAAATTTATTTAGTAATCGCATTCACATAAGAACTATCCTAAATGGTTTTTACAACGATTTGGAACTTTTTGAAAAAAAATATTTTTTCACGTTTTTCACCCACTTTTAGACACTTTTGATAAAAGTTTTAAATTTATTTAGTAATCGCATTCACATAAGAACTATCCTAAATGGTTTTTACAACGATTTGGAACTTTTTGAAAAAAAATTTTTTTTCACGTTTTTCACTCACTTTTAGACACTTTTGATGAATGTTCTTAATTTATTTAGTAATCGCAATCACATAAGAACTATCCTAAATGATTTTTACAACAATTTGGAACTTCTTGAAAAAAAATATTTTTTCACGTTTTTCCCCCACTTTTAGACACTTTTGATGAAAGTTTTTAATTTATTTAGTAATCGCATTCACGTAAGAACTATCCTAAATGGTTTTTACAACGATTTGGAACTTATTGAAAAAAAATATTTTTTCACGTTTTTCACCCACTTTTAGACACTTTTGATGAATGTTCTTAATTTATTTAGTAATCGCATTCACATAAGAACTACCTATCCTAAATGGTTTTTACAACGATTTAGAACTTTTTGAAAAAAAATATTTTTTCACGTTTTTCACTCACTTTTAGACACTTTTGATGAATGTTCTTAATTTATTTAGTAATCGCATTCACATAAGAACTATCCTTAATAGTTTTTACAACGATTTGGAACTTTTTGAAAAAAAATATTTTTTCACGTTTTTCACTCACTTTTAGACACTTTTGATGAATGTTCTTAATTTATTTAGTAATCGCAATCACGTAAGAACTATCCTAAATGATTTTTACAACGATTTGGAACTTTTTGGAAAAAAATATTTTTTCACGTTTTTCACCCACTTTTAGACATTTTTGATGAATGTTCTTAATTTATTTAGAAATTGCATTCACGTAAGAACTATCCTAAATGGTTTTTACAACGATTTGGAACTTTTTGAAAAAAAATATTTTTTCACGTTTTTCACCCACTTTTAGACACTTTTGATAAAAGTTTTAAATTTATTTAGTAATCGCATTCACATAAGAACTATCCTAAATGATTTTTACAACAATTTGGAACTTTTTGAAAAAAAATATTTTTTCACGTTTTTCACCCACTTTTAGACACTTTTGATGAATGTTCTTAATTTATTTAGAAATTGCATTCACGTAAGAACTATCCTAAATGATTTTTACAACAATTTGGAACTTTTTGAAAAAAAATATTTTTTCACGTTTTTCACCCACTTTTAGACACTTTTGATAAAAGTTTTAAATTTATTTAGTAATCGCATTCACATAAGAACTATCCTAAATGATTTTTACAACAATTTGGAACTTTTTGAAAAAAAATATTTTTTCACGTTTTTCACCCACTTTTAGACACTTTTGATGAATGTTCTTAATTTATTTAGTAATCGCAGTCACGTAAGAACTATCCTAAATGGTTTTTACAACGATTTGGAACTTTTTGAAAAAAAATATTTTTTCACGTTTTTCACCCACTTTTAGACACTTTTGATGAATGTTCTTAATTTATTTAGTAATCGCAGTCACGTAAGAACTATCCTAAATGATTTTTACAACAATTTGGAACTTTTTGAAAAAAAATATTTTTTCACGTTTTTCACCCACTTTTAGACACTTTTGATGAAAGTTTTTAATTTATTTAGTAATCGCATTCACGTAAGAACTATAATACATAGTTTTTACAGCGATTTGGAACTTTTTGAAAAAAAATATTTTTTCACGTTTTTCACCCACTTTTAGACACTTTTGATGAATGTTCTTAATTTATTTAGTAATCGCATTCACATAAGAACTATCCTTAATAGTTTTTACAACGATTTGGAACTTTTTGAAAAAAAATATTTTTTCACGTTTTTCACTCACTTTTAGACACTTTTGATGAATGTTCTTAATTTATTTAGTAATCGCAGTCACGTAAGAACTATCCTAAATGGTTTTTACAACGATTTGGAACTTTTTGAAAAAAAATATTTTTTCACGTTTTTCACCCACTTTTAGACACTTTTGATGAATGTTCTTAATTTATTTAGTAATCGCAGTCACGTAAGAACTATCCTAAATGGTTTTTACAACGATTTGGAACTTTTTGAAAAAAAATATTTTTTCACGTTTTTCACCCACTTTTAGACACTTTTGATAAAAGTTTTAAATTTATTTAGTAATCGCATTCACATAAGAACTATCCTAAATGATTTTTACAACAATTTGGAACTTTTTGAAAAAAAATATTTTTTCACGTTTTTCACCCACTTTTAGACACTTTTGATAAAAGTTTTAAATTTATTTAGTAATCGCATTCACATAAGAACTATCCTAAATGATTTTTACAACAATTTGGAACTTTTTGAAAAAAATATTTTTTCACGTTTTTCACCCACTTTTAGACACTTTTGATGAAAGTTTTTAATTTATTTAGTAATCGCATTCACGTAAGAACTATAATACATAGTTTTTACAGCGATTTGGAACTTTTTGAAAAAAAATATTTTTTCACGTTTTTCACTCACTTTTAGACACTTTTGATGAATGTTCTTAATTTATTTAGTAATCGCAATCACATAAGAACTATCCTAAATGATTTTTACAACAATTTGGAACTTTTTGAAAAAAAATATTTTTTCACGTTTTTCCCCCACTTTTAGACACTTTTGATGAAAGTTTTTAATTTATTTAGTAATCGCATTCACGTAAGAACTATAATACATAGTTTTTACAGCGATTTGGAACTTTTTGAAAAAAAATATTTTTTCACGTTTTTCACCCACTTTTAGACACTTTTGATGAATGTTCTTAATTTATTTAGTAATCGCAATCACGTAAGAACTATCCTAAATGATTTTTACAACAATTTGGAACTTTTTGAAAAAAAATATTTTTTCACGTTTTTCACCCACTTTTAGACACTTTTGATAAAAGTTTTAAATTTATTTAGTAATCGCATTCACATAAGAACTATCCTAAATGGTTTTTACAACGATTTGGAACTTTTTGAAAAAAAATATTTTTTCACGTTTTTCACCCACTTTTAGACACTTTTGATGAATGTTCTTAATTTATTTAGTAATCGCATTCACATAAGAACTATCCTAAATGGTTTTTACAACGATTTGGAACTTATTGAAAAAAAATATTTTTTCACGTTTTTCACCCACTTTTAGACACTTTTGATGAATGTTCTTAATTTATTTAGTAATCGCATTCACATAAGAACTACCTATCCTAAATGGTTTTTACAACGATTTGGAACTTTTTGAAAAAAAATATTTTTTCACGTTTTTCACCCACTTTTAGACACTTTTGATGAATGTTCTTAATTTATTTAGTAATCGCAGTCACGTAAGAACTATCCTAAATGATTTTTACAACAATTTGGAACTTTTTGAAAAAAAATATTTTTTCACGTTTTTCACCCACTTTTAGACACTTTTGATGAAAGTTTTTAATTTATTTAGTAATCGCATTCACGTAAGAACTATCCTAAATGGTTTTTACAACGATTTGGAACTTTTTGAAAAAAAATATTTTTTTCACGTTTTTCACCCACTTTTAGACACTTTTGATGAATGTTCTTAATTTATTTAGTAATCGCAGTCACGTAAGAACTATCCTAAATGGTTTTTACAACGATTTGGAACTTTTTGAAAAAAAATATTTTTTCACGTTTTTCACCCACTTTTAGACACTTTTGATAAAAGTTTTAAATTTATTTAGTAATCGCATTCACATAAGAACTATCCTAAATGATTTTTACAACAATTTGGAACTTTTTGAAAAAAAATATTTTTTCACGTTTTTCACCCACTTTTAGACACTTTTGATAAAAGTTTTAAATTTATTTAGTAATCGCATTCACATAAGAACTATCCTAAATGATTTTTACAACAATTTGGAACTTTTTGAAAAAAATATTTTTTCACGTTTTTCACCCACTTTTAGACACTTTTGATGAAAGTTTTTAATTTATTTAGTAATCGCATTCACGTAAGAACTATCCTAAATGATTTTTACAACAATTTGGAACTTTTTGAAAAAAAATATTTTTTCACGTTTTTCACCCACTTTTAGACACTTTTGATAAAAGTTTTAAATTTATTTAGTAATCGCATTCACATAAGAACTATCCTAAATGATTTTTACAACAATTTGGAACTTTTTGAAAAAAAATATTTTTTTCACGTTTTTCACCCACTTTTAGACACTTTTGATGAATGTTCTTAATTTATTTAGTAATCGCATTCACGTAATAAGAACTATCCTAAATGCTTTTTACAACAATTTGGAACTTTTTGAAAAAAAATATTTTTTCACGTTTTTCACCCACTTTTGATGAATGTTCTTAATTTATTTAGTAATCGCGTTCACGTAAGAACTATCCTACATAGTTTTTACAACGATTTGGAACTTTTTGAAAAAAATATTTTTTTCACGTTTTTCACCCACTTTTAGACACTTTTGATGAATGTTCTTAATTTATTTAGTAATCGCATTCACGTAAGAACTATCCTAAATGCTTTTTACAACAATTTGGAACTTTTTGAAAAAAAATATTTTTTCACGTTTTTCACCAACTTTTAGACACTTTTGATGAAAGTTTTAAATTTATTTAGTAATCGCATTCACATAAGAACTATCCTAAATGATTTTTACAACAATTTGGAACTTTTTGAAAAAAAATATTTTTTCACGTTTTTCACCCACTTTTAGACACTTTTGATGAATGTTCTTAATTTATTTAGTAATCGCATTCACGTAAGAACTATCCTAAATGCTTTTTACAACAATTTGGAACTTTTTGAAAAAAAAATATTTTTTCACTTTTTTCACTCACTTTTAGACACTTTTGATGAATGTTCTTAATTTATTTAGTAATCGCAGTCACGTAAGAACTATCCTAAATGGTTTTTACAACGATTTGGAACTTTTTGAAAAAAAATATTTTTTCACGTTTTTCACCCACTTTTAGACACTTTTGATAAAAGTTTTAAATTTATTTAGTAATCGCATTCACGTCAGAACTATCCTAAATGATTTTTACAACAATTTGGAACTTTTTGAAAAAAATATTTTTTCACGTTTTTCACCCACTTTTAGACACTTTTGATGAAAGTTTTTAATTTATTTAGTAATCGCATTCACGTAAGAACTATCCTAAATGATTTTTACAACAATTTGGAACTTTTTGAAAAAAAATATTTTTTCACGTTTTTCACCCACTTTTAGACACTTTTGATAAAAGTTTTAAATTTATTTAGTAATCGCATTCACATAAGAACTATCCTAAATGATTTTTACAACAATTTGGAACTTTTTGAAAAAAAATATTTTTTTCACGTTTTTCACCCACTTTTAGACACTTTTGATGAATGTTCTTAATTTATTTAGTAATCGCATTCACGTAATAAGAACTATCCTAAATGCTTTTTACAACAATTTGGAACTTTTTGAAAAAAAATATTTTTTCACGTTTTTCACCCACTTTTGATGAATGTTCTTAATTTATTTAGTAATCGCGTTCACGTAAGAACTATCCTACATAGTTTTTACAACGATTTGGAACTTTTTGAAAAAAATATTTTTTTCACGTTTTTCACCCACTTTTAGACACTTTTGATGAAAGTTTTTAATTTATTTAGTAATCGCATTCACGTCAGAACTATCCTAAATGATTTTTACAACAATTTGGAACTTTTTGAAAAAAAATATTTTTTCACGTTTTTCACCCACTTTTAGACACTTTTGATGAAGTTTTTAATTTATTTAGTAATCGCATTCACGTAAGAACTATCCTAAATGATTTTTACAACAATTTGGAACTTTTTGAAAAAAAATATTTTTTCACGTTTTTCACCCACTTTTAGACACTTTTGATGAAAGTTTTTAATTTATTTAGTAATCGCATTCACGTCAGAACTATCCTAAATGATTTTTACAACAATTTGGAAATTTTTGAAAAAAAATATTTTTTCACGTTTTTCACCAACTTTTAGACACTTTTGATGAATGTTCTTAATTTATTTAGTAATCGCAATCACGTCAGAAATATCCTACATAGTTTTTACAACGATTTGGAACTTTTTGAAAAAAAATATTTTTTCACGTTTTTCACTCACTTTTAGACACTTTTGATGAATGTTCTTAATTTATTTAGTAATCGCAGTCACGTAACAACTATCCTAAATGGTTTTTACAACGATTTGGAACTTTTTGAAAAAAAATATTTTTTCACGTTTTTCACCCACTTTTAGGCACTTTTGATGAAAGTTTTTAATTTATTTAGTAATCGCAATCACGTAAGAACTATCCTACATAGTTTTTACAGCGATTTGGAACTTTTTGAAAAAAAATATTTTTTCACGTTTTTCACCCACTTTTAGACACTTTTGATGAATGTTCTTAATTTATTTAGTAATCGCATTCACGTAAGAACTATCCTACATAGTTTTTACAGCGATTTGGAACTTTTTCAAAAAAAAATATTTTTTCACGTTTTTCACCCACTTTTAGACACTTTTGATGAATGTTCTTAATTTATTTAGTAATCGCAGTCACGTAACAACTATCCTAAATGGTTTTTACAACGATTTGGAACTTTTTGAAAAAAAATATTTTTTCACGTTTTTCACCCACTTTTAGACACTTTTGATGAATGTTCTTAATTTATTTAGTAATCGCAGTCACGTAACAACTATCCTAAATGGTTTTTACAACGATTTGGAACTTTTTGAAAAAAAATATTTTTTCACGTTTTTCACCCACTTTTAGACACTTTTGATGAATGTTCTTAATTTATTTAGAAATTGCATTCACGTAAGAACTATCCTAAATGGTTTTTACAACGATTTGGAACTTCTTGAAAAAAAATATTTTTTCACGTTTTTCACCCACTTTTAGACACTTTTGATAAAAGTTTTAAATTTATTTAGTAATCGCATTCACATAAGAACTATCCTAAATGATTTTTACAACAATTTGGAACTTTTTGAAAAAAAATATTTTTTCACGTTTTTCCCCCACTTTTAGACACTTTTGATGAAAGTTTTTAATTTATTTAGTAATCGCATTCACGTAAGAACTATAATACATAGTTTTTACAGCGATTTGGAACTTTTTGAAAAAAAAATATTTTTTCACGTTTTTCACCCACTTTTAGACACTTTTGATGAATGTTCTTAATTTATTTAGTAATCGCAGTCACGTAACAACTATCCTAAATGGTTTTTACAACGATTTGGAACTTTTTGAAAAAAAATATTTTTTCACGTTTTTCACCCACTTTTAGGCACTTTTGATGAAAGTTTTTAATTTATTTAGTAATCGCAATCACGTAAGAACTATCCTACATAGTTTTTACAGCGATTTGGAACTTTTTGAAAAAAAATATTTTTTCACGTTTTTCACCCACTTTTAGACACTTTTGATGAATGTTCTTAATTTATTTAGTAATCGCATTCACGTAAGAACTATCCTACATAGTTTTTACAGCGATTTGGAACTTTTTCAAAAAAAAATATTTTTTCACGTTTTTCACCCACTTTTCGACACTTTTGATGAATGTTTTTAATTTATTTAGCAATCGCATTCACGTAAGAATTATCCTAAATGATTTTTACAACAATTTGGAACTTTTTGAAAAAAAATATTTTTTCACGTTTTTCCCCCACTTTTAGACACTTTTGATGAAAGTTTTTAATTTATTTAGTAATCGCATTCACGTAAGAACTATAATACATAGTTTTTACAGCGATTTGGAACTTTTTGAAAAAAAATATTTTTTCACGTTTTTCACCCACTTTTAGACACTTTTGATGAATGTTCTTAATTTATTTAGTAATCGTAATCACGTAAGAACTATCCTAAATGATTTTTACAACAATTTGGAACTTTTTGAAAAAAAATATTTTTTCACGTTTTTCACCCACTTTTAGACACTTTTGATGAATGTTTTTAATTTATTTAGCAATCGCATTCACGTAAGAACTATCTTACATAGTTTTTACAGCGATTTGGAACTTTTTGAAAAAAAATATTTTTTCACGTTTTTCACCCACTTTTAGACACTTTTGATGATCTCGCGTTTGTTCTGCTCTAATACCTCACATTTTAAAGCATTTTGGAAAATAACTAAATACCTACATAAATGTCTACTTTTACTTATTAACCTTTTTTTATTTTTCTATTCTTATAGAATCATACACACACAATTATTGGCAGCGACAAACCTTTTTCAATTCTCCTTTAGCTGCAAACGAATCAAAGAAGTCAAGGAAAATCAACTAGTTACTAGTGGGATACATTTCACAAGTTTAATACAGTTCAAATATTTTGTTATTAACAATAATGTACACAACAACTTATGATTTATAAATAAAATGAGATTTTGAAAGAATCAACAAAAAAAAAATCCCTAAATTGTACTAGATTTGTAGAACTTGCTCATACCTACATTTTAAATGAACGGCGCATCTCTAAGCAACACAGAATAAATGCCAGCCCAATATACCTTCTGCTTCAGCATGAGCGCCTGGTGATTTCTGGGGACCTTTCAGCAAATTTTGCTCTCGGTTTTTGTAGGTTGGCTTGGTTTGTCCACATGATGTTGTTGGAAGTTTCAACGCTCTTTGTAAACAAACCGTGCTGCCATTATGACGTTTCTCATGGCAAATTGTTTACAAATTTCAGTTTTCAGGGGCCTAACTCTGTAATTCGATTCGAAAGTAAAAACTGTTCGAAAGTTGTTTCCGATTCTAATTTCAAATGTTACTCTGTATAACTTTCGAATCGAAAGGAAATGTTGCATAGAATCTTTTGCAACTTTCGAATAAATGTTCCGAGACGCGAGCTGTTTTTTGTCAAAAATGACATTTTAAATTCACAAAAAGTCAAATAATTCGTTTTTGATTATTTAAATTCATTCGTTGATAAATGCAATGGTGGTAAGTTTACTTTAAAACCTATTTCTCAATTTCTTTTAATTAATTTATGGAGCTTTGTTTCTTGAAGATATGTGATCACCGGATGGTTATCCGAGCTGTTAATGGACGATACGGTGGAGCATCTCACGACTCACATGTTTGGAATCTTTCCAATCCGCGGCAATGTTTTTGAAAACAACTTCAAAAAAGGAGATAAATCAACTTGGATTATTGGTAACCATATTTTTTTTATAAAAATAAACAAAACTATGATATTAGCGTTGTATTTCATAGGAGATTCCGGGTATCCACTTGAACCATGGATGTTAGTACCATATCGGAATGCCCCGGAAAATTCAATGGAATCATTGTTTAATGACAAATTTTGTAGGGCTAGATCCACCATAGAACGGGTATTTATAAACATAATCAAGAAACAGAATCGAAGTTTTTCAATTAGAGCCAAACAACATCGGATGACTTCTTTTGGCCTACCTTGTATTACCATTTTTGTTCGTGATTTCCCTTTAAAATAAAACAAAATCATCATATCAATATTTGTTGTTTTCTTCAATTAATAGATTAATTTTATCAAAAAATATTATTTAAGTATTTTTTTAAAGAAATACTTACATTTTAGCTTCCAACTAAACTTTTTCGCATGGTAATTAGATATCGAATGAAATTTCCGAAATTCGAATGTATTTAGAAACGAAAATAGAGTTGTGGAGTACGACATTTCCGATTTTCGAGCAAATGTATCTAGATAAATGAAACTCGGATTTCACTTTTCGATTTTCAAATAAGAGAGTACCTATTTTCCGAATTCGAACGATTTAACTTTAGAATCGAATTACAGAGTTAGGCCCCAGCATTTCAAGAATTTTCTTTTTCTTTCGGTTGGATAAAAATGAACGAAGCTGGCATTATTCCCCACTCGACTGCTTGCCGCTGCTGTTTGTCCAACACTCCCGATCCCATCGACATTTTCAGCAAAAACCACGACATTAAAATCCCAGAAGCCCTCCAAAACATCTGTGGCATAGACGTAAGCTTACAATCCTCAAAGTAACTGAGAAATAAAAGAGTGCCCTTCTTAGATCAGCCCCGAAAGTAACTTACCCCGCGTTATCTGCACGAGCTGTATGCAAGTTCTAAGAACATGCCACGACTTTCGTGTGACAACCCGACAGACCGATCAAACTCTGCACAATTTCCTCGCGGGCAACATCGCTGTGCTAAAAGAAGAACCAGAGGACAGCCATCTCTTCGTTGACGCTTCTGTAGAAATGAAAGTCGAATCAATCGAAGATTCATCCTCTAACCTAACCTGCCCGTACTGCTGCAAAACCTTTGTACATCGGCGGAACTTGCAAATCCACAAGCAGAGACACTTCATGCTTGGCAAATATGGCTGCCCGTCATGCACGCAGAGATTTCACACGACATTCGACCTGTTGCGGCACACGTCGACTGTGCACATGAAGGAGAAGCCGCACCAATGCGACGAGTGCCCCAAGGGCTTTTCCTGCTCACAGTGTGGAATGCAGTTCAAATTGAAAGCCAACGCGAAGCAGCATATTCACCTCGTGCACAACAAGGAGAAGAGTCACATATGCGATGTTTGCGGCGGGGCGTTTGCGCTCGCATCCAAGCTCAAAGTGCACCAAAAGTCGTCCAAGTGTGAACGACCTGTCGGGATGAGTGTAGTCGAGGAGAGCTGCTGGGAGCCAGCTGAATAAAGTTTGTAGGCCTGTTCACTGGAAATTGTCGCTTTCTAAAGGACTTTCTATAGATTGACCACGTTCTTTGTTGATAGCTCTTCTGACCACTGTCGCTTCTGCCCATTCACCGACTCTGGCTTCTGCTCGCTAAAAGTTGTGTAGTGAACACCAGTTGACAGTTCACCCAGAACCTCCTGAAACGTAATTTCAATCAAATAAAAATGCAATCGCCAGAGTTCATAATATGTAAAGGGTGATTTTTTAGCTGGTTTGGTTTTGGCAACACTGGTTTTGACAGCTGACGTGTGTTTAGTACCTTGTGTCACTGTCAAACAGCTTCAGTTTGGTTTGCAATTTAACCATGGATCGTCTTACAAATGAACAACGCTTGCAAATTATTGAATTTTACTATCAAAATTCGTGCTCGGTTCGAAATGTTCATCGCGCGCTGCTTCCATTTTATGATCGGCATTCTCGACTTTCTGAGCAGTCTATTCGGAAGATTGTGACCAAATTTCGCACCAAATTTACTTTGTTGGACATTAAACCACCAACACGTTTACGTACTGTGCGTAGTGAAGAAAATATTGCGGCCGTATCAGCTAGTGTGACAGAAGACCGCGAAATGTCGATTCGGCGCCGTTCCCAGCAGTTAGGCCTTTGTTACAGCACTACGTGGAAAATTTTGCGGAAGGATTTGGGCGTAAAGCCTTTTAAGATACAGCTGGTGCAAGAACTAAAGCCAGCCGACCTACCACAACGCCGAATTTTTGGTGAATGGGCTCTTGGAAAGCTGGCCGAGGATCCACTTTTTTATCGAAAAATTGTGTTCAGCGATGAGGCTCATTTTTGGTTGAATGGGTACGTAAATAAGCAAAATTGCCGCATTTGGAGTGAAGATCTGGCAGAAGCATTGCAACAGCTACCAATGCATCCCGAAAAAGCCACTGTTTGGTGCGGTTTATGGGCCGGCGGCATTATTGGGCCATATTTCTTCAAAGATGATGCGAATCGCAGCGTTACTGTCAATGGTGAACGCTACCGAGCGATGATAACAAACTTTTTTTTGCCCGAAATGGAAGTTCTTGACTTGCATGATATGTGGTTTCAACAAGACGGTGCCACATGCCACACAGCACGCGAAACAATGGCGCAATTGCGAGGCGAGTTTGGTGAACAGTTAATTTCACGTTTCGGGCCGGTCAATTGGCCGCCTAGATCGTGCGATTTGACACCATTAGATTATTTTTTGTGGGGGTATGCCAAGGCTAATGTGTATAGGGACAAGCCCGCTTCGATTGACGCACTGGAAGCCAACATCCATGCATTCATTCGTGAGATACCGGCCGATATGTGTGAAAGAGTATGCCAAAATTGGACTCAGCGGATGGGCTACCTGAGACGCAGCCGCGGTCAACATTTGCATGAAATTATCTTTAAACATTAAATTGCAAGGTTCAAACTATCGATTCAAATAAATATTTCATTCATTTTTTCGAATTTTTTGTGTTTTTTTTTTATAAAAAGTTTTAAACCTCTTAAAAAATCACTCTTTATGTCAGTTCTATTTATACAAAAAGCTTGCGAGGAACCGAGTGTCCCTCCGTTTGTTTTCACCTAAAAATGTAACGAATGACTTTCATAATGGAAACAATTCAAACACTTCGCTGTCATAATGCGCCCGAGCGAGTTCAAGTGATTCTAGTGATTCTAAACTGAGCAGGAGACAAATGAACAACGAAAATCCTTAATGGTGGAACCTGAGCATCAACAATTCGCCTACGCTAAGTAATAATTAAAAACAAAAATGAAAAATAAAAGTGCGACAATATTATCAAAAAGGAAAACACGTGTTTTGCTTGTGTGTTTCGTCTTCCTTCAACTGATTGTTGCTTCGTAGAGATCCTTGTGACCGTCATCAACGATATTTGCGGTCGTAGGCATCGTAGTGCCGATCGTTGGCCCCACCGCGGTAGCTACTTTTCGAAGATTCACGGTATCGATCGCGACTGCGGCTGCGGGACTTGTGCTTGTGCTTCTTTTTGTGTTTCTCACGGCGGTCCGAGGGGGAGCGTTCGTAGCGCTCTTCGCCCCCAGCACGGCGATAATCATGGCCGCCGCTGGTGCGTTCATCGTGCTCCGGGCGATAGCCTCCTGCGACACCACTGCCTCGAGCGTGGTAGTCCCTATCACGTTCGTCTCGCCGTCCTCGATCAACATACTCGCGTTCGGCTTCATACTGATTAGCACCAGCAGCAGCAGCTCCGCCACCACCGCCGCCGCCTGCAGCGCCAGCGCCTCCTCGGGCGTTTGGTGCAGCAGGTACCGCTCTCATGTTATACTGATTGAAGTTGACATTGTTCTGTATGCAGTAAGTCTCCAGTCGCTTCTCGATTTGTTTCTGAATGGGCACGGGAATCCGTGGGAACAGAGTGGAGAACCAGTCCAGCTTGGTCAGGAACTGATGCGTCATCTGTCCAATGGGCATTACCTGAACAAAAAAACAAAGCACATTGGATCACCATTAAAAAAGCACACTCTGCGCGAGCAGCAGTTGTTTTGGGTCATACTAGTGACTCACCTGGCCACCACCAGCCTTCACATCAATCTCCTCCTCGTCCAGCAGGTAGTCCTCGTACCAATCGTACAAATCGGCTGGTGGCTGAGTGTATCGGATGTACATGAAGCCTGCGTGCATGCCAGACAAAATAAAAGAAAAGAAACGTTAGGGAGAGTTGCATGCTAGCACAAACCTGCCGGTGGTGGTAACAATTAAACAAAAACACACACACACAGTGAAGGAAACAAAATATGGTTATTTGGAGGAGATGACGTTTTAGTGTAGGTAATCATGGTATGCACCCGATTGACTTACCACCTACCTAGTGCCCGTATATATGGTGAATCTGTGTGATTTAAGAGTCCATTAACCTGTTTCCTTGTTAGGCGCAGCGTATACAGCTTGTACAGGAGGCAAAAGGCGGTCGAGACAATTCCACCGGCACCGACTCCGCGCACCTGCAAAACAAAGAAACAAACATGTGAAACAGTGACAACGGAAATTGCTTTTAATGTTATGACAGGGCAAAGAAAAAGAGTGGAAAGATGTGGCCAACTATTAGCGGTAGTCCTAAAAAGTTCCCAAGTGACATGTTACATATCTGAGACCGAAAAGTGACTGACAGGACATACATGGCTATTCCGAAAAACAAGAACGGGGTTGAAGGATCGCATCTGTGGTCCTAACATCGCTGGGTATGCCTGGCCGGCGGATTATTAGTGAGGCCAAGAGTACAACGAAAGCGGCAGAACTCTGACCAATGGTGGGCAAGATGAGGTCAAAATCGATGATCAGACTTAACCGTAAAGACGTTTGCATGATGACTGCGCTGTCGACAGAGCATATTGCAAGTGCAGAAGCTGTGGAGACGTTCAAGAGCCAGAATATATCTCCAGATCATAGTGAACTATGACTTTTGCCACTAGGGAGGCAGCGATCTACCTAGCACACTAACAAATCAAACCGTCAGCCAAATTGATCGTATTTGCCATCGACATATGGCACTCGTCCAGTATTTCGAATGTCCGCTCATTTCAAGACTCAGACTATCACCTTGGAGCAATGTCTGGGGTTATCCTAGATGCCACAAAAAGCAGGAGTTTTCACTTTAAACTGCTGCAATCTCAGCAAACCATGAGAACATACGAAGATCCCTCAACCACCATCAAGTGCCGCACAATGATGAAATCGATTCCAAGAAGACATCAAAAGCGACGCCCTTGTTGCACTTTTTTTACCAAGAGGTAACAAGGATGTAGCCACTGAACAGAGCCATGCGGCTTGTAGAGATAAAGGGGAAAACCTTTTTGATGAAATATGGAAAAATTGCTTCCGGGAAATATCGAAAATTTACTTCTGCTAACTGCGAAAAGGCAAAGGCGACCGAAATTGGGCTGTTAGGCAGAAGGAACCGTTGGAGTTGGACGAAAAAAGCGAAGATTTGCGCCCACCCGATCAAAATAAAGCAAGGACAGCGAAATCTAAATTACAATTCAACAAAGCTGCTGAAACAAGCAGCCGAACTATTCAATCTATCGAGGGAGGGCATACTCCGATTTGATGGGTAGAAACTCAGCATCGTTTGCCCGATCAACAAGAAAGGAGACTGCACACACGTCTCTCAATAAGCTGTGCGCTAATTCATTGACCTCACCCACTTGACAGAGTACCACATCAAAATGTATATCCAACTTAAGCTGAACAACTGCACAAGACTTGTGTCTGACAAGCGCTACGTCTCATTTGGTCACGTTTACCTTTACACTGCCTTTGTTGGGACGTGACTAGATGTCAATCACAACAATTGACTGCATGAATGTGGGGCATCTTCATACGAACTTAAGGACATAACCACGCTAATATGAATGCCGATTGAAATTGAAAGTGTGTACGAACATCGTTCGAGTTAAATGGAACTTCATTCGAATCCCAGGATAAGTATTGAGAGAAAGACGAAAGGCATTGTGAAGCTTGTTTGCCTTTCAGTCAACTGTGCACCTAGATCAAGAGTCAATGTGGTTACATAACCTCGATTGTCCGTTGATGACATGTTGCAGTCTGGGTCTGGAATATCTGAATGAGGGAAAACGTAGCCCAAGTATAGAAAATAGGGAATATACCTTCATTCGCAGTCACTTAATGAGCAGACTCAAACGGAAAGCAACTATGTACATGTATGGCCAAAATCACTTGGGTCACCCTAAAGAAACTGCAGCAACTTTCATATAGAAAAAAGGTTCGTAAAATGCAAGCTAAAAAGACGATTACAAAACCCGTGCATTGACAAAACGGACCCCACTCTCTTAACCAGTTTCAAAATAAATGTATAAAAATAAAAATGAAAAGTTGTAACATCTACTTCATAAACTCACACCGCCACACATTCCCGTCTGTCCTGACGTCTTCCTCGAGCCACGTTCCCATGGCTCCAAGTGTTTCACCTGGTAGTAGATCTCGTCGACCACTTCATGGTATGTCTTCAACTTAAACAAGTGCACTGGGAATATAAAAAACACAAAACCGCTTAATCCAATTCAATCTTAAGCATAAAATACAATTTTTCATTACGATGCTCAGGGTCATCCACTCATCGACTGTACCTTCGCGGACGTACCTTTGAAATAGCTGGACCCCTGAATGTTGGCCAAAATAAGCGGATTCAAATTCATTGAAGCCTCATTGCCCCACAAAGGCAATGTATTGTGTTGCTTGCCAACTTTCTTTGACGGGGCATGGTATTCTGTAATTTTCAAAGAAAATCAAACAATTTTCTCAAATGAATATAATATATATCTCGCACGAGTCAAACGTTTAGGCGGCGTCGTCGTCTGCAAAGAAGTTTCTCCTTACCTTCCTGTTCCATATTTGCAAATATGTATTACTCTATTGCTGCGTAGTTGGTTTCGTTCTTATACTTTTTTTTTTGGTTAAAAATTGAATTTCTTTTTATCCAAACATGATATTTTGGAAACAAAAACGTTAAACAATAAAATTGTGCCAATAATTTTTGGAAATTTCCAAAGGAAAAAAAAAATGACGAAAAATGATTTTACGCTCCCAACAAAAGTTCGACCGCACAGAACTAGTGAGAAAATCAATATGGCGATGTGACATTTGCTGGATTGGCGCTTAGGGTGTTACCAGGTGGTTGGTGATTGTGCTGAATTTGTGGGCAGTCAAGGGAGCCCAGTACTATGTTGTGTAGCCAAGTTGAAATTTTTTCGTGCAGTTTATTGAATGTAGGTAGGTATACTTTCGACTTTAACAATAATTGACGATGGCGGTTGCAAATCGACGGACAAATGAGAAACTATTGGGATTGGGACAGTTCACTAAAAAAAGAAATTGTTGGAATTGCGGAATAGTTGAAAATAATCGAAAGGCAAGCAAAAAGAAGTGAAGTTGGGTCAATCGAGAGAAGGAGCAGGAAAAATAGCCCACCCGCGTTAAGCAGGTATGACACTACATTTTTTCCTCATTTTTATAATGTTGAAAAGTCTGCGGTGAGTAAAAGAGGATAAAGGTGTATTACGAAAGGAATAGCAATTGTTTGCTAAAGCTTAGTACGCTGCTCGAGCTAAATTTTCGCTCCCATACAAAATTCTCTCCAAAATTGAGCTGAGCTAAATTCAAGCGAACCCATTTAGCTGAGTGGTACGCAGCATGAGCTAAATAATCAAACTTTTGTTTCAGAATGTACTTCCTGCCTCTGTCAAAATTTAGCGTGCCCATTTAATGGGTAGGCACATTTTCTCAAGCTAAATTGCGACAGATCGTCGTGTATTTGTTGTTCTGTTGCGGAAAAGTATGCAAGGATGAGCTTTTTTAATTATTACTTGGACGAGAAGTACCTAGAATCAGAAATAGTTGAAATAAGAGAGAATAAAATTTTTGAAGAACATTTTTTCAAAGAACAGCTGTTTTCTCTGACACTTATTCACTGCGTAGGTACTCTATGTCAAAATTTAGCTAGAACCTTAGCTGATGTTTGGAGAGAAAAGATGGAGAACAGCTATAATTTAGTTTAGCTCGAGCAGCGTACTACACTAAAGCAACCGCAAAATTTTCAAACGAATTTATTTTCAAATACCTATTCTTGAAGTGTCAAAAAAACAAGCTGCCAGCAGCTAAAAAGCAGATTTGAACACATTTTTGATGCATTTTCTAAATAAATGCATTCTACATAATTAGAGCTGGTGTGTACGCACTAACTTTTATCGGGAATTTTCGTTCTAATTTTTGGTACTTCTCTAGTTTTATTTTAAAAGCAGGAAATATAGGCAATTCTCAATTCTAAGCTCAGTTTTGACGGGTCTTGCTCAAATGCTTTAATGGCCAATTTGCCTCACATTACCACGCTGATTTTGACTTAAGAGTATTAAAATTATAAAGGGTGATTTTTTAGCTGGTTTGGTTTTGGCGACACTGGTTTTGACAGCTGACGTGTGTTTAGTACCTTGTGTCACTTTCAAACAGCTTCAGTTTGGTTTGCAATTTAACCATGGATCGTCTTACAAATGAACAACGCATGCAAATTATTGAATTTTACTATCAAAATTCGTGCTCGGTTCGAAATGTTTTTTTATCGAAAAATTGTGTTCAGCGATGAGGCTCATTTTTGGTTGAATGGGTACGTAAATAAGCAAAATTGCCGCATTTGGAGTGAAGATCAGCCAGAAGCATTGCAACAGCTACCAATGCATCCCGAAAAAGCCACTGTTTGGTGCGGTTTATGGGCCGGCGGCATTATTGGGCCATATTTCTTCAAAGATGATGCGAATCGCAGCGTTACTGTCAATGGTGAACGCTACCGAGCGATGATAACAAACTTTTTTTTGCCCGAAATGGAAGTTCTTGACTTGCATGATATGTGGTTTCAACAAGACGGTGCCACATGCCACACAACACGCGAAACAATGGCGCAATTGCGAGGCGAGTTTGGTGAACAGTTAATTTCACGTTTCGGGCCGGTCAATTGGCCGCCTAGATCGTGCGATTTGACACCATTAGATTATTTTTTGTGGGGGTATGCCAAGGCTAATGTGTATAGGGACAAGCCCGCTTCGATTGACGCACTGGAAGCCAACATCCATGCATTCATTCGTGAGATACCGGCCGATATGTGTGAAAGAGTATGCCAAAATTGGACTCAGCGGATGGGCTACCTGAGACGCAGCCGCGGTCAACATTTGCATGAAATTATCTTTAAACATTAAATTGCAAGGTTCAAACTATCGATTCAAATAAATATTTCATTCATTTTTTCGAATTTTTTGTGTTTTTTTTTAAAAAAAAGTTCTAAACCTCTTAAAAAATCACCCTTTACTTTGCCGCGATAGATGTTCAATAAAACACACTTCTATTGTTGGCATGTATAGTAAACCAATATTGTGGTATTTGTGTAGATATGATGTGTGGTGTTTGGCAGTTGTGTTTTCTTTTATGTCGTTTTCCATTGGTTTCACTCGGGGATCCACTCATTCTAAAATCCAATGGAACAAAAAAACTGCTTCTGTCAGAATCCACCAAAGTATTGGTGAAATGCCAAAAAATAATCTACGGCTGCTGTCAGCTGACTTGTAATAAATACATAAATTGCACTTGTGTGAGTGCTTCCTGAGTGGATTCTGACTTGAAATCGAGAAGCGAAAGTCTTTCTCAGAATCACCAGAAGAGTATTTTTTCTGCCAATGGAACAGCATTTTTTCGATTCCGGACTCTCCCGGACGCTTCTTTTTGTCCAATGGAAAACGACATTAATTTTTGTCATTCTTCTCCAGATTATTGAATTCACCTTTTTTTTGTGTAAACTAGTGGTTTCGTCCTGTTGTTGGTGCTTTGTTACTAGTGCAAATTGTGTTTTCTCTATTGTAAAGAACTGTTTGCTTGCAAATATGTAACAAATGCCTTCAATGCCCAGCAAGGCTAATGTGAGCATTATGGGGTCTGACATTTTATTCATTCGACAGATAATAATTTTGTCATTGGGCACATTTAAAAACCGAGTGTAAGTTCTTTGATGTTAGGCAAAAAGGTCTTAAGTCAAAAAAATTGCATTTTGGCTGGGTTTAACTCAATTTTTTTCTCTTTAGTTTGGTATTAACGACTTCAGTAACGTAACTTTTCCTACGCCAGCAGCATCCACCAACAGTCACGAATTGCTTGACTAGATTCGTCGGTAATCCCTCCATAAACGTCAACTGAAAAAGCTGTTCAAGTGACCAATATAGGCCAATAAAAACCAAGTCACATCAAATCAGTCAGCTGTCAGACTTACTAAACCAGATTCATGCTTGAACATCCCCATTTTTACTTTTCAAAATGTCAAATCCGAACAATTTTTTTTATTCATGTCGTTTTCGATTTGGCTTCTCAGATTTTGATCTGAGATTTCAGATTTTCAGAAAAGCAATCTCGATTAACACAAAAATAGATTTTTTCTCTAAAACTCACTTCATAAACTGGGTTTCGTTTACGAAATCTAATTAGAAAATACATATACATTCGTATACATTACGAAGTGCATGTTTACGTATTTCCAGATGCCCAAAACGATTGATGAAAAATCGTATTTTAAATAGGATTCAAACAGAATGTCAATTTGACGAATACGTCTAGAATAACCAAAAATAAAATTGAGTCATTGTCGAAAACGGCTGTTGCTATTTGTCGTTCGGGACACGGCTACGTTCCAAATGTCAACGTTAAATCGGGGCAAATAGGGGTAGTGTGGCTCACTTCGCTGTTCTATTTAGGACTCTAGACTTCATTATCTGGCATGATCCTGTATGTTTTAAGGCCCAACCTATTTCTTCTTTCTTCTTTTTTTAATGAAAATACCAACACGTAAAATATGTGTAGCCGTGTCCCGAAGCCAGACAAACGTCACTCAGTACAAAAATAACGTGCGAATAGCCATTTTGGTCAAAAAATTCTTAGGTATAAGAAAATGTATCCCTCGTTGTTCAGCTAGTTGTTCAACAAGTGCAACTACATATATCAATTGCTTACAATAAACGAAAATGTCAGATGCATCACAATTCTTAAATTTAGGCGAAGAAATAGGGTAACTCCAGTTAGTCAATTTATTGCGCAAATTGTTGACACCAGAGACATCCTTCTTCGTTCGCGCATATGAACAGCCCAAGAATCGGACTTCAGATAGCGCATTAAACGCCTTCCTTCGTTGATAGAAGTTTAAGTGGAAAACAAGGAAATACACAAACTACATCGAAAATTTGCGGGCAACCATTTTCTCCACGCATTTCACAGAATTTCGAAGAATTGGTTCTTCCCTGGACCGAATAGGACTCTGAACATTCCTCGTCCCCCAGATAAAGACATATTACTTGCTGAGATTCAAACTAGGTATACCTCTCCAGCTGATGACCAACCCTATTATTTTCCAAAAGTTGATAGTCAGTCAAGGCTTTGGAAATTGTATGCGGCCAGTTCCTAAAAACAAAAGAACGACAACTCATCCATCGGGAAAAGAATGCACCCAGCCACAACCAGGTAAGCTTGATTTTCGGAAAACAAAAAAACCAATACAGTTCCATTTGGCACACTTTTGTCTATATACCCCCATTATTTTCTAAGACATGCCTCTCCCATACTTCACCGCACACACAGCCATAACCGCAAGAGAAAAACACGGAAAATGCTGCGAATATTTACACCCCCCGAAATCCCACTAGGTACAAACAATACGAATACGAGTCTTGCTTTCGCCAACCTCTTTCCAGACACGGTATAGTAAAAGTGTCCTTGACCTGCTGGGTGTCCTGGCCTCTCCTTTCCGTATCGCTGTGTTATCGTCTGTCAACAAGGAGGCTGATGGAGCGAACAAAACCCACCCCTTCTCGTACAACCAGGCACTCTACTCTCCAGCAGTCCGGACTCAGCGCCTCGTATCCCTGAACTGAAGTAACCTTGTTCAGCCATGTATCCATGCACATTATGTGCAAGCAAAATGCAATGTCGCTGGTTAGCAACAGCAGGATATCATGGCGCGTGTGAGTATGGAGTACACTCCGCCAATATACAGAACACACCACCCGTCCCGCGATGTTTATCGGTAACTTCGTCTTCTTTTGACAGGTCAAATGTAAATTATATTCTTTTTTTCTTTTCCAATTGAACAACAATAATTGTGTGTGCATATGCATGCAATGAAAACAAGCAGCAGTAGCTTTACTATTGCTGCGTTGTCCTTCGGAAAAATACTACTACTATGGTGTCACTACTACTACGAGCCGTGTCGCGTCGTACTACACGGCCCCCTATTGCATGCCACGGCTGGTTCTCTCCCAAAGGGATGTCAGATGTGCATATACACATCGGGCGGAATGGGGTGGTGTGGCAATGGCAACTTGCAATCGCAATAGCAACCCCCATCTTTACTATCTATAGTGAAAACGGTCCACGGTATTGTGGATACAGTTCGTGGCGAGCACCGGATGCTGTCGGATGTGTTGTGGAAAGTTCAGTATTCCTAAATTTATTTATACATTTTTATTTATCCATTTATTGCAATAAATTTCTGTTCCAACAGTGAGTACAACTTAAAGCGATTGTTTCTTGAGTAGTGGCTTTGAATTCAATTCGAGTTCAGTGTGGGGGTACAATATTTTCTTTATATACTTCGACTGCAACCTTTCTAATTCAGCAATGTAACCTTGAATAAGTGTGCTACCGAGGACATCAACCAACATATCTAATCTGCCATCAGAATTCTACAGCAGTTTTATTTTAAAAGTAGGTACACCACAGAGGAATTTATTGAACGTGTTTTGTAGGTAATAATGGAAATTCCTGGTAACGGCAGCTCCAGGAAATCGCATTCAAGGAGTTGCACTGTTGTCCTTGGGTGCTGTGCAGCGTATTTACTTTATCATCAGGAAAATTTCGTTTCAATTGCAAAGCACCGTGTAGAGAAATGTGTTTTCAACTGTGATTGTGGATAAATTTCTGGGAATCACATTCCGAAAGTAGCAGCGGCAGTTGTCCTTGAAAAAAAATAAAATTTATCAAGAATTGACAAGGATGGACGTGACTGTTTCCTAAAAGAGGGTAGCTTTTATGTCGCAAAAATAAACGTGAGTTTAAGGAAGTCACTTGGTTTATTTGGTTATGAAATTAAATTTCTGTTAGTTTTAATCCAACTATAGGACAATGAAGTTTTTTCTAACAAAAAGTGAGAAATATGAGTTTTTTTTTCGAACAAAACAACACAAGAAACACAAATTTCTTCCTTGATTTTAAGGCTGTTTCTGAGTTTGAATGGTGGCTTCACCATATTTAAAACATACAAAGTGAGAATGGGGACGGTTATAATATGAGTTGTGCTGTGTTCTATTACATAAAAGTATCACAATCTGTCTTGCAACAAATTGTACTAGATTTTGTTGCGGAATCGTCAGATTTCACAATTTCAGATTAGATCTTCTTTATCTCGGTGAACAAAAAGGGCGAAAACAAATTTTTGATCATAGCACACCAACTCTAAAGCGAAAGATCGACGCGACGAAAGCGCATCAATGTCGGCGCCTCGTTGGTTTTCGAATATGTCAGTCGGTGGGCTCATGTGTACACCACCACCGGTGTCCACTAGACCCACTGTTTATTCGATATTCAACGAGAAGTTCTACTTGTTTGCATTCATTTTGTCGGAAAATAAAAGACCAATGGAATAAATAGAAAGGTCCATATTGGCGTTTAAAAGATTTGACAGCTTTATGACAGTGGCAGTAAACAAACCAAAGGAATTTTGTATTTTCGCTGTTTTTTTTTATTGTTTGTTTCTTTGCGGACTTACTAATGCTTGAACATCATTATTTTTAATTTTTTTTAAATGTCCCTTACAATCTGTCAAAACCCAACCACTTTTGTTCATTGAGTTAACAACGGGACAACTAAAGACTCGCTCTGTATTGCTTTTTGTTCTCAAGACCTAATTACAAAAACAGTGTGTACACTACGAGAGTGACTGTTTACGTAATTCCCAGCTGTCAAAAACGTTTGGGAAAAAATCGTATTTTCAGTAGGATTCAAACAAAAGAGAATGTCAATTTGACGCAAACATATAGAATAGCCAAAAATAGAATCGAATCACTTTCCATCTAACTTTTGCACACGGGAACAAAGGTTGACCAACATTCTCGGAAGTAGACCTAATTAGGTAGTGAAACAAGTCCTCCGAAAGTTTTGAATGCGAGCATATTCATTTGCATCCTTGCGGACTTGCTTTGTTGTCTCTATCTGAATTATGTTAATTTTTGTCATTTCCGGTGGCAGTAGAACAACAGAAATGCTACAAAAATAGTTATTTAAATTAACATTTTTTCTGGACTAGATTGTAATATAATTTTAAAAGAAACTAAAAAGTACCTACAATGCATAGTGTCCTCAACTACTGAGCGAAGGGTTTATGGTTCAATTCTTGAAAAACACAGAAATAGATAATATCTAAGGAATTTTTCGCTCTGCCACATTTCGAACGTCTCTGTCAAACAACAAAGAACTGAAACTGTCATACAGAAGCATCTTTATTCAGCCGCTCGGAGTCGGAATAAAAATGCAGGTCCCTTTGATTCGTTCTAAAAAACTACTCCCCCCCACAAACGAAAAGTTTTTGAAAGGTTATATCCCTCTTCTTGAACCTTTCGAGTTTTCCTTAATAAACAAAGTGACAGCTAAAAATTGACCCAAATAAAACTAGATTTGAAAGACTAAACAAAATAAGAAAAAAAAACATTATTGTCAATAGAATCGCGTGTCATTTTTTGAACACCTTTCTCAGATAAGTAGAGTAGACGAATGCACAATAAAACAGTCAAATTTGTTTGTGACAAAGTTGTAAAAATTGGTATGTATATTTCGTTGGGTGTCTCGTTGGTTGGACTGGTTAAAAGTTATCCGAGTTCCGCCTCTCGTTGAAAGCGAATGGTGTTGACAACAGTTTACACGCAATTTCATGAGCACAACGCCAGATACGTTCCAACATGAACTGCTCTGTTGTCAGCTCACTTCTACTCAGGATAAACACATAGTGGGGACCATTGACTTATTTTATGTATATTATTAGGCGTGTTTTTTTGAGCTTCGATCTCAGCAAACCAAAGTAAAGTAGGATTTTCAGCACACATTTTACAACAACTACTGCGAGCCTTGAGTCTGATTTACTTTACTTTGCTTTGCTGAGATCGAAGCTCAAAAAAACAGGCCTATTATCATTTTATATATATAATTCAATGGTGGGGACGTTCAAGTACCAAGTTTAGTAAGTCTGACAGATGGCTCCATGATCCATTTCAATTTTAAGTCTTTGCCTATATATCACACAAATAGTTTTTTCAACTGACATTTTTATAGCCGATAAATCTAGCCAAAAAGTTCGTGGCAGACTTAGTAGACAGTTCATGTTTGTGTCTGACGTGGCGTTACCAACCAATTTAGCTTCTGCGTTTAAGGTTAGGTAGGTACATCTATTCCATACCAATCTAGTCAACTTAAAATAACAAGATTTTTGAATGTGCTCAGTGTTGAAGATTCTACCCTACTTTTATAAGAATGTTCAATAAAACACGCCTATTGACACCTTCTTCCTTTTGGGTTATGATGTTGTTTGTTTTGTTGCGGATTAGGTACGTTTTTCACAAACTTGTATGTAACTGCATTCATTTAGGGTTCTGTCTGATTTTTCTCAATTTTGTTAAGACTTACTCACGATCCACCAATATTTTTACAAAATCAAAGAGTATCATTTAAAAACAGAAAAAACTTCCCTTCGGTCAAAATCGTAATTTCCCACTTCCCCTGAACACTTTTCTTGCCAATAAGAAAATAGGTAGGTAGAAAAAAAACATCTGTCACTTTCACTTGTGCGGCTTGTCGACCAAATTCAGGTGCACTACGTTTTCCTGTTTTTCCTCTTCGTCGTGTTGGGAAAAAAACGCAAAAAGAACTAAAATACGTTTGCACAAAACATAAACTCCCTCAATTCAATCGGACGGAAGCATCCAAATCAGTTTAGATTAAGAAAAACCCCACAACTTGGCGAAGAAAAATCGTGTGAAAATTTTCTTTTTTGCAAAACACCAGAGTGAGAGAAAAGATTTTTACAAATTCTGAGAAAATTTCCCCAACCACCGACAAAAGCGAAAAGCCCCACAAATATGACGAGTGAAAAGCGTATTTTCTTCTCTCTTTAGTTTTTGTTTGTTTCGCGAATAATTTGTAAGAAAAGTGTGTATGAAATGTAAAACTTGTGAAAATTGAAAATTTCATCGAAAAAGAAAACCGAATAAAGTTTGTCATATTGTTATTCTTGTTCTCTCCCCAAAATAAAGTGTAAAGTAACTTCTGGTGTTTGGGGGAGAGGAAACCAGCAAAAGATACAACACGACGATGAAGGCATACTATACCGGCGCAACTACTACGACGACGACGACGACATCTTCATCGTCGTCGTCGACAATGACAACAAACACTGGAAACCGGGGAGCTGGGGACACTCCGACTACGACTCCACAGCTCCAGCATCAGCAGAAAATAATTCCATCGACGAAGGTGTCCTTTGCGAATGCTGCGCAGAGTTCGGCTGATGAAAAGATGTCCTCGTCGTCGACGGACGAAAGTGACGACCTGATGGACGTACTGTCCGAAGAGCTGCGAAACATTCAATCCGTGATCCATGTCACAAGGGAGAACATTGACGCGCTGAATGCAAAATTTGCCAATTTGCAGGAACCTCCGCCTATGTATGTGACCGAGTACCAGGAGTTGACTTCCAAATTGCACGAGTTGGAAAGTAAGGAACATGAACTCATCGACCAGATCAATGCTCAACAGGACCACATACAGGATGTGCCCGACTATCATGAACTGCATGCACATGTGTTAATGGTAAGTAAGTTAGGGAAGAAAAAAAAAATTATTAAAAGGGTGTGTGTGGAAGAAGGAGATGGGCAACCTGATACACGAAACTTTGATGGTGGTCCTACGCCAATACAAGTGCCATTTGAAAGGCGACTTGCGCCGAACGAGTCTTGTTTTTTTTCGTACACACAGTGCAAGGAGAGAAGCAGAACACCGACAGCAGACTTCTCTGACGTCCGTGAACTTAATTGTTGTTATTGTTGTTCTACCAATATGTTGTGCTTCTGCATTGTGTGCGGACTGGAGTGGTATCTGGTGGTCCCTGTACGTATGGAAGAAAATTACCCGCTGTGGAGGGTTTTTCTCTTTACAGAAAACAGTTTGAGATGGTTGCATTGCACAAATTGAATCAGACACAATTAGACCAGGAATTGGTTATTCCCTCCTTTCAAGGCGAGATTTATCAGACGTAAGCTGGAGAGAAGATAAGCAGCGTTAACTAGTAACAAACAATTCATCAGGCATAGGAGCAGTCATTCAGATGGAAGCGACTCTCCCAACTTAGTCTAGTCAAAAGAATATTCATCAAAGACTCAAGTCCTATCGCTGAATTAAAAAGCCCGCACTCGACTTCTTTGAATGATTTTTTCCCATCTGCCGTATTCATTCTGGCAAAAGTGTCAGTTGAGTCTTCCTTTTTAGTAATCCGTTCAAAAAACAATTTTTCGGCTCAGATGGACTAACAAAACGCCGCGGATGTGGATCTAAAACAAGAATCGTTGGCGAACTGCTTTTAGTTGCGCACACCAACTGATTGATGTCACATTCCACTTGCGCGCCACCTTAGCGAGGCCTATTCTACTGGTTGCGGCTTTTTGTTCGAATCGAGCGTATTTATCTGTTCGCTCTACATGCCAAGACAACAGATTTACAATTATCCGACCAGTTACTGCACTTGTACAGCTTCTGGTGCTCGCAATCTTCGCCTTCAATGTCCAACGGAAGGAAACACGGACATGGGTCTTTTCATCCGCTTTCGCTGTATGTAAAAGTAGCACTGGCACTGATTTAGTTGTCACCAGTTTGTCGTCGTCACAAGCAGAATGCCGTCTTTGCACAACGAACGTTGATTTTTGCTGTCATTGTCCTCATAGTCATAGCATGAAATCTCTCCACTTAGGTTCATCTTCCGTCGCACGCACATCTCATCTATCTCCATCTAGTTCCCCTTCTTCACACAACCACGTTTCACTGTCAATTGATCTCTTTCTAGACCGACAACCAATTTGGCACGCTAAGACCACCGAAAATTCTGCTGCGCGCCCATCTGCCCAACCAGCAGCGCACATCTGTCGAAGTGATCCCCGGAGTTCGGCTGCGCGAAGCACTCAATAAGGCTTTGAAGCTGCGTAAGCTCACGCCAGACATGTGCGAGGTGGTATCCAGCCCAGAGACCGGGAGCGTGCCCATATCCTGGGACACGGACCTTGGCAGCCTTCATATCGACGAGGTGCATGTGAATCTGTTGGACAAATTCCCAATAATGACGCACATCTCGCATCAATTCATTCGCAAGACATTCTTCTCGCTGGCCTTCTGCGAGGGATGCCGCCGCCTCCTGTTCACCGGCTTCTATTGCAATCAGTGTAATTTTCGGTTTCACCAGCGATGCGCTGACAAGGTTCCGACGCTGTGTCAACAATTTCCTATGGACAACTACTACTATCAGAGACTGCTGGCCCAAAATCCAGAGAACACCGTTGGCATCCTTCATCCGGGTAGTGGAGCAGCCCTAGGATTTCACGTGAGTTTTTCAATTTCCATTCAGTTCGTCAGTTGTATAAATCGTATTCTTTCCAGAATCGCCATCCTCGCACGATTAGTCAGCAGGACCGATCGAATTCCGCGCCCAACGTGTGTATAAACAACATCCGACCGCTGACCGATGCACAGCGGACGTTGGCGTCACAGGCGAGGGGCCCTCTACAGGTAGTTGACGTACGTATCCCATCCATTTGATCTATAAATCCTCAACTCTTTTAGAATCCCGTAAACAATGATCATTCACATTCAACACAGGCATCACCAACCAACACCCTGAAGCATGTGAAACGGGCACGGGCACGTTCAGCAGACGAAAGCAATAAGAACCTCCTGTCGCCGCGGGATGCCAAAGGCTCCGAAGAGAACTGGGTAAGATGCGTGCCGTCTATTCCATTTGGGTTTGGCTTAGAACTCGTTTCCCATTTCAGAACATCCAAGCCGAGGAGATTCTCATCGGCCCTCGCATTGGTTCGGGATCCTTCGGAACGGTGTACAAGGCCCATTGGCATGGTCCGGTCGCCGTAAAGACGTTGAATGTCAAAACACCTAGTCTCGCGCAGCTGCAGGCCTTCAAAAACGAGGTCGCAATGCTGAAAAAAACCCGCCACTGTAACATCCTGCTCTTCATGGGCTGTGTGAGTAAACCGTCGCTTGCGATAGTGACGCAATGGTGCGAGGGCAGCAGCCTCTACAAGCACGTGCACGTGAATGAGACTAAGTTCAAGCTGAACACGCTGATCGACATTGGCCGCCAGGTGGCCCAGGGAATGGACTACCTCCACGCCAAGCACATTATCCACAGAGATCTGAAATCAAACAACATTTTCTTGCACGAGGATCTCTCCGTAAAGATAGGCGATTTCGGTCTGGCCACTGCGAAGACGCGCTGGTCGGGCGAGAAGCAGGCCAACCAACCGACAGGCAGCATCCTCTGGATGGCTCCCGAAGTCATTCGCATGCAGGAGCAAAATCCCTATTCATTCCAATCGGACGTGTACGCCTTCGGCATTGTCATGTACGAGCTGCTGGCCGAGTGTCTGCCTTACAATCACATCAACAACAAGGATCAGATCCTGTTTATGGTGGGGCGCGGCCTCCTGCGCCCAGACATGGCAAGAATTCGCTCCGACTGTCCGCAGGCACTGAAACGACTCGGCGAGGACTGCATCAAGTATGACCGCAACGACCGACCACTCTTCCGGCATTTACTAAACACGCTCGAGAATATGCTGCGCACGTTGCCAAAGATCCATCGCAGTGCCAGCGAGCCCAACCTCACGCAAACCCAGCTGCAGAACGACGACTTTCTCTACATGTGCCCGAGCCCAAAGACGCCAGTGAATTTCCACAATTTCCAGTTCTACAACGGTGCCGGCAACATCTAGCGGTACTTCCTGCAAGACGACCTGCAGGAGCTGGTAGCAGCAGAGACGGCAGCTGCGGCGGCAGATCGCAGCAACCTTAAAAGTGCCAATTTCCGAACGAACTACAACTGCTGGACGAAGGTGATCGCCTAGGCGAACCACCCACGACCAGCAAACCCTCGAAATCACGTCTATCTATCAATTAAGGAGATCTAAGACCAACAATAGAGACTTAACGCAAGCACACTGTAATATTTCAAACTGTATTTATCGTTCTATTCTCTTCTGTTTATTGTACTACTTGTTTAAGGACTCATTTTTTATACGACGCGACGACTGTGTTCTTTCTCAACTTTGTACTTGAACAATACTATTTACTGATTTCCCGCACGCGAGTGTGACTTTGGTTTCGCCTTTCCTTTTCGTTTCGTCCAATAAACTAAATAATTTATTTTACTCTAGTTACGTGGTAAAAATGCAAATACTACTTTATTGTTAATAAATGGGAGCCAGAGCCCCAAGTGGGAATTGTTTTCGAACGGCCGAACAGAGGCGACTTGCAACTATTGTCAAGACAGCTGTTCATAGGTGCGCGAGGAAACTTGTGTGTAAAAATGCATATTATTATTATATAAACATAGTATTAACCAAGAAAACAAAAACAAACAGAGGAAGCAAACAAATTTAGATTGTGTGATACAACAATTAGAAAACCGGTGCAGCAGCAGCAGAAGAAACCTAGCATACGAGTAACGTTTAAGTAAAAAATAGTTGAAAACAAATGAGATAATTAATTATAAATTAATTTAAACAAAAAGAAACAAACTGACAAAAAAGAAAACTGGAAAATGCTATACAAAATAAAGAAAAACTAAATATTCAAAAAAAGCGGACAATTTTGTGCTTTGTTTTGTCTTTTGCAGGAACTGAAGAGCAACTGGCAAGTAGAAACCTGAACGAGGACCGATTTTGAGGTCAATTTTGTATAATTCTATTCTGAACAGATATATCGCTTAGCATGCGTTGCTATAACTGGGACAATGAAAACTTGTCCAACTGCAGCCATAGGGGCAATGCTCAGCCTTCTCCCTTTACATATTTCTGTACAGAAGGAAGAGGGCATATGCAGTCTCCCAGTTCAAGGGGATCGAAGAGTCCCGCGATCGAAGCAACATCCGGAAGTTCTACAAGAAAGCCAAGCAACTGGCTGCTGGCTTCAAGACCGGAACGCAGGCTCTTCGAAACAGTGATGGAAACCTAGTCACCGAAGCGCAGGGAATAGTAGATGTGTTTAAGCAGCACTTCCAGCAGCTGCTAAATGGGCATCATGTAGAGAGAGTGATAGGGCCAGAAGAGAACCCACGTCCAGTCAATGAAGAAACAGTTCCACCGCCCAGTGTAGAAGAAGTTGGTTTAGCAATCAAAAAGCTAAAGAACAACAAGGCCGTCGGCTCTGATGGCTTACCAGCGGAGCTCTTCAAATATGGTGGTGATGTTTTGGTAGGGCGCATGCACCAAATCATCAACCAAGTATGGGTGGAAGAAAGTATGCCCAATGACTGGACTATCAGACTCCATATGCCCCATCTACAAAAAAGGCGATCCTATGGCTTGCAAGAACTATCGAGGCATATCCCTGCTTAATGTCGCATACAAGATCCTATCCAACGTACTGTGTGAACGTCTCAAACCTTTCTGCAACACACTAATCGGCACGTACCAGTGTGGCTTCCGGCCCGGCAGATCGACTATAGACCAAATTTTCACACTGAGGCAAATCCTGGAAAAGACCAATGAATTTCAAGTCGAGACTCACCACCTATTCATCGACTTCAAAGCCGCATATGATAGCATTCATCGCCAGGAGCTTTATGTGGCGATGGCCGAATTCGGGATCCCGGCAAAACTGATCCAGCTATGTAGCGTGACTCTGGAGAACACACGCTGCAACGTGCAATTTGGAAGTAGTTCCTCCGAGCTATTCCAAACTTGCACCGGATTTCGGCAAGGAGACGCATTATCATGAGACTTCTTCAATCTTGTGCTAGAGCAGACAGTGCGCAGGGCAGGTGTCAACACGGAAGGCACTATCTTCAACAGATCCGTCCAGCTACTGGGGTATGCCGTGATAGAGGCTTTTACGGCGATTGAAGAACAGGCGAAATTCGTTGGTCTTGTAGTAAATGAGGACAAGACTAAGTACATGCTATCAACAAACAAACAAACATCTGTCCACCGCCTAGGACAGAACGTCAATATTGATAGCAACAATTTGGAGGAGTTTATCTACCTCGGAGTAAACATGAACTCCACAAATGACATCGTAGTGGAGATCCGGCGAAGAATTACCCTAGGAAACCGCTGCTACTTCGGTTTGGCAAAGCAATTGGGTTCAAAACTCCTAACTCGAAGGACAAAATGTATGCTTTACAGAACCCTTATCCTGCCAGTCCTGCTTTATGGCGCCGAGTGCTGGACGATAAGCAGGAAGGGAGAGCTGATACTGGGCTCCTTCGAAAGAAAAATTCTTCGGCGGATTTTTGGTCCTGTGTGCGAGGAGGGCGAATGGAGGAGAAGATACAACCGCGAACTCTATGAGCTGTACCAAGATGTGGATGTAGTCCAAAAGGCCAAAATACGTCAACTACATTGGCTCGGCCACATCGAGCGAATGGACAATAATGCTCCAGCTAAGAGGATCTTCGAATCCCAGCCGCCAGGTTCGAGACGACAAGGAAGACCGAACCTCCGTTTCAAAGACCAAGCCATCGCGGATGCCAGAGCGCTGGGTCTGGATAACTGGAAATAGCGTGGCCGGGATCGCTGAGGATGGAAGGCTGCAGTGTCTCAGGCAGAGACTCTCCATGGGTCAGTAGCCCGTTAAGTAAGTAAGTAGAAATAGTGATTTTCACAGACGGATCCATAATGGATGGCGGAGCGGGAGCCGGTATCTATTCAGAAGAGCTGGAACTTGCCCGTCACATTAACCTCGGGAAATACACTTCAGGCTGAGATGATTGCTTTGCTTCATGCGTTGGACTACTTGCTTGAGAGTCAGGTGGAAGGAAGAAATAACCTTATAGCACTGGACAATCAGGCGGTGATCAGATGCATGGAACATACAAACATCACAACATCATGGGCACTGTAATGTGTACTCAAGCTCAATAAGTGTTCATCTAAAAATGAAATAACACTGACTTGGGTACGAGGACACATTGGGATCGAAGGCAATGAAAAGGCGGATTACCTTGCAAAACAGGGGTCAACGGAAAGGTTTCTGGGACCAGAACCATTCTCTTCAATTGGCAGAGGAATGGTAGAACAGCTGATTCACAAATGGATCACGGCAGAACACCTGAGAAGGTGGTCAACCGTGGAACAATGTAGACAGACTAAAATGGCAACAAAGTGGCCGACCTGCTCCACTCAAAGAAGGGTTCTAAGCATGAGTCGAGGAACATTGAAATAGGTGGTGGCTTTGTCTACAGGACATGGTAATTTCGGGTATCACTTAGGGAAGATGGGCCTTAGAGAGGATGATACTTGTTAACTATGCCTGGAGGAATCTGAGACAGCGGCACATATACTGTGTCAATGTCCGGCGTTGGCTGGCAGAAGAATGAGGATCTTGGGACATCATTGGGTCGAGACCCAGTCGATGAAACAGATCTCCCATAAACAGATGCTAGCGTTAACACTAGGAATCGAGCCCAGAGAAGAACTGTTTAGGAATCCAGCGAGTCTCTCTGAGTAAGATTTGTAGTGGTAGTGTTCAAATTGCATACTTCATGAAAATAATTTCACCTATTTTATGTGAAGTTATTTCCCACTGAAAGAGAATACTTAAAAAGAGCGTGCTTTTTCAAAAGGGACGCTACAAAAGTAGAGCGACAGGGACAGCAAACGACGCCGAATTTCTTGCCGCTCTTTTGACATTTCTCTTCAGTAAGGTTTGCCATTTCATGATGAAGATATACGAGCCAACGAGCCGAAATTATTAAAATTTACTACCGAAATTCGGAGTCAGCGGCCTCAATGTTAAAAGCGCTACGTCCAATTTATGGTCGTCATAATCGTCCTAGCAGATCAACAATTGAGCGTCTAGTGGAAAAATTTGAATCCACAGGCACAGTACAAAATGTTCCCGTGCCAGTGAGACAAAGAAGTGCCCGTAGTATCGAGAATATTGCTGCCGCTGAGGCTTCAGTTGAAGAAAGCCCAAATGTGTCTCTCACACGTCGTTCTCAAGCGTTGGGCATCTCTGTGACGTTGTTGTGGCGAATTTTGCGAAAAGATCTTGGCCTACATCCTTACAAGATTAAATTGACGCAAGAACTGAAGCCGCTTGACCACCAGAAGCGTCGTATGTTCGTGAATTGGGCTGAGCAACAACTTGAAAATGATTCGGATTTTCATCGAAAAATCATCTTCAGCGATGAGGCTCATTTCTGGCTGAATGGCTTCGTCAATAAGCAAAATATGCGGTATTGGTCAGGCAGCAATCCACACGTACTCCATGAGTCATCATTGCATCCCGAAAAAATTATGGTTTGGTGTGGTTTATGGGCCGGCGGCGTTATTGGGCCGTACTTCTTCCGTGATGATCAAGACCGGCACGTTACTGTGAATGGGAATCGCTACCGTTCAATGATAACCGAATATTTTTGGCCCCAATTGGATGATATGGACTTGGAGGACATGTGGTTCCAACAGGACGGCGCCACAAGCCACACAGCGAATGTCACAATCAATTTATTGGAAACCAAGTTTGGAGAACGTTTTTTTTCATTTATCGCTACCATTGGTATTTGAGGTTATACCAGATGTTGTGTGCAAATTTCAGCCTCTGAAATCAGTTCTGAGATAGACCTAGGAACAAAATTGGTCTAATGGGTTCGGACGGACGGTCAAAAGCGAAACTTATAAGGTTCATTTTCTTTCCCCTTGGATACGGTACCTTAAAAAGATAACAAAGTGACAGCTGACAGTTCGGGAATAGTAAAAAATCGGCCTGGCCGATGCTTTGATACCCTCCACTGCATACAAGTCATGCAAAATACCAGAACTACTTGACCGACATAGTCTATTTTTAACACCAACCTGACGACGATAAAAAGAAGTCCTTTCACCAAATTTCATTCGCCTATGTCAATTCCTTTCGCCGCTATCGTGCTTTCAACAGACAGACAGACAGACAGACGGACATGGCTAAATCGATTCAGAATGTGATCCTGATTCAGAATATATATACTTTATGAGGTCTCCGGTGACTCCTTCTTGGCGTTGCAAATGTATTGGCAAAGTGAGCAAAGTTGAGCAATATTTGTCAGTTACAGTCCGCAATTTCATGGAACTCATTTTCATCTTGATGGCTTAGTTAACCGTCGCATTTGGGGGTTCAGAAAACCCACAGTAATTGTTGAGAAACAAATGCATCCACAACGCGTGACTGTTTGGTTCGGATTTTGGGCTGGAGGCTTTATCGGACCATTCTTCTTCGAAAATGCGGTTGGTCAGGCAGTAACAATTAATGGTAAAACATCCACGCTCCACTTAACCAAGTTAGGCAAACCCTTTTAAACTAAAACAGTTTGAAATGCCAAATTCTAAGATACTTGGGACACAGATAGGTTCACATGGGGGCAGATTCCGTATAACAATAACCGTCGGGACCATATCGTTTTTAAAACTTTGATGACCATAAAGTTATATTCTGAACGAATTTGTTTCAATATCGTCAGCTTTCATTACATTTCTGGAATATGAATTGGATGAAGGTCTCAAAATCGCAATTTTGCCACTTGGTTGCTGCTTTTGGAGGTCTATCGTTCCGAAGATAATCGTCTGAAAAGTTACGGAATGAGTGCCCTGGCCAGCTAAAGTCCCTACCGCATTAAACCCTTTCGATCACGTTCTTAGTCATGCATCGCTCTGGGATTGCTGTCCCTCTGAGAAAGAATTATTTGAGAGGTTCACTCGCCTTTCACTCCTTTATCATATGCCCCAAGCAGGAGTGGCAGCACTTAACTTGATACAACCGAGCTCTGGCAACATCTAATTTGTCTCAATCGATTGTATCAAGTTACGTACTGCCACCCGAGTTACTCCTTTAAACTTCAACTCTTTCCTTCACTGCTTACGCCCTGGTAAATAAAATCCACAAGTCTCCACAATAAATGCAATTTTCCAGTTTATTCGTGAAGTGTTAGCGAAATTAGCGATGGGAACTGTGACGTCCCCAGTGAAAAAAAATGATTAAAATAAACGCGTGACAAATATTAATAGTACGAATCAGTTATAAGAGTTATTAATCATAGTTAATACATGGGCGACCCGTCCCCTTCTTAACCCTTAAGACTTGTCATGCCGGCACGCATGACTTCGTCGACAAGCAGGAGGTTACTGGCGATAACGGAACAGGAATTGAGGATTTGCTTCTTCACGATGTAGTTGTCGTAGATCCCCAAATCGACCGGCTTCATTGCCTCGCCGGTGGCCAAATCCAATCCAACTGGGTCTGGGTTTAGACGATCCTCCTCGGTCAGCTTCACAATTGTGTCCTGTGCATCGTAGCCACTGTTGATGGCCAAGTTCTTGGGGATGACAAGCAGAGCTTCCGCAAAGGCTTGCACTCCGAGGCGGACCTTTCCCTTGATGGTGTCCTTGAACTTCATCAACTGGTTATAGGCGCGGACCTCATAGGCACCAGCGCCGGGAATGAGACAGCCATCGTTGATGGCGTTGTTAATGGCCCGCAGACCGTCACGAATGGCGTCCTTGATCTGCACGATGGTGTGCTTGTTGGGGCCCTTGATCAAAATAGTCACCGACTGCGGGTTCTTGCAGTCCTCCACAAACGTGTACTTGTTCTCCCCCAAGACGTGCTCGTAAACAACGCCAGCGTAGCTGCAAGTGTACAGAATATATTTTGAGATAAATTCGAAAGTGATAGTCACAAAGCAAAACTCACCCCAAGTGCGACTCGTCCATCTCATCGAACGAGTTCAATGCGAGGCCGCCGCAGGCCAAGGCCAAACGTTCCATGTTCCTCCTCTTGGCGCGACGCAGCGCCATGATGCCCTCCTTAGCCAGAGCGTCCAGCGACATCGGGTCAATTCCCTTCTGGTT
Source organism: Cheilosia impressa (assembly GCA_948293265.1). Lineage (NCBI taxonomy): Eukaryota > Metazoa > Arthropoda > Insecta > Diptera > Syrphidae > Cheilosia > Cheilosia impressa. The sequence goes on from OX411882.1 coordinate 4,322,327, forward strand.
GATCACAACGAACGTCTTGTCAGTGCCGTCGCAGAGCTTCTTCTTCAACTCGATGATCTTCTGCACGCGCTGATCGATAAACTCACGCTCGGCCATCACAAACTTCTCACGCTCCTCGGCGGTCTTGTAGAAGAACCCAGAGTTTACCTCGGACTTCTCGTACTCCAGCGAAACGTTGCACGTCAAGATGTAGGCGTTCTCCAGTCGCTTTGGCATGTCTGGATGCCTGGTGCCGTGATCCATTACAATACCACGCACCAGACTGGTGTCGGTGGCGGTCTTGTGCTGCATCTCCATCAGCTCGACCATGTGCAAATCAATTGGCTTCTCCTCCTGGCGAATGGCCAACAGAGCATCCACGCACACTTGGGACAACAACTCAGCCAAGCTGGAGTGGACTTTTGTCTTCAAGCTGGTCCTCGCCACATCGATGAGGCTCTTCTTGTTGACTTCGATGGGAATTTTCACGCTTTCCAGGATTTCCAGAGCCTTCTCCTTGGCTTTCTCGATTCCCTCGGTGAGGATACGCGGGTGAAGCCCCTCAGTCAGGAAAATGTCAGCCTGCTTCAAGAGCTCACCAATCAGCAGCACGGTGCAGGTGGTGCCGTCGCCAGTGCAGTCATCCTGAGCGGTACTCGCACGAGCAATCATGGAAGCGGTCGGGTGCTGGATCTGCATCTCGTGGAGGAGCACGTTGCCGTCCTTGGTGATTTTGATGTCACCAGCGCCAGAAACCAACCTGAATAGAGACGTACATTTGCGTTAAAACTTGTTCGCAACATTTTGCGTTGACCCAGACACTTCACTCATACTTGGAATGGTTGTGAAACTGCGTGATGGATTATAGCACAAAGGGTTACAACTCCACTGGAACCCCCGAACGATCGTTTTCGAGTTAGTCAGAGGCAGTATGTACAGCGTAAACTGTTTTGTCTGGGAGAAGTGCCCGAAAGAAGCTACCTGCATGAACGACTTACGTCCAGTCTAAGTAAATTTCTCATCAATCCTTATTGGGATATACATATATCTATTTGCAGTCTAGCCGAAAACGATTCGTTTTTCTGTTAGCCCCGTGATCAGACTCAACGAACTGAAAATTGCATTCGTCGATTCAAATTGCAGAGCCATAAGCTTTACTCTAGCGCATGTTTTATAGCAAATTTACACAATTGACATAAATTCACTGGCTAAATGCGCAGACTTTACAAATGAAAGGGAAACATGTTTTACAAAGGGCTTCTCCGGACCTGCATGACACATTCCACGCAACAACATAACCTCAAAATCGACACACCCCAGTTCACACAACCATCTGCAGCAGTTTTTGGCAATTTTCTCAATCAAAAAGTGCCCCTTTGGGACTTTTGCATGTTTTACATGGTTTATGAAGAGAAAAACCATAAATTACTTACATTTTCATGGTTCCCTTTGGTCCCAAGTTAGTTCTCATCACATCCTGCAATCCCTTGGCTGCGGAAATGTTTATGGCCAAAGCCTGAGCCGCACGTGCGAACTCAGCTTTCGGATTCAATAAACTTATTGATGCCATTTTGCTCAAGAAATTGTTTAATCAATCCAACAGATTTAATGGGAAATAATTTTCAGAACTTTCGAGATCTAACACTGGACGGCAAATTGAAATCGAAAATGTGACCAGACGATGAGACGAACGCCGATTCTTTTTTTTTTTTACTTGACAAATAAAATGGGTTCCACTTTTGATAAATCCACAAATGTTTTGTTTTTGGGATGTTGGTGGGCCTTTTTATTGCGATGGGTGGGTTCAGTGAGTGTTTTGGTATCACAACTAGTGTTTTTTTTAAAAGAAACTTTTTATACTCGAATTTGCAACAGGATAAACGTTGTTTTGACAGTCAACAATACAAAAATGTATATTCCTTAAGAAGCGTCAATCGCAAGACTCGGTTCTACAAGAGGTACCTTTTAAAACTCTTGCCGAGACGTTGGCAAACATATGTATAACAATTTCAGCAGCATAACGTAAAAACTGGGGGCAAATTCCGCATATCAACGATCGGCTAAACGATATCGTTTTTGAAACTTTGACCACCAAAATAAGTCATATTCTGCTCGAATCTTTTTGACAATCGTCAGCTTTCATTATATTTGTGGAAAATGCACTGGATTGAGCTCTCAAACTTGCAATTTTAGCACTTAGTTGCTAGTTTTGGAGGTCTATCGTTTGAAAAATTGCGGAATGAGTGTCCTGAAATCACTAAGAACACACAGAAACAAAACAAACCTCAGCGAAGCAGACAAAAGTGCGATATTAGCCGTTTGAAATTTGAAAAGTTACAAAGGAGGTATCAATTTCCAACCCCCATCTCTATGGCAAAAGCTTTTATTTTCATCTTCCTCTAACTTGCGTCTTCGCACTGAACACACTTATCCATTCAGACTATTGTGAATGCTGTACAAGCGCACTCCATCTGACATTTGACATCTGCGGGGCGAGCGATGGAATTCGCTGCCTTCCAAAAAAGATTGGCGGTGGCGGCGTCTTAAGGACATGTTTTGCAGAATTTGTGAAAAAATCCCAAGACATCAAAATTGAAATAGATTCGCAGGAGCCCTATTTATCTAAATTGCAAATTGAACTCTGCACAACGTAGCTAGCCCACTCGGGTAAGTGGAAAATAAACAAAAGTGCACCGAAGAATGTTTTTCTTCGCCCAAACAATTGTTTCTCTGTTCGATTTTTTTTTCTTCTATGCTTCCATATTAAGCATCATGGCCCTTCCTTCGCAATTCCGTGATCTATGCCGAGCTTGTATGAAAAGGCGCGACGATATGCGAATGTTTTTCTTTTCGCGAATTAACTCGGTCGATGTTGCCTCAATGCTGACAAAAATTGCTTTGCTGCCTGTCGAACCGTCGGACAGCTTGCCAAAAGTCCTGTGCAGTGTATGCATAAGGAAGCTAAATGACGCGTACAACTTTCAGCAGATGTGTATCAAGTCGCACATAACATTCAATGACATGCTGCAGACACAGCAATGGCCTGCGGATATAATTAAGAAGGAGCCCTGTGAGCTCACAATCAGTGCAGTTGAATCTCAAGCCGATATTGACGAAGATAAGGCAGCTAATTTGGCAGCAGAAGCTGCGGATGGAACAGTATTTCTCGAACCGAAATTAGAACCGGACAGCGGGGACGAGTCTCAAGGGGAGTCGATAAAAACCGAAAAGGGTACCAGGTGAGTCTTGCACATGCACAGCCAGATGGACGCTTCTTATTGATTTCGCTCTAGGAATGGTGTGAAGTCTAACAAGTTCACATGCAACTTTTGCCGCGATGCGTTTGAGACATGGAACGAACTGACAGTACACATTGCCCTGCATAAAACGAAGAGCAGTGCTCCAGATGACAGCAGGTAAGTGTGGCCGTCAGAAGTAGAATTGCAATAAAATTTGAGCAACTCGCAGCTGTGAAGTGCCGGAGAAGAAACGGAAAATCTCGCAAGCGAGCACCTCCAAGGAGGTGTTCCCCAGTGAATTGGGCTTCAGAATTGAGAACTTTGCTGACGACGGGCGCAGCGACAAGTAAGTTGTTTCCCCCTGCATGCTATCATACTGACTTTGTTTTTCGTAGCAACTCCCTTGATGGCCTGCCCCTGGAGCCGATATGCAATGTGCAAGTCAAAGAAGAGGTCAATTCCGAACAGAGTGCCTCGGAATACGAAGAAGAGGACAATGAAGACTCAGTCAAGTAAGTTGCTCGGCTCGGCTGACAGACTCGAGTTGATTCGGTCCTTTTTTTTTAGCAACACATACGCTCCCCACGGAGAGAATGAAGGCGATGACGACGATGAATATCAAATGCCCGTCAAAACAGAAAAACCAGAAGGCGAGGGAGGGCGCAACTTCGTGAATTCCAAGAGTCCCGTCTGCGAAATGTGCGGATTCAAGCCAAAAATCCCAGCGCTGATGCACGCCCATGTACGCAACCGCCATCCCGACAACTACATGGAATATGTGGACAACTTGAAGACGTACGTTGTTGAGTTTTATAAACAAATTCCAAATTTAATTCGTGTTGTTTCACAGTTCTGGGGAATGGGTTGTCAAGTGTAGAATCTGCGACGTTTACCTATTCAGCAGCACCATCTATGGACAGCATTTGAAGTACACCCATTCGTAAGAGTTTCCCGCGGCTGTTCTCAAGAGTAACCCCCTAAGATTCATTTTTGCAGGCAAATTGTGAACGACTGCACGGGATATTTCGAGTGCAACATGTGCGATCAGACCTTCAGCAGTAAAAATGACTTCTTCCTGCACAAGAACCAGGCCCACAAGTAAGTTGTTGAGCGGGCGATCTTAGTGCGGTATTTATTTCTGTATACATCTCCCAACAGCTTGAGACGCATCAACAAAGCCAAGCAGATCTTTATGTGCCTGCTGTGTGACAAGCAATTTGGACGGTATTCGAATCTACAGCATCACGAGGAAACGCATGAGGCCAACGGCACCTCTGCCACAACTCCACGCAACAGTAGTGCGGCCAACAGCGGAATAAGCGGAATGCTAAGAAAAAGGCGAATTGAGCCAACACCACCAGTCGATGTTCCGGCGACGCCAGTCATTCTCACCTTGAAAACGTCGCCCAAGAAGACGTAAGTTGCACAAGCTTACAGTTTGTGTTAAATGAAAGAGAGGGCAACTTGCGCCAGTACATTCTGAATTGAAATAGGATGGAGAAATGTCCGAAAATGATGTGCGATGTGGATTCTGAGCCACGAAGAACAAAAAATTAACGCAATTCCAACTAATGAAATAATTCAACTCCGGAGTTAGATCTAGAGAAAGTTTTCTGGTGGCGTGTCGTCTTTTCCGTGAGCGAGACGTGACGCAGTTAGTTTTTGTTTATCGACATAAATTTATGAACTTATTTGCTTGCCCACGGAAGCGGCCATTCGACCCAAGTAGATTCGACCCAAGTATATTCGGCCCAAGTAGATCTAATAAAGGGGTGCCCTTCCTTCTGAGATTAAGTGTAACGAGCGCGACACTTTGTGGACTGTAATGCCGCAGCGGATATCTACTCTGAGAATGTAGGGAAGTTGCTCGGAGTGAAAGGACTGCTGGGTAGTCGTTTGAGTCAGAGCTGGAAGCGTCCCAAAGAAGGTATCACTCCATACAAGATAGTTAGACGAAAACTGCACAAGAACAATTGGAAATATCCAAGCGCGGTATCCAAATTTTAATGGATATCATCAAAAGCAACACTACTTCGCTGAGCGCCACCAAGTTGTGTTAAAAAGTCGATACAATCATGCAACAGTTTCCTTCGTAGATCCACTTGATCATATTTCGTTTGTCAAATGTTTCCGAGTGTACTTCTTCTTTGCACGGCTTTTGTGCGAAGCATAGTCCTGGCCAATGGCGCATGTAATTTTTGTAATTTTTTAAAAATGATCTGAGTTGAGAAATGCTTGGACAGAGCAACTATCTGCTACCACCTACCTGGGGGCTAGTACGTCCTCACGACTAAGCACAGCCAACCTTTCCGATTCTGTGGAATTTATTGCACTCAGTAGAGTTCTCATTCACAACGCCATCATTCCCGGTCTGTCCCTAGCTACCTGCCTCGTGTTTCTTCCACCTAGGCTGCGTTCACTCTCTAATTATGTCCACTTAGGACGGTGTTATCCCCTGCAGCGTTGTCCTCCTTCAGAGGTGGATCCAAAGGGTATTCGGACTGGTGCGTTGTTGTCCAACGACTCGGCGTGAGCTAGCCATCTCAGCCATTTTCAAAATGGTTCGCATTCGGGTCTTGTGGAATGTATACTTGGTTCCAGATTACTTCTTAGTTGCCTTCCTAGCCCAGGGAGTCAGCGAAAAGCAAGAGGGAACTGCGGCTTAACCTCTGCGGCGATGACAATTTGCGAAGTCACTGTGGAGTCCATGTAGACTGCTTTTCCACGAGTCGCCGATGCCCACAGTCCATACACCTTCTTTCTATTTCCCGCTAAAGATTTGCTCCATGTTGCTTGATGCATCATCTGCTTCTGTTGCGTCATCTATTGGCGATCACTTGGTAACTACGTTGACGCCTAAAGCTGTGTGATTGCTTCACTGCTCGACTGTGCGTTGCACTTACAATAACTCGATGACGTGTGCAGGGTCATTCACACACTTTTGCCGCTTTGACAACGAGGCAAAAGTGTGTCCAATGTCTTTTGTTATTTCCCCAAACTCACATCTTGAATATTTTTTTCTTTACAGCGAAGTTATTATCTCGGGGGGAAAATTCCAATGCCAAGCGTGCGACAAATCGTTTGGCAACGAATTCGGCCTGCGAGTGCACATCGGTTGCGTGCACAAGGGAATGGAGAAGCTGCCGCCGAAAACCGAGGCCAAAATAGAACACAAACCCGAGCCCAAACCGAGCACCATCATCACATATACTCCCCCGTAAGTGTTTGATGTGCAAAACATCTGTCTGACAATTGAAACTATTCCTTGGTGTTCCTCTTTGCAGCAGCAGCAACAACATCACGCCCAGTGGCAAATTCCGATGTCACGGATGCGATAAATCGTTTGCCACCGAATTCGGTCTGCGAGTGCACATCGGCTGCGTGCACAAGGGAATGGAGAAGCTGCCCCCGAAAGTCGGCGGAAGCAAACCAACTGCTGCCATTGCCCAAAAGCCTCCGCCACCACCGGTAACTGACAGCTACTGCGAGCTATGCGAGAAGCAGTTTGACTCGATAGCGGATTGTCGCTCCCACATGCAGAAGCACTACGAAGTCGCTTACACATACCGAGAGTAAGTGCAGAGGCTGGGCGCGTTCCATTGTCCATGTTGTTTTGGTTTTGTATTATTTTGTTGTTTTCTGTTTGTTTTTCGTTTCTTCTTTATTTCGAATCCTCTCCTTAGACGTACAATTCGCTGTAAGGAGTGCAAGCACGAGTCCAACACTCGTACGGAATTCAAGCATCACATCAAACAAAGGCACAAGGAAATTTACAGGAAACGCATTGCGGGCCTTGCAACAATGGATCCGAAATTCGAAGCGTGTAACTTGTGCTTTATGCCGGTTTTCTATACGAAAACTGTCCGACACATCAACTCACATTACATGAGAGAGAACGAGAGGAGAGATGAGTAAGTTGTTAACCAGTTGTATGAACCATGAGAGACTTGTTGTGAGCTTCATCTTCATCCGAGATATTCCTTGCCATCACTGTCCTGCGTTTCATTTTTGTGTCCCGCCCCAGAGCGACTAACTCGCTCCTCTGTCATGGTGGGTTCTCTCGAAATATGGCCGTCAAGTTAGAGTTCTGTGTGTCTGTGGATCGTCCACTTGACAATCATCTCCTTCATTGCCTCAAACTCGTTGTTTATATGTGCGTGGTTATGGTGCGCAGACAAATTCTTCATTTTCCGTGTTTTCTAAATTTATTCTCACGACCAGCAGTTCAATGTGCAACCCCCGCCAAACATGCATTCAAATCGCGATTATTCTTCTTGCAGTTCCGATGAACAACTCGCACCAAGCCCAACAAAATCTCCAAGCATCATCTCAAAGCTGATGAAGATCGTGCCCGCTCTACAGCCTCCGAACGGCAAGACTATCAAACACAAGTGCAAAATATGCTCCAAGTTCTATCCGGACAAGTCGTCGCTCATGAAGCACATGCTGACGTTCCACAAGAAAGTCGAGTAAGTGCCACGCATGCCTCCCCAAGACGGAAATACTTTTTTTTTATTCCCCATATCTTCCAGCGGACGGAAGCACTTCAACTGCAAAATATGTTTCCGTTCGATCACTGGCTTGCAAAACTTCAACTCTCACATGCGGTCACACCGGGGTGACTATCCCAAAACCAAACCCAAGCAGTAAGTCACTCAAATCGAGGAAAGTTCGTGCTAATGCGGGTCTCTTCTTTTTCCAGCAACCACGCTTGCCACTTGTGCTCGGGAGTCTTTGGCGAAAGGGAGGACCTTCAAAAGCATCTAGTTGTGGCGCATAGTTTCAATCCAATGATATTTTATCAGAAATGAAATGCACGCCACGTATTGGACATAGACGTAGGGAATAAGCTATACATTTAACTGTTTAACCTTAAATATACTAATTAATAAACGTCAGAAGTAAAGTAGTAAGGATGTTATTTGAATCGCGTAGGACTTGGCAAATATGCGAAACCACATTTTACGAACAAGGATATATTTTAATAAAACAAAGAAGTGTTTGTTAATTGCATAACTACCTTTATAGAGAAGCAATTGTGGTTTTATTTTCTTCTCACTGGTGGATCTCAGTTGTTGGATCGATCAAACTCTTGGTTATTCGAGAAAGCTGGGACATATTTCCCTTCGAACACATTTTTATTAGGTCCGCAAACAATCCGCCACCTAAACACCTATCGCTGTCAATGCAATCAAAATGACGTTGGAAAGAGCTTTCGGTTATACAAGAATTCAAATCCGCCATCAAAAGCGATCCGCCGCGCATTTGGGAATAGTCCCTAGTTGTTTTCTTTTACAGGGACTGAAGGTGGAGCCTCTTGCTTAACGTTTTACTACACAGTTGGATAAATATCTCATAATGGCAGACAACTTGGCCGTATGGGATATGAAGTGATATTTCAGTTCTGCACTGTTAAATGGCAACGACCTAGGGGCGACCTTTACGAAGAAAAGATAAATTTGTTCTCATAGACGCTTGCGACACCTACGCAAAAGAACGCTTAAGCGAAAGTGACATCTAGTGCAATTCTCTAATGCAAAAGAAAACCGAGCGTACACAGAAATGGAACTAGCGGATCAACTTAATCGACTGCGAACTAAAAACAACTTTTTCTTGTACCGATTATAGTGTAGGGTGGAATGTAGCGTGGAACCTAAAATGGTGAAGTGTAAACAACCCATCAGTCACCAAATAATTTCCACTTCCAATTGGAGACTCGAATCTGTCAAATAAGTGGAGAGTTAAGTGAACTCACTCTAGAACCAGCGAATTTGTTCGGTACGAACCGGAGTAATCTAAAAACTTCGCGGTAGATGGCGAAGCGGATATAAAAAGGCTGATTTGAGAACATGGAGGGACAGTAGTATCAACACCCGGACTTGAACACCCTGAGGTAAACCCAGACAACGATGCATACTACCAGTATGAATCCGAGAAGCCAACCACAATTTATGTAAAATAGATATAAGAAAACAATCATTGTACACCCTTGGGCACCTATTGTTGAGCCAACACATTTAAATATTAACTATTCACCATCATTTGTCATTTGTTACCTAGTTTAAGTCAAATTGTATATACCAAAAGTTCAATAAAAGCAAATGTAACATGGAGGGACAGTTGATTTTTAAACAGTGATTGGTAAAGTTCGAAGTAGTAATCGCTTGTGTAGATAAATAAGTGTAAAGTAATACAGTGAATTATCGAGGCATATCCCTGCTTAATGTCGCATACAAGATCCTATCCAACGTACTGTGTGAACGTCTCAAACCGTTCTGCAACACACTAACCGGCACGTACCAGTGTGGCTTCCGGCCCGGCAGATCGACTATAGACCAAATTTTCACACTGAGGCAAATCCTGGAAAAGACCAATGAATTTCAAGTCGAGACTCACCACCTATTCATATATAGCATTCATCGTCAGGAGCTTTATGTGGCGATGGCCGAATTCGGGATCCCGGCAAAACTGATCCAGCTATGTAGCGTGACGCTGGAGAACACACGCTGCAATGTGCAATTTGGAAGTAGTTCCTCCGAACTATTCCAAACATGCACCGGATTTCGGCAAGGAGACGCATTATCATGTGACTTCTTCAATCTCGTGCTAGAGCAGATAGTGCGCAGTGCAGGTGTCAGCACGGAAGGCACTATCTTCAACAAATCAGTCCAGCTACTGGGGTATGCCGTGATAGAGGCTTTTACGGCGATTGAAGAACAGGCGAAATTCGTTGGTCTTGTAGTAAATGAGGACAAGACGAAGTACATGCTATCAACAAACAAACAAGCATCTATCCACCGCCTAGGACAGAACGTCACTATTGATAGCAACAATTTCGAGGTAGTTAAGGAGTTTATCTACCTCGGAGTAAACATGAACTCCACAAATGACATCCTAGTGGAGATCCGGCGAAGAATTACCCTAGGAAACCGCTGCTACTTCGGTTTGGCAAAGCAATTGGGTTCAAAACTCCTAACTAGAAGGACAAAATGTATGCTTCACAGAACCCTTATCCTGCCAGTCCTGCTTTATGGCGCCGAGTGCTGGACGATAAGCAGGAAGGGAGAGCTGATACTGGGCTCCTTCGAAATAAAAATTCTTCGGCGGATATTTGGTCCTGTTTGCGAGGAGGGCGAATGGAGGAGAAGATACAACCGCGAACTCTATGAGCTGTACCAAGATGTGGATGTAGTCCAAAAGGCCAAAATACGTCGACTACATTGGCTCGGCCACATCGAGCGAATGGACAATAATGCTCCAGCTAAGAGGATCTTCGAATCCTAGCCGCCAGGTTCGAGACGACAAGGAAGACCGAACCTCCGTTTCAAAGACCAAGCCATCGCGGATGCCAGAGCGCTTGGTCTGGATAACTGGAAGCAGCGTGCCCGGGATCGCAGAGGATGGAAGGCTGCAGTGTCTCAGGCAGAGACTCTTCATGGGTCGGGAGCCCGTTAAATAAAGTACCATTTTTACGGTCTTTTCCATTCTTACTCCAAAAGTAAAGGAACAGACCTTATATTTAAACAAACCTTTCACCTTTTGGTTACTTAGATCTCTAGAGGTAGAGAATTGATATCAATTTTATTATAAAGTTTGACATTTAAGTTATCTAGTCTAGAAGGCGGGCAATGTCGAAAGAAAGAAATTTGATAGAAAGGGCAATTCCATTCTGCACTCGAAAACGCCATAAGAATTTGAAATTACGAGTGTATTATTTTGTACATGTCAATAACTTCTCCTTCAGTACTAAATAATATCGAGGTGGGTTCTAATGCTCACAGTTCAAGTAAACCGGGTCGGCTCAAAAACGAGGTGTAGTTCTTGTTTGTGCCATAAGTGGAACTAAAATTGTTTTTCAAAACTTTCAGAACGATTCAGCTTAAGAAGCGCTTTTGAAATATATTTCTGCCACACAGACAAAAAGAAAATTCATATTTAACAGTTTAGAAATTGCTTACAAATTTAATACTCTCTAATTTTTCTATAACTTTGCAAAACAAACATAACAAAAGCAGTTCCAAATTGAAAGAACTTACATTATGAAAGATTTGACAGGTTCAAATTCTATCAATTTTATAGAGAAACCAATTTCGCTCTCTTTTGTCCGAATTTACTGAAAACGGAGCTTGGACAAAATGTAGCCAAATTTGACTAAACATTGACTAAACAAAAGCAGTATCGTAAGGAAACAAAAAATCCAACATATGAAGAAAAATCTTATGGGACATGAATTCGCGTGACACATGACGTCTCAGCTCAAAATCGCACATGCAGCTTTAATTAGCTGCGAGTAGACGACAAGAGGCGTTTTACCTATAAATGATCTATATAGATAATTGATTTCCATATGGTTGACAACAAAAGTACGAGATCCACCTGTTGCTGTTAACTATGGAAATCAATGGGGACGTTCAAGTATCTAGTTTAGTAAGTCTGACAGCTGTCTGACTGGATGTATCTCGGTTTTAATTGGGGGAAATCGGTCAAATGAGCAGCTGTTTCACTTGACGTTTATGGACGGGTAGCCGACGAATCTAGTCAAGAAATTCGTGACTGAGTACTAAGTTGACAGTTCGCATATGTGGCTGACGCAGAAAAAGTGACGTTCACGACCAATCTAGTTTCTGCATTCAGGTTACATCTGATCCAGACCAATCTAGTCGACTTAAGATAACTAGATTCTTGAATACGGTCAATGTTCTATATGGAACGTGTTTATAAAATAAAAAACGCCCATTTTCTCATGTGACAATCGCAGTTCACATGAATACTCGCATCTAAATGAAGACGCATGTGACCGTCACAAATAAAGCGACATATAGCATTTGTGACAGACTTTAACGTCAAAGTGGTCTCTGAGTTGTGTACAAATTTTCCGTCACGTGGTTCATTTGATTGGGCGCTGTCAGAGCACTTTTATTTTGCTCTAGGTCACTTTTTATGTCGTTTGGTACCGAAGAAAGCAAACATTTTCCGATTTCAGATCACTTTTGCGAATCTGGATTTTTTTCTCAGAGTTGCTTCAGATTTATCAATTCCATTTGAGCTGACAACTGGTGGAAGTTGTCTACGTTTTCGTAAAATTCCTCAACTTTAAAGAAATGAATTTCATCGGGTGGATCTATTTTTGTTAGTTTTAATCGATAAATGTTTGGAAATCAGCTCAATTTTCAAATAAAGTGACGTTTTTATGTTCCATAAGACACACGAAATCCGAAATCTTAGAGCGAATCTGAATACCAATCGAATACCACATCAGTCTACCTTGCACCATCATTTTTCAAAGTAAGATCGAAAGCATAACGGATCACTTAATGTTATGTCACCGCACAAACACCTGTCAAAGCAATTCAACATTTTTGTTAACTAAAAAGGCGCCGCAAAAGCATACCGAGGAAAAACCGCAATCGCGTTAAGCGAATCTTTGTCTATTTATACAGCGAGCTGTCACTGGAATGCCCACACTCCATAATCAAACAATAAACAAAGTATACTCATTTTAAGGAAGACTTTCTTTCCAAAGAAATTGCAATTAACCGATCGACATTTCATTTGTCCTGTTATGCATCTCAATTCACTTCGCAAGTGCACTTTGATTAAATTTAATTGGTCAATGCGAACGGAGCGAAATGTGCTCGGCCAACAAAAATGATGTAAGTGATCGTGGGGCTTATTCAGCCACCTTCTTGTCGGTTTTAATTAAAACAGAAGCTATTCCGCGGATGACCCGTAATTAATTTCTATTATCAAACGCGGAGTGTACGAGTATATATGCAAATCAAGAGGAGCGTGACTATGGGTTTTTGTAAAGTTATGTATATGAGGAATTGGTATCGTTAAGTCATAACCAAACACAGGTGGAACTGCCAAATGAACTCAACGCAAACATTGACCACTGGCAATGTGTGAATATTCACGAGCTGTTCAAAAACAACATCCGTCACATTTTCTCAGCCGCAACCAACAACACCAGAGGGAAGAAAGCGAAATGAGGAAGTAGGCAGATAATGTGCGCCTATACGAAAATTGTGTGCGGCGAGCTTATGAGCGAAAGTTATGTCCATTGTGAATGTTTCCATAAAGATCAGAGCCGACAATCATGCCGTGTAGTTTTTAAATTACCACCTTTACTCAAAAACATGTTTCGCCCCCTAGGTGGCTCATCAGTTCATGTCCGCCAATGTTTGCTCAGTGGCTTGGCTATCATTGCTAAGAGCAAACGTCAACAAATCCAAGCGAAACAGTTTACTAAGCAACAGGCGATGGGCCGACTTAAATTAAATAGCAATAAAATCAATTTACATTGTTCTCGTGGTGTAGGTTATTGTTATTGCCAAGATGTGGAGCACCTCTCAAGCGTGTATAGATGACTACCTGCCCACAGCATGTATACCAACTAATTCAAGCTAACCAGAGCGGCATTTTATGGCGGAAATAAAGTGTATTAATTGCACGGGCAATCAACTATCAAAGTGTAATAAAGCAGACTACGAGCGTCTAGGTGGATACACACAAGTCCCAATGCATGTACTGGACTTGTGCGGGTTTGCTATAAATGTAGATGGGCAGGGGGCGCATGTAGAGTTCATTCACTAGAAGAAGACATATTGGAAAACTACGCAAGTGCATGACGTTGAAAATTGAGGACGAGCGAGATTACAATTGGTCATGGGTGTCATGTACCTCTCCATATAACTCTTTTGTCGTTTATTTTAAGACGTTTTATTATTTATTTATTTATTTGATTTATTTTAACATATATAATAAGCTGTCTTCTAAAAATGCAGAACGAATTTCTTTGGGAGCTACACAAGCACATAGCTCTGGGAAATGCTCAGTATTTTTCTATGCGGCATTTTGTGTTTTTTTTTTTCTAATTCAGTATGTCTGTGCCAACTGAAAATACAGTTTGTTTAGATGACTTTGGCAATGACAATTAAACCTAGCGCATTTTAAATATTTCCGAAAATAAACAAAAACGCATGGGAACATGATAGAGTGCTGCGGGTGATTTAAATTTTAAATATACAGTCGCAAGAAATGTCAGGAAAGCATTTTAAAATTAAAAGCGGGACTGTCTTAAGCGGGCTATTAACTAGTTTAGTTTAGTTAGCTAAGTGTTATTAGGTAATAAACACATTTAAAAACAAAAGTCCTTTCTGACCATATTATAATTTTATGTACTGCTAGTGGCCAACTTCCCGTTGGTTCCAACATTAGTGCTAGCGCTCTTGTTTCAGGGCGGAATAAATTGGAAACAAATTAAAAGAAGCAAAAATTAAGTACAGGCTGGCACAAAATTAATCATCCAATTTTATTTTTGAATTATTACTAAATAAAAAAAAATTATTTTGAGTGATAATTGATTTACATTTTTTTCTGTTTAAGAAACATGAGATGATATCCGTCAAGTGGTTGCCGCCAGTGTTGATAAACATTTGTGACCGCTTCGCATTTTCCATGACTATAACTGATAACTGTTCGCATTCCTGTCGAATAGTCTGCTTAAGGGCTACGATTGTGTGAGGCTTGTTGGCATAAACAAGCGACTTCAAGTGGCCCCAAAGAAAGAAGCCTTGGGTGGGTTAAATTAGGCGATTTTGCAGGCCATCCCAAATCGATAAAACGGAAGACTACGCGTCCAGGAAACGCTTTCTTCACAATAGCGATTGTGGCTCGTTCTGTGTGTGCGGTTGCACCGTCTTGTTGAAACCATGTTCATTAAGCCCCGCGCATCACACGCGGATTTTCAATGCCCCAGAACAAAGTGTTTGCTTATTGACGTAACCGCTTAATGGAAATGCGACTCGTCGCTCATGATGATTCGAAATTCATGTTGCGCTGACACCACCGACCGATTATTGGTAAAAAAAAAATCGATACAATTATTCCACGCTCTTGCGGAGTATAGCGCTCCTGTCTGTTTTATAAGCACTTAGTTCACAAATGTCAAATTTAATTGACGTACGATGCCATTGCAAAAGTTATAACATCTTCCGATAGAGTGATTCATTTTGCGCCACCTTGTAGGTTTTTAAAGCATCAATATTAGCATGAGGAATTTAAAAACTGAAATATTTATACAAAAGTGAATTTGCATAATATTTACAAAAAAAAAGGAATACAAATGTAAAGCAACATAAAACACTCATTCAGAGCAAGAAATACATTACAATAAGATTTTTTATTAAATTTGTTTGGTAACATCTATTACTAACAATTATGAACTATACCACATTTTCGATGCGACATCTTTTGTAAAACATTCCGCAACAATTTGAATTTCAACCTTTCAACTTAGCAAATCAACTAACACCCAAGAGGTGTCGCTAGCATTGTATGGAGAAATCCAAGATGGTTGTCATTTTGATACACTTTTTATTCGCTTTGAACCTTAAGCGAGCGGTAGTAGTGTTGGCGTAATTTTTCGGACAGAGCTTGTAAAGAACTAACATTTCACTGGCAGTCCCCCTATAGTATGTCAATGTTTCTGACAATCAAATGTCCTAAATAACCTCAAACAGCAAATATCGCCAAAGCCCATTTGTACAAGATTACACACTTTGTGGGTGTTCCTGTACTAAAATACATTTGAAAATTTTAGTTAACTTGGCCCAAATTAAGTCAAACTCTGTTCCCGTATTCAAAAGGTGTACAGAAGAGAGCTAACGGATATTTTTGGCCCAAGAAATCGCTTTGAACGATATGTTGCTGTCATATTTCTAAAATTGCAATTTGGAAGTTGCTTTTTGTTACACTTTACTCCACTTTAGTGCTTCAATTGTAGTAAATTTGTACTTTTGAATTATTCCGCCTTAGAAATATTTACGCTTTTAAATTTTGTAGTTAAAAGCGTTTGAGTTTTTCCTGGGCTTACACCTGAGATCCCTACTAATTGTGTTCCAAAAAATTCAGGAACATACCTACTATTGAACCAAAAACTTAAATGTCAAAGAATTCATGTCAAAAACAGAATATAATCGATATCACAGTGACCAATTAAGTATTGATTCTCTGCAAACTTACACTCAAGGGACGATTTCCGTTTCAGAGTGGCCAATATTTGACCCGCTAAGTTTTGTCACGGGTCATGTCCAAGAATTATAAATTTTATTTTCGTTGCATATTTGTCTCAAATCAAATTTATTCAAACTTAAGTTGCACTTATGACGTTTTTCATTGAAGATCCAAGAGAACTGCACCCAAAATTTGGAAAAAGTTTATTATAAAACTCGTTAGGTTTAGCTTTATGGCGTCACCATAATGTGAAATATCGCCTTTTGTTGCTACTTTTGACTTGTTTGTATTAATCAGCCGTCATCAAATAACTAATAAATAAAAATACGCTTCTCAAAATCAATTTTAAAAACTGTATAAACAAACATATGCAAAAATATTTAAAATTTTCGATGCATTAAATATATTTTTTAATGCACATTTGGAATTTGTGTTTGACTGGCATGCGAATTTCCAATTCGCCATGAGCGGGGCATGCTGTTGAAATAGAATTGTAAGATAATCGATCTTCGTTTGAGGGCATCATTAGGGCACCTCTTTTTTAAGTACCAAAATCTATTTTTGGTTTCTTCGAATTGTTGCAGAAACATGTTACCAAATTAGAGAAACTACCCGCACGTGTAGTCATCTCCATTCTTTGCAGAGACATAAATAAATCATTCAAGCGTCAGCAAGCAGATCGTACCTATTTTTGGACGAACGTGCCGTAGATACCTTCGACTATACATAGTTCGTTCATTTCGAAGTGACCGACAGCGCCATTCGCCATTGTTGAAAGCGAATGCGAAAAACCCGTAACCCATTCGATGACACTGCCTTGACCGTGAATTTGAATGAGCCAAAGCGAACTGTTGGTGACATAATATTTGATCGGCGCATTAAAAGCTTAACCAATGTTTGGACAGATCTCAGGTAACGAGATTGGTTATCGAAGGGTTTTACTTAGACCCAATTCGGTAAAGGTCAATGGAGGAATTTTATCTGTGACTTATTTTTTTTCAATGCCAGACTAATTTTATTTAATATCTCATAGATATAAGTCGGTTACGCTGCGATGTTGACACTCACAAGTCGAGTACCAATTTCGTAAATTTGTTTGCAAAACAAAAACCCAAAAGCAGTTAATGTACTCAACAACTTCCAATTGCATCACATTGGAGCGCATGAGGCAGAGGCAGAGGCAGACCTTAGATCATATCTTTCCCGCTCTGGGAAACCCCTTCCCCCATTCAAACAACATATAAAGACAGACAACCGACACTAACAGTCATTAGACATCAGAGAAAAAAAGCTGCTAGCCGCAGGCAGACCAGACACCAGACCCCATGCATCTGTTCACTGACCACCACGCTGTAGCTGTAGCGCCGCAAATCTCTTCTTCTCTAGCCAGCAAACTATCGCTCGCACCGTCTAGCACTAGCACAGCCATTTCAGCACAGCCCAACTGCCTCTCAGTTGCTAACAACAATTCCGCGGCGCAACAACACGGTCTGTCGTCTGTCCGCCGGTTACTACATTTTTGTTAAGAAATTTGAATTTTTGCCCCCAAATCGTCTCCGTTTTCGTCTGCCGGATGTAAGTATCTGAGAGATGCTCTCTCTGTTTGTGTAATTCGTGAAGAAATGTGACGTAAAGTCGTCCTCGTTCAGTGTGAGATAACAGTAATTCTGCGTAACCTTCGCATGAATATCAGACATTCAGACGGACTGAACGAGAGATGATGAATATTCGACCCGTCGTTTGTGAGGCCAGTTAAAAAAATAGTATCGAAAGTGAAAGTGTCTACCGAACTTGGTGCATTACGTACGAGTATCGAGAAAAGCCGCTTTGTACGGTGGAATTTCTTCCCAGCCAAAAAGAACCATCCATTGTTCAGTGATGTGTGAAACGATATAGTGCGGCTTATTTTCGATGTTTTCTTTACCGTTTTCTTGTCATGGTAGTGAACCGATGGTGGTTTCGGTTTGTAAGGCAACAACTGCCTCTGGGTTATGCAATGCACGTTTGGCAACAATTTCTGTGTGCAGTGGATTTTCGCATGTACACATGCAGTATGGACTCTTGCTCTTGCTAAATCATTCACACTGTGGAAGTAGGCTAAAGTAATTTGAAAAATCGGACCAACTACCAACGAGTTTCTTGCTTCAGTAGTATATCTCTGGTGGTATTTAGACGCAGGGGTTGTGGGCGGGGCAGTCGCCGATAAAAATTGGGTTACACAAAAACCTAATGATAAATGAATTTGTCAAAATAAAACATTAAGTGACGGGCCAGAAACTGCGGCTACACTAATGAGCTCTTAGCATGTCTGTTGCAATAAATTTGACAGAATGATTCGGAAACTCCACCGGTACTCAATATTAATTGTTAGCTCTTTAGAGGACAGAAGATTAGAAAAGCAATCCACGTTTACATATAATTTGTGAAATTTTTAGAGCTAAAAAAATAAACAACCGGACACCAGAAATATTAAGGCTTCCTTTCAGACGTCATTAATCTTGATGAACAATTTTTAATGAAAACACCAGCCACCCGTGGCTTTGTTCAATTTATTTTATATAACGATTCTATAATGCTGTCGTTACATCGCATTACCCCCGTATTAATAAACAAATGTTCACAAGTAAGTCAGCTAATAGACATCAGGTAGCATACAAATATTTGACGTAACTGCTGAGTAACGAGTTGATAACTTTTACTCGGTGTTTATTAATATGGAGGTTAGAGACTAAGTCCAATGCTATTAATCATATTTCCAGGCTAGATTTTACGGACCGACAATTTTCCATATAAAATTACCCATTGTGACCCACAAAATATTAAGTGTGAAGGTTAAAAATTATTATTAGTAAGGCCCTAAGAGATAAGAGTCATTTTTGGGTGTGAATTTAATAGTTCTTCAGTAGTTGTATTAAATGTGAGTGTCCTTCATGCTCTAGTGGGATATGTGAGTAATTTTTTACCATAAATATTATAAACAAACAAATGGTATATATAACAACTTTATTAACAATAAAAATATATGTTTGGCGCAACAGGTTCGTCTACCGCAGGCCCAGCTACTACAAAACTGAGTTCTTATTTTTGGGACGAATGGAAGGGACCTATATTTTTATGGCGAAGCTCTTTCATGACATTTATACTCTCCGATGTTTGTCACATGATCGCCATAGGTGGCGCAGTAGAAAAAAAATCTTTTAACCTGAGACCATTTGCTCAGTAGTCCAGCAGTAACCACATAGCCATTGTGCCTCCATAAAAACGTCGCTGCCATTGCAATTGCGACCTGATAGGACGTTATTCTATCGAGTTCTGTATTTTAATGAAAGTGCTTCTGCTGTAATCAATTTTAGAGCTGGTGCTTCTCAGGTTTCCGTTCTTGGTCCACTTTAAATGTGCAAACTTGAGACTTTCCAAATTTGGCAGATCCTAAAGCGCTTAAATTAAGCCCCGCATACAAAAATGTCTCCAAAGATAAAATTAAGGAAAGCGGTTAAGCTAAATTTGTTAGCCACTGTACGAAAAATCTCTACAGAATTTCAGCAAGCGTATTAATGCAAAATACATTTTTCCACAGCAAAATTTTGACAGATCAGAGAAAATATCGGTATTTGCAGCAAAATATCCAACAAAGCAAATTAACAGTAGCAAGTCAATCAGCTTTACCAACACAGTTTTTTTTTTGACGGAACTTACACTGTCAAAATTAAGCAAACATTAATCGAAGTGGTGGAGAGAAACATTGGAGACTCGCTCAATTTTACCTTTCCTTAAACAGCATAGTAGCCTTAAAGCTTAAACGTACTGTGATGACTGATGATACAGTTGTACATTTACATAGCATGATTTCGGTCTAAAAACTTAATACACTGCTCGAGCTAAATTTTAGCTTCCATACAAAATTCTCTTCGAAATTTAGCCGAGCTAAATTTAAGCAAACACCATAAGCCGAATGGTACGCATATCTAGGTAGAAAGAACACAAATTTTTGTTTATGAATGTACTTCATGAAGCTGTCAAAATTTAGCGCGCTTATTTGATGATTTTCTCAAGATAAATTTTGACAGATTGTTGTGTTCTGTTCTTCTTTTGTGTCTTTGTGTTGCGGAAAAGTAAGCGAGGATCGGATTTTTTTATGAGTTCCTCAACGAAAAATACTTAGAATATTAAGTAATTGAAATCGGAGAGGTCGTGGGAGTACCAAAGGAACAAGAAGGAAAGCGTAGCAAAGCTATTTTCAAAGAACAGCCCTTTTCGTTACACTTATCCACAGCGCTGGAGTTTTAGCTAATTTTTGAAGACTAGTTAAAATATAGTTTAGCTCAACAAGCGTACTGAGCTTTACTCTCAAAGTTGAGGCGAATCTAAAAAATTTTGATTGGGTGTTACAGTATATGAAAACTAAGGATGAAAGACAAACGATCTTTTTTACAAGAAAGACGGATAATTGCTTTCTTCTCGTCAATCAACTTATGTCAAATAAAGGGCAGACTTTTGTTAAATATCTACGACTCTCTTCTCAGGGTGGAATACACATTCATAAGTGTCATGACTTGGCGGTAGAAGTCTAAGTCAGTCAGTCAAAACAAACTAGTTCATAGGTATGGAAATAGGGAATCGAAAAAAAATAAGATGGAGGCAAAAGCTGATTCTTAGTGATGAAGTTTATTAAAGAAATTGAAATTTGTCTTTAATAACATCAACTTTGGTTGGACTTGTAGCTGGCTTCCCATGTAATTTATCATAATACTTCGGGGTCGTAAATACTGCTGCGGACGTGACTTGACTTTAATTGGAATTCGCTTCTTTATTACAAATATATAACGTAGCCTATAGCCAATACAAAAGCAATAGTTTAAATGGAGTTGTGAGACTGCCGTGCGCTAGAGGGAAGATGCTTTTAAACTGAGGTGCACAGGTCCTTCCAACCACGGAACACAGAGAAATAAATATAAACTAGATATGCACAGGTTTGTATGCTTAAGCCTAGTATCATGCCCGCGCTAATTTTTAGCGGCCCTAGTCTCCACTTCACACCAAAGATAAATGCTCGCTAAATTATTAAACATCATATAGATGGGACAAAAACCGTTCGTTCATGCGACAGTAATCAGTAAGCGTAATTTTTACAATTTTTAAATTTCAAACTTCAAAGACATGGCAGTATTTGAATCGTTCCAGAACAATAGGTATAAGAAAAATTGTAGAAGGTATTATTATCATTGCTGCAGCAGCTTAAATAATTTCTGTAGTAGAAAGCAGCAGAAGACACTTTTCCTCGTGTTCCATAAATTCCTATTTGCAAAAAAAGGCAAACAAACTGCCGATTTGCAAAAGACGTAAGATTATCTTAGGCTTGAAAAACCGAATTTTCCATTAACATTATAAAACGGTTTTTATTTGGCCTTGCATTTTCTTTTCTTTCTCGATTAAATGCTTCTCTGCGGTTTCTTTCAAAAAAATATCCATAGTAAACGCGAAACAAACTTCTTCCTCCGTTTTTACGTCAAAATTTATCTTCGATTTAATATACCGGACATTTATTTCGCCAGCTTAATGAGTGGAGTCTTTTCATCGGCCCATCTACACGAAGTTAAGAATTTAGCGTGCGAACAGGATCCTGCTTTGCTAAACCGCCTCGCTAAATTTTATCTTTGTAGACATTTTTGTATGGGAGATAAAATTTAGCGCGAGCAGGATACTAGGCTTTAGTGACGTCTGCTTGCCAACTAAATTTTGTACATTTGTTTATTAATATCAGGGTAGTAGTAATTGTATATCAATGAGCTCAACAGTAACAAATTTTTTGGTCCAGATGGGATTTCTCCCCTTGTTTTGAAGAGGTGTTCTTCTGGGTCAACTTTGTCAGCTACAGATAAAAAATCTAAAAATCTGTTTTTCAAGATTTTTTTTATAATATAAAAGAATCAAATATAAAGCCTAGTATGCTGCTCGCGCTTAAATTAAGCCCACATACAAAAATGTCAAGCCAAGCAGTACGCAGTTCAAGCTAAATTTGTTAGCCACTGTACGAAAAATCTCTACAGAATTTAAGTGAGTGTATTAATGCAAAATACATTTTTCCACAGCTAAATTTTGACAGATCAGAGAACACATCGGTATTCGCAACAAAATTTCAAACAGGAGCAAGTCCATCAACTTTAACAACACAGTTCTTTTTTTTACGGAACTATTACTGTCGAAATTAAGCGAAGTGGCGGTGAGAAACATTGGAGACTTGCTTAATTTTAGCTTTCCTGGAACAGCATACTAGGTTTAAAATAAAACTTACCTATATATAGATCACATAGATATCGATAAAAAAAAACGTTGGTCATAAATCAATGCTATCGCTTTTTAAAACTTTTAAATAATTAATTAAAATGACTTAGAACTTCATTGCCGCTTCATTAAGTCGCAACAAATCCTTTGCAAAGATTACATTTTCAACTGTTTCAGTACTCAAACGATTACGAATTTTTGTTTTATTTCAATTTAGAGCCGAAAATATTCTTTCAACATTTGCGGAGGAATATGGAAGAAATAAAATAAAATCTTTTGACAATGGATCTTCGAAGTTTCCATCTGCTGTTTTTACTCCTAAATGTTTTCCCATAACATCATCAGTTGAGAAAATATCAAATCCGTTAAAATTTTTGTTTCTTTAGAGTTGAAACGAAACTGTGCATAGGCTCTGTTCGACTCGCATTGTACATAATAATGCAATTAATAGAACATGCTTTGTCTTCAATAGGGAAGGTTGTTTTATTTTTCTAGATTTAGAAAATTCTTGAAATCCGAAATCTTGATATTTTATGAATTCAAGGTTAAAAGTCTTGTACAAATTTTGGATCTCAAAAATCTTCAAAAAAACGAATTTGGCATCACTATGGTACTCAGTTGGCATATTTCTGTATTTATATTTGCGAATTTTAAACCGAAAGGGGGGGTAAGTATTTAACCGCATGACACAGGTTGTAAATAAAATGGTTTTCAAACGAATGCTGATGCACCGCAGGGCTCTGTCCGCTTACCCAACTTTTTCCCTATTTGTATGTTTTAGCTATCTACTTCCATCGACTCGCAACACGATCCATTTCTTTGTAAACGACAGCAATCTTGACTTTTTATATTTCTTAGCGACCCTTCAAATATCGAGCCCTCGAATGTTAACCGAACTCAAGTCTTTATATTGATGCGATCATCGATTGTGGCGCACAAATTAGGTTCAGTTCAATGTGCCAAAATGAAAGCGTCGTCTTCTTTTATCTGACACTAAAGTCAATCATGAAATGAAGGGAACAGCCATTGAACTCGGAAGGTTCATGAAAGGTTGTGGTCAATTTGGTTGACGATTTGTACCTCCGGGCACAACCACGACAGCTTATAAAAATGAACTAAGATGGAATCGTGTTTCCTAAAGTTCATATTTCTTTGAAATATTTATACAATTTTTATAGAAGACAATTCAGTCAATTTGAGCAGCAGTTAAAGTGACCACTGATATATTTTAGCCCATAGTGTAAAAATATTTCTAGCGAGGTTAGAAAACACCATCACTCAGTATTTCGAAACAATAACCACTGTTGTATGAGTACTTTTTGCTTTTATTAACTCAAAGCTGGTCACACTACTGGTATTGTGCTGGCATTCATAGAAAAAGTGGTGCCAAACGTCCTGCAAATAGGGAAATAATTTTTTTTGTAAACAAAACAAGGAAAATTGTTCAAGCTAACTTAATTTAATCCGAGGAAAACGTTTATGTGGTTCGAAAAGTGCATTCGATTACGACAACAGTCGAAACAAATATGGATAGGAAAATCCCTTGCATACCAAATATAAGTATGGCAACAAATGCGCTACAAACTGAAGGAAGATCGATTGATTCCCACTGTCTCTTGGATTTTTATAGTGAAAAACACTTTTTCGCTGGATTAACCCAACCAGAGATATTCTTCACTTTCTGTAAAAATTATTTGTACTATCCCAAACAAAAAAAAAACCCAACAAACGCAATATTGTTTCACCTTCGTGAGTGAATCATTAAGCAGAGCAGAAGTTTCGTAACTGATTTATCATTTCACAATATGCAGTAATCCTGCATTTGAAATCATAGTTGGTTACAAAAATAATCTTATAGCTTTTGCATTAGGAACTTTTAAGAATTGGTAACACAAAGCTGTGGCATAAATAAAGTGAGTGACTGGGTCGTATACGTAACCTTTTTTTAAGTTAGAAATGCTCCAGTAAGAGATACATTGAATAAATGTGTGTTTATAGTTTATTTACAGCGAAGTAATAGTAGCCATTTTGGAAAGTGAAGTGCTCAACGTTTCTGACAGTTCTTACATAATTGAAAAATGAGATCCAAATTAGCTGACATCAACTTAAGTTCTATACACACTGTAAGGGAAACAGCAATGGAGTCACTGTCGACATATTGTATCCCGCTGTCAAAATTGGATGCAAACATTGGGGACGTTCAAGTATCTAGTTTAGTAATTCTGACAGCTGACTGACTAGATGTAATGGTATTTCAATTTTGTCTGGCCCAGAGTGGTCACGTGAATAGTTTATGCAGTTGACGTTTATGGACGGGAAGCTGACCAATTAAGTCAAGCAAATGGCGACGTTCAAAGTATCTACTTTAGTAATTCTGACAGCTGTCTGACTAGATGCATCCCGGTTTTGAGTGGCTGAAATCGGTCATATGAGCAGCTGTTTCAGTTGTGGTTTATGAAGGGCTAGTCGACGAATCTAGTCAAGAAATTCGTGACTGATCACTAAGTTGGCAGTTGTCATATGTGACTGACGTAGGAATGTGACTTAAGATAACTAGATTCTTAAATGGGCCCTTTCTTTGACAGTCAACACAAGACGAGGGTCATCATTTCTCAAATTGAAAGCCAAGAGATCCAAATTAGATTTTGGGTTAATTTACTTCTTTTTGACAGCGCGACAGACTCCATTTTGATTCAGTAGTAATGCAGTAGTATGCTGTCCACTCGATAAAATCTGTATACTTCAAAAAAATAAACATATAAGGCGCATCAGGTGCGTGAACTCAATTCCATGCTCAATTGGGAGGGACCTAAACCCAGACTCGTATTATGTCGTCTCTAAACGGCCGAAATGAGAAGCTAATGACAGTTGTGCCTAGTCCTTTTAGAAGTTCGAGAGACTTACAAATACAATGATTACATTTTTTTAGATTGAGCTTAAAAAAATTCGCTCATTTTACCACTGAACTTTTTGGCCCGCACTCGCAGAAATGTGCTTACTGCCTCCCAACTGGGAACATTTTACGGAGTGAAAGAACCAAATTCGACTCCCAATTTCACCTAGTAGAACCCTTCACAATGTCACTCCTGTAAAGTGTCTTGAAATTCAACTTGTATTGCAACCTGACCTCATTTCGATCAGAACTCCGCACGTCAACAATTCGACTATCGACCTTCCAGATAAGCTCATCTGTCGATATTGTTACTTTTTATTTGTAAACAAAAAGACAAGTGTGAAGTAAAACTGTCGCGATAAGGAAGTGAACAGCCCCAGACGCTCAAGTGTTCTTCCTTATCGCCGTGGCCTTTCTTGAGGTTAGTATATCAATGATGTTGCTCTTCACCAATGCAGATAACCACTGGAGTGCGAAGAAAGCAAACACGATTAAAGGAACGTAAGCACAAACAGAAGCTGATCAATGATTTGACAAAGGTCACCGGTTGAGGTTAGGTTTTAAGCGCGTATCTCGTTGCATGACACAATTGCGCGATTGATATAAAACGCAGGTAACTCGATACCAGGCATCTCATTTTAAACCCTAAATCATTGGAACAAAGTTGTGCTAATTTAAATCGGAACGGTGAGGATTTAAGCTTTAAAATTGTTGTTTATAGTTTTTAGTTACCAACTATAGGTATATCTCTACTTTTTTACTTGGTGTGTAATCTATTTGGGACAGAAACATTAACCCGACATGCAATGTCAGAGTCTGTCATTACCAATTGCAATAACTAATCTCTTAGGTTGTGTGCACATTGCGCGGTTCGTAAAATCGCTTTTAGTGTCCAGCTTAAATTTTGAAAGCTCAAATGGCGAAATTTTCCATACAAAGTCAACTATTGTGAATGAACTGCGATAAATTTAAAGTGAATTCAAGAAAATTCTTAAAAAAATTGTTACCCACAATTTGAAAAATTATTACTGAGTGAAACAAATTGTCTACTACATTTTTTGGGAATATCGCTTTGTAAATGTCAACTGAAAGAATGAAAGAAACTGTTCACGTAAACAATCTAAGCACATCAGCTGTCAGACATAGTAAACTACACTTGTCAACCCCATTTACTAATTGCTTTGTCAAATTTAATAAGAAAGTTAACCAAATCTTATCCTGGTAAAAAAGGATATGGCATCATTATATCAATTCGTGAACATCAAAAGTTTCCGTACACTTTTTAAGTACTTATTATGAAATGAGGAAAATGAAACTTATATCATTCGAATAGGTACCGTGCCATAGATGTGCACTAACAAAAAATTGTGGGTAAATGTCGCCATTAAGGCCGGTAAAATTAAATAAACAATTCCCCACTCAAACTGTTTATCAGTTAAATGAAAGCATTTCGGTGACATTCAATTTGTCGCCGCCATATAACCAAAGTAACTATTTTCGAAGGAATGCAATTTAACTACCCCTAAAAGTAAGCAACCGTATAATTTTCTTTTCGTGATGATATATCTGCCATGGAAAATATTTTCGACAAAAATTGTTTGCTCTAAATTGTTTGCTCTATGAAAATTTATCACAGTGACGTATTAAAAGTAAAAATTATTTTCAAAGGGAACTATTTTTTTTTCTATATCTAGATGTCGCTTTTTAGTTTATAAAAAAAGACATAAATATCGAATATTGGGGTACGTTTTTTAGTACTGCATACAAAAGGTATGGTCGATTTTCAACCACCCGCGAGATTAGAATCCGTTTTTACCTAGTGTGACTTCAAGTGAACCTATACACGAATTTCTTAATCAATTTCCCATCCAGCCACAGTTGTCCGCTCAATTTTTTTTTTAAACTTGTCAAAATATTAGAACCTGGGTCTATACAGTAAGCCAGTTATGAACTGAAAAAAGAAAAAAAATCTATGACCACCAATGTCTGTAGGAAAAGTGGATGAAACTGAAGCCCAGTGCCCAGTAAAGACGTGAATTCAAGTGAACGCATTTCAAATTTGAAGTACCCTAATTTTACGTCTTATGGACGAGTGAAGTAAAGGAGGGTCGGCATTTTCTGTTCAAACGTTTTTGTGTGCACCAACGATTTAATTTTGGTGCAAACCATTCGTGGGCACAAAAAAGTTTTCGCCTTACAGAATCTGCCGCCAGGTATTTTAATTAACATATAAAAAAAAGTGACACCGCAAATAGAAATATCAAATACGTTTTGATTGGAATGGCAACGATGCGTTTGCTGAGTTGCATTGGAACAATATGGTCAGCAATGGCATGTGTTTTAATATAAATAAAAGCAACAATTACAAGAACTAAGAAATAAAATTTTGTAATTATTCGAATTTTACTAATTTTCTACACAAAAATTTGTATAAAAGACGTGGTTGGTGCCACCGATATTCGTTTTTAAAATTTCAATACTATTTTGGGAAGACTGAAAAGGCTTTAAATTTATTTAACGCTTGAAGAAGCGTTAAACGATCGAGTAGGTATGATTCGACAAACATATAGTCGACTTAAGAGGACTGGAACTTCTTAATGTACCATTTTCTTACTATATTTCTGACTGAACTGAAACAGTGCTCAGATCTGTATTTTTAGTACTGAGTTACTAAAATTTTGAAGGTACATCACTGCTCCGACATTGGGAAGAAAAGTGGCGTCTTTAAGGCACCAATTTGATGGACCTACAAAAACATTTTAAAAACCTAGCTCCTTTTTAGAGGCCCTTAGAGATCCCCAAAGGAAGCTAATCCTTCTTAAATAAGACGAAAGGTTGCTACCATAACTCGGAATGTAAGGCATTTACTAAGCATACCTTCAAAAGTCCCAATAGCCTACAGAAGCTTTTGGCATGTTGAGTAGGAACGTACATCCTTGTGAGTAAAATCGGTCTTGCAATGTTTGGCAATAAATAAGTCGCGCTCAAGTGCAGACAACAACGACAGCAAAAAATAATAATAACCGAACCACTAACTATTCGATGGCACTCATGTCTTGTAGGTTGTAGGTATGAGCAATGTTTAAACGTCGTCGTCCTTTGGAGGGCATAAATAATGCGAGCCTCCTCCTCCCCCCTATACCAATATATCACATCACAGGCTTCTTGTTCTAAGGATTAAATTCATTTTCGCCACTGAACAACAACAGAAGAGTACCTCGATCCAAAAATATGGATTCAGCGTACGTCGTACACCCTAAATAACAATGAAGTCGTCCTTAGCACAGAGGCAAAAAAAATATAAATAGAGCTCTAGAGTCTAGAACAAATTGGTGTGAATTTGTTTACTCAGCAACATGGTCGATCAAGCTATAAATAAGGATATATATCGTTATACCAGATTTTATTCTTCTTTCTAACTGTACCCTGCCATTAAAAAAATATCTCCACCAAATGGAACGCGTTCCGACTTTAAATAGATTTCTCAGAGGCAAGGAAATAAATAAATAAAAAATAAATAGTTGGCGCAACAGGTCGGTAGCGACCCCGGGCCTAGCTTCTCACAACCATTCGAATTTGTGTGAGTTTTTCATTTTTGGGACGAATGGGAGGGATCTACAATTTTATGCCGAGTCCAAACGGCTTATTGAGAAGCTTCTTCATGACAGTTATACTCTCGGATGTTTGTCAGACGTTCGCGAGAGCTGGCGCAGTGAAAAAAAAAAACCTTCAGTTGGAATTTGGGTTTTCTTGGGATTCAAACCTGGGACCCCTTGCTTAGTAGTCCAACACACTAACCACTAAGCCACTGCGCCGACAAGGAAATACCTTCGGCTTTTTCGGTGATACCGGTGGAGCTTCTGACAACGCTGAATTTTCCTGGACGAACAAAGGTAGACACCTCTATTTGTAAAGCAAGCAAGAGGGTGAGAAAATAAATAAATCAATAGGCAGCAACGAACTCAAGGCGGACAACTATGACCCACAGTAGCTAATGAACTTGTGAATATTCCTAGAAATGATGGGTTCTATGGTCTAAGATTATGCAGACGAAATAGCTCTTCTAATCAGAGGTAAATTCAAATACACAATCTCAGATCGCCTCTAGAGGTCTTTGA
Organism: Cheilosia impressa; assembly: GCA_948293265.1. NCBI lineage: Eukaryota > Metazoa > Arthropoda > Insecta > Diptera > Syrphidae > Cheilosia > Cheilosia impressa. Next base: position 4,351,855 of record OX411882.1, read on the forward strand.
ACACAGTCGCTGCAGACAAATTTGCCTAAAACGTACGTTACCCCAAAGAAAACCGCACACAATTCCAAAAAAAACGAGAAACAAACTTAGAAACGCCACACTCTTTGGTGGAGAAAAATAGTTCCCAAAGGAAGTGAAATTTCGCTCCCCACTCATCGAAATTACTTTCCAACTAATTCAACGTCAACTGTAGTAAGACGTTGAACTATAAAAACCGCCCAAGCCTACATTTTTAACTGAAACACCGCGCGCCGTGTTGTTCGGCCTCAATTCAAGTATGTAATCGAATGAAGTTGTTGCTATTGGCCGTCAGGAACATATCATTCGTTTTCCTAAAGAGCACAATGGACCTGACCTTGTCCAATAAAAAAAATTGTTTCTTTCTCTGTCGCCGATGTATTTTGCTTGACCGGCTAATGACACTGCTTATAAAGCTACTCAATCACACCCACATTCGGTGGGTAGATGAATTTCTTTGTGGGTAGACAGAGTTTAGACAGAAAGTTCAAGTATAGCGTAACAAGGTTAACATTTTCAATTCAATGTGAAGCGGAGACTTAGGATGGAGCAATTCACAGCTCATGTTGGACAAAAGTTCACACATCAAGACAAGCAACATAGATAAGCTAATTATATTAAAAAAGTGTTCTAAATATAAAAACATTTAACACATCAATTCTACGTATTAACGTATTCAGGCGGCTTTAGTAAATCAAATAGGTGCCTACTGTCTAAAACTAAAAGTTATTTAGATATTGGGTGTCTTTGCAAATACTGTCCAATTATCGCTCTTACTTGTTGGTATAGTGATATCGTGCCGGGAGAGTTAGAAATAAAAACAAACAAAACTGTCAAGTAGAACTAAATAGTTGGTTTGCTGTCACATGCCTAGCAACCACAATTCATATGGGGAAAGTGAGAGGGTTCTTGTTTCTGCTAATTGATAACATGATTTCATCAGGCAGCAAAAGTTGACATACTACTCTGCGATTTATGACAGATTTATTGATGAAAATGGGTAACTTGTCAAACTTAAGTCAACTAGATGTTATTGAACTAGATTTAGCCCGAACTAGATTGGATGTAGACTGCGCATTCTGACAGCATCAAGGGAGAAATTAAAATAAAAATGATGAGTAGTTCTTAATAAGATTTGTCGGTTACTCCTGCATATACGTCAAGAGACACAGCCAGCTGTCGGGCTTACCTGATGTTTCAATTCGCGGGCTTATTATTTGGTTACCCCGCCAAGTGTCTATATATCAATAGGGAGGTTCGCATTTCTAGTTTAGTAAGTCTGACAGCTGACTGTGACTTGATGTATTTCTGTTGTCATTTACCCAGATTGGTCACTTAAATAGTTTTCTCAGTTGATGTTTATGGATAAAATCTAATCAAGAAAATGGGCACATTCAAAAATCTAGTTATCTTAAGTCGACTAGAATGGTCTGAATAAGATGTAACCTGAACGCAAAACCTTGATTGGTCGGGAACGTCACTTTTTCTGCGTCAGCCACATATGCGAACTGTCAACTTAGTACTCAGTCACGAATTTCTGCACTAGATTCGTCGGCTACCCCTCCCGAAACGTCAACTGAAACAGCTGCTAGACACTTAAATGTCCCCAATACTGTCATAGTCATGTTGACATTTCGAAATGTGTCAAAATTTATTTTCAACCGCGAGAATATAAAAACAATGCAAGTTGACTTGTCAACGCGTTCGTATACCTAGTCCAGACAAATCTAGTTGGCATTTTATGTAGATGAACTAAGTATCCGAACGTCCTTATTCGGATGACATTTCAAAGTGTCAAATTCATAATAAACCGCAGAATATAAAAACAATTCAAGTTGATTAGTCGTTCCGCGTTCCTATACCTAATGCAAACAAATCTAGTTGACATTTTAGATGAACTAGGTATCCGAACGACATTTCGATGTGTCAAAATTGAAAATAAACCGCGAGAATATAAAAACAATTCAGGTTGAATAGTCAACGCACTCGTAAACCTCATGCAGGCAAATCTAGTTGACGTTTAACATAAACTTTAAACTCCGGCAAATCACATAATTCTGCTGTCAAAATTGATAGTAAAATAGCTTTCACACGACCATTATTGCATTTTGATTGATCTAAGACGTTAAGTAGGTACCATAACGTTCAAATAATTTAAAGTCCAGTCTTAAAATGTGTAAATGGGGCGACATTTCGTTTACCACTATTTCTCCTATGGTACGACTTTTACAAAGCTACGCGTACCTATACCTACTGTTTGTATTATAATTGACAATCTTTACATCTAGTACAATTAAAGAAACAAATCATTTCGGACTTACCGAAGGTGGTTACATTTAACATGTTGCTATCGAAATTGGGCATACCTCTGTCACAGAAGTTTCCCGCACAAATTTAAACTTTACACAATGTTGATTGATGCTGGCAAATATGTTTTAAAATTCACTATTCACTGTTTCACACTTCCACAGTTAGAACGTTGACGTAGCTGAAATGTTTTAAAAAAATTATAAATTATTTAAATAACAACGACACGAACGATTTTAGTGAACAATTATTTCCAAGGCTACTAGTTTATTCGATTTAAAAACAATAATAGTTTGGGAAGGCAACAGTAGGTCCAGTACCTTAGTCGTTAGTGTGTTGGACTACTAAGAGAGGGCACCCAGTGGATCAATTCTGGTTCTGTGAAAGAGTGAATCGAATAAATCGTTTCCACATTCGCTCTCACATATTGCTTTAATTTTTTGGAATCACTCGGTACTAAAAAGCGATTCTCGTTCAAAAAGTGAAACACACTTATGTCGCATTTAAGAATTCCGAAATTATTACAGAGTACCTATCTAAAAGCTATTTCGAGTGGGACGAAATAGAGAGTAGGGCCCCAAAGTTGACCACCCAATTTGATCCCCGTAAGACAGACAAATAACATCGTATTTTTTTTCCAGTGCGCCACCTATCGTGAACGTCTGACGAACATGAAAGAGCCGCTCAATTTGCCGTTTTGACTCGGCATATAATTAGCCCTGTTTTTTTGAGCTTCGATCTCAGCAAAGCAAAGTAAAGTAGAATTTTCAGCACGCAATTACAACAACTACGCTCTACTTGACACTTCGAGACTCGCAGTAGTTGTTGTGATAAGTGTGCTGAAAATCCTACTTTACTTTGCTTTGCTGAGATCCAAGCTCAAAAAAACACGCCTATTGTAGATCCCATTCGTCGGAAAATGAAAAACTCACACAAAACGAATGGTTGTGAGAAGCTGGGCCTAGGGTCCCTACGGACCTGTTGCGCCAACTTTTTTTAACAGTTCAAGCATTGAATCCACCACAGAGGTGACTAGATCACAGAAAAGTGTTTTTTTTGTTTTTGTGCTTTTGCAATGGGTTACCTCTTTAACGGATAAAATCCTGCCACCAGGAGGCCATGGAACTGCTTATAGGGACCCACTTTTCCGGCATTATCTGGGAAGTCATGTTTCAAACCACATTGGTAGCTAACCCTACAATCAGATACAGAACTGGTGAGCATTAGGAAAGTTTGATTCTAAAATGTTTCCAATCATGGACGTCAGCGTTGAATACGTTGACGTACCTGTCGACGCAACGCACAAGTTGAATTCTATGCGTCGAAGCATAGTACGCTGCTCGAGCTAAACTAAATTTTGTCTGGTCTCAAACTTTTCTCTCCAAACATCTGCTATAAAGTCCTAGCTAAATTTTGAAATGGAGTACGCCGAGGATAAGTGACACAGAAAACAGTTGATCTTTGAAAAACTTCCTTCAAAAATGTAATTCTCCCTTATTTCAACTAATTCTGATTCTAGGTTCTTCATGTTTTAATTAAAAAAGCTCATCCTAGCATACTTTTCCGTAACAGAACAACAAATACATAACGATCTGTCACAATTTAGCTTGAAATGAAAAATGGGGACGTTCAAGTATCTAGTTTAGTAAGTCTGACAGCAGCTGTCTGACTGGATGTATCTCGGTTTTGATTGGTCAAATGAGCAGCTGTTTCAGTTGACGTTTATAGAGGGGTAGCCGACGAATCTAGTCAAGAAATTCGTGAATGAGTACTAAGTTGACAGTTCTCATATGTAGCTGACGCAGAAAAAGAGACGTTCCCTACGAATCTAGTTTTTGCGTTCAGGTTGCATCTCCAATCAATTCGACTTAAGATAACTAGATTCTTGAATGTGCGCAATGTGCCGACCCATTAAATGGGCACGCTAAATTTTGACAGATACAGGAAGTACATTCTGAAACAAAAGTTTCATTATTTAGCTCGAGCTGCGTATCACTTAGCTAAATGGTTTTGCTTAAATTTAGCTCAGCTATTTACCTCGAGCAGCGTACTTAGCTTCAGCTGTTAAAAGAGAACACCGATTTTAAAATGCTCATATCTTTAAACGGAGTGAACTTGTGTACCACTCACTGATAATGAGAAACCTATCGCAATGACTTTGACAGTTAACAAAACAGTATTAATTCTGTTCAGCTTAATTCCTTCCCTTCCAATTCAAAAGCATTATTACACCCCAAATGAAAAAATGTTCACCCACTCGTTTTTCAATTGATAATCCACAAAGTACTCGTATGGCATTGTCACAAGAAGTGCCAGCGGCAGACTCAACACCAACATTCTTGAAATGCCACCTTTATTATTGTTAAATCAACATTGCACAGAGCAATTAACGAACCTATTAGCGACATGTTCAAATTTTGTTAACCACAGTGCCTGTACCTACAACATTTGATTAGATTTTTAATTACGCTCTTAAGGTGTGAACAGTTTGATTGCTCTATATCTGGTGGAGGTCCCGACCTATTGCGCTTGTCCGAAGAAATTCAGTGTTCCTCCAGTAATTGTCAACAGTATAAGGTAGATTTGGGGCAATTTGACTCGACAATAAAAGTGTTTTCCGTGTCGTTGCGTCTTCTTGGGCTTTCCACTTGAGTTGAGCTGGAGAATGGGTGCAGTTTAATCTGATACGTCATAGGACATACTGTCCGCCTTTCGAATTAATTATACAATCAAGTGGGTAAGCTATTAAACATTTATGTATGCGCTAGCACTTACTTAATATGTCAAAACCTATATAAATGATATTCGGAAAGTAAGCAGAGGTAAATTAAAATCCACAATGAGCAGTGTAAGGTGGAAAGACCAGCCGCGTCGAGTTGGTTCAATGAAATGCCTTACTCACTTGGCGTCAATAACTTTAATGGATAAAGTTATAAAAATAACTACATAGCCTACGAATTACGTGATGTGAAAGGTTAATAACCTCTTATATGGGAATGTCACGAAGGAATTTATTTCAACAAGCTTGCGGATATTGATTCATTTTCACTTGTATCGTTTTCCATTGGGATTTTCAGATTTTGCTCTCAGATTTCAGATTTTTCGTGCCCAATAGAGCATAACCATTTGTGTTGGTGCGTGATTTAAAAGTTGTAATTTGTGATTTTAAAAACCCATTCAATTTATGGTGATATCCATTGCAGCGGCCAAATGTAAACTTTTCTCTATTTTTCACAGACTAGTCGTCTAAAAACGTATATAAAAACACACGTCAAAGTTTGACAAATGCCAAAGTAGTGGGTGTAAATCTTGCTAAAACTCGAGATTCGCTAAATTGCTCTTATTCTGACTTTTGCGGCCAGTGGAACATGCAATCTGACAGCCAGCTGATTTCTAGAGCGAAAAAAACTGCTCTGAACCTAAAAAAAAGTTCTTTTTCTGTCCCAATGGAAAACGACATTAAAGTGTCTGTCAAAATATACGAGTGTTTTGTTTATGATGGCCGCGTGTGTAGGGTTGCATTCCTCATACTCTAATACTTATGTCAAAATCCATATAGAAGAAATTGCCATCTAGTACAAATGGTGAGAGTTCTAGTGCAACTGGGTAGATGTCAATTTCGTTTACATAGAGCCACTGATTATCATTTTTAACCCTTATCATTTTATACCTTTGTGAGTTGGTAAAATCTAGCTCTGGGAAGCCCAATCGAATACAACATTGTTCGATTGGGCCTCTCAGGGCAATTTTTATTGCTCTAGGTCACCTTCTATGTTCGATTGGTACGATAAATAAAATACAGGCGCGTTTGAGTTTGACAACTGGTGGAGTTTGTTTGCAAAAAAAGGAATTGCATCGGGTGGATCTATTTTTGTTGATAGTTATGTACAAATGTTCGGGCGAAAATATCAACAAAAACAAGTGAAAGTGACGTTTCTATGTTCGATTAGACGCACGAATTCTGAAATCAGAAAACGAATCTGAAGAAGATCAATAGAATACACAATTAGGTCTGTTCCTTTACTTCTGTAGTAAGAATGGAAACGGAAAGACTGTCAAAATGGCAGTGGTGGGGATAAATTCTCTCACAGAGACTCACAGACAGAGACACTTACGAAAAAGTAAGGGAGCGCTTTTGTAGTAATATTTGAAAATGACAGATACATAATTCGAAATTTCGAAAAAGTGGTACGAAAATTCGTTAAAAATCGTATAAACTCGAAGAATTTGTTAATTAGTTGATTCATCTCCCTAGCGATGAAAGTGATTCGGAATTAATCGAACTTCGTCAACATGCTTCCGAGTATATGGAAGAGTTTGTACGAGTTTGTACTACAAGCATTCGAGAAGAGGAAAAAGCGACACACGTGGGGGAGATTGTCCCTTCTTACTCCATACAGCGAGGAAGAATTTCATCGCCACTTTCGAAAATAATCTTTAGAACATTAAATTTTATCAATCAAAACAAATGCTTACACTTTATTATGTCAAATAGGACAACAAACTTCAAAGCAGCTGTTAATTGCAAGGTGACTGACAGCTTTCTCAATTCTCTCACCAAAAATTCGTAAGATTAGGGACGTTCAAGTATCTAGTTTAGTAAGTCTGACAGCTTTCTCACTAAGTGCATCTCGGTTTTGATTGGTCGAAATCGGTCGTGAGAGCAGCTGTTTCAGTTGACGTTTATGGAGGGGTAGCCGACGAATCTAGTCAAGAAATTCGTGACTGAGTACTAAGTTGACAGTTCTCATATGTGGTTGACGTAGAAAACGTGACGTTCCCGACCATTCTAGTTTTTGCGTTCAGGTTGCATCTCATCCAGACCAATCTAGTCGACTTAAGATGACTAGATTCTTGAATGCGGCCATTCTCAGTGGAGGGGTAATATAGCCCTGTTTTTTTGAGCTTCGATCTCAGCAAAGCAAAGTAAAGTAGGATTTTCAGCACGCAATTACAACAACTACGCTCTACTTGACACTTCGAGACTCGCAGTAGTTGTTGTAAAATGTGTGCTGAAAATCCTACTTTACTTTGCTTTGCTGAGATTGAAGTTCAAAAAAACAGGCCTTATGTTGCTCGTTGCTCTCTCTCGATGACGCTCCGATTTACGATTTTTTCGAGTTAAGGAACGGCATAGAGAACAAATTCGTAAGAATTAGTAAAAATTCGCGAGAATTAAAACGAACAGACCTATTATAGTTTGAAATTAAATTGACAAGGGGCTAGTGATCTAGCGGTCGACGGTCGCACAAGCTTCACAAATGTCGGTAATGAAGTAAATCTATTAATTCGCTGTAATTTCCACGTCGTAGATGTAAGATGAAATATGTAAGCCAGTGACGTGCATTTTATTCCACCGATGAACGATTTAATTATTTTTTTGTTTATTTGACACTACTCCCTCCTTTTCCTTAAGTTTCATTTTTATTTGCTTCGCAAATTTGTTTTTTTTAAAGCTGACTTTGAAAAAAAAACACTGCAGTCGATAACAAAATTGATACAATAGTTGCTATAGGTTTGTGTATCTGGTTCTCGTTTGAAAAGTGTGCTTCTGCAACGCGAATTGAGTTAAACGCTCAGGCGAAGAGTGATCTGATTATGAATAAGCTCAGACTTTGGTCTAGAATGCTCTTGCTTTTAAGGGGAATTGTCTTTACTTTTGGATAGTATTTACTTGTAAATGTACTCATACGCAACATGTTACAGGACAACATTTTTGTAATACGGGATTGAGTAACCTTTTTTAGCGAGGGTTCCTTCTAGTGATCAATGAATCGCGGCCATTTTGTAAAATCAAAAGTTTCGATTGTGTTCTTACTGACGTTTATGAAGCAGAAAAAAATCTACATTTGGCCTGTTTTTTTGAGCTTCGATCTCAGCAAAGCAAATTAACACCCCGACTCCACATGAGATAATTTCTCTCATAATGCTCATCATAAGATGAAATATCACGTGGAGTCACCCTATTTCATTTCACGATTGGATGTCAGCGATCGCTCTCATGTTGACAGATGTTTGTTTTTTGTTGCTTTTTGTCTGGAAATGTCACTTTTTATACATACAACCTGTCTTGCTGTTGCGATACGAAATTAAATGCCATGGCATGATTTGCCCAGCATAGATATGAGAAAATTGTATGGTATAGATGTCAGACATTTAGTCGGAGAGATATATCTCTAGTGGAGTCGGCGTGTTAAGTATGATCTTCTGCACGCAATTACAACAACTACGCTCTGTTTGACACTTTGATACTCACAGAAGTTGTTGTAATTGGCACATTCAAGAATCTAGTTATGTATCTTAAGTCGACTAGATTGGTCTGGTTGAGATGTAACCTAACCGCAAAAACTAGATTGGTCGGGAACGACACTTTTTCTACGTCAGCCACATATGCGAACTGTCAACTTAGTCACGAATTTCTTGACAAGATTTGTCGGCCACCCCTCCATAAACCTCAACAGAAACAGCTGCTCATATGACCGATTTCAGCCAATCAAAACCGAGATACATCTAGTCATACAGCTGTCAGAATTACTAAACTAGGTACTTGAACGTCTCAAAAAAACACGCCTATTGCAGTTATTCCCCGTTAACTTCGCAGCTTTGTTCGACTTAAGTTTTACATTTTTCGATTTATTTCAAGTACTAAAAAGTATTTTAAACTTATTGAATAGGGAGTTTGACAGTTGGGGCAAAGGTTTGTCATTATTATTGAAATGTTTTGTTTTTGTAGCATTTCAATTAATATTCAGTTATAAATTTATTTTGTTATTTTGGGAAATTGAATTTCGTTTTCGAACTCGCATTGCCTTCCTAAAGTTCGTAGCATGTTGTCACTTGCGATGGTTTTGAATGGAACGATTCTGCCATCGAAATTATTTCACACAACGTCGCCTAGGATTCTCAGACGAACTCGCCTGTGAACTAATTCTTCTTCTGGGGAACTAGAAGCGAAGAAAATGAGAATCGCCCGATGATGCCCAACTTATCTATTCCTAAAATAATAGCCTGCTTCATACAAAGTGCATTGATACAAAAGTATCAGCGACAGTTCGATTTTCGCGTAGCCATCTTTCTTTCTGCTCCGTGATCATGTTTTTTTTTTGTCTGTGAATGCTAACATTCTTTTCTTTCTCTGTCTTTACAGCTCTTTGACAAAAATGACCAGCAACATAAGCTAACACTAAGGCCCAACTGTAAGAACCGCAGCAGCAACTAGAAAACTTACTCAAACCACTTCAGTATCAGTTCTTGCCAATCATGTTGGTCGAGGATAATGAAAACCACACCACAAGCAGTGGTGACCTGATCTACCCCGAGTTAACCGAATACTACTCAAGTAAGTGTAAACGCACGGATTGCCACAGTATTGCCCAACATTAATGCCGTTTTCATCCGCCCAGACCTCACTCCATTTATTATCGCTTCAATGTTCATTGCCGGCATCGTGCTCATCCTAAACATAGCCATATTCTCTACAACTGTCGCCAAGGCTGTGAAGAGCCTCACGAACCATCTCCTCATACCCACTGTATTCCTGTGCTCGCTGTACCCTCTGATATCGGTGGCTGCGGTTGCAACTATTTTCCTTCCAAAGTCATGGTTCATATGCCACACCGTTATGCATTTATCCTTCACCATCGGAGCGGTCCTGTTCCACAAGCTTTGCTTCCGCTATGTCACCTCTGAGGCGGTATTCATTAAGGAAGTCGACGGCAACCACGAAGCAATGGACTTGCAGACTCCACCCTGCTGCTGTTGCTGTACGTGCCTTCCCAAGCTATTGCCCACAAAGACGAAGCTCTGCATTGTCAAATACTTGATCTGGCAAATGCCTTTGGTCCAGTCGACCATTATGATTGTGCTGAACGTCCTGTACTTCAGTGATACGGTAAGTTTGTTCACAGTCCCTCCTTCCTTAGATAACCATAGTTTTTTTGCAACAGGAGCTGTATGACAACACTTCGATGTACTTCATACCGTTCATCGTTGTCTCGATTATGAGCGGTCTCTGGGCGCTCAACATCACCGTCAGAATGATAAATAAATCGCTGCCCGAACACAATCTGATGGTAAGATCGACAAAGGCTCTTTTATGACAACCAGGAACTAAGACTAAATTTTTCCAGAAAAAGATGCTCTGCCTACAGCTGATCCTGCTGCTCTGCAAGTTACAGTACCTGATATTGGAAAGCCAATTGGATTCGTTAGATTTTGGTGGCGTCTACCCCATCACCAACACAATTTACAAGCAAAGTACGTCTGAGAAGCAAAGTTGCACAGTGTATCCTAACTTTTGTGTCATTACAGCGATCATTAACGTCCTCATTGCTGTGGAGATGGTTCTGGTGTCAACGCTCGCACAGAATGCGTACAGCAAACCAGTGGAATTGTGAAAAATACAAATTTTGTGATAGACTTTAATCAACCTTTTCATGTCACCAACATAACATACATCGTTTAGGATTTGTTGCAAAATTACTTTTTGTTTATTTCGTATTTAAGATTTTAGTTTTTAAAAAATCCGTATGTGTACTTACCTTATAAGGTTTTGCTTTTATAAATCTTAGGCACCTCGATTTGAGTTTTCCTTCTTTTCATCTAATGGAAGTTTGCAAGGGCATACTTTTCACAGGATTCACTTTTAAACTTTAAGGGATCACTTTTCAAACAATTTATTTGAAAATAGGTTGTTGTGGAAATGATTGGAATGGGGGGAAGAAAGTATGCCCGATGACTGGACTATCAGCTCCATATGCCCCATCTACAAAAAAGGCGATCCTATGTCTTGCAAGAACTATCGAGGCATATCCCTGCTTAATGCCGCATACAAGATCCTATCCAACGTACTGTGTGAACGTCTCTAACCGTTCTGCAACACACTAATCGGCACGTACCAGTGTGGCTTCCGGCCCGGCAGATCGACTATAGACCAAATTTTCACACTGAGGCAAATCCTGGAAAAGACCAATGAATTTGAAGTCGGGACTCACCACCTATTCATCGACTTCAAAACCGCATATGATAGCATTCATCGTCAGGAGCTTTATGTGGCGATGGCGGAATTCGGGATCCCGGCAAAACTGATCCAGCTATGTAGCGTGACGCTGGAGAACACACGCTGCAACGTGCAATTTGGAAGTAGTTCCTCCGAACTATTCCAAACATGCACCGGATTTCGGCAAGGAGACGCATTATCATGTGGCTTCTTTAATCTCGTGCTAGAGCAGATAGTGCGCAGGGCAGGTGTCAGCACGGAAGGCACTATCTTTAACAAATCAGTCCAGCTACTGAGGTATGCCGTGATAGAGGCTTTTACGGCGATTGAAGAACAGGCGAAATTCGTTGGTCTTGTAGTAAATGAGGACAAGACTAAGTACATGCTATCAACAAACAAACAAGCATCTGTCCACCGCCTAGGACAGAACGTCACTATTGATAGCAACAATTTCGAGGTAGTTAAGGAGTTTATCTACCTCGGAGTAAACATGAACTCCACAAATGACATCCTAGTGGAGATCCGGCGAAGAATTACCCTAGGAAACCGCTGCTACTTCGGTTTGGCAAAGCAATTGGGTTCAAAACTCCTAACTCGAAGGACAAAATGTATGCTTTACAGAACCCTTACCCTGCCAGTTCTGCTTTATGGCGCCGAGTGCTGGACGATAAGCAGGAAGGGAGAGCTGATACTAGGCTCCTTCGAAGAAAAATTCTTCGGCGGATTTTTGGTCCTGTGTGCGAGGAGGGCGAATGGAGGAGAAGATACATTTATTCTTCTGCCTAGGTCGATGTCGCTGTACAACCCATACAATTCGTCGTTAAATCTCCTCCTCCATTCACAGTGTACGCAGACGGGACCAAAAATCACTCGAAGAATTTTTTTTGAGAGGGTCCATGCCTCTGCGCCATAGAGCAGGACTGGGATTATTAAGGTCTTATAAAGGGTCACTTTAGTTGTTCGAGAGAGGGCTTTGCTACTCAATTGCTTTCTCAGCCCAAAGAAACAGCGATTGGCAAGAGTTATTCTTCGTTTAATCTCAGCACTGGTGTCATTGTGTAAGCTCATAGCGGAGCCTAGGTAGACAAAGTCCCTATATGTCTATGGAGACGTCGGTGTTGGGTGTCCTTTTTAATTGACAGCATATACTTTGTCTTGCTCCCATTTACCGCCAAACCCATCTTCGCCGCCTCAGTCTCAATACTCACAAACGCACCATTTACATCACGCTGCGTTCTGCCAATTATGTCAATGTCGTCTGCGTATGCGAGTAATTGGACGAATTTTGGAAGATCGTGCCTCTGGTGTTGGCATTTGAGTTTTGCATTGAAAAAATCGTATGACAGCCCGTCGCCTTGTCTAAATCCTTTTTTGACATCGAAGGTCTCGGTGAGTTCTTTACCGACCGTGATGGAGCAGCCTGCATTCTCCATCGTCATCCTGCCCAAACGGACGAGTTTGGCAGGGATGCCAAAACCAGACATGGCTCTGTATAGTTCGTCCCTATAAATGCTGTCATAGGCGGCCTTAAAATCGATGAAAAGGTGGTGGGTATCGATTTGAAGTTCCTGGGTTTTCTCCAAGATCTGTCGCAGTGCGAATATTTGGTCAACGGTAGACTTTCCTGGCCTTAAGCCGCACTGATATGGACCAATCAGGTTGTTTACGAAAGGCTTCGGGCGTTTACACGACACGGCAGATAAGATCTTGTAGGCAATGTTAAGAAGACTGATACCTCTGTAATTGGCGCAGTTCAAAGGGTCTCCTTTCTTGAGGATCGGGCAAACAATGCTGAGCTTCCATTCATCGGGCATACTTTTCTCCGACCATATCTTACATATGAGTTGGTGCATGCTCCTAACCAAGTCATCGCCTGCTGCTTTGAACAGTTCGGCGGTTAGGCCTTCTGCTCCGGCGGCTTTGGTTGACTTAAGCTTAGATATAGCTATCTTCACTTCGTCTAGTTCGGATGGACGGTATTGTTGATCTTCATCGTCCAGGTTGAATGGTTCATTCTGCCTGACAGCGGGATTTTATTCGTCATCGCCGTTAAACAGTCTGCAGAAGTAGTTCTTCCATACCCTCAGCATCGACTGCGATTCTACTACGATGTTCCCTTGTTCGTCCTTGCAGGCTTCGGTTCGGGCTCTGTAGCCTTGGGAGGTTCTTTTTACCCTTTCCTGCAGTAACATCTCTCTATTTCCTCGATCGCGCGCTTCTCATGCTGCTTCTTTTTCCTTCTCAAAAGCCGGTGTTCGTCTCTTCTGCGCATAGAGCTCACGAGCAGCTCTTGTCCTCCTTTGCAGCGCCGCTTTGTATGCCTCTTGTTTCGCTGCATGTGCTTGCCGGCATTCGTCGTCGAACCAGGGGTTGAATTACCGCATCCGTGATCTAGCTTTACGTGACTGAATTTGTTATTGTTTTGCGTGTAAAATCCACAAAATTCAGTGACGTATTGCTCGCTCACGGATGCGGTAATTCGACCCCAGGGGTTTCGTTGCGGTGGTCGGGTGAAACCCAGCACATCAGAGGCGGCATCTCTAATGTCTTTTTGGCAATGTTGCCAAACATATCACTTAAAAAAAAAAAGTAAACACACCAAGAACACAGAGAACTCGAATGATGCACACAAAAACAGAACCCAACAACTTTCCTAGGACAATGTCCCAACTTTTTACTTTTATTTATCCTCAATTTTACGTTTAGCTTTTATATGTCCATACTTTTATAATTATACATATTAAAAAGAAAATTTCGTACAACAAATATGTTTTGTTCTATCCAGCAAACAACTGTAAATGTATTTCCCGCGCCCTTATTCTCTTGCCAATTGCAATTAGTAAAGAAAAACAATAGTGAAACGCAAAACAAACGATAAATGTCGCTGCGACTATCCCTCATCGGTGAAAATGAAAGCCTACAAGAGCGTGGTGCGCAGCGTGCCCCAGAACACGACCAGTGCAACATCTGGTCACCATCGCTCACGCAATGAAGGCAAATCAAATTTGAATAAAACAGGTCACCAAGGAGTGTAAGAAAATGAAACGAAACAATAAAATAAGAAATCTATAATTACAGCTAAAGTTATATCTAATATATTTTTGTTTGTTTTTAATTATTTATATATTTTTGTTTTATATATATATTTAGTAGGTCTTCTTGTCCAATTGTGAAATATTTAAATTTTGCCATGCAGCTTACTACTGCAACACATCATAGCTCTCGCTCCACCGAAATACATTCTCCTCAAAGTGATGGTTGTTCTTAATTTTTGCCATAGACGTTCTCATCGGAATATGCAATGTACAAGAAGTAGTCTTCCTCGTGGTGCTCCTGAAAGTGAAATAGAAACCGAATCTTGTTACAAAGTTCACAAGTGCATTGAATACAAACAAACCTGATATAGCGAGCCCATTGTGGCTGATGTTGGTGGAATAACATTGTTCACGAAGAAGAAGAGAGCGTCCTCGGGGCGGAGATGGATTCGTTTGCGGATCAAAAAGTAGAATTGTCCCACTGTCAAGTCAGAGGGGACAAGGTACTTCTTCTTGTCCAAATCGCCGATGCGGGCCTTTGGTGCCTTCTCTACAATGACCTACGGGAAGGGAATAATGACACATGAAAAAAAAGAAATAGACGACGCAGGGCTTTTCAATTTCTATAAGCAGGCTCCCACTGGGCTAGAGTATGTGATGAATGGTTTGCTGTAGTCTGATGATCTATAAAGCGGGTGAGTTCGAAATGAGTTTAGAGTGATTGAGGGGTCAGCTGTTGGATGGAATCAGTTGCGCAGTTGTCTCTTGTTTCACGGTGCGAGTTTCGTATGGACTAGTATACAATTTGATTGATGAATGCTACTGCTTCCAAATCCTTTCATTCAACAAGAGGCAGCAGATTTCTCTGTGAAATTCTTTCAATTTTCTGTTTATTTTTCTAGTTGGATCGTACTAGGTCCTCTATTTGCAGATCTCATCCGCAGTTTGCTTTGAAAGCTGTGTATGGTGAGTATCATGCTTCTTTGTTTCGTCGTCTTTGTAGCACATTCGACCGCATTGCCTTGTGGTGTGCCCATCGATATTACGTGATTTTGTACACCTGACCTACAGTGTTTGGTAAGGAATCTGACTCCTGCCTAGATGGCAAGAGGTACCTCCTTCTTCTTAGGAATGAATTTGGCTCAACAATTTGTACTGGCCTACTGCCTTTTGTTTTTCATCAGTAGAATTGCCTTTTAGCTTTTAGACAGCTGTTATCATTTTTCTCTATAGCCACAGAATGGCCTCTTTCTACACCACGCAGCTGGTTATTTAGAATGGAATTTCAAGGCCGTTCGACGCCTTCATATCCGATTTAGCTATTGACTGCAGTAAGTAGCTATTGACTGCGTTTAAGTACTTTGTATTTCTTGTCTTTAGTCACGTGGAATTACTTTTCCGCAGATTGCTCTTTGAGTACTTGTTCATCCTTTGCACACAACTGATCGACAATCAGTGTTAAGGTAGAACAAAACGAGTTCGAGCTCCTTTAACACTTATTTATCCATTCATTGCACACAACTGATCGGCGGTCAGTGTTATTTACTTGGAAAAAGTCGCGACGACACTTTACTTCTTATACATCTTATCCATCGGTACATCGCGTCTCCCTTCTAATTTTTCGAAAGGGGTTTTGTACTGCGATCTTTTGGTCTATCTCCGATAGTCAGTCATTTGGACTTTCTGTTAGTGTGCTGAACCTTGGGCCTTGATTTGTTTCAAAGCCCTTTCAATGCCAACAATCACGTTTGGATTGAGGGGAACTCTGTCGTTGATGTGATTTCATTCGTCAAACGTCTTATTTGGTTTTATTAAGAAATCTACACGCATGGACCTTACTTGCACCACTTCTAACCAAAGGAAAGCATTTTATGGAGGAACCTAATCTGCTGTTCTTTGGATGAATATAAAAAGTCTTGAATGGATTTAAGTAGTTCTTGGACAGTTTTCAAAAGTTCTTGAACAGATTTCAAAAATTCTTGAATAGATTTCAGAGAGAGATTCAAACTCGTCGTCTGTATGAAGAAAGAATTATTCAGGAGCCGGGCTTTCAGTTTTTATCAGCTGGAGAAGTGCAGCTTGTTTTATTTATTTATTCTGACGGCGCCATGATGTATTAGCTTCAACTCTTTATAGTTTTTGTAAACATTCTTCAAACTAAAGCCAAATCTCAAGCACAGAGAGGCAGTAGGTTGCCGTCTTTTAAACATAGTTGGGTGATATCGCCGGCAATCATGCCCTCACATCATCTCTTATGATGGAACCGAGTAGTTTTTGAGGTCTCATAGCGAGCCATATAGTCGACAGTCATGCACAGAAATCTCGTTATTTTCGGGGGGCAGCTGGGTCCATATAGTTGCCAGTTATGTACAGAAATCTCCTCATTTTCGGGGCAGCTGAGTCTGCAGATCTAAGCTTTACATGCACACCGCATCGATGGCTACCTCTGGATGCTGGCAGTAAATGTACACACGCCCTCAAATTGGACCCAACAAATTATGTTATATTGGGCCATAAGTCACACAGAGGTTGCCAAGTGGTTCGTTTTTTTCAGCTCCTTGACTGACTTATTTATATGATGATGTGCATTACACCGCCAACAACATTTCTCTGTCTACGTGTCTCGACTCCCGATGACAGCTCCCGCATTTCGCATGTCTCCGACTGTCATCATTTTGTACATTTTTTCAAGCTGAATGACTTCATGTATCGAAAACCCCACAACGTGGATATGTTATCACTCAAATGGAGTTGATAACGACCTCGATAAGGCGAGTACATTTGTGTACTGTTAAGATATAAATATTTCATGTATTTCACTAACAAATGCCTCATGTCGTCATTTCTATATTTTTGAAACAGTTTTTCTGTTGAATGACATTCACATTCTGTAAGTTGTTCGACTTCTCTCAGTTTGTAGCTGCAGATGTTGACTTGTGTTTTCTGCTAATGGTGAGTCAAATTGCATTCCCTATGCGCCCTAAAAACTAGAGCCAGTCGTAGGATTCATTTGTAAAGCTGGGCATGTAGCGACAATTCCTTATTTTTGTCATTAGATTTGTGTATCTACAGTCGATTATGTTCTTCTCTGACAGCGGTTTGCGAACGTGAGTTATAGCTGGTGTAAACGCATCTTGCATTTCGTCCAAAGCCGCCTTTCAAAGCAGGGGTCGAATCGCGTCGTCCGTGAACGAGCATTACGTGACGGAATTTGTTTTTGTTTCACATGTAAAATCAACTTAATTTCGTGAACGTATAGCTCGTTCACGGAAGTGGCGATTCGTGCCCTAAAGTTGCGAATGCGGTAGGCATCCAAAGCACGACTTTCCCCGAACTGTACACCATTGAAGGCGTTGCCAGCTTTTCACATTCGTTGGCACTGTTTTTCTGCATTTCTTTGGCAACGTCAGTTCAGTCGAGCTTACTCTTCTCACTCAAAAAATACAACCGACTCAACAAGAGACGAACTACAAGCGCTAAAAGTTTTAATCAATCAACGCGGGGTAAACATTTGTTGTCCGAACCATGCAATGATATAACTGATTTAAAAGTCGTTTGCCATCTAATCGATTTTCTATTAACAGGGAACACATAAAGTGACACCAACCAGTCGTACTTCGTGATGTTTTTTGGCGAATTAATTGACAATAGTGATGAATTGTGATCTTGTGCCTGCGTGCAGGTACAAATGTTCGAAGGGAGTGTGTTAGGAGTTCTAATTTAAGGTTGTTAACCACAGAGGGATAGTAAGTAGGTTAGAGTTGTTATATAGACATAAAGTGTGCGAGGAGAAGGTGTGGAAGAGAGACAAACACCAGCAGGAGGAAAAAGCGTGCATGAATTTATTGAAAATGCAAAAAGTTCTAACTTATCCTGAGATCTATCGTTTCAACGATTACCGTTTGCAAAAGGAACTGATTTGGATATTGGAGATGGCCTCACAACCCTACTGAACCGAACTTAACCTAATCTAGTCAGTGATTTGGATCCAGGGCGCTACTAAGTCCAATTCAATTTAATTTCAATTCAATTCCCTTGCGTGGTTGAATCCGGAGACTTAGTAGCGACCTGGACCCAATGTTCCACATGCCAAATGCACACTTGTTAAATGGAAAACGATATAAACGATATATAAATGGAAAACAATCCCAAACTCCGATGAAAGGCAAACGAGACTTGAGAGCTGATAGCGTGCTGATGCAGCTTCGGTGGAATGAGAGGGTGTTCTATTTATCATAATGTTGTAGAGAACAAAACACAAGCAAGGGCTATGTACAGGATCATTTAACAAGAGGCGGCATTGTCGAAGTGTCAGCATTCAACTAGCATTGCAAAGGGCTTGGACAGGTAAGAACTAACCCCGTATATAAAAAAACAAATGTGCACAAGTAAGTAGACATCAGACAGCATACAAAAATTGGACGTAACTGCTGAATAACGAGTTGATAACTTTAACGCAGCGTTTATTAATACGGGGGTAATGGCAGTTTGCTCATATGACTCTTAACGATTTAAGTTATACTTAAATACTTATGGGCTACTTTTTTCAGGTCATAAACTGTCACATAAGAGTTTATGTGGAACTTAATTGTTATTAAACACAGATCGGTAAACACTCGCACAGCGTGCTGAAGTAGTGAAAAATCCCCACAAACAGAGTGAACGGAAAGTTCGTACTGCTTTTGGTAATCATCAACTGACTTCTTGTACAGTCCTTACTATACAGAGAATTTAATCGATATACCTGAATGCCTCCTACAGACTAGTGAAGTGAAGACTCCCCCTCCCGATTGTCCGGAAAGGTTGGCCAAAAATGACGTCGCTGACAACCCAGGGGACAGATTCCGTATACCAACGATCGTCTACTAAACGATATCGTTTTTGCAACTTTGATCACCAAAATGAGGCATATTCTGCTCGAATCTTTTTGACAACCATCAGCCTTCATTATATTTGTGGAAAATGAACTGGATTAAGCTCTCAAACTTGTAATTTTAGCACTCAGTTGCTAGTTTTGGAGGTCTATCGTTTAAAAAGTTATGGAATGAGTAGACGATCACATGAACTGGACCTACCTGCACCCATTTTGCAACGTATTTTGCATAAAGATCTCGTTTGAAATGCTTACAAGGGCCAGTTGACACAAGAATTCAAACCAGCAGACTTTGTTGAAATAAATAAACAAGATCCATGACATGAATTTCGAGTAAACAAAATTATTCTGGTTGTGTACACCAAAAAAACAGTCGCATTTTCTGCTGCGCAAACCCAGGAGAACAACCTCTGGATCAACATCTCCATCCACAACGAGTGGCAGTTTCAGATTGGCCATATTTTTGTTCCCAAAATAACGCTTGTGCTACCGATTCAGTGAGGACCGAAAGATGTAAATTGACTTCGTTTTGACTAAAATTGATTCTACGGACTGGGACTGTGTGACATGAAGGACGTCGCTCCACACAGTTGGTAAAAAAAATGCCTCTTTTGCGTTATAAGTGTTCTGTGGGTCTGATTTTTCCAAATGGAGACTTCAATTGGCCGCGAGAGTGCAATTTTGCAATTTTAAACCATCAGGGGGGTTATGTGTGAATTTTTATTGCCCGAGATAGATCACATGAGAAGTGGCCTACAAATCTAGTCACGACTTTCCGACTGAGCATGTACAAAGTTCACATTTCTATTGTCTGGTTGACGTAGTAGAAGTGGCATTCCCAAACAACCTTGTCCAGAAGAATCTAGTGGACTTTATGCGACTATAGTTTTGACCATTTGTAGGCAGAGCCGAGGCGAACAGTGTTTTCCATTACTCACTACCTATCAAGAGTTTGTACAAATAAAAATATCAGCACTTTTTATAAAAATGTTGCGTTCGCAGCCACGTATCTCGTTTGGGTATTGAATTGTTGTTTGGAGGACAAGTTTGCTATTTCGGATTCTACGGTACTTGCGCTTTTTGTCAAAGGCACACCTTGCGGACGAATCTGACGAAATGAATGACGCTGCATGCTAATGGACAGAAGAAGAGCCACTACATTGAACTGCATTAAAACATATACATATGTGTAGTAAAATATGCAACAGCCTCTTATCAACAATTGCATATCCAAACGTATTAATGAAGTCAGCCCTCACCCAGACAAGCTGACGTGTCCTTTGCCGCGATAAACTAGCTAGGTATCCAGAAACAAATGCAATAGACCAGACGGTTACGTAACGACCAACGATTCCATCGCAATTATAAAAAACAGACGCCCAGCTAAATCGAAAAGAAAACAACAAAACTTGGAACGACGCAGATTTTGGAAAACAAAAATAAATAAATAAACAAGACGGCTAAAATACGCCTTGGCTTTCGATTAGTTGAAAGTGTTTTCCATATGAATCACACGTTATCAAGAGTCGGCGATAAAGAAAAACAGGTAACAGCTCGCTTGTTTAATATTTTTTCTTTCAGATATCACACGAACGGCAGCAGCGGAGATCTTCGACATTTGGAATACCTACAAAGAGGCGACAAACAAAGAAACTCGGCAAAACACTACCTACCGAACGACCTCAAAATAGAACACGACATAGCGAAAGAAAAGCAACAAACAGAATACAAAATAAAAATCAGCTGCGCTGTACATTCAAACAGGAATCCGCACATCTTCTGCGTGCGTGTGCGTCTAAATAATGCATGCACACATAGATAATGCAAAAACAACAAAAATATACTTGAGAATTGAAAATGAACGTTTCTTTTTGTTGTTTCTGTGCATTTTTGGCAAAGTTTTCAACGAATGACCTTGCAAAACGACAACACCAGCTGAGAAGAATATAACCTCTCTCCATTCCCGCAACCCCGACCAAATTTTAATTTTAAGCAAAAAATATCATTTCGAGTTACGACAAACAAATCGAAAACAGCAAGAAAAAAAAAGAAATCGCCAACAAAATGGAATCCATAGCTCCTGACGCATAGGCATCAGTTTTTTTTTTTCTTAAGACGCAATAGTTTTTTTCCAGATTAAATTTTTGCAAATTTTTCTCAACTTATGTATGTTCTTGCGATTTCACAATAAACATATTTTAATTTCAACTTTTTGCATTTATCGTATGATTCACAGCAATGGGGGGATTAAAAAAGAAAAAAACACTGCAAGTGGGCAAACAAAGAAAAGCAAAAAAAAAAAAAAAATGGTGAACATTTCTTTTTTCATCTACTCACTGGGACTCTGTCTGGATATTTTCGGCGGATTTTATCGCCTTCTGCACGTCTCTTTTCGAAGGGATGTTCTTCCTTGTATTGGAATTTCATTTTTTAAAAGTTTTCTTTTTGGTTTTTAGAGTAAATTTTTTGGAATAGAAATCACAAGATATCTCGTCGCACTTCCACTTTGAATAAAATTTTCTTTCTACTGCTGCGCTGAACTGTGAACAAGTTTTCGACTTCGAGAAATTTTCTTGCAGCATTGCCATGTAAGAGTGGGTAATGTGCTGAATTGTAGGAAATGGCGGATGTTTGTGGGTGTAAAAGTTTTCTAAAGGGTAGCTTGCACTAGACGAAATGGGGATTCTTCCATGGTTATAGCCATACGTAAAATGCAACCGAAAAAGTTGGAACAGTATGAAAATTACTTTATCTTAGTTTACGCGGTCATAGCGAAAGATCTGTCAGAAAAACTGACTGTCACTTTGGCGATAGAAAGAGTGTTAAAGTAGGTCCATATATTTAGGCGGTTTTTGTTGTGACATTTTGAGACCTCCGCGTATTGTCAAAACATCAAAGGATTCTAAGCTGTAGTATTTTATTTCAGGGCATCATCCTGGACATTATTTTATGGGCCAACTTATTTCTTAAATGGTATTTTAAATTAAAATATAATTACGTTACGTAGATGGAGCTACAAAAAACATCAGTCAGTACAAACAAAAAATTGTTTGAATAACCACTTCGGTTTATCACACGCAACTTGGAGCACAATATTTCTTACGTTTTAATTAAAAATAAATCTAGGACAATTAAGCTTTTGAGGAGCTACTTAACTTTATAAAAGTAATTTCACTCATTCAGTAACGCTCGTATTAATAAAGACTGCGTAAACGTTATAAACTGGCTGCAGAGCAGTTACGTCCATATTTTTTATGGTAACCAACTTCTGTTGGCTAACTTATTGTGAACATTTGTTTACCAATCCGTAGGTTAATTATTATTCAATCGAGACGTGTGTCACTAGATACACAGCTAAGTCAGGAGATAGCAACGCAATTCAGTGCAACGCAACGAAAGAATACTATTAAAAACGATGGCAAGGCTCAAGTATCTAGGTTAGAAAGTCTGACAGCTGTATGACTAGATGTATCTCGGTTTTGATTGGGGGAAATCGGTCAAATGAGCAGCTGTTTCAGTTAACGTTCATGGAGGGGTAGCTGAAGAATCTAGTCAAGAAATACGTGATTCGTGAGTACTAAGTTGACAGTTCGCATATGTGGCGAAAAGTGACGTTCCCGACCAATCCAGTTTTTGCGTTCAGGTTACATCTTATCCAGACCATAATCTAGTCGGCTTAAGATAGCTAGATGCCCATTTTAAATTTGCGCCTAGATTAGGCGTGTTTTTTTGAGCTTCGATCTCAGCAAAGCAAAGTAAAGTAGAGTTTTCAGCACACTAATTACAACAACTACTGCGAGTCTCGAAGTGTCAAGTAGAGCGTAGTTGTTGTAATTGCGTGCTGAAAATCCTACTTTACTTTGCTTTGCTGAGATCGAAGCTCAAAAAAAAGGGCTATTGACTTCTGAACATTTGACATAAATAATACATCAGCGCTATGCGTTTCTTTGCTTTTGAAAAATTTTACGAAAATAGGCCTGTTTTTTTAGCTTCGATCTCAGCAAAGCAAAGTAAAGTAGGATTTTCAGCACACAATTACAACAACTTGATAATTTGAGACTCGCAGTAATTGTTGTAAAATTAATGCTGAAACTCCTACTTTACTTTGTTTTAGGCGTGTTTTTTTGAGCTTCGATCTCAGCAAAGCTAAGTAAAGTAGGATTTTCAGCACACTTATTACAACAACTACTGCGAGTCTCTAAGTGTCAAGTAGAGCGTAGTTGTTGTAATTGCGTGCTAAAAATCCTACTTTACTTTGCTTTGCTGAGATCGAAGTTCAAAAAAACAGGGCTATTGATTTGAGATTTCAGATTTCTGCTGCGAAATCAAACAATTTTTTTTTCACTTGCACTGGAAGTCTAATTCAATTGATTTTCACACATTAATATCTTTGTAGATATCTTTGAATGGGAGAACAAATTTTCTTACATAAACTACCTTGTTACAGAGCTTTACCTTAAGTAAACACAGAACCGTCAAAATGTTATGACAAAGATTTAATGGTCTGCATAGGTATCCCCAGTTATTATTCGCCATTCGTTTCCACAACCCTCCGAACACCTCCAGCATCTCTTCCAATACGACTCTCGAACATGTCAAATCCCTCATTTTCGACTCTCGAATGTCACTTCGTTTTCCCCATCCCCGGATGACGTTCTTTTTCTATGTGGTGTTAGCGATTTAACATGGCACCTACAGTAAGTTTTCACAAAATATTCAATTTTACCCAAAAACAACGTGAATATCCACAAAATAACTGAACGAAAGTGTAATCTACAATTTGTTTAAGTGCTATCGAAAAAGATTTCCGCGAAATTTCCCAAGATGTGCTTAATATTCTCAGATGAAAATTATGAAAATTGGTCGGCCATTGCTAGTGTTTACAATGGTGTGGGGAAGTCAGCTTTTTGTGTTCACGTTGTTTTACGATCGCATTCCATGTAAATTCTAAAGTTCTTGTTGTCGCACAGGCTAAAACTAATAAAGGTGAAAAGCCAGCTGCCAAAGCTGCCACCGACAAACCCAAAACCGCTGCCGCTGGTGGAGACAAAACCGCCAAGGGTAAGGTTGAGAAGAAGGCCGAGGCGAAACCAGCTGCCGCCAAGACCGTGAAGAAGGCACCCGAAGCCGTCAAGGATGTAAAAGCAGCAGCCCCTGCTGCCGGTAAGGCTGCGCCTAAGAAGGCAGCAGCTGAGCCCGCCAAAAAGGCTGCCGCTCCAGCTAAGAAGGACGCAAAGAAGGCTGAGGCACCCGAAGAGGCCAAGAAACCGGCCGCCGAGAAGCCAGCAACCAAGGCTGCTGCTCCTGCTCCAGCTGCTGCCGCCCCCGCAAAGAAGGCTGCCGATCCTGCTGCTCCAAAGGCTGACAAGGCCCACAAGGCTGCCGCTCCCAAACCAGCTGCCGCTAAGCCCCAGAAGAAGACTGGAGTTGCTGCTGCTGCCACTGGCAAGGGACGCGTCGTCAAGAAGCAAGTTCTCCGCGGCAAGGGCCTGAAGAAGAAGAAGGTATCCCTTCGCTTCGGCATCGACTGCACCAACATTGCTGAGGACAACATCATGGATGTGGCCGACTTTGTAAGTACCTCTGACATTTGCCGTGTATTTTTAGAAGTCCACGACCGATTTGTCGCCCGAGTGTGAACCGTCTGCTCGGGTGACAGTGTACTCAGTGGAAGAGCGAACGTGTTCACATTTTTAGCCACTTAAGCTGCTCCCACTTTACTTGGCCTAACAATGAACAGACACTTCTGCACTCGGTAACCCGCTCCCGCTGTCCAGTCCACGACGATTTGTCGCCAGGGCGTGAATCGTCTGCCCAGGTGACAGTGTACTCAGTGGAAGAGCGAACGTGTTCACATTTTTAGCCACTTAAGCTGCTCCCACTTTACTTGGCCTAACAATGAACAGACACTTCTGCACTCGGTAACCCGCTCCCGCTGTCCAGTCCACGACGATTTGTCGCCAGGGCGTGAATCGTCTGCCCAGGTGACAGTGTACTCAGTGGAAGAGCGAACGTGTTCACATTTTTAGCCACTTAAGCTGCTCCCACTTTACTTGGCCTAACAATGAACAGACACTTCTGCACTCGGTAACCCGCTCCCGCTGTCCAATCCACGACGATTTGTCGCCAGGGCGTGAACCGTCTGCCCAGGTGACAGTGTACTCAGTGGAAGATTGAAACTATTCACATTTTTAGCTATTTGAACTGCTCCCACTTCACTTGGCCTAACAATGAATAGACACCGACTCCAACCGAAGCCCACGGCGCCATCGCTTCGTCCCAGCTCACTTGGCCAACCTCACTCACTCTCACTCTCTTGTTTGTTTTCAGGAAAAATACGTCAAGGCTCGCCTAAAGGTCAACGGCAAAGTGAACAACTTGGGCAACAACGTTTCCCTCGAGCGCAACAAGATGAAGGTGTTTGTCAACTCGGACGTGCACTTCGCCAAGCGCTACCTCAAGTACTTGACGAAGAAGTATTTGAAGAAGAACAGCTTGCGTGATTGGATCCGTGTGGTGGCCAACGAGAAGGATTCCTACGAGTTGCGTTACTTCAGAATAAGTTCCAATGACGATGACGAAGAAGACGCAGAGTAACGCGTAGTGTACACTTAGTTGGGATTTTTATATTAAAAACTTTAAAAGGAATAAAATGAAAACACAAACTAAAGGTTGTTGGTCTTGGTCTGTCGGATGTACTCCTAATTGGTTGCTTTTCTTGTTGTAGGGTGGTAACTAACTACCGCCTTCAGTTGCGCACTCGGAGCTGGTTGAGGTCCGTTTCTACTTGTGTGCAACGCATTAGGCGGGGTCTGCCGTTGAATGGTGGAGCGTTGGGCCATTGGGAGTCTTGAACGTTTCTTCGTTGTACGGTCACTTTGCATGGACGGTCTTTCTTGGAAGGAAGTGGTTTGTGAACAGCCACAAACATCACCAGGTACTTACGGTACGGTGTGCAGAAGGAGCTCCGAAGAAACCACTGAAATCGGTTACTTTACTACGAGGAATTCTGTCGAAACGTGGGTAGCCAGGTATCTTATCAGAGTCTTCCTTTGTCAGTTAAATGAACTCTCCAATGGAAGCACAAACAATCTGCCCGCAACCAAGAGCTTTCGCAGAACTCTCTAGGTCCAGGGAAATGATGCAGTGCTCTCGAAACTCTATGAATCACCAAAGTCTTCGAATTTCATCGAGAGTTTTGAAGCCCCGCACATTGAATGTGTTCTTTCAGCTCCAGGAAACCGGTGCTCAAGGACTTGGTTGAAACTAGATGACTTCTGTGGTTGTTCTTGGAGCGTTATAAATACAGTAATCTTATGATTGGAACCGACTTCGTCGAAACCATTCCTCGGATGAGCTGCTTCTTTTAACTGGATTTCTCCGACATTTCTTCTGTCGTGAAGAGCTAGAACTGATCATCACCCCCGTATGGAGGTCTCGATCTTCAGTCAGACTTCAACCATCAGAGGAACACTCATTAGGATACAGATATTGGACTTGATGCAACCAAATCATATTGGGCCATCTTGGAATCATGTGGACAAGCGCTAAGGATGACCTACTTTCCAACAGGCATCACCTATTTCCATGCCCCAATTCAAAATTCAAATATTCAAACTGTCAACACTCATCATCCGTCGTTGGTCGTGCAAAAATTTCTCGAACGAAAGCAAAAATATCCGTCTGCCCACCAGGCGCGCATGCATGAGCAGCAGGCCATCCCAGCTGAAAAAGAGGAACAAATTTTGCATTTTTCTCCGCGTAGCCGTTAGCCACTGCACACAAACTAGAGGTGCAGAAATTCCCCCAATAGAGCTGCGCAACATCTACAAATCTAGTACAAATGTCGGATATTAGTTTTTTATTATTTTTATTTCGCTTTTATTTCTCAATTGGAAAATGGAGACTCCAAAACGTTAATTTTCTTTCATTTCTCAATTGGAATGTATCCCCACACTTACTTCCATTGCGACTTGATCTTACCCATCTCATCCTTGGCGTTAGGTACTCAAATAAAACTCGAATCAATTTTTAAATAATAGGAATTGTGTATTTATTTATTTCTTTTATTTTTCTTACGCAATATGTTTACTATAATAATTCTATACATGTTTTTCTTATTATTTTATTTGTTTAATTTCAAGTTTTGCTTCTTGTTTCTCTCGTGTATATGTTTTGTTTTCTTTTCTTTTTTTATTATTATTTCTACTTGCAAATGTGTGTTGAGTAAATTGTCTTGTAAATATTTTTCTTGTTGTTGTCCTGTCTTGTCTTTATTCTAATGACATTTTCTTATAGGGAACAACATCGACCAGTCTATTATGAGTGAGAGATAGAGAGAGAGAGAAAGAAAGCTTAAGAATCAAAGTATTTAAACCAAGAAGTCTATTTGTTGTTTGTACCTACTGTGTGTACTGAAAAGTATTTACACATGAAACCTATACCTCTAAAGTTGTAAAAACTATTCCAACCAAAATAAAGAAAGAACGTAGTTTTTGTTGCTCTATACTATGTGTTGTTTGTATCTGGCATCTGTAAGCTGTTACTACTCGTTTATTATTACGTGTGGTTAACAAATAATTTTAGGTTAGGTTAGTGTTTTGAATATTTTGCATTGATGGCATTGTTCTTATGGATTGATGATTAATAAACAAAGTGTGTGAATACGTTTTTGCTGGAATTGACAAGGCACTGACAGTTTTTGTAATAGAAGTGCGAGTTGTTAAAGTACAATTCTGCCATTTAAGAGTGGGAGTTAATTACTTGACAGATGTTGATACTCTGTTTCCGAGCGTGAGTTTCAGATAGAAGAAAATATTAGATTTGGTTTAAATGTCTTCGCGTTTTCTTTGATACTTTGCCAAGGGGGAAAACATGACATTGCCTTGTGTAAACGATTTCGCCACAAGTGCTTTGTGTTTTCTTTTACCCCTACAGAAATACACCACACGCGTTTTATTGAACAATTATTCTGGCAAAGTAAAGCAAAGCAAAGTACACGAAAACTTTTGCAGTCACATTTGTGTCACATTTGTTAAATATTAGTTTAAGCTGGTACATTTTCATGTGTTTGTCTCTTTTTGTAATTGTGTGCAACCGATTTTACTTTGCTTTGCTGAGATAGATGTTCAATAAAACACGCCTGATATAGAATAAAACTATGTCAATATATGACACTTCGGTGTCGACAAAATGTCGACTGTTGCAATCATGCAAGTGTCGCAAGCGTAACCTTATATTGCTTAAGAAGAACAAACAAAAAGGAATGGAAAAGGGAGCAGTTAGCCAAACAAAAACATAACCAAAGGGAAACTAACTTTAGCCATGTCTTCTCAAAAGGTACTAAACTAATCCAACATTTCTCTTACCAAATGTGCACTTTTTATCAATCAAGTAATTGGTGAATCTTTCATACAATTTAAGTATCAAATTTAGTGTTAAGAATAGACCTGATATTGCACTTTTTCAATAGAATGTTAGGTCGGTCTGTTCCCGTACTTTTCTCAGCAAAATATCAGACTTAAAAGAGTTGGGTACATTTTTCTCTGCGTTTTTAAAAGTTCCGGAACGATTCGATCAGTAAATATACCAAACGTTCTGTTTTTAAGACGAGAACGCGTAGTTTATTTGTTCAATTTGACAGATTAGGTAAATTTAGAAAAAGACAAGGGGCGCTTAAATTTAGTCGAGTAGATGGACTAGATTTGTAACGTCACTTTTCATACGTCAACCACACATGCGAACTGTCAACTTATGTGGTATTCGATTGGGCGCTCTCAGAGCACTTTTTTTGCTCTCAGAGCAATTTTTATGTTCGTTTGGTACAAAAAAAGCAATCTTTTTCAGATTTCAGAGCACTTTTGCGAATCTGGATATTTTCTCAGATTTGCTTCAGATTTACCAATACACGTGCGTTTGAGTTTGACAACTAGTGGAGTTTGTTTACATTTTAGTGAAATTTTTCAACTGCAAAGAAACGCATTGCATCGGGTGGATCTATTTTTGTTAATTATTTATGTACAAATGTTTAGAAATCAATCTGGGCGAGCATTTTGAATGTTTTCATATATAATTTAACCAGTGAATAGAAAACGCTTAGAAAAGTGTCGAAGGGTACACATATTGCAGACGCACAAATATCAACAAAAAAAAGAGCAAGTGACGTTTTTGTGTTCGATTAGCCACACGAAATCTGAAATCTGAGAGCAAATCTGAAGAAGCCCAATCGAATACCACATTAGTGCTCAGTCGCGAACTTCTTGACTATATTCGTCGGCTACCCCTCCAGAAACGTCAACTAAAAAAACTGTTCATGTGAGCGATCTAGGCCAATCAAAACTGAGACACATCAAGTCAGCCAGCTGTCGGATTCACTAAAATGGACTGAACTTTTTTCTGCGAAATTTTCGTAGGACGGTTGGTTTCTCTTTTACGAAATAAATAGGGATTAGCAAGATTTTGTAAAATGGAACGCATACAGAAATACGTCTAGAAAACATAAGAATGTAATAGAAACCGCAGTGGCGTAGCGTGGGTTGGTGCCGCCCCTCGTAATTTTTAACACTAAAAAAAACCATCGTCTACGGTTTCAACCAGTTATACCTACACATATAAACTTGGTTAAATTTGTCTTCTCTGATATTTTTTTAAATACTGATTTTATCTTTAATATGTAGATATTTTTAACCAAAATCGTTAGAGCGGTTCTTGTAAAATTTGGCAGACAAAACAGTACCAAATAATGCTATGTTTAGTTTGAAAAATACTATTGCTTAACGTTTTAGCTAAAAACTGAGTATAAGTTATTGTTCTTGATGAATTCTTACATCCTTGGTCTTAAAAGTTTTATTTCAAATCAAATTGGGGTTTTCGAGATACAAGTTGCAAATCTGCGTTTTCGGTGATTCGAATTGAAAGTTAGGGACACAATAATTTTGAAAACATCAATCTTACTCTAAGTATGTAAACTAAAGCCCCCAAACTACAAATCCCAAGTTTGAACGATATCCGGGCAGCCGCTTAAGCTGTAGGCCTCGAGACATACAGACGGACATAATTTTGCGACCTACTTTTTTGAGTTCCACTATCATCATAATGTCAGAATTGATTAGCATCTCTAGTTCGAAATTTTGTACGATTACAATATCTTTTTCGTACTACGTAATCGAGAAAGTTAAAAAGTTATTGATTTTTTAATTATTTTCAGAAAACTTCTTTAAAATTTTGTTTTCCTTCTTTTCATCAGGGCAAACTCTCTTATTATTCTTTCAGTATCAATGGTCTCTATGATTTCCTGCTCTATAGCCATGATACGCAGATTAGATACAGTTAGAGTGCTCATTGTCGATCTTAAATAATTTTTAATAAGCTTCGATTTTGAGAAACTTCTCTCACACACACAAATTCTAGCAAGAAAAGAGAAAGAGAGTATTTTCGAATGCAGATGTTGTGTACTGTGTTATAATTTGTGTGTGCTGTGCAGTGTTGTCATTTCTGATAAAGTGTAGTTGCATACTAGGGAGCAGCAGGATTTTGTTGTTGAGTAACACAAGGAATTGAAAATAAATTCGTTAGACTGAAAAAAGAATCCGTTTTGTAAATTTTTTATATTTCAAAATTATAAACGCCTCAAATTGGCGCCCCTAGCAAAGTGCCGCCCGGGGCCTGTGCACCCCTGCCCCCCCCCCTCGCTACGCCACTGAGAAACCGTCGATTCCAAACTCCTAGACAACAATTACAACAGAAGTGTAGAAAAGTGTTGTCCACTTTCGCTCCTTCCAAGTTTTACTTGGCGACAGAACTCAAATGTCAGCAAAGCGGTGTACAAAAGGCTTTTGCGTGAATGCGTCTAGAGATGCTAGCAACAGTGGCCAGAAGAAAGCCACAACGAGAAAATGGAAGAAGCAGCAGTGTACTTCTTTTCTTTCGACAGTGAAAAGAAGTACACTGTTGTTTCTTCCATTTTCTTACGAGAACGGAGTTTGACTGACAGTGACATGATACTTGTAATATTTTGGATTTTGGAAAAGTTACTCTTTCACAAACCAGGAAGTACTGAATTTGATGCCTAAATTTGCCGGATGGTCATCAAAGAACGCCCTTGTCAAGTACGCGTGTCTGGTTTTAGATAGGGCCCAACATTCACAATCGTTTTCAATTTTGTTTGCGCAGCTACGGCGGGTGTTGTGGTAGACGCCAAGCAGTGTATTAAATTTTAGCGAGGCAATTTCGTTTTTGACGAAAGAACTAAAAGTTGATGTATATGCAAAGTTTAAGACCTCTCTCCAACAAAAACGTATTCTACGAATAATAACTAATTCAAATCTGAAACATAAGAGCCGCCCCCGATTCTCAAAGTCGTTCGCTCATACTGGTAATCTATTACTTTTTGCCAAGGGCTATAACAGCAATAACTACAAAAAGAACCGGGATGACTATAAAGTACAAATTTACAGTACAATAGATACACATGCAGTTAGGTATTTACTTTCAAATGCGCTTACATAAACTAATATCACTATTGCTACTTTATGTTAAGTGTGTCTTATAACTTTGAATATTTTGTTACCTTTTGTTTTCATTTCATGTATATCTTACGAGTTGTCGCTTCTGTTAGTAGCTTAATATTATGCGTTAAATTTATAATTTTAACAGTTCTAATGAAAAATACTCGTACTATGTATAAATATAATTGTTGTTTTTTGTTTGCAATTTTGTTTGCTTCTTTCTTTCTCTTAAAATATACGATTTTCGCTTTGTAGTACTTTCGGTTTCTGCTTCCTTACAGTTCTAGATATATTTATGTACGTTTATGTATATGTTGTTTTTTTGTTATTTTCTTTTGGCAACGCTTTTAGTAATTATATTTATGTATTTATGTATAACTTAAATTTAGCACAACTTATTGCACATTGAAATTAGGTTTGATAAGAGCTTTGAAATAAATAATGGCACCACAGTAGTGTGAGTCTGTATATATATATTGGAGGTGGTTGCGTGGAATGAGACATCTTTGGGGGGTAAAATCAAACAAACTAATTGGATATGTATGAATTCTAACATAAATAAAAGTGCACATAAAGTAGATTGACAGATTACAACCTATTTCGGTGACGAGCAGAGCAAAACCTCAAATTGTACTAGAATTAGTTTGCACAACTCTGGAAGAAAAGTGTGAACTTTGTGTTACAAGAAGACGCTGATTTTGAGTCAGGAAATGGGAAAGTTTTGTATGAAGAGACGCATGCTCACAGGGCCTTATAAACAATCATTCTTAACCTTCACCTTAACCAACAATTCCGGCATTGCGATTGAGAGAATAATTATACAGGACATACCAACATTCTATCTAATCAAATCTAACATTAAAGCAGGTATTATGGACTATGTAAGTAACTACGGTACAATACCGGTATCCTCAACCGATTGGCAATGACAAGTGACAAATGCTATTGAAGGGAATACACTGACGCTGTATGAGCTGGGGTTTTTTTTCTAGTTCCATTCTCGTAACGTCAGTCATTTAAGACTTCTACATAATTGTGGTGTCTTCAGGCAGAAATAATTGCTATTTTTGAAAACGCTGAGCTCAAGGAGACAGTGCGATCGAAATCAGAGGTCAGAAACGATCAAACGTTTTCGTGCGCACGAATGATTTGTCATGTTACACAAGCAAAATTCCTTCCTGCACACGAAAACGTTTTAGCGCTTCGCCTTACAGAATACCGACCCCGATATCGACATTTACTCCGCCTTTTCGTATTGATATTGAGATATTGGAAATAATAAATAAGCAAGTCGAACTGTACATCGCTTGGCTTGCCACATACTGTAGTTATCTACATCGACAACCGGGAAGTCATAAAAGCACTCAAATCACCAATACCAAGGTCAAAATTGGTCAAGCACTGTCTTACATATAAAAACGAGAACAAGGGCACGTTAACGCTGTGCCGGGTTCCTGGTCTAACAGACATAAGCAGCTGTAGAGCAGACGAACAAGCCAAGGAGAGCATAAATCTAAAAATGGGTGCGGAAGGTGAGTCTCATATGCCAATAGAAACGACAAGATGCAACATCACCTTATTAGCGCTGCAACGAGCTAACTGAAGGAGGTGTAATCTTGATAGTTGTAAGTATGTTAGCCCAGACATGGCCACGGATAAGTCGTCCTTGAACAAATACCCAGCTTAATACCAGCAGAGCACATATTGGAACTCTTGTTTACAAAACTTGGGACAAAAAATCTGTTAATTGTGTACTATGAAGCGAGGCTTAGATCCGCACAAACACCTTTTGTCACAATTGTACGGATAAGGAGAAAGAATCACCTTTTGCTATGGAACTACCCTTGAAAAGAGATCAAACTCTGGAAGAGTACTTCTTCGCCGAACTTGCAAGTGTTGCCAAAACAGACATCAGCAAAATAGGGAAATTTCAGAACAGAATTCAAAATTCATGAGTAGAAACATAACCTACTCTGCGTGGTAGCACAGTGGACCTAACTTGGACTTACTGAGTTATCGGATAATTGATAGGAGTAGACTCACATCTAAGTGTAACCATATAGGGCCGATGAATGGCCGCATTTAAGCGACGAAGACGACACCAAAGTGCATAGCATATTCCTTCAGGATCTACTTTAACTGTCAGCATTCCTTTCAAAAGGAAGATGGTTCTATGGACTATGGTCTTGTGTTCGCCGCTTAACCTGGACCAGACAGACAGGCAAGTTTCATTGTTATTTCACCAGAAAAAAGGATGTCCTGCATGTCTTCAACGAAATAGCTTATCCCAAGAACACATTTCACATCTAACCTCATTTTTCTTGTCGTCTTCTGACACCATCAACACAACCGTTCAAAAACAACCTCACTGCTGGTGCAGTTTCAACAACCTAAACAAAACCAGATGCCCCTGTACAGACGTCTCATTCGGTGCAACCCATCGGCACATCCTCGTTCAGTGCACTAGATTAAATAAAACTAAAATCACAAACTTTACCACAACACATGGCTTACGTACAGAGTTACTGAATATGTAGAGCCGGGCCGGTCTTTGAGACCAATCATCATGCCCCCGCCCATTCGAAATCAACTAAAATTAATCAACAAACTCAACTGATAGAGCCCGCAAGTCTCTCACAATATGATGATAAAAACCCTTAAAGTTAGTCCATAGCTAATAGTTAATAATATACCTCGTAGTTACGACTTACGCCTTTTTCGCCCTCCTCGTGCGTCCTTGTTTCAATATAATATAGATAATAATTACGTTTTCATCTCTGTATTGTCTGGTATGTGTCACTTAAGTATGGAATAATCGATGGTCGTCCTCTTACAGCAGCTGTGCTATGACCGGATCTATCAAGCACATGTGTTCGGCCCCACGTACCGGCAGACGATTCAGACAGAAATGCCGTATCATTTCCGGCACGGAGTCAAATGGGCGGCTAAACTGACCGAGGATATACTGACCGGAGTCGTTGCGTTGGATTCGCATGTGCATGAAGCCTTTGGCGCCCCTAAAAAGTTAGATAAAAAGACAATTTCAATTTGATTAGGAAATTTCTGTTGCGAATTTGTTTTTTGTGTGAACTCACTTTAACGACAAGGAGTAGTCCTGTTTGGTTGACTCGCAATTCCGCACAAGAAAGCTGCCCTCGGTCAATGGCCGCAGGGTGGTCTCAGCTTCGATGCGTGTGATGGCTCCGTGATACCACCTGCGGATAGAGAAATTGATTAGAAAATGTTTTGTCAATTGATGGTGGTGCGCTCTTACCCCTGCCGGTCTAGTGGAACGGAAACGTCAATTAAGTCCACGGCGGATGTGAAGCCAGTAATTAGATTCAAATTCAGTTCCTTGTTCGAGGGCACGCCACGAAGATCCAGACTTCCGAATTTCGTGGTTGCTCGGGCCGGCGGCTCGTTTAGGTTGAGGGTTAAATTTTGACGGAAGATCGATGTGTCTATATGTATGGGAGAGAGGGAAGCACACTTTTATAGATGGCGCGCTCAAAAGCAAAAGTTAGGTTAGTTAGGTGTAGTTTTGACTTTGACCAGAAATAGGTCCACTACATTGTGATGCGATATAAGCGAAGTACAAGTCAAAGGAACCATCATCTTATAGTCCCATTTGTTTACTTGACACGGTTGGTAAAATCCTAGGGCGTATAATTTACAACAGCCAGCAATTGAAATAGCAAAAGACCTTTCGGAACACCAATACGGCTTTCGTAAGTCAAAATCTACCGCAGCGCGGTAATAGCGAGAGCCCAATCCGCCATAGAGGGCAGACGTTGGAAAGGAGGCACGAAGAAATACTGCGCCGTAAAAAACGCGTTTAATTCGGCGAATTGGGAACGCATCATGAGCTGTCTTGACGCATCATGAGCGGATTGAAATACCAGATACCTGCGTAAAATTATATCGCGCTACTTAACAAATAGAGTTCTTCTATATGATTCCAATGAGGGAATAAAAGAATACGAGGTAACTGGCGGTGTGCCTCAAGGCTCAGTCCTAGGACCTTTGTTGTGGAACGTTATGCATGACGAAATTCTGCGTCTACTGATTCCACGAGAAGCTTCAATTATCGGCTTTGCAGACGATATCGCCGTATTGGTTGTGGCAAAAACTATAAAAGATATCGAACTGCACTGTAACGAGACAGTCGCAACTGTAGGTACGTAGAGGGTTGGCCATCGCCGGTTTGCAACTTGCAGATCATAAGACGGAAGCTTATTACGAGTAGAAAAGAACGAGAAACGATATCGCTCAGAGTGGGAGGGCATGTAGTGGTCTCTCAACCATGTATTAAGTATCTTGGAGTGATTATTGACGCACGTCTAAGCTTCAAATACCAACTAGAACTTTCAAGGCTGATGAGTAACATCGGAGGCCCGAGACTGAGTAAGAGACTAGCTGCAAGTTCGATACTTTTATACGCAGTAGAAATATGGTCATGCGCCGCGAAAGTTAAGTCTTATGGGAGGGGAATTAAATCTATCCACCGCCTAAACGCATTAAGAGTCGCTTGTGCATTTCGAGCAGTTTCGAAGGATGCTATTCTCGTAGTACCTTCAATGCTACCTATCGATTTGCTCGCTGAAGAAATGAACGCTCTAAGAACCGAGCGAGTCCGAAATGGCCGAAAAGAGAAAATACGAAAGAAATCGTAGCATCGCTGATTGGCACATCGACACATCGTCTCATACCAGTGATCGATGCATGGATTAACCGTGCTCATGGCGGAACAAACTTCTATCTGAATCAGTTCTTGACGGGTCATGGCCTTTACAAAAGAATATCTTTTTAAGCGAGGACATGAAACCATTCCAAACTGTTCACGATACGAAACCGAGCGAATCACGTTACGGGACAAATTTGGGGAGTGGTCAACTCCCGATAATATCGTATACTACAAAGCGGAAACTGGATCTTTGTAAGTGACATAGCGGTTCCAATACTCTGCGGCCTTAGGAGTTTAGACCGTCAAAGCAAAGCGAATGATAGAGAAAGCTAAGTCTTCATTCCGACCCCCGCGAAGTAATGCCTTTCGGTGGTTCTGCGGGGACCCAAATCGGCCGCTTCGGGAAGGGAGGTTGTTTTAGCCGGTAGGAACCCGGTTACTACCAATGGACGTCGGACTATTGGTGCCTCATGCAAGTTTTCCACCTTCCAACGGTGCGTCGATGACCAGTAATTGGAACGAGGAGAAGGAACGAGGAACTTACTGATGACGTCTGGGGCAAAGCTTCCAGCTTTCAAAATCGTATGAATGAGACTAAGGGGCATTTGCTCATACGACTCTTAACGATTTAAGTTCTACTTAAATACTTATGGGCTACTTTTTTCAGGTCATAAACTGTCACATAAGAGTTTATGCGGAACTTAAATGCGCTATGAGTCGTATCAGCAAACGGCCCTAAGAGGCTATCGTAAGCAATCGGGAATGTGCCTCGTCTTGTAACGACGTACAGTGGAGATGCTATTTTCTTGCCAAGAAACGGTTGGTTTGTTAAAGTATTCCAGAGGCTGTGCATATACCCATGACAACAAGCGAAGAACTATTTGGGACGTGAAAGATGAAATAAGTCGTAGAAAGGCCCCCGGACTGGACGGCATTTCAAACAGAGCCCTTTAAATCACTATGAAAACACGTCCCGACAGATTGTCCAACTGTTTAAAGCGTGGTTTCAGAAAGGGATTTGCCCTAACCTTAGAAGCGCCAGCGACTAGAGCTTCTACCGAATGGTAAGTGGAATCTAACGAGTCGTCCTCTTGTTGGTTTGGAAAAAAAAAGAATATGGAACATTAAATAGAAAGCAATAGGAAAGATAACTTTTTAAGTGCTGGAGTACCATTACCATGGTTAGTGCTTTTAAGGCCGAAACAGAGTAAGAGACAGCAAGGAGCTGCTGGTTTGTAACTCATGCCAATACGCAGTAGAAATATGGCCAAGTGGAATTGGAGGAGGTAAATTCTAAATTCTAAGAGGAGTCACCTCGAATTTGCAAACCTGGATTCATATCCACTCAATCAATTTCAGCACTAAATCCATTTCAATTCACTTCCAGTTAGCAACATACTCTTTGTTGCTCCACCGACTGTGCCGACCACACTTGCTCGAAAAATCAATTATGCAGATTGCATTTAATTTCATTCTGTGGTTAGCATGATGCACCGGACCCGAACAACTAATTAATTTGTCGGAAACGAGCTGAATCAGTGACGTTGGCCGAAAACAAGTTCAACCAGGGTATTTGCGGTTCTTTGAATATGTGCACTCCACCCAATGGCGGTGTGCATCTCCGAAACATGCCCGAAAACCACATCCATCACATATGCATATGTGATGGACCCGTCTATACTCCGGTGTCAGTGTTTTGTTTTTTTAATTAACCCCATCCTTGCGCCACTAAGAAAATGACCCGAGAAATGCATTCAACTGAGATTGGGGGAGAAACGTGCATACACACATCACGAATTCGGTGTAATGGATGTTGCAAATGGTCGTCATCATGGTCGTCAGTATTATCATCCCCTTTAGAGAGAAAACACTTGCGACCGTCATTATTCTGTAGGAGTGTGTCCATTTATTGTCCTTTTAGAACAAGTGAGCACGAGGTTTGTGGTCGTTGCTGATGCTGCGTGTTTACGTAATGCATTATGACGCCATTACATTCGCTGCCTTACGAGCGATTTTGCCGTGATGGCTGTTTCCTGCTTTACGAGATTTGGCTTGTGGTGTTTGCTTTATATTGCTGATGCGTGGAATATTTTGGTTGATTGGTAGATATTGAGTGAAGGGGACACCAACTGGAGTGGGATTGGAGCGCACATCAGCAGATTCTCTCAAAGATGGAGGAAACAGAAGCGCACATGCCCAAGTGCGAAAAAGCGTAAATAGGACTTAGGAGTGGACCAAATCGGTGGCCCCCATGCGAGCGTGTGCGGAATAATACTGAACAAGCAGTCTGAATCAAAGATGGAAGAGAAAGTCGCACATGCACACCTTCGTAACAAACACTTTCGAGTGGATAGAGGACGTACTTTTGCACCCTACATAAACTCCCTCGATAAAAGCGCCAGAAAAACGAATATAAGCGCACACTGGAGACATCGATCTACGATTTTGGAAGCAACTCATGTACTCACCTAACTTCATGGCCTTGTTCTCGTCGCGCATTGAATGACTCGACGATGCCTGCGAGATGCCACTCGACTCGGTGCTATGCACCAGCAGATTGTTCATGTCCGTCTGGTTCATGCGAAGACGTCGTCGCAGCTTTGGCATATCAAATGGAAGATCACCCAAGTCCACCGATGTGGCACTGCCCGATGTACAGGTATCCTAAAAAAAAAAGAAGCAAACTCATCATTTACCATCGCAGTCATGTCTCCCGTCGCACACTTACCTGTTGCATCGTTTTCCTCCTCCTCAGCTTGGGCATGTCAAAGGGAAGATCACGCAAGTCCTGCGGTAGGCCAATGGCTCCAATTCCACTGTCCGTTTTATCGGATGAAGGAAAGTTCAACTTGGGCAGAGTGAACTTGTGCAGGCCCGATGACTTGCCGTCGTCGCCGCGCGAATGCAGCGAAATTCCACTATCCGAACCGAGTATCTCGTCAGCCAAATGCAGTAGCGTCTTGTTGGGTGGAGGCCTTCTCTGTTTCTTGAGCACCTCGGGAGCAGTCATACCCGCCTGTTGGTTGTTGTCGGCTAGAGCGGCCTTCTGCTCCTCTGGAGTGGCATTCTTTTGAAACTCGGACGCATCAGATGCGGGCTCTTGGGATGACTTGTCCGATATCGGACTGAGGATATGCAACTTGGAGTGAATGACTATGGGCGCACGCAGCGGAAACGCTAAACTCGAGCCAGACTCAGAACTATGTGAACTCAACGACGTTGAGTGCCTTGATCCTGAGCTGGAAGTGCTGCGATTGCCCTCGCTAGTGCTCGAGCGAAGCGATTCCATGCTGCCACCACTACTCGATGTGGCAATGCTCTCGGTCGAGGAATAATTGTGATTTTGCCTTCGACCGTTCGCCGGCGACGAGTTATTCGACGACGCCTGCGCATGGCCAGCATGGTGGTGGTGACCGCTGCTGCCGCCACTCTTGCGCAGCTCCAGAACCCTGCCAGACTCGAGCACAAAAGAGCGTGGTCGGTCCGGTCGAGTTCTGGATTTTTCCGCAAAGCTGCTGTTTTGGCTTTCGGCTGCAGGGCCCGCGTTCATGCCGCGGTGACGCGTTGGTATCGGAAGACGGAGATCCTTTAGCCTCGGATGGGCAGCCGGGTTCGATGAGGGTAGATTCGGTGCGCTCTTTATACTGTTCATGAAGAACCGATCGTGTTTGCTGGGGAACTTCATGGGCAGGGGAGCTGTTGACGGCGGTGAGGGTGTATACCCGCGCATAGGTAGCTGCGAGTTGGACGTTGTATTGTTCATCTGGTCCACGCTTGCGTTGTGATCGATGTGGACGTTCTCGAGATCACTCGATATGGCTGACACACTGCAGGCGATGGCTCCACCATTTGCCGTTGCGTTGCTGGAGTTGATGGCGCCACCGCCAGTGGTTGTCGTCGCTGAGGCATTTGTTTTGTCTTGGATCGCTTGGTTTTTGGAGTTCTTAAGGCGTTTGCCCTCGAGCCGGGTCTTCCGGTCCGACGACGGCTTTGGCTTGGTGACGTTATTGCCATTATCGATCTGCAGGAGGACCGAGTGGTTTGTTATGCGGTCCACCTCGTCCAGATCATCGTCGGACTTGGCGATTTTGCAGTCGAAAGCGGTTTCGTAGAATTGACGTGTGCGTCCGCCCGACATCTCGCCTTCGTCCTCTTGTTCCTCTGGGGGTTTCTTATCAGCAGTGGCGTTGTTTACGCTGGTCGTCGATGCCGAACAATCGACACACTCGTGCACACCCTGCGGATGCACATAGAAGATGCTTCTTGGGCGAAAATACTCGTCTAGGTCATCGCCAATGGTGGGAGCAGCACAAGCACAAACTGCTGGCCCTAACAACCGATGTGGCGGCATCGATTGCAACTCACTCTCGAGCGGAATAAACTCGTTCGGTTGCAGTTGGAGTTCCTCTGTGCCCACAATCGCACTGACACCTTGAATGTTGCAGGTTTGCCGGACAAGGGCCAATGCTCTAGCGTGCCATTCACGACGCTTCTGGCACTCGCTGCAATCGGAATCATCCGAAGTACTGGTCGACGGTGTTGTGCAGCGGATTATACGCACCCCGTCCTCAGTGAAGGAGTATCGCTTCGGTGTCTGCTGCTGAGGTTTATCAGGTGCGCCCTCCGAATGTTCTCGCTCTACCTCGGGCACATCGAGACTCGTGCTCTTGCGATACGCGCCCGCAGCAACTGGCGGCTGTGTTAGCTGCGGTGGTTCGGAAGCAGTCGATTGGCGACTCTTCTGCTTGATCTCCTTGTCGGTGTCCTTTACCTTCAGCAGATCAGAGTAGTAGTATGGCGATGGGTTTCGTTTGCTGTTCCCTGTCGCGTCTGCACTGAGGGTTGTTAGCTTGCGTGGGCTGCGGTGCAGCGGTGGCAATGGACGCACCAGGTCCTCCGATATGCTATCAGGAGAATTAAGTTCGGGAACTTTCACAGAGTTGTTGTCTTCATCAGCCGATGACTTGGGCGCCGACGAATCTGGAAATGAGAGAGAGAAACAACCACGATGCAGGTTTCAGTTAATTACAGTCTCGCGAAGTTTATTACTTTCGCACTTTGGCTTTAATGGAATTAGACTGCCACGCGAAGTGGAAAGTAAAACGACGACGAGGACGATGCCATGGCTGGCTATGGGGCGATGATTTTCGATTTTACACTTGAGAGAGCATTCACCGTCTGCGAGTGGTGGGTTATGGCTGATATCGTGAACAAGAACTTGTAATTGAGGACTTTTGTTCGGTTTACTCGCGGAAAGGATTAAAAGTCACATTGACAGGAGGCAGTTGAGAGTTCGCTCATCGCTGTCAAATTTGCGGATAACCCGCTTACAGTAGTGGTTGTGGAGACCTCAATTAAAGTTGGTCGATGCGGATGATTGGCTAAGGAGAATCAATGAATTTTTCCTTGGAGACTTGGATGCGGTTTTTGAGGTTATAAAGCTAGGAAGACGAAGGTTCGAGTTGAAATGCTGGGCCTCCTTAGTAATTGATAATTGGAAACTACTAATAGGATAATACTTTGAGTTTGTGGGTGATAATTCAATCAACTGGGTCGAAGGAGGTTAGACGCAGAAGAAGAGCGTCACAGAAACCGGTTCTTTTGAGGGACACTTAGAAGTCTAATATCACGGGACAAAGCACTTCTGACATGCAAATGGCTGTAAGATCTGATGCAAAGAAACATTAAACGCTTAGCGGATCGGTTCATCCGAGTTAAGCCCCTCTACTTACTTTCTATACACTTTAAAAGAGATTCATTCAACGACTGAGACTTGATGTCAAATCTGTGGAAACTACCGCACCGCAAAGTTGAATTTGGGCCTCAGCAACATCGGTAGATCAATCTGACAACATTTGACTGTAAATAGGACTGCTCAAAGGCTGTTAAAGGCTTAAACCTAAGATTACGTCAGGCTTTAGTGCAAATTAATGTTAAGACTAAATAAATGACGAAAACAACCGATAAAAGGTCTCGTCTCTGGAAGGAACATTCGTTTGGATAAAGTGTCTTTTCAACACAGAAACAAGGGCGAAAGTTTAAAAGCCCGTGTTTTGAGCTTCAAAAGACTCGCTTCAACAAGAATTCTCGACTTAGGGCCAGCATTCATCGAGATAAAATGCCTCTCTTTAGTAAACACCAACCAACCAAACGTTTCCAGGAAATTGCATGCACTTTTTAAAACTCATCAGCACGGTCTGTGCTTTCCCTTCCACTAAACATGTTTCTCCCCCAACACGATGTTCCTTTTAAATATTCCAGCATCGGTTACCCAACCGCCGTCGCCTGCTATACAGGGAACACATCACAACAACCATTGATTCAATTCAATTAGTAATGGGGCAACAACTGTTCGCCACCGCTGTCAATGTCTGTCCCAGCCTCTAGCAGCAGCGCTCAACTATATGCCATGTCGCCCCAGCTCTCGCGACTTCTTGATAAAAGCAATAAAAGCTTCCATTTGAACGCTGCCGCTACTGCTATTTGCTGTATCCATATCCAGGGGACGAATGCGCATCACATGTGTTCGAGTGTGGTCAGAATTTTGAATTTAAACAGGAGTGCACCATATGCTGGCACAAACCAAAAGGGCGCCCGTCCACACAAAAAAGATGGATTAACTCTTCGACTGCATTTCCGTCATGTGATTAAAAAAAGGGAAGATAATTACTCTCTAACTCGCTCTCAAGTGTATAATCGTCGGTGCAGCTATATCGAGTGACAGCACCCGCTCCGTAAGTACCCACTTACCCGAACTATAATTACTACGTTTATGATCCTTGCGAGGCTTGCTCTTCTTGTGGTAGACTTTTTTCGGTCGCTTGGTATCCTTGGGGTCGGAATAACCCTCGATTAGTTTCACCGATGCTTGTTTTATCGTATTCGGGAGTGGTGGATGATGATGTGATCGTTGTTGCGTCGGCTGATGCGAATGTAGATGGGTGGCTGTGCTACTGGTGGTGGTGGTGGTTGTATTGACGATTCCACCAGACGACGATGGTGGTGGTGGAGGCGGTGGTGCGGCAGCCCCTACAGCCGCCGATGGTGGTTCTATAAAATTTACCTGAAACGAGACCGAAGAGAGAAACAATAATGACTGGCAGTTAGTTATGGTCGATTCGGCTGGCATTCCATTGAATTGAATGGCAAATGGGTATATTTTATTGGACCGAGGGAGTTGTTTGTTGTTTGCAGGCAATTGATTTTGTCAGTGTAATCGTAGCTTTAAATAGTTGTCAACAGATGCAGTATTGCTTCCGGGGGAGGGAGTTT
The DNA here is from genome assembly GCA_948293265.1 of Cheilosia impressa. NCBI lineage: Eukaryota > Metazoa > Arthropoda > Insecta > Diptera > Syrphidae > Cheilosia > Cheilosia impressa. Next base: position 4,395,548 of record OX411882.1, read on the forward strand.
AATATTTGCACGAAGTGCGATGGACATTGGAATGATTGGAAATGTAAAAAGAGGGTGTGGAGAGTTTTTTTTTCAAGATGTCATAAGTACCATCTCTTTCTTGTATATGACAGGTGGGGCTTTAACGTCAAATTTAAAATGATTTCGTCGAACTATTTACCGCTAAATAACATTAAACGAGTCATCAAAAACGTCACCTACCGAAGCAGCATTACCAAACTGCACTCGGGTGGCTTTCGGAGGTTTCGACTTAAGGATACTTGGCGGTCCTGGAGAAACCCCAAGAGGATCAGATCAATACCTACCATCGGCATTCATAGAACCGCGTTATAAAGAACTATTTATAGTTTTAGAATCGCTGTCAGGCTCGTCAGATGTCCAGAACGACGATGGAGAACGCTTTTTGATCCATTAAGGTAAAAGAAACAGTCCAACCCAGACTTTTGATGACATAAATGGATTTATACAAGGTGATCCGCTGTCAAATGACTTTTTCAAAACCATATTTAAAAAATTTCTGCGAAGCTAGAAAGACAGAATCAGGGTCACGATTTTTTACAAGTCGATGCGATTACTTGCATGCGCGGATGACATTGGCATCATTGTCAGAACGCAGTGAGCTGTCAGTTACGAGTCTACATTGCGATAGATGCGTAAAATAAGCGTTAGTTGTGAATGAGGGCGAAACCAATTATGCTGTCAACAAGAAGGGACACACAACATTGACAAATCGGACGGAATGTCATAGTATAGACAGCTTTGAGGGAGTTTATGACTTTCGTCTAATAATGACATCACATCAGAAATCCAGGAATAAATAACACAAACAAGAGGCAATTAGTCAAAGACTATACACTACAAAGCGATGCAAAACTTGGCAGCACTTTATAAAAAACTTTGTTTTACAGTACTTGACAGTTTGTTGGATTTTCTAAATTAAATGTGAACGGCGAAGGAAGTTAATTGAGGACGTTCAAGAATCTAGTTTAGTCTGACAACTGGCTGACTTTCTGTTGATTGTCCTAGATCGATCACATGAACTGTTTTTTTTTTCAGTTGACGTTTATAGAGGGGTAAACGGCGAATGTAGTCAAGAATTTCGTGACAGTTCGTTTATTCAGCCACATATACGAGTACGAACTGTCAACTTATGTGGCTAAATATACGAACTGTCAACTTAGTAGGAAAAAATGACGTACAGAACAATCTATTCGACTTCAAATAATTGGGTTTTTGAATGTGCTGTGACTGTTTAATTTTAAATCCAAATGAAGTTGGCAAATGATTGACAGCTGAGTAGCTTGCCATCGGTCAGACCGAAATATACACTTGAAGTTTGATGGATAATCGATACTGAAGTCACATGTGAGTTTTTATTTTTGGGACGCATAAAACTGACGTTTAACTTTATGCCTAGTCCGAACGGCTAGTTGAACAAATTCTATAACAGATTGTCATACTCTGGGATGTTTGACAGAGGTTCGCGGGAGATGGCGCAGCGGAATAATCTTGGGATTTGTTTGTGTGTTTTTTTTTACAGGGATCGAACTTGAGACCGCTCAGTAGTTCCGAAGGTTTTATTGTTCTATTATGTCGGAGAATGATGCTTAACTGGAAATGACAAAAACGGACCAACATTCAGAAAGAATTATAAATATCGTTACAATTAGAATTGATTTTTAGTTCGGACTATTGCCACTGTTCGTTCTTCCATTAAGAAGTTGCCACTTTCCATTTTAATCGATAAGATTAAGAGAATCCATTTTGAACATCACTCTCACTTAAAATTAACGTACTCAAAACGTAATAAAATTCCAACTTGCTGATGAACGCAGCATTCGCCGCTTAGTTATGGACCTAAAACATCGTCTCCCACTTTCAATCAGTGCACCCTCTCCCGATTGAGGGCATAAATGTTCATCCCACGGGCAAAGTCAATAATTAACAATAATCTAATAATTTTCTCAACCCCGGCAAGTCGTATACGGAGCTGCGGCTTTGTCGATGTCGGAATATCATTATCTCACCAATCGCCGAATGGCCAGCACTTTGTTCTAATTATTTCTAAATGAGATTTTCTCGTAAATTGTAAATTTCACAGCTCCCCCACCTACAGCCCTTGTCAAATACTGTACATCCCGCAGAAACATAACACACTAATGCGCCGATACCGAGAACATGACAGGGTGGCAAAGAAAAAAAAAACGGAGAAACTGAACATGCCTCGCGGAAGATATGCTCGTAAATTAAAGAACATTTTATTTAATTAAACAAAGTTGTGTTAAGTTTAATTGCCAGAAATGTAGTAGATCTAAGAGAAGCTCTAAACGCGGATGAAGTATCACGTATAAGGATGCTACAGAGAGAGACAATATCAGCGCGTGGAGTGTGTTCGGAGAGGTGCAAATGTTAATGGAAATCTTTACACTTCAGGGAACTTTGAAGTCAGATAGGTAACAAGGGCATGTAGTGGGCGCCGCCAGTGTGACGGGGGGTGTAATGCGGAACGGCGGCTGCGACATTAATTTGTTGCCGCAGGCAATGAGTTTTTTTTTTTAAGAACTGTTGCCGCTGGGTTATAATTATTCTTGTATACACCTATACGTGGGATATAAAGCGACGCACAATATTTTTGATATATCTGAAGTTTTGGGGACTTTTTCGCCCCCCAAAAAATATGTCAAGAGGGAAAGAGAAAGAGCTGATTTTATTAGGCAGTAGTCGAGTTTAAATTTAAAAGATTTACAGGAAGTTTGTTTCACTTTTTCAGACTTTTCAAGGTTAGAAGTGGTTTGACAGTTTCGCCAGAAAAAAGGCTGCATGCGAAATGTCAAATTGTACGAGTATGCGTAAAACTTTAATTTCAGACGCATATTCAATAATTCAGTTACAGCAGTAAATGCATTTCGTTTAAGGAGGAAAAAATTAAGTAAGAAAACTATAAAAGTGATTTGTGAGAATTTGCAAGAAATAATTTCAGCTGCTTACAACTGACTGACGAGGACGACGTCTTAAGTCATGATGAATTTATATTGGGGACGTTCGGATTCCTTGTTTAGTAAGTCTGACAGCTGACTGACTAGATCATAAACTAACTATTAAATAGACTGATAGCTTCAGCCAAAAAAGAGAAATTGCCTACAAGCTGAATTTGACCTTGATGTAGCCCAGTTTGAATTCATGTATTAGTGCCAATGTTAATCAAAGCGACTCACTCATACTTGACAAAAAACCAGCCTACACTCTTCCGGTTTAGACCGGATGTCGATAACCTGAGGTGGGGGGTCATTTCATTATCGTGTGTTGCGGCTGTGTTGGGCAAATTAAAGTTGTTCTTAGTTCCTGTTCGAATTCGTTAGTTATATTTTGAACGTCATTAAAGCATAATTACCTTTTTTGTAAATAATTCCGACAAAGTATTATTCTATGACCAAATCTCTGCACCAGCTTTCTCGAGGCATGACTTAATATTTTTGACGTATGACTTTGATATTGGCAATGACGCAGAAGCATCCACCTATACATATAGAGATTTCAAAAATATTGATATGGCCTCTCTTGAACAACATATTAATGTGATTCCATGGAACCTTACTTATTTTATGCCTTCTCCAGATGATCAAATTAAGTTTTTACAGAACAATGTGAATCTTCTTTTCGATTTGCATGTACCAATAAAAACTGGTATTATTAAAGACAAGACAAAAGCCTGGTTAACGAACGATATTCGAGAGTTAATGGCTCAACGTGATGAGGCATATCGACGTTGGAAACATTTTCGGGTGGAAGAGCTCCATCAGGCTTATAAAAGTTTACGAAACAGTGTTGTTCGTGAAATACGCAATGCTAAGACACAATTCTATTCCATCCGACTTAGTTCTTCTTCAGGTGGTCGTGAACTCTGGAATGACATTCGTAAATTAGGAATCGGGAAGCAAAAGACTACTTGTTCTACAGGAATCGATCCCAACGAACTTAATCGAACGTTTTTGTCAAACCCACTTTGTAATGACCCAGCAGCTAACTATATACTCGAGGATGTTTGTTTACCGATTGCTACTTCTTTTGTATTTAATAGAGTAAATGAATTGGATGTTGTAGAAAGTTTTCTGTCTGTCAAGTCCAAGGCTGCAGGTGTTGATGAAGTAAATCCGATTTTTGTTAAAGCGATCTTGCCGTTGCTGTTACCGTTTGTAACTCATATCATCAATACTGTTCTTATGACCGGCATTTTTCCCACCGAATGGAAATTAGCTAAAATAATTCCAATACCTAAGAACTCTAAAAATGAAGAATTCAGACCAATCTCCATCCTACCTTATTTATCTAAAATTTGTGAAAGAATTATGCATAAGCAGCTTAATAATTACGTTACTCAAAACAATTTGTTGCTACAAGTACAGTCCGGTTTCCGAGCTAAGCATAGCTGTACAACTGCTTTGTTGAACGTCATTGAAGAGATAAGGGATAAATTAGATAGGGATAATGTTACTTTTCTGGTACTCTTAGATTTTTCCAAAGCTTTTGATTTGGTTAATCACTCAATTCTTCTCAGCAAATTAAGACGCTTTTTCTCAATTTCCTCCACTGCTGTTAAATTAATATCATCATATCTAAGTGAACGAAAACAGGCCGTGTCACTTGATGGCAACCTTTACGATTTTCTTCCCTCAAGGCAAGGAGTTCCCCAAGGCTCTATCCTAGGGCCCCTATTGTTCTCGATATATATTAACGATATTGCTTCTGTCATATTAAGTTCATCTAAGCATATTTATGCCGATGATATACAAATTTATCAAAGTTGCCCCTTGGGCCTAATTGAAAATTGCGTCAGCGTTTTAAATGAGGATCTAGAACGAATTTCTAGTTGGTCATCAAAAAGCGGCCTAATACTTAATCCAGCGAAGTGTAAGTGTTTAGTTATTTCTAAAAAGAAATTAGATCTTTCCTACTTCCCTCATTTAATGTTAAACAACTCTGAAGTCGAATTTGTTGAGTCTTCAAAAAATCTAGGTATTGTCTTCAATAGAACCTTAACATGGAATAATCACATAAATACTATAGTAGGGAAAACTTACGGTATTCTACGAACCCTAAGGATTGCTCAAAAGTTTACTCCTCTTGAAACGAGATTGTTACTAGCTAAAACGTTAGTTATTCCTGTACTTATCTACGGATGCGAAATTTTCTATGGATGTGATGCCGAGTGTAGAAGGCGGCTCCAGGTGGCTTTCAACTCCACTATTCGATATGTGTATTGTTTAAAAAGACACAATCACGTTTCACATCTTGCGAAACACCTAGTTAACATGTCCTTTTGTAACTATATAAAATTTCGAACAGTCATATTTCTTTTCAACATACTCATAAGTAGACAGCCTTCATATCTTTATGAAAAAATCCAGTTTCCGGTATCTAACAGATCTTCTTGTCTGGTACTTCCGCGCTTTTCATGTCTAACATCCGAAAGACAGTTTTTTGTTGCTGCTATTCGCCTTTGGAATTCACTCCCACGTAACTTGCGAGAGCTAATTAATGCACGACGATTTAAAACCGAACTTCAAAATTTTCTCAGTAACTAAAGCAACTAACTTTTTCCCATCCCTATCCCTCAAGCGATTTCAATTTCAATTAAAGAAGAAGAAAAAAGGAAAAAAGAAAAAAAAGAAAAATGAATTTAAAACTAAATCTAACTTAACTTTCAAATCATTTATGAATAGTAAATTAAAAATGTTTATCTTTCACAGCCTTATAAGTGAATTCTTACTGTGTAAGCATGTATGATACAATAAATATTATTATTATTATTATTATTACCTATATAAAAATATTCGACTTGCTTATTTGTTCGTTGGTATCAAGTTATTATATTATTTTAGAACACCATGATATAAACAATTGTTGTAAACAACGAAACTATATTAGTCAAAAGATAAAATTTCAATTCAATGCCAATTTTTGTTTGTTCTTGAGACCTTTTTCGGCGTATGTAATAACAAAATACTTATTGCAATTAATTTATCACCGACCGATTTCTTTTTAATGTTATCATTACTGATATTTGAATTTCGCCATCACTTTTTCTATTAATTTTTCCCTCACATTTTTTCTTGAATATTCGCTAGTGATTCCTCTGGCTATTTAAATGTTTTGAAAAGTCAGCGCTGTGTAAAAGAGACTAAAGGTGTATTAAGAAAGCCGCAAATTTTCAAACCTTTATTTTCATATAATATTAAAATGTCAAAAATAAGCTGCCAGCAGCTGGAAAATATAATTTGAATGCATTTTTTGATGTGTCTACATTAATAAAATTGGTGTGTACGCACTAACTCCCATTGGGAATTTTAGTTTTAATTTTTCGTACTGCTCTAGTTTCATTTTAAAAGCAGAAAAAATGAAAAAAAAAAAAAATTGTGTCATACGGGCTTTATTAATAATGAAACATCTAGTAATCAGACATTTTGAATGTGATGTAGGTAATTCGTATGATTTTTTTTTGTTTTCCGCAATTAAACGGAATTTTTACGAAAAGATCATTACTAAAAAATATTTCAAATCCTAATATTCGTAATCAATTCTTCTTTTTAAATTCTTCGGACATTACTGCGGAGTCATTTTTCGCCAAAAACTACAAACGAAAACAGACTCAATTATAATTATAGGAACAAAAATATTTTATTTGAGCGAATGAATTTTTTCCTTTATTATTTATATTTATTACATTCGTTATTATACAATTTGTAGAATATGAGCATTTATTCGTTGTGAAATAAAACAACGAATTTGAACTCTCAGAACGCATCCATCAGCAGACAGAAATCACCAAACACACAAACTATCAGTCAGTGTTCTTAGACGTCTCTCTTTATTTTTCCCATGAAGTGTGTTCATTTTCCTTTTCCACTAAATTTAAATTAAATAAAAGTAAAATTTGTATTGTTCGGACAAAAATCACACTTAATTAATCTTCAGTATAAAAATCGGAGTTTGATAACACTTTAATGATTATTTTTTGGTACTAGAAATTGTTGCTATATGCAAATCTTCTTTTTATGTGCATTTATTGCGTTTATATTCATGGTCAGTTGGGGCCCACAATTTTGAGGTTTTTTTCCTTTTACGCACAAAAAGTTTTTCGAAAATATTAAATTCCCTCAAAAAGGTTGAGATACAACGATGTAGGAACACTGCTGAATTCACACGTATTCACAGACAGTAAAATTGCGAGCGGGAGGGAGGAGCTTAAATTAAAAAAAATTTGCGGGGGGAATCGGTGAGACGTAGTAAAGCTGTCAGTCTATTTCATACTTAGTTTATGGACTAGATGTAATCGTATTTCAATTTTTACTGGCCCAGAGTGGTCACGTGAATAGTTTTTGCAGTTGACGTTTATGGAGGGTAAGCCGACAAATTTAGTCAAGCAAATGGGGACGTTCAAGTATCTTTTTTAGTAACTCTGACAGCTGTCTGACTAGATGTATCTCGGTTTTGATTGGCTGAAATCGGTCATATAAGCAGCTGTTTGAGTTGACGTTTATGGAAGGGTTGCCGACGCATCTAGTCAAGAAATTCGTGACTGAGTACTAAGTTGACATTTCGCACATGTGGCTGACGTAGAAAAAGTGACGTTTCCGACCAATCTAGTCTTTGCGTTCAGGTCCAGACCAATTTAGCCGACTTAGGATAACTAGATTCTTGAATATGCCCAATTCTGCCTGCATATTCAGTTGACATTTCGAAGAGTCAAATTTGAAATAAACAGAGTGGCCGCTGCAGTATTTGGAAAAGTAAAAAAAAGGGCTTTTAAGAGAAAAAGTTGTCATATCTGAATTCACAATTTTCGCACGATATTTGACATTAGTTTAAATAAGACTATAATAATGTTGTGATGAGCAATTGTGTTACATTCTAAACGTACTTATTTAGAAATAGGTACCAATTTTGAATAAATTTGCGAGGCACTTCTTCAAATAAAAAAAGAGCAATATAGCAAAAAATTGTGACAGGCTCTCGAAAAAAGAAATTTCGACTTTACTCGAACAACTGTAACGCTGACCGCGAGCATAAAATAACAATTCAACTTGTCTAGTCAACGGGTTCGGATACCTAGCCCATAGGCAAATCTAGTTGACGTTTTTAATAAACTAGGTATCCGAACATCCCTATTAAGTAAACAGGAATTCAAAGTGACAATCGTCAGTTAGCGGACACAAATTTGACGTAACTGCTGTGTTAGCAGTGGATAACTTCCACGCAGCGTTTATTAATTGACAAAGCACTTATATTCATTAATAAAAATATTCGTACAACTGAGTTTGATAGCAAACGTCAGTTAGCGGACACAAATTTGACGTAACTGCTGTGTTGATAACTTTTACTTTGAGTTTATTAATTCAGGGTTTTATGCAACTGGCAATCAATTTGGCAAATTATGTTGTGTAAAAAGTGGAAGCAGTACTAGTTTAAAGCTTATTTTAAAACCAGAATTTAATGAATACCCAGTCAAACAGGTCAGAGATGTTAAAAGAAAGAAAAGTGCACTAAAGTTTTTCGTTTATAAAAAAATTGGTTGATTTTTTTTTTTAATATGTACATATGCAAAAATCTCAGATATTAAACAAAGTAAACCGCACAGAAAATGTAAGAATAGTGGGTGCTTAATATTTTACACTTTTGGCTTAAAGCACATTCATTTGACGTGACAGTTTATGCTTTCTACACTGAGAGAAGCAATTTTCGCATATTTTGGTTAGGGAGTGATAAACGTCCAATGGACTTATACACCTTACAAGATTTTTGGAGAACAAGAACGATAGCGTAGCAAGAGTTTCTGTTCTGTTAGGTTATGTTTTTGGTTTTGACAGGAATATATTGGCCATGCTGGTTTTAGGTGCCGATGGTTGGAAGTAGATAGGGTTCGCTTTTAAAACAATTGGAGTAGGCGTTGAAGCGCCTTCTGTTCAACCATCCCAATCTAATGTTCTCCTACGCTGAACCGCTAACTGTAGTTGAAGCATTAAATGCTGATATATCAATTTAGGTAATACAAGCTGTGGTTTTAAATGCAAAAATATGGAAAGGTTCCAGGTGAAGATAGGATTTCATGCGAATTTTTTTAAAAATGCAACATCAACTGCAAACTTTGTTCAGCAAAATTTTCTACCCTGCGGAGCGACCCCCCTCTTCTTTTAAAAAGTCGATCATTTTTACTTTACATAGGAAAGACATTCTGCCCGGTTCTTATAAAAAGACTAGAAAAGTGGGTCGAGACGATAAATATTCTATCTGACTTCCAGACTGGCCTTAGAAAAAATTCTTCAACAATAGATCAGATATTCGCCCCTCATCCATTGTCAAAGTGTATTTCTTTTTTGTTGATCTTAAAGCAGTCTTTGATCTAGTCAACAGAAATGCTCTCTTCTATAAGCTTTCTCAACTTGGCATATCTTCGAAATACATTAGGGTGATCAAGGAAATGTGCACAGACACAAGTGCAGCAAACATATTTCGAATGGTTTAGAACAAATACTGGTGTGAAACAAGGTTGCCTACTCATTGCATTATTGTTTGCTCTGTTTATAAACGACGTAGTAGAAGATCTCCCCGGAGGAGCAAGAATTGCTAATTCTACCATCAATGTTTTGTTGTATGCAGGTGACCTCGTCTTACTTTTTCAATCACCGGAACATATGCAATTAATGACAAACCGCTTGTCAAGTTACTGCAAGAGAAAAGTCAAAGATTATGGTCTTTGCACGATCCCCAAGAGCACACAATGAAAGGCAATGGAAATATGACAATCATCGCCTAGAAATAGCTAAAGAGGTTAAATTTTTGGAAGTCAAACTGAATTCAACTTTAAATTTCAACAAACACTTAGCCAATAGCTCTGAAAGCTTGCTTAACTTTTCATGGAAAAATGTGTTCTCAAACAAAAGAAATGAGTGCGAGGTAATCGAAAAATTCCACAGGAACTTCATAAAAAAAAAACCTTCAATCTACCTGTAAATACGCCTAGTTATACATGGAAAACAGACTTCCTAAACTTTTGTCGAACACGCTCAAGTCACAGCATAAGTGAGATATGCAATAACTATAAAGAATCTAGACCCTCAAACAAATTGCTTTTGTGTGAGTTGAGGAATAAGGACTGGTGGTATGAAAGATTGGCAGCAATTGTGGTTAATCTTTACATATTGATACGAACCACTTACATAACTTAAAACACCAACTCCACCGCATTATTTAGAAAAATTAAGACTTTACTCGAGATGCGTTCATCAAAAAGGCTAGGGAGTCTGAAAATAGGTTTTTATACAGACAGCTCAACTTTAATCTAAACCGCTAAGACTACTTCCATGGCTCACTAAGCTCTGTTGAAATATCCTTGATATTCAAAGCAAGGTCTGAGCTCCTCCCCTTTAATAGTAACCCGTGCAATGGAAGCTTCAATCAATTCTGTACACTCTGTACAGGCCTGCCAGCCAGGCTGACGGCTTACTCTATGTGTATATTCAAATGTTAATAAATAAATAACTTGCTTACTTACTTACTTACAAGATCTGAATGGCATCTGAAATAAATTACCAGGTAAACGAGGACGCCTTCTATGCAAGTGAAGATTTTGGACTTGGTTTAACCGACTCGTCCAATGCATAACTGGAGAACGCCTCCCTAATGGCATAAGACGTCGCTTTATTCAAATTTGGCACAACAAAATATTGCTTTTTTTGGAAATAAATGAACTGTATTATAGAACGCAATGCCATCCACTGTCGCAACTTCGAAAATGCAGAAAAATTCGATGAACTATTTGGAAACTTTTACACAAAACTTAGACTAAGGCCAGTATTTATCAATTATTAGTTTACGAGGCTCATAAATGTAAGATTTTTCGACGCATTCACCAAGAACTATTAGGGTTGAATCTATGATAGTTCGAATATGCGAAAAAAACAAAATTCGAATTTCCAAACTCGCTCTAAAACGAGTTTATGAACTCTTTTTCGAAAATGATAATTCTCAAAGTTAGTTTTATGAATATAAACTAATTAATTTTCAATTCGTGTGTCAGATGAAGAGGAGCTCACCGAATATTTGTAGGAAGCCGTAATGTCAACAAGAAAGAAGAAAACCCTTCGTGAAAGAATTGACTTCATGGAAAAATTTGACCATGCTGAATTTCGAAATATATGGCAAACGAATTGTCTGACTTGGTTCTGAACTCAGTCTCAGCGCGTGATCAAATTTTTCAAGCCTTAGTATTTCCTCTTTTTCCTTATTGGAAAGATTTGGCTTCCTTCCCCTTGCTTCCATTTTGAAAACGACAGTTGATTTCGAATTTTCGAAGTTATTACTGCTCTCAACTCAAGAGTTGTCGGTGCCACTCGTAAGTATTAAGAGCGCTCCGAAATATGAATAAATAACCATTGATGAATAGGTTTACGAAGCGCTTAGTTTGGTCGGTGAAAACCGGCCTTACACTCCACTTTGTACGCTACAGTGAAGCCGAGCAAAAATGGAAAGGAATATCAAAGTTGATAATTGGCATCCCTGCAACTCGACCGAACGCTGTCCGCACCTAACCTAACAAACATCAGTTAAATTTCCCATGTGACAACTGACAACTAAACCCCGAAAACCATTCTCCATAGACACAAATTACTTTGACTTTGACTCCCATTTAAGGCAAAATCTATCCCGGATTATCCCCTTGCCATTGATATCTTTAATTTTCTTCGAATTATTTGCTTTCAATACCCTGCGGGCGCCCTATACGCTCTCGCGTATCTGCACTAAACTAATACAAATTGAAAAATAAAACGCTGCATAGTCAAATCGGCAGACAAATCAGTTTTGGACTTTTTTCTCTCTGGCGTCGAGAGGCAATATTGGAGAAAGGATAATCCTCTTGAGTTTTTTTTTTATCGCCAAGTAACAGGTATCTACCAGCGGTCCTCGTCAGCTTAAGACATTCCGTCGTCATCTTGATAAAATATTTATTTTTGATTATCAATGAGAGGCGTTTGCATTTCGAGTCATCCTTTGGGTGTTTTTTTTCCTTCCTCATTGAAATTAATAAAGCGGAAGACGCTTCTGGATATGTTTACGCACGGGGAGGGTGCACAGCTCCCGCGGAGACATATCCTGTTTGATATTTTTTTTGGGGGGCGGAGTGAGGCTCCAAAATATTTTGTACACAAACAAAATTACATGAAATAATAAATAGCCGACCCCTTGTGCAGAGATAGCGGAGATAGCTGATCCGCAAATGCACAGAAAGGGTGGTTTCATATTTGTGTGCTCATATACAACATATACTCGTAGCTCGGGGGCTGTGATGTGAATCAGATTCGGTGGCAGACACATCCGCATCACCCTATGTGCAGTGCCGTCGATATGGTGGAGGGCTATTAAAGGGATTTTCACCACGGTAACGGTATAGGAAAACCTAAACCATTCGATGGCAAGAAAAAAAAAGGACTCTTGTTCGAGCCATAAAAATGAAGTAGGCACTTGCTGCTATGCCGCTGCTGTTGATGTCCTGGCGTTCGTAGCGATGGTTTCTGTGGTACAGCTGCGACTTGGGGGTGGTTAGACTTTGGTTCGGTTTTATGTTCATATACACGGTGTTCCTGCCGTTTTGCTGGTCTGCCACGGCGACCGGGGGTGTGGGTTGCGCCCAAGTATTCAAATAATGAAAGGAATTTTTTCATTATCAAAAATATTACTTTCTACAACGGGATGCCGCCGCCGCCGCCGCTGTCTGTGCTTATGATTTACTTGTACACCGCGCTTGGGCTGAGGACTTGTACTCCTAGTTTGGCTTTAACGAAATTCTCTAATTAGATTTATCTAAATTGTGCACTTGACGAGCGGCCGGCAGGGGGAATTCATATAGTGAATGACGTACTTGAGGAGGTATATTGTACTCGTATTGCAAGTGGGCATCAGCGCCAATGAAGATTATTGCACGGGGAAGGGTGCCCTCGGTAATTTGCTGGTTCATCCCCGCTGATTGGCAGGGAATTCTAATCAACTTTTTAACGAATTGGAGGTTAAGTGTTAAGTAGATGAAGCTTCGTTTGACAGTGCGACTGGAGACTGACAGGATGACCACAAGTTGTGCAAATGTTGACCGATTACTACGAAACAGAATTAACTAAGCAAGTGCCGGTTTTTAATTGTAATGGTTCCCTGGGGGTGGTGATGGGCCCTTTATGGCGCCTGGCATTTCTGTGGCGATCTTACAACTGTACTCAAGCCAACCTTTCCTAACCTAAGCAAGTGCCATGTGTAGATTTGGTGGTGGAGGAGTCTAAAGAAAGCAAAAAAAGGTATGGAATCTTGTCCTAAGTCCATTTGGAAGTCGAAACTATCTAACAGGAAGAAAACCGCCCATTCAAAGTACACCACTGTACCTAATATCGTCCTCGAAAGTATTTCTTGCCCAATATTCAACTTTCGGAATTGTAAGTAGTAGATTTGTTCCGCCCTGGGCTTCGAAGTCAAACTTGTAAAGGGTGGGCCATCTAGTGGTTTATTTTTAAATCATAGGTTATTTTGACACTGACAGCTGTTTACCGCTCGAAATCTTGACAGAAAGTCAGTATCATACCTCCGCGGAACGAAATGAGTCGCTTTACGCTTGAACAACGTGGGGAAATATTGAAATGGAAATTATTTCCAAAGTGCGTGCTGTGTAGTCCATGCAGTGCGTTTTTTAAAAAGAAGTTTTAACCGAAATGAAGCACCCACCGCGCCTGCTGTCCGCAAGCTCGTGCAAAAAGTTCGTGAGACTGATATTGCCGTAAATGGTGCTCGGAAGACCGCGCCCGATAGTGTCGAGAAGCCAATGCATCCACAGAGAGTGAGAGCTTGGTGCGGATTGTGGCATCCTTGGACCATTTTTATTTGAAAATGAGAGTGGGAATAACGTTTCGGTCAAGGGTGGGCGTTACAGAGACATGTTAACGGACTTTTTTGTTTTACTGAAATTGATGACGTGGATTTTGACCACCTCTGGTTCATGCAGGATAGCGCGCCATGCCACACAGCTAATGCCACAATCGATCTTTTGCGCACTAAATTCCAAAATCGGTTTATCAGCCACCAAATTCCACAATCGTGTTATCAGCCATCTTGGCGATGTCAATTGGCCGCCTCGAAGCTGCGATTTGACCCCTTTGGACTTTATTTTGTGGGGAACCGTGGAGGACCCATGTTATGCCAACAATCCGGAAACAATTCAAGCACTTAAGGCCAATATCATCCAACCAATCCCTGAGCTATAGCCCGAAACCATCAACAAGGTTTTAGAATTGGAGTGACAGAATGCGCTACTGCGAAGCCAGCCGAGGCAGCCACTTGAACGACGTTGTGTTCCATAATTAATGGGAATGTTAGCTCTTACTTATGCCTATTTTGAACGAAAAGTCAATTTTAACGAATGTCTCTATTCGTTCGAATGAACTTTGTGTATTTTGAGATTTGATAAAATGAATTCATCTTTCGAAATCAGCTGTTTGACATTTCGAAAGATGTGACCATACTTTTGTTTTTTTTTTTTGAGAATGTTTTTTCATTGTTTTGTTAAAATTATATATATATATTTAAAATTGCTACTACTATTATTGAGAAATAAATGCTAAAAACTACAAAAATGTTAAGTATATTAAAATGTGTAGTTAGTAATATTTTGAAAAGTCTGAAATTTAAATACGAGCTTATCTGAAATAGGTTTTGAAATTTTGTTCTTGAAAATGCAAAAAAAGGAGACATATTGTTATATTGAACCTCAAATTTTCTCTTTTATTTATTCAACTCAATTCTGTTCACACAACCCTCCAAATATGGTTACTGTTCAAATTGAAAGAAAACTTTTCTTGATTGTTTATAATCGGTGACCAATAACAGCAGAAATGGCGATTGTTTTGTTTATGGATTACGAAGAGAAAATTCCATACAGGAGGGGAACGAAGGATGCCCGACATGCATTTTCGAAAAAAAATACTCTGGGAAAATGTGGAATAAAAACAATTATCACTGTTTAGCGTTAGGAAAATGCAGACGAATAAAAAATGACATTTGTTGCGAACGATTGGAAAGTCAAAATGCACTCAACATTCGAATGAAAAATGAACTTTCGATTGATAGAATGAACTTCCTATCTATTCGAATGTCAAAATACAGATTCTTCAAATTCGCAGTCTTACGAAAGAAATCGAATCTCAAAATGACTAATTGAGCCATAGTACATGGAAAAAAATAATTTTGTTCGTTTTATTGTATTTTTAAAAAGAAACTTGTATTTGGCCCACCCTGCAAAAAGGAGTGAACTCTTGCGGCAAACGAACATCCAAAACGGATCTACCTTTATTTCTTACTACTCGTAGCTAACCCGATGAACTTCGTACCGCCTAAAATTGATTAAATTCTTAACATTCCTTTTTTTATAGTTGAACCTCTCTACTCAACAACTGAAACTCCCTTGGAATTGAATTGTGTCGAATGCATAGAAACTTAAAGGTCACATCTCATATTCTTTGATGCTTGCGATACAACGCCACCAATCGGGCCCAAAACTATCCTATCCCTTAAGATGCAACCAACCATAAACATCAACAACATCTCATTGAAATCGGTTGAGTAGTTTTGGAGATCGACAGCAGCGCCATCTATCGCGTCTAAGACTATTCCATCTTCCTAGCTGGAACCAAATATGCCCATCGACCAAATTTTATTTAAATCGGTTGAGTGGTTTCGGAGATTGACAACAGCGCCACCTGTCGGGTGGCCACCAAAACTATCCTATTTTTTAAGCCGCAACCAACCATACACATCGACTAAATTTTATTTAAATCGGTTGAGTGGTTTCGGAGGTCGACACAGGTATGTTCACTAAACAAATATTATGGTTGCGTTCAGAAATTTAATTTCTGACGATAATTAAGATTTATCAATCTACACAAAAATAACCTGAAAGATAGTTAACAACTTTCATATTTATTTACCTTTTAAACCTTCTCTGGACTCCCACAAATAATGCAAGACCAAAATTAGCCAAATCGGTCCAGCCGTTCTCGAGTTTTAGCGAGACTAACGAACAGTAATTCATTTTTATATAAATACAGTGGAATCCGGATATAGCGACGGTCAAGGGACCGGCGACATTAAGTCGTTCTAACCGGACGACGCACAAAACGAACTGAAAATTTTATATGTAAATATTAACATATCTGTATGTAAGGAAGTAACGTCAATAAAAACCAAATAAACCTTTAAATCAGAAACATTTTTCTTTTAATTTCACTCAGAATAGCTTTTTGTACATGCCAATTACAACAAAAACAATATTTTAATATATGTAATTAAATACATACATATGTATGTACATTGAAACTGCACCGTCGCGTAACTCTGTTGCGTAAAAACTGTCGCGTGTCGCGCTAATTGTGCTACCTATTGCTATTGCATAGAGAAAATTCAAAGAGTGGCATACTACGATTGCTTTATATTTTTTAAACAACAACCACTCGTCGCTGTAACCGAACGATTTATTGGAAAATTACGTCGTTTAAAGCGGTTGGTCGCTTAAACCGGAGTCGCGCTAAACGGATGTTCGTTCATAGGAATTAGTATGCAAACCTAACAAGTTGTTGTGTCTACGTCGCTTAAAACGGTTCGTCGTTATAAACGAAGTCGTACTAAACGGATTCCACTGTATAGATAGATTAGGTTAAGTTGAAGAGGTTGTCGTCGAGAAGCTAAAGACCATTATAAGGTCATTTGGGAAATAACTCATTCGACTCGTAGCGTCGTACGGGGTTAACCGAGGCCTCAGCTAACAAGCATCTCAAGTTAGACCGATCCTTATACATAAAACTGCCTGCAGTTGGGCATTCCAAGCAGGTAAAGATCCCCTTCCTTTTAACGCTTTGAATCAGTTTGAAGCTTCGAAAATACCGTAAGGCAGTTTCAATATGTCTGCTGTACTAGGTCGTTGTAATAGAAGGCCCCAGGTGGGACTTTTGTTTTATGGAGAAAGGCCGGCAAGTACCAGAGGACGGCAAGAACAATGTCCTCTTTCTTTGAAAAAAAAAGGTTGAAAACATAACAAGAGGTTGCTTGTCTATGAGACTGTATTCAGTGATGAGACCAATTGTAGCGCTTATAATACAATCTCTGTTAAAAGAGATCAATCTCTCAGATGTCAAATGTTTGCAAGTAGCTATCGGAATACTGCAGGCAGCTTGATCTGGTAGAATAGGCAGTGCAGGTTCGTTTTTTGTAGACGTCACCAGCCTTACAAATTCCTGAAATGTCTCTATGCCCAGGCACCCAACAAAAGTGAGCATGAAACTGCTGAGCCATCTCCCTAAGAGAGGAACGAAAGGGGCTAGGGCTAGAGAGTTTATAAAGACTGAGCACAAAGAACTTGATTGCCCTTTGGCTCTACCAAAAGATGCGGATTTTACGTTCTTTCAGCCACGATAAGACTGCTTTCATCGCCACTAAACTTCTGTCTCGAATACGCTACAAAAAGAAGGAAGAAGGAAGATATCCTGATCCATCTGTAAGGAAGCAGAGCGATTAATACTCCTCCCACAATGAAAAAGTAAGGGAATGGAGGCTTAGAAGCTTTTATCCAACTGTATATAGCTGGGGTAAAGTACAGTCAAAGTTTTTTGAAAGAGTTCCTTATGAATTTGGACAGCTGTTTTCCTGATACACAGAGAAGTTTCTCTAAGGCGAAAGGTTGTAAAGGCTGCCGTTTGCATGCTTCAAATATGGTAATAGATTTCAGGAGAAATATAATGTCAAGCACAGCGAAAGGAGTATTGCGAAGTGCTCTAAGCTCCAACCAAGCTGGTCTGTGGACTTAGGTTAGCTTATCATGAGTTGACGCTTTGTCGAAGGAAGTCAATCAGGCACCGTACATATGTAGGTACTGGTCTTTCGGCCAAGACGTATAGTCAAGAGGTTGTATGTCCCATTTATTCCCATGGCTTTTTAGCAAAAGTATAGTCCAACATAAGCCTATGCAATCCTGGCTATAATTGGCTGCCAACCTAACTCTCTGTCTAGAAAAAAAAGACTCAGGCCTCTATAGCACCTTTAGAAAATGACAAACTTGTGTCATTTATAAATGAAGGATCGATGTGTGGAATTTGGTATACCCTGATAAAGGGGACAAGTTCAGTTTTGTGGCGGTTTACGCTTAATCAAAAACAAAATTCCCCCATCCGATGGGCTTGTTTAAAGCTTTCTAAGAGAGTCATTTAGGACTTGCTTCAAGGCATTAAGGTTCTTTTCATGTCAAAAGCGCCCCACTCCGCACATAAGCGATCACCTTTGCAGTGAGTCAGCATTTTAAGTTCCAGCGAAGTTGAGATAGGTCCCAACTTTTCTGCAGCGAAGTTGGGTTCTATCTCAACTTCTCAGAGCCGTTTTTGTTTGCATTTTGAGCCGCAGGCAGAAGTTTCGTGGCAATTTATAAAAGACTTCAATCAGACGTTTAACAGTTTTTA
Source organism: Cheilosia impressa (assembly GCA_948293265.1). Taxonomy (NCBI): domain Eukaryota; kingdom Metazoa; phylum Arthropoda; class Insecta; order Diptera; family Syrphidae; genus Cheilosia; species Cheilosia impressa. Next base: position 4,414,078 of record OX411882.1, read on the forward strand.
AAAGAAATTATGAAAGACTTATAAGATCTTTCGGATTTCGGTATGAAAAACACTTTCCCTCCACATCAAAGGTATATATGTGAACCAAACCTAGATAGGATGATTTCCAAAGACATTTGCAGTTCAGCCGTCTGGTCTTGCGGATTTGTGCGACTTAAAGCTATGTAGCGGTCAAGGCAGTCTTGTAATCAGACCTTGGAGGTTGGCTATAAATTGGTCTTTCTGAATCTATGTGAGTAGTAAGTCGACTTGAGCTGCCTGGGTAACGAGCAGCCGATTGAAAGGTTCTTGAAAGCCTGTCAATCTTTTATACAAAACATCTTGTCATGCTTGCGGGTTTGTTAAAGGGGAAGAATCTCTGCAAAGATTGTCTATAGACTACTAGAGACTGACACTCTTCTGATAGCCAGACAAAAGACTGCGACACACCCAAAGCGTACAGCTTTTGAGTCAATTTTTGACAGAAATAAAATCCCTTTATATCTCAATTCTCAAAAATAAATTCCCCATAAATCCCTGCTCAATCACTCAACAGAAAAACCCCATTGACTTCGTACCACTTGGGTAGGCTTCTTCCGCCTTTTCGCATCCATCGTCATGTGTGCTCCACTCAAAACGTCAGACATAAATCACTCTGCCAAATCTGCAGGTGACAACCCAAAAGAAACCGAGAGATGCTATCTGCAAATTGTGAAGCACAAAATAAAAATAAGCACACACACTCGGTGCCAGTTCATAATTTGCATCCGATATTTTAACCCTCTTTCGAGGGGCTGGTGCTGTAATGAATTCCGGGATTAAGTCTTAAGGTCATAAATATGGATGTGTGCATGTAGACATGGTGCCGTCTTCCCTTTCAATAAGAATCGCCCCCGACAACTCTCATAGATGGCGCATCGTGCAAGCGGTCCATAAGCGATTGGTAAATGCGACACAAAAGCGCTCCGTCCCGCAGCACACTAAACACGTACATAAATTATAAACACACCCAAACGGCTGGCGAATGCTTTGTCAAAAGTATTTAAGCATTTGTGCGCCAACTTTAATGCCACATGAAATATGCCACCGCACCACTACTGCGCGCCATTACTGCCTTCCTCCAGCCACCAGCCGACTTATATTCCAATGGGATACATGAAGGCTGACATCCTAGGCAGAGCAGACAGGCACATTACCATGGCCATATAATGTTCTATTGTTACCGCAAAACTCATTGTTAAGGCTGAAGAATGAAGATTGCTCTTTGCTGGCGCAGGGTAGGGGGCGGGAAGAGACTCGTATCAAATTTTTGCGAGGGTGAATGGATGGCTGATGATGATACCGTGTCGGTCTGTGGCAGGTGAAGCGGGCCGCCTTCTATCCATCCATCTATCCATCTATGACCATCCACCATGACAAATGACATCAAGTTAATGTGACAATATGAAAGGGAAATTAATTTTCATACCCTCAGTCGGCCGTCCGTCATAAATGCGACGACGACCGACGACGTATCGAATTCAGATACGCGAAGGAGGGGGGCCTGATGTTTGTTCTTAATTAGAAATCATCAATTTTCGTTTTACAGTGTACCCTACATGTGTAATATGGATAGTAATTAATGGCAAAGTATCAACCTATACTGTTGCTTCTCGACGGTGGCTGTCCACCTTTATATATACAGTCCCAATGGCGGCGATGAAAGCATCCTTTCGTAGCACCCCAGACGAAGAATTTATGGCCGTATCTACTTGAAACAGTCTATTCATGAGTGTCATTGAATTTATTACCTTATTTGGGGATTTAATCGCATTCATAACCGAAATAGGTGCATATCGGTCGAGTGCAGGCGCACACCTAATGGACACAGTGGAGGCCATAAATTGGTGGACATCATTTAAGACCGATAAGGAATATGTGGGTGGGATGGAAATGCAAATGAGGTAGGATTTTGTCTTAAGTTAAATGGGAAAACAAATTTAAACATAGAGGGCGCAACAGGTCTATAGGACCTAAGGCTTTGCTTCTTATATCCGCATTTCTGTGTGTAAGTGGTATTTTGATGGCGAACGGGAGGAGTGTACTTGTTTGCACATTATCTGAACAGTGGTCCCCGGTTTAACCCCCAACAAAATATTATATTGCTTCCAGATTTGTTTTTCTACTACATTTTCAATCGATTGGCGAGCAGCAGAGAGTTTAACTGGAAAAGCTTTTCAAATCAGCTCTCATGGAAAAATGTGTCAATTACTATTGGCAGCGAGTAGAAGCAGCGAATTTTTTTTTTAAGCTTATAGCAGTCAGAGTTGGGCAAGAAATCTTGAATCTTTGTCTCAATACTATAGATTTACTGACATCAGCTTGATATGCGCAAATGTCGCAATAAAAGAAATAGTGCTGCCAAAGACTGCTATACTACGAACTCCTCGTCAAATATTATGACTAACGAGCTATATGCCTGTTATTTTGAGCTTCGATCACAGCAAAGCCAAGTTAAGTAGGATTTTCAGCACGCAATTAAAACAACTACGCTTTTCTTGACACTCCTAGGACTCAGAGAAGTTGTAGCAATTGCGTGCTGAAAATCCTATTTTACTCTGCTTTGCTGAGATTGAAGCTTAAAAAACACGCCTTATGTAAGAAGACGATAAAATCAACATTATTATAGAGCTCTCCATCCTCTTCGGGACATACCAATAAACCTTTTCAGTTTCGACTTTAAAATTTAGAAATTCCACGTAGCTACATTTTCCATACAATTTTTTGCAATTGTGAGCTTCCGTAAATTTAAAGACGAGACTAAAATTTGTTTGGCGCTTTATGAACAACTTGTGGCGGTCACTTAACTTTTCAGAAGATTGTCAACGAAACGACAAGGTGACGCGATGTCATTCAACTTGCACAACATCAAACTTAACACGTTCGCGCACGGTATTTATTTTTGATGACTTGCGGTGGTGCATTTTGAATATTTCAAAAACTATTGTACTTAGAAACATGAATCAAACCCAAACACGTCTTGCTGAAAAAAGGAGATTTTTAAATGACGTGTATGCACGTCATGCACCACCGAGAGAGCCGACGAAGATGTGTATACACGTTACGTGCGCGAACGTGTTAAGAAAATTGCGTGAAATTTGACAGCCAAAATCTGGGGAAATATTTAAAAAGACTTTGAAACTTTAAGTTCCATTCGTAGGATGACAATTAGTTTTGGAACTCAGAGAACAACTAACTGGCAAGTTTGCAAATATTGCGGCCCCTTTGGTGACAATGAGGCCAAAACTAAATATATGTTGACACAAAGACTGACGAATGGGACAGATTGTCATGTTCAAAGTTCTTGTCTACCTTGGCTCCGCTGTAAACTGCGATGATAAAGGGTTTTCCAATGAGAGGTGTTATTGTGAATGACCCGCTAATTCGGTAGCTGTCACTTTTGAAGCTTTTATTCTTTGACATTTGACAAGTAGAAACTACGCCATTACTAAAAATGGAACGATACACGCTTCAACAACGCATTGAAATTATTAAAATTCACTACAAAAATGGTGAAAATCTTGCAGTCACTGTTCGCAAAACTGAAGCATTTTTTGGTCGTCGTGAAGCACCTTGTCGGACCGCAATAAAGAAATTGGTGGACAAATTCAAGCTGTTGGGACAAATTAGTGATGTGAAGAATAAAACCCGTGCACGTCGCTCAAGAACAACTCAGAATATTGCTGCCCAAAGTGTTGAAGAAAACCCAGGTTTGTCCATTCCTCGTCGTTCTTTGGAATTGGGCATTCCACAAACGTCATTACACCGTATTTTGCATAAAGTTCGATGGTATTGATCTGGACAACGTTTACTTTCCAGAAGACGGCGCTACGTGCCACACAAGCAACGAAACCATTGATCTTTTACGGGAAAAGTTTCCAGAACGTGTTATCTCTCGAAGAGGTGATCACAATAGGCCACCGACATCTTGTGATTTAACAAATTGCGACTTCTTCATTTGGGGCCACGTAAAAGATAAGGTCTACGCCAACAGCCCAGCGTCGATTCAAGACCTCAAAGAGAAAATTCGTGAGGCTATCGAGGACATAGGGCAGCCACTTTTCGATTTGGTTATGGAAAATTTCATGAAAAGGATATGGTCCTGTATGCGTGCTCGTGGTGGCCATTTGGCTGATGTTGTTTTTCATTATTTACGGCATACCTTCCTCTTTATTATGAAATAAACATCCGATCATTTATCTCAAAAAATGACATTTTTCTTTAACTACCAAATTAACACCTCTTATTGGAAAAGCATTTATTACATCAGAAATAAAAAGCTACACTTGCCAGTCGTTATACTTCCTTCACCTTTAAGAGGCAAAATTGATTAGCAAAGCCTTGTCAAGAAACACTGGGAGACTTTTTATAAGGCTTGCATCTTTTAAGTCCTTATCTATAGTGGAAAACGATGGATGTTAGTCAAGGTGGATGAAGGAATCCATGGTCGTTTTAGACGAAAAATTCTTCGAGTGATTTGCGAACCGTTTTTAGTGAACTGTCTTGGAGAGGGAGCCTTAAAACCAAGCTCTAAGCAACACTGTCCTGGTCAGAAAAGGCGAATAAGTAACTTAACATAGCGAGGATAGGTGGATCGTCTTAAAAAGAATTCAATTCGAACCTGAAGGAACAACGCAGTAGAAAAAGAACTCAATTACTACAGATGGCGCAATTTGTAACAGAAATTGCGCCACTTGGTCTGCTTTAATTGACACTTGGAATATGATTCTTAAATCGGTCAGCGGATGTACTTTTGAAGAGACAGATTCTTTTAGCAAATGGCGTTATTAAAGTTAAGAATTGAGTCGATTAGTCTGTCCTCTATCCCAGATTTTGTAATTATTCCCATGGATTCTAAAGGTCGTGGAAAAAATTCGAGAGTCGAACCTTTTCTTCATTTAAGTCTTTTACTCACTTTGAGATGTTATGCACAACTTTAGTCAGAGAATTCACCTGAGTACAGACCTCCTACCCCCTGTCATTGTCACAAAATAAACTTCCCTGTTAAAACGGGGGGTATAGCCAAAAATAGTTGGAAGAACTTAGAAGTACAAGGTGGGCCAAAAGAAGTCATCCGATGTTGTTCGGCTTTATTTTTTTTTAAATGAGAAACTTCGATTCTGTTTTTTGATTATGTTTATTTGAACCTTTAGAATTTTATTGGTCAAGTCGAGAAGATGATATCGGCCAAATGAGCGTCGTCACAATTGATTGCCATACGGGCTCGCCCACCCTGTACATAGTAAAGAAATGACGCAACACGTGTTTCGATCGTTGGTGAAGTTGTCCTTTTCCTCAGTTGTGTCGGTCCTCTTGGCGACAGTTGATTTGCGAATTCTACTATTGGCCCGACTGTAATGATGGGAACACCGCTTAAAGGACGTGCCCTCATCAAAATTGGTTGAGTTTATGAATACCTACGAGTAGAAACATAAAATTCCCAAAATGTTAAGACGGTATGTCTCACCCAAACTCACACGCACAGCCCTGTGAGCTGTGACTACCACTCTTGTTGTAATCAGTAAAAAAAGAGAGTCACCACTTTATGGAATATTAAACTGACGGACCGCTGGCTGTTGCCCACAATCAAAGCCAAACACGAACCGATTCGCTTTCCAAGTCCCAGTGGACTGTGTCAACTCAGATAGTGTAAATCAAGGAAGCAACTCAGTGGCAAAACTACCGGGTTACTCGCAAAATCAATATTCCTCCTCCGACATCAGTCTCCGGCCCCAATGGGATTTGAATCTGTTTTCGGTTTATTTTTTTCTTGTTTTTTATTTCTCCCTACAGATGACACAAAGTTATCTTAGTTCATCCAACTGGATGTAGTTGTGCCCTTATGTATAAGCAATATGGGTCATCCCCTTGAGTGGGCATTCAATTTTTGCTTCCGTTTCGGTCTTTTAAGTTCTCCCACCACACACCCATACAGAGGCAATAACTTGTTTATTTTTGTACTTACAAGATCTGAGAGTGGACTGGGCGCTACCCAGGTTTCTGGGTTTGGTATCGCTTCAGCTAAACACGGATCGAAGCTGGACGGCCGTTTTTTCACAAAGTCAATGGGCAGGCTGTAGTCATCACAGATAGATATCTAGAAAGAGAGACACAAACAAATTTAATAAACGGAAGTACAGATGAGATGATTAAAACAATTAAATGAGCAGGCGTTTTTTTTTTTTCAAGGGAAGGAGATAATCTTAAAGGGACGAAAAGATCTGAGGAAAGTTTGCAAATGGGGGATGGGGACATTTTGAAAATACCTACCCACCAAAGGCATTTGGGTTCATATTTTGTTGAGTCGAAGGTTTAATTTGAAAAAGGGATAAACGACGGGTTAAGAAAAAAATAAATAGAAAATCGCATTCGGTGGGGTTTGAGAATTTGTTGATTTATGGGACAAATGACAACGCGACGGATTTCAAATTGACAGTTGAAATTTGTCTTGGAATAGATTTGAAAGAAAATGCGAAACAGATATGCGGGGAATATCCTGTCACAGGAATTCGATATCGAGAGAAGGGTCCAAGGCTTGGTTGGTGATGATTGCGAAGAAAAAAATCTGAAATAATTGAAAAAGCACGCAAATGATTGGAAATGTATGCAAACGTCAACAAGTGTTTGGAATTGTTCGAAAAAAGTGCAAAAAAATGCAAGTGATGATTGGGGATGTTTGGATGAATGCAAACGACGACAAATGATTGGGAATGGATATAAAAATACATAACCAAATGGATATGGTTGGAGATGTTTGAAAAATCATGCAAATGATTGGGGAACAATTCGAAAGAATGCACAGAATACAAATGATTGGGAATGACATTGGAAAAAATATGAGAGAACGAAAATGGTTGGAAATGCCTAGAGCAGAGTGAAAATGATTGGAATAGAATTGTGGCGATGCGGAAAAATTTCAAAAGCATGGAAATTATTGGAAATGACTGAAAATATAATGCAACAGAATGCAAATGACTACAGGTGATTGAAACAAAAATACAACAACTACTGCAAATGATTGCAGATGACTGCAAAAAAGTCCAAATGATTGGAAATGACTGTAAACGACGACAAATGTTTGGGAATGTTTCGAAAATAATGCAAAAGAGCGTAAGTGTTAATAGGAATGATTTGGAAAAAATTGAGAGCAAATGCAAAAGAAATGCATATATTTTGGGATGTAAGGAAAAGAATGCAAATGGTTGGTGCTGATTGGGAAAAAATACAAGAGAATGGAATGGAATGGAAGTGATTGGGAGCTAGTGGTAAAGGAATGTTAAAGAATGCGGATGACTGCAGACGGTTTGGAAAATAACGCAAATGACTGCAGACAATAATGAGAACATAATTGGAGATCGTTGGAAAAGAAAAGAAAAAATAGGAATAATCCGTCGTTTTTGAAACTTTGATGACCATAAGAAGTTATATTCTGCCCGAATTGGTTTTACTATCGTCAGCTTTCATTACATTTGTGGAAAATTAATTGGATTAAGGTCTCAAACTCGTTGCTTAGTTGCTACTTCTGAAGGTCTGTCGTTTCGACAATAATCATCTGAAAAATTACGAATTGAGTGCCAAGCTAAACGGTTTATTATTATTAAAGAGTGTAAAATATTTCAAACTACCTGAATACCCGGCATATCCCTGGGCACAGTTTTTAAATAATTCTACCCTATAGCGAGAACCAATATTTCGTTCTTTTAGCAGTTCTAGTGAGGAAATTCATTGTAGGATAAAAGTTGAAAGACTTTGACAGGTTTTAAAATTAAGAGCTCCAAAAATATTCAAGTTTTCAGTTGTTTTTTGTGTGTCCAAAAAACAATCAATCTGAAAGTGACAACGGAACCAAACCAAACTCTACCTAGTTTTGCTCTGCCAAATATTTGCTGCTCCTGCGTTGGAGCTGCAGCAATCATCAAAGTCAATGCGATTCAAATTTTATTTGGTAACAAGTGCGAAATCAATCCCAGCTTCACTTCAATTCTTTGCGAAGCTTTCAGAACATTCGATCGAATGTGCCACCCAATTAGAACACCGACAACAACATCCCTGCACAACAAGCCCACATGAATATTTATTAACTTAATCCTTCCGTTTTATATAAGCACCTCCATTTTCCTTTGTTATTAACCCAACAAGGTCACCGCAAATGGCGCACATGAATTACCATAGAGCTGCACTCTCTCTCCACCCGACCATATTGCGTCCCCTTGTCCTTGCGCCTAGCGATTTAATGAAAAAATAATTTCAAAATGAAAATGAACAAATTCACCACCGAGGCAGGATAAACCCTTTTCGAAGAAGAGAACAGAAAACCCTGCAGTACACTACGGCACCTGAATAGCAACTTCAGCATAATTGTGTGCGGCCAAAACAAAAGTGGAAAAATAATCCTTTACTACACGATATCATATCTCTCGCATTATCCTTTAAAGGACTCGGCAAGAAATTGGATATGTTTGTACGTGTATACGTTTCATTAAACGAAACAGAAAACCGCACAGGACAAATTGTGAGGCCCACACTCTCTCTCGGCGACAACGTCCATTATCATCATCTTTCATAACGTACAGCGGGCGTAGGTATATGTAAACATAATGACGAACCCCGAACCACAGCGCCGATGAAGTAGTTTCTACGCCAGTCCTGCCCCAAAGTAATGTGTCAATGAGGCGCAAAGGATTTGTGGTGGGTGGCCAGGCCACCTCTGTCAGATTTTTAACGACACACATTCCTTAATGACTCTCGCTCTCCATTGTTTTGGTTTTCGTGCGCTTTCTTCGACAACAGCGTTGACACTAGAAAGTTGAAGGTCTTCGCTGAGATGCCGCAAACCACTCTGCATACACACTCGCTCTAGAGGTAAATTACTCAAGTCGACTTGGCTTTGTTGTTTTATTTTCTTTTTTGATTACATAAACTGAAGGGGTTTTGTCATTTGTCAAACTAACCTCAAAATACAACTGCAGCCTGTACATGCGCCGACATGCGGCACAATACCACTCGAGTTCGTCAATTCGGCGAACGTCCTCAACGGTTTTCGTCGTCAAATCAACGCACTTCGGATGGAACAAGCCAGCACAAGGCCCACAACACTCTACGTAGCACTCGGATTCACAGAAATCAATCCAACACTTCTTGCAGAACAACATCCTGGCGCGAACGACGGCGGAACTGAAGTGGATAAGAGGCGCAATTTTGAGGAGCATGTCTCCCAGGAGATCCATTAAAAAAAGGCAAAAAACGCCGGAGTGGGACTGATAATAAAAGCAGAAGGAAAGCGAAGAGAATGGCTTGAGGCGGCTTCCTTGCTCCTCGAACAAGTGGTGATGGTAAAAGCATTAAAACAATCCAGCCCAGCAGAGGAAACCAATAAAAGGGACGAGGCACAGAATGTGGGTTGTGTCTTGTATCTCATTGAATTTTTAATAAGCCCGCCGGTAATGGTCGACAGAGTGTTCTGGTTCTCGTCCTTGTACGGAATATGCACATACAGATGCTGGATGGTGTCCAAGTTGCAACAAATCTGCATGGAATCACCTCGAACGTATATTTATACACGCTAATGCTGGCCAAAAGCTTGTGGTATTCATAATGCGACAGATTCGCCATCGAGATGTGGCATTTGTTGCATAAGCGCACAGCGTGACAGTCTGATAGTGTGTACATAAGGGTCCTTTTAGTCCTTGCACTGCGTTGGGTATACGGATATAAAATTAATGAGCAGCGCGCATGTATTTATATAACTTCTTTCGGCTGAATGGGCCAGGTGGATGATTAGTTGTTTTAAGGAAGCTGCTTGTCCGAGTGCCTTGGGGATAGTAATCAGTGTGGCACGGTTAAGAGGATTTGTTTCCCTTCTCCTTGGAGTAACTATGTGGAATCGCTATCTGAATGCTTTGGAAATGGACTGAATACACCTGTAAATAGTTGGACTAGATTCATTGAAATGCTGAGCGAGGGAAGCGTAGTGATTATCAAAAACAGATATTACTTTTGGAGGACATTTGATGAAGAGCTGTCAACTGTGGAACAAGATTGATGTTTTGGGGCAGTCCTCGAAGCATATTTTGACTTTCGAGATGGCATTTGTGTTCATTGTACGTTGGAAGATGGAAAGATTAATAACGCACGCAGCGTAAAATATCGAGATGAAGACCCCGGTCCGTAGATCCTTCAATTCAAACCTCTGGTAGTAGGGAGAGACCTTGTGTAAGATGGTGCGCACAAGCAGTAAACGAGCTTTACCATCGAGAAGCAGTTGACAAATGACTTTGCTAACCTATACTATTGGTGGCCTAAGTTTTAAATGGCGTTTTGAGGAGTGCCACAGGGATCTCTGCTTAGGCCGTTGCTTTTAAACGAGTCCATTGTTTTCGAACTTGTCATTCTTTTTGCTGCAAAGCTATTAGAAATAATGAAAACCGACTGACAGTGTAACTACTGGACTGAGGTAGTCCAGCAAAAGCTTATTTTTTAAATAAAAAAGAAGAACCCTGATTCCGGAGAATTCTTTCATGATTTCCGGCCCATTTTACTACTAAGTACGAACGAAATCAAATGCTGTAGTGGCTTCTTTATAAAACTTTCCATCTGCAGCGGCCAGATCGTCTGTCTTTGCTAATCGTGAAAAGGAAATGAGGATCGGATTGCCTGATGGCAAACAGTCAGTCTCAAAAACCTTCTCACTTCCTAAAAAAAAAGGGATACCCAGGAAAGCTACGTAAGAGCTGTTTAAACAATTGGCCAATAATTAACCAAAAACAACATTGTGAAGGAGTTCTAGAGAAATTTGACAATTACCTTTGTGAGACTTTACAACTCCCACTCGCTTAGTAATGCGTATAGCTGTCCCTTTCACGTCACCATTTGAAAATGAAAAAGCAATAAAAATAATGACAGCCATATAAAAAGATAAGTTGCAGCTGCGCCACTTGACGCAGCATATTATTAGGTAAAGAAGATTCACCCAAAAAGGTAGTAGATCAGAATTCAAGTCTCACAAATAAGCAGCCACAAATCAGATTACTAAAAATTAATATACGCAACGCTTAAAGACTGTGAGAAGAACTCAAAATTTATGACAAACGGACAACAGACAGAGAAAAATTTGAATAGGAGCCGACAGTATTGACAGTCGGCGAGAGCCCCCCATAAGCGGATTTTTTTGAACCCATAAATTTGAGAATTTTGACACTATTTTGTTTTTTTTTTTTAGTAGTTGCAGTAAAGGCAAGTGGAGCTGAAAGCTGTTTGAAAATAAGGAAACAACTCTGAAAAGAAATAGAAAATAAAACGCCATCTTTGGTTGAGTAACAATATCAAAGGCTTATGTCAAACAGAGCGCGTCATTTTAACGCCTCGGTGGGATTATTTTACGCGTCAGTGAAATTTTTTTGTGGAGTTTTTCCACTTTAACAAAACAAAACTACAATGAAATAAACAAAATACAATGAAAAAAATGTCTAGTGATAAAATTTAGTGACAGAAAATCACCCACAACCCAAAATATATACAATTTGACTGACATAAAAGCCTCGGTAGCCATTATTTTCTCAAGTTCCATAAAAAAATAAAAACATCAGCAACGAAAAACTATGTGTTCTTTTAAACTAAGATAATTGGATATAGGAGTTTTCTCTTATTAAGTTTAGAGCAGTCTGAACTGTCAAAAAAAGTACTTGACATCGGGACTTCATATTTGTTGCTTTTTACGTTTAGGGCATGGCTTTGAAACGCACTGTACAAGGTTAGTACTGATAAATTGTCGGAAAAATACCAAACACCGCATATTATGACAGGTAGTCATATGTCTGCTAACCAGGAATGCAAAAGCTGACACAAAAAAGGAAGTATATTCCCAAGGAGGTATATTAGTAGTAAATCTATAAATAAATAAATAGTTGGCGCAACAGGTCCGTATTCGTGTTGTGTAAGTTTTTCATTTTTGGGACGAATGGAAGGGATCTACAGTTTTATGCCGAGTCCAAACGGCTAATTGAGAAGCTCTTTCATGACAGTTATACTCTCGGATGTTTGTCAGACTTTCACGAGAGGTGGCGCAGTGGAAAAAAACCTTAAGTTGAAATTTGGTTTTTCTCGGGATTGGAACCGGGGATCCCTCGCTTAGTAGTCCAACACACTAACCACTAAGCCACTGCGCCATAGTAAACCTGGTACAACTTTAACACTACAACCATGTGACAGCTAGTAGTAGTAGGTACTCAAACGTGAAAGGTGACAGAAAAATAGATGAAAAGAAAAACGTAGTAGAATTATTATTACTATAACTTGATTGCTACATAAATAAATTATAAAAACAAACAAAAATTATAGCACTAGCTACCATGGCTTTAGGCTAAAGAATTATAAAATCGATATAAGAGCTAAGCACGGTTATGACATTTCCATCGCACTAATTACTTTCGATGTGAAAGTGTCACAACTTCTGTGGGTCATCTTCGTTTTAATGCGCGTCTGCCTAATAAATCACCGAAAATAAGTGCTAAAAAGGGGATTTTGCTACTACTGTTTAGTAGCGAAATTATGTTTTGACACCTCCCATCAATGCATCATTCGATTATTATAACTTTGAAGTTTCAAATTGCATTCTTGTTTTTTTTTCTATAAAACGTTTTTGACATCTAACAAAAATAGTAGCATAGTGAAATAAACGGCAGCTGTCGCTTTTAGACGTGCTGGCTTATTAATGAGAGTTACGATTGCCATTTGACACTTAAAATACTTTGAGCAGAAATTCGTAAGCGTTGTCACATCTAGATGATCCAGCAGATCGATTGCTAGCCTAGTGCTAAATTGACTACATTTTACTAACTTGATATTGATATATGTGAGCTTTATTGGGAAGTAGGTACATAAAAGTGGTTGGGTCAGTTTAAAGGGTAGCCAGCAAAATATACAGTGAGCTTGTGAAATTGTATGACCGCCGAGTGAGAAATTGTAGTAGAAGTACTAGATTTTTGAGTACGCATTTCTTATTTTGCTACAATTTTATTTAACGAATTCGAATACATACACACAAGAACGATGAAAAAATTGTAACAGCTGAGCTTTTAATTTTTAAAACAATTGTACCAAACGAAGGTGTCAGACTTGAACTTCGTGTAAGTTGACAATCGCATTCGCTCGAATTTGTTGTTCATTTTTTTCTAAATAAATCCAATGCGTCAATGCAACCTCCATAAAAATGGGTCAAATGCACCTCAATTATGAGTCAACATTGCGAAATTGTAATAGTTCAGTCAAAATTGTTTAGTTATGTGAAATAAGAGATGAACACTTGTCGTCTTTGAGGAAAAGAGACCAAAACTGTGTAAAACATTGGGAAACTGAATCTTAATCTGCTGAAATGCGCAGGTAGTCCTTTTCGCTTACATAAGTCCTTGTTGATCAAGCACAAGTTAGCATTTAAGCAAACCAGTAGTTTTGGGTAAACCGACACAAATTCTGCACGAAATGTGCCAAAATATTTTGAAATCTGTTCCAGGTGTAACAAACAAGCAAATTATGTGTTACTCAGCCAAAGACCGATCTACTACAATAATTTTAAGTGTCAAATGGCAATCGTTAATCTCATTAATAATAGCAGCAAATATGAATTTCATGTAACTGTGTACAGTGTTCCTTCCAGGTACATCGATTCTGGGCCAGAAGGATAGAAAGTGACTTTCTGCTTTTGTCTCATGTATGACATAAAGCATGAGAGAGTAGAGAACTACCAAACTCATCGCTGTCACCATTTAGTTTATTTCCAGAACGAAAAGCTCTGCTTTCGCCACTATTTACAACCCCTTCCAGTTAGGAGATAGAAAAACAAAAACCCACCACACAGAGTGTCAAAATGTCGACTTATGCTTCAGCGCCAATCAATCGTACTTATTGCGGACGTGGGCATAGAGGAACTAAACTAGAGGGCCAACTGAGAGCAGAAACGGGAAATCTGCCTACAAGCTGCCTGTGTAACCTTTTATTGCATAAGTGTTCGTGCCTGTACAAATCAAAGGAGCGCCATTAATGCCGCACGCATACTTATGCAAAAAAAGGTTACAATTTTATGTCAATCGAGCCGCCATTGGGCGACTGTGTTCGTCATATTTTGTGCCATTTAGTTACACGGCGTTCACATCACAGTTGAATTTAAGAGTTTTTAATGTCTATGAACTTTTTGGAATCAAATGGAATTCCTTTTATAATTTCGTTACAATAAAATAATAATTTGTCAATATCTTGCAGAAATCTTACTCATAATAACAATCAGAGAAAAATTAACGTTTTCTTCACTTTTGTTAAAAGAGATTTTGTAAATTCAAGTTTTTTTTGTATATTTTAAGGAGAGAACATTTTTTTCGTTGATTTTAATGGTTTTAATTTCGAAATATCGAAACAAAATATTTGAACACCGTTTAAGAAAATCCTTTATTTTTTTTCGTGAAAAAGATTTTTTAGTTTTAGCAAATGCATACTTGTACAGTAATTATATCCAAGTATGCATAATGCTAAATTAGCCCTGTTTTTTTGAGCTTCGATCTCAGCAAAGCAAAGTAAAGTAGGATTTTCAGCACGCAATTACAACAACTACACTCTACTTGACACTTCGAGACTCGCACTAGTTGTTGTAAAATGTGTGCTGAAAATCCTACTTTACTTTGCTTTGCTGAGATCGAAGCTAAAAAAAAAACACGCCTATTGAAAAATAAGTTCGATATTTTTTTATTTTTTTATACTACATATATTGCTCTCTAATTTAACTATGTATGCGCTCGGCTTTTTCCGGTAAAAGCCATAATATAAAAATCCTCGTACATCGCCCTTTATTTATACCTAAGAAATACTCGGAACAATAAAAAAATGCTTTGATCACTTTTTGTATTCCAAAAACATAAAGAACGCACTTGTTTTTGTTAATTAATAATTTAAAGGGGTTTGTAAAAAAATTCAGTGCACATTTCGAAATACATTGTTATAAAATTTATAAAAGAATATATGCATAGAAAACGAAATATAGCATGCAAATACCAACAATTAACAAAACAATATGTATTTTTACGTTCGATTGAAATACCAAAGTAACATTATTCAACACTGTAAGTGTTATTAAACTACAGAATTTCCAATCATATTTTGAATTTGTACAAATATGGTGTTAAATAAACAAATTTGAAAACATTCACCAAACCTTATAAAAATTTATTGAACGTTTATAAACATTTTAGAAAATTCACTTATGCCCTAGTGAAAGCTTGGGTTTAATGCATAATTTTTGGAACAACCCCTTTTATGCAGCAGCATGAATTTTGCTGTCAAAAATAGAATTCATACAAATAAAATGAAAAAAAAACTGAAATTTGAATGGATGAACAGTTTTTGGTGACGAAAATGGGTAGAGTAGAAATTATGCTATTTAAAAAAACCATAATCAACATTTGCTTTTTTACATTTATTGTTATAAATCTATTTACAAATTGTTTGTTTTTGGAAATAGTTCCACCCGGCGGCCATTAATACACGTATTCACAGACAGGAAAAAAAGAGCGCGCGAGAGAGGGCTGTCATTCAAAATTTGCGGGGAAAATCGGGTAGGTGTGCTGAAAGTCGGCCCTCTAGTTTAGTTCCTCTATGGACGTGGGCACACATAAATATGAGTTCGGTCTTATTATATCCATCATTAACGTCATCCCCACAAGCTGCTCATATTCAATCAGCACATTCGCACTGATTGATTAGTATTTCCATCGAACCAGCAATAAGACTTCCTCCTGCGACCCTCGAGGATGTGAAAATGATTGCTTCTGTGCTATAGTTTCAGCCCACCACCCAGGGAGGGACAGCGTTTAAATGAATATTGCGAAAACTATTTAAACAAATAAATGCCCCAAGGCAACAATGTGCCTTTGAATGCAAAAGGGAAACAGACATGTACGGATTGCTCGCTGCTGTCCCTCATCATTTCACCGAGGAGCTTTTTAATTACGACGACGCGCCGTGAGTATGAGTGTACATTGTACAACAAAGGCTACTGCTAAGTGTAATTAGAATCCCATTCCCGTTCGCCCGGACCCTCTCGATTCGCTTTCAATTTGAAATTCAATAAATTGAAAAGAAAAATTCTCCAGGAATCCATGCACACAGGCACACACTCGGGAGGAAGTTCAAATGAACAAACATTCTCAATACCAAGGGATGATTGTTGAGCAGCCCTCCTGCTTACTCAGACAAAAGCCCCAGCATCATCCAAAGCGAAGACAATTTGAGTGCAATTAATCGAGAGTTCCTTTGTATCCAGCAATTACTGGCCTTCCATCGGAAAAGTCAATTTAAAAATCGCCCATTAGGGGATTTTCCAAGTCACCCCTTCCGTCAGACACATGTGTGTCCGGATTAACCCTCAAACTCCAACACAAATTGAGTATTAACCGTGCACGACCAGGTCGTGGAATGATGAGAAAATATTTAATTTTAACTTCGGACGAGTGTCCTTAACTCCTTTCTGTCACGCAAACCGAGAGAGAGACACTTGGTGGCTGGGAAAATCCCAGAGAATTACAACGACTACTTGGCGAATAAAAGCCATCCGCAGCCATGAGGGTGGATCATGTGTGGCAGAGTCAACTACCCCCCAATGGTAATGACATAGTTGGCAAATGAAGATAACAACGTTATTGCCAAAGTTTTTTATTTGCAAAGTGGCTAATAACATTTGCGGGCTGCTCTTAGTTATCATGGTTATGTGAATTAGGTAATAAAGTTATTAGTCTTTGAAGCCTACAGTGTGTTTGACTTTTATCGGCAAATGGGTTTTGAATGGAAATGAGATCGCAGATCAATTTCGTGCAGAGAAAGTTTAGCTTTCGAAATAATTTGCAGGCACTTTTGGGCCGCAAAATATAGGCTTCTAATAACTGAATATGCAATTGGCTTAGGGAGTTTTGAAATATGGTCCTTGGTGTGGCTTATCGTGAGGTGTGGTTTGATGGCTTTTTTTTTAAGTGAGCATGGTTGTTCTTGTAGATCTTTAATGGAGAGTGTTCTACTTAAGGAATAATCTTCGAATAAAGTCGGCGAACTTCCGCAACCAAATTGCCAAAATATTAAACCGAAGACATCCTACAAAGATTGGGATGGTCCAAAGGTCACCAAAAAGGACTCTAGGAGGAACAGGAAAGCGTGGAAAAAAGGTATTTTCTCTTGAAGACAATAATGAGCTTCAAATATAAAAATTCTAGTACTTTTTTTCAATTTAAATACACAAATATTTGAAGGATAAAACTCTTATAAAAGTTACACGAAAAGAGGGTAGTTACTAGAGCAGGGCGACGTGAAAGATTCAGTATCGTCCTTAAAACAGTTGGCGGTGACAGCGTTCACAAATTAGGAAGGCTTGTAACAAAAAACAAAAAAATTGTAGCTGCCCGAGCCATAAACACAACCAACCTATAGGCATTTCTAGTGTCTAAAGTTTAACTGAAACAATGAATTGATATAAAGGAAGAGTATGGGTCTCAAAATGGAATCCTGAGGCACTCCAAACTTAATACAGTGTTTTAAGCTACTTCTGTGTCATTTTTTCATAACGTGAGGCCTTTTTTTTGTAGGTAAATGTAAGATGTAAACGAATATTTAAAATAAGAATAATTATCAGCGTTATTTTGATCGACTGATCTATGTTCATTCACCCCGCAACAAACCTCTAATTTTCTTCAGAAGGACTTGCAGATTGTCTACCTAACAATCGCATCACCGAACGCCAGTTGGAGCGAGTTCTTTCTTTGCTTAGAGATGGACTCAGATGCTTATCTAAGGCTGTGCGTTTTCGTACCAGAAAATCATTTCTCTGTATTCGATGTTGCGTTCCTATTTTTCCCTTTTTTTGGGGTAACGAAGGTTTTACTGGATAAAGGTCAGCGAAGCAATTCTACGACAATTGTAGTCTATCAACAGACCTACAATTTTTCGTCACACTCCTGAATGATTTTTACTTACGGGGGCTACCGAGAGATGCCACAGTAAAAGACGACCTTAAGGTCTAACTTGTGTGTTTCCTTGGGGTTAAATTTAAGACCCTTCAGGTTTTCAGCGCACTAATCATTATGATGTAAATGTTGGTCAGGCGATTGTTTCATTTCGCTATGCGTTTAACGATTAGAACAAGTTTAAAAACACTTTCGAAAGCTTACAAAAAAGCTAGCCAAAAACTGTTCAAAAACGCTTTAAAAACGTGATGAAAAAGAAGTCTAAAATGGATCAAGAAAAGAGTCCAAAACGCGTCGAAGATCTTGTAAGAAATAAACGCGACAGGAAAAAAAAAAAAAAAAAAACGCGTCATAATTGCGCCCAAGAAATTCGTCAAAAATAAAGCCAAACGCTTCCACAAAGGAGTCGGAAAATAAGTAAAAAAGCTCGTAAAAAAACTCACTTCAAAACGCATAAAGTAGCGAGTTCAAAACGGATCGAAGAACGCGTCAAAAAAATAGTGCCAAACACTTTCATAAACAAACAAAAAAAACGATTCCAAAATCAGTAGCAAATGGTGTCCTCAAACTTTCTTAAAACAAGCCCAAGAAAAACTCAGTGAGCCCGTCAAAATTGCGTCCAAAAAAGGCCAAAAACTCGTAAAAAAATGGTACAAAAGCAATTTAAAGAACCGCGTCCAAAAACGTTTCTAAAATGCGTCAAAAACACTTCGGACAATGCGTCCAAGAACTTATCAAAAAGCTGCCAAAAATGTACAAAAATGAATCAAAAAAAATTGTCCATATATTTCCAAAATCAAATTCAAAACGCGACCAAAAATGCATAAAAAATCTAATCAAAAACAATCTCGAAAAACGAGTCAGACACAACCCGTCAGAAAACGGGCCGATGGGTTGAAAATGAGTTAAAAAAAAATGTCAAAAAGCGGGTCCCAAAACGAGTCCGAAAACTCTTCAATAAATGTGTCAAAAAAGAAGTTAGAAACTCGCCATAAAAAAACATCTAAAAATAAGCAACAAACTAGTCAAAAAAACGTCCAAAAACTGTGCCAAAAACGCGTGAAATAATGAGTACCAAAACGGATCGAAGAACAAGCCAAAAAGAGCCCGAAACACTTCCATAAATTAGTCCAAAAATCAGTCAAAACCAAGTCCCAAACACGTACTAAAAAATCGCCCAAAACGCGTTAAAAAAAAACGAGTCCAAAAACGCTTCAATAGAGAAAAACCCACAAAAAAAACCTAAACAAAACAAACGCCCAGAAAAGCGCAAGAAATTTATTAAAATAGTCCAAAAACAAATCAAAAACTTGGTCAAAATGCTCCAAAAATAAGTAGTAAAACGTGCAAAAAAAACACAAAAACGAGTCAAAAAGTTACTAAAAAACTACTCAAAATATGATAAAAAATACATAAAAAAGGTGTCAAAAAACGCGTCGAATAATTCGTCAAAAAAAATGAACAAATCGCATCGAAAAACCATGGAACGACATATTTTGACAGTTGGTACAGAAAAACAAAGTAATTTGTAGGTAAAGTGTAGCAGACTTCAGAAATACAAGAAATACTGTGCACAGGGTTCAATTTGTTTAGTTAAATGACAGCTAGTTCTCAAATGCGTTTTGAAAATACATCAGCTGGCTCTGAACACGCTCACAAGGCGGTGTTTGAGCTCCGTTTAGTGCTCTATTCCCAATGAAACAAGGAAAGCATTCAGAATTGAAGAAAAATGAAAAAAAAATAAGATAACAAATTTTAAGCGGCAAATGGTTGTGGGGAGTAACAGACTGTGCAGCATTTTGATCCATTAATTGGTGCGTTTTGATCAAAATTTTAGGTTCAAAGTCAAACGAATATGTTTTGAAAAACTGTCACATTTTTTTTGGCAACACTGCCACATAATGAAGAAGGGCGCAGATTGGACATGGGAAGGGTTCAAAATAGCGCTGCGATCCACTCTCAGAAGGTAACCACACGACTCACGTCACAATGAAGCGCCCGCTCTAGTTGTGACAGATGTACAATATGCTCCCTTTGACGAGTTCCTTGTTCACCACGTTTGAGAATTCGAAACTTCAATGCCAAACTAATTTTATAAACAGCTCAACTAACTACATTGACCTTTTCCAACTGGAGACCGCACAACCCCTTTCCGCGCATACAAATCCATTAGACATCCAACTCTAAGCACAGGTCGTCTCTAAATGTTTCTAGCTTCTACACACGTCGTAGGTTCTTGTGTACAGAAAGAGAACCAACAACATCAGCCCAATGAATTCGTACTCCAATAGCGGTAGCACTAGCAACGCGTTTAAGCACATACCTCCACCTGTGTCCTCGCACACCGATGTTGACGATAAATCTTTTGTGCCGCACCAGCACTTTCAGCACCTTCTGCCGGAAAGACTGAGAGCCAGGAAAAGAAAACACAAAAGTAAAACTGCTGCAGAGTATCCAATCCAGAAGCATGTTTAGCGCGTGCAGAGCCACCAGAAGGTGAACCCTTGTTAATCTCGTTGGAAAAAAAAATCAATAACTCAATGAAGCAACAGGGGGTGGTGGGGGTGGGGGTGGTAAACATACGATGGCGCATTATGCATAACAATAGTTGGATGGATTCCCATATACAGAAATCGAGAGAAGAAGAATTTCCAATTAAAGGACTTCATCACAAGGACGCCAGATAATTGGCAATGAGTTGCCGCCCGGAATTCCATCTTGCAATCTCCGCAAGAGGTTACAAAAGCGAACGAATCCCTTTTGCGATAGATGCATCTCGTCCTCTGCGGCTATAAATCTCATCCGAATCGATTGATTCCGAGCGAGAGAGAGACTCTAGCATTCCGTCGTGAGAAAGCCCTAACCCTGTCGCCTGGCTGTCGAATCCGAGTAATTGAATTAAGCTCGCCAAAGACAACCCACTCTCACCCGGGGGCGAAGATAGTTTTGCCGATTGTGGCGTGAAAAGTCTCACATTCCATCCAAGTGGAAAACTGTCGACTGTGACAAATTAGAATCGAATACCTCAGCGAGTGGGTGCTCTTACCCCCATCCCCGTGGCATGGGGTAGAGCAGCTTGTGCGTGTTGGCGAATAAATGGGATTAGAGGTAATTAGACCTAACAAGTCCAGCAGCAACAACAAACACAACAAGGTGACTTTCGTGGTCGTTGTGGGCTGTGTTTGTTCGTTATTTTTTTTACTGCGCTGTCTGGAATTCCAGCCGATGAATCATATTTCTGTGTGCGAATTCCAATTTTAGGAGCAGAAGACGTGCGGAAAAGTTCTGTTTCCGTCGATGAGAAAAGTTTCTCGTGGGTGGGCATGCTACGTTCTATTGATTTGGGCAGTTGTGGTCTGCGTGTTAGGTTTGATATTGGTTTACCAGTTTTCTAAAGGAATTTATTACGAAAATTCCAATACCTACTCTTCTGTTAGGAGGAGGTGGACAGCACTGCGACGCAGTTCAGGTGAATTACATTTTTAGGGATAAGTTTTACAAAGTTGGGTTTGTTTTTGTTTTAAAAACTTTGAAGCCCTTTTCCAGTCTTGGAAATGGAAATATTTTGCTTTGAAGTCGGACTTTATTAAAGTTTTCGGTCAATTGATTTTTAGAATTTCAAAATGTCATGTCGTTTGGCTTACAACAACAAAGTAAGTTGGTTAAATTCTACAGAGGTAGTTTGTTATTTACGACCGGGAACATTTTGAAGTGAAATTGATAAATCTTTTGTTTTTAACAGAGTTTCCTTAAACAAGTTGACTCGGTTGTTTTTAATCCACTAACTCCGAGGGAGCTATATTAACAGTATAGCTCAGTAGTTTTTAACCGAAACCTGGTTAATTTTAAATAAGCAATTTTTCTGCGTGCGCTGTCACTGCAATGTGTCAAACGGAATAAGAAACATTTCTTATACCCGTGAAACAAACCAATTGCCAACAATTGCCAATAACCGAGTGCGATTTTTGCTCGGTTAAAAAAATGGGTTAAGATTAACTCAGCCTTTGTAGAAAATAAACGAGTAATTGTTGTTAAAAACTACAGAGCTACTGTTAAAAATAAGACTCTTAATAAGTTGTTATCAACAAAATTAGTAGATTAATATCAACCGAACAGTTTTATTTTGGTTTTTGTTAAAATCTAATAAGTAAATTGGCAACATAGCCAATTTGAAGTTCTAACACACCGAATGGTTATTAATTTTTGGTTATAACCGTTCTTCTTATCAATTTTTAACCCATTCAATGTTTGTTAAAATCTAACAACCTATCCGTTAAAAACAACCAAAAAGTCTTGTTTAAATATACGGTTTTCCAATAAGAGGTGTTATTTTGGTATTCAAAGAAAAATGACACTTTTTGAGATAAATGATTGGATGTTTATTATATAATAAAGAGGAAGGTATGCCGTTAATAATGAAAAACAACATCAGCCAAATGGCCACCACGAGCACGCATACAGGAGAATATCCTTTTCATGAAATTTTCCATAAGCAAATCGCAAAGTGGCTGCCCTATGTCCTCGATAGCCTCACGAATTTTCTCTTTGAGGTCTTGAATCGACGCTGGACTGTTGGCGTAGGCCTTATCTTTCACGTGGCCCATATAAGAAGTCGCAAGGTGTTAAATCACAAGATCTCGGTGGCCAATTGTGATCACCTCTTCGAGAGATAAAACGGTCCGGAAACTTTTCCCGTAAAAGATCAATCAAGACGATCGGCCGGCTTGAGTTCTTGTGTTAACTGAACTTTATAAGCCTTAAGACCCAAGTCTTTATGCAAAATACGGTGTAGCGACGCTCTGGAATGCCCAATTGCAAAAAACGAGGAGGAATGGACAAACCTGGGTTTTCTTCAACACTTTGGCCTACAGCAGCAATATTCTCAGTTGTTCTTGAGCGACGTGCACGGGTTTTATTCTTCACATCACTAACTTGTCCCAACAGCTCGAATTTTTCCACCAATTTCTGTATTGCGGTCCGACAAGGTGCTTCACGACGACCAAAAAATGCTTTAGTTTTGCGAACTGTGACTGCAAGATTTTCACCATTTTTGTAGTGTATTTTAATAATTTCAATGCGTTGTTGACGCGTGTATCGTTCCATTTTTAGTAATGGCGTAGTTTCTACTTGTCAAATGTCAAAGAATAAAAGCTTCAAAAGTGACAGCTACCGAAATAGCGGGTCATTCACAATAACACCTCTCATTGGAAAACCCTTTATAACCAAACACTGTGTTGTTTTTAACCACTTTTTGTAAATTCGGCTCAGTTTTTAGATCCACGGACGTTAAATGCAACGAAGTATGTTGGCTAGTTTTAACTAAGTGAGTTGGTAAATAACAACAGAGTAACTTGGTTAAATACTACCAAGTTAGTTTGTTATTTACGACCGAGCAAATTTGGAGTGCAACTTGATAAATCGGTTATTTTTAACCGAGTTTCTTTAAACAAGTTGACTGGGTTATTTTCAATCCAGTAACTCTGTAGAGCTATATTCACAGTATTACTTGGTAGTTTTAAACCGAAAGTTGAGTGATTTTAAATAAGTGAATTTTCTGCGTGTAAGTGTGCAGCGCGAAATGTCGAAATAAAAAAAAATCCGTTTGCCAACAAAACGATGGTCCAACAAAAATAAAGTGTTCAAAAGTTTGCTTGAGTCAACTGGTAGGTAGGAAATAAGGTCGGAGCTAGTTCTTTTCACCAGAGGGGTTAAGACACCTATAGTCACCCTCCCTAATTCTAACGCATTCCATTCGAGCTGGCTAAAAGTGTCAAATACTTGTGCCTGTTACTAGATAGCAAGCTTTTACGGAGGAAAAACATTGCCGAACGTGCTAGGAAATCCCTAGTGGCTCTCTTTTCCTGTAAAAGGGCTGTCGGCTCGAGATGGGGCCTCCAACCCAATATAATGCAGTGGCGTTACTCCGCGGTGATTAGAGTGAATATTCTTTACGGCAGGCATGTCAAAGATTCGGCTTGCGGCTCTATGTCCGATTTCAATGCTCGGCAATTTGAGCATGGGACAAGCTGCTGCCCACTGCACTGCCACTGACGGTCAGACTCGGGATACGAATTCGAATTTTTTGAGAAAAACTAAGTACGGGATCTTATTTCGAACACTGATCTTATCTTTAATATGTATTTTGATCCAAATCGTTAGAGCGGTTTTTGTAAAATTTCGCAGACAAAACAGTAAAAAATATTTCAATGTTTAGCTTAACTATTGAGCTAAAACCTGAGTACAAGTTATTGTTCGGGGTGTAAGCATTACTTGGTTTTTAAAGTTGCATCCAAGTCGAAAATGGGGTTTTCGATATATGAGAAGTTTCTACAATTTGGGTTTTCGGTGAATCGAATTAAAAATTAAGGACGCAATAATTTTGAAAATATCAATTTCACTCTAAGTTTGCATTTTGGTCAAAATCGTTGCTGCCGTTTTCAAGTAAACTAAAGAAAACAAAAGTTTTTAAAAAAATACTTTTTTCAAAAATTCATTTTACGATAATACAGAGAAAAACTGAGTTTGCCATTAGGTTGGAAATAACCGTATTATCTTAGAAATCAATTTTTGTTACAATCGTATGGACCGTTTTCGAGATATGTCCAAATTTCAAAACTACCATTATTCGATTTTTTTTTGAGGAAAACTGAGTCATGGTAACCTCACCTACTTAAGCTTAAATATCAATTTTGGTTGAAATCGTCTCTTACAATGTAGTCGAGAAGACTGATTGAGATTTCGGTTTTTTTAGAATGAAGAGAAGGGGACCTAAATGGCTACCTTGTGGGACACAAAATGTTTCTAAGAAAAGCGACGATAACACTGATCAAAAGCGGACGCTATTATATTGGTTTTCAATGTGGGAAGCTATCCCGTCATTCCGATTAAATTCTCCTTTCCAAGTGAATGAAGGGAAAAACGCTGACAAAATGCAGCCATGGCAATGAACCATCTTCTCGTAGTCGATCAACTCAATATGGCCACCGTTTTTAGTGATAATGTTCACCCATGTTCACCATGTTCACACTTTCTCTACAAGACGAAGGTGTCCACCATATTCACCGGCAATAACCTCCAAACTCAGCCAAAACCACTTGAACTCTCCGCCGAAACGCCATTATCGGTGGAAATACTTTTGGCAAGGACTAAGGTCTTTGACGGTGTAACTCAAAACCGCAGAGCCCTATACTCCAACCCCGATACCCGATAAAAGCCAACTCTCCCGAGGATATACGGTATCACAAATCAACTGTTGGAGGCGGGAAGGTCTCCATATGTGTGTACATCTGGGAACTCTGCCAATTTGAATAAAGCCGCCAAAACTCTGTGCTCCCAACCTCGCAGTGACTCATCGTCATCACATCGACATCGACGGGTATCTCGTAGGTCACGCAAACACAACTTGTGGTGACACAAAGCGAGCAGAGCCACCAAATATTTGCAGTCCTATAAAGCGAACATTATATGAATGTGTGGGGGCGGGAAGTAAGGGCAGCATCGGTTTCTCGATGGCGTCCTTCTTTTTTATGTCAATTTGTTGGTATTTTCCAATTGGGAGCTCTCTACTTTGGCAAACGATTATGAATTGTGCTACGGATCGCTGGACGTGTGGGTGGAGTTCCAGAGTGCTTTTCAGAGTGGTCTGGCATGTACATAAAGTTTTCATTGCGCCAGTACTTGATAGAGTAGTTTATAAGTTGAGACTGCTGACAAGCCGTTTGAAAAAAGTATTCCCGATTGCGAGGAGAGAAAGTCTGCTGGTGGTAATCTCTCAAGTGGCTTTCGAGTTTAACCTAGTCCGGGGCACTTTGAATGACAACACAAGGAGGGGGACGGGACACGATTGAACATAACTGCTCTAAAGCGGCCCATAAACGTCAAAATTGTTGATCGCCATTTATACAAAAATGGAAAGAGTTAGTAGCTTCCTTCAAGACAGTTGTTGCTGTCGATGTAGGGTGTATCTTTTGTCAAACTTTCTGTATGAAAAAACAGCAAACATGTGTCCTTAGCCAAAGAGCATTTGAAACCTTTCATTGCATGTTGGGAGATAGCTAACTATCCAACAAATCTCTGCCACGCGAACATAAATCTCCAAGAGGACAATACAATTTTTAAATCACCCCCTAAACCCACTCACACATCGACACAATGTACGGATATTCATATAAATATATTTAATATATAAATTCTTAAATCCATTCCCAGATTTATTCAAATTTTATGCACA
This sequence comes from Cheilosia impressa, assembly GCA_948293265.1. Lineage (NCBI taxonomy): Eukaryota > Metazoa > Arthropoda > Insecta > Diptera > Syrphidae > Cheilosia > Cheilosia impressa. The sequence continues at coordinate 4,440,316 of OX411882.1, forward strand.
CAAGTCTCGCATCCTCCATATGTTCGAGTGATTGGAAAAGAAAACACCCTCCGTCAAGACATCTAATCGATGTAATTTCGCTCCTCGGTTTATGTTTAGAATTACACACACAGCCAGACAAGATACAGCCTTTATGTCTGTCATTGCCACCAGCATCGCCGGAAAGCCTTCACAAACAGCTATACGCACCCCACCCCCCGCCAACCGATGTTGAATGCATTTTTTAAATTAAAATCGTCGACGATAAATCTTACCAGGAGCACCGGCAACATTTGAATCCATTCACTTAGGTACGAGTGTGTGCGTTGGCTTTTGTGCGCGTAAAAAAGATATGCCCAAACATACCCTCGTCCTGTCTGATTCCGTGCACACAAAAATTACGCATTTTAGTCACAGTTTCGTTCCATTCCACCCTCGAGACGAAATCGACTCACCCCCTCCGCAATGGCGTCGTCGGTTTGTCTGGCAATTTGAGTCGTTTTTTGCGCAGACAACACGGACTACCGGCTTTTTTGGGGAGCCCTGCACACAGCTATAGATGCACGATTAAAAAACAAACGTCGAACCACCAACAGAGTCCTTTTGTGCGGTTTATGGCATCGAACGGCAAACAGCTGGTGTGACGACGCACCAGTATACCTACAGCAGCGTATCTCTGTCATCTGTCATCGGGACTGCGTCACCCTTGGGTTTCTAAGCGCAAACACACACGGCACGGCGCACAGCACAACCGTTGCAATGCTTCAGCTTTAGCTTCAGCTTATTACATCATAATAAATTTCATAAAAACAGTTTTTCGTACGTATACGGGACGAGTGGTATATATTGAAAATGAAACGATGAAGGGTGCTTGTACCCTTGCACCCTCGCTCAGTGCAAGAGTAAAAGTCATCCGGATGTGTATACAGGGCTGGATAAAAATGCAGGAGGCTGCGAGGACGACGACGACGTGTGCCGGTTATTAAGGAAGCACTCATGTGCAAAGACTGTTTTGCGAGAAGATATAATGAGTGAGGATGGCAGCGCAGTGGTGGACGCTCGGGTGGATTAATTAAGGAGATATCTGGGTTTCCGCTTCCTTTGGCCAGGCGCTCATCCGGTCCAAACTATTCGCAATTAGTTATAGATTATCGGTAATTTAATGTGCGTTGTAGCACGTTTATACAAAGGGATACAAGCTGGTGTTTTATGAGTCGTGAGGGGAAGAGTCAAAGTGAGGTGAACGGCGGGGGTGATCTCTTAGTTTGCAATTGGTTCTGAAGTGAGTAATAACCTGTCGGTGGCAAGCGAGGCGCTTTCAAGACCTTACTAAACTATTGAAGGCATAGAAATATATCAAACACTTGACAATAGGAAGTCTTACTGATGCAGATGACAATTCAGTCGATCAAAGTACATCATCAACCCAAGCTTAGAGACGGTTGTCGTTCTGTATAGGGTGGAGACACGTTTTGGCACAAAAATGCTGGGAGGCCTAAAAATTTGTTTTGGCAAGCAATTCGGACCCAAAATTTAACAACAGTGCACAGGACTCTCAAACTTGAGAAACACTACTACGTCGTTCTTCAGGAAAAACGTTTCTAGGTGGAAGCACAAATTGGTACAAAAATACTGGAAGGCCTAAAATGTCGCATTAGCAAGCACAAACTTTCAAAACTTTAGAGATAGTTTAGAGACAATTGGAAGGACAAATTGGTGCAAAAAACGAAGCGAGGCCTAAAATGTTACATTCGCAAAACAATTGGGCCCAACTTTCCAAAACTTTAGAGACAGAAGCACAAATTGGCGCAAAAACAAAGCGAGGCCTAAAATTTTACATTCGCAAAATATTTGGGCAAACATTTCCAAATGATTAAAGACAGCCCTACGTTGTTTTTCAGGATCAGAAGTTTCTAAGTGGGAGCAAAAATTGGCGCAAAAACTAAGCGAGGCCTAAAATTTGTTTTCACAAGAAATTTGGTCCCAAATTTGAACAACAATGCACAGGATCGCCAAACTTTAGAAACACTTTTACATCGTTCTTAAGAAACTGCGGTTTTGAAGTGGAAGCACGATTTGGCGCAAAAACGATGCGAGGCCTTAAATTGTAAATACGCAAAATAATTGGGCCCAACTTTCCCAAACTTTAGAGACAGTCCTACGTCGTTCTTCAGAAACAGAAGCTTCTAAGTGGAATCTTTCATTCTTTATCCGATTTCTGAGGTGTTTTTCCGGAAGCGTATTGTGTTTTCCGGGCTTTTGTCTGAACATTTTTGAGGTGATTTTGACGTGGATTTTGGGTCAGTTTTATGTAGTTTTTTTAAGTTTTTTTTGTACAGATTTTCAAAAGCCTTTTTGGGGCGTTTTTAAGTAAATTTTTCGAAGTTCATTGGGATATTTTTTGGAGCGTTTTTCGAAGTGGACGCTTAGCTATCTGCCTTCATCTTTTAAGTAATCGACGAACAAAAATGTGGACATTAGTGTCTGCTTTTGGGAGAGACCCATTTTATAAGACCGCAGTTCTTCTTAGATGGTGTTAAAAGTTCCGACTTTGGGACTAAAAAACGTGCAACCTTTTGTTACTCATTGTAAATTTAAAGAAAAGAGAAAGTCATGCCAAACCCATAGAGTGAAAAAAGTGTACAGAAGACACTATATTTGCACAAGTTTAAGTTCCGCTGAATTGCTGAATTCGTGTAAGCACTTGGAAAATACTCTTCTGTATTGTCAGCAGTTATACAAACCACCTTTGCGTGCACTCATTAACCTATAAATTAATTCCGCTGAATCCACTTATTTTTACACAATTGGATTTCGAAAAAAAATCACCCACCTGCCAATAAATCAGAACATGATAGGTAACAATATTCTCTCACCTCCACCTTCGATTGAATTTATGTATACATGTCAATGAATTTCGTATGCAAAAGCCTTTTATCTCCTTGCACCAATGCGGGAGACAAAAATTAAATTAAATAAAGAACTCATGGTCAGCCAGGGGGGAACAAGTCACCTCCATCATGGATTGAAACAAACGGCATTTGCATGCAAAAGCTAAAATGGAAATTGTTCAACTATGCCGGGACTATAAAGCACCCGTGAGCCGTGAGCACTGGATGATAACGCGATGTGAGTTTATTTTTATATAACGACTCGTATGTTGGTTGGTTGGTTGGTTGGTTTTTTTTTGCATTTCACTTAAGGCTATAAATACGATAAGTGCACCGAGAGGTGTACCGGTAGAGGTACTTTCGCTACGGATGCAGGAAGCACATAACCTCATTCGAATGAAGTGTTTGTGTGTAGGTGGGTGGATGGATATGTGCATGTCGTTAATCCAAAATGGATTGAGTACAACAAAAATCGATTTGATGTAATTAAAGGAATTTGCGATAACCCTGTTTGCGAAGCAGACAAGTCGGGTTGAGGTAGTGGATAATCTTGGATTATCCTCTTTTACATTCGAACCGAATGTCTGAGCCTGTCTACTTGACTTGAATCTATAAGAATTCACCGCGATGAAGTGGGTGGTTGTGGCCTCGTTCAAATTGGAACTGGACGAGTTTTTGCAAAATGTGGTTTGAGACAAAAATTGTCCAGTAAAATGGTTAACCAGAGCTCTCTGAAGTCAAATGTATCGAACCAGGCTTTCAAAAAAGGAGAAGGGAAGGAAGACGTGACTCGACAAAACAACAGAATGCAGGACGGTTGTCAATTCCGCGTTTATTCAATAATTCGTGGGCTAGGGTTCATCGGTCAGTTGGCGCTTGTTCAATTGAGGACGAAACACAAAATGTCTGAACAAGACGAATATTCGAAAGAACTGACTGTCAAAATTTAACTGTTCAAAAAACGAGTTCAATTCGGATGACGATTTCGTGGCATAGTTTGAAAAATTAATGCATACTTTTGGGAACTTATTTTCAGGTACATAGTATTCATCACGGAAGTATTTTTTTGAAAAGTGTTTCTAGCCGTTTACGAGTCATTTTTCCAGAAGGGGGCTTCAGAACATTTTAGGAGGTTTTTCGAGGTGTTTTTTGATGCATTTTTAAGTAACTTCTTGGGAGTTTTTGGTCTCTGTTATTTTTTGCGTCATTTTTAGGAATGTTTTGGGTCGTTTACGGTCTGCTCTTTAGGTGTTCTTTGGAAAGTTTTCGGACGTCTTTCGTGGAGTTTTTGTCTTTAGTTTTGGGGGGATTTTGCTCTTTAGCTCTTAAGTTTAGTTTTTTTGGTGTTTTCTGAGGCTTGAGGGTGATTTCTGCTTTTTTTTGTGGTTCCTAAATATTTTTCCTTTTGCATCACTTAGGGGTGTTTTAAGGTCGATTTTTTTTCACGCGTTTTTAAATTTTTTTTCAGGCCTTCCTCCGGTAGTGATTTAAGTCGTTCACTATGCTTTTTTGGGCTTTTTTTGCAACCTTTTTAGGTCGATTTTGTGAAGTTACTTGGGCTGTTCTTTGTAGCGTTTTTTTATTATATTTTTTAAAGCGTTCTTCCGAGAGTATTTTTTTGGTTGTTTATCATGCATCTTTGGGCTTTCTCCTTTTTGGCGCTTTATTCGTGGCGGTTTCTGTAAGGTTTTTATATCCATTTTTTTTGAGGACTTTGTTTTTAAAAAAAATTGTCTGAGCGAATTTAGTGGCAGCATTGGTGACGTTTTTCTACGTGCTTTTTGGGGCGATTTTATGCTGTTTTTTTTCTAAAGTTCCGCACGATATTTTTCGGAGCAATATCAGGCCCAATTTGTGGCTCTTTTACCGGAATTATCTTGGGTCTTTTGTGGTGCCTTTTTTGAAACATTTTTGGGGCGTTCTTTAGTCGATTTTGTTTTTATTTCTTTGGGTGTTTTTGAAGCGTTTCTTTATCCGATTTCTGAGGTTTATTTCCGGAACCGTTTTTTTTGTTTTTCGGGCTTTTATCAGAATATTCTTGGGGCAATTTTATAAAGTATTTTTCGATGGGGGCAGGTATATGTAGTTTTTTTCAACCTTTTTTGTACAGATTTTTTAAGTGTTTTTGCGGCGTTTTAAATTTTTGGAGTTGATTTGGGTATTTTTTTGGAGCGTTTTTTAGGAAGTGTTATGGGGCGTTTATGGTTCATGATTTATGTCGTTTTTGTGCGCTTTTTAGTAGATTTTTTGGATTTCTTTGACGGTTTCTTTATCCTCTTTCGTGGCGGTTCTTACGTCTAAATTTTTCAGTTACTTATTTTGTATTTTGAAGCGTTTTGTGAACTTTTTTTTGTGAATTTTTAGGTAATTTTTAAAGCAGTTTTTAGGGCGTTTTAACGTCGATTTTTTTTTTGAGTTGCTTGGAGTCCTTTTTTTGGAATATTTGTCTGACCGATTTTTGAGCACTTCCGGGAGTGTTTTTGGTACTTTCTTCGCATCGTTTTTAGATCGCTTTTTGGATCTCCTTATGATGTTTTTGGAAAGTTTTTCAAAAAACTTTTCTGGGAGTATTTCGGGTCTTTTATGGTAAGTTTTTTGGCTGTATTTTTGAAGCATTTTTTAGACCGCCTTTCGAGTCGGTTTTTGGGTTGTTTTTTTTTTTAGGTGACTTTGGAAGAGCTTTTAATAAGGCTATGACCCTGAGCTGACCAGAAATTTAGAAACTTATTCGATTTTAAGTGTTTTTGACTTCGAGACATAAAAGATCTGTCAAAACTCCTGCAAAATTCGATCTGTAAGTTCTGACGATTTTCTAAAGCGACTTCTACGTGTTTAATCGTTCATAGGAACTTCGTACTGCAAATCAAAAGTAATTGTTGAAAATACCGCATTTTTCCAAGACCCCAGGACGAATTTTTCAAAATTTTGGTACATTTTCCAGCATAGAGAAAATTATTAATTAACACCCAACCTCCCAAGCAATATCCCTTAAATGAGTTATGAAAACCCCACAAATGCGTTGCTACAGACCTTGAGAGCACCATACAGAAGTCGATGTCCAAGACCCATAAATCTCGCTCTTACCCTCTCGACGGCCATTCACTGTAACTATCTCTCAACACATCCCAGCACACACTTCCCCCCCATACCCAAAAGCATGTTCTCGGTAACCAAAATCAAATTTACAATAAAAACGTATGAAATACACAAGCTCCGCTCATGTCTATGGCAACTTGTAAACATCAATCTAATGATCAGCATATTGCCAACAAATGGGGTGAATATTTAATGCTTAATAAAAGAACACAAATAGTAACATGAATCCATTCGATACCGAAGGTATCCCAATTCTCTACACGCAACCAACAAGGAGGACTCTTCTTTATTGTCTTCCGTTGATGGAATTGGGAAAAAGGGTTGCTCAAAGTGCGCGCCCTAAATCACACCGCCACACGCAAGTGTGAGGTCCAGCCGTACACCAGAGACAGCCATTTTAAGATTCCAACGATTTATAACGAATGTTTGAGAAGATGTTCTGGCGCGGAGTACGAGGACCTGTTTGAAATTCAAAAAACGTTTTAGTCACATTTCCACTCCGACGAACCTTATTTTTTTTCCAACTTTCTTTCTACTCCTCTGCTTTTGAGCTCGTTGCTTTTTTTATTTTATTTCCTTGGTGGCACATGCGGCCGGGAAGTCCTTTAAGCGGAATCTTTAATACAAATAACCGCTCTGCATGGCACACCACATTCGATTTGCTGATGATGACGACGTCGAAAAATTGAGAACAAAACCTCGGAATAGTTTTCTCCTTCGTTAGCCCTTGGGAGCGAGCACGCGATACAAGAGTTTCTGCCAAATATCCGTGTTGGAGGATAAATTAGAGTCGCCCTTCGTTCCTGTACCCGGGAGCACAAAGCGCAACGACGCCGCAACAGCAACTCGATTCAACTTCATACCCATAAATCAGAGTGAAGTGTGCCCTGGTTCGGGGTTAATGCCGGTGTTGGCATCATCACGAGAGGACACCTAGCGTTTTGGGCATCTGCAGATGCCCGTATGGCTGTGCATATTTCATGAGGACAAAGCGAAATTTTGATACACCGTCGTCGGCGGGGAGGTGCGGAAAAATCAGCATCATCACTCGACGCTAGTTTGATAGTAATTCAGTTTTTCCTCTTTCTTTCTTGGGGTTGTTGCGCAAGGATGTGGATTTCCATTTGTGGCGCAAATGATGACTTATTAAAGATTCAATGCGTACGCAGAGTGACATATGCATCGGGGACTCGGAGGGTGTCGATACGCTGGTCATTGGCTTGCTGAGTTGGATGAGTTGGAATAGAAATTTGTTTTCATTTGAGTATGGGTTAGGGGGAGATACAGCGTAGTGGAATAAGATAAATCGACAAAGTTTGGGGAAATTTCATAAGAGGGATAAATCAAGACCTTATCGCTGAACGCCCGCGGCTGTTGGTTGTGCTCGCAGATGACCGTTGAGTCGCAATCATTATCGAAATGGGGAAACGTCAGTTTTGTTCTGGTTTAATCTGCGTAGATGAACTAACTATTGGGGGAGAGATTACACTTCCTAATCAATCGATTGAAGTGGAGTGTTCCGAAAACTATGTGCGGGGAAACAAACTTCCTTTCGATAAATACAAGCTAGAGGACCAGAAGTATATACACAAGATGTGGCGAATTATGCTGTAGCACACGAAAGGAAGCCTGCTCATTTGAAAGATATATGCGAATGTATAGAGTTCTCTAAAAGAGGGCCGCTGTCATTGTCGTCGATGCGATATGAGACCACTTCGCTAACTTTACAGGGTTAGACGTCAGGTTACTGGATCTCGTTGAGAAAAATTTTGGGACTGGTGGTAATCGTCTGTCGCGTAACAAACCGCCTACAAATCGGCGTTAAGAAGAAAGACAAGAGTGACTCTTAAGCTGCACGAACAAAAGGGGAGGGAAAACCTCAGCTTCTTGGGAAGAACATCGGCTTCTTGAGGAGGAAAAGGAAGCACACGATAAGGCCGCACGGTTGTGGAAAGTAAAGGCAGAAGTAAAGATCACAAGAAAGGTACGTGGCAATTCAAAAAGACACTAATAGGGGGGGGCAAGGAACCCCCTTCGGCTGACTTTTAAATGGCGAAGACGACCAAATTTGAGTACCTAGCAGAACGAACCATTCAATTTGGAAGATAAAAACCGACGCGTTCGTCCTCCCGACCAAAATCAAGTGTGTATAGCGATATCTTAACTCAAGTGCAACCATCAGGATGTTGTCACTTCATCAGTATGAAAAACTTAATAGCGGTCACTTCCACTGATCTCCTAGCAACAGAGAATACGTGCGTGTAAAACAACAAGACCGAAGAAGGAGAGGAAATGGCGACGCTAGAAGGAAGAGAGCTTAGCAAACAAGAATGATAAAGACGATGGATCTGTGAAAAAAGAGGTAGATGAACTGCCCGGATGATTGGGCAACTGGGACATCGATGAAAGGGCGCGAAGAGAAATTCTAAGATCTGAACAGACCATGAATACTTTAACCGGCACCCACCTCCACAAGGAAGCCTGCAAAACAGCGACCTTTTGTAAAAAGAACAAAAAAGAATAAATTTTCAAAATATGGGAACCAAACCCAAAACCTTGTTTCCTACACCCATAACTTAGTGAGCTTGCATGTCATCCCTAAATCGAGGCTATTGCAGCCGCAAAGAGTTATCATAGCTCTTTAAGACGCGGTTGTTAAAGAACTTAACTTGGGTCGGGTATGAACACCGCACCCATTGTCGTGTTACCCGCTAAGACTGCTATGCTTGTTTACAACTTTTATCAGCTGCGTTACCTAGGCGTTACGGAACAACAATTGACATGCGGCTATGACAGCTCTGTGTTGGTCTAATACAATGGATTCCAATACATTTAAGAGCTGTCACGATGACCTGCAAACCCTACCCAAACACAACAAGGTCAAACTTGGTTGGGTAGCTAGTCATCAAGGTATTGCGGGCAACGAACATGCTGACAAACTTGCTAGGGCTGGGTCCGAAACTGTTCTCTATGGACCAGAACCTTACTGAAGAGTCAATTATGTCGAGGATGTCGAATCCTTTTGAATACATCTTCTGTGTGGCTTTTCATTGGTTCAGAAAATGTGTCTTTAATAGAGAGACTCGTACGCACCAGCAGATCTAATGAGCTCTGCTACTGAGAACTTATTGGCCTTCATCAGGGAGTTCGCACGTCTCTTAGAATAACTTCTCCATTGATACAATAGATCTTGCAGGTCGCAGTGTCAGACATCAGGAACTGGGATATTTAAAAAAAACGTGTTGTTCAGACGCCTTATAAATTTTGCCAAGTAAGAGTTTTTAAATATTTTTAAAACTGTTCTAATATTTTTGTATGCATTCTAGAAAAGTAAAAAAAAAAACCCAGCTTCCCATTTCGCTTCACAATCTCCCCATGAGGTTCTGACAGCTCTGGGTATGGGTGCTACAAATCTTTTGAGAGGCTGTGACAGCCTTCGTGGGGTTCTCACAGCCTACAATACGTCGCATTTCTGTGAGGAGGTTTTAGTAGCGGGTCTGATAGCTAACTTGGATGTCGTCAAATATTTTTATTGGTTATAGCAGCTCTGTTAATGTGCTGTACCCATGTAATTGAAGGCATCACCTAACTTTTGGTTATAGCGGCCACAAAGCTAGCAGTTGATGTGCCTAAACAAAATAGAGGTGGCGCTTTAGTAGGGCTATCGTAGCTCTGTAGTTTTCTGACTGAAGCTTACTACACATTTTGCTGCTGTATATTCGTAACAGATAGACAGCGGAGAGTCGGAGGTAGGCAACTTTTTTCCCAGAAGATCCCATAAACAAGGTGACTTCAAGTAGCTGCATGTGGAAAAAAATTTTCTCTTTCATCCAGACTGTATTCCGAATCAAATAAAGTGTACTTCGAAAGGTCAAACGAAACTTTCTCGTTCATCAAAATTTTGGTTGGTTATTTTCTTATTTTATAAGTTCGATGGGTAAAAATCTAAAAATCGATGCTAGATAAAAAATAAACGGTTTATAAAACATAAGAAAGTTGAAAAGAGTGATAAAGACGCAAATACTCCCTTACAAGACTGGTAAAAGCCTCTCGGGTAAGTCAAACTCTCCAGAGCGAAGGAAACCTGTCAGATCCGAAAAATAGTTTCATGCATACAGATGGCTTAGGCTACAGAAGACCCTTAAGGTAACTTAAGAGTCCTTTTATATGGGGATTTCAAAACGCCTCAAATTTGAAGCAATCCAGAGAGCGGTTCTAGTGTATTTCAAAGCCCGATTCGAGGAGGTCGGGCCTTCGACTTGACAGCACCTTACGTATTCGCCTTAAAAATAAAATCAGACCATCCGAACTATTTAAGGCCGCTGAAGGCGACTTTGGGAATAGATCAACTGTTCTCCAAGAATTGATCGAAAGAAATTGTGCTTGATCTATGGAACGTTGCGCCAAGAACAGAGGTATCAGTCGCCCGTTTCTGTACAAAGACCTTACTGACGTTCTGTTTAAAAGCCATTTGCCAACGAACTGTTGGTCCCTACTAATTCGATTTTAGTCCCGGTAAGTCCACAGCCGACCAAATATTCATCCTACAGAAAACCCAAGAAGTCCGGATCAGCAGGCAACCTCTTTCTATCGATTTTAAGGCTGCATGTGACAGTTTTTCTAGAGGCAAGCTATACAGAGTCATATGTCCATAGTTTTGACACCTTTGCCGACCTTGTTAGGTCGTGCAGAATGACGATGGACAACGTTCGCTGTGCCATTAAGCTCGGAAACAATTTGTCCTATTACTGGTTAGAAATATTGGGATAGAAGCATCAAAAGGTGCAAACCCCGTTTAGGTTTGAGAGTAAACCAAGATTAGAACATGCTGTCAACAAGAAGGGATACGAACCACTGCTGTAGAGGAAGACATCGACGTAGGGGAATCACATCCAACACTAAGTTGCAACTTGAAGCCAAAGACCGCTGTCCTCCTCAAACTGAAGACCAACCTCGATGGGTATTCATTTTGTACCTCCCCAGATATAAATACTATTCGCCTCCATCCTCTCGTAATGAAGGTCGACATCGTAAAATATTGTTTCCTTAAACACTCACTTATAAAAAATAAGAAAAAGTTTCCAAAGAATTTTCAACAAAGTCCAATAATCGCTTAAGGGACTTGTGCAAGTTATCCGCCCGTCTCCAGTTAATATTCAAAAACTGTTTCCCTCTGTAAACCCCATCCACAGAGAATAGCTAGCCCACTCCACTCTGGACATCTTGTAGCAAGATTAATTAAATATTTTTTAAAGCCTGCCAACCGGGCCCCCTCGCACTTGTTTCGGCATGGCGGTTATCAAGTTCAATGCGGCAGACAAAGAAGCAGCCAGCAACAGAAACAGCAACAGCAACAGCACCAGAGTGCCAGGCAAAGGGACATTGAGGTTAGAATATTTGTTTTGTCTCCGTTTTGTTTCCACCCTTTCGGAACCCTTTTTGCGACACACAAATGTGATCGGGTTTTTCTCCACTCCACTCACATGCGAAATGTGATTGTGAAATTTTCATTTCACTTCTCAATTGTTACCTACGACACTGTTTACTAAGAGTAATTGATTCTCGCTCGAAATTATGATAAGACAGAAGGATAATGCACATCCTCCCAGTCGGAGATGATTTCTGGCAGCAAATATTGAAATTATCCTTTGATTAAAAAAAAAAACAAAAAAGCTCTGATGGGTTTCATTATTTCAGTCTGACAGTTCAAACAATGAATCGATTCGAAAGCAAACACACGGAAATTCATTCGTGAAATCCGCATTTTTCGTTCGAAAACAATTTGAGTTTTATTCATTCAGAGCAAACACAATTATTTCGAATATAATGCCACCCGGACCGATGCACTGGTATCCCATTTACCCAAAAGTGGGCTTCCCTTTGTCTACCGAATGGGGGCGCGCGGCTTGAATAGCATTGGCACGTTTTCGACGTCATTTTTATAAGATTTTCTTCGGTCTGTTTGAAGGTGGATTTTGGGGAGAAACAAAAATCCGCACAATTAACGGGGCAATTATGATTTGAGTTTTAGAAATTCCCCTTTCGACCGACCCCAACCATTCATCAGGAGAAACTTTCTGCATCTTGCGGCGCTGAAACCATTAATGTTCTGATGCTTCAGTGCATCGCAAGAGTGCGCCTTCAGCGCAGCACACACATCAAGAGCATTTATTTTCCATACCTTCAAAGGGGATGCAAGCCCCCGCGTCACATGACACATAAAAAATAAATGATATACCTACATATACATATTTCGGGGAAGGAGCAGGAATAAGGCTGTGCAGGTGCAGGAGTTGAGAGAGGAGCACAACACGATGACACTTGAAAATATTAATTGCTGTTGTAAAGTGTGGAGCGAGTTTGACAGCGCAGTTTTAATGTTTTTTTTTTTTTGACGAAAAAATGTTCTATGCAAATTTTACGACGAACAAATTAAGAGAGGAGGTTGTTGTAGGTATAAATAAAATATACATGCGCATATAAACGGAGATGTTATAAAATGATAAACATAATGAGCAAGTGGCGGTGGTGGGTATACAATAGAAATGACATCGAGCACGAGAGCGACATGTTTCCTACTGTCATAAAGAAGATGTCAGAACAACACATAAAGATGGGGGGCGAGCTACGAATTTGTTTATCTAGCTATAGGTTTATAGGTAAAATTGTAACCGTTAAATGTTAAATGGTAATGGAACACGATTTGGTTTAATGGACGAAGGTGCCAGACTTTAAATCATTTACGAGGGGTAATGCTGGTTTTTCTCTGTAAAATTTTAAAAGATCGCCTTTTGATAGGTGCGTCGTCATGTCGAGTGAAAGCGTTCTATAAAGTGGTGATTGGGTATAAAAAATTTGCAATCGCCGATGGCAATTTTACTATCGGATGGAGCACTCAGACACAAACTACAGGTCCATTGTACTGCCAAACAGACACCTTACATTACTGTACTTAGTTTTCCCGTCTTTCGAAGAAAGATGAGAAGGAGCTTCAGTGATGAAGAGCTTAGATGTTCGGCACTCACCACATCAGCCCCAAAGATCCGCCACCTGATGCGAGCAAAGGCGGGACAGCTACAGAGGAAGTGTTCCGCTGTATCATCGTCCTCTCCACAAGCAGGACAGATAGTGGTGTTGCTCAAGCCCAACACATTTAAGTGTTTGGCAAAAGCTTGGGGGCCCGAAAGGGCGCCCACAAGCAGTCTGCAGTCCATTCTCCTAAGGGATAGAAGGAAAGACGCGGACCTTTTGCAGATGTCCGGACGCAGTCGTTTGGTCTGCCTACATCCAGCACAGCCTCGCCACCGATGCTCGTGTTCACGAGAAACCCAAGTATCAATGGATGACCTAACCACAGAAGCAGGCAGACCCAACGCAGGTTCAGGTCCTGAGAAAGCCTCTTCTGAACCCCGTCTGGCAAGCTCATCAGCGATCTCATTTCCCTGGATACCAGTGTGACCTGGGACCCAAACAAGATTCACGGTGTTGAGCCCTCCGACTAAGTTCAGAGAAAGCTTGAGTTCGAGCACTAACTTGAACGAGGTAAGAGGGTTAAGCAACGCTTTTAATGCAGCTTGGCTATCACTGCAAACGCATATGCTTCTAGCCCTCCACCTGTTTGTCACAATGTAGCGCATAGCCATAAGGATAGCGAAAATCTCCGTTTGGAAGACAGACGCATGGTTACCTAAGGGGTAGTGTAGTCTAATGTTCTCGCTTTCCACAAAAACACCAGAACCAGACCCTTGTCCAGTTCTGGAGCCATCCGTGAATACACGATGACATTCTTTCCCAGGCTCAGAGTCTGACCGAAGCCATTCCTTTTCCTGAGGAAAGTTGACATGGTAGTTTTGTCGCAGTAGGATTTCTGGGGTCATTGCGTCAGACGGCATGTCCATAAGACAGGGGTCAAAGGACAATTCTCGCACAAGTTCCTCAAAATTCCAATGCGCGTGGTACCAAAAGCCACCTCTCTTTAACCGAGAAATGGTTTTCAGCGTACACCCCATGATAAAAATATCAAGAGGGGGGAGGTTCATCATAGCATCTACAGCAGAGCCCGGAGTACCGATGGCAATTGGAAAAAAAATCAAGTTTTTTCGCAAATAAAGGTTGCAGGTGGAGAAACTTTTTCAGCGACAAACTTTGGTTGGCTTTTCATTATAAGTGCGTAGACTTATATTCCACGAACCTAGTTGCTTGAAAAACTAGTCAAATAAAGTGCACGACTGGGTCGAACGAAACTTGCTCGTTCATCCAATGTTTGGTTGGTTGTTTTCTTATTTTTTTAAGTAGATAGGTAAAAATCTGAGAAACGAAACGGGTGCTTAGAATATAGGAAAAGGGATAAAATTCGTTTCAGTTATTCATCTGAAAGGCAGTTCATAAATATACCTACAAAAATACCGATGTCAGTTTTTATAAGTTGCAGCTGTCTGTCCCAACCCAAGTTACGTTTAAAGAGTTAGAAGCGTAGTAACTGTACATTTTTATTTTACTATCGTCAACTGTCATCTCTTATTAGACTACTGTAAAATTTTGAGTAGCCTGCGTAATTTCCTTTGTGTTTGAGAGCTATTTAAAGCATTTAATTTAATGGAAAAAAGTGAATTTCGTGTGCTGATCAAGGATTATTTTCTACGTAAAAAAACCATCACCGAAATCAAGGAAAGGCTACATTAATACTATGGGGTAGTTTACTGAGTTTCGTTGTGGTCGTACCAGCACAAATGACGCCGAACGTTCAGGACGCCCCAAAGAGGTCGTTACGCCAGAAATCGTGGATAAAATCCATGGAATGATATTGGACGATCGAAGAATTAAAATTCGTGAGATGGCTGAGACATCAGGCATCTCAAATGAGCGGGTACATCATATTTTACATGAATATTTGGACATGAGAAAGCTATATCCGCGCGATGGGTGCCGCGATTGCTCACAGTCGACCATAAACGCAGCCGAGTGACCATTTCAAAGGATTGTTTAACGATGTTTAGCCGTAGTCCCGAGGTGTTTTTGCGCCGTTTCGTAACCGTTGACGAAACATGGATTCACTACAATACACCAGAGACCAAGGAACAACCAAAACAGTGGGTTTCTACAGGCGAACGTGCACCAAAGAAGGCTAAAGTGGGTCTTTCTGTCAACAAGGTCATGGCCACAGTATTTTTGGATGCACGCGGTATCCGTATCATTCACATCGATTACCTTGAAAAGGGTAAAACGATCACCGGCGTCTATTATTCAGAGCTTTTGGATTTGATATTGAACTGAACAAAAACGTCCTGTTTCATCAAGAAAATGCCCGGTTGCACACGTGTGTAGTCAGCATGGCAAAATTCCACAAATTACGCTATGAACTGCTAAACCATCCAACATATTCTCCAGACTTGGCCCCTTGCGACTATTTCCTGTTTCCAAACCTAAAGAAATGGCTGCGCGGTAAGAGATTTAGGTCCAATGAAGAGGTCATCATTGAAACAAATGCCTATTTTGAGAGTTTTGAGAAAACCTATTATTCGGAGGGAATAACAAAACTGGAGAAACGCTGGGCCAAGTGTATCGAGCTAAAAGGAGATTATGTTGAGAAATAAGAAACTTTTCGACTGACAAAAATATGTATTATCCAAAAAGTCACTGACTTATCAAACAACCCTCGTACTATTTTATAACTTCTTACACTTTACAAGGCACAGTGTGGCATTGGTTTCTGTTTTCTGATCTGGTTATGCATATTTTTATTTTTGACTGGAATAATATGTAAAGATGTTTTAACTTGTCTTTGATTGTGTTAAGAAGTGGTTGCAATTACTTTAAGGTGCATATTCAACAAAGTTGGAAAAAAGGGCATGGATATGTGTATATGGATGGGCAAATATAAATAAATAAAAAAAATATTTTTTCGAACTTTTTGACAAAAGCTAAGTACGGGATCTTATTTCGAATACTGATTTTATCTTCAATATGTATTTTTATGAAAATCGTAAGAGCGATTTTTGTAAAATTTGCCAGACAAAACAGTACCAAATATTGTAAAGTTTATTTTGAAAAATACTATTGCTTATTGATTTTAACTATTTAGCTTAAAACCGAGTACAAGTTATTGTTCGGGGTGTAAGCATTACTTGGTTTTTAAAGTTGCATCCAAGTCGAAAATGGGGTTTTCGAGATATGAGGAGTTTTTGCAATTTGGGATTTCGGTGATTCGAATTGAAAATTAAGGACGCAATAATTTCGAAAACATAAATTTTACTCTAAGTCTGCATTTTGGTCAAAGTCGTTGCTACCGTTTTCAGGTAAACTAAAGAAAACAAAAGTTTTTAAAAAATGACTTTTTTCAAAAATCGATTTTACGATAATACCGAGAAAAACTGAGTTTGCCATTAAGTTATAAATGACCATATTACCTTAGAAATGAACTTTTGTTACAATCGTATGAACCGTTTTCGAGATATGTCCAAATTTCAGAAGTACCGTTATTCGATTTTTCAGTGGAAAACTGAATAAGCAATTATGTTAACCTCACCTACTTAAGCTTAAATATCAATTTTGGTTGAAATCATTGAAGTGGTTTTCGAAAAAATCAAACTTCTTAAGTAAAGCTATGTACAGGGTGACCCATAATTCACGCAAATATTGAATTTTGCACCATTTAATAGAACAGTGATGCCAACGTAAAAATAAAGCACTATACGAAAGAACAAGTTTGTTGAGCAATTTTTTTTAAAAACAATGAAGGTTTGTCAGCTACAGTCCGCAATTTCGTTCAAAATATGGGCGTCATAGTGACTTTAAACCATCAAAAATGTGAAGAGAATAATTGAAAAATTCAGGAAGACTGGAACTGGATCGATTAGTGATCTTAAACACTCTGGGTGTCCTGTCACAAGTCGTTCAACAGAAAACATCGAAGCAGTTCAAGAGCATTGCTGACTGTCCACGAACATCAATTTGGCACCGTAGTCAAAAATTTGGCGTTTCTAGAAGCTCTCTACAGCGAATTCTCCCGAAAGACTTGAAACTTTATGCTTACAAAGTTCAATTGACTCGAGAACTGAAGACTACTGACCATGCAGCACGAAGAGAGTTCGTTAAAGGGATTTTGGAACAACAACAAGTTGATGCTGATTTTTCGAACAAAATTTCACATTTGCTCATTTTCATCTTGATGGCTTCTTTAATAGTCAAAACTAAGGCCATTGGACTTTTTTCTTTTGGGTTTTTGAAGTCAAAGGTCTATGCAATCAAGCCCACGACCACCAACGCTTTGAAAGAGGAAATTGGTAGGTGTATTAATGAAATTCAGCCACATTTATGCGAAACGGTCATAGAAAATTTCAGCAAAAGAGTACATAAAGCCGTGGCGTCCATTTATCCGATGTGCCAGTCCATACATAACCCCAATCTGTAAACTCCACAAATCAAAAAGGAATTGAAGCTTTCTAATTAAAAATCTGTATTTTCTATGAAAATTACATTTTGCGTGAGTTATGGGACACCCTTTACCTTAACTATTGAGGTTAACATAACAAATCCGGCCAGGCTCTGGAACATACGGACAGGCACTTTTTTGAGTAGGTACCTCTAACATCGTCTGATTTACATCTCGAGTTTGAAATTGTGCACGAACACAATAGCTTTCTCTTACACCGTATTCGAGAAAGTTAGAAAAACCCTTAGCAACAGCGCTTTTGTAGACTGGAAAGGGCACCTTGAACTATCGTTCGGTTGACATTTTTACTGCGAAGCCACCAACCAACGCCCCCCTGGCATTTACGCAAATTGACGTCAAGTACGCGTGTTTTGTTTACACTTTCAGCTAAGTCGATTTTCAAAGCAAACTTTGTGCTAAACCGTATAACTAAAACTCTTCAATTTACTCCCTACAACCCACCACGATGCTATAATAAGCTCTTCCATACTTCATACGGTTTGCGTCAGAGTTGCAAAAAAAGAACAACACACCCTCCTACCGCAGAATGTACTCCATTTAACTTTCGCTAAGTAGCTCACGTTAACATGCAAAATCCCTGGCGAAAGTGTTGTACGTACATCCACTTTCCTTTGCTCCTTTGGATTTATATATAATAAACTGAGAAATATGCTGCTCGGCTGCCTGGTTTCGCAACATTCATCATTTTAAAACCACACGCGCCGACAAGTGGAAATGGAAGAACAACAGCTGATGGATGTACAAGAACATCACAAGGGGCCACAGGGACACCGTGGATTTTTGCCGACTCCCAAAGCGATTATGGCGAAAAACCTTTAACGAAATTTGATCCATCATTAATCACAAACGACGAACCGTCTTTTAATGACCCCCAAAAGTTTGCCGCTTCTTCTTACCTACATTAGAGGACACACAGTGCGGATGGCTGCGTGTGTTATCAGCTACCCTCGCAGTTATATCTGTCAGGCGGCAACTAACCCCTGGAAAAGCACTCACATTGTTCGAAGGACACCCTCTCTCCGTCGATGCAGCAATGCGACAAATCCCGTCAAAGCGTTACATTAATTTTTCATGCAATTTAATATATATTGTCGACGTAGTGTAATCTTTTAAAAAATGAGTTTTCCACTCGGACCCTTGGCACATTCACCGGTCCCAATTTGACAGTTTTTTATTTACAAAGTGATGTACGGGAAATTTTAAGGGTTGACATTCTGGACCCTGGTCCAAATCAGATCAAATTGATGTGTGGCAATTTATAAAAATATTAAATTTTCAAATTACAGACCTGACTTACAATTGATGGCGGCCTGAGTTGGGAGCGAAAGGGAGCAGAGTTGCGAAAGAAAATGGAAGACGCAATGGGGAAAGGGCAATTGCCGTTGGCAGAGCCTGTCATAACTATTTATTCTGTCTTGTTGGCTTCTCGTAATAGAGAGGAGTCCTCTTTTTTTCTGTAATCATATTTCCCAAAGGATTATAGGCAGGATGTTTGCCCATTTGCGAATTTCCATGCTTAGTTAACCACGGGAGTGTATGCTGCATAGTGGAAGTAAGGACGGCATTATCGCGACAATTATGGCGGATTATACATGCACAGGTCTGTGCTGTCAGTTTGCAATTGCGAGTCAGTGTTTGTTGGCTGGGAGTGTGGGCGTCCTTCGTCAGATGTGATTGATGGAGGGCAGAGTTGGGAAGCATGGAAAACGCGAATTTAATGTGTCGCGTGATTAAATTGCGTCAGAAGCAGAATTGAGACTTATTATTCACACCACAGGCGGAACGGGCCCTTTGACTTAATTACTCAATGTCGAATGGATTTTGCACAGCACAGTTTTGCGTTGTGAAACGTTTTGATTAGGATTTGGTTGCGAATCAAGGTGTCAGTATGGTGTATAGAATCGCGTGGTAGAGATGGAGGTTTTGAAGAGCCGGCGGCATGTGGAGCTGACGAGGATAAGGTCTTTTGTGCTTCGCAAACAGACTGGTGGCATTTATGTGATTTGAAATAAATTAACGTAAAGTGGCATTTTCAACAAAAGGTAAGCGTTAATGATTTTCTTGAAAATATTTATACAAATAGAGAGGTCCTTTTCAGCCCACGGAAATAGGGACATTTCTGGGGTTTTTGAAAGTTGCGGCTCTAAGGTAAGTTCTTTTAACAAACGAAGTGTCAAAAGAAGACGTAGAGTTCTTGTTCTGCCTCTTCTTTGTCGTCTTTTATCTTCTATATTCTCTCCTTCTTTACTTCCATCGTTCACTGTGTACCTTAGACGTCCCAGCTTGTATCTTCTATTTTCTATCTTTTGTCTTCTATCTTCTGTCTTTATCTTCTATCTTCTGTCTTCTATCTTCTATCTTCTGTCTTCTGTCTTCTAACATCTATCTTCTATCTTCTATCTTCTATCTTCTATCTTCTATCTTCTATCTTCTATCTTCTATCTTCTATCTTCTATCTTCTATCTTCTATCTTCTATCTTCTATCTTCTATCTTCTATCTTCTATCTTCTGTCTTCTATTTTATCTTCTATCTTCTATCTTCTATCTTTTATCTACTATCTACTATCTTCTATCTTCCATCTTCTATCTTCTATCTTCCATCTTCCATCTTCCATCTTCCATCTTCTATCTTCTATCTTCTATCTTCTGTCTTCTGTCTTCTATCTTCCATCTTCCATCTTCCATCTTCCATCCTCCATCTTCCATCTTCCATCTTCCATCTTCTATCTTCTATCTTCTACCTTTTTCCATCTTCCATCTTCTAAATTCTACATTCTTCCATCTTCCATCTTCCATCTTCTATCTTCTTCTATCTTCCATCTTCCATCTTCCATCTTCCATCTTCCATCTTCCATCTTCCATCTTCCATCTTCCATCTTCCATCTTCCATCTTCCATCTCCCATCTTCCATCTTCTATCTTCTACCTTCTTCCAATATTCTATCTTCCAGCTTCTTTTCCTATTCTATATTATTGCAACTATCTTACCTTTATTTCTTCTTAATCTTTTGCCATCTTCTTTTTCTTCTATCTACTACTTTTATTCTTTCATCATCTTTTATCTTCGTCTACTTTTATATGTTTCTTCTTTTGCTATAGAAAATTGAATGCAACATGCATTTCGGTTGTCTTTTACATGCTTCCAGCGTTTTTATGAAATCCGTAATACCCACGGACCGTCAATCATCCTTGCCTTTTGATGACGGTCCTTGCACTATACAAAAGGCTTCGGATTAGGAGGCGTGGCACCGCCCATACAACTATCCAACTAAGGACACTCATCTTAGTACAAAAAGAAAACTTAGGACAATATAAATATCTTGCCACCAGTTTCAGTTACAAAATTTGGTTTTTTAACCTGTTTATTCTCTGTACCAAGCACATTTCTGAATGTGGGCGGTATTGGAAAACGGGGCGTGACACATAACATAAAAAAAAAAAAATACGGCTTTGTACACTTCGCATTTTTTACAGGCTTAGCTTCGAAATTTGTTAAATCGGTTCATATTGCCTGATCAAAGCACTTTTTAAAAACATGTGGGCGTGGCACCTCCATTAAAACTATGGCATTTCCACATTTACATCCCACGGTAAGGATATTTATGGCAGCTTCTGCCTTGAAAATTGCAAACTTAGTTAACTCTATACCTGACAAAAAAGTTTATTAGATAGAAAACACCTCAAAAAATCTAGGCGGTTTCCGAATGGGGCGTGGCATCTGCCATATAACGAAAGATGTTGAAAAACCATGCCAATTATAGCAGCTAAAGGTGCGTTTCGTTCTTCGAAAACACTTCTCAGTTAACTACTGACGTTCTCTGCGCGTAACACTAAGAACTAAAAGGTTTTTGTGGAAACCAAAAAAATACTGTTGGTTACAGGTCAAAAATTAGCATGCCAATAATTGCAAAATACAGTCTCCGGACACGCTTATTCCAGTTCAACGTTCTTAGAAATGAAAATGCTGCGTACAGTCGCCAAAAAAGCCTAGGGACGCAGGTCTCTCGATCAATTTTGTTTTAAGAAACTTCGGCAGTTTAAAAGCCCGATCCTTAAAAAAATATAAAATTCCCTTAAAACCTTTGGCATGAAGGTTCTGCGATACAAAATAATTTTCCTCAAAACAACAGCGAATCGACTGCGAAATCGGACTGAAAAAATATTTACGCAGTTGAAAAAATAAAGTTTGTGGGAATATATTTTCCAAGATACCATCAAAATAATGACACAACGAATCATGTACAACAAAATGTAGACGTCAAAACTTTGCACGCAATTAATGCCCGGACGATTAATTGTGCTCGGAACAAAGTGGAGATTCCTACTTAGAAATGTACTCGTATAACACTTATTAAATTTCGTGCTGTAACAGCGTATTTCAAAACAAAAAGTAGAACAAAATTAATTTATGATTTCGTCCTGGCAAAGGCTTGTCAATAATAGCGATTTATTAACAAAAACGTGTGCCCATCTGGTGTTTATTTATTTCTAAAGATTAAACGCAACCAATTTCAGTCGCGTCAAAACAAGAATAATCTCCTGCTGTACCAAAGAAAATTAAGTTTTCTGTTACAACAGACGGACAGTTCTCGTACGAGTTTTTACTGTGCATAAATTTAAATTATACTTGTCCGATTCCACACCAATTTATCTAAGGGTAGATAGCCCAAGCTAAGCAATTCTAACAAGTAATTTTATGTATAGATATCAACGATCTGTCAAAAAGTAACACATGAGAGTTCTCGCACGAGAATAAACTGCGTGTGCATAATTTTTTCTGTAAGTACGAGTACCCTATTTTGACTTAAAAAAGAGCATTTTTTGAATTAAGGAATGACCCGGCGAATTGTTTCTTCTTTATAAATAAAAACCATTTGCCGAAAGTGCGAGCGAGAGTTCTCGCACGGGTACGTTCACTTTTCATCAATTTAAATAAAATTGTAGTAGCAAGAGAATGAAGTACGGAAAACTTGCATCAACTTTAGAAAGGTTGTAAAAATTAAACGGCTGGTTCCCTAATTTCGATGATGGATTTTCTTGCACCTGGAATGCATATAATTTCTCTGATGCTGTCGATGAGTGAGTTCAGACTCAAACCACATTTAAATTCGTGCGAATATTGTGAACTAATGCGAACTTAACTGCGAAAAGTCGACATTGAAATTGGAATAAAATTGATGAATGGGGTGGAGTATAAACTGTGAGTCCAGGGCTTCTTATAAGGAAGATTAAACTCACTCGTTAGGAAAACAGGATTTCCCTCCGTGACTTAAACGAACGAACTTTAGTGACAGTCCACAGTTGTGTAATCAAGAGCCATTCTACTGCGTAGATTCTGACTGTTTTGAACTCGCAGGCAACTGCGACATCAAACTCACACTCGACGTACGATGGAAGAAGGTCCTTTCAGCTATAAATCCATTTCAATCAGATCCATATGCCTCAACTTACGCAAGAGAGGACACGTTTCTAATGAAAAATGCAAGCAACAAGAAATAAAATAAAAATAAAAAAAAACAATCCCCGCGCCACATGGGACAAATAAAACCGAAAAATATTCTTTTGGAAAACAACAACACCAGCACCCCAAGGGTCATAACCGCAACGCCCTCAACCACAGCATCCCACCCAGCCCAAGACACAATATGAAATTTAAATAATTGAAAGGTATCAACAACTGCGCGCAGAGCACAGGTCCTGAAACTAATTAACTTCGCTGCGAGTTACTCATTCATATTGGCACTTACTATTTACGGCTGCCGCCCTCTTATCAGTAGCGAATTAACGTAATTACACTTGAGCACAGTATACGGTAGCGGTAGTGTAGGTGGTCTTTACTACACCCCTTCCCAATTAGGCAATCAAAAAAGAATGAATGCCTGATTTCGCCTCGCTCTTCGCAGCCCTACAAGCAAACTCACTGAATAGCGATTCCAGCAGTAGTACACGCTATCGCTCGGGAAACCCCAAAACGGGAGGCGCACTGGGGTAAAGGAACTGCGGGCACCCCCCTTATATCGGATGAGTCATGAAGGTCATGACGACACAACTCAGAGCACCATCCAAATACCAGTACATACGCTGGGAGAAAATTCCCTCACACAGATTTGCCGGATTCGGATTCCCCTACACACGACAACAGCACCTACACATGTACACTCGCTGGCGAGTGACTCACCCACTTAATATTATTAGCAACGAGGACGAGCGACGAACGACGAACGACAAACGAACCAACGCGAAAGGCACGAAGAGGACGAGGGTAGGGAACAAATGTGATAACTTACCCTTTTCCGGAGAATTTGTGAACGTAGTAAAACTGGCAAAAATCAATTTCACCATGGAAAATGTCACGAAAAATACTTCACTCACTTTATAATCACAATAACAACAATAACAACAACAAGAACATGGACATGGATGGAGGTAGGACAATGACACTTGAGTTATAATTGCTTGTTCCCATACAAAAGAAAATTCAAAACCAAAACGCACAAACAATATCCACGGGAGGGATGTGTCGCACTAAAAATGAAAACTCACTACTCGATCTATTTGTTAAACAAATTCGGTTTTCCCGATTTTCACCGAGATGGATGGACCACAAAAAATTGTGTGTGTGTAAATCTGCCGAGAGCGAGAGAGCCGAGAAAAGTCTTCATTGCTCCTCCACGTACATGACAGTCCACTACGAATTTCCTTCACACACTTTATTCTTTCAAACAATTCCTTAACTGCGATATGTTTCCAATGGCAGCTTGTATTGTTTCTCCGTTTTCAATGTTTGAATATTAAAAAAGAAAAAGAAATAACACAACAAACTGTGCCACAAAAAGATGGCCGTATATCCTGCTGTGAGTGTGTTGTGCGGTAGAAGAGAAGCCCGCACTGGATGGCCCGATTGCTGTTATGGTCACGACAAAGTCTCGCTGAGAACTGCGGAAAAGCGACGAGGATTAGGCTTTTAATTCGGTGTTTTTTTGTCTTTGAAAGAGCTTACCAAACATGCCGGGAAGTTTTCACAGGGTTGAACAAATATACAGCCGAAAGAATACAATACACAACGGTAGGGAAAAGTCCCAATAAAGTATCGCTCTAAGGGATGAAAATCGAAAGACAGAGACGGCTAGATGCGGGCGAGAGAGAAAATTGGGAAAATGGCAAAATGCCATTTCCCATTGCTCATTGTGTTTAGGGAAATTTTCCACGAGAGCAGAGCAAAGAAACGTACGTTTTTGACATTTTATCGTGAGCGCGTGAAGGATGCTGCTCTGCTGATGCTGGCGACATGCGCACTGCATTGAGCGGAGCTTTTTGTACGATTTTGTGCGGCAGACATTGTTGTTTACCTGCGAGGAAAACTTTGGCGCAGATTCGCAACACACAATTTTGGACTCTTCTATACTCAACAGGGAATTATTGATGAAAGGCGCCAACGGAGGGGGCGAATTAGATAACAGCTCATGGTGGAGGTTGTAGGTTTTGGAAGCCATGGAGAATGGTTGGTAATTTTTCCCCTTTTCGAATTGGCAACTTTTTAGTGAAACTTGAGTCGATCTCTGTCACTTTTAAGTCAGTTAAAAAAGGCCAAAAGAAGTCATCCGATGTTGTTTGGCTGTAATTTTTTTTCTAAATGAAAAACTTCGATTCTGTTTTTTGATTATGTTTATTTGAACCTTTAGAATTTTATTGGTTAAGTCGAGAAGATGATATCGTCCAAATGGGCGCCGTCACAATTGATTGCACACGGGACTTTAAAAAACCCCACAAAAAAAGTCTGGAACTGTTAAATCGGGCGATCTTGAGGGCCAGTGCAAATCGCCAAAACGAGAGATGAGGCGACTTGGGTACGCCGCCTTCAGAATATCGGTTGTGGTTCGCGGAGTGTGTGCCGTAGCTCCGTCCTGTTGGAACCACATGTCCTCCAGTCCAAATTCGTCCAATTGCGGCACAAAAAACTCGATTAACATGGCTCTATAGCGCGCACTGTCCACTGTTGTTGTTTGACCAGCGGCGTTCTCAAAAAAAAAATGGCCCGATGACTCCTCCAGCGTGAACTGCGCACCACGCAGTAACTTTGAGTGGGTGTAATGGCTCCTCGGGCATTACTCGTGGATTTTCGGTTCCCCAGAAGTGATAGTTTTGCTTGTTCACGTACCCGCTGAGATGGAAATGAGCCTCATCGCTCATTATGATTTTGGTCGAAAAATCGTCCTCGAGATTGAGGATGGCTTGGGCGTAGGTTACACACGTTTGGCGGTTGACAGGAAGCAGCTGATGCACGGACTGTACTTTGTACGGGAACATGCGCAAGTCTTTGACCAAAATTTGCCTTAGGGACGACCGGCTGATGGCTAATTGCGAGGCACGGCGTCTGGTCGATGTTTCCTGCGACAGCTCGACATCCTCGTCAACAGCGGCGATATTCTCGGCACAACGGGCGCTCCGGGGCCGGCCACTCTAGGCAACGTCTCGTGTGGTCCCAGACTCTTCAAATTTGGTGGCCAAACGGCGCAGTGTTTACGCAGTCGGTGTCGGACGGCCGTGGAATCGGCGACGGAATTCGCGCTGCGCAAACACTACAGACGAATTGTTACGCAAAAAATTAGACAAGTTTATTCCGCGTTCTTGGAGAGTGTATCGCTCCATGGCTTGTTCACTTGTATTATACACCTGTCTAGTCCACAAATGTCAAAACAGATTTGACATTGGCGGCCATTTGCAAAAATAAGAGCATCTTCCAATATGGTGATATCTTTTGGCCCACCTTGTAGGTGGTCTCTACCTGGAGGAAAAATAGTATTCCTCTCCCGAGAAAGGTGAACATTTAAGACCCAACAGCTTTATAGCGATTAGTTCTGCACTTAAATTAGGTTCCAAAACCTATCGGACCTGTAACCGAAGGAATTATGGGAAAATTATGCATTCGCTGTTGGTAAGTGTTTTGACCGGTGATGTGCAGTAGTGTCACTCTTGTACGGCGTTCAAAAATGTCTCCTTTGGGAAGAAATAGTCCCGTTTCAAAAATACAACAAAATTGAATTTTAACAAAAAGAGTTTTAGGATATAAAAAAATATTTGCCAACAATCTTAAATGCAAGGAATCTTCTACGAAAAGTTGGGTACTTCAACCAACTTCGTGAAGGCAGTTAGCTAGGGACCGAGCTGGCTGGGTAGGCATCTTGGTTGAGGCTGTGGTCCACCGCAGACTGTAAGCGCCACCAAACTAAAGTAACTAACTAAGGTACGTCCTTCTCTAGATGCTGATAGAAAAGAACGTATTTAATCTGTTGGATAATGGAGTAGCCCAGAGGGTGCTGCTAGCTAACGACTGTCTCCAGTCAAAGAATTGAACACACTCATCTGCGAAAGTTGTTAAATCGCGGTTTGGTTATATCCCAAAAAAGGCCGCATTTCGTTCGTTTCGGAAGAAGGTTTTATTCATCAACGAGTTAATTTTTAAGACCCAAGTTATAAAAGTTAAGTGCCAACAAAATAATCGCC
Source organism: Cheilosia impressa (assembly GCA_948293265.1). Taxonomy (NCBI): domain Eukaryota; kingdom Metazoa; phylum Arthropoda; class Insecta; order Diptera; family Syrphidae; genus Cheilosia; species Cheilosia impressa. Next base: position 4,467,237 of record OX411882.1, read on the forward strand.
AATAACCTACGCGGAAGAACGAAATGAACGAAATCACAGAAAGTGATTGCGTAGGCATAGAAGACGATTATGCAAACTTCCCGGCGAAGGATATGCAAATTCATGGGTGTGGATTACGCGAGCTCATCCGAGAAGAATAAGCGAAGAACTGTCATATTTTTGTCTAGGAACTTTCAATGTTGAATCGGATTTGTGTTAACCACTCATATGGGTCACAAAAATGAGGATACGCTGAATTGATGTCAAATTCCAAATCAGACAGATGGTGGAGTTTGGAAAGACAAAACTTATAAACTGGAATATTTGATCGATACAATGGTCTTCATTATTTCTCCTCAAACCAACAGAATTTAGAAATAAGCTGAAATATCGGCTGTTAGTTTGCTTCTTGATATGGTCTGCCGTCTTGCGAATATTGTTGGTGATTATTCGGATGTTGAACCCCCGGATAAATTCCAGCTTGAATGATCGAATGACGAATTAATTGAATTCTCACATTCTGCACGTCAGATTGCCATTGTATTATTTTTAGGCTTCTATCCGCTTTGCTTCGGTTAATTTGCCATACAACGAAGGGCATTGTCAAGACTAAGCCTACTTCAAGCAGCCTAAATGTGATCTGTTTTTTTTTTTACACAGGAAAGTGTTTTTGGCACACATCACTTAAGCTTAAGCCACCTTTAACTGCATGAAGTGGTTTCTGTTATACTTTCGTTAATGATTTAACAAAATCGTCAACACACTTAATCTCAGTTTAATTGTCTTATATTAAGCCTTCTTTACATTTTGAAAAATTGGCCTGCAGCTGTCATGGCAGTTGTCTTCCTTTATTGTACGTTGCACCTATGTATAACAAACTTCTTCAAATTTAATCAAAAGTTGACGAAAATGGAGTCCAAAACGTCCAAAGGTTCAAAAGCTCAAAAGTTTCAAAGGTTCAAGGGTTCAAAGGTGCAAAGGTGCAAAGGTTCAAAGGTTCAAGGGTTCAAAGGTTCAAGGGTTCAATAGTTCAAGGGTTCAAAGGTTCAAGGGTTCAAGGGTTCAAAGGTTCAAAGGTTCAAGGGTTCAAGGGTTCAAAGGTTCAAGGGTTCTCAAGGGTAAAAAGTAAAAAGATTCGTATATAATTAATAATAATTGATTAATAGAATAAGAGCCCAAAATATATTCCTGTACCTTTTTTCTTTAAGATCTACCTACATCTTTCAAATTTCAACTTCTTAGTGTCTGGAATATTTTCCATCTAACAAATTATTGCTTACAGGGGACAAAAAAACGGATTTTTCGAAATTGACATTTTGACACTTGAATGTATAAATCAGCTGTCAGACTTTTGAAACAAACGTCACTTTTCTTACGTCAGCCATATGTGGAAAATGTCAACTTAATGTCACGAATTTCTTGACTCTATAATTAAGTATTCGTCGTCCATCAATAAACGTAAAAAAAAATAAATTCATGTGACAGATCTATGCCATTCAAAACTGAGAAACATCAAGTCAGCCAGCTGTCAGACTTACAAAACTCGATTCGTGCACGTTCCCACTTTCATTCATGATTAAAGCTTGTAGATGATTCCACAAAATGTCATATTTGAGACTGCTAACGCGTTTGGTCTCTTCTATGATGTGTTCTATTTAATTGCAGCACAGCGCAGCAATACAAAATGGGTTCATCGTTAATTGAAAACAGAGAATTAGTTCCACACCCGAATTCGCTTCGCTTTGAACTCTAAACAAAAGCCGTATGTAAACATATTTTAAGATCGCAATTAATTTTCTTGTTTAATTTTTGTTCCGGATTTGTAATAATTGTACAAACTGCAAATGAATCAATCATTTTTGTTTTCTTCTTCTCCGCTAAATGTGTACAGCTAGTTCTTAGTTATTAATATGACCCCGGACCTGGAGCCCAATTGTTTCTCATAGTTCAGCGGGTTAAAAGTGAAACTGCAAGTTGTCACTGCTACTGTTTGGTTATATTCAAAGATAGTTATTTTGTACTAGATTAAGATGAAAGAACTAGATTGGTCGTTACTACGTCAAATTCGTTAAAAGTGTCAACCGGGTATAGTTAGTTGCGAAATTCTTGACAAGATTTCTATTTAAGCCCCTTAAATGTCAAATTAAAAATATATATTTACGTTATCAATGTAGAACAATGTAAAAACTCTGAAACATTGTGTCAGTGAGCCGATGTCAAACTTATGTTTTAAGCATTTGCACTGTTTATATCTGACAGATGAGCCATGAGTGAAGAAGCAACCACGAAACAACTTATTTTGCAAAATTTTGTATGGTTCATACAAACAAACACAAAGTTTAAAGACTGTTTATAATAAAATGCAAAATATAAGAAGTAGAATTGCAGAATGGACATTCTGTATTTACAAAAAATTTATTAGGGATTTAACTATTGAATGCTTTGGCCTGAAAGGAATTAAACAAAACGGATAGCTAACCCAGTTTCATAAAAAATATTCGACAATATTTTGCCATCTCTCTGTTCACTGCAATCCTGTCAGTGTCAGTCATTTTGACTTATGAAATGATCAAGTGATGTTGTGCAAGTCATAGAGAATTTGTGACGTTTATTCGAGTGTTTTACGATGATTCTTCGAAACTGAATAGATTGTTAAATGATTTGAGTGTATAAATCAGCTGTCAGACTTTTGAAACAACAAGCTTATTTGCATTTTAATATTTCCATTTATTTTGTGAACCCATCACAATCACACCAAATAATTTTAAAGATATCAGATTTTAGCTTGAAGAACTGTCATTCTCCTTGAAGTTATTGGTGACTGTCAAAAGAAAAGTAAACTGTGGAGAATGACAGTTCTTGTCTTAAAGCTGAAAGTAGCGCACTCAAAGTGATGAGCTGCTCTAGTACTATTTTTATATGGAAATTCGTAGCGGCAACTGTCACGAAACGTCAACGTCTCTCCATCACTTACAAAATTTATACCTAATTAATTGCTAAAACAAAATGGCTGCCTGTGTTGTAAAAGGGTTTCCAATAAGAGGTGTTAGTTTGCTATACCAAGAAAAATGTATTTTTTTTTAGATAAATGATGGGATGTTTATTTCATAATAAAGAGGAAGGTATGCCGTTAATAATGAAAAACAACATCAGCCAAATGGCCACCACGAGCACGCATACAGGAGAATATCCTTTTCATGAAATTTTCCATAACCAAATCGCAAAGTGGCTGCGCTATGTCCTCGATAGCCTCACGAATTTTATCTTCAAAGTCTTGAATCGATGCTGGGCTGTTGGCGTAGACCTTATCTTTCACGTGGCCCATATAAGAAGTCGCAAGGTGTTAAATCACAAGATCTCGGTGGCCAATTGTGATCACCTCTTCGACAGATAACACGGTCCGGAAACTTTTCCCGTAAAAGATCAATGATTTCGTTGCTTGTGTGGCACGTAGCGAGGTCTTGTTGAAAGCAAACGTTGTCCAGATCAATACCATCCAACTCCGACCATAAAAATGTTCGTGATATGCCCAATTCCAAAGAACGAGGAGGAATGCACAAACCTGGGTTTTCTTCAACACTTTGGCCTACAGCAGCAATATTCTCAGTTGTTCTTGAGCGACGTGCACGGGTTTTATTCTTCACATCACTAACTTGTCCGAATAGCTCCATTTTTTCCACCAACTTCTGTATTGCGGTCCGACAAGGTGCGACCAAAAAATGCTTTAGTTTTGCGAACTGTGACTGCAAGATTTTCACCATTTTTGTAGTGAATTTTAATAATTTCAATGCGTTGTTGACGCGTGTATCGTTCCATTTTTAGCAATGGCGTAGTTTCTACTTGTCAAATGTCAAAGAATAAAAGCTTCAAAAGTGACAGCTACCGAAAAAGCGGGTCATTCACAATAACACCTCTCATTGGAAAACCCTGTACATAGATTGTAAATAATGTACCTGGGCAGCAAATTAAACGACGGAAGAAAATTGTGGATATCGAAGAAAAAAGAGAGGTCTCAGTACTCCTTGCCACATTGCTGCTCTTCTCACCCGTGAAATGTGAATCGGCATGTTGTAAATTTTTTGGATTTCAAATTGGGGCCATTTGCCAAGAACTGAGGCAGGTAGCTCCTGAACATTGCGCCCCTCACTTATAACTGCGTCATTAAAATGGCCCCTTCAACCAAAAAAGGTATATTATGCGTGCAGCTATTTGGACAGCAAAAGTCCAACATCTCTTCGTCTCAAGCAGACCTAGGTCTTAAAAATGTATAAGGTCAACTGTATTCAAATCTTCCGCAACCTCTCCGCCCTACAATACGGTCCAAATTCAACTTCAACCGATGTCAATCTTCTCGTCTAAAAACCACTCTTTCCAACTGGTAAAGCCTTTCCCACACCACAACCAAATTACAAACGCCACCCTCGGTCTGCGCGACGTGACACCACCCGCACTAATCGCCCTTGATGTGTCGTAAATTTCAACTACCACCCTGCGAAAAAAAAGCAATAATCTTAAGTAGTAATTACGCAGCGAGATTAATTTGTATCTCCGGTCGGGATTACAAGCGTATGCCCCACTTCAGCCTACTCCAACATGAAATTCTTCGCAAACCCTCAACAATGCTATCTTACATCACTTTTCATGACTCAGTTCGCGCGGCGTCTCTGTTCGCGAAGAGCTCTGGAAAAACCTTGATCCTGAATCGGATCTATTCAACTCCACATTTGGTTGGCCAAATTTGGTCTCGGTTTGACCTCTCTCTCTTGTCCATACACAGGCAAGTGAAAAACTCATTGCGGCTTCCATTGTTTTTAGTGCATCATTAAAACTGGTGCTCCATTCAAGCAGATCAACATAAGCAGCTTTTTTACACGCTTCTATGTTCTCAGAGGTACTCGCACGTAGATACATAGAGAATGAAGCAATCCGCCGAACACACACAGCACATAGGCTTCTTCTCTGCTTATAAATTAGAAGATTCGCACATTTGGCGGCATCAGTTGTGTTCTACCTTTGGGCGGCTAAACAACTTTCCCAGACAACATGGCAATGGTTCGTAGTCGTCGCTCCGTTTGCTGGATATTGCTCTTCTTAACTTGTGCGTTCGTATAGAAATTCTTAGGCGTGCTGGCTGTTATTGGATTATCGGCGGCTGCGAAGCTCTCGAACAACTATCTTCCCCCGAGTAGTGCTGCGTCTGCTGGAGGATATGCGGGATTTCTGCAGGGCCCCCAGCGCCCCTTGAATCAGTACATCCCACCGCAGTCGAAGCCGAATCAGCACTACCACGGAGTGAGTGCTGGACAGCCGCAGCAACAGAGGCGACCCCAACCGCAGCACGGAGGCTACTCCAACTTTAAGCAGCAATCGCCTCAGGGACAACCGATCGCGATTCTGCGATCGGAAAACGTAAACAACGGCGACGGGACATACAATTTCGCGTGCGTTCCAGTGAGGTAGTGATTTTTCGAGACAGAGTGTAATTTTCGGCCTACTTTCAGCTTCGAAACCGCCAACGGGATTAAGCGCCAGGAGGACGGACACCTGAGGAACGCCAACTCAGCCCACCCGGAGCAGGTGGTGAAGGGCTCCTACTCGTACCCCGGCGACGACGGCAAGATGTACACGGTCCACTACACCGCCGACAGTGGCGGTTTCCAGGTGCAGGGAGATCATCTGCCCACCCCTCCACCAGTGCCGCACGAGATCAAAAAGTCTGTCCTCCCCCACCCAAGAGGCGTATAACTCTAAAAATGTGTTTCCTTTTCAGGTCCCTGGCCCAGCACCACAAGACAGCAAAACTCAATCAACAGCACTCGCCGGCGGCGTCATCATCATCATCGTCGTCGTCTGTCTACGGGCGAGGTCCTGCCAGCCAATATCTGCCCCCAATGCACTCTGGATACTCGTACAATCAGCCAGGTGGCAGAAAATACCAGTGAGGACCTCTATTGCGAATTAATAAAAAGCAAATTTAACAAATAATCCTCCTGCGTACATTCTTTGTCGTTTATTCAAATCCTTTCCATCGCGCAAAGTCCTTTTATCGGGGGCTGGATAAAGTTTTTGAGATTTTCCGCTCAAACCGCTCATAAAGTTTGTTTGGTTCTGTGTGTGTTTTCGTTTGCTTTTGTCAACTTCTTCGGTGGCGGATTGAGCAAACACAAAAAGGTTTGGGATGTGCTGCTAATGGGGCGGGCGCAGCCATGACAGGAGTGATGAAATCATTGTGTTGCGAGTTAATTTTTGTTTCCCACCAGGAAGGTGAGAGAACGGGGTTCAATCTTTATTTAATGGATCCTTGTATCCTTGTATCCTTAGTTGCAGCCGGAGGGTGGGCGAGCAAATATTTTCCAAACAGCAAAGACTTTGTGTAGCCGAAAAGTCAACTCACGGGCTAGTGGAATGGAAGCAGTTTTGTGTGGTGGAAGGTCGTTAACCGACAGCGTGTGCCAAGTGGTATTAACAAGTTTGAAGGCACTCTCCAGTTGGGATTGTGTGGCAAAAATGAGCTCGACGTCATTTGAAAATATATCAAGCTGCCGACTATTTTAAGAAGCGAGAGAGTTTGAGGTACGACAGTAGTTATAACTCTTATAGTGAGGAACCCTCTTGAGGCTCAAATGCCCCAGAAAACTTGGGGAAGGATGTGGCAAAGAGCTGTGGAATTTCACTTTAACGACAGGAAAAACGCACGAGAGTTTTACTTCTGCCATGGGTATGAGTTGAATGCTGGTCTTACTCGGTGAGTTCAGTATGAGCAACCATAACCATAACCAGTGTACAAATTTGCCTTCAAATAGGTTTCGAATCAAACGGCTGTCAACTCCATATTCAGGGGATCGAACAGCAGCGTCCGAGAGCGGGTAAAACGTGACGGAGTTTGATTCGTTTTGCACACAGAAGTCAGAAAAATTTGCGACCCATTTCTCGCTACGGGTGCGGTACTTCAGACGTAGGAAAACTCAAGTTAGGCAGCTGGTTCTTTTGGTGAAGTTTTAAAAGTCAATCAATCATTTGGAAGAAGTATAGCCTGATTGGCCTTCTAAAACGTCTCACATTCTTAAACGTCCTCTGAAAAGAAAGTGAGTTCTCTGGCTTGCAGCACGGGCCTGCTGGGAACCTGCTCTGCACTGTTTCAATGTTTCAGATCGCAACCCCTTAAGCTATCACAATGGGTTAATATTGACCTGAGTGTGGCACGGAGCACCCCACGCCAACCCACGTACCTAACCTCTTAAGCTAAACTAAATGAACTTACTAATTCAGTCAAAAAGGAAAGGAAAGGAACTAAACTTCAGAAGCACGAATGTTAAAGAAGCCAAATGACATTTTAACTTCCACTGCCGTTTAAATGTAATCGGACGGGGCCTGAAAAAAATTTAAAAACTTTCAGGGAACCATTTTGTCAAAGGGGAAAATCTTCTACAACTAGCCCGACTTCTATTTTTACAACCGCAAAGTAAAAGTTCAGTCTTTTCGTTTGGAAATCACTGCCTTAAACTGAATCCGAGGATGGATTGTTAGTTGTTAGTTCATGAAAGAACTAGTGCGTTCTGACAAATGGACTAGATGAACTACATACTTCAAAAGATCACTGGTTAGTTTGTTTAGAACAGCAGTTCTCATTATTAAACGTCCTCTGAAAGAAACTGTGCCCTGGCATGCAGCACGGGCCGACTTGGTTCGAGAATCACTCTGCACTGCTTCAATGTTTTGGATCGTAACCTTTTGAGCTACTATATGAGCTTAATGAACTAACCAGAGAAACTGGTGAGCTTGGTGATGTTGACAATGATAGTTTTTAAAGGAAGTTGGAAGTTTCCGGGTTGGAGATTGACAGCCAATAGTTGGAGTGTCAGAAAAATAGTTCAGCATATATTTATAAATTTTAAGCTGGAAGAGACAAAGTATATAGCTGTTGAGCTCTGCAAAGGTACTATGTATGGTATATGGGTTACTGAAATGAGTTTTGAACTAAATCAACTTCATAGTTCAATCAAAAGAGAGAAAACCCAGGACCGTTGACAGTGTATACCATTTACACTCCGACGCGTAAAAGTGAATATCCATATTCGATTTAAGGACTTCAAAACCTTATTTTAGTTTTAAAGTTCGATACCTGACATCAAATTCAAGGCGCTTTCAGAGCCAAAAGAAGCCTCCGTCATCTGCAAAAGCAGTAAATGACCCAATAAAAGGTAAATCAAACAGTTAATTAGTTAAAACGATATGGGTCCCAACACGGAACCTTGCGGTAACCCCAAACTAAAAAAAATTACTTTCAGTCCGAGTTACACTAATTTTGTGACCCTCTAAAATCTATTTGAAAGGTGAAACCAAAACCAGTCAAGAGCAAAGCCACGAAATCAAGTTTTTTTAAGTTCCCTGAACAAGGTAGTGTGGTTGATCATAGCCTGAAGTGAGCCTTTGCGCATCAAAGAAAACGTGCTTAATGTGGGACATCATCTTCAGTTTAAAGGGGATTTTTTTGAAGAGCATGTCTGTGGAAGAGGGAAGCATATTTATCTGTCTTGATCTAAGAGGTCTCTGTTTTCTAAAAGTGAAAATTTCTGGTATTTGTGTCAGTTATTATACAGATTCTTGATCGAAATTGAAGTTTGGTTGAATATGAAGAGATGCTACAGTGCGGGAAGGAAACTATTAATCAACTTTTTTCCAGCGTTTTTATTTGTAATTTGTTGCAAAATATCAATTTATATCTTAGTCCACTGTAATTTTAAAAATTTATATACTCAAATGCCAGAAAAACATTCGAGTAAAATCAATCAAGTTGGGTTTCGAATTGTTCAAAAATGATAGATCATTGCTAGCAGGTGCGAAAGGAATCAAACTGGACATAAAACAGTTCGGAAAATCATTTCAAAGGACTTTTCGATAAAAATATGTAAACTAAACTTATTTTCAATAAAGTCCAAAATTTAACTTTCAAACAGGGATTACATGTAAATTTATCTACGGCGTGGTGTGTTTATTGATTTCCAATTCGAACTCGGCAACTTGACATTTTTTCGAACTTTTGACATAGATTTTGAAGACAACGGCTGCCCAAATTATTGTCTGTCAAAAGGCAGTTAGAATTAATAAACATTCAGGAAAATATAACATCCACGACCAGGGCCGGACCAACCATATGTGTAAGATGTGCAAATGCACAGGGCGCCAAGTTTTGAGGGCGCATTAATAGGAAAGAACGAATACTGCTGTTTGCATTTTAAACAAAAAGCTTGCTCAAAGTCCAGAATAACAATCACTTGCAACTTCAAGGAAAATCTAACTTAAAATATCGCAAAATAAAAAATTTCACTAGACCCATGCAAGTTTACTTCTTACCTACATAATCTCAAAATATTACACCTTGTTCATTTAGGTATATTTCTTGCACATCCACTTACATTTTTCAAAAATTTCAAAACCAAAATTACCTCAATAAAAAAAAACCCCATTGAAAGTCTGCCTCCTGGGTGATGTTAAAAAGACTTATGCATGTGTACAAATATGAGAAAAGGGCGCTGTCTGTAAATCTTGCACAGGGCGCTAGTTTGGCTTGAGCCGCCACTGTCCACGACAATTATTCAACAAGACGTATTAAAGCAAAGTGCGCAGTTTTTTTTAAATGTCAAACAATATTTCGGAACTATTTGTGCAGAAACTCAAAACCATCACGGGTTAAGATCACGCTATTCGTTTCTGATTATTATCATTCCTTGTTCAGATTTCCAAATCACTAGCAAAAGAGTATAAAAACTCGAAAACATTTCAGATTTGTTCGTACAGGAATAAATTAAAATATTGTGTCAAAATGATAGATATGTACAGTCCCAGTGCTGTCGAAAGTACTGCAAAAGCAATATTTGTATTGCTTTTGGGAGCTGCGTACTGCCGTACTGCTCACTTTTGTTTTGTACTGCATTTTCCTTTTTGTATTGCCTTTTGTATTGCTTTTTGTAGTTCATTGTTTTCATAAATGTATCAAAGAAAACAAAACAGATGGCATCACTTTTTATGTTCTCATTCGCAATTCACATCACATTCAATTTCATTTCCAGCTTTTTTCTTATTATTAGTAATTCTAGTGTAGCACTTCTGCTACATTTGTCATGCAAACACAATTTGGAATATAGTGTCAATTTTAAAAAAATAAGTAAGAAGAGATTACTACATTAAATTATGTACGCAAATAAGGAAAAGGGTAAGGTTTCAAGACAAAGTTTTAGAAGCCGTACAAATAATAAATCAATAAATCCGCAATTGTTCCCAAATATTATTGATAAAAAACTTGTAGATGATTTGGATGAAGAATTCCGAACTCTTTTGAATCAAAACTTTTACGCGAACGAGTTTAAATTTGAAGATTTTTGGAATATTCAATTTAAAAACGCCTTTAAGCACTCCCATATTTCTAGGCTTCATTTTATGTTTTCCACATAGCAGTGCCAGTTCAGAGCGTATATTTTCTCAGGTGGCATTGATTAAAGATAAAAAAGAAACTCTTTCCTGACATCCACTCTCAATACAATTTTAATGGCAAAAGAATTAATAAGACAGAGTAGCGCTGTTGGTTGGAAGCCATATAAAGAAATGTTTCAAACTTCAAATAAATTAAGATGGTAATAAATGGTTTAAAGTTAATGTCGATTTTTCATGTGAATTCCGTTATGGAAAAGGTATTTGTTGGAGTAGTTGCATATAAAATTCTTTATTTTCAAAAAATAAATCCTAGTTTATTAAATGGAAGTACAATCTAACCTCAACAAAACTAAAGCTAAGATTAGACTGTATGCCAATAATGCATAGATATGAATGCCAACAGGAAAATGACCAAATGTCAGGATTATCAAAACTGTATATTAGACTATATAACCAAAATTACCAATTTGGTCATATTTGCTTTTAAGGCATTTGTTATTTATTACCAAAATGTTAAAGTAGGGTAATGCTGTAAAGAAAAACAAAGCAAAAACTTGAAGTTCGAACACCTATATGCATATGGGCATATAGGGCTTTATGCTGGCATTCGTGCTTATTGTCCGATTACACTATATGCTATTTGGTAATTTTTGTCTGTCAAAGTCAAATTTTATGTAATAAAATCAATAAAAATATATATGTGGTGTATTGCTTTTTCCCCAAAATTATGCAAAAAAAAACTTGAATGTATTGCTTTCCTCGTTTCAAAAACGATAGCACTGTACAGTCCTCTAAAGAACCGCCTTCAAATTGGACTGACTGTCATTTATTTAACACGGTACTGTAGTATCGGCACTGTGAGACACTTAACTATAAAATGTAGGACATTGAAAATATGTACTGTCACATTATATAAAATGAAAATTAGGCACTGAAAATAAGGTCACTTGATACTGAACTTCAGAGCAATCAGTTGTTTGATATTGGGTTTTTACAGGTACATTTTTATTTCTGTCAATGTGGTAGCTGTGCGAAAAAAAAATGGGTCTAAGAAGTGGGTGGTGTGCCCTTAAAACTAATAACAATTCAAAATAAATACTAAAATACTAATAATAATAAGGTCAATGGTGTGATAAAAAGTAGGTATAATTGACTTACGTTTAAATGGTTAAAGAAATAATCCAAACGCTTACCTGAAAAACAAAAAAAAAGAAACAGATATGAAGTGAAATTTATGTTTAAGTGAAAATGAATGAATGAGCAACAATATAAAAGAAGTAACGTGCTAATTTCCTCGTTTGCATGATCAGAATGTACAGTCGACAAAAGTTTTTACTTATGCTACTAGCGGAATGCGTCAAAATATAATTTTGTTAAATGAAAGATGATTTATTTTTTAAAACGAAAGTAGCCTAACCCCTGCACACGTTTTTTCCATACATTTTAAAAAAATAAATACATATGTAAATCGAAAGATTTTTGCGGACATACAATTTTGCCATACATTCAGTTTTATATACAGTCAAAATCGGTTATTGAGAACTTATCTTGAAGTCCCGGCAGAGGTTCATACAAATTATTGTACTAGCCGATTAGCACTTTTAACGATGTCGCCTATTAGAAACAGTTTTAAATAAAAATTTTAAAAACCTATCGCTTATAACGAACAGTACAAATAAAAAACAAGTAAAAGTGTTATCATCGGCCTGGCCGATGCTTTGATACCCTCCACGGCATACAAGTCATGCAAAATACCAGAACTACTTGACCGACATAGCCCATTTTGAATACCAAACTAACGACGATAAAAGAAGTCCTTTCACAAAACTGCATTCACCTAGGCTGATTCCTTTGGACGCTATCGTGTTTTCAAACGGAAAGAGGGACACATGGGTCTAATATTTGTTTTGTATGGGAGGTACCAGAACTACTTGACCGACATAGCCCATTTTCAATACCAACCTGACGCCGATAAAAAGAAGTCTTTTCACCAAATTTCATTCACCTACGTCAATTACTTTGGGCGCTATCGTGCTTTCAACAGACAGACAGACAGACAGACAGACAGACAGACAGACAGACAGACAGACAGACAGACAGACAGACAGACGGACATGGCTAAATCGATTCAGAATGTGATCCTGATTCATAATATATATACTTTATGAGGGTTCCGGTGACTCCTTCTTGGCGTTACAAATGTATGGGCAAAGTGAATATACCTTCCTGTGGAGGGTATAAAAATTCTATTCTTAGTCGACAATTGTGTCTATTAGTATCAAAAGGGCGTATTGGCATGTTAAGTGGAACTGAGAAAAACGCGGAAAACGTATAACGTCTAAACCGTTCGACAAGTCAAAGCAACAGGAAATGGTACCAGTTTGAAAGTAATACCTGTTTTCGGTTGGCTAAATCAGTATGAAATGACACCGTTTGTTATTGCAGACACAAATTGGTCTATAGACATTTGTGTGGAGAATCGAATGACATTTCTAACTTTTTTTTAATAAAAAATGGAAATGAGCCCTTTTGATAGTAATAGACACAATTGCCCTGCACATCCAAAGTTTGGTGGTCTTACTTCTATGAAGCTTGTGTTTTTGCCACCTAATGTGTACAACTTCTGTGTTACAACCAATGGATCAGGGTTTAATCAGATCACTAAAAGAGCATTACAGAAAGCTTCAAGTACTTCACATAATTCGTAACATCGAAGAACAATATGGACCACATGTAATGAGTTTGTTGGATGTCATTCTACTGATTTTGCAGAGCTTGTGGGAGAGGGTGTCTACGGCAACTATCTAGAATTGCTTTAGGTGAATTTATCCCACAAGAACCTGATAATTCAATTGAAGCTGAGTTCGAAGATGAAAACAATTGGAAGAAGGTAAGAAAAGTTTTAGAATTTTTTTTCTCTGACAGTTTAAAAACATTTTGCATCATTTTACTCACAGAAACTAGAATGATTCCAGTTAAAATTGAAGATGCCTTCAGGCTGTCAATACCTTAAAATCATTTGTTTTGTTGACTGATACCTACTGATCGGTTATAACTACGGTGACCATTCGTCCTCATTTTCGCTCCTACGTCCTATCTACCCTAAAAGAAAGCGATACATTGTCAAAAGACCATCTTCCTACTATTTAAGAGGAGATACCTTCTTAATTCTTACAAGGCTGGTAATCTTGCATTGATTTTCAAACATCAAGTCAAATTCTTTTATCAAACCTTCAAAAACCTACAAAGTTTGAAAGTTAAAATGTGTTTTTTTGACTGTATAATTATTTTTACTTAAAAAAATGTCCTCCTTTTTGTGATTGAAAAAATGCCCACCGTATAGTTATAACCAAGGTTGTTTACCATAATGGAGATGAAAATAGAAGGAGAGTTCATAAAACCAAAATGCCAACAACAGAAAATCACAAATACTTTGTAGGTACCTGTAAAATAAAAAGAGGTCGTCCACTTCTTAATAAAGAACAAAATATCGGTTATAACGAAGCACAGGATGTAACGAATTAATTCTCCAGTCCCATCATGTTCGTTATAACGTTTCTTTTCTTCTTTTTGTGAAGTTAGCTGCAATTCGATGTGTTTTGAACCTTTAACTTAACTTATTCAGTTTTGACCAACAGATGGCGGGCTCGGAAAATATTTTGACTTAAGGCCATAGTCAATTTGTCATTGAAGATAAGTTTATTTTAAATTGTTTGTTACCTGATATAACTAAGAAAAGGTTTAAATGTGAAACGAGTTTAGTCAGCTTTTTAACAAGAATGTTCAGTACTGTCTTGTGCGGATGCTTTGTAGAAAACCCTGGAATAGGAGCTGGTACGGTGAATTTTCCTCGTATTCAGTTTTTATTGAAACAAGACTCTTTTGAGATTTTTACAGAGCCTCGTGTGGGGTGAAATTCAAAAGAAACCGATTTTTGGATTAGTAGAAAATAGAAAATAAACAGGTAGACGTTTAGGTGGACTACCAAAAAGTAGCGAGTAGTTTTTGATTTATAAGAACGAGTAAGACTTATACATGAACAAGTCCACATATCATAAGGCAAATATGTTCGAATCGCTGTCACACTTTTCGAACACTCTACACCTTTTCTAGACATAGAAGAAGCTTTTAAGAACTTACACACTGAAGCCTTTCTAGAGTCCCTTAAGAAGCTGGAGAAAAGAAGCCTATCTTACTTGGATAAACATGTAGATGGGACTATTGTCCGGAATGGACTAGGCCTATAGACCTTTCTTAGTCGAATAAATATGACAGTAGGGCAGCACTTTAGAGCGGTGCAATTTCATCTCTACTTTTGCAAATAGTTACCAATAAAATCGTCCTAAAATTACTTTAAAAAAGAGCAAGGTCTATACTGGTATACTAAAGCCTACTTTGCTTTGCTTCCAATTTTGAGCTTTTCCTAAATTTAGAAGCCTCCCAAAAAGAGCAAGGTATATACAGGTATGCTGAATATTTCCATTCTACATAAACAAAGTTATTCAAAATCCTCTAAGTGTGGACTTGACGTCAATTCAAACCCAACGGAAGATGGAAAGCCGGTGCCAAAAAGTGCAGCCCTATTTTAAGACTCGGCAAAAAACTTTTAAATCAGCAAACTGAATTTAAGCTTTAAGGAAGATGCAAGTAGGTGGTCTCAAGATTGTGGCAAGCAAGCCAAGAGGCAAAGCATTTTCTTTTACCAAACTGACAGGGACTTAAGACACTGAAGAGCAACTGTGGGTCAAACACGGACAGAGCAGAGCACCAAAGATATGTCTTAAGAAGGAACAGGTAAAAGGTCAAAATTACCAATACTGTTGCGACATGAAACAGCTTATAAAGTACCTGGGAATGATGCTAGATATACGAAGCTCTAATTGAAAGACCACGTTAAGTATGAAAGTCGAAAATGACCAGTAACTGGAATCATGCCCAACATAGACGGGCCAAGAATGCGACGCAGGCTACTAAAGGCTAAAGTAATTTTATCGATATTTCTAAACACAGTTTTGTTTTTTTAAAGATTACCCCAACGGAAAATTAGAAAAAAATCAAGCTCGGCACTCCGCACAAGACTCCGCCACCGATGTCGAAGTTGCTAAGACGCTAGTGAGAATGGAACCCTGTTTCAATCTTTCAGTGGATGTCAGAACTAGACATCGCACACTACAGAAGGCTTTCTTCGATTACCTTTCAGACGGAGTTAGCAATAAAGTGTACTGGCTTTGCGTCCAATTTTGAGCTTTTCCTAAATTTAAAAGCCTACCAAAACGCACCCACCTACACATCTCCATCTCCACATCCCATTCCCTGCTAAATACCCGCCGATTGAACAAAGATAACCGCGATACCTCTGTCCAATTTGACAAGCTACACAGCCACCACGCTTTGATTGATTAATTTGGGGGCTATCAGTTTAAGGCCCACATATCAACAAGACAACATCAATAAAGACCATATTTACGTGCCAGCTCGAGCCGCTCTTGAATTATGAACAATTAATTCAAGCTATCAAGAGGCATCTCGTATTATTCATTCAAGCTTCAAGCATCGAAGCGCGCGGCTCAGAGTATCTCAGCGTGATCATCGCAGCAGCAGCAGCATCATCAAAAGCTAATGATCGCCCAAAAATGTATTATTATTAATTTTTCACTCAAGAAGTTTGCCAGCTCTTTATTGGGATACAAAGGCGGATGTTCGTGCTGGGGGGCACTTATGCTGAGATGATTGGATTCTAATCCATCACTACAAATAAACGACACAGTACTTGTTGGTAAGAAGGTGTATTTAAGGCACAGGGTCATTCGAATGCAACTTTGCGATGATCTAAGTTCGAAAATAGCTTATGACGATGATTAATGTGTCCCTCTGGAAAGAGGCTTGGCTGGTGCAGGTATGGATTACGCTCTGCGAAGGAGCTTTGACTCACCCACCACAATGGCCTTGCGGGCCAATGCTAATTTGTTTGTAGATTGTTAATTTTTGGGTTCGTTTATATCGTTAATTTGCGAGACGAAAGAAGGAACCGTATTGAATTTCCAAAATGTCAAAGTTCCACTTTGTGTCTGTTTATCTGGGCCCGAGGCTATAAGAGTGTGGAAGCTAGACTCTTGCGAACTACTTATATAACTGTTAATCACCAGAGTTTGATTTATCTTCCTGTTTACTTTCGGGCCGATGGATAAGGTTTGTCGTGTCTGCTTAGAGAATGAACAGATGATTGGACGGACAAATTATTTTATCAACTAAAAATTCATGTATTCATCGTTAGGCTAGGTGCGCACGTACGATTTTCGTTGCATTCAGTCGGTAAAATAAAGACGTAATTTACAATCTGAACAAGCGCAAATGACAAACAGCAGTAGCAGCGTTTTTTCGAGGAAAATTGGGGCAAACTAGAATAGGGATGCTTTCCCTGTATCGTGTCCCAATTAAATTGAGAGAATCACTCTTTGTACCATTTGACATGTGTCAAAAGCAAGATTGATGAAATATTTACAGAGTGCGAACAATAAGCGAAACTATTCAATGTACTCCTACCACCTACTGCGGACTCTATTGTGAATCAGCAGCTAGTCCGGCGACTGAATTGTGGTGCGACGAAAACCGTAGTGTGCGCCTAGCCTAAAGCTGCGATTACACGTGTCTTTTATTGTGGCAAATTTTGACATGCTAACGTCACAGAAATTAGGCCATTCGGTGGTAGCTTGTGTTTCTTTTGTGAGAGTGCGCTGCAAGAGCCCGCTTGAGAGGCGATCACACGTAGTGACAAATTTAGGACAAATGTTAGCGTCAAAATGACGTATAGGCATTTTAAAACTTGATATGAAAAGTCGCATGTGTAATCGTAGCTTAAGTATAAACTAGGCGAAAGTTCATATTTGGTTCAGACGTCCGCTTCGGCTTGATTTTTTTAAGTGGTCTTAAGCGTCCCATACACTGTGTTATCACATCGGTATTTCAACATTCCGTTTGACACTTACAGGCTGAATTTTTTACCAAAGTGTTGTATATTTAGTTAATAAATAATAATAATAATATCTACCAAACTGAGTGCAATGGCATACAAAGTTTTTTTAAAAAAGAAAGGGAGTTGAAATATTTTCATAAGCTTATCGCTCTTTTTTAGACGACTTTTTTTATACTCAGTAAAATTGATTCTGCAAAAATTATGACCGCCACATTTGACAGTCGATGAGACGCCTTAAAATAAAGTTTTGCATCACGCTTCTGTCGGATTTCGCGGATTGCACTCAGCTAGTGAAAAATATTGGCGAAGACAAACCGCCATACTAATAATCATTTTTAGTGTCCTGGCTAAATTTTTCGAACTCACAATGGAGAAATTTTCCATACAAAATTTGATATTGTGACCCACAAAATTTTAAGCGTGAACGTTAAAAATGGTGATTAGTAATGCCCAAAGGAGATTCTAACCCACTCCCATCAAAAGGGACGCCATCCATGTCCGTACTGGTTGACTCCTGACAGCTATAGAAAAGCAAACTGTATTTTGAAAAGAGTTGGAAAATCAACAATGAAGTTAGATAAACAGCCTGACTTCAGAATGCGTTCAGTTCTGACTCCATTCAAATACTGAAGACGAACTCAAATGCTCACTCAGTGGCATATTCTAAGAGCAATATTTGCTTGTCAAAATTGAAATACGAGATAAATTCAATGGCCTTAAGTGAAAAGACTGTTGTTGACAGAGGGATGTTTGAGAAAGATATTAACTGAGACCCAAAACGGCAGAGGACTTAACACTTTAACTGATGACCACTGCAAACTATTTTGCCATTCGAGGAGTAACTAAAGGATTTTTTTTTGAAGTGAAAAAGTGCATAGGATCGTCATAACAAAGTTTGCGGTCGTTATTGACAGATGAAAAAATATGGCGACAAGAAATCACTTTATTCCGACGGAATTCCAAGTAAGCATTTGACGCAAGACCGAAAGACGAACCTTTTGGAACATTCTTTTATACTTTATAGGCAGCAAGCAACACTGATTCATTAAAAAAACCGTGAGTACTAATTAATCTGGATCGATAAAATGGTTCAAAATAAATTCATAGTTTCGGAGGTTAGACCTTTATTTCGAGGAACTTATTTTCAAGAAGAATTACATACCACGATAATTAAGCTTAAGAGTTAAAAATACGAGCTATTTTGAGGAGGTTTTTTTAAAAACCTTTTTTTTCAGTCAAGTTTTCGATTGTTTTTGGGGGGAGTTTTTGAACATTTTTTCGCGCGTATTTCTTGGAGATTTTCAGTGTGTTTTTGGTGCTTTTCGGACCGTTTTTTGGTGTATTTCGATGGCGTTTGTAGTCGTTTTCCATATATAACTTTTTGGTTCCATTGTTTGGGCGTTTTTTGTGTCGTTTTTAAAAGAGTTGCTTTCGGTTTTTCTTTAAGGTTTTTGGGGCCGTTTTTTCTAGGCGTTTTTCGTGCATATTGAGTAATTTTCAGGAGCTCTTTCCTGGGGGTCAATTCTCGTTCTGTGAAAAAGTGAATCGAATACATCGTTTTCACATTCGCTTTCACACATTTTTTCAATTCACTCGGAACTAAAAAGCGATTCTCGTTTAATAAGCGAAACTATCGTGGTGCGTTTAGTATCGTGTACTGTGTTGTATGATATCAGGTTCTCAATTTTCAAACTTTCACTAAAAATATTCACTTGCAAGTGAGAACGTGAAAAAAATTATTCATATGAAAATTTTTTAAGTTTGGTTCCACATTTTCTTAGAATTAGAATTGAAATTGCGGTGAAAGGGTGAAAGCATTTTCGTTTCACTTTTTCACAGAACGAAAATTGACCCCCAGGTGTTTTTCTTTAAAGTTTTTTGTGCAGTTTTCGCCTATTTTTGGGAAAATTGTTCGGGCGTCTTTTCTTGCGATTTCGAGGTGGTTTTTGTTGCATATTTTTAAGGGTTTTGGGGACAACTTTTAAGATATATGGTGTTTTGAGTCGTTCTCCATGTATAACTTTTTGGTTCCATTGTTTGGGCGCTTTTTGTGTTGTTTTTTAAGGAATTTCTCTCGGTTTTCCTTGAATGTTTTTAGGGCGGATTTTTGAGGCGTTTTCCGTGCGTTTTGGGTCATTTTTATGGTGTCTTTTCTTGTTTTTCTATTATTTTTTTTGATTTATTTTCCTGATCAGTTTTTAGTTCAGTTTTCGGCGGTTTTTTGGAACACTATTTGGGCGTCCCTTTTTGCGATTTGGTGATTGCTTTGATGCATTTTTGGAACCTTTAGAAGGTTTGTGATATTTGCTGAAGCGTTTTTGTGATCTTTTTTCAAAAACAAAAATTCAGAAGAGTTTTGAATCGGTTTTTGAGTGCTTTTTGGGTATTTTTGGAACATTTCTCGGGCGTGTTTGTTGTTAATTTTTGCGGTAATTTTTAAAGCTGGTTTTGGATAATTGTTCGGGTGTTCATCATACACGTTTTTTTTGTAATGTTCGAGGCCATTTTAGGTGGTTTTTGATAATTTGTTTGAAGCGTTTTTGTGACCTTATTTTTAAATGGGTTTTCTGGTTAGTTATTCAGGTCTTCGTGTAACATTTTCCAGAATAAAATTTTGAGCGTCTTTCGTTTTGCTTTTAAGACGTATACAAGTTTTATACAAGTTTTGGATCGTTTTTTGAGCGCTTTTGGACTTTTTTTATACCTCCACAGGAAGTATACCTTCACTTTGCCAATACATTTGTAACGCCAAGAAGGAGTCACCGGAGACCTCATAAAGTATATATATTCTGAATCAGGATCACATTCTGAATCGATTTAGCCATGTCCGTCTGTCTGTCTCTCTGTCTGTTGAAAGCACGATAGCGCCCAAAGTAATTGACGTAGGTGAATGAAATTTGGTGAAAGAACTTCTTTTCACCGGCGTCAGGTTGGGATTGAAAATGGGCTATGTCGGTTAAGTAGTTCTGGTACCTCCCATACAAAACCAATATTAGACCCATGTGTCCCTCTTTCCGTTGAAAACACGATAGCGTCCAAAGTAATTAACCTAGGTGAATGAAGTTTTGTGAAAGGACTTCTTTTACCGTCGTTAGGTTGGTATTAAAATTGGGCTATGTCGGTCAAGTTCCGGACGATTTTATGGACCCGATTTTATTTTTTTCGGTGCCTTTTACGGAACGTTTTAAGAGCATTTTACAGATCATTGGGAATTTTTTTGGGTTTTTTTTTTAGGATAATAAATAGCTAAAACGAAGCCACGGGGGACTGATAGTGTTGGTAGCAAATCTGAGCGTTTCTCTAGTGCGATTTTTTTCTGTGCGGAAGAGTTAGCAATAAGGCCAAGTCATGGCTAAGAGGGCTAAGTTTAACAACAAAAACCTACCAAATGTGTGCGATTTCAATGGACGAACTGATCAAAATCGACAGATACACATCAGGAAAAGCAACATACTACCAGAGAAAACTTGTTCACAATGAAAAGAGCTCGAAGAGTGGCAAAAGCGAAGGAAATGCCACAATGGCAGGCAGACATGGATCAAAGGGAGGTGTAGTACAGCCAACGCCGCATAGATTAAATCGAAAATCCATAACAAGGCACTAAATCAGTGGGCAAGACTTTTGCGTCAAAGGGAACTAGCAGCCTTGTGGAACAATCATCCTCATTTTTCAGATGCCTGAAATTCACTGCGAATGAATCGCGAAATATCCGAAAAAAAGATCTGCAGTAGAAAAATTCTCCGAAACACAGTTGCAATGTACATTTATGTCAATAGTTGGAACAAAACCCCAGCCCACTATAAAAATAGGTTAAGGTGGTCCAAAAACTCTTCTCCTCAAAAGGTGTTCTCACCTACAAACTAAATTGCAATCTGGGTGACACCCAGTATCCCCATTGAATTTGCCATCAATCTTAGGGCGTATCACACACCTTCTCAAACAAACCATCACAATGCCTCTTGTCTGCGCCTTTTGACCCCAATCAACACAAGAGGTGTGACTACAACAAGTAACGGCATTCCTTTCATAAAGAACCATCTCCATTTGAATATTAGAACAATCAACTCATCGTCCACACACCCCCATCAAGATGACATCAATCCGAACAACCGCACATCACGTAGGATGACAGTTGGCGCGCATTACCAACAATTTACAACACTCGTTATTGTGTCATCAAACCCCAGCGAGTTTACATTCGAACTGAAGGCACGCACTTCCCCATCCAGAGTTGGACATTCTTCAGCCTTTATTATGACATAAACACAAAAACTCATTTTGTTCCCCGCTTTTGACAGAAGAACCGGTACTACGCAGATCTCGCAGCGATCTTCGCCAGAATTGGTAACATTTTCGTGTTACGTAATTCCCCATTGAGATGTCTTAAGACGGATGGATAATCATCAACTTGAGAGCGCAAAAACAATTGAACGGTCGGCGGGCACTTGTGATCGATGGTGATCACTTGAGTTGGCGTTTCGTTGGGTGCTCGCTCATTGCCCCATGGGAAGATGTGACACGATCAACGCGGAAGTCGTGTCACATTTCTTAGAAAAAAAAACAAAAAAAAAGACCAGGAACTACGCGCACAACAGTCGTGACCCCAAACTGGGGAGAAACCCAATTTTCGCCTCTTCCAAGGTACGACCCACAAGTATGGCAATTAACTGCGCCGCGCCAAGTCAAGTTCATAGAGCCCGCCATTGGAAACGAGATCGAAATCAGTCAACCAGCAAACTGGCCAAAACAATGCATTTAAAATCGTTCATAAAAGCCACAATTACCCTAGGCCAGCCAGTAGATTCTCCACGGATTCTCCTCCATCTTCCACCGGTTCTTGGGCAATTGTATTCGTTTTCGTGGCGGTTATTACTTTGTGGGAGTTTGTGGCGGTACTAACACACTCCGTGTGCCCGTCACGCAAGGCTGCACAATCTCATTGGCCGATCTGTTGCTTCCTTCGTTGCTGTCCGCCCGCACGTTTGACGTATGGACTGTGTGTGTAGACCTAATTGGCAGTATTGCAACGGCGTTTTGACACTTGAATCGATTCCTCTCCGTTGTGCAATCCCTCGGACAAATTTGCGTCTGACAACAAATGGATTTCCATCCGACTCGAGATGTGTAATCACACAAGATGATGAGAATTAAGTGAACAGCATCAGCAGCTGTCAGATGAGGGGTCGAGATTTATGGACTGCCGACGCAGTGATAACACAATCGCAGTCGCAGTTGCTTCGTCGTGTCACCCCCAGCACTGTGTGCCGGCGAAATCCACTAGATTAGCCGACTTTTGTTTTCAATTTACTTTGCACGTGTTCGAGCGGGACATTTGCGAAATCCGCTCCTTCGAAAATCATTAAAAAAGGAAACAAGTCCTGCGAACTAGAATAATCGCCGACTGATTACGTTGACAGTGAGCGCCAGCCCTCCGTCTTTGACGTGACCCAAAAAGTGCTGCGCGCCCTTATTAAGCCATTTTGCATGAATTGTCGGGGATTATTGAACCCACCCCCGGGTGGCGCTCAAAGATGGCCATTCAATTTATTTCCGCACGAAATGCAATCAATGATGTAAACGATGTGTAGGAGCAGCGCGGGCAGAGGGTGATCCCCTGCTCATAAATATTAACTGGAAAACACTTTGTGTTGCACGTAGTTGTAACGTTTCAATACATACTACAATCGCAACTGTGGACGGGGAGGTGCGCGCAGTGGAATGAGAAAGTGTTCATCCGCACGCAGATGCAATGATTTATTGCAGGATCTTATTACACTCGCTGAGGGTTTGTGTGTTTTTGTGTGCTGGCAAAAGCTCAGGAGACCGGCCGGCAATGAGAGAGAAGTTAATTAAAGGCGGCATAGACGGGGTGGAGGTGGAGGTAGCTTGAGAACATCTGACATGTGAAGAGATATTAGGATTCGGCACGAGAGTACTTTTCGAAGGAGGGCATCCTTGAAAAGAGTTTTTCTTCTTTTGACTTCCATTCATCTGGCTGTGGTATTGAGTCATCATAATGTATGGTCGGGGTCGCTTTATCTTTTCCTTTTATGTTTTTTGGCAGGACTCTTTAGAATGTTGTTTGTGAATATTTCTGTGTGGAAAGGGTGTCACAGTCCGCTGCGCTAGGTGAGGCTTTTTAAATTGGTCGGCGTATTTTTTGGCTTTGCGGTTATTTAATTGGGATGATGCAACAGAAATGAGTGCAAATGGAGCAGGACTATTTGGCATCTGGCCAGGTTATGAAATTTGACATAAATTATATAAATTATGGGGGCGCTGCTTGAAAAGTTTTGCAGATGTAATGGGTTGATTGGCGCTCGATTAGAAGCAGCCGAAGGTGATTCTGATTTGGCAGATGAAGTGGGAAATCAGAAGAGGGAAAAGGGCCAATCTGCTGAAATGTTTCTCAATTTATTCCGCAGAGCGGTGTTCAAGTGGGATAACAGGAATGGCTTTCCTCGAATTCAGAGGTATTATGTTAAAAGCGAAACGAAAATCACTTTCGCATTTGAAAAAACGAAAGAAACGGTGGGAAAGCGAAAACTTCCTCCAATTGGGATAATAAATATAATGGTTCTCCTTCTCTGTGATAATGTTCAGAGGATCCTGTAATAAATTTCTTGCATAAGAAACACAAATTCAAAGGTGGTATTATGTAAGAAGTAAAACGAAAACCACTTTCGCATTTTCAAACACGAAAGAAATGGTGCGAAGGCGAAAACTTCCTTCATATGGAATGTAAGTAACTCCTTTCGTTGCAGTGTAGCTTAAATTGCACACTTTAAGGGTTCGAGTTTTTCTAATGGGGTCGATGTTGGCAGCCTGTGGCGCCCAAATTATTAAACTTTATTATGAAAATTAGTGTTCGGCTGTGCAAATGTTGCGCGCGTTGCACCATCTTTATGGCAAGTCGACTCTCCAACGTTTGGTGGCCAAATTCGAGACAACCAGGTCACAACAACAATCAGTCAACACCAGTAAGTCAAAGGAAAAAATGGTGTTTTTTTTGTTTTTTAAAAATATTAGGTAAAGAATTTTCCAATAAGAGGTGTTATTTTGGTATTCAAAGAAAAATTACACTTTTTGAGATAAATGATGGGATGTTTATTTCATAATAAAGAGGAAGGTATGCCGTTAATAATGAAAAACAACATCAGCCAAATGGCCACCACGAGCACGCATACAGGACCATATTCTTTTCATGAAATTTTCCATAACCAAATCGCAAAGTGGCTGCCCTATGTCCTCGATAGCCTCACGAATTTTATCTTTGAGGTCTTGAATCGACGCTGGGCTGTTGGCGTAGACCTTATCTTTCACGTGGCCCCAAAGGAAGAAGTCGCAAGGTGTTAAATCACAAGATCTCGGTGGCCAATTGTGATCACCTCTTCGACAGATAACACGGTCCGGAAACTTTTCGCGTAAAAGTTCAATGATTTCGTTGCTTGTGTGGCACGTAGCGCCATCTTGAACTTTATAAGCCTTAAGACCCAAGTCTTTATGCAAAATACGGTGTAGCGACGCTCTGGAATGCCCAATTGCAAAAAACGAGGAGGAATGGACAAACCTGGGTTTTCTTCAACACTTTGGGCTACAGCAGCAATATTCTCAGTTGTTCTTGAGCGACGTGCACGGGTTTTATTCTTCACATCACTAACTTGTCCCAACAAGGTGCTTCACGACGACCTAAAAATGCTTTAGTTTTGCGAACTGTGACTGCAAGATTTTCACCAATTTTGTAGTGAATTTTAATAATTTCAATGCGTTGTTGAAGCATGTATCGTTCCATTTTTAGTAATGGCGTAGTTTCTACTTGTCAAATGTCAAAGAATAAAAGCTTCAAAAGTGACAGCTACCGAAATAGCAGGTCTATGTCAATAAGCCGCAATCAACCGATGCCCCTAAAGGTAAACGAAACCAATGCCAATGCAAAGCGATCAAATTCAGCCGTATCTATGCGGCTAAAAATTGGACCAATATCCGTGCCAACATGAGAAGCCACGTCGGACATTTGAAAGATGTTAGATTCGATTCCATAATGGCACACATTGGGCCAAGTAGGAATTTCGTTAGTCCCTCAACACAGCTTACTTTATTCTATTTCAACACCGACCCATCCTTTTTGAAAACCCCCTTTACAATCCAAGAAGCAATATACGTCCCAATTTTTCAAATTTCAAGGATAAAGCTGTCATAAGTGAAGGTGTGTCGCAAAAAGTATACGCGCAACTAAATAAAACGTCAACTAACGCATCAAAATACGAAGCAACTGAATCCTTCGCGAAACCATCTCCCAGTCCCTCAAATGTATGCCAATGGCAAGCCCGCTGCCTTCACATTAATTTCAGTGAATTTCCGCAGTCGGCGTCCTTTTAACTACACGTCTCCCACTTTTCGTTTTCACTTAACTCACGACATCTCCATTAAGTGGAATTACTCCCAGCCCATGTAACCTTCACTTTCGCCAGCCAATCTCTTTGTAACTTTCTACATGCCAACTGCAAATGGATTCAATTAATTGACGACGATGTACAATCAAAGGCAGCACTAGCCATCAGTTAAGATAAAAATATTTCCAGGCATTCGTTACTCCCCCTGCCCCTCCGAATACGTCGACACGAGAGGTTAATTTTCCTCCTCGTCCATTGTCAAGGGAATCGCGAGGAGCTGCCGGCTACCCCTATTCACTCGTAGGACACGAACGAATTTGCGTGCATAGACCGAATCAATATTGCTGACAGCAGCGTAGCGTAGAAGTTTGCTGCCCCACTATTTATTGGCATTCCTACAAACAATTACCGTTAAATGTTCATTGGCAGTTGTTGCGAAGCCACTAAAACACCTTGTAAACGATGTCGTAAAATTTGTTTTCGCTCGTTCCTCCTGTCACGCGAAGAAAGGACCAACCAACCAACAACCAACCACTGGGCCTCATCTTGTGACAGAAGACGAGATGCTAATTTTGCGAAATCCAAACTTGATTTCAATTGATACGACGACGAGGACGAGTATCCCTGCTGCTGCAAATCGCATATCAATGGATAATGGTGAGCCACAGGATATTTTAAAATTCACCAAAGAGATATACATCAATCGCATTCCCATGCGGTGCCCCTCGAATTTCCATATAAATCACAAGTGCTTGGTGTGTGCTGGCTGGTTGGCGACGACCAAGACGCACGTCTCACCGAATCGCATATGGGAAAAGCATAAGCCATAAGGATACAATTATTTGCAATGAAACTCAATTTGTTGCGGGAGATCTGAACGACGACATAGTGCGTGATGGTTGCAAATTTGTGTCTGCCATGGAAGCCAGTCCTTGAACCGACTCAGGACAGAGGACGGAGTCAAATAAGTAATATTCGGCAGCGGAAATGTTCGATTTCACTTTCAATTTTGTTATTTGAAGTTGAGAAGCAGAGTCGTTGACTTTTGGTTTGGGTTTCAGTTTCAGTTTCAGTTTCAGTTCGATATATTCGATTGGACTTGTTTTTTTTTTCTGGGTCTGTGCGAGTATCCACTTACGGGGAAGACGTTTCGTTTTTGAGATGGAAGGTGGAAACGTTGCATGGCGCATCGGAACAGGGGGAAGCAATCTCGCAAAGGTATTTTGTCTGAAAAAAAAAATTTAAATTTTTTTGAAGCCTGCTGAAAGTTATCTACTTATTTTTAGCCGCACGTATTGTGATTGATTTTACTAATAAGCCCTCCGGCTTCAATTGCGCACTACAAGTTGATTCGAGGTTAATTTCCCCCTTCTACTGCGTTGCGTTGAGTTAACGACTCTGAAGGCCGAGTGTTGATGTCCATTCGCTCAACTTGTGCACTTGGCAAATGCTTTCGTATACCCTAGGCAGCATATCTCTCGATGCTTACGATAACTTTATACAGGTTTTTAGAGAGTTCACGGTTCAGGGAATTATTAAGATCTTCCAATTATTTTCTTAATTGTCCTGGAAAGGGGGCTACGACATATTTGGCTTTAGAACTCAGGACACATCGACATACGGTGCACTGTTTCAAAGAGCAAAAAAGTCGGTTTCTACTGCTTGCTTCATGACGAGCTAAGGACGAGCCGATAGTTCAAAATACATCAGACACTGCCATCGCTGTGCTGTTGGACATTGCGCGAACTAATAATAATTGTAGGTGCTAATTTTGACGAATTATCTACAGACGGAAAATGATCTCTTGCGGCCGAAAAACTGAAGATTTAGGTCCACCATTTCCAAATGAGAGATAGCTAGCAGACAAGATATATATTTTTTTTTCAAGAGTTTTAAGCTTTAAAGGATGAGTCTTTTAACTTTTTTGGTACAGTCTCTTATCAATCCAAATAATAAAGGGTGTCCCTAAATTCACGCAAAATTTTAATTTCGGGCCATTCAATAAAGGGTGTTTTTTTAGAGGTTGGTTTTTCGAATAGAGAAAAAACTGACATTTTGTGGTCACATCTGGCAACTCTAATGTCATTTATGTTGAGTTTGGTTTGCCATTTCATCATGACAGGTTGACAAATGAACAACGCTTGCAAATCGTACAAATTTATTTCGAAAATAATGGTTCAGTTCGTGAAGCTCCGTTCATTTTATGGTCGACATAATCGTCCATCAGAGCAATTTATTCGGTTAACCATGGATCGTTTTCACTACGTTTACTCTATGTGATAATACGCATCCGCAGAGTCGTCGAACAGTGCGCACCGAAGAAACAATTGCCGCTGTAGAGCAAAGTGTTGAAGAGGACCCGAATGAATCGATTCGCCACCGTGCACAGCAATTGGAGCTTCGTCCATCAACTTTATGGAAGATTTTGCGCAAAGATCTTGGCTTACGACCTTACAAGATCCAGCTTGTGCAAGAATTAAAGCCGCGAGACCATGCAATGAGTCGTGATTTTGGTGTATGGGCCGAAAATGGGATTGATATTGATGCTGAATTTCATCTCAAAATTTTGTTCAGTGATGAGGCTCATTTTTGGTTGAATGGCTACGTCAACAAGCCAAATTGCCGCATTTGGAGTGAAGAGAATCCACATGAGACCCTTGAGACGCCATTACATCCACAAAAACTGACTGTTTGGTGTGCTCTAGGGGCTGGTAGAGTCATTGGGCCATACTTCTTCCGAAATGATGCTGGAGAGACAGTTGAAAATTTTACCTCTAGACTTGGCTTTATTCGAACCAGCCGCGGCGGCCACATGCCCGAAATCATATTTAAACATTAATGGCATAAAATTATCCTTCCCATAAAGGCAAAGTGATGGACATTAAAACGATTTTCTTGTGTTTTATTTCAATTCGAAGTTCTATACCTCTAAAAAAAAACAACCTTTACAGCTCTTGGTTAACGACAAGAAGGAGCAAACTTTTTTAGATCACAGATACAGATGCCCCTGCGAACAAAAAAGCTTTAAGAAACTACAGAAAGACTGCGCCTTACGCAAATAAATTCTAAAGGACAGGCTTATTCTTTTTTTTTTTCTAGCTCGGAAGCCTGCAAACGCAAAAGAAACTCGACTTAATTGTGAGAGCTCATATCACAGTTCTGAACTATTGTTTTCAGTGGCTTGGAGCTTGTGCTCTTTGCAACCATAGCAATGGTACGAACTCAATGAAAAATCTGGAGACAGATCTTTAACAAAGCCAAAGACTCCACAGAAGCCTCTGACCGGGATGTTTATAAAAGTTCCTTTGTGAATAGTTAAAAAATCGTTAAGAAAGCAACAGTGAGCGTCGGGAAATATTGAAAATACCCGGAAAGTTCAAACCCACAATCCCTTCATACAATCGAGAAGGACCTTATGAGACCGGATAGGAAGCTGAAGCCCTTTCCAAATGCCTAAACTATTCCATACAGAGCCCATTTATTAGTGAGTCCTTTTCGTGAGGTTAAGAACCTGAAACAAGAAAAAAGAGCCTCCACCAAGCCTGAGGGTTATTCCAGTTCCGTTTGAACTCATTTTTCCTCTTAAAAAAAATTTCTCAAGCCAAGTATAGTCAGGGAAATGTTTTATTTTTGACACTTGCTTCTCTCACGCTCTACGCGTCACCTTCTTACAATCTTGGGACCGCAAAACTATCAATACACATGACTTTATTTCAGTTGTACTTTCCGACAGAATTCTTTAGAAAATAAACCTTCAAAC
Source organism: Cheilosia impressa (assembly GCA_948293265.1). Taxonomy (NCBI): domain Eukaryota; kingdom Metazoa; phylum Arthropoda; class Insecta; order Diptera; family Syrphidae; genus Cheilosia; species Cheilosia impressa. The sequence goes on from OX411882.1 coordinate 4,496,773, forward strand.
TAAAGCCCTGGTGACGAAAAATTCCACATCCTACTATCTGTGTCGAAGCCTCCTTGCCCCGGCCCTATATGCAAACTCACAGAAAGACCAGACTTTAGCTCCCTCAAAACGAACATCACTTTGTACCTGCATTGAGCCAATTGCGACCCAGGAAAGACCCTCCACAACTTTGGTGCTTCAATTATTGCAACAAAAACATCTTGCTATTGGCAGAACATCCCCTCCAAGGATATACAAACCAAAGACGCACAGCATTCAGTGTCCACCCATGAATCAATAGAGAAAGTTTCAGCAAAGTCCCTTTCCCTGTTAAATAATAAATTGTCCTCCTAAACAAGGACTAAACCCACTTAAGCTGCAGCCCGCGACATTTTAAAAAGTTGCCCGTCTCAGTAATAAACCATCTTAACCCATACAGACGCCACTTCTTCTTTCATTCTGATGAGGATGACCCATCCCACCTATTGATTGAGAAACTAAAAGTTGAATAATAATTTAGAATCCTTTTGCATGCGGAATTTCTATCTCCCTCCCGTTTGCAACCTGTTTCACCGAGAGAGCCTAAGAAAAAAAATCCAAATATCGAGAAAAAGGATTTTCCGTCTAAGCATGATGTTTTCCATAAAATATTTATGAGCTCCTTCTCCGCAGTCTCTCCCGGTGCAGCGTGTAGTCGTCGTGCTTTATGTGTACATCAACCGCGTCTCTGTCGTCTGTAGAGGATTTCTCGTCCTTTTGTTGTTCCAAATGGGGAGTGAGTGTGAACTGCAGGTGGTTTTTTCGGTTTTGTTTGATAAGGAGTAGGAAATTTCGTCGTCCTTTTTCTTTTACTTTGAATTTGCAGCTCTTTTTGTAGAGTTTTTCTCGTTCTTTTTTTCTATGGTGATAATTCGGCCGCCTGCTGAGATTCTCCTGGTTGTGACAATCTTTGGCGTTGGACCCCCTGCCAAGGACACGTATATATTTAGCCAAAAATGATGACAGTATTTTTTTTCCCCTGTTGCCTTTGTTTTCTTTATTGTTGTGATTTTTGTTCAAGGATTAATTACTTGGTCCTTTGATATGGTAAATGTCTCTGCTGTTGGGTTGCTCATTTCTAGTCTGGCAGCCAGTTTTGTGAATATTTATATTTTATTGTGTGGTTTCCCCTATACTGATGACAGAGAAAGTAAAACAAGGACCGTCAGCAGACTTGGAATGTCAGATGTCACCCGGCGCGCGCCTTCGGTCGGCGAGTCATCAACTAAGTGGAGATTTTTCATTAACACGCTGTTGCGGATGTGCATATACTCGTAGTCGAGCAATTAAACGGATTGGACTGTATAATTAATTTGGGGAATAGCATCAAAATGGAACGAACGGAGGGGGGTTTTTAAATTAATAATTTGTGATTGGAGCAGATTCCGTATGCAAGCTGAGACTTCTTCGCTGGGGTGACTAGCAAAGCAAAGATGCCCATGGTTGGATTGTCATCTTAGACACAAAGCTACACCTTCTTCCAGTCGATAATTTTTTGAAATGGAAATAAGTTGCTTTAAAGGCTGCTTTAAGACTGAGTGAATCGCAGAAATCTACCAAATCTCGGGTTGCTTATATCAAAATTCTTTCTACAAAATTTTACTTTCAAAATTCTGCAAACAATAAAAAAAAAGTTTGGAAAATGTTAAACGCGCCCCTTTTAACATTTTCCAAACCGTCTTTTGTTGTTTGCACAATTTTGGGATCAGGTCAAAATCCTGTCTACTCACACAAAAATTCTGCTTAGGCTACAAAAAAAAACAAGAAATTAAGGAAAGGGGAGTTAAAATTAAATTAAAAAAAAAAACAAATTAAAAATGAAAATATTCTCCCATCCCTGCTTTTCAATAATTCTGCAAACAATAAAAATAGGGTTGGAAAATGTTAAAAAGCGTCCGCTTTTCCAAACCTTTTTTTATTGTTTGCAGAATTTTGTAAAAACGAATTTAAAAAGCTGAATTTTGTTAAAATAATTGTGACCCCAACCCATAGAGGACACTTTGTTTGATTAATGTTTGATTTTTCTTTTCCCCCCTTTTTTTTAACAAAATTTCGGATTTTTTTTTTAAATAGGTAGATATTGTTCTTCATTTTATTTTATTTTCAGTATTTAATTTAATTTTTATTGTTTCTTTTTTATTTTCATTTTTAATTTAAATATTATTTTTTTTTTAATTTTAAACAGTTTTTTAATATCTACTTTTTTTCTTTTCTTTTTTGTTGTTTATATTATTGTTAGTTGGATAAAAAGGAAAAAGCTTAATTTTTTGCTTTAAATTTGAAAAGCTGAATTCTGTAAAGCAGAACAAAAAAAGGCAGAATTCCGAAAAGCATAAATTTTGTGTGAGGAGATCTTTGCAGCCTGAACTAAACCTTATTTTATCTTGCATCTTGCATCTAAAGGGAAGTTTTTCAGACGAAAGTGATAGCTATACACGAGGCGGCCTAGATAAACAGACTTACTGTATATGCGATTTGCGGATGGACAGCCAGGCAGCTATAAAAGTTTAGAAAAAACAAAAACTAGATATAAAATGGTAAAATGATGCCGGGAAAACTGTATGAGATGCGATTGCGGACAGATGTTGGATTTGAGGTCACAGTGGTATTCCGAGTAAATGTACGAAACACGAACTAGCCGGCTGACATAAATTGCCTACTATAACAAAGCTTCTTAAACGAATTTCACATATACCCTATCATAGGGTTAACTATGGTTACAATGAACCAGTTTCTAGATGCCTTAGGGAATCCGATAAATATTGTGATGTTATTGATTTTAATATTAGTAGAGAATCATTTAGGAATAAACTAATTCTTTTGTTAGGCTTTGGTGGTCATTTTTAAGTATAAATTTTTCGTATTAAGTATCTAATCCAGCGAGAACAATAGATGTACTCATTTGATTAAAATAAAATAAAATAAAAAAATAAATAAAAATAAAATCTTGCGGAAAGTCGGATAATGGTATCCGCCATTTTTTCCACTTAACAGCACTCGAAATATTTTTTTTTTTCACTAAAAAAGTCTGTAATTTAATAACAAAATTGGGTGATTAATTTTGCGCCACCCTGTAATATAGCAGAAGAGTGCCAGAAGGGCTTATGCTTATGACAGGAGTCAAAATTGCTTAATACCATTGGATGAACAAGAAGTATCAACGGAACTGTTTTCACAGAGGTCTAATTTACAGCGATGACAGTTTTTCAAAGAGGGATTTGCCATAAAAAAGATGGGTGGTTCGTGTATTTCATCTAGAAGCAGAATTTCGAAAAAATTACGAAGTCAATTTCCAAACTCCTTCAAAAGTAGATACCCCAAAGCCAACAAAGTAACGAAAGGTTTTTGTAAAATTAATATGCGCCTGCAGTCCGCCATAAAAGACCGATGGACATAAATCCGGGTATATAATACTTCCGGTTATACTTTCCGTGTCATCATTTCCCAAATAGGGGCACCCATTTCTGCAAGGGTTACACCATTAATCATAATTAAATTATACCATCGAAGAACTCAATGCTGCTGTCGTTGGAAGAAAAACTCAAAATAAAAACTGACCCATTCCAATTAGAAGCACATCCGCATCCTTAAACCCAATTAGGCAGCCCCTAAGCCTGTATATACCGCCATTGCTGTTAAAAATGTCATCATCATCACTTAATGTTGTCTTCTTCTTTGCCATTCATGTCATGAAGTGGTAAATTGCTTCTGCTTAGCACATCACATTAAATTCAACCATCCCCGCCCCCGCTCCATCGTTCTCGTGAACGATTCGCACGCCGTTTTTCGAAAATTGCCATTCAAATAATTCCGCGCGCACACAATACACCAGCACATTCAGCGCTTTGATCAAACTTACTTGAAAAACCCGCCGAGGGGTGATGTGTGGCTCCCCTTTTCTAACAATGCAGAGGCAGATGGGGTTGTAATTTCCATTTCCATTTCCATTATTATATGTATTTCATTCTCATTCTTTTTTGTGTGGTTTTTGTCAAAAAAATGTTGACGCATAAAACGAAGCGGAATGCTGTTGCAGAATCAAACAGAAAAATCGCCATTCCCCACCAAAGCGACGACCGTATTTATGTGCCAGCTTTGCGCGGACATGGAGTCATGGGAAAGGGCCATGCCACAACAAAAGTCCAGCAAAAAAATGAGGGGGCGCCTCAAATCCCTGAAAATCCTTTCGAATATAAGTCACAGACCAATGTCCGACAGTGTCGACGGGTGGCTTTTCTAAAGCACGTTATGGGGGATGGTGCTTCGCCTCACAAATGTTGTGTCATTTTTTATGACTTCGCCAACAAAGCCATGTTTTGCGGGAGAAGTAGTTTAAATAAAATCCCACTAAATAACCAGATTTTTGGTGGATGATGGACCAAAAATGGAATTACCGGTGAATAAATTCAATAAATCATCTTTTTTTGTTGTTACCCCAAAATGTTGGGTTTGGAGCTGATGAGGGTGCTCAAAGGGTGGGCATCGCAGGTTCATGATTGGCATTTTTTTTTATTGCTATTGGCGTATCGATGGAGTCGTTTTTGGGACGAGGGAATTGCTCTCGGGATATTTTTCTTTCGAAAATTGAGAGCCAACAAATTGGAAGTGAGGCCCAAATCTTTGACAGGCAAATTACAAACAAAATACAAGGGGATTTTGAGGCTTGTTGCGGGGTAGACAAATTGTTGTGATAAAGAGTGGGCAGGCAGTTCAATGAAGTTTGATTGGATAAAAGCTTAAAAGTGATAACGTGGAAGGAGAGTGTCCATAAGAAGGTACTAACAGGATGATTCGGGGGAAACGCTTAAGAAAGACCTGGCTGAACTTTGATCGTTCAAAACCTTTTAAGAAATTACTGTCGCGTTCGGTTTTCTTGCAGGTGGTTCATTGACAGATAGTGACATTTGCAAGAGTGGTTTGAATAGGTTCATGGGGGCTTAAGTTGCTGTCAAATATGGAAGAAAATCGATCGTCCGACCGCTTGAAATGACCAGTACCTAATCTTACTATGGTTGTGATATAAATTGACAATGTAGTCGAACATTGACTTAAGCTAGATTCCGTGCAACCTTGTTATGATGCAATGATTCTAGTTTGATTGGTTAAGGCACGGGGGGTGAAATATTCTTAATTGGTGTTCTTAACCTGCCTCGACAGCGACGAACTTGACAGAATAAACGTCACACCACCTCAAATCAAATAAATTAAGAAAAAGACTTCACACTCCCATAGAAACTGCTTACATTGTGAATTTCCACTTAAAAATTTACGAAGGAAATATTCCGGGGGCAATCCCATCAAATCCCGTGGGTAATTTTTGTTCTTGATACCAATTTGTTCCGGGGGAAATTTTTTCATTGACGATACTAATTTTTAAAAAAATTGAGAAGGGAAATATTTCTGGGGAAATTTTGTTCACGATAGCCCCCAATATGTTGTTGGATCCTGCTGTGAAAACAGTTTTATTTTTCACAGGACACTCAGTACTGTATTAAAACTTAAAATATTCACTCAAGACCGCCAGTCGGACTGACGACGAATTCACCTTCAAACACCCCTCCTACTTGATCTCTACGCCCGCCTTGATTTTCGAATCAAAGGATGGCCGAGAAGTTACCATTCCACTCTGCGATTAACGACAGACAACTTGTAACCGCAGAGATAACAACTTTCGGACGGCCACCGTTCCAAAACAATGTCAACAAACTTTCGCCACTTTCGACTCAATTTCCCAGAAACAGTTAAAAGTAATCCAACCCCTAGCATATATATGTGTGTATGGGTGGAGCACCATATCCACATTAGTCCATGTTCAACACCTTACAGTATCCACCCCCCCGAGGATGGTATTACCAACCCTCCAGATACACTGTCTTCTCCCGAAAATACTACAACAGTATCTAATAAAAGAAAATTACCCATGATATCCGTATATTCTTGGGGATTAATCTCGATGGAGGCGAGCAGCGAAACACGAACTGATGAGGCCGTCATCGTCGTACCATTACGGGATAACAACTTGAAATGTAGCGCGCGCCATTAAGGAAATTATAACGAACATCAGCAGCATCGGACAAAAAAAGAAAATGGAAAGAAAACCCTTCCTGGGATCTCGGACACCTGTTTTAAAGATTCCCCCAAACAGGGGGATGTTGTGCGCCCCACCCACTCGCAGATAAAAACTATAATCCCGCATAAGAAAGTACATCCAATACCGAATGGGGCACGTAGGAGCGCCATTTTAAAGAACTGGCTCAATGTCACCTATCGCATTTGTTATGGATCCAAAGATGAACTATACACGGCGGCGGATGGGGCAGGACGAGAAGTGGTTATCCTCTGGGGATGATAATGTGTATCTGCGTGTCAATGGCATCAGGAACTCAACCTGAGGCTAATTGGAGTTGAGTTGTATACGAACGTGAATATGCTTAGAATATACCGCGCGACTGATGTATGGCAATGGGAATGGGAATTTGTTCTTTTGTTTTTGCGGTTTCGCATTCTATTCCCATTGGAATGGCTGTGTGTATATGCCCGCAGACAAAAACACATCCTAATGATACTTAGGAGGACGGAAAAAAAGCATCTCAGTGAAAATATAGAACAAGGAAGCGCCCAGCACAAGTCGCTTCTTCCTCCGTGATAAATGGTTGGCTGCCACTTTTTCGAAAGGCACACCACCAGACTGGCAAGAACAAAAACATCCCATTCCCATGCCATGGCATGCAACAACTTCTGACAATTGACGGATAGAAATGGGAATGAGAATGGAAATGGGAATGGGAATGGGGATGGCTCCCTTCAATCCCCATTGCGGAGAGTGGAAGAGGAGATTATGAAATTTTTAAAATACCTCCACCAGCACTTTGGCTTTGATTGATTAACCAACTCACGAAACACGCATTTGGTCTCGTATCTCGATCGTCCTTTGCCAGTTCGACCTCCTTCCATCCTCCGCATATCCCAAAGTGATGCGGTAAACGGTAATCGACCTATGGGAGTAGCGCCACACGTATAGATTATCTCCGCTGGCTCCTCAGTCACTTGTGGTTATGGTAATTGCATCGCGCAAGGCGTCTTCCCAGCGTCATTAGAATCGAGGTTTTGTGCGCGCCACAGATTGCGGCATAATTACGCAGCCTTAATGTATGTGCATTCCTAATTAGGCTCTTCAATTTCTTTGCCATCAGCGGGGGTGAATAGATTCATTTAATTCAAGTCCGCCACATGTGGTGAACCAGAGTCCAGGTGGCAATTCGATTGAACTGCCAAAGCCCCTCGTTGGTCAATCTTATGCGGTCCGAAATAAAACAATTAATGTCCCGCTCACACCTTTGCGTGAAGTTTGCTTTGATTATTTATTGTTTTGTCGGCGTTTTTTCCCGTTCAAATCTGTATCCTGTCGATGTTGACTTACCCCAGTCATCGCGTTGATGAAAATGGATTTGGATTTCCTGCAGTGTTTGTGTTTGCGAAAATGGCCAAGTCATCATTAGGACGGGCCACTAATTCAGTGTAAGTGTAATTACTCGATTGCACTCGTCACACGAGGGGAAGTCAGTGTATATCGATGAGGGGGACACAAAGGTTGTCTGTCGAGTCATTAAAATCACTTTACAGGCTTTAGTGCTGCCACAAATACGATTAGCAAAACGAAACGAACTTGAGACACGCAGGAGAGACTTAGGAATAGCATTTTAGCAGTGTCCTGGGAAAACAAGGGATTAGGACTAGATCTTTGAAGAAATCGAATCGATGGGGACAGTCTTTGATAGCTTGTTATTTTTAACGGACGACTTTCAAACAAATGGATGGCAGAAGACCTAGCCCTACTTCTTTTCTTGTACTGAAAGAAGTTACATTCCAATTATTATTGCCATCCATGAAAGAAAGTCTCTTAGAAAATGGTCTATCTGACTCAAAGATCTGGGACTACACACCTTCTGAGCACGAATGACACTGCATCCAACAACATCAATCAAGAAGAAGGCCAAAATTTAGAAAGTTGTAAGAAGTGCATCCGCTAAATCAATGACAAGAACCAAAGAAAATTTGAATGGAAAACGCCCCGAAAACGGAGCTCGACTCGACACAACGAGAAGACAAAACCACATGCAAAATGGAAAGTTCAACAGCTGATAGTTTCCAAGAATTTTAAGGACATCCTTCGGACAGGTGTCTTTCCTCAGGTTTGGAACAGAGCTATACGCAAGCCAGTGCCCAAAGCCCAAGTGCTGTGGATAGGTGGGAGTCGTTTAAAAGTTTGTCTACTTGCTGCCTGATGGGAAAAGGACCATTTTATAAAAAGTTCCTAATCCTCCACTCCATAAGCAGAGCGTCATGTCATCTGACCTAAAAAAGCCCTCAGACCGGTCGCAAAATTTTCTATAAAACGACAAAGTCGACAAAGTGACCAGAAGCGGTTCAAAATAGTCTTTTGCTTTAGCTAAAGTCTTCCTCCATCCATACTCCATCCAACTGACATTAAATTTAAATTTAAAAACAAAATAAGTGGATCCCATTCTAAGAGAAGGAGGTAACTAGAAAAACTTCAATTTAAAAAAAAGGTCCAATCACAAAATCATAAAGGAAAAGGATAAACGAAAACAAGTGCAGCGGCCTTCACTCATTCATAAGACTCTAGGTAGGTGCAAAGTCCATAAATATACTCATTTAATGCAAGGGCAATGACTTGTAAAATTTTGGTCGGAAATCTACTCCACCCCACGTAAAGAATTCTTTTACAGTATATCCACATCAGGAATGATTAGAACCAAGTTAAGCGCTCTAAACAGCTTTAAACCAGAGGTCATTTGTTACACCCAACATACCTTACCTATATTTAGTCATAATGGCGACCTTGATGAACAAGGTTGCTACCATTGAAAAGAAATATCCACAGGACTAACTTTTGTAGATAATCTTGCTTCCTTCTTGGAGGTTGTTTCAAAACCAAACCTAGCTCGGATCATAACTATTTCAAACTGGACCACTAAATCGATGTCTGTCAGATGACAGTGATGCTAGGTGGAGGCAAAAAGCGCCAATTTTGGTCAATTTTGTGACTTTTACAGTGAATAAAGAGGAAAACTAGGGACAAGCTTAAAAAAGGTGACACATCGAAAATCTCTAAGAAACTTAGTAAACTAAAAATCGCATTTTCATTACAAACAAATTTCGAAGTTCACTCAGAATGAAATCTTCTGAAAAAAAACCGACCATCGAAAACGTCTGCGAAAGAACTTTTCAAAATTCATAAATTTCTGCGGTTATTTAAGTGAACACCACTCGGAAATAAAGGGTTTTCCAATAAGAGGTGTTATTTTGGTATTCAAAGAAAAATGGCACTTTTTGAGATAAATGATCGGATGTTTATTATATAATAAAGAGGAAGGTATGCCATTAATAATGAAAAACAACATCAGCCAAATGGCCACCACGAGCAAGCATACAGGACCATATCCTTTTCATGAAATTTTCCATAACCAAATCGCAAAGTGGCTGCCCTATGTCCTCGATAGCCTCACAAATTTTATCTTTGAGGTCTTGAATCGACGCGAGGCTGTTGGCGTAGACTTTATCTTTCACGTGGCCCCAAAGGAAGAAGTCGCAAGGTGTTAAATCACAAGATCTTTGTGGCCAATTGTGTGATCTACGACGACCAAAAAATGCTTTAGTTTTGCGAACTGTGACTGCAAGTTTTTCACCATTTTTGTAGTGAATTTTAATAATTTCAATGCGTTGTTGAAGCGTGTGTCGTTCCATTTTCAGTAATGGCGTAGTCTCTACTTGTCAAATGTCAAAGAATAAAAGCTTCAAAAGTGACAGCTACTGAAATAGCGGGTCATTCACAATAACACCTCTCATTGGAAAACCTATTATCACTGCGTAAATAGCGTAAATCGACTGTCAAGTCGGTTGTCAAACACAGCTGTTGAAATTATTTCCAAAATTATCAAAATGCCGAAAGTTAGCGAAAAGAAAAACCGCGAGTGCGTTTGAATTTATTTTTTTGTTTTGCGTTCGTTTTTGACATTTGTGATCTGCGCAACTTATGAGGCTTTTACGCGTTTAAGTGAATAACCCTAATATAAATTGAAAAAAAAATATTCCATAAAGAAATTTATCGCATTAGTTATAGAACATAGGTGATCGTTTCGCCTTACAGAATCTGACCACAGATTTCTACTTGATGAGATGGTAACATTCATAAATACATTCCACACTGAATTTCGTTCAAATTCGCTACCAAATTTCTCCTGTTCGAAATGAAAACCTCAAAACAAAAGTGAACCGCACAATGCCATCTCTGAGCAACTCTGCGAACTACAAACATGCAGCTTTAAGTCTTCGATTTCCCCTCTGTATACCAGTTCCACCCCTCTCTTTCGTTAGGTTATCTCTCCCTTATAAAGTCTCTCGATGGAATGGAAAGCTGTCACTTTCCCGTATATCAGTTTGGGGAAATCCATAACCTATCCCCTCCCCGCAATGCAAGCGATAAAAATGGAAAAAAAGCTTAACAATCTATCACTCACCTTCTTTTGAAGAGTATCTGCGAATTCGTCGTTGCATTCCTTTCTTTCGAAGCGCTCGAATTTAAAACTATTCGAACGGTACAATTCGTTGTCGTCCCGACGGCGATTCCTGCACAATCGGCGAGTAATAATATTCCCACCTCCCGACCGGGGGCTGCTTGAAAAAAGAAAGAGTACCCAAAGAGAATTAAAACTATAGCAAACAAGGACAAGGGAGAGTGGAAGTGGAGTACACGAAAAATTAATTTCCCACTTCAATTACACACTCAAACACCAGCGCAATTGAATGACAGGTGTGAAAGCATGTGGAAGCATGGATAAACAACGAACAACGTCCAACTCGCTCGCAATTTATTCGATTTAATTGCCGAAAGGATGGCGGGCAGACGGAACAATCTCAAGCGATGTAAATTTCGCAACGAAACAATGATACAACAGTGCAGGAGCAGGATAATATATAGGTTACATCTGCTACAAAAGCCCGCGCACCTCCACCGAGCAGTGCTCGTGCTCGTATCTATGTGTGTAAAGTAACCAATCCTAATGAATGGAATGTGGGCCAAAAGCCGATGGCAAAAGTTAGCCAGGTGGATGGCGCAAGGCGCAAGGTGCCCGAGGAGGAGTAGCATCATTGAAGTGGAAGGAATAGAAACGAGGACGATTGGGGTGTAGTAGATGTTCGAGATACTTACCCACACGGTTTGCACTGAGTCATGTGGAGGTCCCAGTTCAAGTGGAAATTGAACATACGCAACTTGGCAACGGCACGCTGTCTCAGCGATATGTCTTGCTGTTGGTTGGTGGGCGCCACTATGGGCGGGTAGCACCCGCCACCACTTGTGCTCACCCCCATCATGAGGGCGCTGGAAGACGATGACTGTTGCTGCTGGAGCGGCTGCAGCGGCTGGTATATTTGCTGGTGGTGGTGCTGATGCTGGTTCGTTGAATCCATTTGCTGGTGGTGGCCAAATCCGCCGGAGGACCTAAATGTGCGAGAAGAAAACGACAATCATGAGCTGGCTGTACAAACGAGTGTATATATAGCATAGAGTTTCCGGCGGGATTTTATTGATTTTTCCTATTTTCTCCAGGACACAAAGGAGTACAGAACCTATACACGTTTTAAGCTGATTAAGCGTCATTTCAATTTGAATCTGAACAGGTGAAAGGTGCATTGGCATTTCCATTGTCTGCGGGGTTCCATTTCACTCCGATGAGAGTCAATGGAGAAGCTCGCTTCCGATGGCTGCCGGAAGTTCAGTGATGCACAAACTGAAGTAAGAATGTGTGCACCGGCGGCGGCATCCCCCGTTCCCCTTCCCCGGTGACAAAAAGTTCGTGGTGAAGGAATCAGTTGTCATAGGTTGTGTGTTTACAAAGTGGCCGAAGTAGTAGTGTGTATTCGGTTGAAAGGACGAAAGCGCATGTTTTCGCCAATGGATATGTATACGGGGGGTAGGGTTTGATTTCGATTGAGCGGCTATTGCAAGGTGACGAAGTTTACTGTCAAGGGTATGTGCTAGATGAGCGCAAGGAATGTGCAGGTCTGCAGCTGGAGTGAACGTCTATTAGCCTTGGAAGGCATTGGTGTTTGATGAATGGACCTATCATTCATTAATATCTCCAAATGGAGGCGACGTTGCGTCCTGAAGAAGGACTTTTAAAAATTGTCAGGAGTAAAGGCAGATGTTTGAGCCAAGTATTTATATACGACAAGGAAAATTCAAGACCTTGTTCGAAAGCGGTTTGGTGGAAGTGCGGTCCAGAACTGATTCGGCACCAAATTTCTAAAGTTCTCTCTTGCAGATCTTTCCAATTTCTTCATTCTATTTGTGGGGTGGAACTTTCAAAACACAACGGGCCTTGCCAATAAACATTTCAAGTTCCACCTCTTAATTAGTGGCTTTCCTTTTTCCATACAAGCTTCGCAATTGTGGGCTTTCGTAACTTAAAAGTCGAGACCAAAATTTGTTATTGGTATGGCGCAAAGTCTTCCTCTTGCTGAAGAAACAACAGCCAAAGACTTGGTTGCCATGTCTCTGACAAGTCGGTTGCTTCGAAAATTTGTTCTAAACCTCATCGCCAATAAGTTTTTAAGGCAAAATTTCAAGGGACATCCAATGGGTCTTTATTTCTAACCCAGAGGAGAATGGCTTGCTTGAATGACTTGTCTTGTAGAGCTGATGAGATCTGTAATGAACTTTTTACAGAAATTTGTTGAACTTGTTAGAATGCATTTGTGCTACAACTTGTCGCTGGAAAATGACTCCAATCAAGTAGGAGTGCGTAATAAAAGTGGGAGGAAATTGACTAAGAAAAGGCTTGACCAGATGAGACCCTGCGAAGGGAACTGGGGGTTTTTCCTCTTTTTCCCGCATGACGAAGATAGTCTAAGAAGCTATTTCCGAAGCTTTAACCTCCAAAACTGACAGATTCAATCGCGATAAATAACAGACTTGCGGGACTGGCCAATTGGATCAGCTTTAACATAGGATCTAGGTTGGATGGTTAGGGATTAGGCGGTTTCCAAGGTTCCAAAACGGGGAATGAATTGCACAGACCCAGGAAGCCAAAAATACTGGAAATGATAGCTTTACACTATAGAGGTGAATGTAATCAACGTTGGAGACACATCGACTTACAAGACACTCGGTAAGCAGTAAAATCACACCTGAAATTTGATAAGCTTCGGAAATGAAAGCATCTACGGTTGGGGACTTAAGGGTACTACTGGTGGCAGTGAAATTCCTAAAAAGACGGCAACCAATCAAGAGGCCAATAGAAGCCAATTGCGATAACCAAGATGAAAGGTGGTCAGGCCAAACAAAGTGTTCCTCAAGACGGTCTTAGAACAGACAACTTGTATAAAAATTTAATGAAAATCGTTTGTCGCAGCAGGTCCGTAGGGACTTTTGGCCTATAGCACCTCCCAAACTTTCGTTTTGTGAGAATTTGTAGTTTTTGAGACGAATGGAAGGGATCTTCAACTTTATGCCGAGTTCAAACGGCTAATTGAGAAGCTCTTTCGGTTCTACTCTCGGATCTTCGTGAGACGTTTGTGGCGCAGTGGCTTAGTAGTCCAATATACTTACTTCTAAGCCACTGCGACTAGAACTAGTATACTATTTGAACAGCGGTAGGTGGGGACCCTCATATGCAAATAAATACTGAGAGAGAAGGAAGCCACGGAGCTCCTTAGTAAGAGCGATCGCTGGGGAATAGGTTATAAGGTGGTCCTGAGTAAGGTAGGAGCAAGACCAACCCTGAAAGCGGACAAAATAAAAACTAACGTATGTACACTTTACACTGAGAGCAAGATCCGGTTCCCAGCGACCAATATTTAATAAAGAAGAGGTGAACGTCGCTGCGAGCTCTATGAAAAATAAGAAGCTCTCCCGGCCAGATGGGATCCCACCTGTAGACTTGGAAGCTATTAGCAAATTCTGAACTAACTTATAATACTCAGCATGTGAGATCGCTGCGCTTGCGGAAAAGGTTTCTGCACACGGATTAGGGAAAAATAACGACCTGTGCTAATTTGCAAGGAAAAAGAAGAGCCAAGTACCCCATCGGCCTATCCGCCATTACGTTTGCTAGATAGGCCGTGCTGGAAGTCTTTCGAGAGAATAGTCGTGGCATGAATTTTAGCTTCAATTTCGGGAGGAGGCGACTAACCAAGAGGGTTGACAAGAGGACAATCAACTATAGGAGTAGACGAGGTGATTTGGACTTCCCACGATGTAATTTGGACTTCCCACGAGCTCCAGTCGTAGAGAGCACTTTCGACTTGGACATTACTCACGGGTGATGAAGACTTACCTCCGGCACAGTAAATCAATCTATAACACAAATGAGGGAACACAAACGAAGGCAATTAGCGTTGGTGCCGTTCAGGCCTCAATCGTTGGGCCTGACTTAAGAAATACCTCTCATGATGCGGTCCTTTTATTGGAGATACCTGTAATTATGTTCTTTGTCTGTATAGCTGATATTTCGCATGTAAACTACACAAGACCCCGAGGAGGCTATAAGAAGTCTAAGCCTAGTTATGAGCCCCGCACAATCCTGGATGGATGCAAGACCATGAACGAAGCCTAGTAATGGAAAAGACAGACTGGGAGGTATATCCCTACTCGGTTTTCAAGTACAACTGGGCCATAAAACAACAACCGCAAAAGACAGGGTTAATCTAGATCCTAGTCTCCCCTCTGAATATTCTCTATAGCTCCTGTTAACTCTCCATCGACTTCCAACTACCCGAACTTCATACATTCCCATGTTCTCAATCCTGCCCCGTGTACCTCTACTACCTCTAATTCTGTTCTTCCCAATTCATCTACCCTTAATGAGACACCTACCCAAATCTTTAAGGCTTCTGCAATTTTTGATCCGCTTCCAAGTTTTTAAATCACATGTCCTCCCCCAACGAGAGACCACAGGCTTTTTGAAAATGTTCGACTTTAGATCAACTGCCACTAACCTCGTTGAATTCGTGTCCTCCGCACATTCGGCCTTAGAAAGTGGTAAAGAAGTTGACGTTATTGCTACCGATTCTAGTAAAGCTTTTGATAAGATGTCGCATAAATTAATTCATTTCGGCTTTGAACCAGTAATACTGCTGAAATGGATATCCTCTTATTTGGAAAACCGTTTTTATAGTGTCCGCTTCAGGTCCGTCCTATCCGCCCCATTCTTGGCAACCTCTGGTGTACCACAAGGCAGTCACCTAGGTCCTCAAGGGTCATTAAACTCTCCTCATTCTCTCTCTATGCCGATAACAAATTTTTCAAACACATATCTTCATCACAAGATCCCTGTTTACTACAACAAGATCTAGATAGGTTTTCTATTTGGTGTCTCAAAAACTGCCTAGAGCTCAATATTCCCAAATGCCAATCTATCACCTTATCACGTAAGTATAACAAGTCCCCTCCCCGTTAATACCTACTTAATGACCAACCTATATCCATCGTAAGGTCTCTTCGTGACCTTGGCATATTGTACGACCCCGAGCTCAATTTCCGTTCGCATATTGACGATACGTAAAGCCATTCATTAAACGATTGTTAAAGGAATTCTCCGACCCCTACTTGACTAGGTCTCTCTAGACTACTTTTGTCCGCCCCTCCTCGAATACGCCAGTCAAACGTGGCCACCCTTTCAGCAAGTTCATGCAAGCAGAATCGAAAACATACGAAGACGTTTTCTTCGATTTGCCCTCCGCGGTCTTTCTTGGAACGATCCCATAATTCTCCCTCCCTACCAAGACCGCCTCAAACTCATTAACTTGAACAGCCTCAAGGATCGCAGGGATGCTGCAGACATTCTCTTTATTTATCGACTCCCATCAGGCTCTATCGATTGTCTCTTTACAAGTCTGACAATCATCCGAGAGCAGAACCGTCATGAAAGAGCTTCTCAATTAGCAGTTTGGACTCTAAATAAAGTTGAAGACCCCTTCCATTCGTCCCAAAAATTAAAAACTCACACAAAACGAATACGGACCTGTTGCCCAAATTATTATTTTTTTTTACAAGCTACGCGTATCTTTAAATACTACTTCTGCAAAAGATTAACTCCACGAAGAAAGTCGAAAATAAACATCTATTACCTTGAATTTAGCCAAGAAGATGTATAAACTTGAAAACTTCTTCAGGCAGCACGTAGTTCTATCTAAAGGTACGGTGCAAACGTTTTTGATATTCGGAATATTTGAGGAAGTTTGAGTGCTAGTGAGCACTCCAAGACATCTTTAGACGATGAGACACCCTTATACCCAAAATCTGCACGTGAGATGTCTTAAAAAGATCAAAATACCCAAGCAAACAAAAAAAAGGACACACAAACTTCTGACAGAAATGACCGATAATGCAGTTCGATTTGGACTACATTCGGGTGTACGTGTTGCCTCGAAAGAAGTAAGAATCGTCAAAAATTTTGAGCTGAACAATCGCCTGAAGTTACATAGACAAACATACCTGCGCAAGCTTGCAAGGTTCGTACACCATTCAATTGGGACAAAACAAGCTACTGATGGTTCTTTTTACTTTAGTTGAAGATTTATACAGATCACAGCACCGGCTTGAACTTGTCAAAATCCTGGGCGAAATTCTCTTGTTCTAAAAGTACTTGTCGCGCTGTTTTACAAGCCCCTCGTCTAAGGTGGTTTGAACTTGTCAAAACCCTGGGCGAAATTCTCTTGTTCTAAAAGTACTTGTCGCGCTGTTTTACAAGCCCCTCGTCTAAGGTGGTTTGTGCCCTAGTAGGAAGAACCTCGACCAACTAAATCTGTGTAACCCGATTATGCTTATGCATTCCAAAAAGTTCGACTAAGCAAAAAGTTTTCTAGCGTTTTAGAAGCTCAATGGGCTTGAACGCAGTCAAGGGAAAACCATTTAGCAACAAAGGCTAAAGTCACCAGAAATAAAATCATCAGTACGGTAATAGTTAGTTGAAAGCTTCTAGCAGCTGTGACCAAAGTATTTCGATGTTTAAGTCAAGGCAAGGATATCAGTTTTGGTAATGTCGTTAGCAAGTATGGGGGAACTTCTTGCTGACAGTTCGACTTCTTTCTGAAAGTTCAACATTAACGACGCAAGGTTGCTGCTCTTTGATAAACTACGAAGACCTACCGCCATCAGAAGGTGAGCTTAAATCCACTGGGAAAAACAGTTCAAAAGGCTCTAAAAGACTGAAACAACCATTGTTGGCCGTTTATCCCTAATCGGAAAGCCCCATCCCGTCTTATTTAACTCCAAACTCTGTCAAAGCAAGTTCATATGGAAATGTTACTCCAGGTCTTCAACGTTGTATACCAAAAGGGTAAAAAGACCGTCTCAAGACTTCAAAGCGCGAACCAAGCATGCAAAGACACAACAAAATAAATAGAGGTCGCCTCATAAAATGTGGTTACAACTATTTCGGATGCCGGCGGTTGAAGTGTGGCTGTCAAAAGTCAATCAAAAAAATTTAAAAGGCGGCTTTTCGCCATGAAAAACGTGTCTTCTCTGCGAAGATGTGGAATATAGATCTTTAACCTGCATCCAAGACAAACTACAGTCAACGACTACGGACCATCCCATGCCACACATTCAATAAATATGACCCACCCATTTAATGGAGCAGATACCAACCCCAGCAGGACAAAAGGAGACTCGCACGTTCTTTTCAAATACAACTCTTCACAAATTAGCAGCACTTAGCGATGACATTTTTTGTAAATGTCAAAAGATGCATGCGGGGGCAAAGCCAAAGGCAGAAACGGCCCCAAAATATCTAATTCACGTTTCCATGTAGCCTCGTTGGAATGGCCTTCCCCATGGCATACAAAAGCTCAATAGTCACCCTTGAACTTACCCCTCAGTCGGATCGATCAATTTAATTTCTTTAATCGAATGTCGGCCGCCTTCATTTGCCGACACACACCTCGCTTTCGAACTGATATCCTTCAGTCTGACGCAGCACAAAGTAACAAAACCTTATTCATCTTAACCCCCACCGCACATGTGAAGCTAAAGAGGGTAACTCATTCGCCCAACAATGGACCCCATCTCGACAATAACAATCAAAAGAGGACTCGTCGTTGTCCTTCCATCCTCTACTGGACTCATTTCTTTTCTGGAGTTCACAATATTGAATCATTTCGACGAAGAGCGGGAGGACACAGTGAGTCAATGGCAAGACCGCACTGCATGCGCTTCACCCAAATCGGTGGAGCTTTTTAAATAGTTTCACGACTCCTTTCCCGACGGAGCCTGCAAAATGCTGCCTTGGACCGCTGCCAAACCGGAAAGCCACTCTCCTCTGCCAAGAGTGATTCATCACTTTCGGTTCTTCCTCCAGCGATGGGGGATGGAGGTCCTGCTCCTCTCTAACTACGGGCACATATCGATTAAATAAATAATGAGCCAACTGATATGCAGCGCAAAGTGGAGAATGTTTGCCTGTTCCCAATTTAATTTAAACACCGACACCAGGCCCGAATGCACAGGCCGGGGTCCACTGTCCACTCACTTCAAAGGAGCTCTCTGTGCTGCCGCCACCCTGGCAACTATGTGTGAGTGGGTTTTAATGTGCCCGAGTCATGGTCCATGCGACTGCATGTTGGCCCATTAGTAATGAGACCAAAAGTTGTGGGTGTGTGTTTGTTTATTTGCGCTTTGCTTAGGACTCTCTGATGGGTGGATTAAGGAACTTTTGGGGGGGCAGCGCAATTACGGCCGACAGAATTTCAGTTTTTAATGTCTCTACGTGTGAGCCTCAAACAAACAGAAAAAAAAACAGAGCCACACGACAGCGATGCCGATGGAGGCCATGGGCAAAACAAATTCTCAAAATTACCATTTCGCAAGTGGGGTATGTCATCAAACAGAGGATAGATGGGTGTCGCAGATAACCCGATGCTGGACGAAATGATTGAATTTACGGGCATGGAACGTTTAATAAGAGAAAGAATTTTTTTTCTACCAGTATAGGTATATGGCAGGCTGGAAGTGATTAAATCATAAAACAGGGGAAGGCGACGCAAAGGAACGGGGTGTACGCATAAAGGCCACGTGTGGCGCAAGGCACAGGAAATTAACTCGGTGCGTAACTTTTTTGCTGGCAGAGTTATTTCGAAGCCCCGCATGAATTGTTAAAGAGTGTTAACAGGGTTATTGCATTAGGCAAAGTGTAACGAACACGTAGAGGTTTAAGGAGTCAAGCGGTGGGCTTAGGCAGATTAGGGCTTTGTGTACCTTGATGCTTATTGGATCGTACTTTAGACGAAGCTTGAACCAGTTGTCGAACATATTCGTGGTTGTGGAGCTGGGAATGCGTCCCGTTCAGTTGACAAGAAGAACTGAACCAATTGTCGAACATTTTCGTGCTTGTGGAGCTGGGAATGCGTCCCGTTCAGTTTTCAAGAAGAACTTAACCAATTGACGAACATTTTCGTACTTGTGGAGCTACGAATGCGTCCCGTTCCGTTGACAAGAAGAACTGAACCAATTGTGGAACATTTTCGTGCTTGTGGAGCTGGGAATGCGACCCGTTCAACAGATTTCAAACAGAAAATCGAGTATCAATCGGTACATTTCATCTTATATATCCCAAGGCTGCGGGACCTGTGAGAGAGCTCATCAGCTACCTCAGATTTGCGTTACCTAACAAAGGCCTGTTCAATCTTTTGGGTCTGCAAAGTCATGAGAATATTTTTATACAAAGTTGACATTCGAAATAGTGGATAAGCCTTCTAGCACAATTGGCTCTGCAACAAGGTGAAGAACCTTTGAACGTGGATAAGAGGCCACACTAGCTTTGTACCGTTTATAAGCTGATTTGTGCCTGCAATTCTTCCTCAGGAAGCCTGGTATCGATCTAGTTTATCATTGTAACAGGACTTGATTGTTATGTAAGAGTCCATCGAGTTGGCAGCCAGTACTTGAACACGATGTGCGGCTACCTAAGAAGACCCAGCATAGCGGCTCTGTTAATACATTTTTCAAGGTTTTACATGGAACACTGTAAGTCACATAGAAACGAGACTGTGATGTTGCGTTCTAAAATGCCAGCCGCCACCGTTGGCCCGGCGGCGGACCAGACAAGACTTCTACGGCTTACTTCTGGTACACAAGTGGCCCATCTTACAAGGTCTATTACGGTTGGCTAATTCTCTAAACAAAGTGGCCGGCGTGCTATTGTTTATGAGTCCAACAAGGTCGCCTGGGGACGAATCGCCTCTTTAGAGTTTAGAGTCACGATTAACAAGCCCACGAAGTAAAAGTTGCAGCTTCCCTGTGAAGCAATGGCTACTGTCAAAATATGAGGAGGTTCTGAAAAAGTTGTAAGCGAAGCCAAGATATCAAAGATTTTAACGCACGGACCGCGGAATGGGGACTAAGCACTGACAGAAGCTTTTATGTGGCTTGATATGACTCTGGCAAACACAGACATAACACCAGCACGTTTTTCGGAAAACAAATGGTAGATTGTCAATCATCGAAATTATCTTCGAAACCAACCTGACAAAAAATAAACAAACGTGTAAGTAAGCGGTACGAAATCAAAAACAGAGTCAAAACTAACCAAAAGAAGTGTTACCCCATTCAATAAGACCGTCAAATCGTTCGAAGCAGAGCTCTGAATGAGGCATCAATAGCCACGCAGACAATGCAGGGCAGATTGGAGGACCATCATGGAAGCGGTTAGATATATGAATAACCCCTCCTACAAGTGTAGTTGACATGTCCATTTAGGACCCTCAACTTAGCTTATCGCATCAAACGTTCGGGGCGAATGGAAGGGACCTTCAATTTTATGTCGCGTCCGTAAGGCTGCAGTGAGAAGAAGGTCAGATGCTTGCCAGATACGAGGACATGAGAATAATCGACGAAAAACCGCTGGAGTTCCACAGGGTTCCCTTCCCCGGCCTGTTCTTTTTTTAATATCACGAACGATGGTAATCTTGAGACTGCAAGTCCCCGATTGGCTAAAGGGAAAGGATTCGCTGACGCTATAGTGATGGCGGTAAAAACTGAATAACTTGATGAACTTTAGAGGTAACTGGCAATAGGGGCGAGTGTCTAACAATAGGTAAAACCGAGAGATCTAGAATATAAGACGGAGGCAGTAGTTATTGGAGTTGGAGAGTATACCGATACACTGTAGAAAAAATAGATCAAACTTTAGAAGCCACATAGAATAAATTTGAGAGAAGGCTTCTAAGGGGTTTACGAGAATGTTGCCAAACGTTGGAGGGTCCAGAAGTGGCACAAGACTGTTATTCGACAGGAGTTGTTAGCTCAACAATGCTCTACGCAATCTAGGATGTAATCGTCTAGGTGTAAAAAGAATGAAAGTATGTACAGATTTACTGCAGAGTTGCATGTGCTCATAGGACCGTTTCAAACCCGACATCGTAACTCATCCATGGTTCCTATTTATATATAACAGCTGATAAAGCAAAGCAAATTCAAGACAGAGGAGCAAGTAAAAAGACTAAGAATCTCTCATGGAAGGACCCTCCTCGGCTTACAAAGAACGGTCTCCCTTACGGTCCCAATCCCAAGTTTTTTAAGTTGTTTATGGTGCTAAAAGTCCAAATTTTAATTAAATTCTGTCCAACTGTCCAACGAAGGGTGTACACACATCAGAATTATCTACGAACCAAGCCTCTGCCTGGTCATAAACATTTAAGTACCAAAACCATTGTCGCATAAAACACGAGAAAAATAAAAATCTCCGCCCGGAATGGGTAGGTATTATTTATTACAAGAAACCAATGGCCAACCACTTACATGTCTCCACTTCGTCGCGGTCGGCTCTTGCGCCGCCTGCGCCTCCGCCTCTCCGACGAGGCCGTGCTATTGAGTAGGACATGCTGGCTGAGAGACTTTTGCTGATTCGGAGTTATGACTGTCTGCGATTGAACGCCACTGGCTGCCAGGCGACGTCCCGTGGCCGTACTCGATGGCAGGTTTCCAGCAGTGCCACCACTGCTACTACTATTGGCGACGGCCACCACAATCTGGCCCTCACCAAAACCGGCCGACGAGGTAGTGTCCGTGGACTGGATAGTAGCCGTAGACTTGGATGTGCGTCCAGTTAGACTGTGATTGACTTTGCGCCACATTCGTTCCATGTTTTGCTTGTTATTGCGGTTAAGGCTCAAAATTGTATAGGTATGTTGTGTGTATATGTTTAGGCTTATTGTGAACTGCTAGAGCTCTAGGAACAAGGTTTACACTAAAAGCTACAGCTATCCGTTCAGTGGTGCGATGGAGTTGATACTTTTCTTGAAACAACAGATCTGTTGTTGTTGTCCTTAAGAACACACATTTGGGTTGAGATGAGCACACATGCGAAGCCAGGATAATCCCGCAGCACTTCACTTTATCTTTTGCATTCTTTCGAGCACTCCCCTGCTTCCGTAGATACTACTTTCGTGTTCTATTTATTTCGTTCACTATGCACGGTTCGAATGAGAAAGGAATTCACGGCAAGAGTAGAAAAATCATCACTCAACCAACCCCCCCTCTTGCTTATGGTGTACACTACCCTGCCTCAGTGTGATTCCGACATGGGGTAGGATTCATGTGCGGCCGGTGGGGGGAAGGTATAGGTAATCTCTCCGGGGTAGTTGGACTCTTGCGGTATAGGAATTTGCACACAAAATTTTCCACAAAGAATTTTCACACTTTTCTCAATGATTTGCACTGTCACTTTCACTTGAATTGATTTGTCAAAGATGGAGGCAGCAATTTTGCGAATTTTCGATGAAAAGTTCCAACGATTTCCGCACGTATTTTCCGGAAAATTTCACACGCAAAAGGACAAAAATGTCTTTCGGTTGACGATTTCGAATAACTCGATAATATGGAGAAGAGTCGGGTTGGCAGGATAAAAGAAGACGCACACAGACACAAAGCGAGAGCGAACGAGAGCGAGAGAGCTTTCTTTCCGACTGTCTGTATATTGGAAAACAATATTCCCACCACCTGTCAGAGATGGCTATGTGTACAGAGGATTTTCCAAAAGTCATTCATAAAAAAAAATTATTCATGCCTTTGCATGGAAGGATTTTCCCCGACATGCGCGGTTAGGGATTTCGACTTGACGAAGAAGTCACTGGGGGTTGTGACATGGGCTAAGGTTGTGTCATGGACTAAGGTTTTTCTGCGGGTTTTTGTCTGCGAGAAAAGCTCATTTCGGCAAAAGATGTTAGCCCGGCCGACTTAACACGGAACGAGTTTCCTCACGATTGGGCTACAGGAAATTTTATTCATGTATTTGAGTTTATGCTTTGCCCAAGGTGACATTTGAGTGTTGAAGGGCAGCTACCTAACCTAACTCTACAAAAAACTCAACTGAACAGTGAGGAACAAGAAGGCATCCACCCACATAAGGGTGCAGCCACAGTGAGCGACTGGCGACGTCGCTTCAAAAAATTGAACCATATCACATCGTATGGCGGTGGCCACTTAAGCTCTCAGCGATAAGAGATGTTTTTAGAGGTAGAGCTGCACGATAGCTCCTTGCAAAGACGCACCAGCTTAGATTGACATTGAAACATGTCCGAAATGGAGCTCTCCGGCCAGCAGCGTGTCAGAGCATTAACTGGGCTTAAGCGCGTGTCAAAAACTGACAAAAATCCACTTAAGTTCAGTCAGACACTCGGGGTGAGCCACGACGCTCTCTGTGCAAACAAAAGCAATTTATCAATTTATGGAATGTTGCCTTAAGCTGCCCAACATCCCAGAAGCTGTCCTAAGAAAGACTTATTCTGCCGTTTAAATCAGGGATTCAAATCGCAGATCCCTAATAAAATCTCACAGAAACGAATGGTTGCGCGAAGCTAGGGTCTATTACGGACCTGTACCGGCAACCACCTATTTGATTTATTCAGATGAATGTCCCTTTCTCTGGTAGCTACCTTTCATGGTTTATTTGGGTCATGACGATGCACGTTCCCATTGCCCTGTTTTTGCAAAGTCAGCTAATTCACTTTCAAAGGCGTCTGGTAACAACTTCCTCATTCTGGGGCCTAACTCTGTAATTCGATTCGAAAGTAAAAACTGTTCGAAAGTTGTTTCCTATTCTAATTTCAAATGTTACTCTGTATAACTTTCGAATCGAAAGGAAATGTTTCATAGAAACTTCTGCAACTTTCGAATAAATGTTCCGAGACTCGAGCTGTTTTTGGTTAAAAATGGCATTTTAAATTCACAAAAAGTGAAAAAATTAGTTTTTGATTATTTAAATTTATTTGTTGATCATTGATTGTCACTATGGATATAGATTCAGTTGCATTGTGGTTCAATGAATAAATTTGTGTTGAAGAAAGGATTCAAACTAAGATATTAAGCACTTCCACAGGTTATTTGAAGTTCTCCGAGCGTCCGCAGTTTTTAAATAGCCCTTTGATAAATCCGGACGGGAACACTACACATAAAATCAATAATTAAAATTTTAAGTTTATTTTGTTTTGTACGGGTGGGCCAAAAGATTCCATGTTGTTTGGCTCTCATTTTTTTTCTAAATGAAAAACTTCAATTCTGTTTTTTGATTACGTTTATTTGTACCTTTAGAGTTTTATTGGTCAAGTCAAGAAGATGATATCGGCCAAATGGGCGCCGTCACAATTGATTGCCATAATGGCTCGTTTTAGCAATGACGGTGCGCGCTATAGGGCCATGTAAACCGAGTTTTTTCTGCCGCAATTGGACGAATTTGGACTGGACATGTGGTTCCTACGGACGGTTCAAATAAAGAAAATCAAAAAAAAAAGAATCGAAGTTTTTCATTTAGAAAAAAAAAATGAGAGCCAAACAACATCGGATGACTTCTTTAGGCCCACCTTGTATTACCATTTTTGTTAGTGATTTCCCTTTAAAATAAAACAAAATCATCAATCAATATTTGTTACGTTTTCTTCAGAATAGAATTTTATCAAAAAATATTATTTATATATTTTTTTTAGAGAAATATTCACATTTTAGCTTCCAGCTAAACTTTTTCGCATGGTAATTTGATATCGAATGAAATTTCCGAAATTCGAATGTATTTAGCTACGAAAATAGAGTTGTGAAGTACGACATATCCGATTTTCGAGCTAAGGTATCTAGATAAATGAAACTCGGATTTCACTTTTCGAATTTCAAATAAGAGAGTACCTATTTTCCGAATTCGAACGATTTAACTTTAGAATCGAATTACAGAGTTAGGCCCCTGATACGGATCGACAGGTTGTAAGCGTTTGTGGCTAAGTAAAACTGTGACAGGAGGAAAACTTAGTTACTGATACAGCTTTAGCGGAAGTTGGACAACCAATGACTCAGTCAAGGCGCATATAAACGGTATGCGTTTTCTATTCAGTCGCAAAACGCAAACACACACAAATCACCTTAGTCCTAGCAATCGCAACGAATCATTATGTCATATCGGCTGTTGTGTCTTAAGTCGGATGGATTTAGTAGTTTTCTTTAATAAGCAGCGCGACGTGGATCATCCTCTGTTTCTCAGCACACAACTTGACCACCGTTGATCTCCATAATAGCAGTTTGTCTGTCTACTTGCTTACTTGGGCCTTAGTAGACCAATGGCTCAACTAATTACCTCTCCAATTAACTCCTGTCCTTGGCCAACTACCCGCAGTTGCGCACTCCAAGTTGGTTGAGATTCCTTCCAGTTGTGCTTGCCAGATAAGGCGAGGTCATCCTCTACCGTGTTGTCTCTCTTCGGCCCGGGGCACTAGTTCTTCATATCCCCAGCCAAATTAAACAACTGATGCGCAGTTTAGTTTGAGGATATTGATGTCGTTGTGCAGCTTGTGTAGTTCGTGATTGAATCTCCTCCTCCAAAGTGAGGACGACTTTAAGATACCATCCATCGCTCCTACATTGCTTTAGCGTTTCAATGATCAAACGTGTCGACAGTTTTTTTATAAATCGGCTAAACGACCAGTGCCCGGTTGTCTTCGATAGATCAATCAATCAGTGCCTTCACAGCCATTCTTCCATCGATCTCGATCTGTGCCCAGATAGTTTAGCTGTGGTCTTGTTTTCCGCTGAGTGGCTGCTTCGACTAAGGCAGTTGCATCTGGATGTAGTTCCCGGTCAACCTTCTTACTACTTCGCGATGTTACAAATAGCTCTCCTCAGAATGTGGTCAGCTTTTTATACGTCATGTGTCACAATTCTTGGTTCGAATTGACTTGCGCCCGCCGGATCATAAAGTTCTATCGCACGCAGTGGTTCATGCATTCCCGAAGCCTTCTCTAGATTGGGGTTAACTCCTAAAATTTCACAGACGTACAGCAGAACTTCACTCGGGAAACTTGATTGGAGCTACAAACTGAAGTCAGCATTCCATTCTGCTACAAACATCCAGATCTGTCCCTCCATCGGACGATATTGATAGCTTGACCTCCTCAAGAGTAATACGCTGGCTGGTGTGCTGAGAACTGTGTATCATTCCAGTCTTGTTGCAATTGATCCTAAGACTAGATAGTTCTCCATTGAGTTACCCTGATTAACACGTCTGGTTCATCACGCTGTTGGTTTATTTGCCACCAGGGGCCCTACTCTCTAATTCGTCCAATTCAAAATAGCTCCCCCCATCCGCTTTGAAGTAGGTGCTCTGTAATAATTTCGGAATTCTAAATGCTACACAAGCACATTTCATTCCACTTTCGAAATACCGAGTGGAAAAGGTTCGTTTTCGAAATATTTCACTTTCGGACCGAGATACAGAGTTGGGCCCCAGGAAGCAGTTCACGTAATCCAGTTGGCCCAGCCTCTCTTAACCACTTACCTACAATGCCAGTCAGTAGTCAGTACATCACTCAGAAGAACAATGATTGGCGACAGAATATTTTCCCGTCTTACTCCCTCTTGTACTTCGAACAGATTCGAAAAGCTATCCATTATGTTCGACGAACCATATTGCGGCGGCGTTTAGTACGAGTTCGTTACAAGAGCAACACTTTTCCACAGGTTATCGTCTTGTTATTTATTGCATTTGTTTGTTTGTTTGTTTTTTTTTGTTGGTTGTCTTCTTTGATTCATACTCGTAGTATGCATCGTAGTCTGGGTTTACCTCAGGTTGTTCAAGTCCGGGTGTCGATGTTTGTTGCAAGATTCTTTCCCCATCCACATTTATAGCACTCGACTACTTGTTGCGATGGAAACGCTTGTTGCTTGTTTGTGCCTGGCTTTGCATGGATCATCAGATGAAGGCACAGTTGGAACTCGCTTGGTTACAAAGTATTCGCCAGCAACACTTGTAAATCTCAGAGTCCATAAAACAAACGAATATTGACGACTGATAATTGGACCACCAAATTTGAAATTGACAAGTAAAGGGACACCTTTTGTATGCCAAGGGGCTGCGAAAGAAGTAAACAGAATGTTGTTCTAAACCGCCTGCTTACAAACAAGACTTGGCCTAGGACTCATGAAAATCTGTACGAAAAGAAGACGCACATCCAACGAAAACCGATTGCAATCACAGAAGTGAAGTCGCCCGTCCACTTTCTATATTATACCGCATCAGTCAGAAAGCAATCGTCAGGAAACAACTACGCTGAGAATGCAGATGAAGACAGTGGGAAATGTATTAGCGACTGCCTTAATATCGGGCACGTTTTCAACAGCAATTAAAAAGTGGTACTGCCACTGCAGCGCTAAAAGGACATACCAAGTGAGAAACTCAATAAAAATGCACTTATACCTACGCCCAGTCCAAAACTAAAGGAAACAGGTGTCAGTAAGTGAAAGTTCAGTCAACTACATTCAAGGATGCACCCGCAGCTCAATGAATTCAGATACCCCAACCCACACCCTTGCTCACACAGTTCACAAAACTACTTTAAACGAATGTGAATCAGTACCGGGACTCTCGGCGGCGATGTCTTGAATCTTGAATTTATTTCTTGAACACGCCAAATCAGCTTGTATTCGTTCAATCGCCACCTACAAATGAGAACGCCTTGCTTAGTTACAACATTTTTTTATTAAAAAGTACAAGAGCAACCAAGAAACTACCCGTTTACCTATTTGTAGTAACCCCTCGCGTCGGCTTCTTCCACAATTGTGCGAATCGCAGCAAAGGCCTCTTCGCCCGTGGGCAGGATCTCCTCTGCTGGGAGAATAAACAAGTCCTCGCTGTCTGGCGGGCCGCGCAGCTCAAAAGTGTACGTTATCGGAATGTCGACCAGAGCGTGAGCCCAGTCCTTGCTGCCGCCACTGGACGGATAGATCGTCTCATAGAGACTGCCACTCTTGTAGATGCGGCCGTGAGTTTGTTTTATGGCTTCGCTTGCCTTCTCCCCAATCGCCTTCAGATCATCGTAGTTGGAAACGTGTTCGGGTGTGAATCCGTAGGGAAACATAATCAACTGGGAGAACGAGTGCAGCGCGATGTAAGTCTTGATGTTCTCCGGTTTCGCATTGTCCTCAACGAACTTGATCAGGCGCTGGGTCTCCACCTCACTGGCGCCGGATGTGCCGGCGAAATCATACCGGCACGGGTCCGGACTGGATCCAGTCTCGTTCCAATGGAATGGGTAGTTGCGATTGAGGTCGACGCCACGGCAGACGCCGAACAGTTGACGATTCTTCCGCCACATGCGGTCACTGTCGAACGAGTACTTGTACCCATCTGGATTGACCGACGGGAAGATGATCCAGTTGAAGTTATTCGCCAGATGTTGGATTCTAGGCTCCGTTGAGGTCAGCAGCTGGCTTATGATGTACGTAGCAGTAGCTGGGGCTATCCATTCGCGGGCATGAATGCCGCTTTCAATGAAGATAGCCTTGTTCTTCGCACTGCGAGCCAATTTGATTCCCTTGATGGGCAGACCTTGGGTGCTGGTGCCCATGTCCAAGAGGGTCACCTCCTCGTATTGGGCTGCCAATTTCTCCAGCCATTCGTATATGGTTTCCAAATGGAAATAGTGCTCCCAGTCGAACTTTCTAAGGTCAACCCCCTTCGGAAGCACTTGTTTGAGGTTCTTGTCGATCTTCTCCTGGAAGTTGTATGTCTGCAAAGAGAGATGAATGAGTTGGCGTTTTCAAAACTGATAACAAGGCCGTCTTTAGTACTCACCAAAACACGATGCTTCACATTGTACGTGCTTAGGAGGTCAACAAAGTCAGCGATTTTGTGTGCGGCCACCATGATGGTTAGCTTCTGTCCCGTTGTTCGTGCATGTCCATAGAACGTACAACTATCACTGACCTCTTCGAGTTTCTGGAAGATTTCCACTTGCTTCTCTGTGTCGAGATGGACGTAGTACATGCGGTAGAAGTCATAGCGGGCTGCATCGGAAATCGGTTGGTCTTGGTTGCATTTGTCGTCTTTTGTGCAAAAAGATGCCGTGCAACAAACGGTGATTAACGGAATCACCGCAAGAAGAAACAAAAGGCCTTTCATCTGTATGGAGGAGATACAAAAGTTTTAGTTGCGAGTTTATTTGCTGAGATTTGATAACAAAAACTATTTATAGCTGTTTTTAGAAAATAGATGCCACAGAGACGCAGACAACCAACCTCCACAAGTTTTGATAAAAAACTGAGAAAAAAAATTATTATTTTCAAACTTTGACATTTCGACAGCTTTCGCAAAGCTTTCTTTGCCGGCAACAGTGGGCAGCAGTGCCAGACTAAAAGTTTTAACCTCGTTCTTGTGGATTTTGTTTTAAATGAAATTTTTTTAGCATATTGTTTTATTTATTGTGAAATGTCAATAAAATTGACAGAGCTGTTACTAAAGCACAATCAAATTATTATTTGTAAACAGGTTGATTTTATAGAGTTCCAGTTCAGTGGAGAAGAATGGTAGACTGCCTAAAATTCGTTGTAGGTAAGCCCCTACCTCGATTATATTAGGTTTCACATGTTTGACCTCTTTTTGTAACTCTTGCCCTTAACTTTTGCCTACTGTAAAAGAATTCGGAGAAAACTGAAAAGATTATTCGCATTCGAACTCGAATATGTCGTAAACACAAAATGGGTAGAAGAGTGCCACAAATAGAGGAACAAATTCGTAACTTCCCAAACTTGCAAACGAATTTTTAAACATAAATGAATGTGTCGGAAACTATAAGGCTGTTGCTATTCGCACTGTATCGCAGCTCAGGGAAATTAAAGACAAACCATCACACGCCGATTTAGAAATATAAAACCGTCTGAAAAAATAATAAAACAAAACACTTATATTGAAAAGAATGTGAGGTACTACAAAAAAAACTTTTATTTATTAACCTTCTCTTGCTCAACCAACCTGCTTGATCGGATCCTGCTGAAAGAAAGACTGACTTCCGTTATACAATTCTCAGAACCAGAACAGAGCAGATACAGAACAGAACAGAACCTTCTCGGTCTTTCGTTAAGTTTATATATTTGCTCAATACATCGACAGCAGAGTTGCAATAATCAACCAGTTCGAAACAGGGGAAACGTGGCTCGCTTCGCTCGCTAAAAGGACTCTAAACTCCAGTATTTAAATTACGGGCACGATCCTGTGCGTTTTAAGGCCCAACTTATTATTGACTTATTTCGTCAAATATGAAGCCGTGTCCCGAAGTCAGAAAAACGTCAGTCAGAACAAAAATTACGTACGAATAGCCACTTCGCAGGTATAAACCTTATTATACCTTATACCTGTGAAAAACTAACAAATTCCGTTACGTAGTCCTCTATCAGGGTCAGACGTCAGAGATGTGGCGATTAGGATCCTTGTTCTACTTTGCCTTGTGTTTCATACTTCGTGACTCTATGTCAAGAGGCACATCTGTCTATTGTCTGCGACTTCGTAGTCGTACGACTATGTTACCTACGTAAAGTGAATAACGCGAGTGAATTAACATGACGAAGGCTGAAAAAATGTATTTCCATTATGGAGGATTTGACGTAAGCTATTATTCTGGACATAAAACTGAGATGACAGATTTGTAGTCGTAAGAGAGAGGCTGTTGTAGCCATTTACACTTCTGATGTTGCTAAGTTTTCTTAGACTACGGACGCACGTACAGGCCTGAAGCGAATCCTCGGTTTTCAAGGTGGGAAGATATCCATTTTATCAATATAGGCTCATAGCCAAGAATTAATTGATGAGAAATCTTATCAAAGGCCTTACTGAAGTCAGTTGTAGTGACGTCAAAGGATACGAATTCGGTGAGGTTTGTGGTAGTTTATCTCTATTTCAGAAAGCTATGCTGGTTAGGTGAAAAAAAGAGACTTAGGTTAGGTTAGGTTACAGTGGCAGGCCGCCTCAAGTGCAGCCTCACTTAGGCCAAAGTAGGCCCATTGTGATACCACAGGATCAGTGTCCTCATAAACTACCCGTTGAACCAGCCAGAGCTAAGAATGAAGCGTTGGAGGCAGTTGATTCCTATGTTTGCGAGTTTGCTGATATTGTCGAAAAAGTATTCTCCGAGGTATAGTTTTCTACGGAATGACAGTGCTGGGCACGTGCAGAGAAGGTGAAGAATGGTCTCCTCCTCCTCCTCGTCCATACAGCTTCTGCAGAAATCGTTTGAGGGGAGGCCCAACCTGAGAGCATATGTCTCCCTATGATGCAGTGTCCCGTCATGACACCTACTAAAGTGCTTACCATGGGTCTTTTCAGTGCGGTAAGATTTTTAGAGCGCTTGAGATCCAGCTAAGGCCAGATTTGAGACTTGCTCCGAAAACTTAAGGCGGGTAGTCATCTAATTTTTTGTTAAAAGTGGACGAATTGGAAAAAGAACTCGTTTCGTTTTTTAGTTTGGCTTGTGCATCATTTAGATAGCGTTGGTACAGAGCGTTATAAAGCTGAGTAAACTGGAGATTACCAAGAGAGTAGCAACAGTCAGAAGAACCGTAACGAAGAAAAACAGCCCCATAGCTTGTTTCTATTGTTTCGTAAGTAACGAAGTCTTCGGTTATACCACCGGGGGGAGGTGGATGAAGTTTTACGGCGAGAAAAGGAAACATTTGGGTAAATATTTCTCTGTAAGACTTGGAAAGAACATCATTTCCTGATCGCCAAAGTCGAAAGAGCATCTACTGAGGCAGGCAGTCCTTTCTCCGGAACATGGCTTTCTAAAAGTGGAAAGATGAGATCACTGCAGAAAATAAGAAACGCTTTTACTGTCGACTGATTGGTTTTCTCCAACTGGTATGTTTCTTCTACGAGTATTCATTCAATGGACATCCGATAGAAATATTAAAAACTTTCTTCTTTTTCAACTGCCGTATTGCGTTGAACTAATTCAACTGCTTGCCTATTTCTAACCACAAAGGATCTCTGCTATCGCTCAGTTTACAAGGTCCAAAACATCATGGCGTCGCTTCCTCGTCCGATACAAGTGGCCATCTCCATTTTTAGCCAGAAGTAGCGACTCAGCTTTGCACTATGACGTGCCTTCTTGTTACCACGATTCGTGTGCAATAGCTTGTGATGATCGTTAAGGGTCACGCATTCGGTGTCTATATCCAACCTGTGGAATTGAATTATGTCTAATATCCCTTTACCCGAAATACTCGTACTTAGCTATATTTCGTCGTCGGAAAGGTTGGTTGGTTCTCTTGCTTTGCAGAGAAAATGGGTGAGCTTCTTCCTCATTTATATTCCCGCAACTACGGCAAGGAGGGTTGTGTGGGATCCCAAGTTTGCCCGCAGGGTCTCCAATTGGCCGTGACTTTGGCGATATCTGAGCAGGTTCTACGAGTATTTAGCGGGGGGCAGATTCCATATAAGAATAATCGTCGGGACGATATCGTTTTTGAAACTTCGATGACCATAAGAAGTTATATTTTGCCCGAATTTGTTTCACTATCGTCAGCTTTCATTACATTTGTGGAAAAAGAACTGGATTAAGGTCTCAAACTCGTAATTTTGGCACTTAGTTGCTACTTTTGAAGGTCTATCGCTTCGACGATAATCGTCTTAATAACGGAATGAGTGCCCTGGTTCCTTGATCTTTTTTGATCGTATGTGGGCCATATCTTCCTTGTTTGTCAACCTCCTCCATTGGAGATTGGCTTCCTGCAGGAAATGTGAATGATTTTGTCCCTTGACCACTCCTAGTGGAACGTGGACCCCTGACCCCGTCTGGTCAGCGAATCTGCACGCTCGTACCCAGAGAAGTGTGACACTGAAACTTTCGCCCAGAGGGCAAGCTTGTTCCGACACTCATGCGACCGATTAGAGGATATGGTAGCCGAAATGATGGCTTTGACGGCGGCTTGGCTATCTGTAAGGTTAGCAATGTTTTGTTTATGCGTTGTGTCACGCCCTAGTTGCGTGCAAGCTTCTCGGAGAGCCAGTAATTCTGATTCTGAGTAGACCCCGGCCCCTGCACCACAATTCATCTTAGATCCGTCGGTGTATATGACAGTGTCGAACACTGCACTACTTCGTTCCTCCTCCACTGAGCTCTGGAAGGGAAACTTACATGGAAGCCTTTTTTGAAGTTAAGTTGGGGTGCGATGTAGTCGGTTGGGAACGTGATCATGCCGTTTAGTAACGAGTCCAAAATGTTCCTGGCCTAGCACTCCAGCACCCAGGCTGCCTGAGTCCTATAGAGCTGCACAATGCGGTATCTTTGGTGTGTATATCGAGAGGTAAAAGATGCAGGGGCCCAGTAAGGGCATCTGTTGGGGTCGACAGCATTGCACCCGTGGTGCCTATACTGACTGTTCTTTGCTATCTTTTTAGTTTTGTAAGGTTGTAGCCTTTATTCAACGCAGGCCACCATACCAGTGAACCATAGTTGAGAATTGGACGCACTACGGCCGTGTACATCCACAAGGTCATCTTTGGTTGAGGTTCGCACTTCTTTCCAAAGGGTTTGCTGCAGGCGTAGAAGACAATACACGCCTTCCTTACCCTGTGTTCGTTGTTTTGTTTCCAGTTGTACCAAGCATGATGCCCAAATACTTAGCGCTGCAAGATATATTTTACAGTATTCATTCATTTTCAGTGTTCTACCTATCCGCGGTATGATGCTTAAGTGGAGACTCCACAATTGTTTCTCTTCCTCAATAAACTGTAGGTGCAACTCACCCATGCGGGTAGAGGAGAGACTCCACACTTGATCTACACATCTCTTGTTTGGACTACGTAGAGGACGCTAACTTGATGTCACTGATTCCATAGAACGTCTTGGAATCCGCTAACCTAAAAACGGACCACTGACTTCGCACTTGATCTACACATCTCTTCTTTGGACTACGTAGGTGACGCTGACTTGATGTCGCCGATTCCATAGAACGTCTTGGAATCCGCTAACCTAAAAACGGACCACTGACTTCACGCTTGATCTACACATCTCTTCTTTGGACTACGTAGGTGACGCTGACTTGATGTCGCCGATTCCATAGAACGTCTTGGATCTACACATTTCTTCTTTGGACTACGCAGAGCACTTGATGGCAGTGATTCTATAAAACGTCTTGGAGCTAACCTAAAAACGAACCACTGACTCCACACTGGATCTACGCCTCTCTTCTTTTGACTATGTAGAGGACGCTTACTTGATGTCACTGATTCCATAGAACGTCTTGGAATCCGCTAACCTAAAACCGAACCACTGACTTCGCACTTGATCCACACATCTCTTCTTTGGACTACGTAGGTGACGCTGACTTGATGTCGCCGATTCCATAGAACGTCTTGGATCTACACATCTCTTCTTTGGACTACGCAGAGCACTTGATGGCAGTGATTCTATAAAACGTCTTGGAGCTAACCTAAAAACGAACCACTGAAAATTAAATTTAAATTCACAACGCAATTGTTTATACTTCCTTTTGTTATCATTTATTTGATTTTCTATTTTCTTTTCTGTTTCTTTTTATTATTATATATCTAAATGTCTAGTCTTTGATTTTGTTTTTGTTTGTTTTTAATGTTACTGATCTCGTTTCATCTCTTTCTTACATTTCTTTGTTTTTCTTTATCATGTTGTTGATGATAATAAATAATAATATATATATATATACATAGGTACGTATCTATTCAACAGTTCTAAACATATCAATATCCATATAAATAAATTAGATTCTCTTCGTGTTTGGACTTGTTTTTGCCAAGTAGTAGTAGAAATCAAAAAGAAAATAATGAGAAGCAACGATTGATTAACTTAAACGTTAAGTGGGAGAGATAACGAAAGAGGGAAACCCTTTGTTGTTTCCATATATAATTCACGTAAAAAAAAATCCTTAAAACGGATACAAATACAAAATGTTTCTATACAGTTTTTATTTTATGTATGTCTTCAAAAACTTACTTTTTGAATAAGTGTTGCTTGGTTTGACTAAACTAAAGTTACAGTTATATGTTATTTGCTTAGATTTAGCTCGTTCTTTTTTTTATGGTACAATGAATGAACGAGACAAAGTTTGGATCGGGCGCCCGGCACGAGGAGAAGAAGAGAAATTTGATTTCCGGTAGAACGCTCGGTGGGCGCCAGCGAGTTGATTTTTTGATTTAAAATCCTTTGAACCTCCTTACGCATTATAAATATCTTACGTTAGCTTTCTAAATTTAATATTAAGTTGCTTGCTTAGGAAAAATGTGTGTTCAGTTCAATTAGATGCGCGGGGATTTTTTTTTTGTTTAATTGGAAGCGAAGGGGGCACATTCGAATCCCTTTTTTGGTGTTCTTATTTCGATTGCAATGAATGCGAATGTGGTGTGAAATGGAGGAAAAGAAGAAACATCCAATGTATATAGGCTAGTGATTCTAGATTCTAATAACAACGACAACGAGAATTAGAGATGGTTTGGGGGAGGGGCTTTTGTTCGAGGTTGCTTTTCAAAAGGTGTCGCCAGTGTACCACGGGTGGATCCAGGGCGCCGATGGGGGCGGTGTTGGCGGGTAGATTGTGGGCGACGGTAGGCCGTGGCCGGGCGCCTGCAGGTGATATGCGGGCGGATTGAAGAGCGGATTGATTTTGTGTGGCGATGGAACGGCCGGCGAGGAGGTCATCGATGTGGGCGTCAGCGAAAGCGATGACGTGGCCGACGAGGACGACGACACAATCGCCGAGGAGATGGTCGACGAGTCGGCGACGGCGTTCTGATTGCGTGAATTATAGCGCAGATGTTGCGGATGGAGTTGGGGGTTCTGGCGATGATGATGATGTGAAGGTATGGCAGTAGTTTCTGCACTAAAACCATGGCCCATGTGGCCTGCTGTTATGGCTGGGGGTCCACAGGCGCTGCTGCTGAACATCGATAGGAAGTCCGGAGGTACAGCCGCCGGTGTGTGCTGGCCGAATCGACAGGAATTATATGCGACGGCAGCGGCGGCAGCAGCTGCGGCGGCTCTCTGTTCAGCAACGCTGGTGGCGTTGCTCGTGGACACACTGCTGTCGACCGAGGGTGGAGTAACCGCCGAAAGCCAATCGAAGGAGCTGAACGGGTTGGTGCACGAAGCCGTTAGTGGGGGACTCAACATAGTGGAGCCATTGTATGGAGCTATGGCAGCAGCTGCTTCGGATACGGCGGATTTTGCGGCGGAGATGGAGGACAACGATGTTGATGATGGTTTCGATGCAGATACTGACTGGCTCTGGGAGAACAACATATCCATGGTGGGGTAGTTGGTATGTTTATGTTGTGCTCCCCACCCCGTTTCCTAGCTCACTCGGGTGCGCTTCGAGGGCGGCTGCTCTTGATTTCGAATCATGAACGTTAGCTGGGGCATGTACTTCTTCACGTCGCGCACCTTCACCAGCGGAATGTTCTCGGACTGTGACCGGCCCGACTCAAGGAGGACTTGAATTTGCCGTCTGGAAAGAAAATAAAAGAAATGCACACGTTAATCGGGATGCACTGGGCACTAGAATGAAGTGAAAGACCAACCTGTTGCCCTTGTAGAGCTCCACACCGAGCGCCTCGATCAGCCGCTTGCAGTGCTCCAGTGGAACAGTCGGGAAGAAGGACTCTCGAAAGTCGGTCAGCGTCATAAGCTGGTCCGAGTCGGTGTACGCCTGCATGTTAATGCACGGCACCACCACATTGTCCACATAGACCTTCTGGACCTTATAGGGCGGGATGTGCACGTTGGCTGAGGCTATCTCCGGAATGATGTGCAGTCGATGTGATGTGTCGAGACCCACCACGGCTCCCTGCTGAACTGCGGCTGCGTGCCTCTGCAGATGCATTGTGGCTGAGTTACCGCCTCCGTTCGACTGGTTGCCCCGTCCGTTCTGCTGCTGTTGTTGCTGCTGCTGCTGCTGTTGCTGTTGTTGGGCACGATGGTGGTGTTGCTGGGCGGCGGCAACTTGCTGCTGTTGCTGCAGATAGGCTGTTGCCGCTTGGAGCGATGACCTTCGGGGGGAAGACAAATCAATTACTTCCGTTGTAGTACCTGACATGTTGTTGATTGGTGTTCGTGTTGGAGATGGAGACGGGGTGGTTGTGCAGGATGGAATAGTACTGGTCGAACAAATCACGCTCTTTTGACGCGGTGCCGCAGCCACTGACGCATTTGTCTGACGTTGTTGTTGCTGCTGATGGGGATGAGGATGATGATGGTTGGGAGCGGCTTGGGCATTGGGATTCGGATTCGGCACAATAGTGAGAGAGGAATTCTGAAAGATTGGCAAGTTGTGATGCTGTATGCCATTCAAATTGATCACAGCACTGTTTGCCGCCGCCACCGCCACCGCCGCCGCCTGACTAGTGGCAGGCGAAATGGGCGGCGAGATAAACGGCACGAATTGGTTGGAGCTATTCGTTTGAATGAACGTCGACAGATCGGGATTGGACAGCACCTTGTGCACGACCGCTTTCATTTCATCGGTCATTTTGAACTTTCGCTCAAAGTCCGCAATCGATTCGGCTGATCTCTTGCCAGCCGACACTGCTCCTGCTCCCGCCGACTGCCGGTTGTTCTCCAGCGCTGCCATTGGAATCAATGGCGGAATGGAGGGCTTCGAGAAGCCGTTTTTCAAATTCGAATTCTTATTGACGCACATCGGCGAATTGTTGTTGGCGCTGTTCTTCAACTGATTCGTAAGCAAATGCCTTTGTGTGTCGTTCAACTGGTTCCAGATTGCCAAGTTCTGGAAATCCGGAGCAATTGTAGCGCTGTAGTTGGGAGAGGACGGCAGTCCTCCGCCGATTTTAATGGGACTCGCCATAGAAGGGTGCAACGGTGGCTGCTGCTGCTGCTGCGGGGCCTGATAAGGCGAATGCATATGCGGGACAGACTGGGGAGACATGCTAGCCACTGGCGACTGTGCAGGTAGTGGATAGGGAGGTGGGTGATGCAAGCGCGTCGATGGCGACGATGGGTGATTTATAATATTGGCACGTTGTTGCTGCATTGTTTGCTCGACACTAGTACAATTCGACCTAGAAACATTATATACAAAATGTATGTGGATTGGTTTCTTGCTTTTTTGTTTGTTCTTATTCTTTTTGCTTTTTTTTTCTTTTTATTTTTACGTTTCTTGCAACATTTCTCTTCCGTTTGTTCGTTTTTATTTAACAAATACAAATTAATATTTACACAAGCTCCGAGTGCGGGGTTGTTTCTTGTTTTTTGTTTTTTTTTTTCTGTTCGGGAAAGCTCCGAAAATTTACATTACACCAAAACTTTAACCGTCCATATGTTTGTACACGCATTTATATATATAATGTATCTAGGATGATGGTTCTTTGTTTATATAATATAAAACAGTTGGTAAGGGGGCTCAGTGGTTAATATAATAAATAAAATGTACTGCAAATTCCATCCTGACCTTAGGCTTTTTGTTTATATAGATAAGTAGATTGAAAGAAAGCAATTAAAAGAAGGAGAGAGAGAGACAGGGAAAACATGCAACTACTAGTGATACACTACGTGGCTAACGTCCATTGGACGGATACGGTTCAACAGCAGACGTGGAAGTCCCTTTTTAGCGTAATTTTAGTTTTGGAAGCAAAGCAGAAATAAATTTTGAATGTTTTTTTCTTTTGTTTTGTTTTTTAATAAATGCCTTTTGGAAAAAAATGATTGTGCGTTGACACGTTAAAAAAAAAATTGCAAAGTCGTTATAGGCACAAGCGGAAATTCTGAATCTAGTACTTTTTAAGATGGCCAATGAATTTTAAACTACGAGTATTAGCAGCTTAGATGCTAAGCATAAAGGAGGATTAGGTGCACTACTGGTCCCTACTTAAGTGATGTACAAAAAGGCTCATTTTACGAAGTCGTGTGGAATAGTGTGATGAGTGTGATGAGTGGAGAAGAGAGTAGAGAGAAGCAGCCAAGATCTTTCCAGAAAATGGATGTCCTACAGAAGAAGAAACCGCAGTGGCCTACTGAGCACGGAGTCTTCGGAAAAAAACAGAAAGAACACCTTAACGTTTATTTTTCAGTGCACTCTATCTTGTGAACGTCTGACAAAAAGAGTATATAAGTTTGGGAGAAAGTTTCTCAATCCAGCCGTTCGGCAGAAAATTGTAGGTCCCTTACATTCGTCCCGAACATAAAAACTCACACAAATGAGTGGCTTTTCACGAGCTAAGCCCTCACATGGATCCGTTGCGTAAACTATTTATTTCTTTATTGAGAAGAGGACGACTCTAGGGGGAAAAATTGAAGATATTTGAGTTCTTCTCGTGCGGAAGTAAGCCGAAACTGCTATGCCCACGTTTGACACTATGTTTCAGCTAAAAATGAGCTTTGTCATGGGAATAGGAACAGAAAACTGCACAAGGACACAGTGGATAATCTTAGAAGGGGGTTATGCATACAATACTGGACGCAACAGGCTGTGTAATGTTGATGTTGATGCATCTTTTGCTTATTACAATCAACGTTCGTGAATTGGTACCAAACCTAACCTAACCTAATTCCTGGCAAACGGCAAATTCAGAATGTCTTCGATTTTACTTTTAAGAAGCGCAGCAGAGGAACATCTGAAACAGTGTTCCCTGCAAAACCAAAGCTTCCTGAAAATCGATTTTGTAGGAGATATGCCGGCTAAAGTCCGGATTATCTAAGATTTACGATGAAAAGTCGCAGTAGGAAGGCGGAAATGCGTGGATCCTGAGGAACTGCATAAGTTTTTCTCCAGTCAGATCCGCATTTCTATGCCAAAGTTAAGCCCACTGGTCCTCTAAAACTGTCTTTATGTCAGCAAAGGCCTCAGCTACTTCTGGGCGCAGCTCTTAAATAAAACAGACAGAAAGACCTCCGTCTTCGATTCAGACCAACTATCGAAGATAGTTGCGCAATAGACTTTCCAGTAAAAAGGTTTTCGGTGCGTGCACTACTAATAGTTCAATATATTAGTAGGGCGGATCGAAAGATTCAAAGATACGTTATAAAAGGTGATACAACTGTACGTTGAGGTGAGGCGCAGGTCTCTGGAGAAATGTCCAGGCTTCAGATGAAACAGAGCTGTTTCCGGGACATTTAACTCGCTAACAACACATAACCTATTAAAATACAATCCGTACCGGAAGGTACAGTAGACAAAAAGAGCAAGTACAATGATAAAGACCAAGATAAGCTGTTGGGTTTGTAAATTTTAAGGTAAAGGCACGGGCTTTTATCACCTTTCGGTATCAAACTACTTTTAAACGGACATAAAGATAGAATTTGATCAAAGTTCGATGGAGAGCACGCCGTAAGAGTGAAAACAGTCGCCAATTTGATAAGCTTAGACGAAAGCCACCAGCTGTGTATGCTGTAAGTAAACTCCCACAAAGTTCAACGCAGGGCAACAGCCTTCAGAACAAATAACGATCAATGGCATTCTTATCTTCATAATCTTTACACTGGTATATTAGCTCTAGGATGACG
Source organism: Cheilosia impressa (assembly GCA_948293265.1). NCBI lineage: Eukaryota > Metazoa > Arthropoda > Insecta > Diptera > Syrphidae > Cheilosia > Cheilosia impressa. The sequence continues at coordinate 4,537,606 of OX411882.1, forward strand.
TAGCAATTCGATTGTACTTGGGATAAGATCATCCAATTCTGCGACGGATTAAGCAAGGCAAGTCTCGAATTTGCATCTTTTGAGATGCGATAGCCATGGTAGCAGCTTTTTTCAAAATGAATGTGTCTTTCTGTAAGGAACTTAGTTGGCAGGGCGAAGACGCAACCAATTCGCTCTAAAGTGGCCAAGTTCCAAACTTCCTGAGACGAACTGCGCTGCATAAAGTCGCATTTATTTACATGAATCCCTTGGAGGATCAAGTGCTGCATCCAACATCTGTTGGATAAGACCTCAATGTTCCTGTCAAACCTACACAAGCCGTCCTCTGAATTTTAGTTGTTCCTTTTTATCGTACTTCTTACTTCAAAACGGGCATTATAAATAAGGATACGGGTTACAGGGATTGGGCTGGGGTTTTCATTTTTAATGAAAATTCGAATAGAGGTTTAAGAAGCTACGAATGCTTGCTCTATCCGTTGTTCTACGCTGAGTTTACTCCTAGATTTCAGATCTAGAACCTTGCCTGGCTATTTCGCACTGGAACATAGAGAAAGTGACTGAGCAGACCAGCTAGTTCGAGTGGGGTTAATTGTGGTATCCTTGCTCTAGTCGCAAATAGCATCGCACGGTCTTATTCAGACTCATAACAAGCGCAATGTTCCTAACCAATAAGTTTACCTTATCCGAGCACATTCTCTGAGTTGGCTTGTATTTCAAAAGCTAGAGAATCACGCCATTCGCGTGAGCAACCACTATAAATAACCCCCTATCAAGTCCACCCTCCCACGTCCAGCAGAATGGTTTACTGTCGATTTCTATAAATAGGAATAATAAGTTTCTCAAACCAAACATAAATAAGAGCCATCCAATTGAGGAAGACGATTGTTAACAACGTTTCTCATTGAAATTGGAAAACTTCCCCCGGCAATTTGCATTCGTAAATGGTTGCCGAGCAACAACTTGTTTGGAAACACTCCGTTTCCAATTATATCTGTTTCGAACTTCACCACAAATGCATCATCAGACTTCTGTAAGCTATTGACTGAACAGCTTAGTTTTGGCAGACGGTTTTCCGTGTGTATTTCGACGATAACGTCTGACACAGCACCAATCTGTTTGGAAACGCTCTGGGTGCAATTATAACTATTTGAAACTTGACAACTGATTCACTATCAGACTTCCACTGATTCAAAATCAGATTTCCTAAAGCTATTGACTGAACAGTTCATTTTGACAGTCAGTTCTTGGTGTGTTTATTTCCAAAGTTTGACAGAGCAACCACTTGGTTGGAAACACTGGGGATGCAATTATATCTATTACCAACTACCCAGAAATTCATCGTTGGACTTCTTAGAACTTTTGTTTAAACACCTCAATTCTGACAGTCGATTCTGCGTGTGCATTTCAAAGACAAACTTGGACAGAGCAACCACTTGTTTGGAACAACTTGGATTATAATTACAACTAAATATTTGGAACTGCACCGCTGATTCACCATCAGACTTCAGGCAGTTGAATTTTTAAAAAAGTCAATTTTCCCAGCCTATTCCACAGAAATTTCCCACGCGTTTTCCCCTGCCAGGATGTGAACCTACACCCATTTCCGCTTGTGTGTCCTTTTCTACACGAAATCTTCACCTTCCACCTAACAACCGAAGGAGACTTTAAGGGGATTTTCTGCTTCAACAAACAAAAAGAAAACATTTCCAAATAATAACATTACACATCGTTACGTAATAAAAAAGTTCAGAGCTTACACAAGGAAACAAATATAAAACTAAATAAAATTCAATTAAAAATGCGTGCACAACCACCGTTTGGAAAATAATTTGAATTTAACTTTGAAATCAATTGAATCCGCAACAAAATGGAGCAGCAAAGATAAACACAACAACTCATAGGTATACACAACTCTTCTAAATGCATTCCAATTAATTTCAAAATTAAACCATAGCGGCATTTATTATAAAAAAAAAAAAAATATTTCTCGAGTTACTCGAGAACAAAAAAATATTCAAAACTAACAGAAGGAAGTGGTACAATTTGAAAAAAAAAAATAAAAATAAAAAAATCGAATTTGTTTGGGTTTGCTGTTTGTACTTACATTTGGTGGGCGGGGTTCTGTCCTCCGGCTCGCACTAGTGGCGGCGGGGCATTGCTCTGACTGTGATTGTTGACCGGCTGCATTGATATGGCTCCGTTGTTGTAGGTGTAAGGCTGACGGTTGGTTAGCATGAGATTGTCCGTTGGAACACCCCGATAATTGGGACGAACTGCTTGGTGATTTTGCTGTTGAGCCTGGAAATCGACAAAGTGACACTTGTGAGTAAGGACAGTTTCGGATGGACTTTACTACAAACTACTAACTACTAGTAGAAATGGCGAATTGATGACATGCAGGGAGAGTGACTGTTGCAGGGGGAAAGAGAAAGAGACGAGCAAACAAAGCACAAGTATTTTGCAGACATAAAAGCTCTCTCTCGAAGCGCAGAGTGAACTGAGATTAGTGAGATTTTTAGCGGAAAGCGGAACGGAATCGAATTCGCTTATCCATTTCTCTTCGCTGTTGTTGCGTTGTTGCCAATTGAGTAAGGGTGGTGGGTGGCTGGTGGTTTCTGCCTTGGTGGCATGCAGTAGAACAGTTATAACGACAAATTTACGTGACGTGCGCTGCAGTGATGCAGATTTATGAAAAGTTGTTCTCTCTAGAGCTTCAATTGATTCATTTTTGCTCTGGAAACGTGACAGAGCCCACGTGAAGACCCCACGCGGACGGACATGGGGTTTATTTTTATACGCTCCACAGGAAGGTATGTTCACTTTTCCATTACATTTGTAACGCCAAGAAGGAGTCATTCTGCATTAGGATCACATTCTGAGTCGATTTAGCCATGTCCGTCTGTCCGTCGGTCTGTCTGCTGAAAACACGATAGCGCCCAAATTAATTGAATTATAGGCGTATGAAATTTAGTGAAAAGACTTCTTTTTATCGTCGTCAGGTTGGTATTGTAAATGGGCTATGTCGGTCAAGTAGTTCTGGTACCTCCTATACAAAATCAATTTTGCATGACTTGTATGCAGTGGAGGGTATCAAAGCATCGGCCAAGCCACACTATAACGTGGGCTTAAGCAACTGTCAGCAAATGAACGAAAATCCACCAAAGTTCGTCAAATATGCTTGAAAGGCGCCATTTAATCTATTGTGGTCAGGATTTTCATGTTATCCCTTTAACATAAGCTGGATTAAAAATTCCTACGGGTTAAAACTAGGCGGGACACAATTAAAATATACATTGATTTCTCCTATCCAACATTCAACAAAAATGTCACCAAAGTGTCATCTCATGGCAGACCAATGGCGACATTCGGGAGTATAGTTATATAAATTTATTGTTCAAAGAGTAACTTTGGGACTGGTTTTTGTCACTAATGTCATTCGTGACGTTGCATGTAACACCGGTGACAAAGAGACAATTTTCAGGCAATAAGAAAGAAAAATAAAAAGATTGTTCAGCTGTTTCGAAATAAGGCCTTCTGTGAGTATCTCTCCTGCTCAGCCAAAATAACAGGCAAACAGCAGACGGACAATGTAAGCTGGACCGTGAGACTTAACGAAATATAGAAGCACAATACTCTGCGGTTACATATAGGACAAATGCACCCAAATAAAGAACTCTGCAGAAGCTGCGGTGACGAAGAAGTTCATGAGAACACAACCCGATTTCTATGTCAATGACCATACGTCTAAACAGGGCCGGATTTAGGGGAGGGCATCCGGGGCATCCACAAAAGAGGAGCCACATATCTATTGAAAAAAAAAATAAATCTTCCAAACGAGTAAACACTAGTAAACAACTTCCCCTTTAATTTTTTCGCCAAAGGGCCTCCAGACCTTTTTCCCCTAGGGCCTAAAGACTTCTAAATCCGTCCCTGCTTCTAATACACCAGGAACAGATGCATCGGGGAGTAGGCCTCTAGTCCTTTGTTCCCCTAGGGCCTAGACTTCTAAATCCCGCCCTGCTTCTTATACACCAGGAACAAATTCCTTGGAAAGTAGGCCCCCAGTCCTTTGTTCCCCTAGGGCCTAAAGACCTCGTAATGCGGCCCTGCTTCTAAAACACCAGAAACAAATTGTGGTACTTCTTTCAGTTTATGAACTTGTTGGAACTACAGGGATGATTTGTCTGTAGTGGTAGTAGGCATCAAACAAAGTGTGTCACTGGGTACCTATTCTTCCTCACAAAAGCCATCTGTTAGTTTCCCCTTCAATTGGATGACAACTCTTTTACGATAATCTTCCGACGGCCGAGAATGCCTCAAGGTCAAATATTTAGTCGCCAAACGTCAATGTTCCTTTCAATCTGCCGCACGTCATTCCTTCCTCTGCAGGAGGGTTATTGTTCTTAGAACAACAGCAGTTCCAAGTGGTTGAAATAACCGGAAAAAGTTCACAGCCAGACAACTATTTTCTCATCGTGATAGATGATGCTGTAAAAAAATAGACTAGGAAAATGATTATCAAAGGACAAGGATAAGGGTCCCACTTCTCAGTTACTAACGCACCCATAATTATTTTGAAAAGCCAACTTTTTGCACCGCATTATTGACATTCAACTTAGTCATCGAAATCGCTGCGCAAAAGTTCACAACACAACTCAGCTGATGCATAGAAAGTGAGTCATGCATGTTTACCCAGGCTGAAGTCACACTGTGTGTATGTGTAGTCAGCCGGGCAATACTCTAAATTCTAAACAGGTTACGTTTTACGAGCAGCAATCTTAGAAGGCACCACTAAAGTTGTCTCTATGTGACTGCTTGGCAATATCGTGCTTTCTCCCAAAAACCAAAAGCAGGGAAATTTCTTTCGTTTTCGTTTGTCGGGTTTTTAGTTACCCAGCAACAACTCCGTAGTTTGTTTCGATTTGGGTACATCGCGCTTGCTTTCTTCCTTTGTAACATTTGCGGCTTTGTAGGGGTTCTTTGGAATGCAGCAGACTTGAGGCTCAAAAAGTTCGCGTTCAAAAGGGATTTTTTTTTTTAAACCTGGGTCGGTATTCTCTAAGACGAAACGTTCAAACGTTTTCGTTTGCACTCCCGATTTGCTTCTGCAACTTAGGGCAAACCATTCGTGCGCTTTACAGAAGCTGTAGCTGACTAGTAACTGAAGTGACTGAGAAAAGGCGGTCCAGCAGTAAGTGAGTAAAAAGTTTGTGATTGTTGTGATTGTGGATTACCCCTGATGGTTTAGTGGCGTTGGCAGAAGAAAGAGAGCTGTAGAGGGTTGCTTGCTACACCCGACCGCTGCGTTATATGTACCTTACAGCCCGAAGAAAAAGCTCAACATTAAAGAGAGTTCTTGCTACAATCGAACCGACAGGGTTTTATGATTTTAGTTGGATGTCGCTCGCACAAAAAGACTCAAGAGAAACATTGAAAGCTCTTTAAAGCTAAAGTCCGTCATGTAAAAAGCTCCTTCAACAGATACGAAGTATGCAGGCAGGCATCCACTTCCTATGTCCTGCCCAGGTCTCCAGCATTACTGGCACAGATTCTTAAGGAGATACTTCTTCCACGACATAAATAAACTTTCTGGCACACCAATAGACAAGATAATACGCTTTATCAAATAAGGTCGGGGTAATAATGAGTAAGGGACAAGTGAGCATCGCAATGGGTCAGTATTGACCTGAGTATGGCACGGAATACTCCTCGCCACAAACCCAACCTAACCCATATAGGCATCCAACCCCATTCTGTCTTCTCTACTGTCAACATTTAACCTCAAAAATTTGGTCGTAGATGGTCGGTCGATGGTGATAGAGCTACAATCTCATCGATTCTACTCTTCTGAATAAGTCGTTAAGGCTGCCTTTTCTATGTAGTGAGGTAGACACTTCAAGCTAAATCCATTCGTGAAATCAGCTGAAGGGGTCCACGGAGAGAACAACGTTTCTCGCAGAAATTGCAAAGCCACAGAAAATTCCTCCCAGGTTTTCGTGTAATGTCGAGGAGGCGCTGAGTGAAGCATTGTTATTCACATAAAAGACGACTGAGGTGGCCAAAAGATCTTCTCATACCCCGGTTGGGTGACGTTGCTCACAATGTCAATTGCGTTTGCCGCTGTTCGCCAAACAAGCATCATTTAGGTATAAAAGTGAAAGGCTTCAAGTTTAGTGTGATACTGAGCAAGTCGTTGCAGATAAACCGCAGGGGAAAAACAAAATTACTTTTTTTTGTTGTCGCCAAATCTCACGAACGTTTATCGCATGAGTGAGCTTCTGATTCCAACGATTGGGGATACGCCATTAAATATAGGTACGTCCCATGGCAAACACAAAAGCCCCACAATGGGTGTGAGAAGATAGGCATTCGGTCGTATATGGCAATGTTGCGCAACAGGACGAGTTTTCGGACTTCGGCGGCAAATGAAGTCTGCATGAGTTGTAGAGATGAAGAGGGGTATGTGTGAAAGGAGAATGCCTCACGTTGGAGATCTTTCTTTGAGAGACAATAAAAAAATCCATTTGCCCCTGAATCAGGGTTTCGTTTCGAGCTTAACGTGAAAAAATGTCAAGCTATTACATTCTCTCGCAAACGTCACCCCCTGCCTCATAGATCTTATTTCATTAACAACAAGTCTGTCTTCCCTGTTTCATCTATTCGATATCTGGGCATTATCTGCGATGCTCAACTCAACTTTCGTCCTCACATCGACAACATTATTAGCAGAGGAAACTCTAATAGGAGTTCTCTAACCCCTTTGTAACTAAATCCCTTTACACATCCCTTTGTAAGATCACTTCTTGAATATGCCAGCCAGGTGTGGTCACCTAGCCATCAGGTACATATTCTGAGAATCGAAGCTGTTCAGCGTAGATTCCTTCGTTTTGCCTTAAGTGGGCTTGATTAGGATGGCATTCACAATTTACCTCCCTACGAGAATCGCTTAAAGCTGCTCGATTTACAGGCTCTTAAGACTCGACGTAATATCGCTGATATAATTTTATTCATCAGTTACTATTCGGAAACATAGATCGCCCACATCTGCTGCATCAGATCTCATTGAACACTAATCCTCGTCGTTTACGTTCAATTCCTTTTTTCGCCTTCCCCATTACCGTACTGACTCTGGCCAGCACGAGCCTTTAACAAGAATGCTTTGCAAAGCAAACATGTTTCCGAACTTATTTGACATAAATTGCACCAAGTCAGCTCTTTAAATTGCGCTTCACAATTTACCTCAACCCTGAATATCCCATTTCCTTCAAACTAACGAAAATTATATTTAAAACTCAAGGCTATTTGCCTTTCACCCTTACTATTACGGATTTTAATAAGCTGTCTCCATTTTAAAGCTCTCACATGGTTTGGTTTTTGTTTCAGTAGCACTTATTGTGATTGAGTGCCGTGAGAGTATCTACAGGCACCATTGGTAGAAAAAAGAGCTTCCCATAAGGCCTGTACTGAAAATATTAACAGTTCGCTGTTATTCTTTTATTCGCAGGAATGAATTCATGTGGATTGAGCACTGGACAGCTCAAGTGAGACCCTGCTGCAATTTTCACCAGACATAACCTAAACGACTTTATGCTGCTGATGAACTAGGCTTATAACCACTCAAGTTTCAACCCAAATAAGATTGATTGAGGTCAGCAAGAGGTGGACTAACAGATATTCTACTTAGGATGTTTCTATATTCGCTCGCCGTTCGAGACACAGCTACGTAACGAAATGTCAAAGTTGTATTGCGTTAAAATTGGGGTGTGTGGGTCGCTTCCTCGCGGATACAATTCTAAACTACAGTATTTTACTTTTGGACATTTTCAAAGGAATTTCTTAAAATAGATTTTTTTACGAAAATAAATTTTTATATACATTTTAGATTACGTTACGTTATAGCATATGGTTGAGTTCATAAAAGTAAAAATGCGGCAGCACTGCAATTTTGGCGTTCATTAATGTAAAAAAAAAAAACTGGTTGCATCTTTGCTTGACGGTAATTGGGGACGTTCAAGTATCTAGTTTAGTAAGTCTGACAGCTGTCTGATTTGATGTATCTCGGTTTTGATTGGGGGAAATCGGGCATATGAGCAGCTGTTTCAGTTGACGTTTATGGAGGGGTAGCCGACAAATCTAGTCAAGAAATTCGTGACTGAGTACTAAGTTGATAGTTCTTATATGTGGCTAACGCAGAAAAAGTGACTTTCCCGACCAATCTAGATTTTGCGTTCAGGTTACATCGCATCCAGACCAATCTAGTCGACTTAAGATAACTAGTTCTTGAATGCGGCCATTGTCACCTGCGTTCATATAAGTAAAATGACAGTCAAATTGAGATCAACTCTGGATTGAATTTTGTTTTGTTGCAGAGTTTCAGAAAGATGACAGGAAAAAATATTTAAGTAAAATAAATGAAAATTTCATAGATATTTCAAAATAAGAGAAGTTGTTTTTTATTAAAAAGTTGAAATATATTTCTATTTGTTTTCTTTTTTTACTGCCTACGAACTATGAACTCTTTTTTTGAACGCAAACTTGCAGCAGTATTTCAGTTCATAATTGCATTAAAACAAAATTTGTTTGCATGGCATATGCAACAATTTTGCAATTTTGAACTCGCCCCTAGTCATGTCTTGAAGACAGATATACCTACATATTCGATTATCTACTTCAAATCTGCAAACGGGGAGCAACATAAGCGATAACTTGGCAAAAAACTGTTCACGCGATCAAAACAGTCAGCTGTCAAATTTCACAAACCAGTGTTTTGAACGTCGCCATTTTTAGGTGTTCTTTTCTTTTTGTGTTGTAAAAGACACTTGTAGGTAAAAAAGCAAGGATTTTTTAGCGGAGCCTAAGCTATGTATTCGATAGTTCATTTATGAAACGGTCCACGGAAAAGGTGGGCTTAAACTACCTTTGTCAAAAATATACCTACGAACAGCTTACTTCTGCAGCTTAATCAACCACTTGAAAGAAGTCACTAATTCTACGGTTACGTCATATAGTTTGAATGCAGTCGTACATCGGCTTAAGCTGAGATACACTCTTGGAATCATGTAATGGATTAAGCTAGTATTTCATTAACCACTAGATAACAATAGACGGTCATGCCCAAGTGAAGGGACGTTCAGATTTCTAGTTTATTAGGTCTGACAGCTGACCGACTTAATGCAGTTCAGTTTTTACAGTCACGTGAATAGTTTTTTATCAGTAGTCAAGAAAATCGTGCCTGCATTCTCAGTTGACAATGTCAAAGTGTCTAAATTCAAAATAAACCGCGTGAATACCTAGAAAAACATAAGTTGACTGTCAATGCGTTCGCTAGAATACAAAAACCAGCCAAATTGACTTGTCAACGCGTTCGTATAAGTACCTAATTCAGATGAATCCAGTTGACATTTTTAATAAACTAGCCCCCGTATTAATAAACAAAAAATGCGCGCACACGTTAGTTAGCTAGTAGACATCAGATAGCATACAAAAATTTGACGTAACTTCTGAACAACGAGTTGATAACTTTCACCCAGCGTTTATTAATACGGGGGTAGGTATCCGAATGTTCCATAATGTTAACCTCCGTGGTACAAAAAAAAAGCTGTAAGCAGCTCATCCAAGCTCTGGGTCAGCATCAACTCTCTCTCTCTCACTAATGACATCTTGCCATTTGTGCTAAAGAGATTCCCCTCAAATACAAATTTCCCCAAGCTTACCAACTGTCAAACAATTTCATAAAATGTTTGACAAAAATTCATAAAGTATATCCCCCTGAGAAAAAGAAATGTAATTCCTGTTCCACATCGTTATCAGCCACCTATCGGTCAATGAAACCGTTGATAAACTTGTGTTCCTAAAAATTTCCATCTCCAGTAGCTGTCACTTTGTGACAATGACGTTCTGTAGGAAAACCTCAATTTTCTTTGCATGTCGGCTTTAATTCCGTTTTGTAGCCAGTGCACTGTTTACGAGGACGAACATTTCAGCGGCCCCATCCCCATCGACCTTAAGTACGGCCCTCTTCCAACTATCGTATGTTCTCTCATCAACATCAACACCAACATACATAAACCTGGAAATGCGCTGCACAAGGGGAAACTTGTCACTTCCACCCCCCCGTATATATGCCATCAATTAGCAACTCTTATCAACTAAAGCAATGAAGATTCTAATCGGCAAAAATCTACTTGCGCTCACCTGTGTAGCCAACATTTGTGCGTGCATCATGGGAATATTGTTCTGCGATTGTGCCATCCACGCGCCGTTCAGTGCCTGCAGCGTGCCAGAGAAAGCAAAAAAGAAACAGAAAAAAAGAAACACCCTCGTCAGTTCGCTCTTTGGGGACGAGCCACTCTCGTGTTCGATTTCTCACCTGAGTGGCAGCCGCCAAACTAGCAGCGTGCAGCCTCTGTGCATTGGCTGCGCCATTTGCCGCCATCTGCGAGTACGCAGCCCCACGCTTCCCGGCCATTTGTTGTGATTGCTGCTGCTGTTGTTGCTGTTGCTGCTGCTGTTGTTGTTGTTGTTGCTGCGACTGTTTATTTGGGGCGGGGGTGATAATTTTTGGCGGCGGTGCTGAAGGCTGACGCGTCCAATTCACGGAATTATTCGGTCCGGACGATCGCTGGGGGCCCAGCAGCAGATTCGAGTCGACCACCTTGCTGGGCCAATAGTCCTCGAATTCCGTGCCATTGGGGAAGTAACTTTTAATATCTGTCAAACTAATCACAGCCACCGATTCACTGGAGAACAACTCATTGCGAATCCCCTGAACTTTGCAGCAGAATTTCAAGTACGCCAAATCCCAACCGGACAGGTAGTCAGCCTTTTGCTTGAGGTTCTCTGTTTCGCCCTCGAAGTAGAACAGCGGAACAACTTGCTCGTTGTTGCGCACCGTGTACGGGACGACAGACTCTTTGTTGATGCGGATGAATCCGCACTTCTCGGAGGGCGTCTTGCTGCCGGAGATCAACTTCCGATAGCAGATGTCAAGGAACTGGAAAAACTTGGTCGCGTCGCTCAGACGCACAACCAAATCCTTTAGGGTAAACAAATCGCGACCGAACTCGCCGTCGCAGTGCTTGTGATTTATTTCGTTGAACAGCCGGCTTTCAGCCTCTGTGATGTAGTAGCTCCGGACACAGGTACAGCTGCTGTAGATGTCCGGATGCAGGCAGTTCAAGTACTTGCCCAGGAGCTTGAACTCGACCATCCGCACGGCGCAGTACTTCTCCGTTTGGCGGTAGATGTACGGAATGTATGTCTTGCCGAATGTCGCCCAGCCAAAGTGACCCTTCTGCGACTCCTCGTCGCAAGGCTTCTTCTCGCTATCCGGTGCCGCGGAGCCGTTTGTCGTCGCGCCGCTTTTCGCACTGCCATTGGTTTGGCCATTTGTTGTGGCGGGGCCGCCTGGTGTCGGCGTTGTGCCTTTCGCTCGGGTCAGGTAGTTCAGAATGTTCGACTGACCGTTGGCCAGTGATGGCTGGGGATTGCCGCCCGGAATTCCGCGATTCTGCATCTGTGTGGCTTGTTGCTGCTGCTTGGCCAGGTTGGCCTTCTGCGTTTCCAGCATCTTGGCGGCCAGTTCCTGGATTTCCGCCTCATCGTGACGCTCCTGCTTGACTGTGACCTGGTAGCCGCTGCCAAGAGTGTTGCCTGCCAGTGGCAGTGGTTGATTGTTGGGGCCGTACACAGCGGTAATTGTGACATCGCTGGCTGCCATTTGTGTCAGCGCAGACTAATCCTACTGGTGTGGGACGGGGGTAGGGGAGTTCCAAGGATTTATTGCTATTTTAGGTGTCACACTAAATTTATTCACTAAACACAAATTTTGACATATTTGCTTGGTTGTTTTTTCTTTCACCTCTTATTGGGGTTTGCTTTTCTTTTTTTTATTCACTCTTTGTATGCAGCACAGACACTCGCACTGGAAATGGTAATTTCCTTTTATTTATTGGGCTGCGACGGTTATTGCTTTGTTTACGTTTCGTGGGATATTTTTTTCTTTTTTCTTTTAATTCATTAGCGCGAGTCTGACGTGGGAGAAGAATGCAAATGCAAATAAAATACAAAAAAAGGATTTATTTGGTGTTGTTGGTCGATGTTTCATGTGAGAATTAACGGACCACCGAGCTCTTGCCGTCTTCGCTTTACATAAGAGAGTGTGATCGCCGTTTGATTCTGTGCGAGCAGGAGCCTCGTTGTGTTTCTCAAGTTCCAACAAGATGGTGTGCATTTGTGTGCTATATACTGTGCCGTATATGCGTGCGAACGAGCGAGAGCATCGCAGTGGTTGGACAATGGGCGCGAAAGCGACAATCGTCGAGGGTATATAGTGGTGGGAAAATTTCCCTAGCGAGGTATATAAAGAGCTTTGTTGTTGGTTTGTGGGAATTTTGTTGGTTTTTTCAATGAAATTTGATTGAGGCGAGCTGGTGTGCGTGATGGAGCAGTGGCAGCGAGAGGAGGAAGCACGAGAGAGAGAAAGAAATCGAAATAGCACATTATTCATATGACGAATATTGGATAGTCTCTTGCGAGGCCCCGCATCGAAACGAAATATTGGTGCGGTGGCCTTAATAAAAAGTTGTTATACTTATTTTCCCGTCGTTTTTTTTTTTTTTTTATTGTTGTTGCTTTATTGTTATGGCCGTTTCTTATGACTGATGTGCTCTCTCCTTCTTATCTCTGCTGTACGATTATGATTGATTATCGTTTTTATGTGTGCAATTCAAATTTAATCATAGTTTGATCTGCGCTAGCCTTTCTATCAAGAAGTTCGGTTCGGTTCGGTCCTTGGACTTGGATGCTAAACCGAGAACCTACCAACAAACACACACATGCCGATGATTCATGTTGGGCTTGTGATTGTGAGCTGTGAGGGACAGTGGGTGGAGATGAGGAGAGCTAATTGCATTAACGAAATTGAATTATTGCTGCGGGAATGACGACTCAGCGGAAGGGGTGGAATGTCGAGTGAAAAAGCGATACGATAAGAGAGAGGGGAAAAGGGATGCGGGCGGATGGCTGGTCGGGTCGGTCGCTGTGTATGTTTGGTTGGTGTTGAGGAGACTATGCAGGGTGAGTGGAAATTACGGACGTCGTGTTTGCCGTTGGGATTTGGGAACTTGTACGATTATGTGTGAACTGTGTGAATGCGCACAGTGGATGGAAAATACATAAATGTTAATTTCCTAAGAAGCATCTTCAGGTGAGTGAGTTAAGTTTGAGTGGGTACCTTGTACCTACCTGGGTACATATTTATTTAAACGTGGAAAGCTTAGCAGTACCTGGGTAAGGTATATAAAGATGTTTGCTTTTCCCTACCTAGTCGAAACCCCTGACAGCTAGCTTGAACTAGATTTTTTCAATTGTTTACAGTTATAATAATAATGCTTTTCCGTATTTAACAGAAAACTCGTAATCTATACATAAAATGAATCAAAGAAGGTTGTAATTCTGCGTTCTCGTAGGTAAGTAAACCTAGCTTCACACCAAACCAAGCTGAAAATTTCTTAACTATTGTTGTTTAAGCCGTTATTTGTACTAATTTTAAGTCTATCTTGATGTACAGCGTTTAACATCAATATCAATACCCAAATAGCTACCTACTATCCCTTCCTTGGCCTCCTGATCCTTAGTAGTTTCGCTCAACTAGGTAACCCTTTAGTCCTAAAAGCTCCGTTGCTGTTCTCCATAGACTGTCTGTTAGACGATTTCCAGCCGGAGCCAGCCAGAGGATGAAATAGTTACCAAACCTGGGTAGCTACTAATAAAGGGTTAAAGGGTGTTTTTTTAGAGGTACCTAGGTATACAACTTTAAGTTGGCAACTCTATTTTAACTAGCGGCCATTTTGTCAGCTATCAAGTGATTTATATTTAGTTTGGTTTGGCTTTTAGCATTTCAACGTGAATAGACTGACGCCTGAACAACGCTTGCAAATTGTGCAAAATTTATTTTGAAAATCATGATTCTGTTCCAAATACGTATCGCGCACTACGTCCATTTTACAACGGTCAACATAAGGTTTGTTTGACGTGGGCCCTAGTGCGCACTAGTGCACTAATGCGTTCGATATAGCACTGAATTCGCCCTGGTACTGAAAACCTGTGTTTGACATGGCTTCTAGGGCACCCTAGTTGTGCCCTGAACTGACCCCAGTTAATTTGTGGGGGCATGAATTCAGTGCTGAGTTTTGCTGTCATTTCGCTTGCTGCCATTTCATTTTCAAACTCGTCAAATATATATTGCGAACACTTATCAACTATTTGCAATATACAAACCCAAATTCAGAAAGTTCACTCATTTTTAACAATAAACAGGAAAAAGTGTTACCAAAAGATAAATATTTGTCAATATCAACATCTGACAGACTTCAGGGCAACGTTTTGCGTTCGATATAGAAGTCGAATTTTCAGGGTAGTGCAGGGTTTTTGACAGGCTTGAAAATTAGCTGACACTTCTCAGTGCGCACTAGTGGGCACTAGGGCTAGCCACGTCAAACAAACCTATAATCGTCCATAGAGCAATTAATTCGATTAACTATGGTACGTTTTTGCACCACGTTTGCTCTAAATGATAATACGCATCCAGATTCCAGACACGCCGTACAGTGCGTACAGAAGAAGTCATTGCTGGCTGTAGAGCGTAGCGTAGAGGAAGACCCGAATCAGTCTATCCGCCATCGTGCAAAAAATTGGATTATGTTTCCATCCACTTGTCCATAAGGGACAATTTTGCGGAAAGATCTTGGTTTGCGTGGTTGCAAAATCCAACTCGTGCAAGAATTGAAGCCACGGGATCACCTAGCAAAGCGTAGATTGCGTGAATGGGCCCAAAACAAGATGGCAACGTTTTGGACCCGTGAATTGGCCTACAAGATCGTGCTATTTAACGCCGCTTGACTATTTTCTGTGGGGATGTGTGAAGTCGCTAGTCTACGCTGATAAGCCCTTTACATAGGCTGTGTTCATACCTTTACCGATTGCCCCTCTAAAACCCAGACGCATCAGGGAGTAAGGGAGTAGCGGCCTTGATATTGTATTTACTAAAAGAAAACAAATGCATTGTCCTCTTTTTCTAAAATACCGTCTTTTTCCCCTAAAGACCATTTTCCTAACGAAATTGCGAGTCTTACAAAGCTGGAGTTAGATGGTTATCTTGTACTGATTTTCAAGGACCAAGTCAATTAATTTTATCAAACCAACAAAGAACTACAAATTTTGATAGTTCAAAAATGAGCTTTCACCATTTTTGACTGCATATTAATTTTTACTAAAAAAATGTATTTATGTGATTGAAAAAATGGTCACCGTACGTATAGAGGACACTAAGGTATCTCTGAAGCTAGCTGTGGGACGAACATCTATATAAAACATGGAGACAACAAGTAAAAGCGAACGCTTGGAACAAAATTTCGTAACTTCTGTTCAGAAATTAAATATGGGAGCCTATTGAAGAAAATGACACGACAGGCTCTATTACATTTTTCATGCGATGCGGCATACGGACGGCTTAAAATGCAACAGCTTGCGGGAAACGCAGATCATGGGCCAGATTCTGTAAGGCGAAACGATCAAACATTTTCTTGCGCCTTACAGAATGCCGACCCAGCATTTTAAAGTATTCGTCAACTAAAAAAGAGAAGGGTTCGGGACGATGAAAAAGAAAGCCACACCACAGGCCGAAAAAAGGGAAAGGTTGGTAAAAGTGAGGTTACATCCAAGATGCAGCGGTCCCAAGATGACTAAATGACAATCAAAGAAATGGTTAATTTTTTTTTAAATATTCTGCACTACGCGTGTTACCCTTAATGAAGGAAGGGATAAAGTCCACTTCAAAGTGCTCGATTTCCGACCGAAACTTGTGGTGCGCAACTTTGAAGCCTGAAATGGAGAACGAAAGTTACTAGGCGTTCACAGGCCACGTTTTCAAGCATCAATGGAAAACCTTAACCTACAATTTTGTCACTTGTCCTATTATGTAGAAGAGAAGTAATTTATTAGAAGCTGGATCATCTTGTCCAACAATGTAATGTCAACTTTTTCTAAAGTTAAGAAGTCGGAGATAGTTGGAATGGAGTGCTGTAGAATGTTTAATGATGGCGGAGAGAGCTACGCAATCATTTAGGATGGAATGAACCGAAATTATTTTGACAAAAATTTATCTTTGTAACATTAACCACCAGAGAACTGATTTGTCAATGTTGTGTCCATTGCGCAATCTAACAAGTGATGAGGAAGCTCTTGAGTTCACAACCTACTTGTTATGTCACTGGCACTGCCCAGGTCTCCAACACAACAGGTACAGATTTTTAGGGAGAACGACTTCTCCCACAACAGCTTTATCAAATCCACAGGATGGTTTGTATGCAACAGCAGAGTTAGCAATTACAGTTTTCTATAGACAGGGTTATGATTAAGGGACAACCTTTTGCCAATGGGCATCGCAACGGGTCAGTATTGACCTGAGTGTTGCACGGAATACGTCATACGTCACTTTTCCTACGTCAGCCACACCGCTGCTCATTTGGTCGATTTCAGGCAATCAAAACCGAGATACATCTAGTCAGACAACTGTCAGACTTACTAAACTAGATACTTGAACGTCCCCAATAGCATGGAGTTCAGTATAGTCCGTTAAATGTTTGGATACCTAGTTGACGTTAGTCTGGACTAGATTATTTTGCAACGCTTCAAATTGATCACAATGGTGCCATTGGAAGCTGTTAATAATAATCAATAAGAGCAAAATTTTGCTATGTAACTAAATTATCAAAATCCAAAGCAGTGACGAAGAAACTGACTGTCAGATTGCTGTCAGATTTAAAGAAATGTAAACGTCCCCACTTTTGCCACTTTTTGTTCAATGTTACAATTTTAGCATTTTTCCCTCGACTGTATTTATGCTGTCAAGAAGAAATGGCGCACAGTATCTCCAAGTCGAATGGAATGCCATTAAAGACAGGTGCAACTTTGAAGTTATGGAATTCAACTGAAGAATATCATTTGCCAATCTATATATCTTTTAAAAGATGACAATAATTGGCTAAAAAGGCGTTTCCAAGAAAGACTAGAGAGACTCTTTATAAGGCCCTTCCAATACAGTCTGGTGCTAGTCTCGATATGGAGAAACATGGACACTAACTATAAGTCAGATGAGGATATTCTAGGTTATGTTGAACGCAAGTTTGTTTGGGTTTAGAAAAGGCGCTTTAACAGTGAACTCAATGTAGCTGTACGGCCCGAGACTTCTAAGATGGCTAGGAGATGTAGAGCAATGAAATGACCCAATCGAAGATCCTTAGCCTCCAAGTCATAGGGACAAGAAAAAGACGGCTTTAACCAAAGACTGCTAGTAGTGGTTGAGTCCGATGTCCACCGCGGACTGTAGCGCCGACTGGGTTACATTGTCAGAAATAAAAGAAGTTGAAGCTATAAAGGGACTGATTTATATTTTGTGTTAAAAACAGGGTGTGTTGAAGTAAGCAATTTATTCGCGTTATTTTGAAGGTTTGTCGGAGCTGTCAGTTGTCACAGTCACAATGTTGTTTTAGTAAATGACTTTGTCTACCTGTAGACACCGTCAAACTGTCTGCTATAAGTAGGGTTCAAGCTCTGTTCAGGTCTGTGCAGTGGCCAAATCTATAGTTGCCTTTGCTTGGATTACTATGCGAGGAAAGAGGTTCGTCAAACACTAATTCCGTGCGTTATCCTGCAATTGAATTGAATGGCGATATTAGCAGTTTACCGGTTGCATTCTATACCAAATGGTACAATTTTGCAATCCCAGCCGAAGCCTTTCAGGTAGATAAATACCATACAAAGGGGGGATTTGTTTTAACGGATTATTAAAAAGGTTCTCAAAGGGAAGAACAAAAATTGAAAATTGCTGTCTAGTCTATAGATACTGAACTGAAATTGAGGATAGAAATTGAAAATCTAGGCTTTTGAGCAGTTTTGTTTTGTACAGTTCTGTTAACGCGATGAATTCCTACATTAAAATAACTCAAAATTCGACCCTCTGAGCTTTTTCTTGGAAGTTACTGCCCCGATCGTAAAAAAATTTAGTCTTGTCACAAATTTAACTTTCTCTAATATTTGTTTACTTTCCTGATGCAGACCAAACAAAACCCATGCAAACTGCGCTTAAATTTAGGCAGTGAAACGATGAGTTGGACATCCCAACCTGTTTCAGAATGACTAAGCAGTTGAATCATCTTTTTATGATTTATCCCATGCAGGGGAGATACAGTGACATATCGCAATTTTCTGAACTAATTTTTCCGGACACTAGTGTAGTATACAGTCAGTGCGTAGATATTCCCTTTGAAAGCATAAATGTACAAAGTCAGCTTTTAAATTAAGAATTAACATACGCTACCTCATTCGCAACGAATATACACGTGACGTATGCGCAATGGTAATGTATATGTACTTAATGATGACCTTCAACTCCGTCGGCATGTTTCTACAATTCTTTGTGCGATTTCTCAGAATTCAAAGGTCGAAACTTCCCACTGTCGACTGACACAATGTAGAGCACGGTAAATTTTCGTTCTCTTAAAAATTATGTCTCGTTGCATATTCAAATGACGTTATCATTATCATTTTGGTTTCTTATTTTTTTCGAGCTGCGAGTTCGTCCGTGCTGATGTTTTAGTTATATGTCAGGACAACAAATCGCACAGACGGGAAGGGTTTGCTTTTGTTTTGACAGAACATTTTATTCCCTTTACGAACACTATTCCAACTTTGTTTGTGTTAATTGAAGAAAAAAGTCCCTCAAAGTGTGCTGGGAGATAAAAATGAATACAAAACGTCAAATGGCAAACAAATCTAACAACATCAGGAGTGTTTTTTGAGCGTCGATCTCGCCAAAGCAAGGTAAAGTAGGAATCTCAGCATGCAAATAAAACAACTACCTACTCTGAGTCCTAGAAGTGTCCTAAGTTAAAGTTATTGTAATTGCGTGCTGTACTTGTACTTAACCTTGTTTTACTGAGATCGAAGCTAAAAACAAACAGGCCTATTGTCGCGTCAACAGGAACCAATAGGATTGGGGACGTTCAAGAATCTAGTTTAGTAAGTCTGACAGCTCTCTGACTAAATGTATCTCGGTTTTGATTGGGGGAAATCGGTCAAATGAGCAGCTGTTTCAGTTGACGTTTATGGAGGGGTAGCCGACGAATCTAGTCAAGAAATTTGTGACTGAGTACTAAGTTGACAGTTCTCATATGTAGCTGACGCAGAAAAAGTGACGTTCCCGACCAATCTAGTTTTTGCGTTCAGGTTACATCTCATCCAGACCAATATAGTTGACTTAAGATAACTAGATTCTTGTGAATGCGGCCATTGTTTTCTTTTCTTCCAAAGTTGGATGATTTTTTGACAATTAAGCGACGACGTAGTCGAAAGCGAAAATTAGCGTCAAAATCGCTTGTATAGTATAAATCTAAAATCTGCTTAGTTTTCTCCACAAGTTTTCAAGCTGTCATTGTTTTATCTTCTCTTCATTTGACACATGCCACCAATAGATATACTAATGTCGTTTTCCATTGCACAAAAAGATGGGTCCGGAAGAGTCCGGAATCGCAAAAATCACTTCTGAAACTTTTCCATTTGCAGAAAAAATACTCTTCTGCTGATTCTGAGAAGAGAATTTTACTTCTCGATTTGAAGTCAGAATCCACTCAAGAATCACTCACACAAGCTCAATTTATATATTTATTACAAGTTAGCTGACAGCTACCGCAGATTATTTTTTGGCATTTCACCAATACTTTGGTGGATTCTGTCAGAAGCAGTTTTGCTGTTCCATTGGATTTCAGAACGAGTGGATCCCCGATTGAAACCAATGGAAAATGATCCCCGTTTTAAAATTAAGGGAAAAAAGCAACACTACACAAATTTGACGAAAGTAAGCTACAAAATGTCGTAGGCCAATATTCTTTTGAAACAGACTTAACACAGCTCAAATAACTTGTGCCGTAGTGCTTAACTTAATGTGGATTGGTTGCATTGTTGTAGTGACATTTTTAGTTTTACATCTACTACAGAGACCTTTTATATTAATATTAGGTTTGATTGACGTGGGCCCTAACCCTAATGCGTTCGATTAGCACTGAACTCGCCCTGGAACTGAAAACCTGTGTTTGACATGACTGGCACCCTTGTTGTGCCCGGGGTCAGTTCCCAGTTAATTTGTCGGGGCAAGAATTCAGTGCTGAGTTTTGCTGTCATTTCGCTTGCTGTCATTCATTTTCAAACTCATCCTTTATTGCGAACACTTTTACCAACTATTTGCATTATGGCAACCCAAAATTCAGATTGAGTTCACTCATTTTTAACAATAAACGGGAAAAAGTGTTACCAAAAGATAAATATTTTTTAATGCCAAAAACTGACAGACTTCGGGGCAACATTTTGCGTTCGATATAGAAGCCGAATTTCCAGGGTTGTGCAGGGCTTTTGACAGCCGTGGAAATTAGCTGACACTTCTCAGTGCGCAATAGTGGGCATGCGCACTAGTGCTAGCCACATCAAACAAACCTAGTGTCAAAGTCAGGGCACATTCCGAGCTCTTTATCGAACACGATAAAGCGGACCCAGGGGTAACTTAAACCATACCCTGATGGGCTCCTATATGCAGTTTTGTTTTCATGGCACACACTCTCGTCCAACGTTTATAAATAAATTCAGGACCTAAACCGTACTCAACAGATGGCTTCTCTATTTTTTACTTTACATATACGAAATATCCAAAAATAGCTTACATCAAATAAAATGGCTGATCAACGGCACAGCCTCTCCTTTCCTCTTTTCTAGGAACGGCAACTCTTGTTACCTAGTCCACTCTGTAGAGATTGCGCGTTTGAAATCTTTTCCGTCTTTCTCATTTTGTTTTCTCTTTAGTTATGTGGAAACCCGTTTAAGGGCAGCTTTATCTGTTGGAATTGCGATGCATTTCGTTTCTGAAGTAACAAGATCAATTACACAAAAGTTCATCTGGTCCAGCTTTAATTAGCTCTGTGAACTTTGTGAGTTTGTTCCACGCTTTGCGAGAATACACGCCCAAACTTACTTGTTGTAATGTGCTTCTCAGCAATAATTACTCATGAATCTGCGGGTAGGTACATAAGGTATACATAGCCTACTGCGATATAGGGTGTCTTGTAATTCCCCTGATTGTCTTACACTCCGAAACGAATCATTTTCTATATATTTTTTTTATCGATTTACTGCTACGTAATTTATCTTTCAGTTTATATTTTTATGATTTTGACTCATCCGCGAATGTTTTGTTTAGCACAACTGTCTACAGTGTTGTTGTTGGTTTTGGTAATAAAATCAACATGGCATTTCCTCAAGGCGACCGTTAGTGGCAGATGACATCATTTCCTGTTTATATACATACTTTGTGATAAATATACGCTACGTATATGGAATGCATTTGTATTGGTGTCCTTGGAAATCGCTGATTTGAACAATGGTGCATCATCTCTGACCTGAAGGATTATTTCCGTCTTTTCATTGCACAGCTGTGCTAATCCGAGTCAATATTCTTGCACAAGATAGGTTCACCCCGAAGTCCATAATGAGTAACTACCTACAGCACAAGGCTGCAAAGTAAATGAATTTACGGTCGAATCCATCTATTTATTGATCTCCATGGAGATTGGCTTGCGCCACGCGGACGGGGAATGTGTTCTACGTCACTGTCTGGAAAAATTATTTCAGTCACACGATTATATCGACTCATACATACACTGAACTTGTGTGTATCCTTAGAAGTGCTCCGGCTCCCTCTGGGGAGTAGGTCATGCGAAGTTAATGGGATACAAATGGCTAGATGGATATATATCTGCATGTACGTAGGTACGTACGCTGTTTGCTAAATTTATCGCTTGAATTAATGGCGTACCTACTGAGAATATAGACACAAGGCGAATCTATCTACCGCATAAATGTCAGAAGAATCCTGCACTTCTTGTAGACGCAGAGTGTGCGTTCCTATTTTTCATGTCGAGAATGTGAGGCTATTGCATCAGTGACGTTTGTCTTTTAGCCCCCGCATTAATGTGCGCAAGTCAGTTATCTAGCAGACGTCAGTTAGCATACAAAATTTGACACAACTGCTGAGTAACCAGTTGATAACTTTCACGCAACGTTTTTTACTGAGGGCGGTAAGTAGATAACTGGCATTTAGTTGGGCTAAACTGAACTGTACCAAAAACACTCAATTTTAGCTTAAGAGATCGTGTCGGCAATGCAGTTCGGTGAAACGTTTCCCAGTAACTCGATCGGCCCCTGAATGGGGGAGTTCAAACACTAGAATTAATTCGAATTTAACTGCTGCACTCTGTTTCATCAGGATTCTCCTTAAATTGATGGTTAATTCTTCCTTTTGAAAAGACGTCTCTAGATTGTTACCGACAGTAGATGAATCTTGCACTTTGCGTCGTTTTCAAACGCCTACAACTTTCGCCAAAAGCCTGGCTAGACATATCGTCAAAAGGAAATATTATACAGTCTTACAGATGGACAGATGTAAGTAGTTTACAGACTTTGTCTACCTATAGGCTCTGCTTTTACCTACCATAATGATATTGGCGTTGTTTGCCCGATCCTCAAGAAAGGAGACCCTCTGAACTGCGCCAATTATAGAGGTATCAGTCTTCTAAACATTGCCTACAAGATCTTATCTGCCGTTTTGTGTGAACGCCTGAAGCCTTTCATAAACAACCTGATTGGTCCATATCAGTGTGGCTTCAGGCCAGGAAAGTCCACCATAGACCAAATATTCACACTGCGGCAGATCTTGGAGAAAACCCAGGAACTTCAAATCGATACCCACCACCTTTTCATCGACTTTAAGGCCGCCTATGACAGCATTTATAGGGACGAATTATACAGAGCAATGTCTAGTTTTGGCATCCCTGCCAAACTCGTCCGTTTGTGCAGGATGACGATGGAGAATGCACGCTGCTCCATCAAGGTCGGTAAAGAACTTACCGAGACCTTCGATGTCAAAAAAGGATTTAGACAAGGCGATGCGCTGTCATGTGACTTCTTCAACATCGTTCTTGAAAGAATAGTGCAAAACTCAAACGCCAACACCAGAGGCACTATCTTTCAAAAGTCCGTCCAATTACTCGCATACGCCGATGGCATTGACATAATTGGCAGAACGCAGCGTGATGTTAATGGCGCGTTTGTGAGTATTGAGACTGAGGCGGCGAAGATGGGTTTGGCGGTTAATGAAGGCAAGACGAAGTATATGCTGTCAACTAAAAAGGACACCCAACACCGACGGCTCGGACAGAACGTCGCAATAGACAGATATAACTTTGAGGTGGTTAAGGACTTTGTCTACCTAGGCTCCGCTATGAACTCAGACAACGACACCAGCGCTGAGGTTAAACGTAGAATTACTCTTGCCAATCGCTGTTTCTTTGGGCTAAGAAGGCAATTGAGTAGCAAAGCCCTCTCCCGAACAACTAGAGTGACCTTTTATAAGACCCTTATCATCCCAGTTCTGCTATATGGCGCAGAGGCATGGACGCTATCAAAAGCGGATGAGGTAACTCTCGGTTGTTTCGAGAGAAAAATTCTTCGTGTTATTTTTGGCTCCGTCTGCATTGACGGTGAATGGAGAAGGAGATTTAACGACGAACTGTACGGGCTGTACAGCGACATCGACCTAGTCAGAAGAGTGAAGGTCCAACGACTGAGGTGGCTGGGTCATGTAGAGCGAATGGACACGAATGCTCCGGCCCGGAAGATCTTCGAATCCATACCCGAGGGAAGGCGCAGTAGAGGAAGACCGCGACTCAGGTGGCGCACGCAAGTGGAAGGGGACCTTAACCAACTTAGCGTGCGAAACTGGAGACAGCTAGCTAAAGATCGCGTTAGCTGGAGACGCTTGTTGGTTGAGGCCCAGGTCCACCCCGGACTGTAGCGCCACCTTAAGTAAGTAAGTAAGTAATGATATTGGCGTAAAGACGATGCAAAGAATAACAATTGTCAATATCGTAGACGGCTGTAAAGCTGAACCATAAACGACAAAGTGCTATAGGTCTTCCACTGCATGGTTTAGAAGGTTAGGTTTAACCTTAACAAATAGTTGACGGTCCGTATGAATCAATGGGCCTAGCTTTTCAAAACCAGGTAATCGTGTTTGTTTTTACTTTTAGGACCACTGTAACGTAGGTTTCACGCTTTCTCATGAAGTTATAATCTTGAATGTTTTTCCGAGCAAGAGGTGGAAAATTATTAAATAGCTTGTGGTTTTCAGTAGTTAAAACTAAGGCCCTTCACTTTCAACTCATAAATGAAAAAATCGGTTGCATAAATAAAAACTCAGGCCATAAAAATTTCATGAATGTCCATAATTTTAAAACCTCTTCTTTTTGGCCTAAAGCTCATAAATCTAACACTTATAGGTCCTAATCGAACCAATTGATAGCCTAAGTGTATAGCGAAAGCTTACCCATGATATCTGTAACAGTGTAACAGCTCTGAAGGTGTTCTCCGTGGAGGGAAAAGTGTTTTTAATGGAGGATTTCTAAACGCTGTTTTTGAGTCATAGTTACGGTGAACATTTTTTCAATCACATTCTTTCACATTTCACATTTTTTTAAGTTAAAATATCTATACAATCAAAAATGGTTAAAGCACATATGAACTACCTATCAAAATTTGTAAATTTTTGTAGGTTTAATAAAAGGAAAGGACTTGATCTTTAAAAAACAATAGAAGCACATCTAACTCCAACTTTGTACGACTTGAGAAGGTACCTACTCGCAATCTCGCACAGTACCTACTTATGGTAGAAATACGGTCTGTAGGGGAAAAAGAAGAAATTTTAGAAAAAGAGGACAATGCATTGTTTTCTTTTAGCAAAAAATCAGAGAGGACAAAGCGAAAAAGAGGACTATATATGGGACCCAAGGCCTGGCTTCTCACAACTATTCGTTTTGTAGAGGTTTTTAATTTTTGGGACGAATGGAAGGGATTTACAATTTTATGCCGGCCAAACGGCCAATTGAGAAGCTCTTTCATGACAGTTATACTCTCGGATGTTTGTTAGACGTTCGCCTTTGGTTGGAATTTGGGTTTTTTACGGTATTCGAACCTGGGGCCCGACGCTTAGTAATCCTCTCAAAAAGAGGACGAACGGTCACTGTAGTCATAGGGAGCTTGCTAAAAATGTGTACCTTGCAGGTGGTAAAAACAGTGATATAGCCAGAACTCAAAATCAAACTGTAGATTTATAAGGGAGAACGTGCAAAATTTAAAGGCGATGTGCTTATTTTCATACCTTCTAAGAGCTTGGCGGTTATCCCAAAGAATGGCCACAGCCATCTTCCGCTGTTGCCACGACCGTCCATATTTCGCAAAATGCTTTTCACAACCAAAACAAAAGCCGCGACACCAATAACCATTTTTGGTGTGCAAGCTAAATTTTTCGAACTCACAATGGCGAAATTTTCCAAACAAAATTGCATATTGGGACTTACAAAATATTAAGTGTGGAGGTTAAAAATGATTAGTAGTAAGGCCCAAGGTCTTTACGAGGAGTGGGGTCGCTCACAATGAAAGCTTTACGAAGTTTGACAGCTGGTTGTCCTGATTTTATTAAACTTTTGTTACCTTCCTACCTTAAATTGATTTTTTTCTTCAGGTAAAACTTATAAAGACAGAAGGGACCCGTTTAAGTCCCGCGATACTATAATAATCAATTTTAGTGTACTGGCTAAATTTTTCGAACTCACAATGGGATAATTTTCAATACAAAATTTAATATTGTGACCTAGATAATATTTTGTGTGAAGAGTGAAGGTTAAAAATGATTATGAGTAAGGCCAATGCACTGTAAATGGAGGATTGAATCCAACGATTTATGCAGAGCCAATCTAACATACCTATTCCTTTGCCACTATCACGTTTTGCACGAAAGACTCTACGTACCTTACGATCCCAGTTTTTCACAAGCACCGCAGAGGGAATATACTTTCAAATATCGGATCTCCTATAGGTATACGCTTCATTGGGAACACAGCCGAAAGTCAGTCTTAGTTGTCCCACTTTTGACAGCGGAACGACTCACAATGGATCTTTTAGGTCTTTGAGAAGACGTGATGAATTTTCTTCCATAACTTATCCCTTTATAACCAAATTTAACCGAAGTATGTACCTACCAACCTAGGTATCTAAGACGCACACTAACTAAGGGCTCATACTAATGGATTTAAGTCCTACATTATTATTGCTACTGCTACTTTTTGTAAGGCATAAATTGCCATACCTAATTAAAAGATCTTATGTGGAACCTGAACCGCTCTAAGAGCAGTATCAACAAACGGCCTTCACAAGCCCTCAATAAACTATTAACGTGAATAGATAGATACGGATAGGTAGTCCTAGCTATGTAAGGTTTATAGGTACGGTCGAAACCGGGTATAATAGCACTTCGCTTAACAAAGCAGAAACCGTTTAATGTCACACTTAGGCGAAGGGGCGAGGCCAATTGTCCCTTTTTCCTGACGTTCAAGGTCACAATTCGTTTCAAGTCACATTTTGTTGCCCGTTTGATGCAACATTACGTGGACTCGACTCTACCTACCTAGGTCTACTCATTCCGAATTGATTTCTACCTCAATTGTACCTTGGAACTTCGAAATATTGAAATTGGTATGTACCTACCTACACAACTACCTATGTACAGTGGCTTCGTATGTAACTATACCTACTCTAATGTTGCTAATTACGCTTCCATCCACTCTATCTTAAAATCAACGACGTTAATTGATTAACAAGGTCTTCGGTCTTGGTCTTGCATGATCTATTGCCTCTCCTATGGAATTCCACAGTAGAAACAAAAAAATAAATAAAACTAATTTCGCAATAAACCAAAGGCCCCCACTGTGGAATAGGAAATTTAATTTAAACCATCGCCGTAATCGAGAGCATAATTAACTTATTAAAAAAAAAAGTAGTCTCTGGTCTATGCCGGAAACACCACCACCATCACTCCACCCACACAGTAACAGGCCAGCTATATGTGCGGCACAATAGTTTATTGATAGTGCAATCAGAAGGGGGGCGGCATGAAAACTAAAAAGCCATGGAAACCATAAAAACAAAAAGAAAAGCTAAGCATAAAAGCAAAAACAAGGAGCGTATTCTTTACACATTTTTTTTCGCTATTGCTGCGGTATTTTAAACAACAACAACAGCAACGAACGGAACGCCGCACAAAGAAGGAAAGGAACAACAAAAACATTCACCATCCAACGGCAAAAAAAATAGAAAACAAAGCCCAACAACAACGGTAGTACTAACGAACGCACACACACACGCCAACACAGCCACACAGGCCCTGAGAGCACACTAAAAATTATCGTACTAACCAACGGAGCATTAAACCGGGGCCCGGCAAGAGACTATGTCTATACCCAGGCCAGGCAATGCCAACGGAATCGGCAAAAATTCCCAGCATGAAACCCGACCGCACCGCACAGTGGGATGTATGGATGGCCGAGTCGGCAGCGGGGAAGGCGAGGCGCCATATACCGAGGCAAGCACGAAGGAGGGAGACAAACTACCAGCAGCAGCAGCACTCGGCAGAAATGCCGCTTGCCTTCGCCACAAAAGTAGTTAGGTATACACAGAAAATTGGCAGCCCCCCAACGGCACCCCCTGCTCGCTGGCTACACTGTCCGAACCGAAGCTGTTCCTTATCAGCACAATGGGTTGCTTTTGGTTCCCTTATCATTTCGGCGTGTAACCCTTGTCAAAGTCGAGGGCCTGGTACATGTGCCATTGTCGTTATATAACAATAAATAAGACGTTCGTCCCCTCTGCCCGCCCATTCGTTCATCCCCTACGTAGGGAAACGCATCTCTCGACTTTCTATGTTGCCAACAGCGATGCGATGTGATGCTGTTTGAAAACTGATACACATCACATCGTCTTGACAACCACCGCGACGTTGTGTCTCGTTCGCTTGGTGTCGGAGGGGGGTCACCCTGCCAAACACCATTCAGCACCAGCATCCATCTGCCGGGCGGGGGTTCTCCTTCTCTGCAGACGCAGACACAATTCGATTTTGTTTTCTCGGCACAAACATTGTGCTGGCTGCATGTAGATACCTATTTCTTGCGCACAGTGTTTTAGGTTTTTGTGTTTCATCTGCAACTGCAACTAGTGGCGGGCATGTGGGTCCGCCGAATTTTTGTCCCCGGCTCTTCCGACTGCCAAAGTGTTATCACTCGCATGGAATGGAATGGTCACTGTTTACGATTCTTCTGCGCTGCGGGATGAGCGGAAGAGAGCGAGGCGGACACAGAGAGAGAGCTGATTGAGAAAAGATAAACAAAGTTCGCAAGTGGAAAGTGGCACTTTCCTTCATTTCTCCACCATTGTTTCACGCACAAGGCACAAGAAAGAAACAAAACTTCAAAATATGTAAGATGGGTAGGTATAGGTATACATTTCTGCTTCATCTCCAGACTTGGGAGAAAGATTTCAGGGCCGCCGTTGACCATCTGTGATCAGTGGCGATGGAGGCATGGTGGAATGGAACAGTCGACTTTTGAGTGAATCAAATATTTGCTGCTGTCATGTGCACCATGGAGTTTTCTTTTGTCGAATTGGCTGCGGCTCCACGAAACCGGATTAGCTTGGTTCAGGTAGGCGCTCAAAATTGGGACGCCTTTCAAATGTTTCCAATGTGATTGGCCCAAATCGACGGATGTCGGTGACATGTTCATGTTATTGTTGCCAATGGCGGGCTTGTTTAGTTCTTATAGTTTTGCAACTGGGGGTAACCAAATTTGGAACATATTGGGGAGGTTCTGAATGCCTAGTTCATTTCTGGATTTGTCTGGGCTAGGTCTCCGAACGCGTAGACTAGTCAATTTGAATTTTGACACTTGACACATGTCAACTTGGTATGCAGGCAGGATTTTCTTAACGCCTACCCCTCCATAAACGGTGACTCAAAAAAAAACTATTCGCGTGACAAATCTAGGCCGATAAAAGCGGAATACGAATCAAGTCAGTCAGCTGTCAGACTTACTAAAATGTATTCGCATTTATAAACAGACTTTGGACTCTTGGGACCTTTATGGACTTTTCTTAAAAGATGAAGAGCCTTATTTTTAAAAAAATTGTAACTACAGGAAGTTTCAATTGAAGGTTTGATTCATTGGCAGCGTTCATGTTGTATAGCGACGTGTCAAACCCTTCAAAATTACGTTTGGTCTAATTAAGTCTAAGTTTAGCAGAAAAATAAAAATAGTTGGCGCAGCAGGTCCGTAGGGACCATAGGCCTAGCCTTAAGTTGGAATTTGTGTTTTTTCGGGATTCGAACCCCCAACACACTAATCAATCAAGCCACTGCGCCAACACAGCAGAAATATTATATAGATATAAATAGGCGATGGGAAATATCCCCACGAAAGCCGTGGTCTGATGAAGATAGAAACAGCTCGCATACCAAGCGGCGCTGGAGGTAAGGACGTGCCCAACTCGAAGCCTCTACTTGTATGAGAACAATAATATCGGTTTCTCCAGGAGCAAAAGACAGAGCACAAGAAGTAGGAGTTAAGGTAAATAAAGCGCTGCTACCCTAGGAACGATATTCGGAACTCTTCGAAAAAGGTTTCAGGAACGTTTCAATGGAAAAAAGAGTCGAAAAAAGCTTGTAATAAGGCCTTAGGAACTAAATTTGAAAGGGAGTCACAGTCTGTGTTGATGAAAAAATAACTTCTGCAGACTTAAACGGTGAAGACTAGCGAAATTCAGCTGTCAGACAGAACGAATTATGCAATCTGGATGATGAAGCCAAATTTTCCGATCTTTAGTAAATGCCGTGAGATTTTGAGGTGATAAAAGGAATCTCAATTAAACTCCAAGCTCCTTTCTTGCAGTCCGATCTTATGCGATCGTCTCACAAACCTTGGATATTAGATTTGTAAAAACGTTCATTTTAGAGGTTTGGGCTTAAAAGTGGGAGCTGCATTTCAAGTGACAGTCAATTTGACATCCGTCAAATGATTTGTGCTCAGAATGTTTTGCCATTGCATCACAAATAGAACTACTTCGGAATAATGGTTGCAAATTGCACACATTTATTTTGAAAATCGTGGTTGAGTCGGAAAATTTATCGCCTGAACTGCCAGACTTTAAAGAGTCTTGTTTATCTAGCCATGAATAATTTTAAACCGCACTTCGCTGGTATACCTGCTTTGCCAATAATAACTAATCTTCAAGACGAACTGTTTAAGGTCGAAATTAGTTCGCCGTGCTCTCTTATATAGTTCTGTCAGATTTGTAATGAAAATTTGTAAGCCTGGTGGGTATTTCGGGGCACGACTGTAACGAAATCTTTGAATTTCTGTCATGCGGTGGTATTCGACTGAGAATTCTTTTTTTTTTGCTCTAGGTCACTTGTTATGTTCTATAGCCTGGTATGCTGCTCGCGCTTAGATTAAGCCCCATTACAAAAATGTCTCCAAAGATAAAATTAAGCAAAGCGGTTAAGCCAAGCAGTATACGCAGTTCAAGCTAAATTTGTTAGCCATTTAATAAAAAAGCTCTACAGAATTTGAGTAAGCGTATTAATGCAAATCAAATTTTTCCACAGCTAAATTTTGACAGATCAGGGAAAATATCGATATTCGCAAAAAAATTTCAAACGAACGCAAATTAACAGTACGCAGAATATGTAGTTACTTCAACACAAAGAAATTCGTTGTTGTCAATTTAATATCTTTAAGAAATAAAACATTTTAACGAGGAGTAGGTACCTGGAAGAGGTTTTCGAGTAGGGAGCTCTAGAAGTACAAATAAAGAAGAAAGAGTTGTAAATATGAATTCACAAGTACAGAAGGCATTTTCTTTCTTCGGTTTGTTGCTACAGCTATGACAGCTGCACTTATTACAACGTCTTCTCCTAACCGTTTTCTGTTCATGGTTGTTTTTCTTTTTAATATTCTAAGGGAAAACATGTACCAAAGTGATTAAACAGAGCAAGTCAACACAGTTTTTTTTTCACAGAACTGACAAAATTAAGCGAAGTGGTGGATTGAACCATTGGAGAGAGGTTTAATTTTAGCTTTCCTGGAACAGCTTTGGTATGGAAAAGCAATCTTTTTCCGATTTCAGAGCACTTCTGCGAATCGAGATTTTTTCTTGAGTTTGAGTTTGACAACTTGTGGAGTTTGTAATGTTTTCGTTAAATTGTTCAACTGCAAAGAAAGGAATTTCATCGGGGGGATCTATTTTTGTTTAATATTCTAATAAAATGTTTGAAACTCAATTGGGCGCAAATTTCGAGTGATTTATACTACATTTACACCATCACGCAATTTTGCACGAAACGTGAGAGAGAGATCCGTTTTTCCACAGTCAATGTTAGTAAAGGAGTAAGAATGAGATCACAAATCAGACGCCTTAGGTGTCATGGATGTGCTGCCCATAATTATAGATACGTAAAACGGAAATGAGCACAAGTTCCGGGGAATATAATATCTGTAATCACTTGAAAATATTTCTATTTCTGATTTAAAACATGTGAAATGAGAGCGATTTTAAGTTTCAGTAAATTAAACCAAAAATACATCAGCCAGTTACACGAAATTAATAAATAATTGTCGGTTCATCACTTCCGGAAGGCATTCTGTTTTTTAGGAAAACGAAAATTAGTGAGCCGTCGCTATTAAAATATCAACGTGCAAAGCTTTCCCATAATTCCTACCACGTAAACAAGATGGCCGTCGAAAAAACGTGTCACGGTTTTTTGAGTGTTAACCGTACAGTATATTGACATCTCTTTTAACCCCATTTTACTCCTGTGAGGGAGAGGGAGACAGACAGAGGCAGTTTGCTGTTTGGTTTGCTAAGAAAAGAAACCCATAAATGAAATGTCAAATATTTATATAGGAAAGGTTTGATTACCTCTTTTTTGTTTTGTCAAATAGGTATAAGTATCAGTGATAAAAGATCGTGGGTAATTACCCATTTCGTGGGCATTTTGCCTTTCAAAATAAGCTAAAAGGGCGAAAAAGGACATTTTTTATCTCTCAGCATAACAAAAATAGTGTATTTTGATGTTTTTTAACGCCGGCATTGACAGAAAGTTAAATTTAGGGTATTTTTGATAATCGTCGTAGGCATTTCAGTCCGAGAAGACTGTACCACTTAAGACAGTTTGGTTGGTTTGTAAGAGTGGGTTGCCATAAAAATATGTTGCACACCTTAATTTTTGACAGATGGTCGCACATTCCTCGTATTTGCATTTACCAAATAACCTTCCGGTTTGCTCCCTACTTTCTTGTAAGGCCTCCGCTGCAGGGAATGCATTCGCTACCTTATTGTGGAAAGCCCCTCAATGAAAGTAGTCACCTACTTACTTTCAATCGCCAAATCTTCTACTTATATCAACTGTCATGGTTTCAACTCCGTTGAACAAACACAAATTCCTTGAAACAGCTTCCGACCGAACGTACACAAGCCAACCAACATGAATCCTCAAGATTTCATTGAATCCCTGATTAACGAAACCTCCATTGATCCTCTTAAATTATGGAAATGGAAGACGTACCCTACCCTAACCCGAACACACCATATACCTATTTCAGTTGAGGCAAACCCAAACATTTACCCAACTTGCAGCCTCTGATGTACGTACAAACGAATGCCTTATGTACACATCTATACCTATGTCTAATGAGATTTAACCAAAAAAAAAAAAAGGAGCGTTCGTGCCCGGGAGCAAAAAAAGTTTCTGCGAAAAAATCAACCCAAGAAACAACACTCTAATTTCCAATATACATAGCTACGTGTTTTGGTTGTTGTTGTTGCTGTTTTTTTTTTATCTCTTACCACCGAGATACATAGCCAACTTCATTTGTAACTATATACACGGTGTGTATGTATCCCCACAGAAATACCTTTTCAGATCTTTTCACCCAGGACAGGGAAAACTGAAGGCAAGTGTAAGCCGAGGTGGTGGAGCAAGGAGTTGGTAGGTAGGTATACCCAAAGAGAATCGTGACTGACTGCAACTAGCGCTATATACCTAGCTACGTTCACCTGGATGCGAAACAGGTATACCTACATCCATCCGAATCTATTTGTATAGATACTCCAAATATTTGAGATTCTAATGGTGTATTGGGAAAAGAAACTTTCCCATCCCAAAGCAGCAGCGTCGGAGATGAAGAAAAAAAATTAAATGAAATATGTATGCGAATATAAAATTGCGTATAAGCAGCATTACGTCATTTTTGGCATAGCGCACATTACTAGTAGGTACATACAAACTTGTGGATAGATACGGCGTATCTATGTACACATGTTACCCCCTCCGAACGGTCTGTGTATGTACGTTAACACCACGGCCATGGAGTGTACAGTTTATGTGCATTTGTGCATTTTTAGTGCCCTATACAATTTTTATTTCTCAAATTTATTATTTCAAGCTGCGCTCTGTTTTCGTTTTTCCAAAAGTCTACAATGTACAATCGGGTGGTTGTTTGACTTTATAAATAGACCCGATTGCAGTGGGAATAGTTCTTGGGGTCGAAAGTGAACGTCAACGTCAACTACCACACGTGGGAACATAAATGTTCGTGCATTTGACTCGTACATAGAGGCACGTGGGAGGATGTGTTAGCATTTGCTTTCCATTAATTTGTTCAATAAATTCGGAAATTCGTTTTCAAACAAATCAAGTTCGAAAGATTATTGAATAAGTCATTCCCGATAGGGACTCGATTAACTGCTTTCAGCGCCATTCACTTTTAGCGAGCGGCGACTAGGTAAACTCTGTTTGACAATTCTTCTTCCAAAATGGCCGATTGGGGGGGAACTTACCTTTTAACGAGTCTTAAGACTGATGGACAGAGATTTTGGGTGTGGATGGGGAGTGTGATGGCCGCCATGTTGTCAGGATTTAACAGGGGCTATCCGAGAGATGGCGTTTTGCATATTCACTGCTTTGGTGACGGGTAGTTCCCTCTGGAACTAGACATGATCGATGAAAGCTTCGTGATCGTGATAAAGAAGTGAAGACACTTCTTTTTACCTATGACGTTGACTTTCTATATTATTGGCTCGGAACACATCTGTGGAATCACGCCGAAGGCGCTATGTGAAGTATGCTATGCCCGGACCCGGTGGTATTCCGAATAAGGCAGATAAAACAGAGGCTCGAAAATGACCAGACCTATTTATTGCAACGACGAAATGGTTCCTTGAGGTGGGGGGCTTTCTTAAACTATGGAGACTCCAACATCTGGTTTTGCTACCAAAATATGTCAAGTGTCAAATAGATGCAATGGAAGTAATCCTGGAATCATAAACGGCCAGCGGCTGCTCGAGGTGGCTAAGGGAGTTTTGTGTGAATTCAGAAAGTCGAGTTTTGCCTTCATAAAGGTGGTAGTTGATTTGGTTACTGAAGCAATGCAGTGGAGAAGATGAAGCGGGGGAATGCAGAAACATCGTTCGACTTTGAATTTGGTAAATTCTTGTCAGAAGGGAAAGGCAGAACCTACAACCTTCTGAATATAATTACATATAAACGATAGGTACTATACCAAGGATGACGTTAAGTGTACAGCGATAGAGTCCGTTTGAGTAGAACCTATGTCCATTGTTTGCTTCGCTGTTGAGTCCGCTGCTTCAGTGAGCATTATTACTTACTTACTTAAGGCGGCGCTACAGTCCGGGGTTGACCTGGGCCAGTCAGCATTCGGCTCAGATAAAGTAGAACATGCGGAGCAATCATACTGTTTCAATGAAGTCGTGCTTTGCAGAGAAAAGAGTAAGCCCGCAGATTCTAAAAACCCAAATGTTGAGGTCAAAAGAAGACTGGCTGCAGCTTTATTTCTTCATAACGAGCTTAAAAGAAACAACTCTTTGGCCAACGCGGCTCCTATAGCTTCCTCGTTATTCAGTTGTGCGCGCCACCAAAGGTGTCATCGTCCTCTGGAAAGTTGCTTCTAAGGGTGGACTTAAAAACCCGTCAGACTGGTTGACCATACGCTGACGTTCCATTGCATAACTTGAAATCCATTTTGACAAGGCCTACATCGCTGAAAAGCAGCGCGTAAAGTTCATCGTTGAATCTTCCCCACCAAACCAGTTTTGTTTGCTTTCTTATGACAACTGTTGACATCTGTCAACTATCGACTGAAACGCTTTCTTCCAGAATGTGTATGCTCTACTAAAAGTAGATCAGCCAAGTTTCGGACTATGAAGTTCTAGTCCTGGCAAAAAATTTAAGTGAACCGCAATCGAAATACAGATTGGACGGAAGATAGGTACCTCGAACGTATTCCGGAAATCAAAAATTCACACGAACTTACGAGAGATAACAACGATTGCGTCACTTGAATTAAAAAAAAGTAAAAATCAAAATACTATACCTACTCGCGTAGATAGGAACTATACCCAACCTAATCGTGTCTAAACTGTAGTTCCCCACTAAACATACACTGCACATACGCAATTCCGGAAGAGGTTAAAGTCCTACAGTAGAAGCGCTCCATTTGTGGTTAGGAACGGCATGACCATGATTGATAAAAATGTGCGCCCCATTATGTTTCATCTTTTACATCATGTTAGTCCCTAAGTGGCTGGTAAACAAAAGGATGTCAATTAATCCTTTATCAATTAGTCAACAAACCAAACAAGAAACAGCGTGTGAAGCGAACGACAGAAATGCCAAACTAATGACGCATTTAGCATAGCTATAGGTTTACATTAAAGCAAGATTGTTTATTCTTGTAGCAGACTGGACAGGCTTTCAAATAAACATTTGGAGATGATAGACTAATTTGTTGCGCCAAAGATGCAAGGCAGGTGTTCACACGAAAATGTCGTCAAACCATTTGTCTGCCATATGACATTTTTTATTCATTTTTATCTCCCACCACACTTTGAGGGACTTTTTTTTAATTAACACAAACAAAGTTGGAATAGTGTTCGTAAAGGAAATAAAATGTTCCGTCAAAACAAAAATAAACCCTTCCCGTCTGTGCGATTTGTTGTCCTGACCTAGAACATTAGCACGGACGAGCTCGCAGCTCGAAAAAAAATAAGAAACCAAAATGATAATGATAACGTCATTTGAATATGCAACAACACATAATTTTTAACAGAACAAAAATTCACCGTGCTCTACATTGTGTCAGGCGTCAGTGGGAAGTTTCGACCTTTGAATTCTGAGAAATCACACAAAGTATTCGAAAAACATATGCCGACGGAGTTGAAGGTCATCATTGGGTACATATACATTACCATTGCGCATACGTCACGTGTATATTCGTTGCGAATGTGGTAGCGTACCTATTGTAATTCTGATTTTAAAAGTTGTTAATAAATTCTGTCAAAGAAAATATCTGTGCACTGACTGTAGGTATATTACACTAGCACACAAAAAGACGCAAAATTAAACGTCACTGAACGAAATGTTATAAAAAGATGATTCAACTGATTGGCTGAATACAAATGCCTTGACAAATAACAGAACCAGTCGAATATCCGTCGCATATAACATTCTATGCAAAATAATTTTACGCACATTATATGTTTTGTCTTTGAACTGTCAGCAGCAAAAGATCGCCTTTCATTTACCAATAATGGGCACATTTAAAAATCTAGTTGTCTTAAAGAGTCTGGATGTACTCTGAACACAAAAACCACACTGCTTCTACATTGTGGTTGACGTAGAAAAGAACTGGGTACGTCATTTTTCCTATGTCAGCCACATACGAACTCTCAACTTAGTGGTACCTACTCAGTCGTGAATTTCTTGACAAGATTCGTTGGCTACCCTTGCACAAACGTCAACTGAAAAAAAAACTGTCCATGTGACCGATCTGGGCCAATCAAATCTGAGAAACTTCTCGGTAGTCAGTCAGCTGTCAAAATTACTAAACTAGATTCTGAACGTCTCCAATGTTGACAGCACGAACCGCAAACTTAGCAAGTACTTCTGTTGTTGTTGTTAACCCTCTCTTGACTGGCCTATTCCTTTAAAAGTAGACGACATCTCTCATATCGAAATACATACATGAAACATGACTTCGATGTGCTACACGATGTGCATCTACACATGTTGGCAACCTTTGTTTCATGGCCGAAGTATTTCACAAATCGGTGTCGCAAAGTCACGATAAACGCTGACCTGGGCCGTAGACTGTTTACAAAATCAATTCTGAAACCGGTCTCCCCCTTTGTGTCACGTGCATGCAAGGTCGCCATCGAAACAGTGATACAATTTATTACCAAAGAATGTGTGCATTCGTACATTATATACTCAGTGTAAGCATCCATACCAACCCTCCCTTGTCTCTTCGAAGAGAACAATTGTTGAAATATCAATCACCCTCTATTTCCCCTATTTGTGCATATATACCCAATAAAAGTAGTAAATTGTAATTACGCTTCTGGAAGATGAAATTTGGCAACCCTGACATTCCATCTCGGACTTGTGTGTATCCATTAGAGTTTTCTCTCAAAATAT
The DNA here is from genome assembly GCA_948293265.1 of Cheilosia impressa. Lineage (NCBI taxonomy): Eukaryota > Metazoa > Arthropoda > Insecta > Diptera > Syrphidae > Cheilosia > Cheilosia impressa. The sequence goes on from OX411882.1 coordinate 4,575,143, forward strand.
GTTTTTTTTTTTTCTGTTTTATGTACCCACATTATTTTTTTTTTATTCTGCACTGCCCCGACCTCAATTAGCAGCAGCCGCAAGCTACAACACACTCACAGCCATTAACTATATCCATACACAGCGAGCAAATAAACCTGTATTATGTTTATTATTTATAAATAATAACTGTAGTTGGCAGAAAATGTGTTTATTTTGTTGTTCTCTTTTCTGCTAGATTTTCTAAGCTTTCCCATTTACAGCTCGTACGTGCTCGTTTTCGTTTCTAGTTTTTCTTCTTAGATTTCTTTTACCGATTAAGAGTACATAATGTAAAATGAAGAATCAACAACTTCTATTTTGTTGAGTGGATAGATAAGCTCTACATCTACATACACAACACATACCTATACCTCGCATTTGGCATTCCATTTGATTGATGGGTGGAAGGGGGAAGCGGAAGAAGGAGGAGGAGGGAACATGGTCCCACTTTATAATACTTTTCGTTTTGGGCAAAGTATTATTATTTTACACAAATATTACTCGAAAAGCAAAGCAATAAGGAATTTACACTTGTAGGACTGTTATTTGTGATAAAAGAAAAATGTGTACCTATAAAACAGAAGGATAGGTAGGTAGATATACCTAAAGATAACTCAGGCTTGATGGATTTTAATGCAAGTGACACCCTCAACCTTCTGGTCTGCATTCCAAGTTAAACAACTGCAACTTTGACAGCTGTCAAAATGAAAGTTTACCGGCACGAATGTCTTTTCAATAGCAAATAAATTAAACGCACATTCCATATATCTTTAGGCATGACAAATCAATTTCAAACTCACAAAAAATTGACGTCCAACTATGTAGGTATTTGCCAGAGTTTTTTTGTACTAGATTTTTTAATATAAAGTTTGACATTAACTTGACTCTTGACGTGCCGCTAATCATCTATCGGTCCATGAAACACGGGCATCATTAAGAGAAGACGTAAATGTCAGTAAAAGTTGTGTGCGTTGACAGCGAAACCAAACCCCACTTTTGCCAGTTGTTCTTTTGGTTGAATTTTCTCTCTTTGAGCTGTCAAACATTTTTTAATGATTTATTTTATTTCGTTTTGAACTGGGAAAGCGTCCTTGGTAAACGAAGTTTATAAATTTAGACAAATGATACAAATGATACAAAATGCTGACCCTAAACTGGGGCGCAGTGTCAAAAAGTTTAGCTTGATGATTAACAAGCCTTCTGCTTAAATTTGTTGACGTTAAAGCTGCTTGCACTAACATTATTTTTCAATTTAGCAAAGCGTTTCCCCGAGCAGTAGATAGGAACCCACTTGGCACTATATTTTAACAACAATCGTCTCGGACATCGGACTAGGTATACATAAAAATATCGCCACTGTTGTTTTTAGCTCCTGCGGTGAATAAAATGAAACTCATTTTCGTCAACTTCCTTTTTGACAGATCAAGGAAGAGTTTTATTTGAATTCTTTTCACGTTTATGTTTTATGCGAATATTTATGCCCCTATTATCGTTAGCGAGTCGAACAAAAAAAAAGGCGAATGTGACTTATTTGTATTATGGTTAGCGAATTGAACAAAATTCATTCGCCTGAACTGTCAAACCGCTGGCGAATTTAAAGTCGCCTTATTGCGGTTTGCGAATTTATGAAAAATCATTCGCCTAAAACTTCAAATTTTGGCGAACAAAACTATTGGGTGAAACCTGAGGCGAATGTAACTTATGAATGAAAATTCAAGAAAAACGTATAAAACCCATTCAATTCATATTTCTACATACATATACAACAAAACCTAGCTATAGCCAAAGGGTTGGTACAATTTGGAGCTTCAAAAAAATCCAATAAAGAATATTTTATATTTAAGGCACACAAATTTTTCATTTTGAATTCCTTTTTTGTTGACATAAATGTTCGAATTGTCGTTTTGGTGCTGTCATTTTGGTTTTTGTTATATAGGTAGCCTTTGATTTCTAGGCGAATGAATTAATTCGCCGACAATAATCGTACAAGGCGAATGTTTCGACAACTGATTCGATTTACGCGAATAATTCGACTCGCTAACGATAATAGGCCTACAAACCTCCACTTACTTTTGAGCAGTGTTCGTTTTGCGCTCTCATTCTCAACATTTACAATCTCAATGTCAAATTTTAAATGTGAACACACATCGTTTTGTTTATCTAACAAGAACACATACCTCCTACCTAGTTACAAACTATTGGCGCAAATTTTAAATCGTGAAACCTAATCAAAGTCGCATGTAGGTCTTTAGTATGTATGCCTAAACTGCCACACATGCACACATCTGTATGTATGTAAGCATATGCTTCTAATTATAGCATTATTCATTCATACATATTTGATTTAGTAATGATGAGCAGATGGAGTCGCCTCGCTGTCACGTCTGTTGCCAGGGGGGAAGTGACGTGCGCCTGTTGTAAATACCAAAAATTTTATTGCAATCCAATTGCTGAGTGCTCCCTCCTCGTGTTCACTCTTTATCTATTGTCAGTTTTACACGTGATACACACCAACAGACAGCCGCAACGACAACGCAGCACGCTCGAATTAACCGGGGCCTTTCAACCTTTCAACGGGCGGCAAACAGAGCGAGCCATCCAGCTAGCGCTTACTTATCGTATCGCTCTCGTGACACGGCCACAGGCGGGTACCGTTCCTCTTCCTCCTAACCTCACTCCACCGAAATGTAGTTGTACAGTCTGTGTACCTACCTACTTACTTTTTTCTAATTTTTGTTTCCTTTGCTCGTTCGTAAGCTTTGCTGTCGTGCGAAGGAGAAGGCCAACATACAAAAGAAGAATGTTTTCAGGTCATTAATTTCGTTTTATTATCAAAAATACATAATGTGCAGCCGCAGTATATAAATTGCCATTTTTATGTACATAAACATCAACATCCGTTCCATTGAACTGCCATCACAATTGGCTGAGTGAGAGGGAGAGAGTTGGCGCGCTCCACACGAAAACGAAATGGTGTGCGTGGTTTACATAGAAATTCGTATTTACTTTAAATGCTGAGTTATGCGGTGTTTGGGGGGATATATTGGGAAAAGGTTACGTACCTGGTTAAAGTGATAATTATGGTGATTGTGAATGAACCCACCACCACCACCACTTTCTTCGATCGTTTGTGACGTCTTTGTCAGCTGTCGCTGGCGGCCGATTGATTCGAGTTGAAGTGAGTAATTGCAATTGGCGCCATCTAGTTATACAAGTGTAGTGGTTCTCTTTGCTCAATGATTGCGTATTATAATTTGACGCTGAATTTTTATGGCCCATAATAAATTGTTAAGTGCTGGCAATGTGTAGACAAAATATGCGAGCAGGTAGCCCAGGCAGTTTGTCCTTAATGAAACGTTCAACGATGGAGTTGCCATCTTTCGTGGTTGTTAGACAGAAAATGATAGGTAACTTTGTGTGTGTTTTTTTTTATCAAGGTTAATAGGGTACCAAATTTATGCTTAATTATTTATTTGGCTAATTGACACATTTGTTGTTTTTTTCCGTCTCAATTTGGTGATCGACCATAATTAGCCAAATGTGTAATTTACTGACAATTTAAAATATGTTCACGGCAAACTAGAAGGTTAGAGCAGCCATTTTGATAGTTGTCTTGTAACATGACAGATTCAAGAAAAATTACATAATAGCTATGCCTATACCATTTGTTAACAACAAAATAGAAAGTTTTGCAAATTGCTAGTTTTGAAGACTGGATACAGGTTAGTTATGTAAATGTGCTGACAGAAGAGACCAATAGATACCTGTCACACTTAGGATTAGGACATAAACCTATTTGAAGAAAAAAAAAAAAGATTTTGTGTATCCATTCCGCGCAGTGTTTATGACAAAACCTTTTAAAACAGCGCATGATATACGTTACCGCTGTCAATTGAAGAATTGGTCATAATATGATCAATACAGTCCATCCAAAAGAGAGAGAGTGCGGTTTGGCTTAGCTGTCAAACTACTGTCAGATTTACTGAAATAAAACACTCGTGGGGGCTAGGTTATGACTTGCACAATGCAGTAATTTATATTTAAAACAATACAGATTGACAGGCCGTTTACAAATATAGTCAGGTAATGTATAGATCTGCAGGAAAGTTCTGTCAAGTCGTGGGAAAATTATCTCCCATTCATTTTATTTCTGATGTGATATGGCTTAGGAAATGGGTCCTAATGTCATGCCGTCAGAACTCCGAAATGGGTCCTCGTATCATCATTTCTGATGACATTCAAACTAAGAACATGCTGTCAGAACTCAGAAAGTGGGCACAGTTTTTGACTGAACTTGTCTGACCAAATTTTCCCTGAACGCAAAACAAAATTAGTCGTTAAGTTCACTTTTTAAACGTCGGCCACATTTAAGCTAGAATTTCGATCCAGCCGAAAGCCCTGTAACTAGTGTTGTAATTTATTTTTATTAAATATTGTAAATTAATTTTACTAAAATATTAATAATAATAAATTTAGAACGTCGCTAGTCTGATTGAATTGGAAAATATTTATATAAACATTTTATAGCAAAACTCCGCGCCAAGGACTACATCCCAGACCTTGGTTGGTTTATGTGGCTATTTTTCCGGTCTCCTGTCAAGGGAAAATCACAAATAGCGATTGAACGCTGTCACATCAGAATCACAATTGAACGCTGGCTGTGAGCCAACAAGACCTGTAGATAAACAGGGAGAGGTATGTTAAAGAAGCTCAAAGCCAGCCTGTGGAGTTTAGAAATTTGATGGTGTTTTTGAAATAAATGTGCGGTGTCTGGTTTTAACTAAGAAGAAAATGAAACATTCAAGACCTTAATCAGTCCTGATTTATTTTACTGAAACATGGTTTTGAAAGAAATAAAGCTGTTCTTAGCAGTTTAGGGAGAAAAATTCGAAAAATACTTCGTCCCGTTTGATTAGAGAGAACAATTCGTCGTAACATACTTCGTCCCGTTTGTGGTAACAGTTTGGAGAGGAGACAATTCAACCACGAGCTATACGAGTCCGCAGCGACGTTATCCTTGTAAATGGAACTTCATGTTGGGCATTTGAGATTAGCTGGGATATTTAAATGTACAAAGAGTGGGTGTACTTCAACGCTAGGACCCGAAGAGTCTTCGGTTATAACCCAGTTTCTGCTTGATTTCCTAAATTACTTTTTTGACTCCACCATATTCTCCCTAAAAGAAGAGACCGCGCAACAGGGTCCACCCTTGTATACTAAAGCAAAATCGAACAGTTTTCCTGTCAAAACAACATTCGGGAAGGCAAGGTCCAACAGCATATTTAAGCTAAGCGTAGAACGCTGCTCGATCTAAACTAAATTTTAGCTGTTCTCCAACTTTTCTCTCCAAACAACAGCTAAAGTTCTAGCTAAATTTTGACATAGAGTACGCAGTGGACAAGTGTCAGTGAAAACAGGTGTTCTTTGACAAAAATTTCCTTCAAAAATTTAGATCTCTCTTGTTTCAACTATGTATTTCTGATTCTAGGTACTTCTCGTCCATGTAAAAATTAAAAAAGCTCATCCTTGCATACTTTTCCGCAACAGAACAACAAATACACAAGGATCTGTCACAATTTAGCTTGAGAAAATGTGCCGACCCATTAAATGGGCACGATAAATTTTGACAGACGCAGGAAGTACATTCTGAAACAAAAGTTTGATTATTTAGCTCGAGCTGCTAAATGGGTTCGCTTGAATTTAGCTCAACTCAATTTTAGAGAGAATTTTGTATGGGAGCGAAAATTTAGCTCGAGCAGCGTACTAAGCTATAGGAGACGAATTACAGTGCAGGGCTGTTATACGTTGTTAGGTTTGTCTCGAAATCATTGTGGTGAGCTCACATTTGCTTTGTGGCAGAACTGCAATCGCAACAAGGGCTGTCGTTTCATAATTTCACTGAATAGTACGACTATATAAGAAGTTTTTTGGGGAGTACCGGGGAAAAAATTAAGAACTTGTTTTTTTTTGTAACAGGTTTTCCAATTGGACGGGTTGATGTTGGCTGCCATATTGTTTATTATTCAGTCGCTAATGCAAAATCACTATGGCAAGTTACTGAATTTAGCAGAAATTGCAAACGATAAACTTTGTTATAAAAGTTCGCAAACTTAGCGTGGTTGCATCAATTTTATGGAAAACGTGGTGGCCCTTCAAATTCGACTCTCCAACGTTCGATGGCCAAATTCGAGACGAACATTTCGGTAAAAAATCAGCCATAAATTTGGATTAGGTACCCGATCCATGGCACTGTGAGAAGCCGCGGCACAAAATCTTAATAAAACATCAAGAACGTAAAATTTGTTTTTCAATTTACTATACCTATAGAGAAATAGAAATGTAAAGACAAGTGAAAGTAGGTAAATCATAAACCAACCGGTCGAGTAAAAATAGGAGTACAATAATTTGTCTTTGATTTGGAGTACGGCGGACGAAAAAGGAGTACAATACTCCTATTGTAAAGTACTTTTGGCAGCGCTGCTATCGACCACTCGGACATCCTTCGATAAGTACTCTCAACCGGAACCATAATTATTTGATAGCTACATACGAGTATATGTCGTATGAGGTATGACGTATGACGGATGCAAACACACCTCTAGATGTCATTTCTCCGCTGTCAGAGTAGAGTTAGTTAACACATTTCAGTGGGTAGATGTCATTTCGTCGCTGTCAGAGTAGAGTTAGGGAACACATTTCAGTGGGACCAGTTTTAGTTTCGACTCTAAATTTTAGTAGTTCACAATACAAATCACTATACAAATTTCGCAATTCTGAGCTTCCGAAAATTTTAAGTCGAGGTTAAAATTTGTTATTGGTACGGCGCAGTGTCTATAAATGGTTCCAAATAATTAAACCACTCATTCCCATTCTGTTAGTAAATAATATACACATTTATAATATTACCTAACTCGTAGCCATTTTATTTTATGGGAGATCGTTGAAATTTTACAACAAGTTTAATGCCGAATCTTGCTGCCTTGTGAAACTCCTTTTGAAGAAAACAAAAAAGAAAACCTGTCTTGCTTTCTTATCAACATTTTATCTCCCAAAGTTTCCCCATTTCCCGCACGCCATTCAACTTCCCCTCAAACTTTTGCAATTTTCCGAATCACCCGTTCATACAAAATAAAAAAGAAAACCCAGTACAAACTGAGTATGAGCTCAACAATAACAGGGTGTGTGCGATTCCATTGCAGCGCACATCTTACCATTACCGACTCCATCCACCATCCCCCCTGCAAGAAAGCGACCATCGTCGCGAGATGATGAATGATTTGAGTTGCATATCGCATAAAAGTGAACGGTCTCGGGGCACCCTCCCACATATATATATATATACGTTCCGACAGTAAGTATGTCGAATCACCAACAACAACAACAAAAGTAATGAACTCACAGCTATATACTGCACCCACACACTTCATGCATATAGGAATAGGTATGTTACTGTGTAGTGTTTGTTTTTATCATGAAATTCAGGCATTGTGGGTGGATGCGTAGGTGGAAGTGGGTAGGAGCAAGTGTCGAGCTTCCACTTAGTGCTCTAGCGTACCAGCCACAGCAGCGGCAGCAACAGGGGCACCACCACCACCATCGCGCACTATTTGTATTATTTTTGTAAATTTTGCAAATGCTTATATTATATGCGGTCTCACCGCATAACGATGATGTATTGCAATTTGGAGCGTTTTCGCTGCCATTTGTTATTATTTCTCGCAGCGAGCAGTGTCAGTCCGAACGAGAAGAGAATGCATAGTAACAAACAGTTCGGCGAAGATTGGAAATAGTTTATTACTTTTCCAAAGAGCAATAAATCGTTTTCTGTTAAAAATAAACGACTTGCTAGAATTCGCTACATAGATGGCGCGCCACAAAGTCGCTCTCCTTCCATTGTAGTTGGGCGGTATGTACAAAGTTTTACTGAAAGAATGGATCGGCAAATTGTTGGTGTGGCTTCCAACATTATATAGTTTATTGAAATATCAATTGTTAGGCTCCAAAAGTCAATAATGGCAGCGTGTATGACAAGAAAGTCGAAAGTGGTTACCTAAAGCCGGCTAACAAAAAAGTTGAGCCCATTTCATTACAATTTGTAAACAAATATTGTACCCACGGTCAATTCACAGTGGGAACGTTCAAGTATCTAGTTTAGTAAGTCTGACAGCCCTCTAACTAGATGCACCTCGGTTTTGATTGGGGGAAATCGGTGAAATGAGGAGCTGTTTCATTTGACGTGTATGGAGGGGTAGCCGACGAATCTACTCAAGAAATTCGTGACTAAGTACTAAGTTGACAGTTCTCATATGTAGCTGACGCAGAAAAAGTGACGTTCCCGACCAAGCTAGTTTTTGCGTTCAGGTAACATCTCATCCAGACCAATCTAGTCGACTTAAAATAACTTGATTCTTGAATGCGGCTTTGAACTTTGAAGCGACAATTACACCCGCAATTTAACTTTAGTTCTATTTTCACCGTAAAAAATGGCGACATTTTCAAATGATAAAGCTATTTGATTAATAGGAGCTGCGACTTTAACATATTGCAATAGCATTCCATTGACCTAGGCATCTAACACAAAACATTCTTCTAGTTGGAACGGCTGGGAAAGCATTAGCGCCAGAGCTGGTTAAAAAATGGCATTTAATTTTGACATATAATTTATTGAAATCGAAAACTGAAATGTGTAACAAGATTTACAGCCCGATTCTGCCGTTGTGAGCAGGGATCCCAGGTAACAAAAAAGTCCCCCTTTTTTAACACCCTTTTTTAACACCAAAACGATATTTTGTTTCCCTTTTTCAAAAATAAAAATCCCTTTTTATCCCCCAAAAACAAAAAAAAAAAAACCCTTATTTAAGTTTTATTTGAACATTTTCCTCCTTATTAATAAACGCTGCCTTAAAGTTATCAACTCGTTATTCAGAAGATTCATCAAATTTTAACGCTATCTGATGTCTACTAGCTAACTAACTTGTGCACATTTTTATTAATACGGGGGTTAATGTTTTATTTAAATATCTTAGAATTAAGCACACACAAAAATAATAGAAACGCATTAATTTCAGTCAGTATTATGAAATACTAATAAAAAACAAAAGACATCGATATGACATATGAAACGCCAAATTATGAATGCATTGAACATGAAACAAAGTCTTAAGTGAGACGTTACGTGGGCCCATCTAAGATTATGATCATTTAATGAGTTTTAAAAATAGTGTAGTCTTTCGAAGACTTTAGTTCTATAAAATGTTTTTATCCCCTTTTAAGATTGTTTGGCCCCCAAAAAAAAAACCTTCCCCCTTTTTTACCCTTTTGTTTGAAAAAATTGACAAAATTGGGATCACTGGTTGTGAGGTTGATTCCCTGTGACTTTGTGAGGTTGGTTTTTGGTTGTGATTCGATAACAATTTTTCGTATTCTGCGATAATGCAAATTCACCCCATAATGGTAAGATTTTAATTACACAAAATTCTTGTTTTTTAAATGCGAACTTATAACAGAATTTTGTTAATAATACAGAACAATGATGTTTTGGACAAAATAAGCGAACTTTCGAGTTCCGACAACAAATACATTTTTTTATGAACGCAAACAAAGTATTTATTAACAACACCTGACAGAAATTCAATTCCCCACGTTCCTTTGTTTTGTTATGGAATTATCTATTTTTTCCGAAATAAACGCTCAACTCAACCTGGAACTAAATGGAATGGAAATAGTGAAACAGCGCCATCACATGCAATTATCGTCACTTTTTGTCAGCTTTTATGAACTATGACCGATATTGAGTGTTGTGACCTGCTCCATGGAAGATCACAATTTCAATTGTTTTTGTGAGCCTCACAAGTTGTGAGTTTGCTGTCAGAATACGAAAGCCTTGCAAAATCCATTTTACCTCACGTTGTGAGTGTCTTGTGACTTGTGAGGTTTGCCAAAATCGGGCTGTAAGTTCCTCTATTTCATTTGCTTGATTTTAAATTTCGTTGACGAACTTTATCGCCACTTTAATTTGATTGTCTCAACAGTTGAATTTTTCCCTTATTTTTTTTCAATCTGCATTTTTGATTGAATAAAACTCCCTTGATATTGATACATATGTCTGACAATTTGTGCTAGAACTCTAGCGCAAATGATTAAATGTCAGTTTTTGTATACGAGTTTGACACGCAATTATTCATCTAGCGGTCACCGAACCACGTGCAAATTGTTTGAAAACCTTCACAGTATATGTGGTGTCAAAAATAGTTTTCAGGACATAGGTACAATACTTTGCACACTACTCTTAGAATTAAAAACGACTAAAAGCGAGAAATTCCAATGCTTAAAATTATCGGGTTGCGTTGGATGAAATTGACATTCTGCTCAGCCTTCTTTCTGTAATAGCTTTGTTTTATTGAATGTCTACACACTGTCAAACAGAAAAACAAATCAGACTGACATAACCCGAATCAGACAGAAAATTATGTAAACATTTGTGATTAAGGGCCGGTCTGTTCACAGCTGCTTAAATCCGTTTAACCCATGACTTTAAATCAACGACCGTCGCAACTTTCTCATTCTTTCAATACTTTCTCCAATGAGTGTCTCAATTTATGGGAGCTGTCATCGGCCGAAAATGTTGAAAATAATCTTACTTTATCCTTCGCATCTTTTATTGTGTTGGGGAACGTTGCTCTTACATTCAATAGACTGCGTGTAGTATTCTATGCATCTGTCAGTTTAAAACGTCTACGAAACTGAGGAGACACATTTTGTTTGTTCAGTTTACTCCATCTTGAGTAATGTATAAGTTTATTGCATTATTTGTATTTTTTCCAAACAATATTGTATAAAGACTTGTTTGTATATAGCACGCATTCCTAGTCCTTAAAAAAAAATTTAACAAACGAAATTCAAGAAAGTCATTGGCTTACACTCATAAACCGCGTAAAATCGGCTGGTTATCGTTTTCTTTGGTTAACTAATCAGTCCACTGATCCTCTGGTTAGTTTTTTGGTGAACAAACGCATTCGGTGATTACCAGCTGGATAACCGATGATTAAAGATAACCAAGATTGAACAAACTAGCCCTAAGTAAAGTAATGAAGCAAAGCAAAGTTAAATAAAGAATTCACAATGAAACAGAGCACAGTAACACAAGGTTAGGTGTATAAAATGTGTATAAATGTATATTTTGCTGTGTGTCTCGACTTCAACTTCCAGTTTCCTCTCCCTGTAAGTAAATTGCACTGAAATTCCTTGAATGCTGCAAGAGAAAGCTTCTTCTTCGAATGAATATTCCCAAGTCTACTTTACTTCGCTTTGCTGAGATAAATTTTCAATAAAACACACATAATGTGAAGAATGCAGTTTTCCCGCCACTTAAAACTGCTTAAATAAACTTAACGCAACTCGCTCTAAAGTAACGAATGAATGAAAGTGGCTCATTGCGTTTGAGGCCTAGGTTTTTCTGCGATACCACTTAGGTATATGTCTTAATCTCCACTTACAATCATTGATAAAAATGCTTACGAAGCTCTTATCTCAAGACTGGCCCATAAGGGACCTTTTTCGGTTTAAGAAAAAATAGTTAACTCGGTAATGTCAAAATGGAAAGAGAAAGTTTAGATAGTGTTAATTTTTTAGTTTTATTCTTTCACTTTTTATATTCCCCCACTCCATTAAAATTCGAGACTTCTTAGAACAGTTTCAATGATCCTTTTCTAACTGACTTTGCCGCATTTCCTCCATTAGAACCTCCTGGAATTTATTCCTAACTCGAAGTTGCTGCACGGGCTCCATTTGCCTCATAAACGGCAGCAGTGAGCGAAGAAAAAGTGAATTTTCATCCTCTCGAACCTCGAGCAGGGCGAGCTTCTTGGCCTTTATTTCCAGGAGCTGTTGCTCTACTGAGTTGTTCCCTACGGGGTGTCTTCTTCTTTTCGAATGAAAAGCCATTTCATTTGATGGTGTTGATGGTGTTCCTGGCGATTGATTACCCGAGGCCAGTTGCGCTTCGATGCGAGTTATTGGATCTGCATTTGCATTATCGCCCAACGATTCCTCCTCGGTATTTGAGTCGATTGCATTTTCGTCCTTGACAAAGCTGCAATACGAAAAACATGCGGATTGCTGATTATTTCCTTCGTTGTCCCTGGGTATCAATGTGTCCTTTAAAAATAGTAGAGAGGCGAAATATTGCCACTTGCCAGGATATCTGGCAGCTTACCCTTGCGAAACGCCAGATTTGCTTTTGGGATTTTTTTTTAATTCTTTTATAAACTGGTCGCGCAGACCTCGCCACTTCTTTTTTGCATCTTCCTCTGGAAAGAATAACAAAAGGAATATTTAAATAGTATTTGTTCGTTTGTTTGTTGGCGGTGTTTATCAACGGGAACTTGTTTTTAGGCAAAGTGCTTCTACATTTCGAATATTAAGAACAGAACTGCGTGCGGCGCGCAAATAATTTTAGAGGTTTACAAGGTGGTTAGGATGACACTCTAAGAAGGGTAATGGTCTGTTGCATATTCGACTTAAACGCTCAGCGAATTTAGGGAGTATTTGTCTATACTCAGCTTCCAAACTCTGAAACCAAAGACAACGTATGGGCTTGTAGCAGATAAGGCATTTCCAAACTTATTTAATGAGACCCTGCGCGAGGTGACTTCAGAACGAGTATCGCTTGTCACAGAGAAAAAATTCTGTCAATTGAGTATTAATTCAGCAAAGTTCCGCATTTTGCTAAAAGCAAAAGAAACTGCATTGCCGACAAATGCAGTTTATATTGTAAAAGCAATTCGCAGACTAATTAACAGTTCTATCGGAAAGAAGAACAATTTGCGAACGTTGAGGGCGGTATATTTCAAACTCCGCCGTTCCTAACTATTTTAGAAATAGCGTTGACAGTTGTGACAGTTCGAAAAGGGGGAAATTGGGGACATTCTGCATCCTAGTTTAGTAATTCTGACATCTAACTGATTTGATTCGTTTTAATTGGGCCAAATTGGTCACGTGAATTTTTTTTTCCAGTTGACTTTTAGGGGTAGGGGTAAATAAGTCAAGAAAATCCTGCCTGCATACTGAGTTGACATTTCCAAATGTCAAAGCCGCGAGAATACAAAAACAATTCAAGTTGACTAGTCAAAGTGTTCGTATACCTGTCAAGACAAATCTAGTTGACGTTTGACATTAACAAAGTATCCGAACGTTCCCATTAACTAAATTAGGTAACAATGAAGTAGACTTCGGTTCAAGTTGTTGCTGTTGAGCCCCGTGTTTACAAAAAATCCACGAATCAATTCACTTCAATACTTTTTAATAAATAAAATTGCTTACTCGAGATTCCCACATTCTTAGCGACAGATTCCCATTCCTTTTCAACAATTTGACGGTCTTTATAGCGAAGGTTCTGTCTATTCCACAGAACGTTTTTCTTTCGAACTTCAGTATCAGCAATTCCATTAAAAAAAAAAAGTCGGACGTCAATGCGGCAACAATTTTAAATTCATCACTGTGTATGTGGTTGTGACCCTAGAAAATCCAGGAACTGTGTTGCGTGCGTGCGTTGCGTTCGACTTTTGCGAGAAAACTGGCCGTGTGCCTGTGCGGTTTTGGTGTGTTGTTGATAAATAAAACACACTCTGTGACTGCGTTGCCGGTGGCTTAATTTGAAACGTGTTGCGGCTTGCAGGCTCTGTTTTGGTGCAATAGATTAGAAGAATTAAATACATATATCTCCTGTTAAGTAGAAGGGAACAAAGAAAACTTATGGCGACAGTTAGTACATTTTGTTGCAAAGTCCTCGGTGTCAAAAATTCATACGCGGAAATGTTAACAGGGTCAAGCGTAGTACGCTGCTAGAGCTAAACTAAATTTTAGCTGTTCTCCAACTTTTCTCTCCAAACCAGTGATGGGACTTCTACCACTTAAGTGGTATTTCTACCACTTTTTACACTTTCGGAAATTCTACCAACCTGAACTCGAAATCTACCACCTTTTATACTCGCTAATAATATTTCTTTTCCATCATTGAATTAAATTGAAAATTAGTCTTATACCTACTCGCCTTAATTTTACCCATACACACTCAGCTTTCAGTTATCAGTATTTTTCTCTGAGAATTGCATCAGCAAAAACTTTCAGTCCAGTACACCATTTACTGCGCTAAAATTTCATTATTTGACTGTATTTGTGAGAGGGTGTTTTGCAATGTTTTGACATTTTGTGTTTAATGATGAGTTGAATCTATGACGTTTTTTCTGTAGTTTCAAAAACTTAAAATTTTTAAATAATATCAAGAACTATTGAAAGTGAAAATTCCTGGTTCCTACAACAAGTTATAGTGCTTTCTCTAATGCTTGCATTATTTCAGTGCAAGCAATTTTATTTTCTACCACTTTTCTACCACCTTTTTTTAGGGCTATCTACCACCGTTTCGCTTTACTCAAGTCCCATCACTGCTCCAAACAACAGCTAAAGTTCTATAGCTAAATCTTGACATAGAGTACGCAGTGGATAAGTGTCAGAGAAAACAGGTGTTCTTTGAAAAAAATTCCTTCAAAAATTTAAATCTTGTTTCAACTATTTCTGATTCTAGGTATTTCTCGTCCATGTTAAAATTAAAAAGAACAACAAATACAAATACACAACGATCTGTCGCAATTTATAGCTTGAGAAAATGTACCTACCCATTAAATGGGCACGCTAAATTTTGACAGACGCAGGAAGTACATTCTGAAACAAAAGTTTAATTATTTAGCTCGAGTTGCGTACCACTCAGCTAAATGGGTTCACTTAAATTTAGCTCTGCTAAGTTTTGGAGAGAATTTTGTAGTAGTAGTATTAACCATAGACAAACCATACTGAGACCCCCAACTCACAATCCTCTTGCCGCTGGCCCCCTCAGTTTTTTTTTTTCAAATTCGCCATTTTGTATTCCTATCGGTGTTATGTCAATTCGGAATCCGAATGACATGCAAAAACATACAAAAAATACAAAAATAAATGCTGCCAACCTCGGCAGCCGTTGGGAAATGTGAAAGAGTTCGGGAATACCACATTTAAGCATAACTGATTGCCATTGGTTAGTTATTATAAATTTTTTGAAGGTGAATAATTTGATTTGTGTGGTTAATAAAACTATCTAAAGGAGATGTTTTATGTACTAGAAATATATTAGGACAAATATGGTTGTGTATTTTCCGCTTTTGGATATCATTAACTTCGATTTCGTGTGTAAATTTTTTTTTAAATAATAAAGAAATTTGCTCAAAATGTTTTTATTTTCCCTCAACCAACCTAGGTACATTCTTAATTTTTCGTGAATATTTTAAGCAAATGTACACTTTTTCCTAAAAAAAATTATTATTCACACGTAACGAACAATTTCAAATTTAACGGATAAAATTCTATGAACGCTGCAAGCCACTTTGCCCAAAGCGGAAGTGGCATATGCAAGGTGCGAGTGTATTTGTTTCTGAAGTTACGTGACATTTGTCAATACGAATTTCTATGTAACAACACAAGCGCACTTAGCATTTGCCACCCCATAGAAATATAGCTTGTAGGCTACGTAACGGGAAATCGGCCGAAGTTGGTGGTCTCAGTATTGTCTCTGGTATTAACAGCGCAGCGATAATTTTTGACGTTTGATATTTGTTGTGAAAAGAAAATATGGCGTCTTAAGCGATTACTAATAAAACATTTTCTTTCTTAAATTATTTTGTTTACTTGATTATTGGCTTCTGCTTTATTTTTTTTAGGGAAAAAGTTTTAAAGAATTAAAAATGCTTCTTTTGAATGCAAATGTACTAAACTTTGTTGTACGTTTTGGAATTCAACCGACGTGTCTTTGTTAACAAAATGATTGTGGCCTGAATGGGTTCAACATTTAAACAGGAGAAGAGCCCTTCATATAAATTACATTTTAACGCATTTTTTATTTCTGTTTTCAATAGGTTTATTACGTGTTTTTTTGACAGTTCTTTCGACGCTTATTTACAGGTTTTTGATAAGTTTGTAACGGGTTTTTTGTGGCTTCTTCGACTCATGGTTGATGAGTTTTCTACACTTTTTTTTTGTTTGAAACATCTATTCGATTTATGTTGTAATCTATTGCAGTGCCCAAATGTAAAATTATCTCTATTTTTCACAAACTTGTCGTCGAAAAACGTAAACACACTTATTGCTTGCCAAATGTTTAAGTAGGTGTAAACCTCGCTCAAAAGAGATTCGCAAAATTGCTCTAAATCTGAAAAAGTGTTTTTTTTCTTGCGGCGATTGGAACATAAAATCTGACAGCCGGCTAATTTCGAGAGCAGAAAAAATGTTTTTTTGCCCCAATGAAAACGACATAAGATTTCTTTTCAAGGGACTACCTATGACGGATCACTGCTCAGTCTTATTTCTGTATAGTAAATTTTGACAGCTTGTCACAACCCAGCATTTAGTGTTCTTAACAAAGTCGGTGATTTGTCAATTTTGCAAATATGTATGTAATTACGAAAAAAAGTTTGGTTATGGTCTAGTAGGTACTAGGTGACACTCCATTGATTTGCTACCTACAAAAGTTTGGTTATGGTCTAGTACTGCCACTCCATCGCTTTGCTTGCCCAGAAACAACGGACAAAAAAGCCAAACACTATTTTGCTGGCCGGCAAATTTCACAGAGCGCGTCACTATTGTATGGAAACCACAGATCATCTCGCCATCAACCGCAGGTGCAATGTACGCCGTATGCAAATATCACCGCCAAACATACTCTCATGCACACACGAAGCCGAAGAGCCCCCACCCACAAGCGGCTTGTGCAAAAACAAAGAGTGAAAGCGGCGACGCAATGGGTGCGTGCTGCAAAACCAAAATTCACCGAAAAGGTTCCTTTTCCTAGTTGGTTGTCGGTGGTAGGTATCTAAGCGCCCCAGCCCGCACACGAAATGAGTTTCCGGCGGACGTTCATCTAACCGTACACCCATTCTTCGCGCCATAATCCAATCAAAGCCCCCACACACCCGAGTGCCCAATTTCCTTTTCCACCCAGTTCTTGGAAATCATATTATTTTTGTTGCTGTTGTATGTACGTATGTACCCAGTCGTGTCGTTCGTGTTGCTAAATTCGAATCGAGCAAGAGAGGGCACAACGTTTTCCTTCTTTGTCCATCCTTTGGCAATGTGCGCTGTGTGTTGTGTCTTTGACTCTCCTCCTCCTATTTCCAAATTACAAAACATCCATAGTCTCTTGCGAGGCCCCGTCGCTGTTGCTGCATTGCATGTACGGCCAAACTGAGCCGAACACACGACGAGGAGACTACATTGACGCCAATACCGTACCGATGCCGAATACCAGCTTAGTGCATGGACGAATGGTTATGGTGTCTGTGAGGTGGAGGATCTGGGTGAAGATATATTTGCCGCCGACATGTTAAATATCCCTCGTGATTTGTGGCTTCTGCCGACAGGGGACTGGCGTATATGGATGGATAGATATTGAATATCCTATTTCTAACCCTACAATGCGTGCTGGAGGCTGGAGCAGGGATCCAGATGTAGGTATATGGTGATGATGGCAAGGAGTAGTTTGTTTAGATTTTAGGTGTAGGGATAACTTCGTGCGTCGCACACATGGATAGGTAGGTGTCCATTTGCAAATGCTGTGAATGCTTATATACCTACTGTATGTAGAATATTTGAACAAAGAAGAATAACCTGATTAGCGTCAGCTAGTACATAGGTCAGTTTGAATTCAAACGCTTTCTGCGCCAGAAAGAGAAAGTGAGTGTTTGGTCATTATGATCCACCAGGGGTTATTGTGATTGTGTACATAAAGTCATCCTATCGCAATGTAAATAAATTCCTAGTACAAATTTCCCATCGCTTTTTTAGTTTTTTTCATGTGGTACCGGTTGAATAATAGATGGCGCCAGCGAGAGTATGGAGATGAGCTTTTCAAAAGGAAAACATCCAGTGGATTTTTGAGTGCATGTAGAAGGGTTTCAATTAATTAAATTTGATAAGGTATCCTTGGCATGTAGTTATTTGGAATTTACAAGTGTTGCGCGACAAAGCCGGTGGCATGGCGCATGGGATAAATAGACGCCAGACTGGGATAACTCTGTTCTTGATCGTCTAGAGGGAAACTCTTCCTACATTATATTAAGTGTCATGGGCTTAGTTTGGCTCTCTACATGATTTCAGACAACTTTTGTTACAGAAGATGAGTGGGCGGTTAAATTAGTGAAGGGGATATGTCATTTCGAGACTATTTGTTTCCAAAGCGCACATTAGGCCTGTTTTTTTAGCTTCGATCTCAGCAAATTTTTAATTGAATTTGATTGACAGCTCAATTTTGTTTTGCGGTAGATTGAAAATTGTTCATAAGTTTCACAATTTTGAGAACCTTTGCCGCCTGAGAACTGTTTTACAAACGTCAACAAAAGGGCTATACAAGAGACATATTTGTTGGATAACCTAAAAACACACGAATTTTCAATTCAAAACAGATTTCAAAAAACATTTGTGTTAATTATACCACAGAAGGAAATGGTGGGGCTGTTTTAAAATGGAAAACTGTAGTTCAGCATTATGTACTCCAAACTCAATACAAGGGTCATGTAGGAATTCCGTATAATCAGCGTATATCAGCGAAAAGTGGGTAGCAGCGTCTACAATACCTCAAGACAGATTAGTACTTTGACAGGACTATTTTATGCAGAATGTAGAAAACAGCATTTTAATGTCACCGGTTTTTGAAATGAAGGAAACATTCAAGCCCCTCACACGAAAAGCAGCATAGTCTTGCACCCAGGCCAATAATTAGTGAATAAAACGAACTATAATCCTAAAAAAACTATTCCAAACTGGTGCGGATTATGGGAAACACGGAAACTAACATATTGCAGGTAGTTTACATAATAAAGAATTTTTTGAGAGAGCATCTAAGATCATAACTTACATACTACCTCTGACATAATTTGACAGCTGCATCGCCTTTCTTTTTATGTGTTCATTACTAGTAAGCAGCTTTCGACGTTATGTACTTGCAGCTAAAGAGAACTAGAAAAACGTTGAATCAAACTAAAAGCTAAGACAAATACCAAAATTTATCGGTTTAACACAAATTCCACTCTGAGTTGTTTTATTGAGCAGAACTACAGAAGCGAAGCTATTTTCCCATTACAGGTACCTACAAACATCGCACTCAATGACGCACGGAACACAACCATTCAATAGCAATTTCCATATCTATTCTCACGTCCGTCATTCGTCATGTAAAATCGTCCGCCATTTTCACTGTGCATCCATCTGCATCGCACTTCCATACCAAACAAAGAAGTGAAAAGGACAGGTTACCTACAGAAATAGATCAGTCGCTGGAATATTTTTGTTTTTGTTATTCGGTTGTGTTTTTGTCGTTTGAAATTTCAGTGGTATAATTCAGCGAAGTGAAAATCCAGTCAAAAATAAAACAACCAGTGCAAAAGTAAAAAAAAACAGAATATTTCAATGGCGAACATTTTTCCGTCTTTCTGCAAGGCATCTCAATCGTGAGTGTAATCGTTTATTTGGACAGATTAACGGAGAAAAAATTCGTGAATTCGCATATTTTCGTGAGAAAAGTGTTCGAGTACATAATTGAAAAGAAGGAAATCCCGCAGAGGTCAGCAACTACGGCGGAGTCGAAGCCCTTGATGAACAGTTAAATACCCCCACCCTTTGTTCCAATTGTAATTATTGACGTCGCGCAGTGTGCACCAACAACAAAAGTGCCAATTGCCGTGCAATTGGACATTTTCAAACAAAATCGAAAGACATCTTTTTCCAACCAGATAGCTATTGGATTTTTGTCTCCCTTTGAATCCGCGCGGACATTTTTACTGAAACTATCCAACTAGAATTCGACTGCGAAAATAAAAAATTCACACAGCAAGAGCGAGACGACCATTCACACCGAATGCAATTCCTGCTGGCTACGTTAGCGAGCGCGAAAAAGAGATCACAATCCAGCGCGGCGCATTGTTTTTGACATTTCGTTTTCGTCCGTCGTAGGAGTCGTCAGAAAAACGAGAGCAAGCAAGCAGGCCGAGCTCAACCCGACGACATCACACAGGGAAATTTCCCCCACCACACGAGCTCAAGTTTTAGTGAAAAATTTTTATTTTGTTTTCATTTGTCGTATTTTTTATTATTGTGCGATCATTTTCGGATCGAAAGCTATTAAATTTTGGGCAAAAAAGGAGGAGAACTTTTGGTGTACGGAAAATCGCAACGAAATTGAGGTACACAGAGGAGAACAAGAAAAGAGAAAAACTTCCGAACAAGGTCAAGTGACGAAATACCCTCTTTTGTGTGTTGTATACACGAAATAAGCAAAAAAAAAAAAACAAAAATCAAGTCAAGTGCATTACACAAAAACAATTGCGGAGGATGAGCGAGCAAAAAAACGAACAGAAAAGCAATATTAATTAATTGGAGCACCAGTTACACCAGAAAACAGCACTACACCAGTCGAAGGAAGCCCTCAGAGGCGCACGCAAAACGAGCGAATCAAACTCAGCTATGGATTCAGACGATGATGTCTTCGACAATGACAACGTCGACTCTGGAAATGTCTCAAGCGGAGATGACGGCGACGACGACTTTGCCATGGAAGTGGACGTGCCCAATTCCAAGGAGCGCCAGCAAGAGCCAGAGGAGTACCAGTACGAGGTGCTGACCACGGACCAGATTGTCCGACACATGATCGATTGCATCAACGATGTGAATGTCGTCGTTAACGTGAGTATTCACCCATCAGATGTTATGTATCGTTATACATTTAGCGACGGTACACAGCTTAACAATGTCATTTTCATTTGCCTTGGGAGTTGCAGTTGTGGGTTCTTTTGTTTATTTTTGGGTTCGCAGCTTATTTCCTTTCGTACCTATACTCTGTATATTCATTCTCGTAAATCGATTTTAATTTCGTTTTCTTTATTTTTAGAATGAATTTTAGCTGTTTTTTTCTTCTGTTCTTCATGATGCCCGCGCTGTCGTTTTATGTACTTTAGCTGCTGTTACATGGGCGCTTTGTGTTGTTGAATTGCGAGGAAATTTTATGACAAGCTTGCCAAGACACTCGGTTCATTCTATTTTTGCTGGTGATGGCGGATTCGGGCCGTGTGTTGCGCGGGTGTTTACTTGCGGTAGGGAAGTATGTTTCCGGGATTATCCCGTTGTCTGTCAATGAACTGTCGGTTAATTGACGTGCGGACACTGAATCGGGTCTCTCTGCTGTTCCATTAGAGTCTTCTTTTGGAGGGTAGCTTAAGGATCAAGCTCGTAACAGTGGTTGAATGCAATTGATTTAGTTTGTTGTACATTCTGCCTTTGGCGGTTGTATTTATGACGTTTCCCCAAAGTGGTAGCTCTAAGCATTTCTCTTCTCTTGAAGCTAAGTCCACCAAAGTCTCTGTACATACCTAATTCGAACAAGAAAGACATTCCTGAGCTGTTGACACGAGTCTTAAAAAAGGCGCCATAATGTTAGGGCTTAAAATATATTCAGTCTCACTAAACCCGAAGCAAAAACCCCCATCGGTAGATCTTTTACACGGCGATTACAACTGAAAGCGTCGTTTGATGACATTTTGCCAGCGAGTCTGCAAAGTGGCTGTTCTTTAAAAGAAGGGAAAAAGCAGAAGCGTGCGCTAAATGTGATAAAGAGGCTGTTTATCCATGATGAATGGTGAGCAAGACAGCCAATCAGCAGGGACACAGTCGACACTAAGAGTATTTGAAAAGTATACTTGCTGCTTTAATCAGATTTAATTCCTTCAGAAGGCTACCATTTTCATTTGACGAATGTTGAACGACAGACCGACGAATGGCGCTGCTACAACAACAACCATTTGGATTTATAAATGTCCATGCAGTGCAGGAAGTCGATAGATTATTAGATAAGCAGTAAACTGTCCAGCGGTGCGGTTTAGCCTTCGTTATATGAACTATGCAGTCGACTTCAGAAGAACGTTGGGCCCCTTCTCGTGCCGATTCAAAACACCAACCTTCTGGTTGTCGGTGAAATATGGGCGGGAGCCATGCATCGTCAACAGCAGCGGAAAACGCTTCTCTTGTGTGAGGATTAGTTTGTTAGCCCACTTGCCTTGGCCCGCGTTATTCCACTTCACTTGGCACAATGTAACAGATGTTGCCTGTCCCCCGTTTCATCGTGCTGAAGCCTCTGATTGCCGATATACTGGCGAGAGTTTCCTTCTTATAAACTTCGTTGTTGGCGCCTATATTCGTGCCTTCTATGAACAAATGAGCCTCCTCCTCTGGTAACAAGATCCACCCGGGGTACTTGGACCCGCCGATTGTAATCAGCATTGGGAACGGGAACAGCAAATCCTTCTGTCGTGCATTACTCCGTGGTATGTTGATGTCTCCAATGATTTCTATTCCTACCCGGAAATCACTACAGAGTTTCAGCGGGTTGAGAACACCTTCTCATTTGAGGTTAGACTTTAGGTAAATCCTGGCGACAGCTTCATCTGTCGCAGACCCCATATCGTGGACGAATTTGGCAGAAGTAACAACGGAAATATCGCCTGCAAATCCGATTAGCTTTATAACTCTGTTCGAGTTTTGTTACATTTCACAGCAGAATTCCTAGGACCGAGTCTTGTTGGACTGCCTTTGCAGTACTTCACGCCTTCGCCTGTCCGACACCTCAACTTTCTAATGGCGAAGAAGTTGCTGGATATATTCAGTAGGTAGTATCGTGTCTGTGGATCTAGAAAGTCTGTAGCTTGCTTTTACCGGGGCCCAAACATCTTTCACGGCTCCAACTAACCAGCTACCGAAGGTTCACAATCATTTTTCATTCCAAACGCTGTAATTCCTCTTATGAACTCGATCCAATCTACCATTGTCCTTTGCTTTAAGTCCTGTGCCTTTGTTTATAGTCTGAGTTTGGTTTATGGCTGCAAGAGTCTTCCCTCTGCTTCGCTGTTGCTACAAGGTAGCATCCCCATCCAAAACCTGTGCACCGGGAGCAGTCGTCATCGTTTTCTTTCGACCGCACCCGTTCAAGGTTTAGACAGTTAAATGGGGTTCCACAGGAACAGTTCTTTTTGCCTGAGACCACCACTGTATCGTTCAAAACGGACGAACCATATTTTCCTTTTCTTGTTCGGATTATGTTGAGCAGAGTAAAAAATCCGACAGAAGAAAACACTCAAGATCGGCATAACCCCACTTCGATTGAGGTTATGGCTTCCATACAGCGGAACCAGTGCCCATTTCAAGTTTGCGCATATAAGATTTGCAGAAAGTTCTCCTAAGCCTTGAAAGAAGTGGCATGCACGCCTTCGTCACTTGTTCCATGTCAGCATATTCAATCTAAGACTCGCCAAATTCACACATTTAATGAAACTCCTCTGGTTCTCCTTGCAGTTATCAATGACCAAAACGCGAATTCTATTAAATCACTACAAGTGGGACAAGGAGCGACTCATGGAGCGGTACTTCGATGACAATCAAGAGGATTTCTTCAGAGAGGCTCACGTCATAAATCCATTTATCAAACCAAACCTAGTTGACGAACCGAAGGTTAGTACATTTCCCGGGCACACGCATACCCCAACTAATAGCATGTCGTTTTTCCAGCAGCCGATATCGAGCTCTGTGGCAGAAGAATGCGAAATTTGCTTCACTTTGCTGCCACCAAGCGTGAGTATCGTTAAAAATATCCAAGAGATCATATCTAATTGCTGTTTTGCCTTTGGCAGTCAATGACGGGTCTCGAATGTGGCCACCGCTTCTGCAAGACCTGCTGGGGCGAGTATCTGACAACGAAAATCGTGGCCGAAGGCAATGGCCAGTCGATTGCGTGTGCAGCCCACGGCTGTGATATACTGGTCGACGATGTGACCGTCACCGAACTAGTGACCGATCATCGCGTTAAAGTCAAATACCAACACCTTATCACGAATAATTTCGTCGAGTGCAATCGATTGTTGCGCTGGTGTCCGTCCGCCAATTGTACGTATTCGATCAAAGTCACCTACGTGGATGCGCGCCCAGTGCGCTGCAAGTGCGGCCATACATTCTGTTTCGATTGCGGCGAGAACTGGCACGACCCGGTGCAGTGTAGGCTCCTCAAGAAGTGGATAAAGAAATGTGATGACGACTCAGAGACGTCCAATTGGATTGCGGCGAACACAAAGGAGTGCCCCAAGTGCAATGTGACAATCGAGAAGGATGGCGGTTGCAACCACATGGTGTGCAAGAATCAAAATTGCAAGCACGAGTTTTGCTGGGTGTGTCTGGGCTCGTGGGAGCCACACGGATCCTCGTGGTACAATTGCAATCGCTTCGACGAGGACGAAGCGAAGGCGGCCAGGGATGCTCAAGAGAAACTACGGTCATCGTTGGCCAGGTAAACACTTAAATCTCACCAACTCCAGTCGCAGATAATATAATTTTGTATTTAGGTATCTGCATTACTACAACCGCTACATGAACCACATGCAGTCGCTGAGGTTCGAAAGCAAACTGTACGCCTCCGTCAAGCACAAGATGGAAGAGATGCAGCAACACAACATGTCATGGATCGAGGTGGGTATTGTCCACTCCGCTGTGCGCAGGACTCGCAACTAAATACGCTTGGCTCTTTCAGGTGCAATTCTTGAAGAAAGCTGTCGATATTCTATGCCAATGCCGTCAGACCTTAATGTACACGTACGTGTTTGCGTACTATCTCAAGAAGAACAACCAGTCCATGATCTTCGAAGACAACCAAAAAGATCTTGAGAGCGCCACTGAGAAACTCTCCGAATACCTGGAACGTGATATAACATCTGAAAATTTGGCAGACATCAAGCAAAAGGTTCAAGATAAATACAGGTGAGTGCTTGTTGTCACATCACATTCATTTCGAACGCAAAATTGTTGTGAAAGGTCGTTAGTCCCTCAGAATGAAATTTACACAAGTTAACTGGTTGGAAATGACCTCTCCGCTCGGTAGTGTGAGCTTCAATTTGGTTGCTACTGTGCTGTTTAAATGAAATGCAAATATTGTCTCAGTTCTGATTCACTCCGCCCACATGGCTTACACTTTATCGAGCTTTACGAACGGTGCGCTGATGTGAATCATCTTACTAATCAACTCCTCTTCATTTTATTTCACTTGAGGACTCAAAAGTATAATAGTTTGGGTGGAAATGTAGTACTTTTTGTATGTACTTCTTGCTGATCAATCGGACTTAATAATGATGATGAGGTTTCTTTTTGATACGAGCCTTGGCAGAACAGTCCCTGAAGCGTGTTGTTGTCTGCTCCACAAACACCGCTAGTAGTTGTTTCTAAAGGGAAAGATTTTCGATGCATGGTCACCGAAATAGTCCGTGTAATTGTAGAACGAACAAACTAGTCAGACGAGGTAGCGGCCTTCATACGACTGTCATCAATAAGAGCCTTAGAAGTCACTGTTTAAAGGCTGCTTGATATTAATTCCGTAATGAAATCCCAACAAAGGGAAAATGCCTCAACCCATACGCCTCTCCAGTTAGCGCGATCTTTGGCTAGCTGCCTCCAGTTGCGCACTTCAAGTTGGTTGAGGTCCCCTTCCACTTGCGCGAGCCACCTAAGGCGAGGTCTTCCTCTACTGCGTTGTCCTTTTGGGTTTAAATCGAAGGCTCTTCGGCCGGAGCATTGGAGTCTATTCGCGCTCTACATATCCCAGCCATCTTAGACGACTGAAGCGTACCAGGTCGATGTCGCTGTACAGCTCGTAGAGCTCGCTGTTAAATCTCCTCCTCCGTCGACGCAAACGCGACCGAAAATCACTCGCAGAACTTTGCTGTCGAGGTGGCTAAGGAGATCTTCATTCGCCTTTGATGATTCTTCGATGATTCTGCACCAAAAAGCAGGACTGGGATGATGAGGGTCTTATATAGAGCCTCCTAAGTGTTTGTCGACAAGGCCTTACTAATCAGTTGCCTTCTTAGCCGGAAGTAACAGCGGTTGGCAAGTGCAATTCTACATGCAGACTTTCTCACATAAGTAGGAGTAAAAGACTCGACTACAACGATTTCCGAAAGAAGTGCAGATCCATTGCCTACCTCATTTCCACGAGTACAGCCCTCACAAATCGGTCGCAAACATCTCGAATGGTGTCGAGAATCCTTTCTCGTTCATTTCAATGGCCCACTTGTCAAATAAAAGGTCCAAGTGAACCCTCCACAACTCTCGATCGACTCTAAGTCATCAGAGGCAACCCACATAAGAGTAGAGGAGGATAAATTTACGACTTGACATAACCATCCGTAGTTTACTTAGAGGACATCAACACGATGGCACGAATTCCAAAGCACAAATTCCATGGCACGGACTCCCCGGCACATCTTGAAATCCGAGTATAAAACATGCGTTTAACGTGACCCAACCTCTGAAGCATGGGCTGGAGAAATAGCTCCTCGACATTGAGCACCTCACCTTCTGGTGTTCTTTGTACTTACTTAACGGGCTCCTGACCCGTGGAGAGTCTCTGTCTGAGACACTGCAGCCTTCCATCCTCTGCGATCCCGGGCACGCTGCTTCCAGTTATCCAGACCAAGCGCTCTGGCGTCCGCGATGGCTTGGTCTTTGAAACGGAGGTTCGGTCTTCCTTGTCGTCCTTGTCTGCCGGCTGGGATTCGAAGATCCTCTTAGCTGGAGCATTATTGTCCATTCGCTCGATGTGGCCGATCCAATGTAGTCGACGTATTTTGGCCTTTTGGACTACATCCACATCTTGGTACAGCTCATAGAGTTCGCGGTTGTATCTTCTCCTCCATTCGCCCTCCTCGCACACAGGACCAAAAATCCGCCGAAGAATTTTTCTTTCGAAGGAGCCCAGTATCAGCTCTCCCTTCCTGCTTAACGTCCAGTACTCGGCGCCATAAAGCAGAACTGGCAGGATAAGGATTCTGTAAAGCATACATTTTGCCCTTCGAGTTAGGAGTTTTGAACCCAATTGCTTTGCTAAACCGAAGTAGCAGCGGTTTCCTAGGGTAATTCTTCGCCGGATCTCCACTAGGATGTCATTTGTGGAGTTCATGTTTGCTCCGAGGTAGATAAACTCCTTAACTACCTCGAAATTGTTGCTATCAATAGTGACGTTCTGTCCTAGGCGGTGGACAGATGCTTGTTTGTTTGTTGATAGCATGTACTTAGTCTTGTCCTCATTTACTACAAGACCAACGAATTTCGCCTGTTCTTCAATCGCCGTAAAAGCCTCTATCACGGCATACCCCAGTAGCTGGACGGATCTGTTGAAGGTAGAGCCTTCCGTGTTGACACGTGCCCTGCGCACTATCTGCTCTAACACGAGATTGAAGGTGTTCTTTATACGATCTCGAAGGAATCTCATTTCGTCAGCTTGTATTCGCCATCACATTCTTTCGATAATCACCCAAATCTCTTGACTATAGGAAAAAATTGTAACAAACACCAATTAAAGACCGAAAACTTGGATTGCACACCAAATATGGTCCTCCTGTCTCAAAATTGTCCCCGCCTGACCAGTTATAGAGGAAAGTTCGTCATTGCTCCATCCATCGCTTGTGGATAATACGCGGAGATACTTACATTTCTGCACCTGCGTCAATGAGACCAGAGCAGGCGTTCTGTTGACCACCATCACTAGCCATTTGTTAAAGTTTACCTTATACAGATGACCCTGCTTCTGCTCTGCATCAGTTACATTCCTGCTTCGTTTTCCTACCAACAGAGTAGTTTAAAAGGCAACCAATACACACTGCTAACTGATTGTCCACTGATGGGCTACACAAGGTGGATAGGATGTTTCAGCAACTCTTCGTCTTGGCAGAATACAAAACGAATGTTTATTTTTTGGACCTTGATGCAGCAATTTAAGAACTTGCGCGTACTAAATCCTTTAGTACAGTCTCAAGTTTACGCGAATCTACGGTGAATTCCATCGGACAGTTTGTCAGTGGCCATGTCATCCTCGTTCAACATCCAACGGAATGTTGCCTCATCGAGTGTGATTTTCTCCAAGCGCACATTTTTAGCATTCTCTGGATCCAATAGCCTATCGACAGATTCATCGCTCTCTTTTAGCTCGTCGAGCAATTTTTTACTAATGGTTAACAAGTCACATCCGGTCAATGCCTATAATTTATTTCGTTTGTTTTACGAAAGAATGCCGACACTACACCAGAATCCGTAGTGTTTGCTGCATACCAATCTAAAATGCGTCCGACGATAAGAGATAAGAGCAACCCCAGCTTCTGCACAAGCCACTGCCTGACCGAATGAGAATAGCAATGTGAGATCACAGAGCACGTCGTGTTCCTTCTCTAGAACACTGGCTGCTTGGATTCCCTCCCAATAGAGGCGAGTTGGATAAGCGTTAGATTTTTTGGAACGCCAAGCTCTTTGTAGAGATCAATCGGTTTAAGAGCCTTTTCCATGCTCTTCTGGGTATCGAAAGGTAGACCAGCATCCACTTCAGTGGACACACGCCCCGGGACTATATTAAGAATCTCACATCCAAACAATACGCACAGCATATCCATGGCTTCGGAGATCTTTTCGATGTCGAGCAGCTTGTTTTCCAGTCCAGTCCATGTGCCAGGGAGTCCGTGCCATGGAATTTGTGCTATGGAATCCGTGCCATTGTATCATTGCTTTTCAGATTCTCCGACTTTGATTCCATGCTTTACAGCCTTGTCAATGATGCTCTTGTACTGGTCCATTTTGGCGGCCGAGAGGATCATCGAGGGATTTGTGTGGGCTTGTAAGCCTTGATGGCTTCGTAATCTCCAGTATCGGCAACGATGGTCGTATACTTTTTCAAATGATCCAATGTGGACGTCATTTTAACTTTCTTCGACTGATGTGTGCTCATAATTAACTAAATTGAGACAAACTATTGTCCGGAGGTGGGAATTTTAACAGCCGCCTCCTACTTATCCTAATATGATGGCGAGCAATTGGGTTGATTGGACCTATAAACTTGGTTTCTGTTCACTCTCCCAACACAGCTACCTAACCTAACCTTCAACTGTTCTCAAACAGAAAGCCATAACAGGAAACAGAAAACAACGCTATAGTGACTTTTGGTATCGAGTAAATTGCCCTCTTATATAGAAACAGAACACAGAGGAAAATTTTGTGTAAATGACTGATTTTGTGTACCTTTCGAAAGGTTTTCGGGATGAAATGGGCTTACAACTAACTAAGAAGAACCAACAATGAACCAGTCGTATTGACTGGCTACAGTTCGGTTGGATCTGCACCTCAGGGAACACGCGTCTGCAGTTAGAGCTACCTTTGGCTAACAGCCTCCAGTTGG
This sequence comes from Cheilosia impressa, assembly GCA_948293265.1. Classification (NCBI taxonomy): domain Eukaryota; kingdom Metazoa; phylum Arthropoda; class Insecta; order Diptera; family Syrphidae; genus Cheilosia; species Cheilosia impressa. Next base: position 4,604,487 of record OX411882.1, read on the forward strand.
TTGAGGTCACCATTCACTTTGTGCGCGGTATTCGTCCTCTTCTGGCCAAAGCATTCGCTTTGTCTGTCTGTCTTTAGACGAGTGATTCGCATAGCTGGTAGAGTTTTGCTGTTAAATCTACTTCAAATTAAACAATGCCAATGTGACCGAAGTTGAATCGAGGACATTCGCGTTTAAAACGAGCACGCGTTCATGATCGTGCGCAATCAAGCAAAGTTGGAATGTTAAGAGCCTAAGTCCTCTATAGCTTTGTATTTCTTAATTTGATTGCCTTCTTAAGCCAAAGAGCTAATCTCTTTATCACTGAAGCTGCTTCCTAAGTACAATAATGTAAGGTGTCTGTTTGGCAGTACAATGGACCTGTAGTTTGTGTCTGAGTGCTCCATCGGATAGTAACAACCTCCGACAAAGGCCAAAGAGACAGCGATTGACAAGAGAAATTGTACTCTTCGTTTTTTATACGAGGGGATAGCGAAGCCGAGGTTGCTAAAGTCCGCAACTACCTCAAAGTTCTGTCAGTCTATTATGACGTACCGTTCAATTCGTCGACGTTGTGTGTCCCTTCTTGACAGCATGTACTTGGCCTTGCTCTCTTTGGCAAATAAACCCATTTTAGCCGTTTCTGTCTCAATATTTGCATAGCGCGCTTCTGACAATTATTTCTGCCAATGGTTTCACAGAATTTACAGTATGTAAAGACTTTTGAAAAATGTTGCCCCTGGTGAGTTTGTTTGCCTGGAGTGAGTTTCGCATTACTTTCCCAAGTGTCGTGCTAAAGAAGTCCCCTGACAGCTCATCACCTTGTCTGCATCCTTTTTTACATCAGTGATCTCGGTGATACTGTTACTGACCCTAGTGGACTAGCGAAAGCTCTCTATCGTCTTACTGCTGACGAGTTTGATATGTATACTATGACGAGACACGGCGCTGTATAAGTCGTTTCTAAAAACGCTGTCGAAAGCGCCCTTCAAATCGTGAAAAAGATGTTGCGTATCGACCTTCGTGTGAATATTCGGTCGGTTGTGTACTTAAACTGCTCTTACTTCTCATATTCTCGCCAAAGCCAAGTTATGCTCTCAAAAATACATAATCACAAGAAGAATTATGACCCGAGGGACCTCTGAAAGAGGAAACCAACCTCTTGAAGGTCACAGTGCACTGAACCCTCTCACATTATTTTTATATTTACTACCCGAACCGAGAACATGCAACTAAAGGGTTTTCCAATAAGAGGTGTTATTTTGGTATTCAAAGAAAAATGCCAGTTTTTGAGATAAATTATCGGATGTTTATTTCATAATAAAGAGGAAGGTATGCCGTTAATAATGAAAAACAACATCAGCCAAATGGCCACCACGAGCACGCATACAGGACCATATCCTTTTCATGAAATTTTCCATAACCAAATCGCAAAGTGGCTGCCCTATGTCCTCGATAGCCTCACGAATTTTATCTCTGAGGTCTTGAATCGACGCTGGGCTGTTGGCGTAGACCTTATCTTTCACGTGGCCCCAAAGGAAGAAGTCGCGAGGTGTTAAATCACAAGATCTCGGTGGCCAATTCTGATCACCTCTTCGAGAGATAACACGGTCCGGAAACTTTTCCCGTAAAAGATCAATGGTTTCGTTGCTTGTGTGGCACGTAGCGCCGTCTTGTTAAAAGTAAACGTTGTCCAGATCAATACCATCCAACTCCGACCATAAAAATGTTCGTGGAATGCCCAATTCCAAAGAACGACGAGGAATGGACAAACCTGGGTTTTCTTCAACACTTTGGGCTACAGCAGCAATATTCTCAGTTGTTCTTGAGCGACGTGCACGGGTTTTATTCTTCACATCACTAACTTGTCCCAACAGCTTGAATTTGTCCACCAATTTCTGTATTGCAGTCCGACAATTTGCTTCACGACGACCAAAAAATGCTTCAGTTTTGCGAACAGTGACTGCAAGATTTTCCCCATTTTTGTAGTGAATTTTAATAATTTCGATGCGTTGTTGAAGCGTGTATCGTTCCATTTTTAGTAATGGCGTACTTTCTACTTGTCAAATGTCAAAGAATAAAAGCTTCAAAAGTGACAGCTACCGAAATAGCGGGTCATTCACAATAACACCTCTCATTGGAAAACCCTTTAGTTCAACATTTTCCACGAAAGGTTGAAAGTTGCAAGTGGCAAACATCTCAAGTGTCGCATTCTCGAGTGTCGGGCAAAACTCGTTGCAACAAGTAGTGTAAGTGAACAAATCAACCAGTCAACCAGCAACCAGATAGTGACGGTCATGCCAGTTTAACTCAAATCAAATCGAATCACATCCTCTCAAGATCAGCTCCATCAACACACTCATCCAATCAACATAACTAACACAGAAAATCACCTCCCTCACAAAGTCGACCGGTCGAACTCAAACGGTTCTCCTTCAGAACCCCACCAATAATATTGTCAACACATTTTTCTTCCAGGTATTGCGAGAAACGACGAAAAGTCCTCCTGGACCACGTTCACGAAGGCTACGAAAAAGAGTGGTGGGACTACACAGATTGATAAGCATCACCCTCCACCACCACAGAGCATACCACTTGAAAACGAAAGAAGGACGCCCTTAAGTGTATAACAAACAAAAATCTATTTTAACTAAAATAACAACTTCTAAACATCAGCAACAAAGCAATTTAGGCACGCGTATGTGCAAGCAACAAATTATATTTCAATCCGTAGTGAATCGTCGTCTCTCACACGAAGACTGGGGCCCAATTTGCCTGCTCTTCTCCCTGTGTTGTTGAGAGGACACAATCTATTCAAAGTCGCCGCCGTGTGTTACCCTGTAAATAAAAAAAAAAACACTAGGAAAGGATAAATTTAACAAACAAAAAAAACATCTAAATGTAAGAGTAATTATTATGATAAACACATTTTGGGTTTTCGTTTCGATACTACTATGTTATTAACAGATGATACAACAAAATACAAAATAAATTATGTAAACAAAAGAAAACCAACTAAATAGAGTAGAACCATTTGAGTAGGCAAAGGAAAAACAAGAGAAAATTTACTTATATACCGCAATATATATCGTTCTTCTGTGGAAACAAAACATATAAAGAAAATACAACTAAATATATATTGAACAAATCAAATTAATAAACATTAGCAAACAAATTAAAACCAAACGTCCTTTATCTCTCTCTTCATTGTCACATTGTCACACATCGTAAATAAATTAGACGGGTTTAAAACATCCATTCAACATGCAATCATTCTCAAATACATAAAAGAAAAATTCAAGTCGCGCCTCATTTATTAGTTCTCTCTTGTCGGCGACTTCTCGTTTAACGAAGAGTCGACGTATTTCGTGATGAGCAACACATTTGTATAGAGCTGAGAAACCAGAAATCGCAAATGAGAAGAGAAAATTTGCACTGAAAGCCGAACGCTTTTCACCCCTCATTTTAATTATTGAAATTGAATTTTAATTCATTTATACAAATATTATTATTATTATTATATTGTTGTGTTTGCTCCCTATTTTCTTAGTTATTATTATATATAATATATATGATTAGTTTTAGCAATACAAAAAGGAAACAAAGAACATACACTGAATGAAAAAAGCGAAGAAGAAAAAAATGCAAAAAAAAAACCAAAAAAATAAAAAACAAAAAAACCTATTTTTCGGAGAAAAAAAGCAAATAAAAACATTTTGAAAAATCAAATATAATATTGTGGGTTTCATTGATTGTCCTTGTAAGGAGGAGCGGCTTCAACTTGCTGTGCAAATGGGGCAAGCAGAAAGATGATGAATTTGCCGGAAGTGGCTCATCTCTATCGGATATGCGAAGGAAGTTTACCCTCCGCTGCAGTCTACCTTAACTAGACGAACAGCGCCATTTCAAGGAAGATGCGGCCAACCTACGACACTGCCAGGGGTTGAATTACCGCATTCTGTGATGAAGCACTACGTGAGTGAATTTGTTATCGTTTTGCATGCAAAATACACAAAACTCAGCTCGCTCACGGATGCGGTGATTCGACCCAAGAACAACGAACTCCCTGAGTTTTAAAACACCGTCTTCTCAAATTCCGGCTTTTTTATACCCTCCACAGGAAGGTATATTCACTCATTACATTTGCAACCCCAAGAAGGAGCCGTCGGAGACCTCAAAGTATATACAAGGTGGGCCAAAAGAAGTCATCCGATGTTGTTTGGCTCTCATTTTTTTCTAAATGAAAAACTTCGATTCTGTTTTTTGATTGTGTTTATTTGAACCTTTAGAATTTTATTGGTCAAGTCGAGAAGATGATATCGGCCAAATGGGCGCCGTCACAATTGATTGCCATACGGGCTCGTTCGGCGAGAATTTCGGGCGACAGATTCCCGCACTCGTGTCGAATGTTGTCTTCTAGGGTCTCGGGCTTGTTCACGTTAACACGGGACTTCAAGAAACCCCACAAAAAAAAGCCTGGAACGGTTAAATCGGGCGATCTTGTGGGCCAGTGCAAATCGCCAAAACGAGAGATGAGGCGCCGCCTTCAGAATATCGGTTGTGGCTCGCGCAGTGTGTGCCGTAGCTCCGTCCTGTTGGAGCCACATGTCCTCCAGTCCTAATTTGTCCAATTGCGTCAGAAAAAACTGGGTTAACATGGCCCTATAGTGCGCACCGTCCACTGATGTCGTTTGACCAGCGGCGTTCTCTAAAAAAAACTCCTCCAGCGTGAATAGCGCACCAAGCAGTAACTTTGAGCGGGTGTAATGGCTCCTCGAGCATTGCTCGTGGATTTTCGGTGCCCCAGAAGCGATAGTTTTGCTTGTTCCGATACCCGCTGAGGTGGAAATGAGCCTCATCGCTCATTATGATTTTGGTCGAAAAATCTTCCTCGAGATTGAGGATGGCTTGGGCGTAGGTTACACGCGTTTGGCGGTCGACAGGCAGCAGCTGATGCACGGACATGCGCAAGTCTTTGACCAAAATTCGCCTTAGGGACGACCGGCTGATGGCTAATGGCGAGGCACGGCGTCTGTTCGATGTTTCCGGCGACAGCTCGACATCCTCGTCGATATTCTCGGCACAACGGGCGCTCCGGGGTCGGCCACTCTTGGAAACATCTCGTGTGGTCCCATACTCTTCAAGGTTGGTGGCCAAACGGCACAGTGTTTGCGCAGTCGGTGTCGGGCGGCCGTGGAATCGGCGACGGAATTCGCGCTGCGCCAACACTGACATTGACATTGACAGGATCACATTCTGAATAGATTTAGCCATGTTCGTCTGTGTGTCTGTCTGTCTGTCTCTCTGTTGAAAGCACGATAGCGCCCAAAAGAGAGTCATCTATTATTGGCCCTTCCTAAAGACGATACCATCAAAAAATTTGATTTTCAAAAAAACTTTGTTACAAAGCTCAGTAACAAGAAGAACTGGAGCAACGAATCCACAATTCACAGACTGAGCAATAACACAACAAAGTGGTACACAGATGGGTCAAGAACTGGTGAGGCAACTGGAGTGGGAGTATTTGGGCCTAGAACCAAACATTCTGAACCGATGCACAAAAGCACCAGCATCTTTCAGGCTGAATTCTATGCCATAGATAGATGTGTCCAAATCTACCTTGACAGAAACATAACCAGCTGTGATATAGCTATAATGCCAGGCTGCAATAATGGCACTTAATTCCTACATCATTAAATCCAAACTTGTATGGGAATGCCTACAAAAATTAAATGAACTGGGTAGGAGAAACAAAATAACCCTCTGCTGGGTGCCTGGCCACATGGGAATAGAGGGTAATGAAATGGCCGACTCCCTAGCAAGAAAGGGAGCATCAGAAGCTTTCATAGGTCCTGAACCATTCTGCGGAATAGGGGATCACACCATCAGAGAAGAAAGAAAACAGGACAAGAACTTGGCATAACACTTAAGGCATGAGGGAGGCTAAGAAACTTCTTAGGCAATACAACCGGAAAGGATTTAAAGCCGGCACCGGCATGAGTAAAAATAACCTCGGTATCCTAATGGGGCATTGTAGACTCAAGGAATACCTCGGGAAACTGGGTATATCGGAAGAAGGTCTCTAAAGGTTCGAGTCCAGTGAAATCCCAGAACACGTGCTGGGATCATGTGGGGCACTGACCCGCAAAAGACTGAAATACTTGGGCAAGTGCCAACTATCTGATGAGAAATACTGTCACTAGAGTCAGCTCTCATCCTATCCTTTTGCGTAGAAACGAAGTTTGACTTATGTGTTCGAATGCCGCTTTTGTTTTCCCTCATTCCATTCTTGTCGCTTCTGTACTTATACCCACAAACGCACCAGTGACAGTTGGCTGTGGCGATTTATCAAGTACAAATGAGTCTCTCAAATTTCAGTAAGTGCATAATTAGCTTAAGACTTATTCGCATCTTTTCCCAAGCCAACTCCATATATACACTTGGGTGGATAGACTTGGAGCTACTTTGAGCCACTTACAACTTCGACATCTACCCATATCATAAATAAGTACGTAACTTTTCTTTTTCTAACATATGAAACGTTCTGCGAGCACATTCGACCACCGCCAAATTTTCTTTATTTCTACACATTTTATTTTTGTGCGCAATTGATTCTAAAAACTGATTTTCAATTACTTTGTTGTCAATTTTGTGCATTTGACATATTTATCAGAACTTGCAGGTTGAAATTCTCTGAGCTGTTTCCAGCCACGAGAGCAACTACTCGTTACTCGTTATTTTGATAATATTTCTCTTTTTCTGTCATTTTTCATGAGATTTTGTACAATCGATTTATATCGATTGCGTCCGATTTAAACCGCTTACGCTGCTTTGGTCCAAGCAGCTGACAGCTTGAGTGAAATTGGTGACGTTCGGATACCTAGTTCACATAAAACGTCAGCACGATTTGTCGGGACTAGGACTATGACCAGTCAACTTAAATTGTTTTCGTATTCTTGTAGCTTACTTTGAGTTTTGACACTTCGAAATGTCAACTGAGAATCGAGGCAGGATTTTCTTAACTAAATTTGTCGGCTGCCCCTCCAAAAACGTCAAATGAAAAAAAAAATATTCACTTGCCAATAAAAACTGAAATGCATTCGCTCAGTCAGCTGTCAGATTTACTTAACTAGAAATCCGAACGTGACCATTGTAAATGGGCCTTGGGATTGATGAGCAAATGACGAAAAGTTCTTACTACCCTTGGGACGTTCTTGTAGATTTTGACTCAAATTTTTTGGTCATATATACGAATTTGACACGCTCAAGAATTTTTTTTTATTTGTGTAACCTTATAAGGCCAAGGTTCGCGCCGAACTGTAGCGCCACCTCAGTAATCTTTCAAGAGATCCCTTAGGTTCTACTGTAAATGCGACGGCATGTCCATAAAGCTGTAGTTGCTTTTGTTATTTCGTTGTACATGTCGGAGTCGAATTTAGCCTTTTAGAACAAGACAATTGGCAACGTTGGAGTACCCACTGTGTCATCCTGCCATTTAGTGAAGTTCGACCCAAGTTTATATTGATTAATTTTGCGAAAGGGACTAAGAGTCTTATTAGATGAAAAGGTCGCATTGGAATTTTGAGGAACTTGTGCGAGAATTGTCCTTTGACCCCTGTCTTATGGACATGCCGTCTGACGCAATGACCCCAGAAATCCTACTGCGACAAAACTACCATGTCAACTTTCCTCAGGAAAAGGAATGGCTTCGGTCAGACTCTGAGCCTGGGAAAGAATGTCATCGTGTATTCACGGATGGCTCCAGAACTGGACAAGGGTCTGGTTCTGGTGTTTTTGTGGAAAGCGAGAACATTAGACTACACTACCCCTTAGGTAACCATGCGTCTGTCTTCCAAACGGAGATTTTCGCTATCCTTATGGCTATGCGCTACATTGTGACAAACAGGTGGAGGGCTAGAAGCATATGCGTTTGCAGTGATAGCCAAGCTGCATTAAAAGCGTTGCTTAACCCAATTACCTCGTCCGAGTTAGTGCTCGAACTCAAGCTTTCTCTGAACTTAGTCGGAAGGCTCAACACCGTGAATCTTGTTTGGGTCCCAGGTCACTCTGGTATCCAGGGAAATGAGATCGCTGATGAGCTTGCCAGACGGGGTTCAGAAGAGGCTTTCTCAGGACCTGAACCTGCGTTGGGTCTGCCTGCTTCTGTGGTTAGGTCATCCATTGATACTTGGGTTTCTCCAACACTTAAATGTGTCGGTGGCGAGACTGTGCTGGATGTAGGCAGACCAAACGACTGCGTCCGGACATCTGCAAAAGGTCCGCGTCTTTCCTTCTATCCCTTAGGAGAATGGACTGCAGACTGCTTGTGGGCGTCCTTTTGGGCCACCAAGCTTTTACCAAACACTTAAATGTGTTGGGCTTGAGCAACACCACTATCTGTCCTGCTTGTGGAGAGGACGATTATACAGCGGAACACTTCCTCTGTAGCTGTCCCGCCTTTGCTCGCATCAGGTGGCGGATCTTTGGGGCTGATGTGGTGAGTGCCGAACATCTAAGCTCTTCATCACTGAAGCTCCTTCTCACCTTTCTTCGAAAGACGGGAAAACTAAGTACAGTAATGTAAGGTGTCTGTTTGGCAGTACAATGGACCTGTAGTTTGTGTCTGAGTGCTCCATCGGATAAAACAACCTCCGACAAAAAAAAAAAAAAAAAAGGTGAAAAGGTTCTCCCTGTCAGTCTAGGACTGTCTTGCACACGTTTGAGGTCATTTGTCCCGTTGTCACTTATAACCTCCCACTTTAAACCAAACACTCGTTTCTTTTATTTATTTTATTGTGTATCATTTAAATCGTATAATCGTAAATTCTAGACAAAAAACATTTATTTTCTTATACATATATACATTCTGAGCATAACAATAAAACAAAAAAACAAAAAAAAAATAAACATAATCTATTTCTCACTTAAAATCTTATCTATCGACGTCGAAAACTAATACCAGAGGTAAATAAAAAAAAAAAAAAACAAAAGGAAATAAAATAAAATAAAAATTAAAGAAAATTGAATAATACAATACAATTATTAAACTTTATCGTAGAGGTAATACACAATTTCAATAAATTAATACCTTTTGCGGTAAAGGTCTCAAAAAGCACATCTCTCTGCACATCGCAGATGCACGGGTAAAAATGTAAAAATTGATAAATTCTTTGATCTGCCGATTTTGGTTGAAAATTTGCAGCAATTTTGTTTTGTTTGTGGTGTCGCGTCCCCCCTTAGTTGAGTGATGTTCGCGTGGTGTTGGGCAGCAGGAGGCACATGAGGCCACCGCCGATGAGCAGGGCTGCGACAATGAATGTTGGCGCCGGACAATAGGTGTCGAGGAGGGTGGCGATGACAACGTTACCAACGATACCGCCCAAACGGGCCGCCACCATCGAGATGGCCACACCAGTTGCTCTGTTGGAAGTGACCAAATTTTAGTTCTGATCTCAAAAATGAAAAGTATTCATAAACCTACCTCAAGTTGGTGGGGAAGACCTCAGTGATGAGGCAATCGAGGGCGGCGTTGGCCGCTGAGATGGCACCACTGAACACAGCCGACACGATCAAGTTCTGCGTTTTGCTGAAGACAAAGTGCATGGCGGCTGAGCACACGCCGGCCGTCATGGTACCGAAGATGAGGAAGAACTTTCTACCCAGACGATCCATGCCGAGGATGGCGATCAAATTGGCGGGCAGTGCCGACGCCAGCGATATCAGTGACTCCATGAAGACCGCACTTGGAATGTTGGACGAGCAGACTCCGTCTGAGGCGTGTGTGCCCTTGTTTACGACATAATCGGTGACGGCACACACTCCGGCCTGCTGGCCCGGGTGCGCTTGGCCGTATTCGTCGAATCGGTTGAACAATTCCGGGAACCACATCATCAGGCCATAGTACCCGATGTGGAAGGTGAAATTGATGACAATCGAGACAATGGTGAACTTGAGAATTGGCGAACGGAACAGCTGTTTGCTGTGCTCCACCATGCCGTTCAGCATCTTACTGTATTTACCCTTGAGCGAGGCCTTGTTGGCGGCGATTTCCTGCTGTAGCTTTTCGTCGAGAATCAGCTCCTTGACGGGGTACATTTCCGCGGGCTTCTTGGTGTTTGTGACGAATATTCCACGGAAAATGGCCAGAGCGCGATCGTGCTTGCCCTTGGACAGGAGGTATTTGGGCGATTCCGGCAGATAGAACAGCAGAAAGGCCACAATGAAGGATGGCACCGAACAGACGACCAAGAAGATACGCCACGAGTTGTACTTGAAGTATGGCGTCACGAAGCCCACACCAGTTGGGATAATTAACCAGGCCAGCCCGGCTACAAACAGATTGCCGAATGTCCAAAATGCCGCCATGAAGCTCAACATGGAACCGCGCTTCGATTTCGGTTGGAATTCGGCGAAGTATGACCAGATGACGGGACCGCTACCACCCAGGCTGTAAAGAAAAGGGAACGGATGAGTGCTGAGAATGGTAAAGTAATAACTGACTGACAGGACGAAGTTGGGCTCGGATATCTAAAGCGAATGGTTCAAGGGGACATTTACACGACTTAACTTACGTTTCGAAAACTTGACCGTTTGAAATTTCGGAGACAGAGTCTGAATAACTGGCAGGGGAACGGGAGAATGCTTTCGATAGAAGTTAGTAGTTCAGTTTGTTTGTGGGAGATTTGTGCACACAATTTTGGCATACAAGTTTGGCAAGCAGAACGATGAAGAAAACGAACTACGGCCCATCACGTCATCTGGTTCGAAGGACCGTAGACTTGAGTGATGAATGCTTTGCAAATGACAGCAAAATGTGTCAAAACACGCGTTAAAGGCGACAAAGCCATCAAATCGGTGGATGCAAATGATCAGTTGGTGCGCAATAGATCTGTGCCCTTGTGTGGGCGCCAACTTTTATGACGACGAATGACATGAAACTTTGTCAGCCAAACAATTGCGCACAGTAGTGGCATTTGTGAAAGCAACGATTTCTGCGTTAACACTGAAATAAAATTCAAAGCTATTAAAAAGACGCACATGAGACTCGCTGAAACCCAGTGTAGCATCCCAAATTCGACACTAGACCATGAGTAAACAAATCGCTCCGCCAATTTGCCCCGTCATCCCCATCTAAACAAACTTAGCACGCGCCTTACTCCGATCAACCATAAGGGACCATAACAAGCCCTGCCCAGCGTAAATATTGGCAAATTATACCCAAAAATAAAAATGTTACAAATGAATCCAGCAAACAAACTCGACGATCAACAAGATGGAAACTTTTTCGTTCACTGGTCGTTACAAGTCAAGCTTCGCTGTTTACAATCGTCACCGAGAGATTAATCACCCAATTAACACTCTCCTTATGAACGTGTCTAACTTTCTGAAAGTCTGATGATGCTAATAGCCAATTAGCAACCACACACAGAGACACAGAGGTCACTGCGGCGAAAATAACTTTCAAGTGGCAAAAATGAAAATGAAAATACTCACGCAGCACCATTGAGGAATCGAAACAGCATGAACCATTCATAGTTCTGGGAGAAGGACGACGCCACTATGCAGAAACCATTCATGAACGAGATCACAATCAGCACCTTTCGGCGGCCCACCGAATCGGCTATGCTGCCCCAGAAGTACGCGCCAGCCATCATACCGATGAAGATAATCGAATTCAGCCATCCTTTCGTTTGAGTGTTCAGTTCGAGATCGCATTGGGCCGATGGGAGGATGAAGGACATCGAGATGACATCCATTTCCTCGCTCGTACTCACAAGACCACATATCGCCAGGAGGAGATAGTGGAACTTGCCGTAGCCAGTTAGTTCGATGGCTTGTTCGAAATCGGCACGAATGCCAATCTCGGAACCGGCCGCACCTCCTCCTCCGGCACCGCCGCCGCCACCACCAGTAGCATTACTGATGGTGTTCACACCGTTGCCGCGCTCTAAATCATGCTTGTAGATGGGCGCTGGCGTGATTTCGTAGCCGTCTTTGCTATTGATCTGGTATTCCTTATCCTTAATGCCCGAGGTTATCGAGTATGGTGTGAGTATCGAGTGATTGTTGTTGCTGATGGCTGCAATGCCCTGTGGCTGTAGGTCGTCCTTTACATTACAGTCTGCAATAGAGAGAGAGAGAGAGAGAATTGTTAATTAAATCCTAATGGCAAATCAAGAGGGAGAGAATGAAAGGATTTTATCGTTTTAAAGTGATTTAGCAGCGCCTTACAAGATCCTTGTCGATTGGTGTTACTACTAGTTCTGTTTGAATGTACATTTGATGGTCAAATTTACACCCCATTCCTAGTCAGCTTGAGTAGGAATGGAATGGGAGACTGTGGCGTATACGTAACCTTTTTTGCCAGAACTACCTGTTCTTGAATGCTTTGAGCGGTTGAGCCCCGCGCAGTCTAATTTAAGGCGTACCCCAATAAAAAGTCGATTTTAGAACAGTTTCGTGTTCAACGAAAGGTCGATAAGGTAGTCGGATGTTGCAGGGAAAGCAAAATTGGATTGGTCAATTTTGACAGTCCTACCTACCTACCTCAGAGGACCGTTCACTGACAGCAGTATGACCCAGCTATATATATACATGTATAGACTTTACTATCGACTGCTGTTTCCCCCGCTGTCAAAGTCAATTGTGAATAATTTATTTGTCAAAGAAAATAATCAAATTGTGACAACAGAAGGGAACTAGATTTAAACGAATGAAGTGAATTATGTCAAAACCTATTCAAACTTTTATTAATTGACACAACAGGAAAGTCGCTGGGGTGGTAGTTCAGGAGTCAAGTTTAGTAAGTCTGACAGCTGGCTGACTTGATATCAGTTTTACTTGACCTGAGCATTTATGGACGAATAGCCGACGAATATAGTCAGAAATTCCGTGACTAAGGACTAAGATGACATTTTGTGTATGTGGCTGACGTAGGAAAAGTCACGCAACCGACTAGGGTACATCTAAGCCCAAACGCAAAATAGTTGGTCTATGCTATTTGATTACGAATAAATTCTGTTGAGAAATTCAAACTTGTTTTGTTTCTTCAAATAAAAAGTTTTGTTAATGAAAATAAATCTGTATTTATATTTCTGCTACAATTGAAAAGAAAGTTTAATGAACGAGTTGTAAGCATTTGAAGTTATTACTGAATAAAATCTTTGGTCATCTTTCGTTTGAGCGCAAAATAGTTGGTCTAAGATTTAAAAATTACTTTTTACCACTGCGTCACATCACCTTTCTTGGATATGACTGCTTGAATTCGCTGTGGCATTGTATCCACGAGTTTTTGGTAGTCATCGGTTGTAAACGATTGCCAAATATCATTAATTGTTTGTCGTAGATCTTTGCGAGTCCTTGCTGGTTGCTGTCTTAACTTTTGCTTCATTTTGTGCCATAGAGTTTCGATGGGCGAAAGATCAGGGCTACTGGATGGCCATTCCATTAATGGAATGGCTTCAGTAGATAACCAGGCTAGAGTTGACTTTGCCGTATGACAAGATGCACCGTCTTGCTGAAATACGTAAGCCCCCTCGGTTGACTGAAGCTGTGTTATTGATGGAAGCAGATGCTCTTGCAAGATGTCGCGATACTTTACTGAATTTACAAGGCCGTCAACAAAACATAAACTACCAACACCACGCCCAGACATGCACCCCCATATCATTTGTGATGCTGGAAACTTGATTGTTCGTTTCAGACAGTCTTTATGGAACGCTTCTTTGGAGGTGCGAAGTACACGCTTTCGCTCATCGCCAACACAAACCTCAAATCTTGATTCATCGCTCCAAATTACTTCCCGCCACTGCTGTAAGGTCCAATCCTTGTGCTCTTTAGCCCATTCAAGTCGCCTTTTCTTTTGCCTTGGTGTAAGAAGGGGCTTTTCTTTGGCCTATTAGAATGGGTTGAAAAAAACCACAATACAAAATTAACAAAAGATGTTTAAACAAACCTTGTAAAATTTATAACCCATTTTGTTCATGTTGCGTTTACAAGTGTCGACAGACATTTCTTTTTTGATGCGGCTTTTCCACTCTACAGTTACCCCAGCAGCAGTTTGACGACGATTTTCCTTAATTATTTTTTTTAATACCCTACAATCGCGGACTGTTGCTATTGGCGGCCGCCCAGTTTTCTTCCGGGTTTTAATGTTACCCATCTTATTGAAGAGCGAAATGATATTTTGTACCGATGAACGAGGGAGATTAAAATTTTTGGCAATTTTGTAGCTTGAAAAACCATTTTCAAATGCTTTTACAATCGATTCTCTGAGATCTTTAGATAGGGGAACACCACGCGCCATTATCAACCAACAACTGAATTAGAACTAATTGCACAAGTACACTTATAAGCTGACAAAGCAAGAGTAAGTTTGTTTTTGCTTAATTTTTGCTAACGGTTAACTTAATCATACGATTATGTGGAGTAGACCAACTCTTTTGCATCACGAATGACGTAGACCAACTATTTTGCACTCATTAACAAATGAGAAAGCATACAGTTTTAACGGTACTCGTTGTAATTTTGCTTATTTTTGTCATTAATTCAATTAAAAAAGCATATTGTCTATGATATGTTTTTTGTTGTTTTTGTAAAAAAATAAATGCGTATATATGACAAACTAATAACATAGAAGCTTCCAATTGCAAAAGTGGGTGGACCAACTATTTTGCGTGTGGGTCGTATTCCAGACAAGCGTCAGTAAATTCTCTGATACACTGCATTACCGGCATGCTCGGATTGACTCTAAATTGAGTAAATTATGTAAAACCTGCAATTTGACATATCCGTCTACAATTTGTCAGTTTGACTTTCGATCGGCAGATGTAATCTACGTATTTAGCTCTAAGAGTACTAAACCTGAACGCTGTCAATCTTTAGATATTTCTGCGCAATATAAATACAAATATAAGGGCCAATCATTTCGGGAAAGATGTGCATCATTTTAGAGCCATTTGAACGAGAATAAAGTACTAGATTGGACTAAATATTCACAGAAATCAGGAGACTTATTATTAGTTGGTCCTTTAATTACGGGTATATGTATGTATTTTCAATGCGCGATACAAATAATCAAATTTAGTGTCCAGGCTAGATTTTAGGGACTCACAATGGCGAGTGTACATAAAGCCTAGTATGCTGTTCCAGGAAAGCTAAAAGCCTCTCCAATGTTTCTCTTCACAACTTCGCTTAATGTTCGCTTAATTTTGACAGTGTAAGTTCCGTAAACAAAAAGAACTGTGTTGGTAAACTTGATTGACTTGCTACTGTTAACTTGCTTTCGTTTGAAATTTTCTTGCTAGTACCGATATTTTCTCTGATCTGTCAAAATTTAGCTGTGTAAAATGTAATTTGCAGTAATACGCCTACTTAAATTCTGTAGAGATTTTTCGTACAGTGGCTTACAAATTTAGCTTGAACTGCGTACTGCTTGGCTTAAACGCTTTGCTTAATTTTATCTTTGGAGACATTTTTGTATGGCGGCTTTATTTAAGCGCGAGCAGCAAACTAGGCTTAATTACAAAGTAAAACGGAGAAGATAGGTGGGTAATGACGGAAACTTTCGGCTGAAACTGACAGCATATGTCAATTGTCAGTGTCGTTAAAGTTATCGTAATAGTTTTCCTTTTGTTCAATGCAAGCACCTTAAGACCCTAGTTTTGACTCTAAATTTTAGTAGTTCACCAGTGGCTATATTTTCAATCGAAGTGGCTATTCGCAAGGTATTTTTGGACTGATTGACGCTTGTCTGGCTTTGGGGAACGGCTACGTATTTGACGTAACATAATGGTATTTTTATTAAAAATATTGTTTTAAGAAATAAGTTGGGCCATAAAAAGTACAGGATCGTGCCCGAAAATTAAAAACTGGGATTTTGTTTCGTTTTGCGAGCGAAGTGAGCCACATTACCCCTATTCGCCGCTAATTAACTTTGACATTTCGTACGTAGCCGAGTCCCAAACGACGTGCGAATAGCAACAGCCATTTTCCATACAAATTTCGCAATTGTGAGCTTCCGTAAATTAAAAGTCGAGACTAAAATTTGTTATTTGTTCCGTCGCCTGTCTGTATTTGTGTAAGCGCACAGCATCTTTTTGACATATTGATAACGTTGACACAAACGCTACATCTATCTATTAGATGCATACACATTTAGCTGTCTTAATTTTGTACAATTTTCAAGTTTAAGACTATTTTGAGTATAGAAAACGTTTTCAAATCGAGCACATTCGGAAATCTTGTTATTTTATAAGCCGATTGATAGAGGTCTTATAATGAACGCAAAAACTGTTAGTAAACGTCACTTTCATTATGTCAAACGCACTTTCGAAAAGATATATTCAGTTGAAATATTCTTGACCAGCTGTATCGCTCGCCTTCTCGTCAACTTAAACAAAAATGTTCATGTAAACATCTGGATTTATAAAGACTCGGACACATCACGTCATCCAACTGTCAGATTAAGTCAACTACTGTTTTGAATGTTCCAATTATAACACAGCACTTTATTTTAGAAAAATAAAAATAATCGTCTATTTTACGCATTGGAGAAACTTAAAAAAATCAAGTCTCATGAAACGAGACGCTACACTACTTTCCCCTTTCATAAATAGACGTCAAAAAGAGTCAAGCCGGTCAAGCCAATGTAGACATGGAAACGGTCAAAAATATTTGTAATAATTCATTTTTTAAACTTTGTCAGTGCAAATATGGTATTACTAATGCTGTACTGAGTCTGACAGCTGGTTGACTAAGTTTTTAGTTTTTGTTCTCGTTACTAGTTTCTTTCTGGTATAGTATACGGAGATGTAAATGTCAAATATGATTAAGAGTTTCTCAAGTCAGTTTGATTTTGTATGAAGTTGTGACTGAGAATCCAATTGACAAATCGATTTGTATGCCTTCGAAATAGGCGTTTCATTCAAACAAATCTAGTCCATTTTAAGTCAACTACACTCTTTCGGAAGTACCAAGTGTGCCACGGTACTAGAATAGAAGGAAGGTATCTTTGACAGCTGATTCTCTGGAGACCGTTTGGAGCCATAAAACTCCAGCAGCAAAATACAACAAACCTTGTATTCTAGTACAACAACTCAGAACAATTTCTTTCAGTGTCTCAAATGAATCAGTAAAATAAACAAATATATACTCACTTTCAGTTGTTTTTCTACCAGAATCACCTTCTACCATTCTATGAGTACGAGTTGTTGTTTCTATTTTCGCTTGCTCCAGACAAGGATTAATTGTAGTAAATTTATGTATTTTAAATTGGGGGGAAAAAACGAGCGTTCTCCTTTTTGGCTAAACTGAAGTTAGACTTTGAATGTCCTAGTTCCTTTCAGTTGACGGATCTCTGTCTCAGAGATTTGGGTAACTTTTACCGATCTGCAAAGAAAAGATTAAAACAAAAATTATACTAACAACAAAAAAACAAACACCAAACAATAATTATCAATAGTTTAATTGCTGATAAGTTCACATGGGTCTGCCATTGTTCGTCTTCTTCAATGCAAACACTTTGATATGCAGAAAATGAGAAATAAATAAACATTATCTAGAACCGTGTTGTGTTTATGTTCGCTTCTGTACTTACGCCCCGCTTGAATGCCAAGAGCAAAGTGAGGGAATTTCTGCTGCCACTGGCAGAAAATTCAATTGGTCAATGAGTCACGTTCCATTTGCTACACAATTTTTTTTAAAAATGTTATTTATAAGGTTTTTGTGTGTGGCTTTTGTTGGTGGGCATTATTTAATTTGAACTCTTGTTGTTTTGTTTGTTCACAGTTTGGTGGAAGATAAATCTAGTCTTGGAGCGGAGGTTTTTTTTTTCTGATCACTGTTGGAATATAGCACAGGCTTTCACAGTTAATTGAGCGAAAATGAATTTGTTTTGTGATGTTTTCGGTTTGTTTTGAGTCTGCCTTAAACGATGTGTTAATTGAGATCTTAATTGAGGGTTGTTTGGGATGCTTTTTTGTTTGCAATGCGTATTTTCTCCCAATGAGGCAATCGATAGTCGAGATTAGGGGTGTATTTTTAGATGGCATTGGAGGGACGTTTACCGTGGACAGTTGATCAGATTTGTTTCAGATTGAGTAGGGATGTAGGGAGGTGTGGGCTGGATTACTGATCTTTCTTATCGGCGGAAGAGCATAGTGCATTTTTATATTGATTAGGGAACGATATTTGCAAAGGAAACGATGTGTCACTGAGAGATTGATAGGTCCATGTCATTTTCATGCTCAGTTTTGACAACAAAGAAAGTATGGTAACCTTCACAATGTGAAGTCAGGTTTGGGTATACACAAAAATACGACTTTTGTTGCATAAAATGTGAAGACAATTGTGTGAGCTTGCAAGACACACTATAGAGTAAGTTCAGCTGCAAACGAGTTCCATCTCATCATCTAGGAAAGTTGTTGGTACTAAAATATCGAGCTATGAATGTCGAATTGAGTTGGAAAAGATAGAGGAGGATCGATATATACTCATTGAAAAATTGCCGCAACTCATCCTCAGTCAAAACCCACAACTGATCTATGGAACAACTTTATTAAGGACAACTCATCCATGGGCAGTTTATCCAACTTAAATTATGGCTGAGGTAATCTTTTGGGCAAAAATGTGGGTCCTAATCGAATAGGGGTATGTCCGCAAATTAAGGTGGATAGAGTCTCCTACCAATGACCCAAAGTTCAGTTGTCTTATAGATGAGTTAAATGGGAATGAGATGGTCATGCGGATATGTCGTACGAAGGTGGTCTCTCCTCAAACCTTGCTAGGTCACAAATTGTTCTTTAGCCTGAATAACAGACGCATGAGAGGTGTTATTGTGAATGACCCGCTATTTCGGTAGCTGTCACTTTTGAAGCTTTTTTTCTTTGACAAGTAGAAACTACGCCATTACTAAAAATTTGTTCTTTATTCTTTATTCATCTACCGAGCTTAACTCTAACAGACTATGATTAAATAATATAATAATTCAATACACATTAATATTCAGTAGTACCTACTATGTTTCAGGACATATTAATATTCAATATAGATAATTTAAATTTCGATCTATCATCACATAAATCTATTTCAGTGCAAACAGAATTAAAAAGTTTTATACATTTAGTTATTGGTTCATTAAAACCATAATTGTAAGAATGACTAGGGTTCAAAAAAATTTTGTTTCTTGTTCGAAGAATTCTTTCAGGTGCATATAACTTAAAATTTAGAAGAACATCAGGACATATTATACGATAAGAAAAGACATCATGAATAAACAACATACAATGAACACTTCGCCTTTTTTCCAAGGAAAAAAGTGGAACGATACACGCTTCAACAACGCATTGAAATTATTAAAATTCACTACAAAAATGGTGAAAATCTTGCAGTCACAGTTCGCAGAACTAAAGCATTTTTTGGTCGTCGTGAAGCACCTTGTCGGACCGCAATACAGAAATTGGTGGAAAAATTCGAGCTGTTGGGACAAGTTGGTGATGTGAAGAATAAAACCCGTGCACGTCGCTCAAGAACAACTGAGAATATTGCTGCTGTAGCCCAAAGTGTTGAAGAAAACCCAGGTTTGTCCATTCCTCGTCGTTCTTTGGAATTGGGCATTTCACGAACATTTTTATAGTCGGAGTTGGATGGTATTGATCTGGACAACGACTACTTTTAACAAGACCTCGCTACGTGTCACACAAGCAACGAAACCATTGATCTTTTACGGGAAAAGTTTCCGGACCGTGTTATCTCTCGAAGAGGTGATCACAATTGGCCACCGAGATCTTGTGATTTAACACCTCGCGACTTCTTATATGGGCCACGTGAAAGATAAGGCCTACGCCAACAGTCCAGCGTCGATTCAAGACCTAAAAGATAAAATTCGTGAGGCTATCGAGGACATAGGGCAGCCACTTTGCGATTTAGTTATGGAAAATTTCATGAAAAGGATGAGGATATGGTCCTGTATGCGTGCTCGTGGTGGCCATTTGGCTGATGTTGTTTTTCATTATTAACGGCATACCTTCCTCTTTATTATGAAATAAACATCCGATCATTTATCTCAAAAAATTAAATTTTTCTTTGAATACCAAAAAAACACCTCTTACTGGAAAAGTCTTTACTACGTCGTTCCAAAATATTCTCCAATCCAATTCCATGCCTGAATGACTTGCAAAATCTATTACCGTATGCCCTGACAGATGTTTCTATATACTACATTCATACAAAAATAACCTGCTAATGAAGAGTGATAATTTTCTGCTCTATTACGATTTTTTCCCCGACCGTATTGACACCTTAATAAGAGCTAATAGAAAACTGTCAGACTATTGTCAAAAGCAATATCGCAACGGCATGATATTAGATGATGCACAAATGTAGGTATCCGTTTTTGTGTAAGCAAACTACCAATGGTGCTAAGTATGAGGATTATGTGTCACTATTTGCGACTCGTAGTAAAATAACTCTGATCGTGTGACATTCGAAATTTGTTGGCATTTAGCAAAGTTCACAAAATTATCACGAGACACATAAGGTCCGGAATGTAAGCCAAGCAATAAAGCATTGAAAATCAGAGAATTGTCTTAAAATTGTGTAATTGAAGTAAAGGAAAACTTTAAAACCCCAATTTGACAGCTCGGTTTGATACAGATGTACGCCTTATTAACGTCCGTTTGTTCATTGGAGTCATTGTGACTTGGGCTCAATTATGCGCTTCAATTTCACTTATCGCTTTGCACGAAAATATGAGAAAAAATTGTTTTTTATAATTGGTCTGGGAATTTAAGTCAAATTCGGTCAACCTTTGCATAAGTTGGGTGACACTCAGCGCTATAGGTTTGGAACAAAAAAGCCAAATGGGCTATTTTTCCCGACACTTCTAACATTAACGCGTTTTCTTAAAACTTTGTTACGAGTGTCCATTTTTTAATTCGCAAAAAAAGTTTTCTAAAGTCGACTTGATTGGTCTGGCAAAAATGTCAAACGTCAGCCACATATGCGAACTGTCAACTTCATGCTCCTACTTAGTCGGGTTAGTTAGTTTTTTTTAACTTGCTTCGTTGGCTACCCCTCCATAAACGTCAATTGAAAAAGCCGTTCATGTCATCGACCTAGGCCAATAAAAACTGCGACACATTAAGTCAGTCAGCTGTCAGATTTACTAAACTAAATACTTAAACGTCCATATCCATAGATTTTTACAAAATTTGTCACATTTTTAGTGACTTTTACAAATTAAAAGTGGCGACCTTTTCCATATAAAATGATCTGTTGTCTCCAGAATCATATTTAAGGCAAAAGTTGAAAAAGGTTGTTGAGTGAGGACTGCAGATTTTATTCTAAAAAAATTTCGCTGAAACGATTAACTGCGGTTCGCTAAAAACCAACGAGGAAGAAGCTTATGCGAATGCATATAAGAAGATTATGTAAATTTCCCATTGAGTTTATACGTAAACTTAAGGGCGTAGGTTATGCGAGCTCACTGAAGGAGAGTGTGCAAAATCTGCGTCAAAGCTAAAAAAATAGGTATTGTAAATAGAAGTATTTGTTTACAATAGCTTAAGCTCTTTCACTTTTGTTTTAAAATGTCTCATTAGGTAGATCTAGCTGCTATTTTTATCCAGAAAATCAAATATAGTTTTCTTCGTTTTCACAAGATGTTTGTTTAAGTAGAAGTGACATGACTAAAACAAAAATCGCGCTTCTTTATTACGCATTCAATCCAGGGATGTAGAGAGTGTGGCTTAAGGTAAAAAGATCGCATTCCGTCTCTTACTATTGTCAAAAACTAATTTTTGCGGGTAGATATGACATATAAAGCCTAATGTTCAGAAGATCATTAAAAAGTTGTCCATCTTTCAGCAATTTTTTGCGGAAATCACAGAGCAAATTGCTCGGCCACTTTTCTTTGTATGTTTTAAAATTTTCTTCAACGGTAACCCTAGGGAAAACAGAAAAAGGGAGAAAATTCCTTCGCATCCATAAAAGTCGCTGCCATTCCAAGTCCAAAAAAACTACTTGAGATAGGTTGCTATAACTGACAGTTGGCTGTCAAATCTCCAACTATTTGTTCAATTTCACTAAATAAATATTTAAAAGGCGAGCAAAATTATAATTTTAGTTTATTCAAAGGTAGCAAGTATGCAAAAGTTGTACCTTCTTTTTCGGTGCCTGCAATATGTCTATTTTGCAATTGTGTGGTTAAACACGTTCCCGTACTTTTTTGGCTCACGCTGAGGGAATTTTCCAGCCCTGATATTGGCCCTAGAGAGTACGGAAACAAGATCGATGGACTATTTTACAAATTTTTCTAGCCAAGCCTGTATACCTTCTATTTTACGTTCTATTTGACGGACACTATGATTGTCACAGATTCTTCTATTAAACTCCGCAAGACGAACACAAAGCCTTCATTTCAGCTTCTATTTGACCTGCAGACAATTTTAATGAAGTTTCAAGTGAGGGGTCTAAGGTTTGAATCCCAGAAAAACTGCGCCACCTCTCGCGAACGTCTGACAAACTTCCGAGAGTATAACTGTCATAAAGAAGTTCTCAATTAGCCGTTTGGACTCGGCAAAAATTGTAGATCCCTTCCATTCGTCCCAAAAATGAAAAACTCACACAAAACGTTGTGAGAAGCTAGGACTAAGGTCGCTACCGACCAACTATTTATTTATTTATTCATTCAACTGTCACTTATTATTTTTTACTCTATTTTTTAACTCAAATAATAATAATTGACAAAAACTTGTCACAGTACAACCTTTTTTGTTTCTGATATTTACTTTCTGTTGTGTAATCTTCCTTCGACGGACAATTACTGTTCGCCTTCACTGTGTTTTTTTTAAATGAAACTGCATTAAGACCAATACCGAGCAATGATCCCCAATCGTTTCCAAATTTACGCGACATCAATCTTGGTGACACAATATTTTATACTGCCAGCTATTGTGGTTTATTATTTCAATTCGGCGACAGTATCGCCCTGCGAAACGGACCAGCCCTAATCACCGATAAAGTGCCACTGGATTATTCCTTGTGGGGACATGCGAGGTCGTTTTCTAACCTATGCCACTGACGTATGTAAATTTCTGGAAAACTACTCAACTATTGGAAAAATTCCATTCAACAGCAATCATTTTGACCGTTCAATTGCGTGCGACCAAATATTTACACAACTCTGCTGTGATTGCTGTAATGTGGATTTCATTTATCCTATACGTTTCCTGGGCCGCATCACCACGATGCCACTAGCAGACACATACAGATGCGTCACGAAAATAACCTCAAGTATTTAACCCAATTGATAGATGAATACTTTCAGATCACTTCCATTAATGTCTTCGATACTTCAATTAATACCACCGCCAACCAGATTCGGTCGGTTTTTATCAAAGCCTATTAACTGAGCAATACACACACATTCTGGCCACTGTTCATCTGGATTAGGATGTGCCGACCGCTCGCATGTCGCACGAGAGAAAGGGGGTGGTGTTCGACACAAATTATGTCGTCTTTTGTTAATGAAATGTAATAAGTGTCAATTTGGCGAGTCGTGTGCGTGACAGTGACAATTGGTCGTTTTGCAAAATACGAATCCGAGTCTATTTCGGTCTAGTCACGTGCGCCTTTCGGGAATCACCGGAAATTTGGTTTTATGGAAACATTATCAGAATACCGGTTTTCGGCACTGCCACTTAGCTGTCACTTTTTATGCCTGAATAACAAATTTAATAACAACAGGGCAAATCGCTTTTGGAAACTCGTTTGAGACGTTTCCTTGCCCCGGTGAAATGAAAATAAAATTATCCGCAAGTACCTGTGGAGAAGAATGCGCAAACTGTTTGTCTCTAGATCAGTATCCTCTTTGCATAAATTCTTGAGAATGATTTATTAATCGAACTCGTTTACAGAGTTGTTTATGTTTTTGACTTATTATGAGACGCAAACGATTATCGTTTACTTGGTGCGCACAGATTCAGTCTGTTAGACTGGCAAGCAGTGCATACTGCATAGTTTCCTTTACGGAATATGGCTGCGTAAATGCTTCCGACTCACCTTGCACTTGGACTTTAGTTTTGCGCAACACCAAGGAAAGCAGGAAACTTATCAAACGCAGCTTGATGCTGTTTGTCCGACTTTTGTGTTGCCAGTGGAATCGTTTTTGTTCTGTGAACGAGCTTTTCTTTTTTCGCCCGTTGCTGAGTGGGAGGACATATTCAAATTATGCTGGTGAGTGGCGCCGATTTGTTAAATCGATTGCATTGCTAATTAGGTATAATGATGATGGAATTTTATTATCATCGACAGCTGGAGAGAAGCAATTTCCATTAGATGTGGTGGAGAATTTACGTGGGTTCTCTAAAAGCGTTTACCCTCTTTGCTTAAAATTTACTGACCCTAAACCGTCAGCGGTTTAACCCCTTTAAAGAAAATAAATTGTCGGCGCAATGGGTCTAAATGGAGTCCTAGTCCTATCGTTCCGATTCCGATGGAAATGTTTTTCCTTGTCAGCAGTATAAATCATGTAGCTGAATAGGAAACATTTCAAATGAAGTACTATAAGGGTAATATTTTTGGCAGTTCTACTCTGCTCTCTCTAGTGAGAAAATGTGAAGACGAATTCAAGATTTATCCGTTCGATTGTTTGCCAAACGCTAACGAGAAGAAATATACCTGAATATGTGTTTTTTTCCGGGGATCGAACTTGAGATTTCTCGTACACTCCCCAGTTAATTGGACCAAATTTCGCCTTTAGCGGTAAAGCCAACGAGGGTGTTTTTCATTTGAGTCGGTAATGCAGTTCGATTTTTGTTTTTAAAAGTTGCGTGTGGAAAACAGTGAAATTGCAGTTGTTTTTGGGTATCTGCTGCATTACATTTTTGTTCTCAAGTTATTGAACAAGAAAATAGCGTCAAAGGTTGTTGTCTTCGATAATTGATAGTAAAGTTTCACACTTCTTTCGCCATCGTTGAACCAAGGGGCTAGTGCCCGTTTTTTTCGCAGATTACTATGAAACTGACAGTCCATGGCTGGGGGTTCCAAGTCTAACTATTTTTTCTTGTTAAGGAACACCAATTGTTTATTGAGTTACATTTCAGATTCTGAGCCTTTGTTGGTAATGTAAGAGTTACAATTCACTGACACGTATGTCCCCGCATGGGTGCGTTCCAAAGCAACAATTTGTGAAGAGGACACAAATGTTGTTCAGTCTATTTGTGTAGAGCTATTGACCACATTTTCGTCAGTTGTGACATCCGTTGAAAGCGTAACCAACCACAATTTTGTCATTTGTTACTTGAGTTTCATTTATTTTCTTTTAACTGTCAAAAAAGTCAGAGAATTTTATCTACGGAACTGTCAATGCTCAAGTTCATGTAGATAAAAATGGCGTAAGGAATGCGCAGCATTTCTTCAATGGGTTACGTATACGGGAGGGCTTGCCGATGTAGTAAATTCAAGTATTTAGGGACAGAGTTGACGTTATGTCAAAAGCGATGATTGCCACTTCAAATACAAAATAATGAGAGCCATCTATTGACTGCTAAACGCAAAAATTATTACATTTCTCAATTTCTGTTCAAAATTATGTACAAGATTAAAAAATAAGCAGAGAAAACACGAGCTGTCAATGCAGTCGAATAGAATTTAATTCTGAAAAACAGACAGAAGTAGGTGTTTAGTTTGTCAATAAAATTCGGAATAAAAAAAGCACCGTACTAATAACAAATTTTAGTTTTGACTTTAAATTTACGGAAGCTCACAATTGTGAAATTTGTATGGAAAATAAGCCACTGTGAACTACTAAAATTCAGAGTCGAAACTAAAAATGGTTATTGGTAAGGCCCAAAGTGAATAAATATGTCGAACAAATATTATCGTGTAGGAAATAAGTTTATTTTTGGAGTGAAATGTCAAGTTTCTGTTCGGGTGGCGCTAAAATTCGGGAATTCTACCTTTTGTTGCCTTATTTGTAAAATTTCAATTGAAAATGCCAGATGTGCTAGCCGATTTATTTTTTAAAGTTTCCGATTACAAACTGCAACCTATTTCAGATTGACAATCAATATTCAGTCGCTAGACAACCAAATCGACTTAAGACTGACATATTTCTGAATGCGCCCAGTAAATAAGTCTGACAGCATTTGTCACGTCTTTGATTGACACATAAACCAGTTTGTCAGTTGACATTTAGGGCTATCCGACACGTTTAGTATAAAAGAGTAAGTTCCGATCTTTTTGTTTCAAAAGTTTAACTCGACTTTTTGGAACTTTGTTTGACAAATATGTCAAACACCTCATTTTCTTGTCTGTTTCTTTCCTACTAAGCCCCATTTGTTAGAGTTAGCGCCATCGAAAAAAGGATAAATTCTACCTCCATTGAAGTTCTGAAATTTTGTTTAGCAAATTTACACTTTTCCTTTTCTTTATCTCGTAAAGAACTGTCAAATGCCTGGCAGTTGACAGTTTTCTTTTGCTTGTTTTCCTATTTGGATTACGTACTTGATAAGAAGATCTATATTCAAAGGGAATCAGAAAGCAAACAGTTAAATATTGAATGTTTTCGTTCAACATTGTAGTTAAGTCAAACAAAACGATTTCCACTCTTATGCGTGTGCTAGGAAACTTTTCTGTCCCCTGCAGATTAAATAATCTTCGCGTCATACAGTTTTGCAGATATTTTTGTTTTAATTATAAATTTCGAACTGAAATACAATTTTCCGGTCACTTTAAAATGGTAAAGTGTCAGAACTTTCATGGGGAAGTCATTAAAAACGTTTTCTGCTTATATTATTGTTTCAGAAGGCAAACGCACATTTTTTCGTTGATTATTTGCCAGTCTTTTCTAAACTGATCTCAACATCCGACTCATGGTCACAAATTGAAGTGCATTTCTATCAGTCTTTCGAACGTGTAATACCTCAATTTAACACTCGACAGACTGATAATGGAGGTAATACACGTTCGAAAGACTGATAGAAATGCGCTAAAAGAAATAGCGGACACAAGAAAATGCAGCGCGTAGCACGATCAACTGATTATTTAACGATGTGATACAATTATCTCTAAACGTGTTCGATCCTATTAGATTGTATAAGCTGACCCATTTTGACCTGAATTTTATTTTTCGTTATTTCAAGAAGTCTGCGAATTTACTTAAACGTCGAGTAGACAATAAGTTGGCGATTATTATTGTAAACATTTGTGATTAGAGAGACTAGTTTGTTAAAAAAGGAGAACCGTCTGCGTCTAGCAACCGTTTTGAGTATATAACTCAAGTTGACGGAAAGGTGGCTAAAATGTTCGGAAATACCGATGAGCGAAATCTCTCACAATGTAAAATCAGTAACTTTCTGGGGTGGAAAACTAAACATAAAGTCTACCGTGTTTCCCATTTTTTCATTAATTAAAACCAGACACATCAAAACGTTGAATTTAAGCTTCCATTTTCAATCAGAGTGCACTCCTTGAGCTCTAAATAAATAAACTGTTAAGTTTGAGCAGAAATCCGAGCACAGCCAGCGTCATTTTGACAGAAAAAAGTTAAATGACAGCTGAGTGCTCTAGTGCGCTTTATAAACAAGTCAGAACTTACTGTAAGCACTTGTGCTTTGGGTGCGTTCGTTTGTTTAGTGTTTTTCTGTAAACAAACGGGACAAAGTCTTATTGATCTGGATATTTGTATGTATCGCGAATGTCGATACGGTTTATTTCAAAAGTAATCATCGTTTTTTTCAACTTGTCATCTCCCTCGTTACGTTACCGAAATGGATGAGATGTCAATCAAGATAGACATACTTCTTAAGTGTGGCTGTGGTATTAGCCATTTCGCAATATTTTGTATCAATGCACATATTCATCTTTACCATCAGAACTACGCTCGTATATTTGCCGAAAATTCCTCTCAATGTTCGCATTTTGTTCTTCCGCGTACGTATTGGCGAATCGAATCCGATTCTTCCACAAACATTTGTCGTAATGTCATCTATCTTTTATCTTATGCGATAAATCTCTTAAGACAAACGAAATCTATTTCCAAGAATTCGAAACGAACGAAATGCGAGTCGCCTGGTTTGTTGAAATACTAATGTATTGTGTTGAAGTGACAAACATCGACTCCCGCAATTAAACTGTCAAAGTTCTTCATGTGCAAACTTATCTGACGTTTTGAAGTGACAAATATCGACCAGTAGAACTTTTCTTTATGAATCTTTACTCCCTCACTTGATCTGACACTAGTTTTTCAAAAATGACACTACATGACATCTCAAATGTTATATTGTCAATTCACTGCAAAGCAATGCGAATTTCGGACAAAAATGTGCTCCTCTTGGTGTCGACAGCACTGTGTTTTTTTTTTGTTTGCAATGGCTGAACGCAAAAAAAAAACAAAAAGCCTCAACTACATTCGCAAATGCGTACGAGTCATTCAACCGAATCCATCATGCGGGTTAAACTCAAAGCAACATCTGTATGATGTATACATCTGAATCACATGTTACGAGACCCATTTTTAAAGAGGCTTAATTTGTTTTTGATTTTAACAATCTTATCAAAGGTAAACAAAGTTCACTAAGAAAAATCTGTGCAACAGTGTGTCATTCCGCTGAATGACTTCCGAAAACATAACCTCTCTAAGACGCTGTCATTTTCGATACAGAACAATAAATCGAAACCACAAGGCTCAGGAGCAGTGACTTTTGGTTTGTTTACACAAACCCAAGTGTTATTAACAATAAATAACTTGTTTCGGTTTTTATTTTCTGTTTGAAATCGCGCAATTTTCACGTGAAATTTGTACTATGGGGTTAAACTGTCATGACAGTTGTTGAGTCGTCGTATGCCATAACTCAATGAGAAATATTTGCTTAAATAAATCGTGCAACCGTCAAATGAAAGTTGTCATTAAATATGTGGCCCCGTGGATTGGATAACTTTGAGTCTTTTGTTTGGCTACAGAGTTATCACTTCAAAAGCTCGAATGTGACATAGTTTTGGTGCTATGATTAGGCATCGGGTTTGGTTGTTTTTTTTTGATAATGAGTTCATTCGCTTCTACCTGACTGGATGTGTATTTATTTGAAAGAGCGAATGAAATTGCCGCTGAACTAAGGCAGCTTTAAGTTGCGTTGTTTAAATATGCTCGTGTCTATTACCATTTGTAAAGAAGAAAATAAGCTCTAAAATTTGACAGGTGTTCTTAGGCCGCTTGGTAAAGATGAATTTGTTTTTCTATACTTCTTTCATTGTTAAAAGTCTATTGGTGTTCTATATGCAACTGTAAGCCTTAGAAATTATTTGGTGGACAATGTAAAGAGCAAGATTTATGACAACGAACCAGAAGTATTTAAAATTAATGAAAAAATGGTTTAAATGCGATGCAAACTACTACGACAAGAGCCCGCATTTGTGAGACTAAAAAAGGTGCACTCTTGGCTGCCATTGCCCTCCATGCATTTAACAAAATGTTTGTCAGCAGTAAACCAATTTCGGGTTAATTGTCCATTAAGTTATTCAACAAATCAAGTAATAAACCTTCGCGGCGAACTTCCTGATATTCAGTTGAAAAGTTGGCACAATTTGCCAATATTTCCCAAGCTTAACTGGGGACTTGAATTTTTTTTTTATATTGTTCGCAACAAATTAAGCCAACTTGATATAAGCTGGCTATATTCTTTCACCAACGTCTTGTAGTGAGAGAAGAAACAGTAACGACGTCTATTGCGTTAAAAATTCCGCCACAAGTGCCTTACATTTTCCCTCACCCTACGCAGATACGTCACAATTTGAGAACTATAATAGTTGCTGGTCGCTGTCAGTCATGGCACACTGTCTGTTCTTGTTCTTGTTTTTCTTTGATTCATGCAAGGAAATTCCAACCAAGTCCGAACGAGTTGTCATCGAAGCTCAAATATTAATATTTCCATTTCAGCGCAAACATTTTATGTTCATTAATTCAAATTCCCTGGAAATCTACTACAACTGCCCGAAAAGACATAAAATACCTAAAAGTGTAAACATAATTTGATACTTGTTTACACGGAGCCAATTTCGTGCAGAACAACACATAAACATTAAACTTTTGGTATCACTGGGCATAAACAGGCTCAAAAATCTCGGGGCAAAACAAATGAGTCACTGACACTCTTTAGCAATCACGAGTTAGTTTACATCAGGCAGGATATTTCAATTACATAAACAACATTTGTCAACACATTAATCACATGTTGTTATTTTAATTTTATGAAAATGAACAAAATGCTTGGTATTCAATAAATATGAATAATTTTTTGTAGGTGTGTAATTTTAACTTGTAAACCAGTTTAAAAATATTTTAATTTGACGAGAATTAATTTTTATTTAATGACAGATTTGTTTTCTTTTTATTAATAACGTAATAGTTTTTATAATGAGTCAATTCGAGGTGTTTGTAATGAGAGCGTTCAATGCGTTAGATGATTTCTTGCAAGCCGAGGTAATTCTGCTGTTGGAAAGAGAGGAAGATTATGTAAGAATTTATGACTGTCACTTATAGTCGGTGGAACAAATATCGGTGTTCTGTAAGTTGGTCTACTTAGTCCCTTATTTTCTAGTACATACCATTCTTTTATCTAAAATTGTTTCAAAGTAAAAGTTTTAAAAGTCTGATCTCAGTAGTAACTCAAAAAATGAAACTTAACAGCGGGTTTGAGAAGAGTTCCATGGGTGAAATAATCTTCTTCATTTATCTTTAATATTCTTGTTAATGCTTCTTTGAGTAATGAGTACTTTTATATACAAATCGAGTCGGAAAATAATGTGAAAAGTAAAATTTAATATTCAATTTTTGACATTTTTCGAACGTCTAAAAAAGCCTTCGATTTAAGTCAGTTTGTGAGACTGAGGACATTCAAGAATAAAGTTTGGCTGGCCGATTTGATGAGTCTCAGTTTGGATCGGTCTGAATCGGTCACGTGAACAGTTTTTTTTTTCAATTGACGTTTTGGGATGGGTTGCCTCCTGAGTACTAAGTTGACAGTTCGTATGCGTGGCTGAGGTGAGGAAAGGTTTCGTCACTGACAAATCTAGTTTTTGCTTTTATTGTACATCTAGTCCACACCAACCTTGTGAAGTAAAGATAACTAGATTTTGAATAGGCCCACTGTGTCAGCTGTGAATTTAGATCCTAAACATGCTGAACACGTCCACAATGTCAATGTCAAAATATAAAGTAGGTATAGTAGGGGATAAAAACACCAAAAAAGGAAGATTGCGCTGAGAAATCTATTTAAATGCCCAACTTATCTTTGCAAACTACGCAGAGGGTATTTCGTAGGGCTATACGAAAATCTTCAGTTGGCGCAGTGGCCTAGTGGTTAGTATTTTGAACTTTTTAGCGAGGGATCCCAGGTTCGAATCACGAAAAAGACCAAATTCCAACTTGATTTTTTTTTTGTTTCCACTGCGCCACCTCTTGCGAACGTCTGACAACCATAAGAGAGTAGAACTGTCACGAAAGAGCTTCTCAATTAGCCATTTAGACGTTGTTTGGAATTTTATTGTTGTTCGAACAGTCGTAACCTTTTATACAACTTTATTGATTGCTAGCCCGAAACTGTTGCCAATTTTCTCTGATTTGACGTTTAGTACATCATTCCCGCTGAATGCTTATCAGTTTCTTGGATTTTAAATGATATAGAGATCCTCGTGGATATGTCAGAATATGCGAAACACCTCAATAGACAGTACATCCCAAGTTGCAAGGAATGTCTTAATTTTAGAAACGAATTCAGTTCCATGAATGCATTGGCCCTTAGGAATGGAAACCACAAAATTTGACTCTTAAGTCCTCTTCTGTTAGTAAACTTCAAGTCCCATCTTGCATTTAAAGCCTAGTTTGCTACTCGCGCTTAAATTAAATTAATTAAGAGACAAAAAAGTCTCCAAAGATAAAATTAAGCAAAGCAGTTAAGCCAAGCAGTACGCAGTTGAAGCTAAATTTGTAAGCCACTGTACGAAAAATCTCTACAGAATTTAAGTAAGCGTATTAATGCAAATTACATTTTTCCACGGCTAAATTTTGACAGATCAGAGAAAATATCGGTACTCGCAACAAAATTTCAAGCGAAAGCAATTCAATCAACTTTACCAAGAGAGTTCTTTTTTTTACGGAACTTACACTGTCAAAATTAAGCGATGGAGAGAAACATTGGAGAGGCGCTTAATTTTAGCTTTCCTGGAACAGCATACTAATACTAGGCTTACTAGAAAAAAAGAAACAAATTTACGGAGAAGTCGACTTTTGCTAGTTCTTGTGAATCAATTTTGTTGTTTCACCAGGGGGCGAGTTCCAAGTTATTCTTCTTATGAAATAAATGAACAACAATTATTGGTATTTGACAGATAGAGGAGAGACATTTTTTAAAAAGTTAAAACACTCGGGATTTGCACTGATATTAATTTGAATGCCTTAAATGGACGCCAAACTGCATGCATGCAGAAAAATTCATATGCGTGGACATGCCGCATGAACAGTGGAAAGTAATAAGTTCTTGAAGTAACTAAATGAACAATTTGTAAGTCATTTAGTTGACAATAAACAAGTTGGAACTCGCCCCAGTGTAAAACATATCTGATTGAATTTGACAGGTGTCACTTTAAATTTTTTTACTCAATCAGCTGTGATTCCAATTAAACTATTTCCCAACTTTACGTCAAATGTAATGCTTTATTTTGAATATATAAATATTTAGACTAAGAGTTGACTTCTGCTTTGTTTAAAGATTTGGGAAAATATGAAATTCACTTCGAAAATTAATTTCAAAAGGCCTAAAGTCTCTTGCACTCATCAACATTTGTTTGACCTCCTTTAAATCTATTTGGTACCAAAAGTGTCAAAATTAGGAGCGAATGATTTATTTTTTATGAAACATGAAGAAATACTGTCCAATTTTAGCTACCACATTTGCTACAAAATTTATTTAAGTCAGCGCAAATGAGTGTAAGGGACATCTTTGATCTAAATGCCTGCATTCAAAAATAAGTGACAGGAGTCTCACTAATAAAATATAACCATTTTCAGTCTTCCACTTAAATATGTGTTAGGTCTAAAAAAAAAAGGAAAGTTTTTCCATTTGACTTCGTTCATTTTAGATCTTTGGACAGCGCATTATTTTTTTTTTTCAAAATCTCTAAGTAAAGTCATTGAACGCAACCGCAAGCGATTTTATAGAATGCTCTCATTTTTTTTTACTACCGCTGGAAGAACATTGAAATATTTTATCCCTCTACTTGTCACATAAGAATTTGACATTTCTTGTCATTTGACATTACAGTAATTTTTTGATCGCTTACATTTGTTTCGCTTTTCCTGTCATGTGTCAATCTTTAAGACCGAAAAACTAGTTCCATCTTTAAACTGGGTCGAATGTGTCTTACGTCCAAGTGATATAATATCCTACACTAACGTTTGAATGTAATACTCGTATATCAATAGGCAATATGGGGGAAGGATTCAGCGTTAGTTGCTAATTTTTGATCAAAAAGGAAATCGATGCGTGCGTCGAAAGACTGAACAAATGGTCCAAGAAGTGGTCAATAAGATCCCTAAAATGGCACTTAACGACCGTAGTTTGAACGACTGCTCTCATTATATTCCGCACAAGCATTTGAAATCAAGAAATCTGTCATCTGCCGTGAAAAACAAAATCCAACTATTGACATATTTAGGCTCAATCCAAATAAAATTTTACCTGAAACATGGATCAATCGTTACATTCCAATCGAAACAGCGAGAGTGTTGCAAAGAAATGCAATTTTGGATAGTTCGAGATAACAGTTTTTGGGTGGATGACAGAAGTCGTAAGCCCCTTTGGAAAAATGCATACAGAGCCTTAAGAGGACCGTCTTCAAAGTTTAGAAATAAATCGTATTCATTTCACTTACCCAGACGAAATGAACGCGATGTTTCGTGCGTTTATCTGAACGACTAACACAAGTTTTTCATCAGCTTAAGGCCCATATGACACTACATTTTTTTTGCATTTTTTTTGCTTTTAAAATGAAACTAGAGCAGTACGAAAAATTTGAACGAAAATTCCCGATGGGAGTGAGTACCAACTTTATTAATATAGAAAGATAAAAAAAATATGCATTAAAAATGCATTCAAATCACATTTTTCAGCTGCTGACAGCTTTTTTTGACATTTCAAGATTATTTGAAAATAGATTCGTTGGAAAATTTGCGGATTGCTACCCCTTTCGTTATACACTTTAAGACTCTCTTACTCACCGCAGACTTTTCAACATTAAAAAGGTGAGGGAAAAATTAAATAAAAAACGTAGTGTCATACGGGCTTAAGGCTATGCCGCAAGTTAAATAGTTTCTTAGTTGAAGACCCTTTTAAAATTTACACTTTGGAACTCTGAACGTCAAAATATTATGACTTTTGCAAAGTTTCAGTATGCCTACTTCGAATGTGACAAAGAGTGGTCTGTCTTATGTATTCCAAGGAAATGTCATATGATATGGTGATGTCAAAATATCAATGACTGGTAATAGGCATCAATGACTTTGCCATAGAAAAATTGAGTCACTTGTTGACTGAACCCATTGTTCCCGATTTGAATGCATCATTTCGACAGCAGTCTATTTTAAGGCTTGAAAAAATCAAAATTGGACCTCCAACTAAAACGAGGACGCGCCCATAAGACTACTTCTGCTTCCTGTTTTCTTTTCCTTTTTTTTTAACAACTAACCACCAGAAATGTTGTTTTGATTTGAAAGTCATCGAAATTGCACACAGCCCGCAACCACTTAGTCGGTGCGTTTTAATTAGGCAACCCAAAACCGAAATTAAGTGCAAATTAAAAATCGCCCCAGCTAATTGTACTAAACCACTTAGATCTTACCTACACTCGACTACGGCCGAAATGTGAGCGCGAAATACAATCTACGCGATGTCCGTGTATCACTTGTGTATTGAAAAACCAAATACGCCACTAGCTACTGCTATATAAGACCGATTTCGTCTTTTTTAGTCCCGCGTTTGCACTTTGAAAATCGTAAATATTGTTGCGCTAACCTTATCGCAAACATAAAACCGTCTCTCACAGTTCCAGTCTTTAATCACTGTTTGTGTTATACATATACGAGTATGATTCGAAATATAAAACCAACTTTACCAATCCGCACAAATCTACGATGGAACCAACTCCTTTTCTTTGACAAAATAAAAATTATTTTACACAGAACTCTGGTGGACACTTTGTTCTTGGGGCGAGAACGCTGACAGATGCAGGCACTTGTATCGAGCGCTAGAATTTGAATGATCGATCTAACCGCGGGAAAAGCTTCAAAGAAACTGAGCTTTGTCGGATCGCCGCAGAATTTATCGTTCGAAATCGATTCGTGCCTTTTCTGTCGTTCGCTTGTTCGCTTGTTTGAGTTTCGACTTTCGAGATGCTGATGTTCAGGTGAGCGGCAGTGAGACGCGCGCGCGCACAAATACAGCAACAGATACTCAGCTGATATTGATGCAGGGTGGTAGATATGACTCTGTGTGGTTTTGGTTCAAAATTAAGTAGGTGATCGTGATCAATTAAATGGTTCCACCAGCAACAGCACTTGTTAGCGACTGATCAGTGATCGCTCTGATGTGACAATCATCTTGCCCTGGCCATTGTTGGGTGTTCTTTTGTAACGCTGTCAAGTGCTTAAGTATTTGACTAGTTTCGATTGAGATACATTTGCATTTGAGAATTGCAGGCGGCTCAATGAACCTACTTTTCGTTCGTTTCTTTTTTTTTGCTGCATATTCTTCGACGGCGGGTGATAATTCAATTTGAGTGAATCCAGTCACTTTTGCGGAGGAGAAAGAGATCAGAACGATTTTTTTTAATTATCACATTGAGTGAGTCATTTTGGCCATTCTGAGGGACGGCTGAGTGTAGACATGTGCTACCGTTGGTCCATAATATTTGGACTAACATTTTGCAGGTGGGTGGGAGAGATGCACACTAATGACAGGAATGCAAAGCGGAGATTTTTTAATTAGCGAGTGGGTTGTGGTTATTTGTGTGGGGGTTCCCTTAAGGGTGACGATTTAAAAGATGCTTATCTCAGAAGCTGCCATTCAAAGTCAAGGATGGCCCCATTTAATGTGCGATTGCAAACACGCTTTATATACCTATATGTTTTGTGGTTTCCTGTTTTTTGGCACTGATAAAAGATAGAGTGCGAGTTCGTTGATCTTGGGAGGATCAGTGTCTAGCTTTGCCACAATGTGTATCAGTAATCTCAGGAGTTATACCTTTTTTATCAAGTGTTGTAGCCGGTTGACACTTTGTGAAATTAAGTGAAGCAAAAAAGGTTTTAGAGCTTCTGAAAGCATTGACCGTAATTTAGAAGATTGATGCTCAAATGTATGTCAGTGATCTGCACTGCTGGGGAAAGTTATTCCATTTAATTAAGTCGTAAACATTAAGTCCATTGACTGTAGGTACTGTTGAGTAAAATCATCCTCTCTGGTGCCGAACTCTTTTTACAAAAAGCATGTAAATAAAGCTGCAAAATAAATTGATCACTACCTACAGCTTTTGCCAAAGATCAGTTTGATATATAGTTATACGACTTGTATTCTTTTAGGCTCAACGATGTTCTAATATCTAATTTCCCTGATCTCCCAAAAGTGTGCTCCAAACCCTTACAAATTTTTGTAATAAACTGATCACCGATCCTCTGAATTTAGTCTGCAAGATCAGTTTGACACGAACTGTTTTGTATTGTTATATTCCCATTGATAGCTTTTGAAACTTCCCCCATTTCATTAACAGCAACGAGCTGATCACCGATCATCGCCCACGATCGTCCTGATATTGTCATACGCATTTTTAGCTTAGTAGTCGCAACATTCTCTTTAATTGATCTTTACACGGGAAAGTGCTGTCTATGTGGAAGATTTAAGTAGGCACCATGAGTCTTGCTCGGTCGGTTGCACGAACGATCGATGCGCCCAAAAGTGTATGCATTTTTGCCACAGTTAAACAGATCGCCAATCCTCTGAATTGTTAACAACATAAAGATCAGTTTGTGACGATCTGTTTTGCATTATTGCAGTCTCAATGATAATTTTTTTAACTTCCCTGTCTTTAAAGCTGATAACTGACCAGTGATCACCGATCATCTTAAGGCAGCGCCCACAACTGGTCGGACACAGTCCTACGAACTTTGTTCTAAGCTGTTTTAGTTATTGATTTGCGATCATTTAAGCTAGGGCCTACCATCAGTCTTGCTCGATCCATTGTTCGGATGATTTTTGGAAGTTAGCTATACGCCCGACAGTGCGTGCATTTTTACTCCCATTAAACTGCGATCACCGATCTTCGGAATTGAGTGTGCAAGAGATCACGGCTCACCATCGGACTGATATAGCTTTACGAACTTTTATTTTAGTAGGCCCAGCGATCCCTTACGCGAAAGTGTATAGCTTATGGGGAAAAATTAAATGGGCATCAACTCTTTGACAGTGTTTTTGTGATGACTTTTACAGTCTTACTGCTCTTAAATGGATCACCCGATCATCTAAAGATCAGTCCTGCTCGATCGATTGAACGATCCAACGATCTTTGGGAGTTCTCTATGCGCACAAAAGTGTATGCATTTTTACTTCAAACAAACTGATCATGATCACCGATCTTCTACAAGATCCCTCTCGATCGATTTTTTATTTTATTATTGCCATCGACCTTTAAAATATCTCGGCGCGCTCTCTAGAAAAGATGCAACTATTTGATCGAGCGGACACTGCATTTGACAGCCCACTGTCAGTTTTCTACCGATAAGGTATTCCAACATTTCAGTCAGTCAAATTGGGTAGATATTTTCTGGCAATTCACACCTGACTATTGACCTTGCTGATCTTACTCGTGCAGTTGAATTCATTTCAAAATTAAAAAAGGCGTTCCATTTTGAGCACGTATTTTTCGGCGCCGAGTTAAAATTAGTAACTTCAGCGTTATATCTGTCTGACCCAATAATCCGGCGACGGCAGCGCAATGTTGCGTAATAAAACCACATGACGGGGACTTCCAATGTCCTCAGAGTTCACATCGCAGCAAAATGCAAATTAATTCACTCAAAACAACACTATTACTGTCGCACAAACAAGAGAATAATCCAGTTTCAATTCCTTATTTCAATTCACATGACTTCTTCTTTCTTTCGTTTTTTTTTTTGACAACAAATCCGACAGCATTTTAAATATTCGCCCATACGTAATGGGCAGGTCGTTGAATTATTAATCGAAAGTTGATATTATGAAAACAACATAAATCGATGTTGGGCTCTCAATTAAGAACCAAACACACACACACTCTGGCGAAAGGATGCCTATTTTTAGGACTTTTGTCAATTTTGTTTCGATTTACACTTGGCGCCCTCAAGGACGATGCACTCGATAGTTTCACTGAAAGTTATTTTATTGGCAAACACTAACCTGGCAAAACTTTATCGAATCCTTTATAGAAACACAGAGAACGGCAGAGTTTTGAGAGCTAGCAGCTCAAAAAACCACTTGGAAATGGGCTCTTTGCCCGTGGGGGCTGTTATTTATATGCAGGCTCTGTCTAGGGCTGCGATAATTATCTTTGGATTAACAAAGTCAAAGAGTGCAAAACAAAATCCACCATATTTGAACGGCTAATCTGGAATTCTTTCGCGACAGGAGAGAGAGAGAGAGACAGGAGGAACGGACTCTTGTGTGGTTGATAGGCGACTTTGTACAATCTCTATTATTTATAATCAATGACATCTAAGACATCTTTGGATGCACGTTATCTTGTCTTGTAAATCGCCAGGGAAGTGCAAAGAAAATTACACAAGATAAGTGCACAGTGGTTGTTGTTGTGACGACGAGTGTTGAGATTTCGATTAATCTCTGTATACAATTAAACAAAATATGATTAACACTTATAGTGGGATCATAGTTAAACATGTGCAAGGAGAAGAAATAAGAAGACGACAGGTTTATCTAACTTCACGCAAATACGACAGAAGGAATGGGAAAAATATTTGCATTAGCGTCACTCCGCCTGACACACACACACACATACGGTGCCTAATTCCAGTAGCCAACTCGAGAGTAAACAAAAGAATAAAATGGTAAACTCTCGGAGTTATTGATGACAGGCGAGGTTTGGTTTCTTATTTTTTAAACAAATTCGCTCGTTATTGGCTGACTGAAGTGATAATTGCGTTCCACTTGCGTCAAAAGCTTTGACGGTTGTTCATGCGTATAGTATGTCATGCATTCATTGGTTTTGTTGTCCTCCTTCATGGCAGTTGACGTTTCGCTTAATTTTATTTGACTTGACAGGGGAGTTTCCTTATTTTTTTGATTTTAAAGCTGGCAAATAGTTAGATCGGCTGTAAAATATTTAAGAATATAATCAAATTGGAAGTTCAATGTGTAAATCTCATTCAATTTGACGTCTGCGAGCTATGAAGAAAATCAATTGACTTATGAGATCACTTGGGAGTTTTTGGAATATTACGTCAGGAGACTTATTTGTTTCTGGCGACTTTACATCTTTTATTTTTTTAAATATCCGCAAAGAGAATACATCCTGCAATTAGTTTTTGAACACATCTTCCGTCACATAATGCCCACCACGGTTGAATTTGATAAATGTCATTCGAGAGAGAAAGTTCAAAGTCTAATCAGCTATTTGTTTCTTTATTAATATTTGTCTTTCTTCACATTCGTTTCTATTATGTTAGTGATATTTTTTTTTAAGTTGAACCCTTTTTGACATAGATACCCATTGAGCGGAAAATAGTCCTCATTGCTGAACGAAATTTTTCGATAATAAGTTTCCCAACAGAACCAATACTTTGGAAGAATATTTCTAAAATTTGGGTAACGTTCTTGAAGCTTCATCACAATAAATTTGGGTACATTCAAAAATCTAGTTATCTTAATTGGACTAGATTTTCCTGGACTAGATGCACTTTGAACGCA
The DNA here is from genome assembly GCA_948293265.1 of Cheilosia impressa. Lineage (NCBI taxonomy): Eukaryota > Metazoa > Arthropoda > Insecta > Diptera > Syrphidae > Cheilosia > Cheilosia impressa. Next base: position 4,644,467 of record OX411882.1, read on the forward strand.
TAACCTGAATTGGTCGGTAACGTCACTTTTCCTACGTGAGCCACATACACGAGCTGTCAACATAACACTGAGTTTCAAAATTCTTGATTAGATTTGTCGGCTACCCCTCTGTAAACGTCAACTGAAAAAGCAGTTCATGTGACCGATCTAGTCCAATCAAAACCGAGAAAAATCAAGTCAGTCAGCTGTCAGACTTACCAAACTAGATTAGGCGTGTTTTTTTGAGCTTCGATCTCAGCAAAGCAAAGTAAAGTAGGATTTTCAGTATACATATTACAACAACTACTGCGAGTCTCGAAGTGTCAAGTAGAACGTAGTTGTTGTAAATACGTGCTGAAAATCCTACTTTACTTTGCTTTGCTGAGATCGAAGCTAAAAAAAACAGGGCTATTGTTGAACGTCTCCAGAAAGACTACTTAAATCTGACAGTTGACAGATATGTCTGAATTTAGTACTGGCCTTAAAAAAACTTTGTAAAATTTATTGGTTGAGCCTTCAGTTCCTAGAAGCAATTTATAATATGAGGTTTGGTTCGATCGTCTTTTTTATTCGGGGTTAAATGGACGTGAATATATATTCTCTTGGATAATGTATGACAGCTCGGCGCAGGAATGTGTCAAGTCGCGGAAACGTTTTTGTTGCCTTTAATTTCGCTAGTAAAGCAAAAAATTGATTTTATTGCATTCTCTTCGCCGTTCGCATTCATGTGAGTATAGTCCTTCGGGAAATCTTCTGAATAGCTCAATCAAATAAAGGCTGTTTTTTTTTAGAGGTAAAGAACTTGGAATTGAAGTAAAATACAAGAAAATCGTTTTAATGTCCATCAATTTGGCTCTATTGAAAGGATAGTTTTATGCCATTAATGTTTAAATATGATTCCGGGCATGTGGCCGCCGCGGTTGGGTCGAATAAAGCCAAGTCTAGAGGTCCAATTTTCAACCACTTTTTCGAGCATTTGGGGCTGTATGTCGGCAATAACGCCACGAATGTTGGCTTCCAAGTCCCCTAACGTTTCTGGTTTGTTGGCGTAGGCGAGCGACTTCACATATCCCCAAAGAAAATAATCCGATGGTGTCAAATCACACGATCTTGGTGGCCAATTGACAGGTCCATTACGCGAAATTATGCGCTCGTCGAATCTTTCCTTCAATAAATCGATTGTGACGTGCGCTGTGTGGCATGTCGCGCCGTCTTGTTGGAACCACATCTGATCCACATTCATGCCATCCAATTCGGGAAAAAAATAGTCGGTTATCATGGCTCTATACCGGTCTCCATTAACGGTAACTGACTCTCCAGCATCATTTCGGAAGAAGTATGGCCCAATGACTTTACCAGCCCCTAGAGCACACCAAACAGTCAGTTTTTGTGGATGTAATGGCGTCTCAAGGGTCTCATGTGGATTCTCTTCACTCCGAATGCGGCAATTTGGCTTGTTGACATAGCCATTCAACCAAAAATGAGCCTCATCACTGAACAAAATTTTGAGATGAAAATCAGCATCGAAATCAATCTCATTTTCGGCCCATACACCAAAATCACGACGCATTGCATGGTCTCGCGGCTTTAATTCTTGCACAAGCTGGATCTTGGAAGGTCGTAAGCCAAGATCTTTGCGCAAAATCTTCCATAAAGTTGATGGACAAAGCTCCAATTGCTGTGCACGGTGGTGAATCGATTCATTCGGGTCCTCGTCAACAGCGGCAATTGTTTCTTCGGTGCGCACTGTTCGACATCTCTGCGGATGCGTATTATCACATAGAGTAAACGTAGTGCGAAAACGATCCATGGTTAACCGAATTAATTGCTCTGATGGACGATTATGTCGACCATAAAATTAACGGAGCTTGCGGTAAACTTCGCGAACTGAACCATTATTTTCGAAATAAATTTGCACGATTTGCAAGCGTTGTTCATTTGTCAACCTGTTCATGATGAAATGGCAAACCAAACTCAACATAAATGACATTAGAGTTGCCAGATGTGACCACAAAATGTCAGTTTTATCTCTATTCGAAAAACCAACCTCTAAAAAAACACCCTTTGCTTCTCCTGCTTGTTTTTTAAAACAAATTTTCTGAACTACCATTTGTTTTACAAATCTATCCCAATGGATGCCTTTCGATATTTTATTCAATTTGCCTTTTTTGTTCAGAGTAAGGCATTGAACAGAGCTCGATCATACTCGAAACAGAGTGTGTCCAGTGCGACACAAACTATTTTTGAAACACATTGGCCACAAGTTGTCTATGAAAATGTGTGCAGTACCTAGTTGTTTAGTTTTATAAGTCTACTACAATTATTTATAAACCTGCTACATCAATCATATGGTGAGCTGTCAAAATGTATATTCTGAGCTCATGGAGTTTGCTCTGACTATGCTCTGATTTCAAAAAGAACAACAAGCTCAGAACTCTGGTGTGTCTAAGCTAAAAAGGAATCACAGCTTTTTTTTTTACAGTTTAGGTTCTGCTCTGAAGCGTCTCCTAAGCTGATAATTTGCGGAAACCCCTATCTCTGCACTGCCTCACTGACGTCAGCAAATTAATATTGAGAACAAAAAGCCGAAGCAGCCGCGATCATGATCATAGTCTTCAGGTTTTAAGTTTGGGCAGGTGATTAGTGTGAACTTTTTATTTAAATCTCCGTATTTACATTGTTAGATGTGGTACATCCCATCACTCACCTACGTCAAGGCTTGTCATAATGAACAAAAAACCGTCAAAACTTAAGCAAGCGACAAGGTAAAGTGTGGAATCTCATGACTCCTAATAAACATGATAACGTCTGAACCTCTGAACATATTAAGATACGTACGCGTTAAGATTTTGTTTGCATACGTCTGATTTACAATTTGTTAAGGTACAAGTGATTCACCCAAAATTGGATGTGTCGCAATTAGTGGACAAAGCAACTGGTAAACAAAAAAGAAGCCTCCAATGGAGATGCACTGCTGGGAACGTCTTATGTTTATTGATCGTTCTGATGAGTTGATGATGCACCAGTCCTTAACCGCTCAAGTTTCAGTGTACCTTTTGTAGGAGGAAGGTTGTGAGACATTTGAGGATGCCAAAACAAACTTTGATTGATTGCAGATTGTCGAATGTGTTATTGTTTTCGGTTTCATTTGAACCAACAGCGTTGTGCACAGTCACTGGAATTAACGACTTCAGCCACAATAGTCCTGCGTCATATGTAATGTAGAACAAAAATTCTGTTCGACTGCGCATTTGAAAAGCTTCAACCTGTTATAACAATTGATGCTTTGAAGTTGATTAATGTACTCATCGAACTTGTACAGTGTACAATCTGCTGTGAAGCTTGAAATCATCCCTGCGTGGTAGGGGAGAACGGGGTTCGTTTATCAATTGAATAGTCACGAAAAAATTGGGCACCGTGACCGTCAGACGTCATTGTGGTTTTGTGTTTTTCCAGGTCCCAGTGACTTACAAATTTTGTCAGTTCTTCAGCATAGCAATTGTAGAACGTAGATTCTGTACCAGTGCGCATTTGAAACTTGGTCAGATTTGAGTGATAACTTGGTTTTTCAAAGTTCTGAAGCAAAAATCATTTTAAATAATTGAAGTTGTAGGAGGATCAGTTTTGTTTTGGAGAGCCAGCTTTTAAAGGTTTCGTGTCTGTAGTCTATCCGCGGGATCTTCCAAAAGTTACGCGTCATGTGATTGCACATCAATATGGCTGTGGCGCATATTTTTTTCAAATGACAGCTAACATCTTTTCTGCTGTATGAATTCGCACATAACCTTTTATTTCTTCAGAAGTTCGATGTCGATATTTTGTTCTTTTGTGTAGATTTCGCTGACAAGTCTTACGTATTATACATTTGTCGCAACGTTCACACTCGACAACAAATAGTCACTATCCAAAAATTCGCAAATAAAAAACATTCGTTCGTATTTAACCTCAAATTATAAATTTGCTAGAAGCAACTGATGGCTGAAACTCACGAACTGCTGCCATCAAGAAAAGTTAAAACAGCCTCTTTGTTAAAGAGTTCATCCAACTTTTCTTACAACTATTCTTAATCGTACCATTCAATAACAAAATTGTTGCTTCTACTACAAATTTTGAAACCTTCATGTTGGTAGTTTCGGCATCACTCCTCTTCAAAATGACGTTAAGGGAGGTTTTACATAGAAAAAAGCTTGACTTACTCAACAATGAAATTTGATAATTGATGCAGGCATTTTGGAAAGTGTGAAGTGTTTGCGTTAGCTGTCAGATTGAAGATGGTGTAGTTGGGCCGGTACGCATTACTTGGATTATCCAATTGAATTGATTTCCAATATTTGCCATTTATTATGAACAAAGTACCCATCTCTGCCATTTTTAAGAAAGGAAATTCTTGTCTTTCCGAAAATTATTACAGTCGGTAAGATTTTTCTACTAAAGGGTGTCCCATAATTAACGCAAAATTTAAATTTTTGCGCCATTTAATAGTACAGTGTTACTTACTTACTTAGGTGGCGCTACAGTCCGGGGTGGACCTGGGCCGATCTTTGGCTAACTGCCTCCAGTTGCGCACTCCAAGTTGGTTGAGGTCCCCTTCCACTTGCGCGCGCCACCTAAGGCGAGGTCTTCCTCGAAGACTCTTCGGGCCGGTGCGTTGGTGTCCATTCGCTCTACATGTCCCAGCCATCTTAGACTACTGATACGTACTTTTCGACTAGGACTAGGTCGATGTCGCTGTAGAGTTCGCTGTTAAATCTCCTCCTCCAGAGCCCGTCAACGCAAACGGGACCAAAAATCACACGAAGAATTTTGCATTCGAAACGACCAAGGAGCTCTTCAATTGACTTTGATAGGGTCCATGCTTCTGCACCATAAAGCAGTCTCCTTAGTATTTCTCGACAAGGCCTTACTAATCAATTGCCTTCTTAGACCAAAGTAACAGCGGTTGGCAAGTGTGATTCTTCGCTTGATTCCTGAGGTGATGTCATTTTCAGAGTTAATAGCGGAGCCGAGGTAGACAAAGTCCCGAACTACCTCAAAGTTAAAGCTGTCTATCGTGACGTTCTGTCCGATTCGTCGATGTTGTGTGTCCCTTCTTGTTGACAGCATATATTTTGTTTTGCCCTCATTCACCACTAAACCCATTTTTGCCGCTTCTGTGCTGATACTTGCAAACGCACCAGAGACAGCTCGCTGTGTTCTGCCAATGATGTCGATGTAGTCAGCGTAAGCAAGTAGTTGCACAGACTTCTGGAAAATTGTGCCTCTGGTGTTGGCTTGTGAGTTTCGCACAATCCTCTCAAGAATTATATTGAAAAAGTCACAGTCACCTTGTCTAAATCCTTTTTTGACACCAAAGGTCTCGGTGAGATTGTTTCCGACCTTTATGGAGCAGCGAGCGTTCTCCATCGTCATTCTGCACCATCTGACAAGTTTGGCAGGGATGTCAAAAATAGACATGGCTCTGTATAGCTCGTCTCTCTTAATGCTGTCATATGCGGTCTTAAAATCGATAAACAGGTGGTGGGTATCGACTTGGACCTCTTGGGTTTTCTCCAGGATCTGCCGTAGTGTGAATATTTGGTCGGTTATGGACTTACCGTGTCCAATCAGTTCGTTGACATATGGTTTCAGCCGATCACACAGTACGGCAGAAAGGATCTTATACGCGATGTTAAGGAGACTGATGCCTCTATAGTTGGCCTCCTTTCTTGTGGATCGGGCAAACAATGCTGAGGTTCCATTCATCAGGCATACTTTCCTCTAACCAAATCTTGGAGACGAGTTGGTGTATGCACTCTACCAAATCATCTCCCGCTGCCTTGAAAAGCTCGGCAGGTAAGCCGTTTGGTCCGGCAGCCTTGTTGGGCTTCAGCTTGGATATTGCAATATAGCATGCTATCCTCACTTCATTTTGGTCAGGTGGACGGAAGTCTTGGCTTACATCGCCCAGGTTGAAAAGCTCCTTCTGCCTGAAAGCGGAATTTATGTCATCGTCGCCGTTTAACAGTCTGCCGAAATGATTTTTCCATGTCCTCAGTACCGACTGTGATTCCACTACAAGGTTTCCTTGTTCGTCTCGACAGGTTTCTGCTCGGGTCTTGTTGCCATGACACGTCCTTTTTACCCTTTGGTAAAACGCAAAAAAAGAAAACAATGTGACAGCTGACAGTTTGGGGTAAGTAAAAATGGAGCGCTATACGAAAGAACAACGCATTTTCATTGTTGAACAAAATTTTAAAAATAATGAAGGTTTGCCAGCTACTGTCCGCAATTTTCGTACAAAAAATGGCCGTCATAATGACTTAAAACCATGAAATGTTAAGAGAATAATTTGCAAAAATTCAGGTAGAGTGGATCAATTAGTGACAGGGTGTCCTCTCACAAGTCGTTCAACAGAAAACATCGAAGCGGGAGTACTGCTGACAGTCTAGGAACATCAATCCAGCACCGTAATCAAAAATTGGACATTTCGAGAAGCTCTCTACAGCAAACTCTCACGAAAGTCTTGAAACTTCATACTTACAAAGTTTAATTGACTGAAGAACTAAAGACTACTGACCATGCAGCGCGAAGAGAGTTCGTTGAAGGGATTTTGGAACAACAGAAAGTGGATGCTGATTTTTCGAACAAAATCGCCTTCAGTGATGAAGCTTATTTTCATCTTGAAGGCTTCTTTAGTCGCAACATTGGACTTTTTTCTTTGGGATTTTTTGAAGTCAAAGTTCTAAGCAAACAAGCCCACTACCAACAACACCTTGAAAGCGGATTTGGGAGGTGTATTAATGAAATCCAGCCACATTTATGGGAAACGGTCATAGAAAATTTCAATAAAAGAGCTCGTAAAGCCGGCCATTTATCCGATGTGCTATTCCATACATAACCCCAATCTGTATACTCTATGAATCAATAAAAATTTAAAGCTTTCTCTCGTGAATTATGGGCCACCCTTTACATTAACGACAGCATTGAAACCAAATCGCTGTTCACGCAAGTTAATTTTAAACAAATTTTGTTGCCTTACATCTCGTCCGTATTCCTTCCACCGGAAGTAAAGCACTTTCGGAAGTACTGTCATCACAACGAATGACCGTCACTGACAAAACAGAGTATACCAAAGTCAACACACCACCAAGATAGTGGACGTCAAATACAAAATACAACACAAATGTTTACGCTGGGATTCAATAAGAACGGCACCCACGCTTCATTGTTGCACTCTTGCTCTGCTCTCTGTTCGTTATGCGACTTTGTTTAAATCTAAAAGAATGCCCTAAAACAACACGGATGTCAGTAAGATGTTGCATCTGTTTTGATACGAAACCTCGCCTTGACGGAGGAAGTGATGATCCAGTGTCTATTTCAACGGAGTGACGAGTGACTAATAAGAACTTGACGTGCTGCCGATATGCGCTCATCTTTCATCGATGACAAATCCATTCCCTTCGCAAATAATTGCGATGATGAAATTCGATTCCAGGCTAAATGAAAAATCCTACTCATTGTGTACGTTTCCATGTGACAGGTTCTAGCCAGTAGCCACTGGTTTTTGTGGCGGTGTCTGTTTCGGTTTTCTGGACTCGGTCGCGCAACATAAACAATTGGCTTCAATGCCAATTAATAAATGAAACATGAAAGCAGTGTGTGCGCGCTCACTCTGTTTACTCTGTTCACTCTGTTTCGCTTTGTACGGTCATCTCTGATGTATCCGAACATTGTATTGTTTGTAATTGCGATTAATTGTTGCAACGGCTGGCGCGGTGCGGCGCCCGCAACAGCACGAAACCGAAAGTGCTGCTCTTTGTCATTTCCGCCGTCGTTTATGTCATCTAGCCGGCCAGCGGGGACTACGTCAAAAGACATCCTGTGTCATCATATTGCGTGCCACAATGTCAATCAATGTCCACTTGGCCTGCGCACAAGGTCACAGCTCACAGCTCACAGCTGAGCACGTGTAATGAATTGCTATTTGCCAAAGTCTATATAGATAAGAACTGTTCTGGTCTTGTAAATTTTGCACCACTTACATGTTTATTTACAACTTCTGACGATGGTGTGGTGTCTCTCTCTCTCTCTCTCTCTCTCTCTCTCTCTGTAGGCTTTCAGGTAAATATGTGTGCCCAAAGAAGGATTTACGACTCAAGCGCGGTGCGATAATAAAATTTGAATGTTGGCGTTAAAGCGCAATACACCTGCGCCACTCCGCGTTGTTGTTCTCATAGATGAGGTTGTTTTTGTGTTTAGGGAAGTTAAACAAGAATTAAGTTTCAGTTTTCGCAAACATTTTAATATTCAATTGGCTAAGCCAATGCAAATTTTTTCTACGACTGATTAGGGCGAATTAATTCCTATCTCATCGGCGTGAGAGAGAGAGAGTGAGATAGGCATGCGCTGGTGTCTATTTTGCAGACAAATTACGCACAATTCCAGCAACCGCTTTGCACCAGTTTGCGGCAAATTGTAATGGATACACTGTCGGAATGAATCGTAAATAAATCTGCGTCAGAGATATTGATATCGAATGCATCCAAGTTATGCGCTGATGTTGACACAAACAGCGATGGAGTGGGAGTGCTTGATAATCGGCCTGTTGCACTTTTGTACAATAACTGGGGATAAGTGGTGTGCATAAATGCATATTCAGCGTATGAGGGGACAGCTTTGACGCATGCCAAATGAAATTATAAAATTCATTTGTAAATCTGGGCTAATGAACTTGCTCTAATTAATTCATCATGTAAATGTCGAATCGCTTCTCTGTATATATAAAATAACTCGCGTATTACATGACGGAACTCACGGCACGCGGGAATCTCTGTTCATGGACGGACATAGACGGCTGCGTTTGTTTGGATCCGAGCTGCACTTCTAGATCTAAGTGGATAAGTTGCTTGATGAATGCTGGATATGATAAAGGCTCTTTTAATTGACCAATGAACCGAGCACGAGGGTTGTTCTAAAAATGGCGGGCCACGCGCTATTGAAGTGTATTTTCAGCAAATTGTAGTTAAATTTTGATTTCAATGTGATTTGTTTTGATGTTTATTTTGGATGTTAACTGCTGGAAGTTTTGTGCTTTAGGTCTTTAGTAAGTCTGACAGCATTCCCATACAGGCTCTAAACAATGTCCAAGCTTGTTTAGCTTATACAGGGTGGGCCAAAACAAGTCATCCGATGTTGTTTGGCTCTCATTTTTTTTCTAAATGAAAAACTTCGATTCTTTTTTTTTTGATTATGTTTATTTGAACCTTAAGAATTTTATTGGTGAAGTCGAGAAGATGATATCGGCCAAATGGGCGCCGTCACAATTGGTTGCCATACGGGCTCGTTTTATGGCATTTTTCATCACTTCGGCGAGAACTTCGGCCGACAGATTCTCGCACTCGTATCGAATGTTGTCCTTGAGGGCTTCTAGGGTCTCGGGCTTTTTCCGGTAAACACGGGACTTCAAGAAACCCCACAGAAAAAAAGCCTGGAATGGTTAAATCGGGCGATCTTGCCGGCCTGTGCAAATCGCCAAAACGAGAAATGAGGCGCCGCCTTCAGAATATCGGTTGTGTTTGGCGCAGTGTGTGCCGTAGCTCCGTCCTGCTGGAACCACATGTCCTCCAGTCCTAATTCGTCCAATTGCGGCAGAAAAACCTCGGTTAACATGGCCCTATAGCGCACACCGTCCACTGTTGTCGTTTGACCAGCGGCGTTCTCTAAAAAAAACTCCTCCAGCGTGAATAGCGCACCATGCAGTAACTTTGAGCGGGTGTAATGGCTCCTCGTGCATTACTCGTGGATTTTCGGTGCCCCAGAGGCGATAGTTTTGCTTGTTCCGATACCCGCTGAGGTGCAAATGAGCCTCATCGCTCATTATGATTTTGGTCGAAAAATCTTCCTCGAGATTGAGGATGGCTTGGGCGTAGGTTAGACACGTTTGGCGGTTGACACTGATGCACGGACTGGACTTTGTATGGGAACATGCGCAAGTCTTTGTACAAAATTCGCCTTGGGACCACCGGCTGATGGCTAATTGCGAGGTACGGCGTCTGGTCGATGTTTCCGGCGACAGCTCGACATCCTCTTCGATATTCTCGGCACAACGTGCGCTCCGGGGCCGGCCACTCTTGGCAACGTCTCGTGTGGTCCCATACTCTTCAAGGTTGGTGGCCAAACGGCGCAGTGTTTGCGCAGTCGGTGTCGGACGGCCGTGGAATCGGCGACGGAATTCGCGCTGCGCCAACACTACAGACGAATTGTTACGCAAAAAAATAGACACGATTATTCCGCGTTCTTGGGGAGTTTATCTCTCCATGGCTGGTTCACTTGTATTCTACATCTGTCAAGTCCACAAATGTGAAAAAATAAGAGCATCTTCCAATAGGGTGATCTTTTTTGGCCCACCTTGTACAAGCTCTATACGACGTTGAATAATATTTAAAGATAGGGTCTATGAGTTTGGAGGCATTTTAAAGGGTGTATAAGGCTGTAGGTATATATATTTATAATTAATAAATCCCTATTATAAAACAAAGTTTCCTTTGTGCCTGGCTACACTTCACTTATAGGTTATAGCAGCTTCACCGATATTTTCTATCAGACAATTTCGCGGGGTTGTTTTTTTTTTGTTTTAAATTTGAGAAGTGGAACTCTGGCGAAGCAAGGCTAACACAGGTCAGCTAGTTTCAAATTAATTACTAAAAAAATTTACGAAAACTTTGTAATATAATAATATGCCCAATTAGACACGGAAGCACAAGCAAATATAATGAGCTTAAGCGTTTTTAATAGAATTAGTAATAATAGTGCACGGAAAAATTGTCTCAAAGTATCAAGTGTTATTTTAACTTTATTAGGTGAGGAAAAGCTGCATGTTTTAGGGATGTGCAGATTGAATGCCACTGCACGCATTCACAAAAAGTTCAAACATTTTCAAATTCAGTTCGCAGTAATTAATAATTCGTGTCCAACCATTATCGGTTTGCCTGATTGTATCAGACTCGGTCTTGTAAAACAAAACGTGTTCGGTGGAAGTAGAAATAGATACCGTCGATTTTAAAAATATATATAAGGAATTATTAAAGGGTTAAGGATGTCTCGACAAAGAAAATAGTGAACTATTAAAAAAGATCTTGAATTTTCCACAACAAGTACAATTAGGGCCGCTTTATTCACTATTGTTCAACTTCCCGATAACTCCGTGGGTGACCAACTTCGGAGTTGATTTGAAAGAGAGAGTTGAGCTGCAAGTTGAAAATTGCTTTTATGCACTACTTCAATTCTCAACTCCTCAGTTGAAATTCAAAAGTTGGCGTACTTGCTGTTTCCGAGATATCCCTGGGATATTTGTGGCAGATGACAGAAAATATGTCAGGTTCAACTTTGGATTTGGATTTCGGCCGTCATTTTCGTTGTGGGCAAAGCATACTTTGTTTAATTTTTATTCTTTGTCTATGGTTTTCGTTTTAAAGAGTAGATCTCTATATAAAAATTAAATTGGCTCAAGCGAATTTTGCTTTCACGAAAAAGCTGTTTGCAGCAGTTCCCAGCGCAATTTTGTTACTTGTTTAATTTGCACGATCTATCGAACAAGAAAGTCACGCACTTAATAAAATATACAATAAATTCCAACTCTTTCGCGATGCACAATACCTTCTCCAGATGCACGGCAACGAACTCATTATAAGATCTCCCCATCATTGTCGTCCACTTTGAGATACGGAAACGGTAGATAAAGTCATGGTCGTCCCATTTTTCAAGTCAATCTCCGTACTATCTTGTATTGCCGTCTCTCACAGACCAAATTCTCCTCCTCTCCATCCTCGAATCAGACCATGTCCAATTCTCGCAACAATAATTAAAACGATATATTATTTCAAAGTTGAACTAACAATAATTACTTTCGTCACTTGATTTGAAGAGCTAACAGTCAGAAACCGCAAACAAAAATTTGCCAAGTTTGCTCTACTAGCTTCTACTATTTCGGGGAGTTGAACGAACCCAAAGTTGACCACCTTTCGGTTTTCTCAACACCGGAATATCCTAAAATTGAGCGAATCAACTTTGAGTGAATAAAAGCAAATTCTCAAGTTGAAAATAAAAATCCCCAAGTTGGGTTCAACTTCGAGTGAATAAAACCGGCCTTAGGTACCCAAATTCAAATTTAATTTGTTAAAAAATTCCTTCAATGACAATAATGTTTATTCAATACTTCTTATATGTGATCTATATTTTTCTTTAATATTCTCAATACAAATTCTGCCAAAGATCCCCATAAATCTCCCAACCATCAGAGACTTTGGGCAAAGTTGCTTGCTGCGTTTATAAAGGGTGTTTTGTTAGAGGTTGGTTTTTCGAATAGAGATAAAACTGACATTTTGTGGTCACATCTGGCAACTCTAATGCCATTTATGTTCAGTTTGGTTTGCCATTTCATAATGAACAGGTTGACAAATGAACAACGCTTGCAAATCGTGCAAATTTATTTCGAAAATAATGGTTCAGTTCGCGAAGCTTACCGCAAGCTCCGTTCATTTTATGGTCGACATAATCGTCCATCAGAGCAATTAATTCGGTTAACCATGGATCGTTTTCGCACTACGTTTACTCTATGTGATAATACGCATCCGCAGAGACGTCGAACAGTGCGCGCCGAAGAAACAATTGCCGCTGTTGAAGAGGACCCGAATGAATCGATTCGCCACCGTGCACAGCAATTGGAGCTTTGTCCATCAGCTTTATGGAAGATTTTGCGCAAAGATCTTGGCTTACGACCTTACAAGATCCAGCTTGTGCAAGAATTAAAGCCGCGAGACCATGCAATGCGTCGTGATTTTGGTGTATGTGCCGAAAATGAGATATCGATGTTGAGTTTCATCTCAAAATTTTGTTCAGTGATGAGGCTCATTTTTGGTTGAATGGTTATGTCAACAAGCAAAATTGACGCATTTGGAGTGAAAAGAATCCACATGAGGCCCTTGAGACGCCATTACATCCAGTAAGTCAGTTACCGTTAATGGAGACCGGTATAGAGCCATGATAACCGACTATTTTGTTCCCGAATTGGATGGCATGAATGTCGATGAGCTGTGGTCCCAACAAGACGGCGCTACATGCCACACAGCGCACGTCACAATCGATTTATTGAAGGAAACATTCGACGAGCGCATAATTTCGCGTAATGGACCTGTCAATTGGCCACCAAGATCGTGTGATTTGACACCATTGGATTATTTTCTTTGGGGATATGTGAAGTCGCTCGCCTACGCCAACAAACCAGAAACGTTAGGGGACTTGGAAGCCAACATTCGTGGCGTTATTGCCGACATACAGCAACAAATGCTCGAAAAAGTGGTTGAAAATTGGACCTCTAGACTTGGCTTTATTCGAACCAGCCGCGGCGGCCACATGCCCGAAATCATATTTAAACATTAATGGCATAAAATTATCCTTCCAATAAAGCCAAATTGATGGACATTAAAACGATTTTCTTGTATTTTACTTCAATTCGAAGTTCTATACCTCTAAAAAAAACACCCTTTACTTGAGAAAATTGTTCGAAACTCACAAGCCAGGGAAACAATTTTTCCCAAGTCTGTTTTATTACCTACTTGAATAGGCCGATGATGTTCACTGAACTCGGCGAGTTGTCACTGATGCGTTCGGAAATATTGGGACAAAGGCAAAAATAGTGAGTGAAGGCCAAGTGGATGACGTCAACAAGAAGGTACACACAACACCAAGAGAACTCCATAATTGACAGCTATATTCTTAATGTAGAACTAAGGACTTTGTCTGACTTTGTTTTCCTATAAACTCTGAAAAGGAATCACAAAGGAAAGCGCTACATCTTTGACCGTCTTGTCAAAACGTTTTAAAGTTATAATACCTTCATAGATTAAGTCCCGCCCATGGACATTTACGAAGGTGGTTGAAGATGGCTTTGGTCGCTTTGAATATAAAATATGAGTTAACCCCCAGTAAGAAGTTTTCAAGATGTTAGCAAAGGCACACAGAAAATGGGTGCAAAAATCGCTCCTGGACAAGTCAAGTCTAAGATACCTCAGAGTTTATTTTGGTTTCATTCAAAGGCTTTCATATAAAATATTGTTAAAGCATATTTTAGTAACCGCTGCACAATGTTTCCAGAAGAGGTCACCTCGCTTCAACACTCTTCGAGTGAATCAGATTGCCTCACCAGAAGTACAACACCTACACTAGAATTGAAAGGATTTATGTAATTGCCCCTCAAACCTGAAAACTACAACAAGTCCGCAAGCCCCCGAGTAAACTCATCGAGCTGTTGTTTTAGATTGGACCCCATGCAAGTAAATGATCCTTAATCAAATCAAATCCAGTAACCTGCCCACGATCGAACTTTAAATCGTTTAGGTCAACGAACGAGGTGCTTCAGTTAATTTTTTGAGTGACAACATCCTTCGTTCAAGAGACACTAGAACACCATTCATTCGAGTCTTTTGAGCGAGAGTGAGGCGGTTACTGTGTCAATGAACAGCACACTCAAGGTTATTCCGTGCTAGAAGTTATTTCAACTGCAGTATGCTCTCTTGAAAGGAGGACTCCGACTTGCGACTTAGAAACCCACCCGAAATGATTAAGCTGCTTTTTCGTCCGCCATTCAAGTACATATACAGTCATTAATTTAACGTCTTGAGCGAAAGGTTGTCCACACCTCGAGCCAGGTTAATTGCATTTTTAGCGCATTAAGTACCTATCCAACTTATCGAACGAGTTCTGTTGTTTAGCTTTGAGATAATTTGTATTAAAGTCGTACCTTTCAAGTAATCCAATTTCACAATATCAGATGTATCCCGACAACAATGGTGACAGTTGTATATCCAGCGGATATTTTCCATTCAAAACGGACGAGTTGACCGCGACACACACGATTAACGAAATCTTTCCCAAAAATTCAGCAGCAAAAAACCAGACTGACTTTGCAAAGTGATTAATTAAACCGACACAAACAGACAGAGCGGCAACTACGCATAAATTAAACGCAAGTCACACAGAGCTCGAGCTATCTTTTGTCTATTACCCGCGGGCTTCGAATTGATGCCACGGATCGATGTTGGGAAAATTTTAATTCAAATTATTCGGCATCTGTCAGCACACCGATGGGAATATGCAAGCTGCACTTGTTGTGTTATGAATTCATGGAAAAAACAAACAAACAAACAGACGATTTTGACGCGACTAACTTTCGTTGCAATAATAAGATCGGCGTTATTCGTTTGGCATGGGGGTTAGGTATAGTAATTCTCTCGGCGGTCTTGGCGAAACTGAGAGTAGTACACAACGGCGGTTAGGCTCGGAGATATATACGAAATTAATTCGACGACTCTGCAACAAATCACAACACTAGTATGCCCTCTATTCGGATTAATACAAAGACGAAACAAAACGAGAAAAAAATATGTATAGCTTTAGTCGATTGTGCTTCAATTGATGCGTCCGAAACAGTGGCGGCTGAGAATCAAGTGCTGCCGTAAGTTGGACAGCAGAATGCCACTGTGCACTTGATCTATTTTATCTACATTGCGAAAAAAATTAGAAATTAATTGTGGTTCGACTGGTGGCTTCTTCAAAAATACCACTTGTCAAAATTGTGGGAGCATTTTCCTGAACAGTAGTCATGCGACATGTCGACAACTACTTGTTGTTCGATATGTTTGCCCGATGTTCTCGTATTTGATTAAAAGAGGCACTTACACAATATTAATAATCTGTATGCACGTATACGGTGTAGATGATTCAACTGACAGACTAATGTCGATGTTTGCTAGGCTTAATTTGGACACAAAATCACAAATGAGAAACCGAATTTATCCGGTCTTTCTTAGTGCAAGACTAACAAGCATTTGTCTTGGCAAAAGAAGTAAAATTAGGAATTCACGCACGCCAATTACAACAACTGCATGCGTTTTAAACTGTGTCTGAGTTTCAGCCCAGATTGATTACGTAAACAGTTTTTCTACAGTTGAATTTTATGGAGGGATAACCTACAAAACAAGTCAAGAGTGAGGACGTTCGGATTTCTAGTTTAGCAAGTCTGACAGCAGTCTGACAGCATTTGTCTCTTCTTTTTTTTGTCATAAGTAATAACAATGTACTCTAAGTAGCTAAATAAAAATGTTTGTCCCTGTATTAATAAACACTGAGTAATAGTTAACAACTCGTTACTCAGCAGTAACGCAAAATTTTCGTGTGCTATCTGACGTTTACTACAGCTAACTTACTTGTGCACATTTGTTTATTAATACGGGGGTTATTGTTTTCCAGCTAATATTTATAAAAATGTGCACGGTACGGTGGAAGTTAATTTTTTACGCATCGTATCTACTACATAATTAAGGTTTTAACGATCCCAATTTTTTAACTCTATACTCAGGCTGACTTTTCGATTGTATGACTGACAAAGTAAAAGAAAACGACTAATCTAGTTTTTGTGTTCATGGAAAATCTAGTCCAGACAAGTCTAATCGACTTAAGACGATTAATTGCAGGTGGAAATAATTTGACAGCAGCAGGTTTCTCCCCTTCCCTTCCGGTAGAATATGTTTATGACTCTGCTAGTGCACTGCTCTCAGCGTGATTTCCCTTTCAGCGAACGAGGACTAGAAGAACAATTAATTTGAGATAAATTGAATGAAAGTCCTTTTTAAAATGTCCCCTGTGGGGGTTAGTAGCGAGTCTCAATATAAATATGGATAGACAGTGGATATATTATGGCAAACAGGTGTTCAACACCAAATATTAAAGTTATGGCCAAAGTGATTTGTCATGCATCAAGTCACGACGTTCGTTTTTAATAATAAAAATTTGTATTTAAGACATTTATTAATTCTAGTTGCACTGACATTTGTTTAAGCTCATCAAACAAAGACAGATAGAAATAAGTAACGCCTCCCTTGGAGTGATGAAAATATATTGCGATTTCCTAACATCGAATTATTGCAAAAACCCAACTCATAGTAGTAACCAAACTGACATGAGAATGTACTAGAAGTTGGGTTAAGGGAAATAATAGAGTATAAGGGAAATCTGTGGAAGTAGGCAGACACATTTTGTTATTACCAACGGGGACGTTCAAGTTTCTAGTTTAGTAAGTCTGACAGTTTATGGAGGGGTAGCCGAAGGATCTAGTCAAGAAATTCGTGACTGAGTACTAGGTTGACAGTTCTCATATGTGGCTGACGAAGAAAAAGTGACGTTTCCGACAAATCTAACTTTTTGCGTTCAGGTTACATCTAATCCAGACCAATCTAGTCGACTTAAGATAACTAGATTCTTGAATGTGCCAAATGATAAATGAAGTTGAGAATATAATCGACTAAGTAAGAAAAAACCAAATATGTACTAGAAGACTAAGTAGAAGTAGAAATTTAAACTCGAGAAGACCGACAAAACTTTGTAACTAAAACAACAAAATGTGATACGGTTGTCAAAGTGTCTGTTGTATTGAATAATAGAGTAGTTCCCGACAACGTCAGTGTCAAATGAGAAAAAGAGACTACCAAATGAGAGGTAGAAAACAAATCAGATTGTATATTTCTGGAGTTTTACTAAAAAATTGGTTAAAAGTAAAAATACAGAAAGAAGCACATTGCTGAATTGAATCTAGTGTTTAAGTACGTAATTGTGTTTTTTGACAATATTTAAATAAAACACTGCTCTGGGTATATAAAAACTGATCCACAAGTTTATTTTTTGCCACTTAAACCAAATGGATGCTCTCTTTCTGTTCTGTGTGTTCTTTCCTAAATGATCTTTTTTAAGTTTTACCGTTGCATCTGAAAAAAACTCTCGTTATAAATAACACTGCGTAAGAGTTATAAACTCGTTACTCAGCAGCAACGTCCATTTTTTTTTTATGGTATCTGACATCAACTAGCTAACTTGCTTGTGCACATTCTTTTACCAATGAGTTGGTGAATGTTTATTAAGTTAACTTTCAGAAACCTAAAAAAGCATTCACTACAAATGTCATTCATTACAAATGTCAGATCAAAAATTCACCAACACGTTTGTCTGCATGTATGAGACCTAAGAACAGCAGCATGAAAGGTGATGACAAAAAAATGGCAGTTAGGTTGTGAGGGTTGTCAAATCAACCGCACTATCGAGCACCGCTCTTTGAACTGTCACTAGTGTCAATGCTGTAGTTCACACAGTTGACAACGACCATTTTTTAAATGCAACCCAGCATCCGAAACCGTTCACAACTTTAATTTTTCGCAACTTGTTCAAGAGAAACAAATAATTTTATTAAATAAAATGACGCGCAGTTTCTACTAGTATATGTATAATATCGATGCGTAGGTACCGCGTCTAAATTCTTATTTAAAATGCATCATGCTGTCGATTGTAGTTACTCTAATTAATTAATGTTCAACTATATTATGTATAATTTTATTTCAATGTCGGCTAATAAGTTATTTCATTTCTGAAACCACACCTAGGTAACCTGCTTATTACGCGAAGCTGCTAAATCAACATTTTTCAACGCAGCTGCAACTCAAAGCTTCAGTTACGTCAAGTTTGCTACACCTGCTGCCACAAAGAAATATGAGAATGGTAAGTCATACATATTAGATTAGTTTTGTCTTAGAGGATATGTGTTTCTGTTTATCCAAAGTCAAATCATTTGGTTTTGGAAATTGTTTTTTAAACGTTCGTATTTAACCAGGGTACATTTCTTAAATGTTGTCTATCTTGTTTTTAAAGTTATAAGAAGCGGCGATTGCCTTAAAGGGAAGTTTGAAAAGGGCGTTTAGAGTAAGATTGACAGGTTATTCTTCTCAGGTTCCGTTGAGCGATAGATGGGTGGGTAGCTTCACGTCAATCTGCAGTCAAAATATGAAGGTATATAAAAAATTGACACGAATCGTTAGAGGTCTAGCTAGGGTTGCTAAATTGTTCTCTTAGCTTGACGGGGCAATGGTAAAAACAAAGGAAAAACCCGAGTTTTCAAAACTTCTCTTAGGACAAAATAAACGAATGGAATCCGTCGAATTATACAGACTTATACGTCAAAGTTTGACATATAATTCGCGTTAAAGTAACGTAGGTATTCAATGGAAGAAATATTCCAATTTTGCTTCCGTCCAGTTGTGTTTTTCTTTTGCTCCTAAAAATTTAAAAAAATCTAGACTTGTCTGATAACAAGACTGCCCTTGGCCTTATTTCGGTGACTTTGTTAATATTTTGCAGCTCGTACTTTTGAATTGTAATTCGCGAAATTTTTGTTTGGCATCGCATAAAGTTTTCGACACTAAGAAGATGAAGAAAATAGGTTTTCTGGTTGTGCTGTCATCTGCGCTTGTGAGAAGCCAGGCCTAACCTGGCTGTAACCAGTAATAGTTAATTATTTTGGGCTACGTGACGAAATGTCAAAGTTAAATCTCGGCAAATTGGGGTATGTGGCTCGCTTCGCTCCCAGAAAGCACTCTAAACTCCAGTATTTCATTTTCGGGCACGATCCTCTACATTTTAAGGTCCAAATTATTCCTCCAAACACTTTTTTTAATGAAAATATCATTACGTTACGTCAAATACGTAACCGTGCCCCGAAGCCAGACAAACGTCAGTCAGTGCAGACATAATGTGCGAATAGCCACTTCGTATTTCATTTTGAACCTATTTTTTTCCAAAGGCTGACAAACTGTTGTGGTCAAGTTGATTGGGAGCAATCAAGCTTAAGCCAAAGTGCGATTACTTTTAAATATCATAGCACAATGGCCACTGACAGAACTTAACTCGTCCATACTTTCCACTATCTAAAGTCCACTTAGGCCTAATCTATATAAGAGTTTTGAGTTTTCTCTGGCGCAATGCATTTTCCCATTTGCCTAGTGGACATTTTTCCAAACGCCACTGTATAGACGTTGCGCTTGTTCTTTTCTACATTTTAATCTAATATCATAACTCGATTGTAGAAGAGACATTCAATTCTATTATTCGCTGAACATCCGCGTTTGTGCGGCACCATCGCATTAATTTTTATCCAAGCACAATGCTGCTACACTGACTACACTTAAACTAATTTACACAATCCCAACCGAATGGATGTGATGGAACAACAACAATAACAACAATGGGAAAAAAAGCAATAAAAAACTAAAACGTCCAAGCAAAACACAAATCAAATCCAATGCTGAACTGACTCTGATGATGCTCGCTCGCTTATGACGCTGCTATTGCTACTGGACTGGCATCTCTCCCTTGCCTTCCGAGACAAGCGGAATTTGAATACAATAGATAGAAAGATAGATATGAGAACGAGAAGAGGTCTCGCGCGCGCATTACATATAGATAAGTATGTAAATAGTTGCTGTGGCGTGGCCGCCCACCCACCAGCATCAGGCAATAATATAGGTTTCTGGGTGAACTTTGATGGAACCATTGACAATTTGCAAACGTCATGATTTCGTTGTAGTTTCAAAAAGAGCCAGTTAGCCAATACCTATAAAGAAGTTGACCCTCATGTTAATTGTTAGATGGCTTAAGATAATAATTCATTTTATGGCAATTTAGTTAAAGTTTTATTATAAATTTACAGCCTTTTTTATTAGAATTTGCTAAACACGCCTATACACCTGTATAGTTATGCATTCTATAAGTGTTTACACAGCCTTTATACACTTTTGCAAAAATTCTCATTTCTACATTTTTCCATGCATACTAGTTATACGGGGTTTGTGTCAAAAATTGTACTGAAAAGGAGAAATCTATTACATTTATCTGTCCGAAAATATAAAAAAAAACCTAAGCAGCTTGTGAGAAATGCAAATTCAAATAGGAATAAAAAAATGAAAAAGTAAAAGGAAAAAGATGGGAAATTTGGAACGGTAGTCTTAAGCAAATTAAAACAATTTTTTAAAACAGCTTAAAATATCTCATATCCGCACATATTTCATAAAGAGGATACTATGTGTCTATTAGAATCAAAAGCAACGTATTCCACTTTTACTAGTTTTGAGATATTCGAAGAAAACGTTCCTAAGGAACATTGCCTTCAAAATACTAAGAACTTTTTCATTTTTATATCTTATCATAGGTTTTCAAACTTTACTAAATGCAATTTATTGTGAAACCTGAAAAGGTCTTCGAAATATTTATCAATGCATTTTGGAATAAAGTTGTTTTGAAAATTAATGTTTTGGAATACATGCGTTTTGAAATTTTCTACTTGGAATAGATCTGTTCATGAAAATGAAACCCTTTTTATACCCTCCAGAGGAAGGTATATTCACTTTGCCAATACATTTGTAACGCAAAGAAGGAGTCACCGGAGACCTCATAAAGTATATATATTCTGAATCAGGATCACATTCTGAATCGATTTAGCCATGTCCGTCTGTCTGTCTGTCTGTCTGTTGAAAGCACGATAGCGCCCAAAGTAATTGACGTAGGTGAACAAAATTTGGTAAAAGGACTTCTTTTTATCGGTGTCAGGTTGGTATTGAAAATGGGCTATGTCGGTTAAGTAGTTCTGGTACCTCCCATACAAAACCAATATTGGACCCATTTGTCTTTCTGTCTGTTGAAAGCACGATAGCGCTCAAAGTAATTGACGTAGGTGAACGAAATTTGGTAAAAGGACTTCTTTTTATCGGCGCCAGGTTGGTATTAAAAATGGGGTATGTCGGTCAAGTAGTTCTGGTACCTCTCATACAAAACCAATATTAGAAAACATATTATGTTAAAAACACGATAGCGTCGAAAAGAATCTACCTAGACAAGTGAAATTTTGTGAGAAAACTTATTTTTATTGTCCTCAAGTTAGTATTAAAAATGGGCTATGTCGGTCAAGTAGTTCTGGTACCTCCCTCACAAAACCAATTTTGCATGACTTGTATGCAGTGGAGGGTATCAAAGCATCGGCCAGGCCGATGATAACACTTTTACTTGTTTTAAGCTCTTTTAGTTATGTTTTTATTTTTTCAAGTCATCGCTTAACACATACTCATAAATAAATGAACTACAAATACATACTGTTAAGCCATTAAAAAGTTTGACAGATTTTGCAGATTTTCTCGCCTTTTCTGGAATACACTAGTTTTGATTATTAAAGTAAAAAAAAAACCTAATTTAGTATTGGAATAGTGTTATTTTGATTTTAACTAGGAATAGATTCGTTTTGTTTCAAATTTATATGAGGAATATATCGGTTTTGATTCTAACCCACAAATTCAAATCAAAATTTCTCTGGAATAAGTTGGCTTTGGAAACAAACGAAAACAGAAATAGATAGATTTCATGAGGGAGAATTAATATGCATTGCCAGATGTGACAGATTTTTTAAGTCAAAATGACATTTCGATACAATTTTACCTCTTTACAGGCTCTAAAGCCCTTATGACACTACATTTTTTCCTAATTTTTTTAATGCTGAAAAGTCAGCGGTGTGTAAAAGAGACCAAAAGTGTATTACGAAAGGGGTAGCAATTGTGCAAAGCAACCGCGAATTTTCAAACGAATTTATTTTCAAATAATCTTAAAAAGTAAAAAAAAAAACCTGCCAGCAGCTGAAAAATTCGATTTGAATACATTTTTAATGCTTTTTTTTTTGACGTATCTATATGAATGAAGTTTGTGTGTACGCACTTACTCCTCCTATCGGAAATTTTCGTTCTAATGGTTTGTACTGCACTAGTTTCATTTAAAAAGTGTGAAAAAATGCAAAAAAATGTAGTGTCACACGGGCTTAAGCAACGTCCAACGTTTGCTTATACAAGCTCTATACAACGTTATAAATAAGGTTAATGCGTTTAGAGACATTTTTTATACACTCTTTAAAATACGTTCATAAATAAGGCTGAAAGTGTTTAAACATTGGGCACATTCAAGAGTCTAGTATGTAGTCTTAAGTCGACTTGATTGGTCGGGAACGTCACTATTTCTACATCAGACACTTATGCGAACTCTCAACTTAGTACTCAGTCATTTATTGAGTAGATTCGTCAGCTGCCCCTCCATAAACGTCAACTGATGTTGTTTTTC
Source organism: Cheilosia impressa (assembly GCA_948293265.1). Classification (NCBI taxonomy): domain Eukaryota; kingdom Metazoa; phylum Arthropoda; class Insecta; order Diptera; family Syrphidae; genus Cheilosia; species Cheilosia impressa. The sequence goes on from OX411882.1 coordinate 4,667,453, forward strand.
ATTGGGATTTTCAGATTTTGCTCTCAGATTTCAGATTTTTCGTGCACAATGCAACATAAAACGAGATTTTTCTTTCTCTGCATTTGTTTATTTAAATTAAATGTCAGCTGCTATTAATATTATTTATATTTATGAAAATCTATTCAACTTATGTTGATATCCATGTAAAATGTAAAATGTTTCTCTTTTTTTCACAGACTTGTCATCTCTGAAAACGTGAAATAACACGCTTTATAGTTTGACAAATGACAAATGTTTTTGTGTTAGTATAAGTAGGTGTAAATCAAAGGTATATAGAATTCTATATACCTTGGTGTAAATCGACATTTGCAAAAATTGCTCTGACTCAGAGAAAATAGCTTTTTTTGCGGCCAATGAAACATGAAATCTGACAGCCAGTTGATTTCGTGAGCCAGAAAACTGTTTTGAGTGTGAAAAAATTGTTTTTTTCTGTCCCAATTGAAAACGACATGAAACACCTGCTCATATGACCGATTTCAGCCAATCAAAACCGTGATACAGCAAGTCAGTCAGCTGTCAGACTAATTAAACTAGATACTTGAACGTGCCCATTAGCTTAATGTGGTATTCGACTGGGTTTCTTCGGATTCGCTCTCGGATTTCAGATTTCGTGTGTCTAATCGAACATAAAAACGTCACTTGCTCGTTTCTTTGTTTTTCATTCACTGGGTAAACTTTAAATTTAAGACATTCGAAATTTGCGCCAAAATTGATTTCTAAATCTTTTTACATAAATAATTAACAAAACTACATCCACCCGATGCAATGTGTTTCTTTGCAGTTGTAAAATTTCACGAAAACGTCAACAAAACTCCACTAGTTGTCAAACTCAAACGCACGTGTATTGGTAAATCTGAAGCAAATCTGAGAACAAAATTCAGATTCGCAAAAGCGCTCTGACATCTGAAAATGATTGTTTTTTTTGTACCAAACGAACTTTTTGAGACACTTTCTTACTCTCAGAGCTGTTCGTTTAGTACAAAAAAAAATAATTTTTACCAGATTTCAGAGCACTTTTGGGTATTTGGATCTTTTTTTCAGATTTGCTTGGACCAATCGAATACGAATACCACATAAGTTTTCGAAATGAGTCTGACATCAGGCGCTTTTCTTTTTTTCTTTCAGAGCATGATCAGAGGGGTTCTATGAACTCAGTATAAATAGACTTAGCAGACTAAGTAAAAAGCTGATTACACACTTACTGTCACATTTGACAAAATAAGTAAACAAAATAGTTTAAAAACGATCTGAGCACGCTCGGTTCAGAGTGCGCTCATAATCCTCGAGCTTAGTTGAGTGATCAGCTCTGAACTATAACTATAATTGCATATGACATCTAACTTCAACTTGGAGAAAAGGTGTATAAATATGCTGAATACACGAATTGGCTTCTTAAATTTGCATATCCTTTCTCAATTGTGACAAACTTTATCTAGATGTTCGGATTTTCTCGCATGGGTTTTGGCAAGTTGCTGGCGATTTTTCTTTCGACATTCTCCGCAATGCCAGCCATTTTATACATGTATCGCATTGGAGACTGAGATGCACTTACCAAAGAACGAAATCCGAATCGCTTTATTTGCTAAAGAGAAGATCGAGAAATCTTACGAATGTGTAACCAAGTAGTTATACTATACATTTACGCCATCACGCACGCGCATTTTTGCACGAGAAGCGACAGAGAGATCCGCTTGCCCGCAGTCAATGATATAAAGTCGTAAGAACGAGATCACAAATCAGACACCTAAAGTGTCATGGATGTTCTACCCAACCCATAGTTATAGATACGTAAAACGGAAACAAACACAAGATCCGGCGAACAACATGCCCGCAATCACTTGAAAACATTTCTATTTCTGATTTAAAATATGTGAAATGAGAGTGGTAATTAGTTTCAGTAAATTTAACCAACAATCCATCAATCAGTAATATCAAATAAATGAATAATTTTCTTTTCATTACTTCCGCAAGCTATTTTGTTTTATAGAAAAGCGAAATTTTGTAACCCATCGCTATAAAAATATGAACATGCATAGCTTTTACTTTCCCATAATTCCTACCACGTAAAGAAGATGGCCGACCAAAAAACGTGTCATGTTATTTTGTGTGCCGTCCCTCTCAGTCTCACGGCTATTAAGGATTTAGCATCCCTTTAATTTTCCGTGTTAGGAATGTGCGATCGTGTAAATGCGGCATAAGTTCTTAAATTTTTGTAAGTCGTTCAAATGGAACTGCGATTCAAGCTTCGTCCGGCATTGGAGACTGTAAATATTGTAAATAATTGAAACCCCCTTTCGTATTTTTCGGTTACTTTGGAATTGAATTAACAATTAAAATAAGCCAACACAAAGCAGCAAGAAGGAATATGATTCAGTAGATCGCAATCCAGACATGCGATAATGAGGTTAGGTTTGTGGGCTGGCGAGAAGTTCTCTGCACCATACTCAGGTCATAGATTTAGCTGTGTAGTCCACATCACAGTTGAAATCACCGATCCTTTCTCCTCCTCCTCTTTTCTAATGTCGATCGTCGATGTCCCTCGTGGCTCTTGCTTTGGACTTTTACATTTTTACGTGTGCATGTTCTGCGATCTGTTTCTAGCATACCCAAATGTCATCATACCGAGTCCTGTTTCCCTGTTCTCTGTCTTTCGAATTTCTGCGCGAGGGCAGATTCCGGTTTATGAGTGTCATCTGGAGTGTAGAGCGTCCATAATAGGCCGTAACAGCGGTTCCAGGCAGGTTGTTGTTAAGAGGACTTTGCTTCTCATTATTTTCATTGGGATGGTCCATCAAGTTATACCTACCGTCACAAGCTCCAACCTGGAGAACGAGGCCTTAATTTAACTTCCATCGCACTAGACACACTTCAGATTTTGACATGAAATTGACGTGTCGCTTATCGTCTTACAAACAGTGTCGCTGTCGTCGTTCATCTTGCAGTGGGAAATAGCCAAACCCATGACTATTTTATTAAAACCACCACTGTTTTAAGTTTAGTACAGACCTATACGAACTGCAAATGGTATCTACCTCTTTTTACCCAACTAGACACAGGGAGGGTTGCTTTTTTCACGCATATGCTATGTCCGTGCCTACGTGACGCCCTGTAGCCTGTCTTGTTTTTTTTTAGTCAGTCGTTTTAAATTATTTATTTTATTCATTTTAGTTACTTTTGATTGTTCAAATTCGTTGTCGTCAGTTGGGCGAATATATCTATCGCGGAATACTAACGAAAGGCGGGCTCCTGCATGAGCAATCACTTTCTTATTCCGGTGTCAAATTAGGTTGCACTGAACTAGGCGCAAATTGTTAACAATTCTTCAAATAGCCTTTGATAAGCATGCGCCTGAACTCGAGCATCGAACATTTGCATCGACGAACGAATTCAAACGATGATTGCTCACACAGTTCGGTTTAAAGATGCTTGCGGATTGCGTTGGAATCGGTTTGACAGCCGCCTGACTATTGCGTGGCTTTGGCATTGCAACTACAAACCACCAACTTCCATTTTCCGGACAGTCTCACCACTAACCTGCCTCCGTTTGTACACAAAACGAGCCTCATCCCTAACTCCGACACAAACTTGTGGCTTGTTTATTGCACCGAGTGTTGTGCTTGCCTGAGCCAATACTTGTGTCTCAATGAAACTTGAATACCTACCTAATTTAAAGCAGTTCCATTTCAGGGTATACACTTTCCACTCACTAAACACCCATCTGCATATAACTCCTCGTATTAACCGATTCATTGACTGCCGTGCACCGCGGTCAACAAACACCTAACTTCAAAAACATTCTTCCAATTTTTAGTTCATTTTGATTGAATAAAAATGCTGAAACTATTGTATGTGACCACAAACTGCCAGAATCACGTTGGCTCTGAGTGTATCGGTTGGCGTTCGCAAGATGGTAATCGGGAATTGGATTTACATGGGCGAATCCCTACAAACTTCGGAAGTTACGTTGCTTTGTCACATCATTCATTCCTTTAACCGCCCTGTTAAGTTCTTTTGAAAGGTATAACACTCCTTCTTCTTGGGCAGCAGCGCCTACAGTTCGCGAACTAGAGTGAACCAGACCTTCGACTAACAAGGGCACTCCAATTTGGCTGCGATCTTTTGCGATTTGCGCGAGGCTTTCCACTACTTCGTTGACACTCTGGGTCGGAACGGAAGTTTGCCGGTTGGAGCGTTCCTCTCTACTTGTTTTATTCATTTGAAATGACCAACTGCAAGTTCAGCTTGCACAGCCTCTCTCCTCTAAAACCCATCAACATTGTCCGACTTCCTCTGAAGAATCAGACAGGTTTCCGAAATGTGCGCCGAGACATGAACTCGTTACCAACCGCAACTGATTTCGGCCCAACTCTTTATAAATCGTTTCCATTCACACTTCGTTTTGGATCAAAGTTAGATACGACACGCTATCGGAATCAAAAAAATAAAAACAAAAACAATTTTTAAAAAAGCAGTTCAATCACTGTACACGTTTTATTGAACACTTAGCGAAAAAAAAACCTCCTTATCATTTAACGAAACCTCTATTCGCTCCTCATCATCTTCTCCTTTTGCCTTTGCATCTTCTTCTTGGAGAGTTTCTTCTTGGCTGGCTCGTCTTCGGGTGCCTTGGCGACAACCTCTTCCTTCTCGGTGAGGATAACCTCAACGTGGCAGGGTGACGACATGTAAGGATTGATACGACCGTGAGCACGATATGTGCGACGACGCAGGCATTGAGCACGATTCACTTGAATGTGATCAACGACCAGACGATCAACATCGAGTCCCTTGTAGTCAGCGTTGGCTTCGGCATTGCGCAGCAACTGAAGAAGGAATTCAGCGGATTTCTTGGGCCAACGACCTTGGGTGGTCTTCCACTGTTTGGCTTGGGCACAACGGCCAACGCCACCGTTGAAGCGACGGAATGGAACGCATTCTTTCTTCTCGACAACAGCTTTCAAGTAACGCTGAGCACGACGGAGTGGCATCCGCTTGATGGCCTGAGCAGTCTCGTGGGTGTTCTGAAAAAGAAAATTCCATTAGTGATTGGACAACTTAAATTTTCTGAAATGTTTGTGAGAGGGGGGGATGGATTTCAAAGGATAATGTAGCTAAAGTTCTAGAAAGCAGACGAAAGGAGTACTTTGTCCACTTGCTGATGCTTCGCTGGGTTTACTCTGGCACTATTGCAAAAATGTCCTGAACTGGTTTGATTTGATGTCCGGAACACTGATTTTTAGTGCGGGAATGTAACTAAAATAGACGTAGGGCGCGAACGAACAGACTTTAGAAGTGATAAAGGGTTTGTGGCTAAAGTTCTAGAAAGCAGACGAAAGGAGTACTTTGTCCACTTGCTGATGCTTCGCTGGGTTTACTCTGGCACTATTGCAAAAATGTCCTGAACTGGTTTGATTTGATGTCCGGAACACTGATTTTTAGTGCGGGAATGTAACTAAAATATACGTAGGGCGCCAACGAACAGACTTTAGAAGTGATAAAGGGTTTGTGGCTAAAGTTCTAGAAAACAGACGAGAGGAATGCTCTGTCCACTTGCTGATGCTTCGCCAGTTTCGCTTGGAAACGTATTTGCTCTGGCACTATTGCAAAAATGTACTGAACTGGTTTGATTTGATGTCCGGAACACTGATTTTTAGTGCGGGGATGTAACTAAAATAGACGTAGGGCGGGAACGAACAGAGTTTAGAAGTGATAATGGGTTTGTGGCTAAAGTTCTAGAAAACAGACGAGAGGAATGCTCTGTCCACTTGCTGATGCTTCGCCAGTTTCGCTTGGAAACGTATTTGCTCTGGCACTATTGCAAAAATGTCCTGAACTGGTTTAATTTTATATCCAGGACACCGATTTTAAGCGCGAATTGGGGAGCTAGTTCAAAATGTTCACTTTTGTGGTTACGTTTGGTGTGTGGTGCGAAAACAAATGACCGATTGCAGTGCAAGAATAATTTAGTTGCTGGCCAGATGTTGATCTCTGATGGCAGATGCATGGTTCAGGAATGGAAGGTGTCCTGTATTTCATTGGACATTTCATGGCAGCTTCTTCCAAACACTCTTATGGTTAATGAATGGACCAGACGCTCGACACATTTCTGCAGCACAGTCACTTTTGAACTGAGAAAAACTTCTCATTGACTTTGGACGATTGGTTTCTACATCCAATTCTATTTTTCCACTGTTGCGCCTGAATGAAAGGAACTGCCACGGCATAGAACGGTGGCAGCAGAAGTTATCACACGATTGTTGGGAAGCTGCTTTCAGTAATGAATGTCCAATGTTTTCTGTCCCATCACACTATCCACTAACCACTGGAACGACCTTGCCCAGTTGAAGAACTGTTCAAATGTAGCAAAGTTCTAGATGCAAGTCGGCAGAAGGCCAATGACTTTCAGCTGATGCTTCGCTGTTTCTCTAGCACTATTGCAAAAATGAGTGGAACTAAATTTGCTCCAGCCACTGATTTTTAAGTGCACATACACAACACAAGCTTCACACACTTTCGACAAAATGTCAACACATTTCCCAGGCGAGCGCTGCTCCAAACAAATGTTTGCCCATCCATCTACTTACCTTGAAGTGAACACGTAGATTTGGTCCGCGGGCTTTGCACGACTTGGTGGCGTTTTCTGCCTCACGCGAGTATCGTCCCATTTTGTGTCTGAGTTCTGAAAAATCCGAAACAACACATTAGACATTTTCTCGTCGACATTTTTCACTAAAATCACACAATAAACGCGCAAAAATATTCCGCCGATATGCTCGAGCAGACATTTCTACAAAGGTTTTTCGGTAACTTTTTTTGATTTTTATTAGAATTCACGACGATGTGATGAAATTTAATTTTAGAAACGAAATTTTTCCTACCTTCTTCTTAGGGAATTAAACCGGAAAAGAACTTTTTGACAGGCACAATTGTCGATAAAGCAGAGCAGTGGGTAAAGAAAAAGAAAAAAAAACATGGCCTCCATGCTCGATGTTCGCTCTGTTCTTACTGCACCGCCATCTATGATTTGGCTATTTAACGAGGAAAAGTCTATCTTCCTGGCCGTCAGGCAGACAGCTGTCAATTGCAAACAGGGGATGAAAATTGATCCGAGTTTCCTCGGTTCGTAGAGGAAAAGCACATCTTGAGCTAGTAAAAGAGTTTTCTTCCGTGTCTCAGCACAAAGCGCAATTTGCCTCCCGACAATGAGAACTAAGTGCAATTAAAATCACCGTCTAAGTGTAGTGTTAAGTGCTCTATTGGTGTCGACAGTCCAGAGATTATCACTTGCAACAGGTAAACAAATAATTATTTATGTCCACAAAATGTATAAACAAACGAAAAACTGAAATAGACGTGTGGAAAATTCATCAAGTTTGGGAGATTTTCCTTTTGTGATTTTCTTTTTTTGTTCGTCCTCTGTCGTTTCGTCTCTGTCGTTCTGATGGAGGAAAAGCGGTTGTGTGTTATTTTCCATTTCTACCCCGGGGGGTGGTAGAGTAGCTGGTACGTAGTACGTGCGAGTGTCAAACAACCCTATACACAGCCCTATTTTCTGAGTCGCACACTAATCCTAGTGCTTGTCTCTGGCTGGATATCGATTAGTTTTGAAATTGTTACTAGCAAGAGACGAACGAACCGTGGAAGATAATGCGACGGCTTGTACGCGGTTCGGGGGGGTCAGTCGACAGACGCATCACATAGTCGGTCATTAAACGAGGAGGAAACATAGATTCGTTCGAATAATGCTGTTCTATAAATAGTTCGGGATTAATGCCGAACAGGGTGCTGTATGAGTTGTGATTCTCTGTGTGGCTAATGAACACGGGAGAGGATATTTATCTTAAAGCTGGGATGTTGTATAGTTCGCCTTGCTACCCCTCGAGGTATGTTTCGTAATGGCATCTGGGAAAAAGGAGTGGTAGTGATGAAGGATTAGCCGTGGTATGGGGTGGGTTTGAGTGCGGTTGGTATCTCTATTCGAATGTGCAGTTCCTTCCGGAAGATGTGAATGAAGTGCATATTGAACGTGGAAATGTGCAAATCCCCCTGCTCCAAGGGGTTGTGAATATTTTGCGCATTTGTCACCATCATTTGTGTCACGACTTATACGCTTCGGCTCGTCCCCTTGTTGGAGTTGAGAGCAGCCCAAGTGCAGCCTTGGAAGGGCTTTGTAAAACAGTATTCCGTCTTCTGATAGTCCAATTGGAATCAGGATTAAGGTGGACTTGTTTTTGAGCAACACAAACATGCAAAAACTACTTTGACAGTTGAGCTAGTACATTATTCGCTTATTGACATTTATTACGTTCAAAAGAAAATCACGCAACTGTCGTATTTTGTGTTGTGGGCATGCTATGCAGTTCCTTCTTATTTGAGTTGTCCTACAACAGAATTGCCCTGTAATTTCAAAACAATGCACAAACAACTCCTCCGAAATGTAGTTGCGTTTCCTTTGTCATCAGGAAGGGAGTTGGTTTTCGCAATAGTGACTGAGAATGGCCACTGTTTATTATTTCAATCACACAAAATTCATTCCTTCGAATGGAGACAGATCCAAGAGGAGAATGTCTCGGCATTAATGGGGCAGTTGAGACCATGACTTCACATAGACATTGTTGGTAAATACTTGGCTCAGGCTGTGAGGCTCTCACCCATGAATAGAAGAATTTATTGGCCACTCTGGTATACGCTCATAATCTAACGACATCTCCCAAACTGACAGAACTTTTTTTTGCAGCTATAAACACTCGGATCGGATGAAATTGCATGCAATGCCTGTCCAATGCCGCTGACATTATTCACTGAAGGGCTAGAAACAAAAGATGCAGTCAGTGTCATTTTGGAGAACCTTGGCATTACCTCTTCTGTGACCTGCCGAATTCTTGCAGCGTGTTTCAACAAAAAGCCAGACAGCCTTAGATCAGATTGGATTGTTTGAATGAAGTGGAAGCAAGTTACCATATCACTGCGGCGGCAAGTGGACTTATTGTGATTTCCTTCAAGTAGAGCTCGCTCATGATACCGGACTTGGTGGTGAATCCTAGTCAATCCTTGAGTGGATGGCCGGATATGTCCTCTGCCTCAAGGTAGAGTTTATCTAGATGGTGTTGATCTGATGGTGCAGTTTTACGGTGACACAGAATGTGTTTTGCTGATTCTTCCTGCTCGTTGCATAGTCTGCAAGTGTTATCTTGGGTTATTCCCATCGTCATGAGACGCTTTTGACTTGACAATGTCCAGTGAGGAACCCTGCGACTATCAAAATCTGACTCCTAGGTAGAGTTCAGCAAAATAAAACCCAGTGAAAGACTGCCGCGTGATCTCAATGAGATCAATAACTGTCATACTTTGCTTGGTTCTAGATCATTGGGATGTCTCAAGAGCTAAGACCTTGCAAAGTTAGAATATTCGCGTCTAACATTGGTTGGTTTAAGTGGCTGTATGACGAGGGAAAAACACAAATAACGCATTGAGCGGCGTTTTGAGACCACAACTCACGGAAACCTGAAGATAAAGGAGGAGAAGGACGTTAAGGGAGGTTACAACCAGCCTGAGGAGTTAAGAAATTTGATGATCTTATTGAAATGGATACTTTGGATGTGCCGAAAGGTCATAATAAAAGGAACGACCTAGTGCACTGTGTCTGGTTTTGACTAGGGCCGGACACTCACAAAGAAGATGAAACTCTGTTTCAATCTTGTTTGTGTCAGCGCAGCTACGGCAGTGGGTGGTATGAGGGATGCGAAGCTTGGCTGCGTGAGTTCCTAAAGGCCAATGGCCCGTACTAATTGCCGTTTGAGGTTGTTTGTTCTGGAGGTTGGCCAGATCTTCTTCGAAATCGCACAGTTTGTCAGGTTCAACCATCTGGTCTCCGCCCTTGAGGTGCAGTACAGGAGGAATTCTCTCTTAACGAGGGAAGACACGCACAGAGCAGAGCCACGTCTGGCATCATCGGCTTTCTCATTCCCCTCTCTCTTCCTATAGCCAGGAACCCAGGCGAGAGTGATTTTAAACCGATGACTAGCTCTTGTCAGTGTCGCCCTGCAATGGCAAACGTTGAATGGACTCGTCTGTGTCTATACAACACTTTGCAGCTAATATGCTGAAAGCTAGATATAAAAAAGGCCTGACGGACTTCTAAGACAGAAGAGGGGAACCATTGCCATAGAAACAAACGTCACAACGTGACCGAGTGTCGATTGAAATGCATGGTCAAAGGCGGCGGAGAAGACGAAAATGAAGGGACAATTGTGCACTTCTTATGGACTTTTTTTGTACTGCTCATTACCTTTTCTACTATTTTAACGATCTTGACGATGCCAGTACAGCGAACGTTTGTCGTGAATGAACTAAGTGAAGTGTTGAATGAGCCAAATACATCCTTTTCAGTGGCTGGACTTATTCTGTCCTTATCTCGTTACTTATAAGCGTGTTTGCTGTACTATAAGGCAGAAAATGCGTGTGCCCTGCGGCGGACTAAACCTCTTCTATAGGCCACGAAAGAACGAACGTCTCCACGTCAGACTTGGTATCTAAATCACGTTCAGTGGGTCATATTAGTTGTTCTGTCTGAAAATGCAAGGGACAGATAAATGTCCGAAAGTTGTGGGAGTTTTATATTAGAAACGTCCAAGAGCAGATGGTGTTGAAGATCATTCTAGATAATAAAAATGTATTCTGGTAACGACATCAAGAATATGTCAAATTAATGAAATATGTAATTATACTGGCAACTCTGCTATCTTTTGTGTTCTTCTTGCTTATGAAATAAAATGGCTGCTTTTCTTGCGTTCTAAAATTTATTCAAGAAAGGTTCATATTTACAATAGATGGAAATATCGCACAAAAAGAATGGTTGCTTGGTTCTTTGGTAGTTATAGACATGAGAGTATATCAAACTCGTACCCCAGATATTAACGGAGCGATATTCTGCAGAAGGTCATTTCGACTTTGCCTTGAAAGTTATTTGAATGGGGGCAGCTTGCTTTTTCTGCTGCCTGCAAATTAATGCAGCACTTACGCTCAGTTGGCGTGAATGCAATGCAAGAACTCATTTCTGACAAGAGATGTTATTCAGACATAATGGCGAGAAAATTCCTCTACAGAATTTGTCCCATTCGGGCATCTGATGTACACCAGTAGATTTATTCACCAGCGCACTAATTGCACTTTGACTTGTTCTTATTCACTTGTCCAATAAAGGGGTAGTACTCGCGCAAACATAATCCTAACATTTTATATATGTAAAACAAAGACTTACTTGAAAATCTAAACCGCGGCATCTTGAACGGTGTAATAATAACTCTGCGGAGTTGCGTCGTCTTGAATAATTTCACTTGAATGATTGTTTAATTTGATTTATGTAGATTTTAATTTGACTCCGCTACCACTTGTCTTTGTCCTATGACATCATTTCTATTCTAACGCAGGCGAATAGAAGGCGATTTCCGATTGGCCCTCCAATCTGGAAGCTTCTTCTATTTTTTCGGCGAGTCCATCTGGCGGTGAATGGAGTTCTCATACGACATCTGCTAATGGTTGGGTGTAATTTATACCAGAACATTCCACTCTTTGTTGTCGATGTTAGGCGTCTGCGCGGTTTGGTGTTGGTGCAGCGCCATCACTTTCAACCATCGGATACTAGGAGAACGACGGTGAATGGAGGTGAATTGTATTTAGCTTCGAAAAAATCCGCTTGGTTGCCTATTGCCGAGTGGGAACTCGCTGGGCATTCGGTTGGATGTGGTTTTATTTTTGTTTAGTTACTGCAGTTCTCTGCCACACCCTCAAACATTCCTCTTTCGAATTGGAAATTGAATAGATCCGTGTTGCCCTTATTTCACATTGTTTAACAGTCGCGCTTAAATTAAATTTAATCTTTATATTGACGCGATTCCATAAAGCGTGCTACTAGTTCTACGCGGATCGCTTCTTTGGCGATTCAAGTAAAGAAAGCCATCCATTGTTGGCAAAAATAAACAAACCAAGTGCGAGTGAAGTGCGGGGTGAAAGGTGTCAACCCGTATGCTGGCAGCTGTCTAAACTACGCAGTCACAGGTACACGTTTAACTATTTCTTGTCAGCCTTTTAAATGCTAATCGAATAGGAAGGTACCAGTGTCTGGTGCAGAGCAGCACATACCCCTCTTTTAACCTTACCCAGTGTTGTTTTTTTTTTGCAACCATCCCCTGTCTAGACTTTGTTTGTAGAAATCGTCCATTCCATTGAAGAAACTTCTCGGTGCTTCTAGGGGCAGTTGCATTTTTGGCTAAAGTGCGTGTTGTGCACTCGGTTTTTGGTTCTGCATTTCGCTGTTCGATTTCGACTTCAGTACAAAGGGTACATGTCATCTCAGCAACATGTAATGGTCTACTTCTCTCCTGGCTAAGGAGCAGCTTCCAACTTTTTGTGGAGTGTTTCCTGAACTTGGGCATCAAAACTAGGTAATTCTGGTACAGCTTTTCATCAGTGAAGTACCTTGGTGCGTGTGTGGCTCGTGTAGGGTTATCTGAGACTTTTTAATCGGTCGGAAGACAGTAGCAGTCTGTGGTTCACAATATGGATTATGCTTTTCGTGGGAAGACCGATTCCACAAAAAGGATATTTTTGCGGCACTCCAAAACCTTGTGATGAGGATGATGTCCGAAAATGAGAAAATGCAGTTTGGAATCGTTTGCGCGAACGAAGCGAGCAACCTACCACAATATAACGAAGTGAGAATAGCAACGGCTAATTCTATATCTTGCTGACATCCGCACCGGCAATATACAAAAGTTTCTGGACGCAGTATTTTCTTTTAGTTTTCTTTGTTATTGCGGTCGGCGGTGGGCAATTCAGGTCGTGCGCTGAAATATTTGTATATTTCAACATTTCATTCACATGATTGTGACCTGAACGCAATAATTAGATTCGTCGGTTTGGATAGGTTAAGTTGGTTGGCGAGATAGGAAGAACCTGCAAACGCCACACTTGGATCAATGCTGATTCATCGTGATGCCTTTGGGGTTTTATGACAACACAATTCAGAAACCTTTGAACTCGGTTTGTCAAGCCATGAAGCTGTTGTAAATATGCAAGTACTCATCAGTGTTGATTCTCATTTTCTTGGTGTGGTCTTTTAGCATGTTGTTTGCTGTGATATGATAATTGAGTAGTATTAGGGACGTTCAGCAGCTGTTTCAGTTGACGTTTATGGAGGGGTAGCCGATGAATCCAGTCGAGAAATTTGTGACTGAGCACTAAGTTGACAGTTCTCATATGTGGCTGACGTAGAAAACATGACGTTCCCGACCAATCTAGTTTTTGCGTTCAGGTTGCATCTCATCCAGACCAATCTAGTCGACTTAAGATGACTAGATTCTTGAATGCGGCCATTGTTACATTGGTCAGTAACGTCACTTTTCCTACGTCAGACATGCGCCAAATGTCACCTTAGAGAGCTCAATCACAAAAGGTGGTCGGCCACCCTTCATCAACGTCAATTTGCAAAATTAGTCATGTGATCAATCTAGATCAATCAAAAGACAGATAAATGCTGTCAGACTGCTGTCCGATTTACTAAACTTGAAATTCGAACGTATCCAAAGTAAAAGTGCAATCAATTTTGCAAATGATTTAAAATCTTATTTTGCCTTGACATTTACGTTGCAGATCGATTGGAGAAAAGTTGATCTTTCTATCAAAAGAGCTAATGCAGAAATTCTCTTTTAAAGTGCGCATTCCCTTAGCCCTGAACTTATCAACACACACTTGCCAAATGTTTGCTGTTTTGCTGTAAGCCTACTAAAATTGTTTTGTCCCAGTTTGCTCAACACTTATTCGTAGTTCGCAGGCCTTTATATAGGCTAAGGAAAAATGTTTCCTCCTCCAACTGTGAGAAAAGTCATTTGCGGTATCCTGTAAGTATTTACATCGACAACAGTTCCGACATGTGCTTGCTTACATTTAGCAAGCTGATCGTCCTGGGCCATGTCTGCTTATCACGGTTACAACAAAACGCCATCTTTCGTTAGCCTGTTGCATGTTTAAAAATGTTTCCCAAGCGGACATTTTGAAACCCACACAACTTGAAGAACTTTCCTATCTCTAATTTAGAGCTCTTCTCTAGTCCTTGCTCGCTAAATGTGAATAGCACTGAAAGCAGTTGAGTGGGTTCCAATAGTTAGTTACTTACTTAACGGGCTCCCGACCCGTGGAGAGTCTCCGCCTGAGACACTGCAGCCTTCCATCCTCTGCGATCCCGGGCACGCTGCTTCCAGTTATCCAGACCATGCGCTCTGGCATCCGCGATGGCTTGGTCTTTGAAACGGAGGTTCGGTCTTCCTTGTCGTCTCAAACCTGGCGGCTGGGATTCGAAGATAATCTTAGCTGGAGCATTATTGTCCATTCGCTCGATGTGGCCGAGCCAATGTAGTCGATGTATTTTGGCCTTTTGGACTACATCCACTTCTTGGTACAGCTCATAGAGTTCGCGGTTGTATCTTCTCCTCCATTCGCCCTCCTCGCACACAGGACCAAAAATCCGCCGAAGAGTTTTTCTTTCGAAGGAGCCCAGTATCACCTCTCCCTTCCTGCTTATCGTCCAGCACTCGCCGCCATAAAGCAGAACTGGCAGGATAAGGGTTCTGTAAAGCATACATTTTGCCCTTAGGAGTTTTCAACCCAATTGCTTTGCCAAACCGAAGTAGCAGCGGTTTCCTAGGGTAATTCTTCGCCGGATCTCCACTAGGATGTCATTTGTGGAGTTCATGTTTACTCCGAGGTAGATAAACTCCTTAACTAACTCGAAATTGTTGCTATCAATAGTGACGTTCTGTCCTAGGCGGTGGACAGATGCTTGTTTGTTTGTTGATAGCATGTACTTAGTCTTGTCCTCATTTACTACAAGACCAACGAATTTCGCCTGTTCTTCAATCGCCGTAAAAGCCTCTATCACGGCACGCTGGGAGCGACCGGGAGGGTTCCAATATGCATCGAATTCCCATCTTCAGCAGTCGAAAATTCCACATTTCCGTGTTCGACTGCTCACAGTTGCCTTTTCGACGAAAACCGTCGCCCTATGGTTCGGATCACATTTAACGCGATCTAAACTTTTTTCTTGTAATTATAAACAAATCGGTTGATTTTTGGATCTTCTTTTTGGCGGTTTAACTCTGGTTTAATGTAGGTTTTTACTGCCCTCGTTACTACTCCTCGACTTCGCTGCTGTCTTCCCTCGTGGAGACACCGGGTAAAAGTGGAAAAATAAAAGACTCAAAATGGCAGTGGTTGGGATAAGTTCTCTCACAGAGAGAGACACTTATGAAAAAATTAGGAACGCTCTTGTAGTAATCTATCAAAAGTGACAGATACATAATTCAAAAATTCAAAAAAGTGTCATGAAAAGTCGTTAAAATATCTGGGCACTCATTCCGTAACTCTCAGAACGATAATCGTTTGCGCGATAGTAGTCAACGATCTCGTCATCTATTTGCTTTCCGTAACTCTATCACTATCGTCTCGTCTATCGTTTATTTTGTACTAAGAGAGAGAGCATTGAGAGAATTGAGTTTCTTTCAGAGACTCTCAAACTATATATGAAATTTCAATCAGACGTCGTCTAAAATGTCATAAATGACAACTTTTGCAATAATTATGAGTTTGTTTTTGTCGCCGGTAAATAAAAAAATTTCAAAATGTAAGTAATTTAACTTTGTTCCTTACGTTTTTAATAATAAGAATAAATAAGCTCAAATCGCCAAAACGAGAGATGAGGCGCCGCCTTCAGAATATCTGTTGTGGCTCACGCAGTGTGTGCCGTAGCTCCGTCCTGCTGGAATCGCATGTCCTCCAGTCCTTATTCGTCCAATTGCGGCAGAAAAAACTCGGTTAACATGGCCCTATAGCGCGCACTGTTGTAATACATCCCATTGCTAAAACGAGCCCGTGTGGCAATCAATTGCGACAGCGCCCATTTGGCCGGTATCGAAGTTTTTCATTTAGAAAAAAAATGAGAGCCAAACAACATCCGATGACTTCTTGTATTAACACCCAACTGTAATTTTAATATTTCGCAAACACTGGCCTATAGTCAATTTTCAACATTTTTCAGGAGAACGAAAAACAGTTAAAAAGAGGAATATTGTGTCATCATAAGATTTTCTGACTTGAGATGATACCTTATCCGTTTTATATTGGGATAGGAGTGTGATGAAATGGTGATAACATAGAAGTACGAGTATATGTTTCACAATTGGAGACAATGTGCAATCGTACATTAATAAAAATGGAAACATCTTAAGTCGAGTTAAGATGTTTTACATTTTCAGTCGAGAAGTATCTAATAAATAATTTAATACAATAAAGGTTAAGATGTAGTTATTTATATATTCGGTAGCAGTTAAAAAATATCTGAAGTCAATTATTCTTCTTGAAATTCAATAAATCTTCAACTGGTTTGCAAATTTGTAAAACATAAAAATCAATACAAAACGATACCTCATTAGGTATCGCTCAATTTGTATCGTCTGGGCGATAGCGTTTTGACGATTATTGAGTTACGTGAAGCAAATGTTCAATCGTCAAAACGATATCGTCTGGACGATAGACGATTATTGAAGTTACGTGAAGCAAAACTATCGTCGAAACGCTATCGTCTGGCGATAATCGACATACGGAATGAGTGCCCTGATAAACGAAGAATTTTACTAACTAACTAACAAGATTTGTACATTCATCTAGAGATGAAACTGATTCGGAATAAATCGACCTTCGACAAACTGATTGAACTAGAAGCATTCGAGAAGAGGAAAAAGCGACACGGCATTATAAATTACATAGAGCCTATTGTCCCTTATTACTCCTTGCAGCAGGAATTTCGTCGCTATTGTCGAAAAGAATCTAAGGAGAACATTCAATTTTATTTTTCCGCCTGTTGATACCATTTTACTACACAAGAAATCAAAGCAAATGCACTCTTATGTCAAATAGGACAACAAATTTCAAATCAGCTGTAAGCTGACTGACTGCTTTTTTAATTCTTACACCAAGAAATTTGTTGAGTAAAAATTCGTAAGATTCTCAGTGGATGTGGAGGGTAAATATCTTGCTCTCTCGATGGCGCTCTCTTTCACAAACTTTTCGAGTTGGGGAACGGCATTGAGTAAAAAGTCGTAAGGTTTAAAAGTAAGGGAACAGACCTATCAAGTCAGTCAGCTTTTAGACTTAAAACTAGATATCCGAAAGTCCCCAATACGTTTATGCAAATATAGATTCCAGTATAGTTCCCTGAACCAAAACGAAGCCTAGCTGATCGACTCTGTCCAGCGCTTAGTTTGGTTCCTTTTCAAGTATGGGTGAATAAATTTGAGGAATTCGGTGGAAACGAAGTGGGTTTTTGCCGGGTTTACACCCCAGATGACATTTATTTGCACACATGACCAGCGTTTGCTTGTAAAAGGCGATCCCATCTGATCCCGTATGGTTGGGATGTCGTGCTTGATTCAGCTATATCTCATCCTGGGTGTATCCTAACACAGCATAGACGAATCCATTCGTGAAAGTAGCTGGTTGGTATGAAATCTCATTTCAGGAGCTTGTATATTTGCGATGCAGTTCTTTCTATCAGTACCCAAACCTCTTGAGTTTTGATCAATGTCTACGAGTTCGGAGATCGTATTGAAATCAAAAACTTAGTTTCAACACTTAGTCAGACATAGATTTAGCTAGTGGTGTCAATTTGGCCCCAGCTAGACTTGACCCATATCTATACAGAAGCTATACCCTCGGACCGAGATCCATAAGTGTCTTCAATTGGACTCCACTTACTTAGACGGAAAGTCCCACTTTCGCATAGAACCCGACGTTAATCGCTTTGAAACGGCCCATTTCTAACCTGCCTCGATCCACCAGATTAATAATCAGTGGCAACTTTTCTATTATAGTTCACCACCCACCCCAATGCTTGCGTAATGTGTCCCATCCCAAGACAGTACCCAGCCTATGCTTCTATATCTGTGCTTGCGTTTTTTTCAAAGCCGAAAATATATCCAATCATCATCGAACGAAAATCGAAAACAAGAAAACGACGAATTTTCCCCACAAACAGACAAAGACGACAACGACGACGACGATGCCGACCAAGTGCAAAGGGTAAGCGGAGAGTGCATGTGTAAGCGTGCACGCTGTACTCGCTTGCGGTCTGTGTAAAAGCACAACACCCGTCCCGAACACGACACGACGATGAAAACGTAGAGCAATCCACCGCCGCGAATCTATTTTCTAAGTTTATTTTTACCCAAAATTTATGAATGTTTAGATTTGAATCCGATTGCGGTGCTTGTATAGATGGATCTTGAGATTAAGCGGCGGGTCTGCGGGCGGGACTCGTTCTCTGGCGTCCGCAGTGCTCTACGCTGTGCCTCGATACCCAGCGTATACTACGCAACAGGAGAAAGAGAAGGAGTTCGTTCTGTGTTTACGACGGCAATGTGATTTAATTTTAGTTTTTGATGTGAGATGAGGAAATGCCAAGCAGCCGAATATACGAACACGAGCAACCGAGAGCCAAACATCCGCGCTTGTTGGCTGGTTCCACTCGCATCAGTTGCTCGACGCTGTATCTGTGAATTGATCTCGTTTTCTTGTGCTCGGTGTTCTCGTTGTGTCTCGTCGCAGGAGCACATCACCATTTACCATACCATATAAATCGGAGATTTTAATCGCGCCTTCAAACAGTAAGTGAGTTCAATTTAAATTTAGTTCAAGGATTAGCCAGAGTCTAGAGGGGCTTTCTGCCGATCGATTTGTTCCCAAAATGGATCTAATAATCGGAATGTGTGTGTGTAGTTCTATTCGGAAGCATCGCCTCGCAATTGTTGTCGTCTAATGCTCGTCATTGAGTGTGGGGAATTTTGTTTATTTTTAGAACAGCCGAGCGCAAAAAAGAAACATTTCTCGTTTCGATTACTCACCAACATCATCGGTTGCGGCTGCAACAGCAACTTAACTATTGGAAAATATTTCATTTTCTATTTCGTTTTAAACAATTTCAATTTGTGTATTCGAAATTCGACGACTGATTGTGGTAGTAATTGTTTTCCCATGAGCCCTACGGAGAGGGGCATTTTGTTACATATACTCGTACCTACCGCTGTGACTTGAATTTGTTTCTCAAAGGGAGTCGTCCCCGCACAACTCTGGAACTAGTTGTGTATGAGTGACTTGGGCTTGAAAAAACACTGCTAGATGTTATTTCGGGCTCCTTGACAGGCTTTTAAGCGTAGTCCTTGACGACAGTTGAAATATATCTTCGGGAAATGGGTTGTTCCGGACCGATTTCAAAAATGGGCTCTTGAACAATTAACGTTCCCAGTAGGGGGCGCCGAAATTACTGAACAGTACGAAAACGATTTGAAATGCGCATTTTTGTAAGAAACAGCCGTGAAGCTTACATTCATTGATTTGACTTTTAGCTAAGTATGAGTAACTTAAGCGCTGTTCTCATATTTTATTTATAGAAAACTCAGTTTGACAAGGCCACTTAAATGCCGTCCATTCCTCTTAACTCACTCCTACATATGAAATATGAGACTCTTAAAACTAGGCGTTTTTCTTTTTTAATTCAGGGCTGAGCACTCGCAATATGAGCGCGTTCTGAAGCGAGCATGCTCAGATTGTTCTGAGGTATTTATGAAACACACTTGGGCACATAGTTGTCATAAATGCATAAATTGAATATTTTGCAATTGTTATTTATTAAATTGGTTAATTTTCAGCTCCAAACCAACAATGTTCGTCCGCCATTTCAACTGTTTTATTTATCCTTTTTTTTCTGTCAAATGTGACTGGAAGTGTGTCTGTGTAGTCTGCTTCTCACTCAGTCTGCTCAGTCAATTTATTCTGAGCTCATAGAGCGCGCTCTGATCATGCTCTGTCTGAACGATAAAAGAAACACAAATTCTGAAGTCTGATGTATCTGAGCTAAAAAAGAAACACGAACTTTTTGTACAACAGTTCAGGTTTTGCTCTGAACTAAAAAAGAAATTGTGACAGCAAAGCGTTGGTTCAATATGCGTTTGTTTGACATGGGCACTAGTGCGTTCGATATAGCACTGAACTCGCCCTGGAACTGAAAACCTGTGTTTGACAAGTGCACCCTAGTTGTGCCCTGAACTGACTCCAGTTAATTTGTCGGGGCAAGAATTCAGTGCTGAGTTTTGCTGTCATTCATTTTCAAACTCATCATCTAATCACACACATTCCGATTATTAGATCCTTTTTACTTTTACCAACTAAAGGGTTTTTCAATAAGAGCGCTACAAAAGTTTTTTTAAATAAAACAAAAACTGGATATCAATGAAATTGTTTCTTCCTGTGAAGTACGTTCGATGCCATTATGTATGGAACTCGATTTCTTTTGCATGGCCACCACGGGCACGCTTGCAGAAGTCCAGACGCTGAACCCAATTTTCGACGGTTTTCAAGCATAAATCGGCCGATACTGCTGCAATTTCACGTTCGATATTCGTACGAAGTTCATCAATTGTCGCTGGCTTGTTGGCATAGACCGTAGACTTGACGTAGCCCCACAGGAAATAGTCTAACGGCGTCAAATCGCACGACCGAGGCGGCCAAGCGACTGGACCATTTCGTGAGATAACACGTTCTCCAAACTTGGTTTCCAATAAATCGATTGTGACATTCGCTGTGTGGCTTGTGGCGCCGTCCTGTTGGAACCACATGTCCTCCAAGTCCATATCTTCCAATTGGGGCCAAAAATATTCGGTTATCATTGAACGGTAGCGATTCCCATTCACAGTAACGTGCCGGTCTTGATCAACACGGAAGAAGTACGGCCCAATGAAGCCGCCGGCCCATAAAGCACACCAAACCGTAATTTCTTCGGGATGCAATGATGACTCATGGAGTACGTGTGGATTGCTGCCTGACCAATACCGCATATTTTGTTTATTGACGAAGCCATTCAGCCAGGAATGAGCCTCATTGCTGAAGATGGTCAAGCGGCTTCAGTTCTTGCGTCAATTTAATCTTGTAAGGATGTAGGCCAAGATCTTTTCGCAAAATTAGCCACAACGACGTCACAGAGATGCCCAACGCTTGAGAACGACGTGTGAGAGACACATTTGGGCTTTCTTCAACTGAAGCCTCAGCGGCAGCAATATTCTCGACACTACGGGCACTTCGTTGTCTCACTGGCGCGGCAACATTTTGTACTGTGCCTGTGGATTCAAATTTTTCCACTAGACGCTCAGTTGTTGATCTGCTAGGACGATTATGACGACCATAAATTGGACGTAGCGCTCTTAACGTTGAGGCCACTGACTCCGAATTTTGGTAGTAAATTTGTTGGCTCGTATATCTTTCCATTATGAAATGGCAAACCTTACTGTCTGAAGAGAAATGTCAAAAGAGCGGCAAGAAATTCGGCGTCGTTTGCTGTCCCTGTCGCTCTAATTTTGTAGCGTCCCTGTTGATAAACCCTTTACTTGCTTTATGGCAAACCGAAATTTAGAATTTAGTTCACTCATTTTTAACAATAAACGGGAAAAAGTGTTACCAAAAGATAAATATTTGTCAAAGCCAAAAACTGACAGACTTCAGGCCAACATTTTGCGTTCGATATAGAAGCCAAATTTCCAGAGTTGTGCAGGGCTTTTCACAGGCGTGGAAATTAGCTGACACTTTTCAGTTGGCACTAGTGGGCACTATTGCTAGGCACGTCAAACAATGGCAGCAACTTCAGGGTGAACATTTTCGTGTAGGAAGGAACGATATAATTTTTGAAATTTTATAAGATACCTACATATATTTTCGTCCAATTTTGTTTGGCTATCCTCAGCTTTAATTACAATTTTCAAAACTAAATTGGTTTAAGCTCTCAAACTTGTATTTTTTTCAGTAAGTTGCTAGTTTTGGAGGTCTATCGTTTTGACGATAATCGCCTGAAAAGTTACGAAATGTGTACCCTGACTTGTTCCTGTTGCTATAAAGCCTCGACTTAGGGCATTCGCATAAAAAAAGTCGCTCCGTGTAAGCTGTAAGCTATTAGGCCCGGTGATTGTGACGGAGGTGCCAAGGGTATATCTCAGTACTTGCTGAATAATTTATTAGTAAGAATTGCAATCAGTTTCTTTTCTCAATCGAAGCTGTAGCTGGGTGTTGCCGAAATTGTGTTCATTTGTTGAAAGAGGAAAACAGCTGCAGTTACCAAAGCCTCATCGATCATTCGGCAGTGTCCATTAATCCCGTGGGCATTTTAATGGCGGTTAGTTTTAACTTAGAAAGGGTTTTCCAATAAGAACAGGTTCAACATTAGAAAGGGAATAGGGTTGGACAAACAGTTCTCTGTAGCCCTTTCTGTTGATAAAGATAAATTTTTTACGTGCAAGTAGAACGAATGGGGTCAAGAATCCACGAATTCCAAAGCACAAATTCCATGGCACGGACTCCCTGGCACATCTTGAAATCCGAGTATAAAACATCCGTTTAACGTGACCCAACCACTGAAGCATGGGCTGGAGAAATAGCTCCTCGACATTGAGCATCTCACCTTCTGGTGTTCTTATACTTACTTAACGGGCTCCCGACCCGCTAAGAGTCTCTGCCTAAGACACTGCAGCCTTCCATCCTCTGCGATCCCGGGCACGCTGCTTCCAGTTGTCCAGACCAAGCGCTTTGGCTTCCGCGATGGCTTGGTCTTTGAAACGGAGGTTCGGTCTTCCTTGTCGTCCTTGTCTGCCGGCTGGGATTCGAAGATCCTCTTAGCTGGAGCATTATTGTCCATTCGCTCGATGTGGCCGAGCCAATGTAGTCGACGTATTTTGGACTACATCCACATCTTGGTACAGCTCATAGAGTTCGCGGTTGTATCTTCTCCTCCATTCGCCCTCCTCGCACACAGGACCAAAAATCCGACGAAGAATTTTGCATTCGAAACGACCAGGGAGCTCTTCAATTGACTTTGATAGGGTCCATGCTTCTGCACCATAAAGCAGTCTCCTAAGTATTTCTCGACAAGGCCTTACTAATCAATTGCCTTCTTAGACCAAAGTAACAGCGGTTGGCAAGTGTGATTCTTCGCTTGATTCCTGAGGTGATGTCATTTTCAGAGTTAATAGCGGAGCCGAGGTAGACAAACTCCCGAACTACCTCAAAGTTAAAGCTGTCTATCGTGACGTTCTGTCCGATTCGTCGATGTTGTGTGTCCCTTCTTGTTGACAGCATATATTTTGTTTTGCCCTCATTCACCACTAAACCCATTTTTGCCGCTTCTGTGCTGATACTTGCAAACGCACCAGTGACAGCTCGCTGTGTTCTGCCAATGATGTCGATGTAGTCAGCGTAAGCAAGTAGTTGCACAGACTTCTGGAAAATTGTGCCTCTGGTGTTGGCTTTTGAGTTTCGCACAATCCTCTCAAGAATTATATTGAAAAAGTCACAGTCACCTTGTCTAAATCCTTTTTTGACACCAAAGGTCTCGGTGAGATTGTTTCCGACCTTTATGGAACAGCGAGCGTTCTCCATCGTCATTCTGCACAATCTGACAAGTTTGGCAGGGATGTAAAAAATAGACATGGCTCTGTATAGCTCGTCTCTATAAATGCTGTCATATGCGACCTTAAAATCGATAAACAGGTGGTGGGTATCGACTTGAACCTCTTGGGTTTTCTCCAGGATCTGCCGTAGTGTGAATATTTGGTCGGTTGTGGACTTACTGGGCCTAAAACCGCACTGACGGTTTCATGCGATCACACAGTACGGCAGAAAGGATCTTATAGGCGATGTTAAGGAGACTGATGCCTCTATAGTTGGCGCAGTTTAGAGGGTCTCCTTTCTTGTGGTCTCTTTCTGTAAGTAATAAAGTTTAAAAGGTGATGGTAGCCAAAAGTTAAATCTCGATGGTTAATCTCGATGTGGCGATGTTTATTTATCGTATTTTTTTTTTATGTCCTCCGTCCCAATGACCTTCTTTTATCGACTGGTGGTTAGGTAGCGTGAGTTACTTTAACAGTGGTTTGGCGGATAATTCAAACCACCAACCGACTTAAGATCGAGTGCTGAAAATGGGAAGTGCCTGAGATGTCAGAAAAAAACACTTTTCATCTTCGACCTTCGACCTACGCAACGGCTATCACGTCACCAGGTTTGGTAGTTTTCTTTCTTTTTTTTATTGCGCCAAGAGTGGTTAACTGCGGGAGATAGTGGAAGTGGAATCCAAAATTAAATCCACCCTCACCAATGTAAATGGCATTCCGCGAAACGTCACAAATAGAAAATCACAGAGATATACAGTCCCTGGCAGGAGCTTCGCGTAATTTTCCTCGTTTTTGTTTGTAATTGTTTTAGTTTTAAGTGACGTGAGTTAGGTTTTAAGTTTTTGTAATTTTTTTTGTTTTAAATTAGTGTTTAAGTGTAAATTCGATTTTTTGTGGTCCGATTTGTGCTCGCGTCTTTTTCTTTCTAAAAAGTTTCGATTCTCCCCAACTCTCCTAAACTGAGCTCACTCTGGGTAGTTGATTAGTAGGGAAATAGGTCGTTAAATTTTTTTCTTTTGTGACCATAACCTGTCGGAATTTGATTTAAAGACATTAAGGGCCGTTTGCCGACACGACTCATAGTGAATTCAAGTGCCACATAAACTCTTATGCGACAGTTTATGCCCTAAAAAAAGTAGCCCATAAGTATTTAAGTAGAACTTAAATCGTTAAGAGTCTTATGAGCAAAAGGCCCTTATCCTTTTAGCTTTGAAGTCAATTAATTTTATTGTGAAATTGTTGTTCTTTTAATTTTTTTGGTCTAAGTGTGTCTTTCCAGACAGCCACCTTACCTAACCTAACCCTACCTTTTCATCTCTTTTGCCTAGAATAATCGTCTTAGTGATCATTTTAAAATGAAACCTAAATTAAATAAATGTGCCAATCCATGCCCAAGATGAAAGCCATCTGCTTCATTCAAGAGCACAGACGCTTGACGGGTCTATAAATTGAAATCTACAGGGGTGCGACTAGCTTCTTTCGGTCAATGACTTGATCTGGTTAAGATGATGTTGTCGTCGTTGGGGAAATTCACTTCTGACTGCTGAACTTTTAGGTAGGGTGGGAGTGGGATATGGCGGCGCTGAACATCATCGAAAGCGCCCTCTCTTTCTGGAAACATCCTGTTTAATGTACCCACGATTTATAGGAATTGTTGGTGTGTGGAGACAATAACCCTCATCATTCGTTTCCCGCACCCAACACTCTCGCCTTCTCCGTCACATTCTATCCAAAAATCATATCCTCATCAGGTTTCCTGTCATTTTGAAATCCCAAAAACCTTAAAGTCCTAGTATATGCCTATTGCCAATTGCAAAATGAATTTCCGCGATGTAAAATCGAATTTAAAGAACTCACCATCGGCTCGTTGCCCCACTTCGAATTTATTCAATGCCCCACTTCGGTGGGTCCCCTCTAAAAAAAGGAGCCTCTAGTAGAATACATATGAAGTAACTTGCGAACGCAACCCTACATGCGTTTTTCCGAACCCGGATCAATAAATTGTTGGTTATGTTCGCCTTCTCATTTATGGATAGCAAAATTCTCCCCGTGTCACGCCGAAAATGCTCCTCTCTTCGATCTTCCACAGTGTATGGCAATCAAATGCCATTCCTATCCAAGTTTGTTGAAAGATCCTCATTTGGGAGCAAAACAACTGTTCAGCTGGCCTCGAGCTCAATTCAGTTCGGTTTCACATGACTGCATTCGGTGGCAGTGAAGCTCCTTCTTTAGTCAACACCCGTCGTAGATACGCTCTTGCTCCCATCGATTAACCTTCCTTATTGCGGCTTTGACATAAGTAAAATTGTCCACCCCAAAAAATACTACCACTCTTTCATATACTACATCTAGAAGATAGATAAGCCCGCACCTGAAACATCTGCCCCTGAATTTGATAAACCGAAACCGCAACAGAAAAACTCTGCGCGCAATTAATCACGGTTCACGGAAACCCAATGAAACAATGCACCAGCTAATCATAGCTTTATCGTAATCATTTCAGGCTCCCCCTGCAGATTCATCGGTCTTGTCCATTAGTTTAAAAGCTTACTGCTGCTCTGTGATAATAAACCTTATCAGGCAGAAAGAGTTTTCGTTTTTGTTTGCTTTGTGTGCGCTAGTGTTTGCTCACTTAAACGTACACTCGCCCAGCACATCAGTGTTCTCAAACTCGACTTAAGCTTTCAACTTAAACGACGACACTGGCGGCGACTCCCTCGTACAATGTGTGCTGCTGCTCTGCCTGTATGGCAATTTTTGTAATCTTTAATTTGAGATTAGATATTCGATCACAGGTAGGCGCAGGCGAGAAGGGTAAAGGCGCGCTTATGTGTACGCTTATCTTGTGCTTACGCTCGTTTCAATAGTTCTCGTCGTGTCGTTGGTATTGTGTTATCTTTCCGTAGGACGGAATTACTCAGAATCAGTCTGAGGTTTTCAGCGTGAAGAAGACAGCGACTTAAATAGAAAATTTGCCCACAAGAGTGTAATTTTTTTCTTGGTTTTCTAGCCTCAAGACGTCACACAGGAAGCGAATCAAAATGGAGAAGACTCCCCGGTACACGCAGAGGGAGAGGAACATGGTTCTCGGATTTGCAGCACAGTACAAGGACGTGATTGAGAACAAGCGAACAGATGCCGAGTCGAATCGCAAGAAAGACGAAGTGTGGCGAGTGATAGCCAAGGAGTTCAATTGCCGCGTATACCATCAGAGATCAGCCAAACAACTGCGTCAGCTGTACAAGAACATGAAACTGCTACTCAAGAAGGACCTCTGCAACGATGGCAAGAACTCAAAGTCGTTCATGGACATCCTGGAGGCATTGTCACAACAGGAGTCCATCAATCATTACCTCTCGTCGAATGGTTCGCCAAGCGGCACGCCGTATAGCGGGCGACAGCCATCGAAAATCGAGTTCGATGGCGATACCAAGGTAAACACACACATCTCCAGATAACAGTTATTTGTTCTTTTATCTGACAATCTCTATCTCTTTCTGTTTACAGATGGCCAGTACATTCGACAGCGATGTGATTGTCATCAAATCTGAAGATATCAGTGACAACGACCAATCGTCGTCGGTGCACAACGGCGATATGGACGACGACGACGATTGCCTTAGCAACAAAGACATCCCCGAGGTGTGTTTGGAGGAGGAGGATGATGAGATCTTCAGTCGACCGCCCACAACAACAACACCCGACATAATGATGCGCACTCTACAGAACCACGGTCGCAAGTCGAACAACAATCATATGAACAGGAACGCCAACTCGTCGAGCCCGTCGATCCGCATACCGCCCGATTGTGCGACAAACAAAAATGAGTTCCTCCTCAATCTGGCCATCGAAGAGCGGAAACGCAAAATCGACCTTTTGAATGCACAAATCGAGTACTGGAAGACCCTTACACGGAAACTTGAAGTCACCGGCAGCGCCTGTGGCGCCCACAGCAGCTGCACACCGCCGTGCCATTGCCACTTACCCAAGATGAATGGCCACAACCAAAGCTAGTCACAGCACTAATCAGCTATATTTTATTTATTTTGTACAACAAATCCCCTCCCGAAGAAAGAAACAAACAAAGAAACAGGCGGCACCTATCGTTGTAAGATGATTTCTTTTATGTTCTTTGTCCCGTGTCCAGTTATAGGTCGTCTATTGTTTAGAGATGTACAAATGTGGTTCCTAATCTAGTCTAGTATTGCGTAAAACCCAAAGAAACACAAAATTCAAACCAACCAAAGAATGGTGTGAATGTTGCGCCCAAATTTTGCCATACAAAAATCAAATCAAAACAAAACAAAACAAAACAAAAATTTTAATTCCTAAGTTTAAATAAGTAACAACTACTATTATTTTGTATTTCCTTTGGGAGTGCTCTATTGTGAACTGTATTTTTTATGTTCAATGTCCTTGTCACAGCGTATACATATTTTTTGTTTTTAGAACAAGTAAGAGTTATTTTTGTTCGATTAATCACAAAAGAAAACGGAACTTAATAGAGTAAAGCAAACGATGCATGAAGTTGAATTTATCGATAAATAGTAACCAAAAAACCAGTGTAAAGAAAAAGGAAGCAGGTAACAAACAGTGTTTATGTATGAATTCCTAGTCAGTAAATTATTTTTTAGCGTAATAAAAGAGAAATTAATATAATTTGATTGATAAGTGTGTCGTATTTGTCTCGTCTGTGCAAGTGAGTAGTTGTGAGTTGTCTAAATGAATCATCTGTTGGTGGGCAATGAAGAAGACATGAGACAAACAACCGATAACACTGACTACTGCTGAGAACAGCGCCACACTTTCGGAAGAGCACAACTGACAACAAATTTGAGTGCAGAAGTATTGGTAACATCTCGCGGAGCTTACGAAGCATTATTTTCCCAGAAAAGTAGTATTCACGAAGTGCAATTTCCCACTTCTAGAGAATTCATTTATTTCTAACGTGATTTGCACTAGGGCGGGAAGGTGCACTTCTTCTATTTCATGCGAAAGAATGGTGTGATCAAGGAAAATCGTTGGCTATCATTGTACATTGTACAAAAGATGAAACGATTTGGAATTGAGCAGGAACTCTAAAACGTGCCCAGTTTGGTGATGGACAAGAATCGATCTACCGCCGAACTAACTCTTGATTGCTCCAACTCGGAAGCAGTTTCATCATATTCATAACAAACATAGGAGAAACGTGAACGCGTGTAGATTTGATGAAGAGCGACACAGGAAGCGGGACTTTCATTCGCCACTATCCAGCTCGAAGGACAAAGATGGTAATTTACAATTTCCGTGGATTTCTCCTTCCTTGGAGCTGGAAGGTTTTTTAAGCTCCAATTTGACAGTTGCAAACTATGAACTGGAAGTCTGAAAACAGAAATAATGGAATACTTGTTATAGTTTGAGTAAATCGACCAAAAAACCCCAAAAAAGACATACACAAAACTCAAAGTCTGACTCAGAGGACGTAAAAAGTGTGAGGTGGTAACCAAGATAGATGGTCTCCCGAACTGGAAGACTAACTAACGATGCAGACTTTTGAGCAGAAACCTCATTCGCCTGCCAGTATTAACATTTATTGACAAAGCAAAGCAAAGTGAAGTTAGATTTCCAGCTCGCAACTGCAACAAATACATCCTACTTGACAGTT
This sequence comes from Cheilosia impressa, assembly GCA_948293265.1. Lineage (NCBI taxonomy): Eukaryota > Metazoa > Arthropoda > Insecta > Diptera > Syrphidae > Cheilosia > Cheilosia impressa. Next base: position 4,696,655 of record OX411882.1, read on the forward strand.
TTGTGATTCACGCAACGTATTTATTCTAAGTGGAAGTGACTGGGCAGCAACAGCTTGTGAAGGAACCTTTCAGGTGATCTGGGTGTCGAGTCACACACCATTTTACATCAGTTTATACCACTCAAGCGCATATGGGACAGGAACCGTTTTTTTTGCGGTTTCGTCAGCTTTACTTCACTTTGCTGAGACAGGTGTTCGAAAAAACACGCCTGTTGTCTGCTGCCGAACTTCATCGTATCTTGACAAATATTTCATCAGCGTGCACCTTTGTTTGATCATCAAGCTAAAGCCTAGTATCCTGCTCGCGCTAAATTTTAGCGTCCCTAGTCTACACTTCGTTTCTCCACACCAAAGATAATTGCTCGCTAAATTATTATTAAACATCATATAGATGGGACAAAAACCATAACGGTAATCAGTAAATGTACTTTCAACAACTTTCCAATTTCAAACTTCAAAGATATCGCAGCTAAATGAGTGGAGACTTTTCATCGACCCATCTACATGAAGTTAAGAATTTAGCGTGCAAACAGGATACTGCTTTGCTAAACTGCTTCGCTAAATTTTATCGACATTTTTGTATGGGAGATCAAATTTAGCGCGAGCAGGATACTAGGCTTAACGCCAGAAATACAGAGTTGTGTGGTTTTTATTTAATGGTAGTCCATTTCAGTTGAACTCTGATATAACGAATTGCTCTCGGTTCATTCCAACAGTTTGTTTCTCTGGCTAAAGTGTAAAGCCCAGTTCGTTGCAACCTTGCAGCCCTTTTGAAAATGTGTACTAGATTTTTGACACTTCGCAACTCACCTGAGCAATGTGTTGCTGGCTTTATTGCGGTGTTTTAAATATTTCAAATAGTTCTTAAATTGACTAACAATTGATATGCTTTTTGAAATAGGGAACAACAGATAAAAAAGTGAAAATTGTGAAGCAAAAGTCAAGTCCAAGATAAACTGACAACTTTACGAACAACAAGGAAAAGTGTTATCATATAGGCCTGGCCGATGCTTTGATACCCTAAACTGCATACAAGTCATGCAAAATTGGTTTTGTGAGGGAGGTACCAGAACTACTTGACCGACATAGCCCATTTTCAATACCAACCTGACGCCGATAAAAATAAGTCCTTATACCGAATTTCGTTCACCTACGTCAATTACGTTGGGCGCTATCGTGATTTCAACAGACAGACAGACAGACGGACATGGCTAAATTGATTCAGAATGTGATCCTGATTCAGAATATATATACTTTATGAGGTGTCCGGTGACTCCTTCTTGGCGTTACAAATGTATTGGCAAAGTGAATATACCTTTCTGTGGAGGGTACAAAAATAGAGCCACAGAGCCGGAAAGAGGGATAAATCAAAATACGTGCAGATTGACTGAGTCAAAGTTCAATAATCAAAAGGACCTTTTACGCTGTAAGTGTTGTTATCTTGTATATAAATAGGCAAAGGGAAATAGTTAAGTACCACTTTCGCTGCCCTAAGCCCAACATCTTTCGCTTTTTTTGGTGGTAAGATTTTACAGAGATGCAATGCTGTGGGTAGTTTGTTTTCTAGTATTTTGCGTATAAGGCCGAGCGTACAGTTGCGCGAGTCAGCGATGTAAGTAGTCAGTAGGATTTTCAGTACGCGATTACAACAACAACGCTCTATTTGACATTTCGAGACTCATAGTAGTGGTTGTAATCGCGTGCTGAAAATCTTACTTTACTTTGCTTTGCTGAGATCGAAGCTCAAAACACGCCTAATGTTTACAGGGGTTGGTCGATTTGCTACTAATATAATTTATAGATGATCTTCTGAAGCTATTTTCTGAATTAAGTACTTTTTTTCGGTTATGGGCAGATTCTATTACATTTGTGTTAAGTGGCGACTATCAACTGGATCTTTATAACTGAGCTTCTAGTTTTGTGTGTTTATCGGTTAAGAATGTGCGTGACTCCGCAACGGCTGATATTACGGCTCTTATGTCGTTTTCCATTGGGACAAAAAATCAATCTTTTTTTTGATCTAAATCACTTTTCGCGTTCCATTGGGAAAAAAAATCAATCTTTTTTTCGATTCGGAGCACTTTTTGCAGATCTCGATAATTTTTCAGATTTACACATACTGCCACAAATACCCACAGCTGTTTTACGTCATTGCAAGAAGTTTGCTTTGAAAACAAATGCGCAAAGTGTCGTGAAAAGCAAAATAAAGAAATACATAAAAAGCAATTGATATAATGTTGGAGGAATTATTATCTTTATTATCTTCCTCATCATCTGGAAACTACGAATCACCGAAACTATTCCATTTGTGTCTACAACAGGGGAAACATATTTCAAGTCGATATCTATAGCAGATTTTTGCAAAAGCGAATGCAATTTGAACAGCTGATTTTGCTGTCAAATACGCACTAATCCATTCACAAAAGCAGATCAATTTCGTTGCACGTTCCATGAACCGCGATAAATCTGAGATCTGAAAAAGATTTTTAGTGGTCCCAATGGAAAACGACATTAGAAGTCATGCCACATGCGAATGCTTGTACTATTATTGTACGTTAATCAAGAGGGGTCGTGATGTATTGACTACTTCTATTCGATCGCTTACGGCCATATTATTCACTCCGGGTGTAATTCAGGTTTAATGTAATTTTACACCCGACCATTTAATCCGCATATTTTTAACCCGATAATTTAAATCCACATCCATAATATTCACTTAAAAACATGCGTTAAACCCGATGGATTAAAGATGGATTTAAACGGGTATTTAAAAGAGTTTAAACCGATTGTAATCCGTTTTAAACCTATTAATGCTAAATTTCGCAAAAAAAAATTGGTTTCGGTAGGTAGTTTGCCATTTGGAAATTGATTTGATTTGTTTTACGCCCAGTTTATTTTTTTCCCGTCGAATCTTCGAATGTTGTAGCCTCCAAAATACCTCCTTTTTCAGCCGGAAATATTTCCGAAAATATACCACAACAAGCCCGCTTGTGCATTCGATATATTCGACGACAAGGACGACGTTGATTAACCATCAGCTGCCGTTTCATCATCTCTTCGACAAGTTCGTCTTCTGGCGTCGAAACATCAACATTAATTTCGTCCATTTCACGAATGAAGTTCTTTTTTTTTAGTTTCTTGCCATGTTTTATTTTCTATTCTACTTTTTTCCTTTTCTTATTTCTTGCGCCCTGCTAGCAAAGAGACGTCAACATTATGAAATTGAGTTTTAACCCGAGTTAAACTACTTAAACTGGTCTCCGGAGTGCAGTTCAATAAATTCAATCAGATTAAACGCCGTCAAGTTAAAAAAAACTGGGTTTATATGTTCGGGTTAAACGAACTGAAAATTATGGACTTGGATTTAACTTTTGGGTTAAATTCACTTAAATCCGGGTGTAAACTTTAACCTGGATTAAAGTGATAATAATAATAATAATATGGCCGTTACAGATTCGGCAGTTACTTATAACCTGTTTGAGTTTAACAAATCTGCGACAGGCAGTACAGCTATTGAGTTTATAAAATACATTGCATACTTCTTCTTCTTCTCTAGTGAGGTGTTGACCTACTACTTTGGTTTCTTCGGGGTGTTTCCTTTATGCAAATTTACTCAATGGTAGAACTAAAAGTCTGATCTCCTTGGCATTCGACTCATTAATCTTCCCAGAGCAGCTTGCTTTTCTATTTGCTGAAAGCAAAGTGTTACCAGTCTTCAAATAAAGAATGTGTGGCATCAATTTGATTTGCATTCAAGCAGAAACATAATTAAAGTTTCTAGTATTAAATCAACGAACAAAATCGGATGTAGGAAAATGTGAACTCTATCGAAATAAAAAAGAACCAGTTAATCCACAGATCCCTTTAAGTGCTTATTTTTTTAAAACGGTGAGTGGAAATGCATTCAAACGAAGTGACGGGTTGCTGTTCGTTTTTTAACTGAAATAGCGCATTTTTCAGTATTTGAAGTGGCCACTGGGAAATTTCTGACTGTCACTCTCACTCACTGCCTTAACGTAATTCGGTTACTGGAAGCGTGTCCACAGGTGAGTAAGCAAATTAATATATTGGGAGTTTGTCTGACGAAGCAGTCTACAGGTCAAGGATCAGTGGTTGTGTATCAATTTCGACTCTGATTGGAAAACAACATCAATCCAACCGTCAACACATTTTGTCTCGTATTCGCCAGTCATACATAAATGTACTAGATTTCAACAGCGTTCCGGCCTCAAAAATTTCTGCCATGGCTGAAGACGAAAATCAAACCAAATACGGTAAGTCCTGCTTTAAGAAAATGAACTGAAAATGCTTAAGTCTATACGATGCTAAGTTAAGACACAGATGTCCATTGTTCTCTTGTTATTACCAAGACACTTGTTCGTTGAGAAACAGCGTCGATAGGAAAACGTATTTGCATCGAGCAAACCTAATTAGCTGGGTCGGCATTCTGTAAGGTGAAACGATTTACTTCTGCAACTAAGAGCAAATCATTCGTGTGCGCGAAAACGTTTTAACGTTTCTGCCTCATAGAATCTGGCCCCTGGATTCGAATTATATACCCAGTCTTAGTTTGTTTAACTTAGCGGAAATAACCCCAGCCTCACACCAAACACCTCTGCAGGCAGCTTGTAAAGCTTCTTTTATTGACCTGCGCTCTATTCTCCCTCGGTTGTGTTTTCTTTAAGTAGCAGTCAAGCAATCTCTTCATTGATATCAAATAATTCTTGCGCGAGCTAAGGTTCTTAATTAAGCATCTACCCTTTTTGTGATTGGTATGTAGTTCCTCCAGAAACTGTTTGGTTCTCATGAGTCTAAAGTTAGTTGGGACATTTTTTTAATAATTATTCAAAGCCAAAGCAGATTTGCTTCGTCCGAAGCTTGACCTGAACGTTCATAGGGTTTGATCTCTCTCGACTGAGTGCACATTAGCGCAATAGATGTCATCACTGGACCATACCTTAAGTCTTTCACGCGAGAATGTAGCAAGGCTTTGCGTATTTTCAAACAAGTAACATTAACGAGGAGTATAAGGAGTCCATTCGCAACTTTTTCTGTACTTGCCCGATTCTCTCCAAATAACGAAAACCGCATTTAGGGGCCTTCTTCTACAAGGACCTACTGGATCTAATAAACTGAGATATTCGAAGTCTTTTATGCTTTAGCAGAAGCTTAAACTGGTTCAAAAAGATGGGCGAAGCAACTTCCTAGACAATGAGACTTATGTACAATGGTCTAAGCGTCGTTTTGTATACAGCTATTTCAACCTAACCCTCACAAAAGTTTGTATTTTGCCGCTTCTATAATCGCTTTTTTCGAAAACCCTTTCCGATTAGTAAAACCGCAAACTACCTCTCGAGGTAGCAATGAAGACGTCTCCACATCCACAACCGTCTCTAACCCAAATCCTATGCAAGCAAATTAACAGAAAAAAACAAGACGTTCCAATTATTTTCAATTTTATTTAAAAAAAAAAAAACACCCTTCCCCAACTCACTATGTAATCTTGGGCTTGCTATCGCTAAAGAACGTGCCCTCATCTTCCGACACGTATTGACTCTCCATGTGGTCTTCGATGCATGTCTTGAGAATCGTTGAAGTGACTACACAGTCCCTGTTCAGCGCCAGACTCTTGTGACAATGCACAATGGCCTCCTCTAGATTACCCATGAGGGCGTAGATGAAGCCAATCGCTGTGTAGGTCTGCGACGATTGCGGCTTCAGAAGCAACGCGAACTGGTGATGCTTAAGCGCTTCCTCGTATTTCTTGTTCTTCCTACAGCAATGTCCGAGGTTGTTGAACAGGGACTCCCATTTGGGCGAGATGTCTTCCATGTTGTGATTGGATCGAGTTGTGACTATCTCAACAGTGGCGCGGAATATGTCTTCGGCGCTGTCATAGATCTGGTATTCGTACTTAATGATACCCAGCTCGTGTAGTATGAACACGTCGAGGGGAGCGACAAACAGCGCCTTGTAGAAGAACTGCTCGGCGAGTTCGAGATTTTTCGTCATGCCACACTCCACCCCGATGTAGAGTAGGGGCAGGTGGCAGCCACGCATCAGCTGTGTGGCCTTGAAGTAAGCGGCCATCGCTTGGTCATGTTCATTCTCCTTGGCGAATGAATGGCCGTAGGCCAACCATGCCGGCCCGTAGAGACGGTCCAGGGAAGTGGCTTTCAGAAGGTATCTCCGTGCGGGGTCGCTCTTGCCTATCAGGTCGTAGTAGCAACCAACAGCGTACCAGGAAATCGCTTTGTCGGGATAGTTATCCACCAATTTGTGCGCCAAATAGAAGAGCTTGCTGCAGTCCTTTAGTTCAACTAGGCATCCGATTTGCACGGTCAGTCCATCTCGGTGATGCGGGTCTATCTTGAGCAGCTCATTCAGCACATGGAGGCACTGCTTGTATTCGCAATTGTAGAAGAGTTTGAGGGCATTTCCGGCCAGTATATCGGTGCTCTTGTCGATCCTCGCCAAACAAGCCGACAGTGGGATCGAGTTGGCCTCATCCATGTCCTTCGTTGTGTTCAGGTTGCTGAAACTCATTCGATTCGAGTCGCCTTCACCTGGGAATACTTTCGACAGACTATTGTTAAAAAACGACGACTGGACGTTCTTCAGATCTTCCAGAAGCTTGTTCGCTGGCGAGAGGATATTTGTTGGTGCGGCCGGTGCTACTAGGTTCGAAATTTTTGTCTTGTTCAGCTGCACCTCGTGCGGTAAGGTCTTCAAAATCTTCCCCGTTAGGTCCTTGATCGACTTGAATTTGTTGAACCGACTGTTTGCGAGGCCCTCTGCATTCATATCCGTGCCATCGGTTTCGTAGTACTTCTTCAGCTTGCTGGTGTACAGAGCCGAAACCAGTTTAGTCTCTGCCTCGGTGCACTGCTGGTAGAATGGCAAATGTTGAATGAGCTCGTTCTCTTCGCTGGCCATAAGCATGTCATGCTGGGTAAGGGCGTCCAACGCCTCGAAGCAAAAGACCGACTTGTGAAGCGCCTGTACGTAGTAATCGACGGCGAGTCCTCGGTTATCCATTGCCTCGTATATTTTGCCCTTGAAATAGATAATGGACGCCAGAACGTTGTTCTTATTCACCTCGTCCGACCAAATGCTGCTGTTGTCCCCCATGCAGCTCTTACTTATGAACGAAGAAGAGAGAAACTCAAAGTCGATGGTGTTCATGAGGGTGATGGCTTCATTATATTCCTTGGATTCGTAGAGGCACTCGAGGACTAGGTAGAAGCACATAATATTGGACTTTTCCAGGCCGTGCAGTTTAATGGTGTACACCGCTCGTTGGTATTCCCTTAGCAGGAACATGCAGTTGGCCTGCATGTAGATATCCCGCGGATCATTTTCACTCATCAGCGAGACTTTCTCGGCCCAAAACAGAGCCGTATTGTACCGCCGCATATCTACGAAGAACTTCACCAGCTTGCGGCAGTCTTCGATGTTGATGTAGCCGGTTGAGTTTTTATTAAACGTTGAGGACATCTCGGAGTTATTTAAAGAAAACAAGTGAAATGAATTGATTTGATTTTTGAATGCGTACAATGCTGAAAGTTATGTGGCTGTCATTTGGAACAGCTGATTTCGATTTTTTGTTTATGTTTAATGGGCGAGTGAGATGGAGCTAGAGCGACCAATTCAAGCGATTAGAGGATGCATTGGTGAGCGTGTTCCAAACAAAACACTTTTCATTGAACTTTAATTAAAAGAATCGGGTTCGTTTCTCTTTTTCTAAGACTGGGCGTGCTCTGGAAAATGTTCGTATTTATTCTTTGGCAGTGTTTCTAAATTGTTGACCTAATACAAAGAACTACTCATATATGTCGGTAATGGAGTTAATCTAAAATTTGTGAAATAAATTGGAAAAATAGCCGAAAATAATTCTTATTCGGTACTGACTCGCCACCGCTTAAACAGCGATATATAGAATGTTGGAAAAAGTCCATCCTAAGTGGCTGGGCTTAAATTTACCGATTTTCTTATTGGGGAAGCGTTTGCTCTCATGTTGTTCCGCTTACATTTCCGGAATCAGAGGTTGACCAAATTTACGGCTCACAAGTCTGTATGCGGACAAACGTATATAAAACTCAATTTCAGGTCGTTGGAGGAACCAAACCCACTAACACGGCAGGATTCAAAATCCCTTATTTTCCGTAAAGTTTGAAAATTTATTGGTTCTCCCTAGTTTCCGGCGGTATTGCCGATAATACAGTTCACACGATGACAACTGGGTACACTTTGAGTAAGAATCTATCCGAACAACCATTTACAGAAAGAGGAACATCACCCTAGTGTGCTATTCAAACCTACACCCATTCGAAAGACAGTGACCACACTATATAATTGTAGCGGTGTCTACAGTCTCGCATTTAGCCAGACAGAGCAAATGGAAAAGCATCGCAAAAAAGGGTGAAGTAGGAAAATTACTCTGCTCTTCTGTGTGCTGTCTTCGTTGTATAGCTCTAGTTTTTCTTCCTTTTGCTTTCGCCTGGACGTGTGTCTGTGTAGTGATTTTTGTTTTTCACATCGTCGGTCAATTTGGAGTCGGGAAAAATGTCTGTTTCCACAATTTTCGCATAAAAAATGGATATTTATCACCTCGAAGAAGCTGAAAAACAATCAAATTAGTTGAACTCACAGCAACTCGAAAGTAAATACACAAAAACTCTCAATTTCTTGATGTTTTCTTGGCTGGGTTTTGTGGTGTAAGATGTGATGTGCATGAAAATCGAATCGAAAGAAAATCTGAAAAGAAAAACCAACGAAACGGGAGAAATTCTAATAAAAGTGTCATTTCCTGTGTCTTTTTCCGAAAAAGGTTATCAGACCGTGCACAGTTCCCGATATCGGTTTTGAGTCATCACTTCCAACAAGGAATATATTTGCTGTGTCGCCCTCTTGCAGTGTGTGGTACGTCGTCTTGGTTTGGGTGCTGCCCTGCCTTCGCTGGAGTGCTTCCGGTGCTCGTTAAAAACAACGTCTCACTTCGACTTCGAAAGAGATTTTGCATTTGGAAAAACTGAAAGGAAATTGTTGCTTCGCATTGAAACGGTGCTAGAAGGAGGTCGGCTTTTGGCACAATGGCAGATCTCCTGCGTATGGGCAATATTGACGTAATCCAAAAGGATAAACTTGGCTCGCCTTCGACTGGATCAGAGGACGGCGGTATGGGCGGTTTGGGTGGCCTAGGCGGTGTTGCTGTTGCAGGCATTGCAGTCGCCGGCGGTGGCATTGACCTAGCCGATTTGGCTCACGAACTTGATCAGGATGAATTCGATGGACCCAACATGTCAAATGGTGAGTTTTTCTCTCCCTCTTTATTGTTGATGACTGTTTTATTGATTCACCGAGTTGCAATTAATTGATTAAGAAAGTTGTTTCTCTATTTGTACGGTTCGCCTTCGCATTCTGTGCGAAAATAAGTGGAAAACATAAAAACGCAATAAGACATAAACAAAATTGACACATTCAGCAGAAGAGAAATAGATGACCAAGAAGAAGGTGGGCAACAAAATTGAATCAAGAAAAACACATTATTTTTGTATTTTATTATCATTAGAGTCGATTGAGTCATAGGGTGTGAGGTGGTCGAGTTGTGAATACTCAGACAGAGAATGTGTCAATAATTGCGACTGGTAATCTTTGAACGTTTAATATTCTATTTGGAGTGCCAGTGACTGACTGCAGGTTGTGTTCCTGATACTGATTCCTCTTAATTGCATGTTAATTACAAATGTCTTCTGCTCAGGTCGTGGCTTAGAAAAAAGAAGGTTTGATGCACATTTTGGTTTAATTGGGGGTGCGGTCGACCTAAAGTCGCCTCCAATCAGTTAAACTGTTCGATTTAGGAATGCCTGTCTTATAAATACCTCATATAAGTGGAAAGGCAGATGCAAAAGATTCTCGCCATAGGGCAATCGAAACTGTTGTCCGAAAACTGTCGGTCGTTGCTTCCTCTGTCATTAAAAAATCGGTTACTACATCAAAGGCTCGTTAAATCTTGCAGGCGCCTGAAAGTCGGATCAATAACGCAGTTTGCAAGCGGGTTAAAGAGCGATCGCAATGCTAAAGTTTTACTCTACAACCAACTTTCGGCGCCTGCGTTCTTCCAGCATGATCTGCTATTTGTATGCTTGAACTTCTTTCCGATAGTAAATGAATCAAATATTCAGTACAGAGATTTAAGAAATCTAGAGCAGTTCTTGCTAACTGGAGAGGCGTATTGGTTGGGGCCCAGGTCCACTCCTGACTGTAGCGCCACCTAAGTAAGTAAGTAAAGCAGTTCTTGGTAAACGACATTTTCTATATTGCCTGTAACTCTATTTACTACTAGCTGTACCTGCCCGGCTTCGCCCGTGCAAAATGTGGTTTCAGAACAGTTGATGGAAAGAAAATTAAGAAATTTGCTGTCTTGTAGTGGAGAAATTTTATTTTTTTTATAATCGCTGTAAAGCAAAATCGTTGAGAGACATTGCAGAGGTATATAACGCGGGTAGCCTTCTGCAATAGTGAGGGACTTGAACCTGACTTAAGAAAACCTCCCGAATTGAATCCGTTTAAACTCAAATGGAAAAATGCTGGGTATTATTTTTATTCTTGTTATAAACACCGTATCTCCTTTACCACACCCACTTAAAATTAACGCTTTAATATAGTTTTTCTGCAATGATATCACATGGCCAGATGGCCTCCCTGCTCATAAAATTGAATTAAAAGTTGGAGATCCCATCCCCAAGCTTTGTAATTGAACCAGATTGAGAGTGATATCGTTGCAGAAAAACTTTATTAAAGCATTTATTTTAAGTGGGTGTGGTAAAGGGGGAGTGGTCGGATGTGGGTGGAGAGTATCTCATTTTTTAGGAGACTTCCTGAAGTTTCATCTGCGCCGCAGTCAGTCGACATCATGCATTGAACGAAAGAGCAACTTTTCCAACTGTCATTCCATGATTTCCACTCAACGTGCGTTCCGTACTCGCTTCAACATCCTTCCCGCAGGTCGCGTTCCTGGCCGGCAGTCGATTGTTTCATCCCAAAACTCGATGAACTGGACCTTGGTGATGTGTGGTTTCAACACATGGTTTCAACAAGATGGAGCACGAGCATCGATTGATCTTTTGAGGGAACATTTCCCCGAGCGTCTAATCTCCTTGAGGGGCGACCTGATTTGGCTCCGTGCAATTTTTTTTATGGTGTTACCTTAAATCTATCGTTTACAACGCTCGGCCTCGAACGTTAAATCATCTGAAGGACAACATTTGTGAAGCAATCGCGAACATACCCATCGATATGCTTCAAAGAGTTCAGAGGAGCTTTGAAAATCGGGTATCTCAGTGTATCGAAAACAGAGGCCATCACTAGTCCGATATCATCTCTAAAACCATGTAATGAAAAATTCATATCGTGTCCACTGTCTTTTGGTTTTATTTCCTTTGAAAATCAGCAAGTTTTCTTTGCGCATCCTGTACAGAAATAGTATAGAGTGGATGTGGGTAGAAAGAAAACTCTTTTGTTACCAGCAGGTGTCACGGATCGTGTACCCACATCTTCCGCGTTCCTTTTATGACCGATCCCAAAAGAACAGACCCACACGCGTTCTCTTCATGCATTTTATCTGTGTACTTAAGCCTAGTATCCTGCTTGCGCTAAATCTTATCTCCCATACAAAAATATCTACAAAGATCAAATTTAGCAAAGCAGTATCCTGTTCGCACGCTAAATTCTTAACTTTATGTAGATGGGTCGATGAAAAGTCTCCACTCATTTAGCTCGCGAAATAAATGTCCGGTACATGTAATCGAAGATAAATTTTGACATAAAAAACGGAGGAAGTTTACTATGGATATTTGTTTGGAGGAAACCGCAGAGAAACATATGATCGAGAAAGAAAAGAAAACGCAAGGGACACGAAGAAAAATGTCTTCTTCTTGTTTTTACAGAAATTATTTGAGCTGCTGCAGCAATGATTATATATCTTCTTCTATTTTTCTTATACCCATTGTTTTGGCACGATTTAAATGCTGCGCTAGTTGAAGTTTGAAATCGGAAAAGTGTTGAAATTACGTTTACTGATTACCGTCATGGTTTTTGTCCCATCTATATGATGTTTAATAATAAATTAGTGAGCATTTATCTTTGGAAGTGGAAGACAAGGGACGCTAAAATTTAGCGCGAGCAGGATACTTGGCTTTACAGCGAACTCTTTTGTGGGTCTAAACTCTAAAGGATGGGCCATCTAGTGGTGTCTTTTTAAATCATAGGTTATTTTGACACTGACAGCTGTTTACCGCTCGAAATGTTGACAGAAAGTCAGAATCATACCTCCGGGGAAAGAAATGTGTCGCTTTACGATTGAAAAACGTTGGGAAATATTGAAATGGAAATTATTTCCAAAGTTAGTGATGTGAAGCCCAAACAGCGCGTTTTTTTGAAAAGAGTTTTCGCCGAAATGAAGCATCCACCGCGCCTGCTGAACGCAAGTTTGTGCAAAAAGTTTGTGAGACTGGTATGCTAGTGGAAAAAAACTCATTATCCCCGTCTACGTACGGTGCGCACAGACGAGGGATGTGGTGCGGATTGTGGAGTGGTGGCATCATTGGACCATTTTTCTTGGAAAACAAGACTGGGACAACTTTTCGGTCAATGGTGGGCCTTACAGAGCCATGTTAACCGATTTTACTGAAACTGAAGATATGGATTTGGACTACCTCTGGTCCATGCAGGATGGCGCAACTGCCACACATCTAATGCCACAATCGATCTCTTGCCACATAATTCCACAATCGTGTTATCAGCCATCTTGGCGATGTCAATTGGCCGCTTCGGAGCTGCAATTTGACCCCTTTGGACTTTTTTTTGTGGGGAACCTTGAAGGACCGATGTTATGCCAACAATCCGAAAACAATTCAAACACTTAAGGCCAGTATTATCATCCAAGCAATCAGTGAGCTACAGCCCGAAACCATCAACAAGGTCTTGGAAAATTGGAGCGACAGAATGAGCTTCTGCGAAGGTAGCCGAGCAGCCACTTGAAAGACGTTGTGCTCCATAATTAATGGGAATGTTTGGTCTAACTTATAATAAAGGGTTTTCCAATAAGAGGTGTTATTTTGGTATTCGAAGAAAAATGTCATTTTTTGAGATAAATGATCGTATGTTTATTTCATAACAAAGAGGAAGGTATGCCGTTAATAATGAAAAACAACATCAGCCAAATGGCCACCACGAGCACGCATACAGGACCATATCCTCTTCATGAAATTTTCCATAACCAAATCGCAAAGTGGCTGCCCTATGTCCTCGATATTTTATCTTTGAGGTCTTGAATCGACGCTGGGCTGTTGGCGTCGACCTTATCTTTCACGTGGCCCCAAAGGAAGAAGTCGCAAGGTGTTAAATCACAAGATCTCGGTGGCCAATTGTTATCACCTCTTCGAGAGATAACACGGTCCGGAAACTTTTCCCGTAAAATATCAATGATTTCGTTGCTTGTGTGACACGTAGCGAGGTCTTGTTGAAAGAAAACGTTGTACAGATCAATACCATCCAACCCCGACCATAAAAAATCATTACCTAATCATCTCTCGATAGCGCAATCCGACAATGGAATGGAATGGACAAACCTGGGTTTTCTTCAACACTTTGGGCTACAGCAGCAATATTCTCAGTTGTTCTTGAGCGACGTGCACGGGTTTTATTCTTCACATCACTAATTTGTCCCAGCAGCTCGAATTTTTCCACCAATTTCTGTATTGCGGTCCGACAAGGTGCTTCACGACGACCAAAAAATGCTTCAGTTTTGCGAACTGTGACTGCAAGATTTTCACCATTTTTGTAGTGAATTTTAATAATTTCAATGCTTTGTTGAAGCGTGTATCGTTCCATTTTTAGTAATGGCGTAGTTTCTACTTGTCAAATGTCAAAAAATAAAAGATTCAAAAGTGACAGCTACCGAAATAGGGAATCATTCACAATAGGTCTGTTCCTTTACTTTTGTAGTAAAATGGAAAAGACTGTCAAAATGGCAGTGGTGGGGATAAATTCTCTCACGGAGAGAGACACTTACGAAAAAGTTAGGGAACGCTTTTGTAGTAAAATACGAAAAATGACAGATACATAATTCAAAAATTCAAAAAAGTGCTACGAATAGTCGTTAAAATTTCGTATAAACTCAAAGAATTTGCTAATTTTCTGACAAAATTAGTTTATTTGTCTCCCTAGCGATGAAAGTGATTCGAAATTATTCGAACTTCTTCCTCATATACCTACAAGCATTCAAGAAGAGGAAAAAGCGACACGGCATTAAAAATTTCGTGGAGACGATTGTCTTTTCTTACTCCTTACAGCAAGTAAGAAGTAAGAAAGGACAAGGATAACAATTAATTTTATTTTGCCTCCTGTTGATACCATTTTAATACGCAAGAAATCAAAACAAATGTATTCATATGTCAAATAGGACAACAAATTTCAAATCAGCTGTTCATTGAAAGGTGACTGACAGCTTTTTCAATTCTACACCAAGAAATTTGTTGAGTAAAAATTCGTAAGATTCTCAGTGGAGGGGTAATAGCTTACTCTCTCGATGACGCTCTCTTTCGCGAATTTTTCGAGTTAAGGAACGACATTGAGTAAAATTCGTACGAATTAGTACAAATTCGTAAGATTTAAAAGTAAGGGAACAGACCTAATAACACCTCTCATTGAAAAACCCTTTATATGGAAAAAATTTTAATTTTGTTCATTTTATTGGACTTTTAAAAAGAAACTTGTATTTGGCCCACCCTGCAAACGGAGCTGTCAGAAAATGTTACCTACCTACCATCTAATCGCATAAATTGTTTCAAGGCCATTATGCACCCCGCTTAGTAATTTAAAAAGCACCAGGGCCAATATTTGCGTATTCCAGTCGTGGATTTGTAGGCCCAGGTCCACCAGGGACTATGCAAATAATAATCCGTGATGTGATGATGGGCTAAGCTCTTTTTTTTGCAAAGCCAATCCTAACTCTTGTTATATCATGCTCTGAAATATTTTTTGTTAAAAACTTAGCAGTCGCGTTACAGTTCGTCGAAGTCGGTCGTGTTTGCACACCTGTTTTCATAAAGAATGCCAAATTGGAAATGTGTTCGTTTGCTGTGCCACTTGCCACTTTACCCGGAAGGTCGGAATTCTGCTTGTCACACCATAAGTCGAAGAAGAGCTGCTCCCAACTCTGAAGCCGAACTCTTTTACTTCCAGGCCCCTTGGTGTCCGTCTTCTTCTTGATTCTGGTCTTTGCATTGTTGAACTTTTTCAGCACCTGTTTCATGCTTAGCTCCGTTCCGCTGGCCGAATTATACGCACTTGTCAAGGCGGACAGGGCGGCCTCC
Organism: Cheilosia impressa; assembly: GCA_948293265.1. NCBI lineage: Eukaryota > Metazoa > Arthropoda > Insecta > Diptera > Syrphidae > Cheilosia > Cheilosia impressa. The sequence goes on from OX411882.1 coordinate 4,712,032, forward strand.
TTCCTTTTATTCAACGCCGGCGTACGCTGCTTCTCGAAGAGTACCTTATACTCTCCCAAAAGCTTCACGAATGTCATGTTCTCCGAATCGTGATCCGGACCTTCATCGCTTTCGCTAAATGAGGTCATGTCGAACGAAGAACTTGAAAAAAAGTCCTCCGAAAAATTTCATTGCTTGCCTGGTTTCTACTATCAAACACACAAGCTTAGACTTGCTGATACCACTCGTGCTGATTGGTGGGTGTGTTGCTGCAACCTAATCCCAACTGCTGCCGAAGATGACTCAGTATCCCCCTTCACGGGTTGCCACTGTCTCTATAGACAAAAACCTCTAACAAGCCACTCATAGGGTATCTTCTGTTCCAATTAAACAGCCGCGCAAGCACTCCGTATGTCATTCGCTACCAGTTCTTAATTTCCATATCATGAGTCATCTCTCTGTGTGAATCTCTCCATCGAAATCTCAGGAACGTTCATTTATAATTTGCCCTCTCGCTCTCTGTGTGCCGCTGCCGCTGAGCTGCGTGTCTCTGTCCCATAGTCATCCTCATTAACATCCGCACAGTGTGTAAAGAGTATTTAAAGTTTCTTTGTTAATTGTTGCACACATCATTACAAAAAATATCATCAAATCGAATCAAGAAACCCTCCCCCCACCTCTCCGCAAATAAAAGAAACAAAATATTTTAATAATCCCCAACCAAGTGCTCGGGGGCTAGTGGCCGAATGTCATTCCCATACGTACTATCGTAGTCGTTGTTTGTCATACAGAAAGACAACAAAAAAACCGCCGCGCTAGCTAGCAGCAGCGACGCAGCCTTGTGCGGAATTCGAGTGCTTATTCTCTTGTTGGCCTGTGCGCCTTGCCCCCTTATGAATCGATCGCCCGATTTCCATCGAAACCGAATGCCAATAATAATCGCATCAGCACTAGTAGCACAGCCGCAGCAACATACCAGAACACGCCAGTTTGTGTGGTGGAAATTCGATACACGCGCATTGTAATAGCTGTTTGTCTCTCGCGCATCATCAACCCAATCATCGCCATCGTCATCACGGCAGATCTAAGAAAAGAAATCACATTTTCGGGGCACAACACCTGCAAATGTCTATCAAGAGCACGGGCAGCACGGGAACATGCGATTCCAGTGGCGGCAATTGTAAGTCGCCACCTGATTCGATTCAAGAGAGTACACAAAAAAAAAAATGATGTAACACCTTTGCGCATCGGATTTCTATAGAATTTTGCAACTTTTCGATCTGTTTGGTCTTTTGTTTATTAACGGGAACTTGTGTTTGTGCTTCGTTGCAGGTGAACGACCAGCGATCATTGCACCGCCAGAAAGTGAATGGTATCATGGACGATTGGACCGATACTCGGCCGAGTCCCGACTGAGGGGCACTGGCAAATTGGGAAGCTATTTGGGTAAGAAGTAACTTGCTGGACAGTTTGATCAGAGTTCTAATTTGACGTTTTTTTCTTTTATGCAGTTCGCGAGAGCGACAGGAAGCCCGGCTCGTATGTGCTGAGTTATTTGGGACGCACTGGCATCAATCATTTTAGGTGAGTATTGTGGGGTGCACGCAACAGTTCTCGCAGGCGGTACAGAGCGTCAGTTGGAAAATGGTTGGCGGCTGACTTTTCTCCACATTGCAATCGAAAAGTCATTGTCAGTCGGAAGGGACAGGAGTACAAGGAAGTCCTTGGTGGGTCTATACTCTGCCATTACAGACGGGTGGCTCCAAATGTAAGGCCGACAGTGATGTACGGCTCTGGGCTTTTGTACATCTGCGCGCTACCTAAGGCGAGGTCTCCTCCTGCTGCATTGACACTCTTGGTATGAACTGAAGACTTTTGACAGCCGGAGCGTTTATTTCTATCGGCAGAATACGTGAAGCTCGTTCTCCCTTGGCCACCTGTCTTTGATTTGGAATTCAAGTAAAATCTGATGACGCACCAAGTTGACACGCATCAAATGCAACGTGGAATCCGTGCTATTGTATGAACCGTTCAAGGTCTACGGCAGTAGACTGCCACTGATAGTTCTGTGTTTATTTTGATTAGTGGCTGCCAAATCCAGGTTACTCTCTTGGCCTGCATGCAGGAGTTCTGTGTGCATGTGAGGCAAGTTCTCGTGCTTTTCCTGAGCTGGTTTCCAGTACATCATATCAAAATTGCTGTTCCTTCGTTGTTGGTTCGCCACGACCATCCTTCCTGTGGGTATTATGCCCACTTACTCTCCATCTGTCTCCGTCTTTCCCTCGTGATGCTGTTGTTCATCGATCCCCAAGAGTTCCAGCAACACACTCGTTGTTCGATTTGATGACAGCATCTCTTGAATTCAATTTCAGAATCACAGCGGTATGTGGCGACTTCTACATCGGCGGCAGGCAGTTCATCTCATTGAGCGACCTCGTCGGCTACTACACCTCGTGCAGTGATCTACTGAAACGTGAACGTCTCGTTATACCAGTGGCTCCGCCGGAACCAGTCAACGACAAGAAGCGCGTTGTCGCCATTTTGCCATACACCAAAATGCCCGACACGGATGAGTTGAGTTTCCAGAAGGGCGACATCTTCTTCTTGCACAACGACATGGGCGACGGATGGTTGTGGGTGACTGCGCATCGCACCGGCGAGCAGGGAATGATTTTCCGTGAGTTAGTCGACGATTTGGACGCTTCCATTGATCCAAACACCGTGTTCCCGTGGTTTCATCCGAATTGCACCAAGAACGAAGCTGTCGACATGTTGGTGAAGGGTGAGACGTTAACATTTGATTTCATAACCGTGTCTAACGTTTGCCTTTGCAGCTGGTCCGGGGAGTTTTCTTGTGCGCCCGAGCGACAACTCGCCCGGCGACTACTCACTCTTCTTCCACATCAACAACCAAATCCAACGGTTTCGCATTGAGAAGAAGGGCGTGCGCTACTTGATGGGCGGTCGCACATTTGAGTGCCTGGACGCAGTGATCAATCGCTATCGCAAGGAGCAAATCGTCGAGGGACACACACTCAACCACCCGGTAAGGAGGAGTTTCAGTTGGCTACCGAGATTGTGTGATTGAATGTTTCGTTTTATTTTTAGGTGGTGAATGGCAGTCAGCCAGAGTTCAACCAGCAGTTTGTGGTGGAGAAGGCAGCGGAGAAGATTTACGCAACTTTGCGCGAATGTCGCGATCAGATTGGATTGAAGAAGATCAAGGGAATCAAGCAGCACGGTCACTTGAATAAGAAGTCGGACAAGACGGCCAAGTGGAAGCAGTTGTACTTCGCGCTGATCATCGAAGGCTCCGAGACCCACCTGTGCTTCTATGACAACCCGAAGAAAACGAAACCCAAGGGACTGATTGATCTGTCCTGCGCGTATTTGTATCAGTGCCATGATTCGCTGTGGGAGCGACCGTACTGCTTCCAGATTGTGGAACGAGCTCTGCCATGCTTGGCCACGGTCACATACCTATGCGCCCCTAGTCAAGAGAGCTACGTCGAGTGGATAAACGCTTTGAAGGCGCAGTGCGGCTCGCAGTTGAGTCGCGCTCAGAAGAAAGTGCCGCGGCTGAGGGAGCTGCGATGCCTGAATTTGCATGTGCTGGAGGCACATCGGCTGCCATTTAAACTTGTGCCACATCCCTACTGTACGATTTCGCTGAATCAAGTGAAAGTTGGCAAGACGCGTGTGAAAATCGCCCCCGATCCAGTTTGGGAAGAGGAATTCGTGCTCGACGACGTGCCACCAGATGTAGTCACTCTGACGATCACGCTGCTCAGCCGTGGCAAACGCGGCAAGGACTCGGAAGTCGCTGAACTCACAATTGATTTGGCGAGTCTGAAGAACGGCCAAGAGACCGAAGAGTGGTACCAACTGACTGGCATGACTCCGATGGGTGAGTGGGGCTCGCTGCGCCTCCGCATGCGGTATCTGGACGATTTGATAATGCCATGCGAGGAGTACAGCCCCCTGCAGCAGTTGCTGCTCGAACCAGAACTGTATGCAGTCAAAGCGCTCGCCGAGCGCTGTCACAATGACCGCGTGCCATTGGCCACTTCACTGTTGCGAGTGTTCCGCCACGAGAAACGCGAAACCGAACTGATACGAATCCTGTGCCAAGCGGAGATCGCCCGAGAAAACGAGACCACGACCCTGTTTCGTGGTGCATCGCTAGCCACCACGCTGATGGATCTTTACATGCGTACAGAGTGCCACGGCTTCTTGCAGTCGGCCGTATCGGAGACAGTGCAGCGCATTCTCGAGAGCAAACAGTCGGCCGAGTTGAATCCCACGAAAATGGATGTCAATGACGATGCATGTTCCAACGCTGAGTTCCTGCTACAGATTCTGGATCTCGTTACTCAATCGATATTCACGTCGCCCGACGCCTGTCCGCGTACAGTTCGATTCATCTGCAACTGCCTGCAGAAGGCGGTGGTGACAAAGTGGCCAACAGAGCGTCTGGTGCGCACCAGGGTCGTGTCGGGATTCATATTCCTACGGCTGTTGTGTCCGTCCCTGTTGAACCCACGCCAGTTCGGACTGGTCAATGAGACGCCGCCAACAGCCGCAACGCGGTCGCTAATTATGGTCGCCAAGTGTCTACAGAATCTGGCCAATCTCATCGAGTTTGGCGGAAAGGTAATTGATGCACTCTGTCACAAGCTGCAGAGCTTTATCCTTGTTTCTTTTCCAGGAGCCCTACATGGAGGTTGTGAACCCCTTCATCCTCAAAAACAAGGAACGCATGATTGTCTTCTTAGACCAGCTGTCGTCGGTGACCGATCCCAATCCACCGCCAGGCATGTTCATTGAGCAAAACAGCAACAACCTCTGCTCCGACACGGGTAAGTTGCATTTACCCACCACCCACCATCAACCAGCCGAAGATGTCAACTCTCCTTTTGTACTTGCAGGTCGAGAACTCGCAACACTCCATCACATTTGCGTGTCATACCTCCCACAGTTGCAGGAACTTTCAAACATTATGTCGATAAAGAAACTGGTCACTGTCACTGATATGCTGACGAAGCATAAGCTCAAGTACCGCGAGATGATAAGCTAAGCAAGAGGATGTGAGTAGTCTTCTCAATTTCTCTTATCCAATTAAGCTCCACTAAGTAAAGACATTTTTTTTTTGTTTTGTTTTGCTTTCTAATGGCAGTAAAAAAATCGAATTGTCTCTCCCACACAACAGAAATCGATATACTCGTATCTTACTCACTATCTCTCTCTCTCTCTTTATCTAAACAAAATGGCGCAACCTAGTCAACGAAAAGAATATTATATATAGGCGTACAATGTTAAACAAATCTCCCACACGCACAAGAAGTATAAAGTAAATGAATTGTTTTTAGAGTTTTATTTGTTGTTCTCCCCCCTCAGGTGAATCTCGTTTTTTGTTGTGCTGTTGGGTTTGCGGAAGGGATAATGACGATGGAGGGTGGGGTGGTCTTTGAGTCTCCCTTTGAATCTCCCTTTGAATCGGTTTTGTAGGTTGTTATCCAAAGGGAGGAAGAGTCGTGGTCGTATTTTGTGTTCAATTGCTAAACCTATGTTCTTTTTCAGGGACCCTACTAAGCCTTGTAACCGTGTGCTGGCAGTATGACTTAAGGCGGTGATTCACGTTGTGGCACGGTCTTCTGTAGGTCTAAAGAAATGGTCTCAGAGACACTGTCTGATGTACGGCAATTCCATTTACGATAGAACCTTACGACCGTCGCATACTTTAACTGTCCCCCCAACTTTTAAGCAGCAGTTGCCTTGTCTCCTCCTCAACTGGGTCGGCATTCTGTAAGGCGAAACGTTTAAACGTCTTCGTGTGCACGAATGATTTACTTCTGCGATTTAGAGCAAATGGGTGAATGACTATCTCCCCAAACTTTTAAGCAGCAGTTGCCTTGTCTCCTCCTCAACTGGGTCGGCATTCACTTTACAGAATCTGACCTCTGTCTTTTGGTTAGGTATTTCTCGTTCGAACCGCTTTTCTTCCACCTGTTTTTCAGGTTTCAGGAGTGCAGTCGTTAAATTTGATGCCATTCGCCTATTGAGATCGATTTTGGACAAGTGCTTTGTACTGCAAAAGTTGCTAAACACTTGACATCCTCTGCGACTTGCAGATCGTCACAATACTGCATGCGTGATCTTAAAACCCAATAGTATACCATGCTTTGTCAGAAGGCAGTCCACAGAGTATTCGCATCGAGGTACCTAACGTTGATCTCTGAGTTTTATGAATTGTTTAAATTTGTTTCCATCTTGTCACGTCTTCTACTTTCAACGATACAGTGTTTGGCCAACGTAACATCTTCCAACTGCTTTCGCCCTCTCAACTGGCAGGCAGCTATGAATTCCATATGCATTTTTGGAAGCATGGGGAATTTACAACACTGTTTTTGAATATCAGGGGCAGATTCCGTATATCAACGATCGTTTTTCAAACTTTTATCACCAAAATAAGTCATATTCTGGTCGAATTTTTTTGACAAACGTCAGCTTTCATTATATTTGTGGAAAATGGACTGGATTAAGCTCTCAAACTTGTAATTTTAGCACTCAGTTGCTAGTTTTGGAGGTATACCGTTTCGACGATAATCGTCTGAAAAGTTACGGGATGAGTGCCCAGGCAACCGTCGACAACTGCTAACACAATCCATGGTCACTTACTACAACTTCGTCTATTTAAGTTGCTCTCTGGCTAAAACCTGGGGTCAGATTCTGTAAGGCGAAGCGATCAAACGTTTTCTTGCGCACGAATGATTTGCCCTTTGTTGCACAAGCAAGTTTGAAGTTTACAGAATGCCGACCCTGATTGCATTTGAGTAACGCTCCGGCTACCGTCAGATCGACGTAATTGAAAATCGTCGTTTTACTGGTGTAAAAATATCCACAACCTCCGCCACTGGCAGAGGACTCTTGTCCGATTCCAATGAATTGTTCAAGTCCAAAAGAGTAATCTCAACAAATACGGATTTTGACATTGTCCTTTTATTTTAGGGACATGCTGTCCATTCGGAGTAGTCAACTAGTGGAATGCTGTTCATTATTCAGACAATGAAGTCGTTCAAGTTCTTTGCTCGGAGGTTTGGTTGTGGATCTGCCATGAATTTTGTGATGGTTGCAAGAGCATCGCTCTTTTGCATGTCCATGTTTTACAAACAAATCGTGACTCAGTTTTTCAAGTACGATGAGCTTTTTAAGTGTGTGGAAGAAATATCCACCAGCAGACATCTTCTCCTTCCTTCCAAAAGACAAAGTTGACAAATACAGTGATTGGCAAGCCGACTGAGTTTAAATTTAAGCTTTCGAATCTCCATCCGGACATAAGTTCAATTTTGAATCTGCCTTTATCACCGCTCAATGAACACTTCAACTCATTCAAACTGGATGGCCGTTGCTCTACAAAACCCATCAAAACCAAGTGCTTCATCTCATCAACTCGACGATCCATTACTGCTGGACATTGAATGCTAAACCAGCGAGGTCAGTACTAGTCGCGCAGTTCTGACTCTCCTCAAGAGATATTGTTCTCGATTTGTCATCGCTTTGAAGTGATGCTAACAGTGTCCTTCGTTAGAGTCCCGCTTGTAACACAGTAAAAAAGTACCAGACTCTGTAGTCTTCACAGTTCTTGCTGACCTGGGATGCGTCTTTAGCGCTATCAATGTCGATGGCGATGAATATTGGATCCCATTTCAATCATTTTCAAGTAGTTTCGCGGGTCTGAGAACGGCCAGAGCCTTTACCTAACCCACGACATGTGCCCCGAATTCTCAGAGCAGCGTGTAGGTCTCAATCTCTCACCTATAAGCCTGCCACGTACCCTCGCTAGTTTTGGAACCGCCCGTATATATTGATGTTCGATGAAAAATGTCTTCCTTTGCCAATCTTCTGTGACAGGGTACATCACTTCGTATGGTACGTCGAAGTCGGGTTTACCAACCCCTTTTGTCATGGATATGAGAATGATAAAAAAAAAGTTAGATATGTACTTGTTGGTTCCAAAGATCCGTGCGCCAGTTAAGCGCACTTTTAACTGCTTGCAGTTTTATTTGCCACCTAAGTAAGGTCGTACCTCATTGTCCCTCTAAAGAAGACTTCTCTGGGTCGAAGTGTTGATCTCCATACGTTCTTTATGTTCCAGCCGATTCATTTGAATCTTCGTGACCAGGGCACTCATTTCGTTCTCATTCGACCTCTATAACCAGCATCTAAGTGCAAAAAATTACAAGTTACTTCTCCTGCAGACTTTTGCGATCCAAACTGGACCAGAGATCACTCGGAAAACCTTGTGCTTGAAGCGTACGTTCATTTTGACCGTTTCACTCGCTAATACCCCGAAAGTATGCATTGATTTTGACGGGTATTTTAATTGATTTCTTCCACTTAATTGAACGCGAGTAGTCACGCTTTTTCTGTGTTTATTTAATCGAAGATTTATCGCAAAGTACAGAAAAAAAAATGCTCAATAAATTAGTCCAGGGTAACTTGCTCCGAATCAGCCTCAAGTTATCCAAGCAATTGTGATAAACTGGTTATTTTGGTGCATGTCTCGACTCTTGGTTTGACAAAACGTGCTTTGGGTATTCGCTTGATGGATGCCGCTGAAAGCGATTCAGTATCGAGAACGCAACCCGCCAGAAACATAAATTATACCTTTTCCCTGTCGCTCAAAATCAGCTGATCCCAAGCCACTTCTATTTGGGTTAAATATCTTCTCCCCTATTGACAAACAAATGTCCACAAGTTTCTTAGATAGCAGACGTCAGTTGGCTTACTGTTTATGAGAATTGTATGACATTCTACCGAGCAGGCAACTCTCGTGCTTATTGACCTCAGTAGTTGGTTATTAGGTTCGGTTGAGTGGGGTTGTGAGATCGTCACAAAAGACCAGGCACCAAGACGGGCCCATCGCCATCCCCCGGGAACCATTACGGTTGAAAACCTAAACCAAATTGCCCATACAGTCAATTTCCCTAAGGAATTTAATTATTGTCCCTATATTGTTTGAGAAACTAACCTCCTCCAAGTTGTTAAAGAAGTACCTGCCTAGGTGCTTCCTTCTATTCCGAGCAATTGCCTGACACTCGCATAGAAGGTGAGAGATATCTTCCGTGACTTGTAGGTCCTCACAGTACCTACACATATCCGTATTAGCTAAGCCTAGTCTCATGGCATGCTTTCTTAGAAGGCAGTGTCCAGAGAGTATTCCTACCGTTAGTCTTAACTTTGTTCTACTGAGATTTAGTAATTCTTCAGACTTTTTCCTATTTAAGACGGGCTACAGTGCCTTTGAGACCCTGTGCCCTTCTAGCTGTGTCCATCTCGTGGCTGCTTTATTGGAGATTTGCTTGAAGACAACTCTTTTAGCAACGGCCATAGGTGGTCTAATACCCTCAATCATTGTATTAAGTGGGAGCTCCGCTCCTTCCTTAGCCAGAACGTCGGCTTTTTCCCAGGTACCCAACACAATCTGACACGGTTCTGCAAACATAATGCCTTAAGCATTGTGCGGCAATTCCTGACTAGTTCAGATTTAGTGGTGTGTGATCAGCCTGGCTATCAATGTAGATGGCGATGTTCTTGTTGAATATCGACCTCATCTCAAGTTCCTCCGCAGCTTTGAGTACGGCCAGAATCTCGGCCTGAAACACACTGCATGTGTCCGGAAGTCTCAGGGTCTAGCTCACTGGATTATATACCTGACCCCGTACCCTCACTGGTTTTGGAACCGTCAGTGTATACTGAGGTCTCATCTTCTCTCAAGACTAAGTTCCTATGACAATCCTGTCTGTCAGGGTACGACACAACGTATGGAGTGTCAAAGTCGAGTGTACCAAGACCTTCATCCGCTTTGTCCGGTATTTCGGAGAAAGATTCCCTTCCCGTTCATGTGACTGATCTGAATCAAAACTGGGACACAGTAAGTCAGCTCGCTGTCAGACCTAAGACCTACAAAACTAGATAATTGAACGTCACAAATGAACGTAGGTAGCAGCTTTAAAAATACACCCGCTAATTTGAGTTTCACAAGTGCCAACCTGGGCATGGTTGATGTAATTGCTGGATATACTTAAAAATTATCATGGGTGGCAGCACTTAACTTGATACAATCGAGTTCAGTCGATACTATCGAGCTCTGGCAGCACCTAATTTGTCTCAATCGATTATCCTCCATTGATTATCCTCGATTGGGACAAATTAGGTGCTGCCAGAGCCCGATTGTATCGACTGAACTCGATTGTATCAAGCTACGTGCTAACACCCCAGGTAGTAGATTAATTGCGGCATTTCTCTTCACAAGGATTTGCTTGCACTGCTCTACCATCCACCGTCATTATCCCCATACACCAAACGCGCTTTCTCATTTACAAACAAAAACCAACAATGAAATCTCGGCTAAATTTAGATACAAATTCGAAATAAACTACGAAACCAAATAAGGGAATAAGCAAAAATTTACACAAAACAAAATATTAAGTCAAACTCAACTAAAAAATAAGAAAATAAAAATCGCGATCAGGTATTTTATAGATATTAGTGTAAAAAAAACAACAACTCGTGTACGGTACACACAAATAAATATTTTTTTTTTAAACAAATCCAACTCATAATTTGTAATGTGTTCTATCCTCTTTTTCATAAAATAGATTTAAAAAAAAAAACTAAATAAAATAAAATAAAAATAGTAATAGAACATTTACTGTCAATTAGACTGTCTCTCGTGACGCGAACGCAAACTCTTTTTGACAACATGTAATGGCATTTGCATCTTTATCTTCATCTTCTTTTGTGTATTCAAGTTGGAAAATGTTCAAATACGCATACATTTACCGTCTAAACACAATTGTTTTTCTTACTCAATAAAACAGATATTATCTAATGTAATAGTGAACGATTTATATGGCAAAGCACGTGCAAGAAAAGTCAGTTGCTTTCTCTAATTTTGAACAAATATAAGTATGAGTCATTAATGTATAATTATTATTAATAAAAAGGAAAACAAAAAGAAAAAAAAAATCAATAAAGACGTGTACGTAAAATTGAGGAAATAAAATTGAATTTTAGATTAAACAAAATGAAAATTCAAATATACAACAAAATGAATACAAGTCGTAATTGTAATTTTTATATAAACGCTAGTTACTAATTTATGTATTGTATACAATTATAAACAAACAGAAAACAACAACAACAACAATGTATTGAATATTATTATTATAATATATACTATTTACAATATTTAGCAGAACTGTGATGGTTTTCTTTGTTGGTCGAAATCAAGTGGCTAAGTATGATGTGGTGACTTGGCTGGCGATAGAGACCAAATATTATCAGGATGAGTGATGGAGCCGGCTTGTGCGATGTTTAATACTGCAAAAGCAGTTGGCATTAGCTCTGTTCCCTAACGATGATGCATTCGAGCACATTATGCAAATTTTGACAGACTTCGCTCACGTTTTCGAATGCCTTATTTTCGTTAGAGAACAGACCTACCCCCGTATTAATAAACAAATGTGCACAAGCTATTTAGCTAGTAGACATCAGAAAGCATACAAAAATTTTACGTAACTTCTGAATAACGAGTTGATAACTTTTACGGAGCGTTTATTAATAAGGGAGCTATTGTGTAGGATAAGAGTTTCTACAGAGCTTACGGGCTTCAGGGGCCTGAGCAAAACTTGAGTGATGATAAGGTGAGTGAGAAGTATCCGTGATGGAGCGGCGCGTTCATCACCATTTTCGTCTCCATTACGTCCTGGTACCCAAATAAGATGGACGCTGTTTGCAGGGGCCCTTATTTGAAGGAGTTAAAGACAGTCCTGGACTAGTTTTGCAGCACCTGACAGGTAACTTCATATTGTTAAGTTGTTTTCCCTATCATTAGGTCTATTCGCGTACTTTCCCGAGCCAAACACTACAAATCTGCCAAACTCAAAAAAATTGAGCAAAATTCTGTCAGAGAGCTCAAAATATACGTGGGTAGACTTCGATCTACTTTGAGTCACTTTCATCTTTGACATTTAATCCATATGAGAAATAAATATAAAACTTACCTTTTTGTAACATATAAAACGATTTAGGAGAACATTCGACTACCACCGAAATTTTTTTATTTTTACAGATTTTATTATTCAGTGCAATTGATTTTTAAGACGGAGGGATTTTGAATTTGTTTCTTGGTAACTTTGTGCATTTGACATATTTATCAGCACTTGCCGGCTGGAATTATCTGAGCTGTTTCGAGCCAAGAGAGAGGTGCTACTCGTTATTTTGCTTATTTTAACTTTTTCTGTCATTTTTGATGAGTACGTCTATAGAGATTGCGATTGCGATCGATTTATATCGAATGCGTTCAATTCATTCGACCAACCAACAGATGCAGTCACATTCTATGATCAAAGTTAAAATGATGGCAGCCCTACTGATCCCCAACAGTGTGCGGGTTGTGTGTGGAACCACTTTCCTGGCAGGTTTTCTATGAAATTCACCAGTCCATATATTTTTAGTCACTGATTCTCGCAGTCATGCTCATTTGGCCCAGTACTACACCACTTGCCATTTACAAATTTGTATCTGCCAAAATCAGTACACGGAAAATTGCACCGCATGAACTGTCTTTTATGCCGGAAATTATACTCTAACAACACTTTCTTTTGCAAATAAAGTCAGTAGCATTATTTGCATGTGTTTTATTTAATTTAAGTTCTATTCCATAAAAAACAATAAAGCACCCTACTTAATTGCTTCGAAAAAGTACTTTATCTATGTTCATCAGTACTCTCGCCAAAAAGGTAAGTGGTAACTCTGGCTGCAATTCGCTTTCTGTCTGAACACACCCCTATTGAGAAGTGACAGCGCGCGAATCAAATGTAAACAAAAAGAAAACAATTTGCTGGGGATACCTGCTGATTTTCATGTGCGCCTGGTTCAGCGAACTAACTAATTTTGTGCCGCGCCACGGCAATAGGCCCGTTTGACGTTTGATCAGCAGTTTATTTTTTTTAGTTCGCTGTACGTGCTGCGATTGACTTTCAGATTTATTTAAGATCATCAATGGAAACTGAACTCGAATTGGCAGTTTCAAGGGGATTTACAATTTAATGTGGAAACTGAACTCTTTGAAAGGAAGTGGACAAGGATAGGCAGGCACGAGCTCTTTTATTCCACGCTCGCATTTTGACCGTCCGTTACAAGTGTGTGACAAAAGATTAGAAGAAGTGGCATCAATTCATGGTCAACCCTATCGGGAATAATATTTCCCTCGGAATGTTTTTTATTGAGCTATCTGATTTACATTGCTGACAAGGGAAACATTTCCATCGGAATTTATTCGCGATATACCCTGATAACTTTTTTTTGATTTTTATCGACCACAAGAAGCTATTTTCTGAGGGAAACCAACTGTGTGCCTGTCAATTTCAGTCCATAGTTGCTAGCTGGTTGCTAGTTCTGGAGGTCTTCCTGTTTCGACGATAGTCGTCTGAAAAGTTACGCAATTCCACTGACCACATCGATGTCTGCTAGCTGATACTTTTCCTGGTCGCTAGTGCTCATGCTCATGTTCGTCTATATAGATCCACAGGTTTTCTGTATAGGCACTCACGCAAAGCGACCCAATTGGATCTCGAAAAAGGCAGCTCCAAAAACATTGGCCTCACACCGAGGCGGATTCAAACTTTCCTCAGATCAAAGGGTTGACATTCTGTAAGGCGAAACGTTAAAACCTTTTCGTGTGAACGGAAAAATTTGCTTGTGCAGCACAGTCGTGCTCAGGAAAACGTTTGATCGTTTCGCCTTACAGAATCTAACCTCAGATTTCTATTTTGAAGCGTGCAAGTCAAAGGAAACGAACAGCACAGGTGGGTCTATCGGAACTCGGCAACTCGCATTTGTTTATGGGGAAACCTCACAAGTCATATCAAAAGACGACACGTTATCAAAGCTTACCTTCCTGGACACAGCAAGTCCTTTCACTGGTTCACAAATTAACACATAAAACTCCAAACATTTCTCGACAATTTCTCGTTTTTATTAACCAATTCACGTCCTTCGTTCTGATTATTTTATTCGCTTAATCTAGTTAGGTAAAGTTTATTAACTACATACACTGTTTTTAACTATTTCCAATTGTTGTAATGATTTTCCATCTTACAATAAAATAAGAAATGTGTCATCTCCCAAATTTGATTCCACTCTTTGTTTGTTCTCTTCTTCTTTTTCATGAAATTTCAATCAGAAACTTTTATTTATTTATCATTTCACAGAAGCACAATTAGAATTTTAGATCATAATTTGGACGTTAACAAAATGAAAAGATAAAAGCAACGAAATGATTCGAAAGAGGTTTGTATTCCTTAAACAATCTGGGGTCGAATCGATCCCTGGACACACTCTACACAACAGTTCGGCTCAGCGTTGCCACTAAAGTCTTTAGCAAATGTAGTACGTTAGCTAATAAAATGTAGCATTTTTAAACAAAATGTAGTACCTGTTATTTTTTTTTTAATTGACATTTACATTAAGTAACAAACAAATAAATAGTAATGACATAACAAAAAAAAAATTTTAATTCACAAAAAATAACAGTCCGAATCTGAAACTAATTTTAAAAACCGATCCATATTTGTTATTTGCAGTTGTTGTGGGTGCAGCACAATAAACAAACAAATTTAAATTGGCTGTAATTCCTACGTAAATGACAGCATTCAGCTGAAGATTTGCACATACTTTGGAGTGATGCCAAGTTTTTAAATCGATTTATTTAGTTATAAAAGCACATGGGGGAAATTTGAAATGTTGTTCGTAAAGTAATATGGTTAGATGGATTTTAAGAAATGTAGTACTTTGGGGTAACGATGTAGTATGTAGTACAGCGTTAAGAAATCCTCCAAATATGTAGCATAGTACTACATATGTAGTACAAGTGGCAACGCTGGTTCGGCTCCTCAAAATGGATCACATCAGGGCAGGATTTTCTGTCCTTGTTGCGATAAATCACAACAAACAAACCCCACTCCGAGTGGCGTTTACGACGATTTAAAAAACGCCAATTTGAGTTTGGAATTACGAGAATTTAGAATTTCAGTCGTTCAACGCCATTTGTCACTGAAGGTCATGTTGCACCTATTCGCTTAGGGCGAACGTCATGTGAGAAACTTTACTGCCATTCTGTAAGGCGTTGAACGCCACAAAAAACGACAAACGTCGTGAAAGTAAAACGCCACTCGATTGGGTGAATATCAAACGAATTTTATATTTCAATAGACCAACGTTAAAAACCTTCTAATAATCTTTTTTAACCAATAAACATTTTGCTCGGTAATTTTACATGAAAAATTTAGCCAGTGAGTTGGCAAAATCTAGCCGCTAGATGTGATTATTAGTATAGCGCACTAATTTTTATAAGCTGCCGTCATGCACCGTGCATTGTATTTCTCTCCTTCTAGCACACATCACTCATTCTGCTGATCGTACACCAACTGACTCTGTGAACACACTCCCATGAGAGCTGACAGCGCACGAAAGCAAATTGTAAACAACAAAATGATCATGCTGAGAATGGGATCTCGATAGCTGCTACTTTTCCTGGGTACCTGGTGAGCAGAAGTCAATAATTCTGCGACGATGGCGACTCTTTTTTTGACGTTGCCAATAATTGTCGGTCGTGAATTTAAATTGTAAAAGGATCATGTTCGATTGATCTAATTAAGATCGACAACTGGTCCATTAGGGCTAGCTCCTTCACAACCATTCGTTTGGGTGTTCTTATTTTTCTTTTTGGCGAGGACTAGACGAGCAGAACTTTTAAGATGGGGGCAGATTCCGTATAACAATAATCGTCGGGACGATATCGTTTTTGAAACTTTGATGACCATAAGAAGTTAGATTCTGCCCGAATTTGCTTCACTTTCGTCAGCTTTCATTACATTTGTGGAAAATGAATTTGATTGAGGTCTCAAACTCGTAATTTTGGCAATTAGTTCCTACTTTTTGAGCTCTATCGTTTCGACGATAATCGTCTGAAAAATTACGGAATGAGTGCCCTGTAAAAAAAAGAAACGAGCACACAGCAGAAGCAACTCTAAAGGAATCCAATCCTTAATCAGGGGTATCATGAACAAATTCCGATGGAAATGTTTTCCTTGTCAGCAATGTAAATTAGGAGTCGAATTGTGTGACGGAATTTGTTTTTGTTTCGTGTGTAAAACCGGCATAATTCGGTGAACGTATAGCTCGTTCACGGATGTGTCGATTCGACCCCAGATTGCTGAATAGAAAACATTCCGAAGGAAATAATATTCCCGGTAGGGATGAATATGGAATGACCTGGAAGTGAGTTTAGTTAAAAGACTCTCGACCTCTTTACGGGCATCTCTCTGACTATTACAGTCTTTCCCCTGTGGTTCGACAGAATGTTTTAAATGCGCTCCTATTATGCCAACGATAAACAATTTCTGGCAAATCGAACGTACGTTGGCTTAAGTCTGATTCCTCCCAGCAATGGAATAATGCTCCTTCCAATGTCATACGAGCGGCTTTTTCCCGGGCTCGTTTTTGGTCGCATGGCTTGAATTGTAAGAAAACCAAAACTGGGACCGAATGACAGCATCCGTGATCGAGTCGTGACGCAATTTGTTACAGCTTCGCAAGTCACGCATATTGCTCGCATTGCTCGCTCACGAATGCGGGACATCTCCCCGCTTTACCTCTACCGACTAGTTGCGAAACGAGGAAAAATAAAAAAACTATGCCAATTAAAATAAAAGAAAATCAAAGTTTTATTACTTAATATCACAATATACACAAAAAAAAAAACCGAGCAACGTTTCTTTTTCTTTTTGTTCTCCAAAGTTCTACGAATCTTTCGTGTTCTCTTTGGTCTGGCGCCAGCTTTTTGCTTTTTCTTTGACAAACTGCGCGACCGAAAACTTGACATTGCACCACCCAGCGGTTCTCCTATTTACTGTACGCATTTTCATCCAAGAAAACAACAAATTAAATAGAAAACTAACTAACTAAAGAAATAGACAGCCCCGTTAGAAAACATAGGAACAAAATAAATTCAATAAAAACCGGACTTAACCTACTGCACAATAATTACACATCCCCTTGCAAACACATACAATTTCACTTGTAACCTTAGCTCTACTAGGATGGTTAAACTAAGTTTAGACTTATGGATGTTCCTTTTGTTTCGCTATTTAAATTGGGGCGGGGTATTTTTTGTTTTTGTTTAGCAATAGTAGAGATTAATTTTTAAGCTTGTTTTGAAAATGCATTCATTTTTTGTTTTTTTGTTTTTCTGTTAATCCTATTTAATATTTGGATATATATATGTGTTCTATATACGTACTGCATAATTCGAATTTAAATGTTTGTTTAAAGCGAAAATGCGGTTTAAATATATATTTTGTATTCTTATGCAGCTGCTTTTGATTTAAACTTTAATTTTTGTTGTTAAAATTATGTACTAGGTTGGTTGGTTTAAGATTAGATTTAGGTAGCTTTTAGCTATTTCAGTCAGTAACATCTCGATCCACTCCTCCTTCAGGCTCGGCAGCGGAGGACGATGATGAGCTTCTGTCATGGATTAACATTGATAGGGTCTCTAGGCTTCGCCGGACCTGAAAGTAAACAAATGGGAGAAGTTGATGAACGGAGTCGCATGTAAAAAGAGGGTGAGATGTGTTTTAATTTAAACGCAAGTTCCAACTGTGACGCACCATCGATGACTGTCGATTCATTTGGGAAATTCCCAAGCAATTGCTTCTGTGTGACACAATCACAACACCTCCAGCAAGTAGTAAGCCAAGTGCCTTCATTAATCAAAGCACTCGTGCCGAATTTCATGATAACAATGTTATGAGTGCCACGCACTCACGAGACTCCCTTGTCCATGCATTAGTCACTGTCGGGAATGCCCTCGCTGTGACTCAAAATAGGCGCAATTCATTTATGAACCTCGTCATACCGAAACATGGAAACATGCCTACATAACAAACGTTCCAGATCGACAAAACGTTTCAAAGCAGACTGTTTGCCTGGGAAGAATCGTCAGCAAGCCGTAGAAGAACAACAAGACTGTGCCCCAGCTGGATGGTAATTCCGTAGTCGTTATCTGAGAGACTACAACATGATAAGCGAACTAAACGAGCTGATATTCCCAGGTGGTGTCGGACCGAATTGATTGAAGTAAAACACGAGTTTTTTCATATCTTAACTCCGCAGGGTAACAGTCTGATTAGCGCAAACTGTTTGGGACCGAGTTGTTGACGTGCTGTATTTATAGTCGAATTAGATAGACATCGCCAATTGACAATTCATGGTGTGTATTGGCAACATTTTCAGGTACGCAAATGATTCGCAGGAAATATCGGCCAAGGGTTAGGAAATTAAACGCACAAGGTGTTGGGGAGTCATCACTTCGGCGAGAACTTCGGGCTCATTATGATTTTGGTCGAAAAATCGTCCACTTCGTCCGCGAGATTGAGGATGGCTTGGGGGGTTACACGCGTTTGGCGGTTGACAGGCAGCAGCTGATGCACGGACTGGACTTTGTACGGGAACATGTGCAAGCCTTTGACCAAAATTCGCCTTAGGGACGACCGGCTGATGGCTAATTGCGAGGCACGGCGTCTGGTCGATGTTTCCGGCGACAGCTCGACATCCTCGTCAACAGCGGCAATATTCTCGGCACAACGTGCGCTCCGGGGCCGGCCACTCTTGGCAACGTCTCGTGTGGTCCCATACTCTTTGGTTGGTGGCCAAACGGCGCAGTGTTTGCGCAGTCGGTGTCGGACGGCCGTGGAATCGGCGACGGAATTCGCGCTGTGCCAACACTACAGACGAATTGTTACGCAAAAAAATTGACACGATTATTCCGCGTTCTTGGGGAGTGTATCGCTAGGGTGATCTCTTTAGGCCCACCTTGTATCTCTTAAGGTAACTCTCCACATCTAGATGTATGTAGGAGATTATCGCAGCGGCAGATAAGCCAAACGCGTTGATTTCACGACAATCACAACAATTGGGTCTTTCTCTCCCGTCAACTTGGAGAACTTTGCTTAAGGATTTGAGTCTACATCCCACAAAAGTTGTATTGTTTCGAGAACTAAAGCCAAACGATCTTAGCGTCGACAGTTTGCAGACTGAGCGGTGAAATTGTTCTCATTTTAAAAATAAATAACCGTCACTTTTCGTTGTTCAAATTAGAACCGTCGCCTTTAGGTAATTTCGCACGTCGTTGTTGCTTGACTGTTCCACGCGGCAATAGCATTAGATGGGCAAAAAAGCTGAGCTACAAGGCGGCGTTCCCGGGTCGCCTCATCTCTTGTTTTGGCGATTTGCACTGGCCCGCAAGATCGCCCGATTTAACCGTTCCAGACTTTTTTTGTGGGGTTTTTTGAAGTCCTGTGTTTACGTGAATAAGCCCGAGACCCTAGAAGCCCTCAAGGACAACATTCGACACGAGTGCGAGAATCTGTCGCCCGAAGTTCTCGCCGAAGTGATGAAAAACGCCATAAAAAGAGCCCGTATGGCAATCAATTGTGACGGCGCCCATTTGGCCGATATCATCTTCTCGACTTGACCAATAAAATTCTAAAGATTCAAATAAACATAATCAAAAAACAGAATCGAAGTTTTTCATTTAGAAACAAAATGAGAGCCAAACAACATCGGACGACTTCTTTTGGCCCACCCAGTATAACAACAAATTTGTCTGTTTACGGAAGCGAACATTGGCCGGAACGACCCGCATCGACTTTCATGCAAATAATTTGCCTTAGCATGATCAGATGATCAAGAACATCGCCATTCAGGAGGATAAAACCAAACCAATGAAAAAGCGGCAATGCAGGCGGGATAACACTTCAAAAGCAAGATGAACGCATAAACTGATCCTCACTATCGAGGTGTGGGAAAAGAGAATGCTAGCCGTCTTTTAAAGAACTTTGCGCAGCTCCTGTTGGGCTGTCGAAAGTGAATCCCGAGATTCAGCTGCTCTACCTTGTCCCTGCTTTGAATGTCAAAATGAAGTAGAAGACGTCGAGCATGAAATGGTCTTAAGCAGGAGGTAGGAGTTTTATGCAGAGGGAAGAGCAAACGTGTCTAATAAATATATGTTGAGATCAGACGGTGACCGCAATCAATTCAGACTAAGCTCAATTCAGGACTTTTGCAGAAGCTGTAGGGATGAAGACGAAAACGAGTCCGTCACTCACCTCATCTGCAGCTGCCCTGCCCTATCCAACCTAAGGATGGGGCACTTTAGAAGCTATTTTCTCAATGATCTCAGCGATCTATGCTACATCAGCGATGCCAGTATTCTTGGCTTTATCAACGGAAGTAAATGGTTCACAACGAGTAACTAGTAAAGGAACCCCTAAACGCCAGTGGTACGCACAATGGGCCGATTAACGGCCTAAGTGTTTCTTCAGAGAGCCAATATAGTAAAAAAAATGTGCAGCCCTCTTCACACCCTATTCGCAGACGTTTCCTCAGAAACTTCCATGCATGGTCCTGCTAGTCCTCTGCTGATACTACTCCAGACTGCAACAGTCTTTGTCTAGCTTAAGTCGAAATTCCCCGAAAAACAGACAGATAAGCGTCTGATTGCCTCCTGCTATATATAAATCAACAAAACCATATCGCAACAGATGTCAATCCAACTCACATTCTAAGCCCCACCCACTTCAAGATATGACACACACGGCGTTATCTAACCAACTTCCAGTCCACTTTTTAAGACTTCTGACTCGCCAAGGCGATAAGGAAGCACGTCGACCTGAAAAGATCTTTTGTGCCGATCCAGTCCACTTACCTTGGCAATTTGTTGTAAATTTGTATGCAATATATTCTGAGCTTCTTCGGTGCTTTTTGTCTGCAGCTCCTTCTGCCATCGGAGGGCTTCCGCAAAGATGTCTGCATCGTTTCCAGAGCCCTAAACGAACAACCAATCATTCAAGTGTCAACGACACGGGGGTGCATTTTTCACAAACTTACCCAATTAAATTCTACTGGTGACCGATATAAACTAGTTTTGGCCTCGATATCTAATATTCTGTACAATAGGAATCCCGAGAATATAGCTAAGACGATTGACAGCACAACACCCAGGTAAACAATGTGGAATTCTGTGGGAAATTTCAATCGTACAATAGCGCTCTGTGAAAATGCTTTGAATGCAGCGGATGAGGACGACACCACTGTGTTCGGTGATGACGACGACGATGAAGATGACCCTTGACCCGTCACCACAGATGATGCCGATGAAATCGACGAAGTGGATGTGAATGATGATGATGGACCAACAACGACATTGCCAACAACAATTGCCGCTGTTGGCATTGAAGCACTAGTAGTAGTAGTAGTTGCAGAAGAAGCAGATTGCTGTTGTTGTTTACTTGCTGTGGGTGACGCTGAACTTGTGCTGAATGACGAAGCACTCGCTCCACCGGTGTTGCTTTTGGCATTTAGAGGTTCTGCAATGGAAACATGAAGAAGAAGTCTCTTAACAAGAAAAGTGGTTATATCAACTTTACCTGAGTGACGTTTATCATATTGATCGCCCTTCCCGCCGTCGGGATCGCCGGCCTTATTCGAACGCCGCAGCAACGTCTGACTAGCGTCCGATGTTGTCGTTGCCGTGGTAGTAGCTGCTGCCGCATCTATGGGTTGCGGTGAACTCTCATTGCCGCTGATCGAACAACTACTGTCATCCTCTATCGAGCATTCTTCGGATATTTCGACGTCGGGAAGGGGTTTCGGAATCAATTGGATGGGTGCTAGTGGCGGGCATACGCTGCACATCAGCCGAAAGGCGGACTCCCGACTTATAAAGCTGCCGAATACGTGGCGCTCGTCAGCGGTGGCCACACCAACAGCGTTCGGGATGATTTTAGCCGTCTTCTCTTTGGATATTTTCGTAACCGACGATGTTGGAATGACGACCTGGATGGGAAAAAAACACAGGTTAAGTCATGCTTCAGCTGGGGTTTGTCAAATATCTCACCTTTGTAACGTAACCGAACACATTTGAGTAGAATGCAAAATGGTTGTCGGTTATGTATAAGTGGCCCTGCAACAGGATATCGCTGACTAGTGCGCATGAAAAGTCTGCAAATAGCAAAACGCATGTTAAATTGATAAAAAAAAACTTTGTCAGCCCTTCTTACAGTTGATCACTCTTTCATCTTTGGAGACTTGTGTGAAATGTCGATGGAATTTCTTCAGTCTCGAGCTGGATAGCTCTTTTCTCTTCTTCTCCTTTTCTGGAATCTCATTTTTCGCCACGATGGTGGCCTTGGAGTGTGGACTTAGACTACGAAGATTGGCCAAGGACGGCGCTGAGGGCAACGGTGTCGAGTTGCTTTGTCGAAGTGATCTAAAAAAGAAAGGAAAGCAGGTTAGTCATAGTTGCTAATGAGTGGTTACTGGTTACACTCTTCAAATTAAAAATATCAATCTTGATGACGAGAGGTTATAAGAACAGCTCGCCTGTTTGTTGCATTGTTTCGTTAGATTTAATGATTAATTGATGTGGCTTTTGGGTGTGGGGTACATTGGAACCTGGAATGTCATTGGGGGAATTTTTGGTTGCGTTGTAAATTTTGTAATAGGAATTCACGAATAACAAAATAAAGAAACATTTGGCGACTTGTGCCGTGGGTTTTTTTTTCGACGAAGAATATGATGCAAAGCGTGAGTTACTGGAAATATAGAAACGTGGGTCGAAGGCTACCAGAGAGTTCAATTTGTACGTCGTTTGGACGTTATAAATGCGACATTCAATGTTTATTAATGCAGATAGGCCTACAAATTATTTAGCGAGTGCGTTATCAAGTTTTACGACACCCACCGATAAGCAATGTACAAAATTAACGAACTCGACACTCGGCTGTTGCCGTCTTTTTGGGAAGTTCTATCTTTATCAATGGCGTAGGCGTTGCGTTCGAAGTTATTAAACAACCACACTGCGTGGTCTTTCACATGAGTTCACATTTCAGTTAAGTTATATATAACGTAGTTTTTTTTTTCTGTTACGATAACTATTTTCAAGTCTGATTAACATCAGTATTTCAATAGTCGTATCACCGGGGGACTAATCAGGTAACCTTTCTGATGACCGCTATCGACACGATTCACTTTCAGTTTTTTTTTTTTTACTTCTCTCTCGCCAAGGCGAAAAATAGGCACGTCGACTTATTGTGCCGGGGATGACAGAAAATAATATTTAGGTTAGCAGTGTCTCTACCTCGCTAGTGTAGATGGTAATGTTTTCAGCAGAGGACTTCTTTAATTCTTCTGGACTTAGTATTTCCCGAAAGAAGAATTTCCTTCCAATTCTAGATAGAGCTGGACATTCACACATGATGTGCTCAGCTGTTCCGTCTTCTTCAAGACATAGCCGGCACTCCGGGGAGTCGGTGGTGACCTGTAAGGTAGCCTACAAGGTTTTTCATATCGTGCCTTCGTAGATTTAGGATTTTTTTTGGCATTTTTCTTGAATGGCAGAATTTATCTTTTGGCTTGTCTGGGGCCTGGGATTTCTTGCCACTGTCTGATACACATGTTGTGTTCTCAACTATTGATTGTGGAAGTGAATGCTGATTTGGTGACGATGCAGAAAGGTTCTGGTCCTATGAAAGGGATTCCTGACCCTTTCCTGGCCAGTTCGTCAGTTTTTTCGCGTCCTTCAATACCCTCGTGTCCAGGAACCCATGATAATTTGGTTTTGTTTCTGGAGCAAAGAGTTTGGAGAGCATTGAAGCAGTGCATGACTGATTTTGAGACAATTATTGGTGAGCTGAGGGCTTTTATAGCTGCTTGACTGTCTGTGAAAATATGGATGTTTGCGCCTTTGATCCCTGAAGAGTAGATAAGGTTGGCGCATACCTTGATGGCATGGAGCTCTGCCTGAAATACACTAGGGCTTTTTCCCATAGGAATTGAGACGTTGCGGTTTGGTCCATGTACGCCAGCTCCTACCCCGGAGTCCATTTTGGGACCATCCGTATATCACTTTAGGCCGTTTTGGCAGTTTAGTGGGTTATTGCTAACCCATGCTTCACTTTCAGTTACTATTCAGTTTTTTTTGGGAGGTTATGATCTTGTTACATCCGTTTGAATCAGGTGTGGAATGGCTGCAAATCAAGTCGTTGCAAGAATTACCGCCAAACGGTGAGTGAAAACCCCTGAGGACGAATCGCGTCATCCGTAAAGGGTGACGGAATCTGTTTCTGTTTGCTAAGTTCTGTCAATGATGTCAATGTTATCCGCAAGTAGTTGCACAAACTTGTGAAAAATTGTGCCCATAGTGCTGGCTTTTGAGTTACAAATCAACTTTTGATATCAAAGGTCGTAGAGAGACTGTTTATAATCACAAGAGAGCAGCGTTCTTCAAAGACTTTCTGCACGATAATGCATTCGAACGCATTTGTCAAATGTCCCCCTCTAGCCAACTTTTGCGTAATACCCTCGAAAACTTCACCGAAAACAGTAGTTTTCCCCTACATATTTCAGTTTGCAAAACGAGTTATTTAAGTCGTGAATGGGGTATCAGGGAACGAACTTTGACGTGTGTATTTGAATGCATAATCGTTAGGGAATAGACCTTTTGTATAATTCGTCTCTATAAGTTCTGTCATATGCGGGCTTTAAACGGTTTAAAAGATGATGGGCATTCAAGGTATATATATATATACTAGCTGGCGAACTTCGTACCGCCTAAAATTGATTAAATTGTTAACATCCCCTTTGATAGTTGAACCTCTCTATTGAACGAATGGAACTTCCTTGGAATTAAATTAAGATCAATGCAAAGAAACGACTTCATAGATTTCCAGGTCAGCTTCTTGATCATCTTTTTCCGCACCAATGATTGAATCGAGTTGGTCCGGTCAGACTAAAGCAGAATGTGGGAAATCGGCAATTCTCGCTTCTGCCATTCGACAGAGTACATCCAGAAACGCGATTGTCCAAAAACACAGTGCTTAACGATAAAGTCCATGATCGTTTTGAGGTTTTGTTTAAAAAATCGTGCGTGATGTCATTACCGTGTGTATAACATCAGCACACAGTAAACATACAGCACACGCTCATAGGCGCCTAGGTTTTTTTTTTATATGGACAAAATCAGATGTTGACATAACTCACCAACGCGTTGACCAATTTCGTTCAAACTTTAGATAAACCAACTACACGACCATGCAAACAAACCCTAAAAATTTTATCGAATTCGGTTTGACCGTTCATGAGTTATAAAGTCACAACGCTTTTGCCACTCTCTTTTATACATATAGAGATATAGTATTCTATATACCTTGATGGGCATTGATCTAGATCTGACGTATTGCTCATACTATACCAGATTACTGTTGGTGTCACCGGGAAGATCCCATTTCAAGGCATCTATAAAAAAGTACAGATTATAGGTCGCACAATTTGCCCAAAACTTAACAAGTATCGAAAATGCGGACACTTGGACAACGACAATGGATAGATTAATACAAAATGCTAAATGTCACTTCTGACAGGTAAAATAACGCTCAATTGAATGACAAAATAAGATTGAAAATCGTTGTTTGCTCCTGTCGACTGAAAACTGCTTCTGATTGAATCCACAAAAGTATTGGTGAAATGTCAAAAAATAATCTACGGCTGCTGTCAGTTGACTTGTTTTATACAACATAAATTACACTTGTGTGAGTGCCAATGGAACGGTTTCAGAAGTGATTTTTTCGATACCGGACAATGAAAAACGACACTAAACAGACTCTTCTCGTGGACATAAATGTATAATCCCATTGTCAGACTGTGTGTTGTTTCTCTGCGTAGCATTGCTCGGTTAAAGCTCGTTTATTTGATTGTCACAATTATCAAGTTAATACAAACAAACAAATGAGTCCACTATATACATAAATATAGTCAAACGATCATAAAGAATAATATTTATATTTACACGGCCGGTGTTGATAAGATGTTGTAAGGGACTTTGTTTTTGCAGCTGATTAGTTCGATAGCTCTAGGTAAAATGGAACGGAAATCGATTTGAAAAGTGAAAATTCGCTGTGAAGTATAATCAAACTGTGGAAGTTGTTCAAATGTTCGTGAACATGCTCGGTAAACTTCAAATCTTGCCTTAAACCAAGTTAAACACTAGGAAACAAAAATAATCGGTGACATTTATTATAAAAAGGCAGCTGAATATACCCATTGAACTGATAAAGCTATCTAATCGACTTTACTGATGGTATCTGCAAAAGTCGTAAGCCTACAAAGTCTAGGAGGGAGCGTTCTATGTTGCGTTGCTTATCCCACAACAAATATATTTGTCGAGGTCTGCTCGATTCGGACTGGACTGATGTGTAGATGGATCGCACTGGAGTATGAGCAAGCCAAGCACAAATCAGGCCTTTCACGGGCTTAGTTATAGGTACTTCATAAAGCGTATTACAAATAGAAAGGTCTGTTGTGGAAGTAAGGTTAAATTTGATCAATGGACGTCAACAGGAGGACAAAACATATTTTATCAAACGGTGAGCTTTCGTCATCTTTTTGAGAGGACAGTCCTCTTTTTCGCTACTGTGTCCTCTCTGATTTACTAAAAGAGAACAATGCTTTGTCCTCTTCTTACTAAACTGGTCTCCTCCAAATGTCTTCTTTTTCTCCTATGAACCATCTTTTAACCATAACAAATTTGCAAGCAGGCACCTTCTCAATACCTACAAAGACCAAGTCACTTCCTTTTACCAAACCAACAAAAACCTGGAAATTTTCATAATAAAAATGTGCTTTAACCATTCTTGACAGTAGTAGAAGTGTCCTCTTTCACGTGATTAAAAAAATGCCCTCCGTAACCATGGCCAAACCCCGTTCGTGAATGCAAACGTTGGACACGGGAATCACAATAAGAGAGGAAGCACTTTCCTCTTGTTATGTTATAGAAAAATTACTGTCAAATCTCTGAAATGTCAAAGTCAAAGGCACGAAACGGCAAAACAAACTTCAAATTTAGCAACAGGAACAACTTCCGCTGAAGAAGTCGTATTAAATTATGTTGCGGTTGATCATAACTTTAGTTTACTAAAATTGACTTTGGCTGATGTGATGTTTCTAAGTTTGACAGCTGGATGATGTGGTATTCGATTAGGCACTCTCAAAGTGCTCTTCTTTTTGTCCTAGGTCACTTTTTATGTTCGATTGGTTCTTTATCCCATTTTAGAACACGTTTGCAAATCTGGATTTCCTCTCAGAGTTGCTTTAGATTTACCAACACAAGTGCGTTTATGTTTGACAGCTAGTGTTTAGTTTATTGACGTTTTCGTTTTTCAACTGCAAAGAAAGACATTTCATCGGATGGACCTATTTTTGTTAATTTTTTGTGTGCAAATGTTTACAAATCAATCTGAGTGCAAATTTCCAATGCTTTCATATAAGATTCAACCAGTGAATGGAAAACGTTTAGAAAAGTGTCAAAGGTTACACATATTCCAATCGCATATCAACTAAAAAACAGCAAGTGACGTTTTTATGATCGATTAGGGACACAAAATTTGAAATCTGAGAGCGAATTTGAAGAAGCCCAATCGAATACCACATGACACCACATAACAACTGACAGTTTTGTCAGTTGACACAATAATTTTCCGACTAAAGACTTTGTTGACATAGTAAAAATGACATTGACAAGTATTGCATTTCGTCTGTATGACCCAGAATGAAAATGTACGGGTACTGACCTTATATCTGTCAAATTAAATGGCCTTCTAGTGACAGAACGGTGACAATTGGTTAGTTATATCATGCAAGGTGATTGCAGTCTACTTTCACATTTAGAAACAATAATTTGTAGGTGCAGATGTCAACTTGGGTAAGGATAGCAAGGTTTGACGGACCGGTTGACAGTATTGTTAAAAATTAAAACAGCTCAAGACTAATTTCTATGTGGCCCCAAAAAAGAGACTTAAGATATTGTGGCCACTTTCAAATAAAAATATCCTCGATTTAGAGGCTCCAAAACGAAGGCGATCTCAAGAGATTTCCGTGGATCTTTGCGTGGCAAAATGTGACCGCGAGAAGGTTCAGTACCTGTTACCCGTACTTCATCAATGGAAGTGACTTAAAGTTGACATTACATGTAAAATTATGACTGAGTAGCTTCATCACTCATCAGTGATTATGATTTCATTCACGACGTAGTCTCCGACATTCACAAAACATTTGGCAGAAATCACACCGGTGCCGTCATTATAATGCGTTGACAAACATTTTGACGAGCTTATCCGCCAAAAAATCAAATAACCAAATAAACCAACTTTGAGAGAGATGGAAAGAAATTTCCACCTAACAACACTTGGGTTGCAGAATATGCTTCATCATCTGCCTCCATCAATGAAGAGCTCAAGTCACCGGCTTCGTTTATTGACACCTCTGTAACACACAACAGAAACAGACTAGCGTCACGTACGCTTTGTACGTGATATTTCCAAGGAAATACATTTGAGAAGCAAATAAAGAGCCATCAGAGTAGATGTGGCAATTTTGACGCGCTCCCATTTGGGTTTCGCAAACATGCTGATGGAAGCGAATAAATTAATTCAGCAAAACAGAAGATCAATGCACATGGACTCTGTAGGGTTTTGAAGGATTTAGTACACTTTTGCGCGACGCTTTCGATCAGAGGTACGAGATCGTTGCGATCTTTTGATTTCCTAAATCGCTATTGTTGAACTATTAATAATTGTGCTAAGTGCAAAGCTGTGTCCGTGATGTCATTCGCACGCTTTACTTGAACTTCTGTCTCGCCAAGGCGAAAAATAAGCACGTCGACCTAAGAAGGTCTATTGCGCACGCTTTACTTACTCCGTAGATCCATGTTGTGACACTTCTGATTCCGTTTCATTGTCGGTGATATAATTCTCGTACACGTATTTTTCAAACTTCACCATGTTCTGTTCCGTTGGATAGAAAACGCTCTTGGCGGCGTCCACCAAATTCAAAAGTGAATCGTGCACCATCCCTAAAGACACAATACACGATTGCCCTTTCAAAAGTTTCGAATGGCAAGCGAACAACAACAACCGAAACCGACACAATGCAATGACAACTGTCAACTGTTTGAGCGCTGCTGACTGATGTCGGATTTTGTGTTTTTCGCTGAATATCACTGAAATCAAGCAAAAGCTGTCGTCTTCGCACACACTCTTGTAGACTTTGAAAGCGTAGCTTTTATTGGCGATAACGCGAGTTTGATAACAGAGAGGGAACACAAAACGATATAATATGCTTGCTTACCGAAACTACTACCGAACCGAACTTTATGTGAACATATCGCAAACATTGCGCGAGCGAGAGACGTGTTGGAGGGGTTCCTCGCTGTGAGCTCGTAAACCAAGCACAGGTGGGCATTCTTGTTTATAGAGAACCAACGAGGTAGAAGTTATCAGGACTGATATCGATCTTTTCGTTTGTTTTTGCGCAACATAGTCCCGAGTGTATATGACATATTGGAGAATATTTTGTAATGAAATAGTGAATAAGAATGGACACATTCGAGAATCTAGTTATCTTAAGTCGACTAGATTGGTCTGGGTGAGATGAATCCTGAACGCAAAAACTAGATTGGTCGGGAACGTCACTTTTTATACGTCACCCACATATGAGAGCTGTCAACTCAGTCACGAATTTCTCGACTAGATCCGTCGGCTACCCCTCCATAAACGTCAACTGAAACCGCTGCCCAAGGACCGATTTCCCCCAATCAAAACCGAGATAGATCTTGTCAGATAGCTGTCAGAAATCAGAATTACTAAACTAGATAGATGAACGTTCCCAATGACGCAATATATTGACCGATCAAAGAGGATTGGGGTCACAGTCACTTTCATTGATGAGGTAGAGAGAGCTAGTGACGTTCAGGTAAAAGAAACGAAGAACTTTACAATGAAATATGATTTCATTCTGATTTCCCGGAAAAGAATTCGACTTGACAATGAAATATGATTGCATTTTGATTTCCCGGAAAAGAATTCGCATTCGTAAAACAAACGTAAACGCGCCCCATTTTAATGAAGAAAATATTAGATCTGTCAAAATTCCACTCGTAACAAACGTAACAAACTACTTTTAGTACGTTCGTGTGCTGAGGGCCAAGTTTTACAGTGCCCAGCATGATATCTACTCATATCTTTGACAGGTGCCAAGCTACTCAACTGTCAACGATTTGAAAAAGTAATTTAGTTCTTTTTACGAGTAGAATTAAACAAAACATTTTTATATGAATTTAGTGTTCATATACCATTTTGAAAACTAAAAAAAATAATCAATTACTGTAAAAGAAACGATTTTAAAGTGCTGCCAAGTTTTGTTTTGTTTATCATTTGTAGTGAGCATTTTGACTGTAAGCGCAAAATATACATGACACTAATTTGTTCGTAGTTAGTCAAACCAAGTCTATCCACTTCATCTATCAAACAGTAATGAAGATACAAAAGAACTGTCAAAAATGACAGGACGATTTAAAAGCTATCCATATAGGAAGAAAAAAGTCATATTTAATATTCTTTTATTCCCAAATGCGTAGAAGAAGTTTGTGCAAAGTTTCAGAAGACGAATATGCAAAAATGCGAATTTCTTGAATGATTTAACGGCTTTTTTATTTTTAGGTTATGCCTCTGTGCAGTTTAGAGATGTAATAATAAATAAGCTTTGATGTACAAGTAACAGATCCTGAGAAGGGCTAAAGGCTTTTGCCTTTTACTGTACTCCCCAAGTCACAAAGTTCTTTGCGACTGGTTCTAGTGCGCACTTGAGCAATGCGATCTTCAAGATCAACAGATCGGAAACGTCGTTACATCTCATTGTAAAATAGAAAGAAAGGGATCTGATTTGTTATAAGTCATCCGTTAGCAGATTTGAATTGATTTCGTGCATGCGTTGGGATTATAATTTCCCGAAAGGGGACAAAACTCACGAACAAGAATGTACTAGATCTGAAGTTTAACAGGGTATTTCAACTTAGCAAAATGGTGGTACATCGAAGTGTCATTATAAATATAATAAATAGTCGATGTCATTCTTCAGAAGCATGATCTTGTTCCACGACACCGAAAGAGGCACAAAGGGGTATCAAATCAACTGGTTGTGACTTGTGACAAGCTGTGACTTTATACGAAACCGTTGCGTCAACAATTTGTTTTTATTTACTTAGTAGTTCCCTGTAAGATATCCAGGAAAATATAACATTTCTTTAAATTTTGTCACCATTTGTGATAGAGGAAACATCAAGATCAAAGCTTCGTTCATAGACGATTCTCAGAATTTTAAGTAGCAAGCGGACAAGTGGCACGTAAATGCACCGTAATCACCGGACAATTGCGTTTAATTTTTATTTGTATTACCAAAATGAAAAAAAAAATTGATAAGCACGTTGTCATTTGTTGTAGGCGACTAATATTTTCATTTAGTTTTGTAAATCGGTATTAGTGACGTGCTTATGAAAAACAACTTAAAACCGTCAGTGACAAAAATAAAAAAGAAACCAAATTGTTAACATAGATTTGACCAAAACTTTAAATCGCTTTTAATACCCTACGACAAATGAGTGACAGGAACAGCAGAATAGGAGTGAAGGGTGTGTGCAATTGCTTCTCATCGGAAAGTATTAGTCCTTTTTTTTGAAACCGAACAAGATTTCACTGACAGTTAGTAGAGGAGAAACAGCTAGGTCTTCTTTTTCAATAATTCAGTAAGCAACTGGTTGGTTGTTTGTTGATTTATTCAGTTCGTTCGAAGTGTTCAGCGCTTAGTGAAGTGTCAAAAATTTGGTTTCATTTCAAACTAATGTAAAATAAAATATAACCTTCAGACAGGTGGAATCATTGGCCAATGATTCTTCAAAATTACTGCCGGCCGGAATATTTCTGACTTTTTCGTGCCTCGATTGGTGCTGATGTGGCAGAGCTTGTTCTTGTTTCTACGATAAGGCGCATCATGCCACATCAATCGATTTATTAAGGGAATCATTTAATGACTCTCATAGCTAGTCGCTAATATACGCCGATTAATGACGGACATTTGTCCATTTGGAAGGGCCGACTAACCTTGTCCCTGAATTGCGTTCATTTCATGATTCTCGCAAGTATTCTATTGTGGATTTTTCCTTTTACAACGTAGGTATCTTATGCCGAGCCACTTTGTTCTTCCTTCTGGTGGTTGAATCGGGAACATCTGGTTAAACCTTCCCAGACTCGTTTTTTACCTTTTTGTTTCTTACCCTTTAGAGGAAGTTTGCCTATATGCGCTGTCAATAGGAGATATCCAGGTCACACTGAAAATTGTTTCACACTATTCAGAGAAAATGCATCTAGAAAGTTTAAACCGATATTGATGCGATTGAAAAGCATGCCAAAGGTGCCCGTATTTCCGCAGATTGGTCTGAAAAGTGTAGCGCAGTGGCTCAGTGGTTGGTTTTTTTTATCTGCAAAGTATGGCTTTGGATTTTCCAAGATCAAGGTTTCACTTCGCCGAACTCCTACCTATACTTTTCTTTGGCTTTGGTCTTTTCTAAGACCGAGGTGTAAACAATACTCAGCTGAAAAAAATGTACAAATATAGATGTTTAGCACTTGCAATATTATTTAACTGATTTAGTAAAAGATTTTCAATTTGAAAAAGTTCACAAAAGCAGTCCACGTATTATTAAAGGATGGGTAAAAGTCGACACCTGGTTACGCACTTAAATTTTTTGAATGTTAACTGACGTCTGCCTAAATTATGCACAATTGTTTATTAATTCGCGGAGAGAACTTCACCTAAATAACAACCTCCATATTGACAGGATAATCCAGCACTGAACTCTGGCTACTCGATATAAAAAAATATACATCTACATTTTTGTTTTGTAGTTTGACATTAATTTGACTTGCTGCTAGTCACCTCCCGATCAATAGAACACGGACAATTTTTTTTTTAGTAAATAGACTAAAACACTAAATTAAATCACAACGAACAGTTCACATACTCAACTGATCCGACTCGTGACATTTCCGAATCGCTTTCCTGGTCCGTGAAACATTCCTCAAACACATAATATGTCTCGAAGCAGTCTGAGTACCGTTCCGACAACGTCGTCGACAGAATGGCACTTTTCGCGGCTCCCACTAAACTGATGTTCAAGTAAACCATATGAATTTTCAAACACCAAGAACGTTAACTTTTTCAAAATCAGAAAAAAAATTCGTAAAAATCCGCATTGATAGCAATTGCAGCCAACCGACACGGTGACAAGGAGAAGGTGAACTGTCACCATAGCTGGGTTGCGGTTTTCCTAATAATATCGCCAGCGCGAAATGATTGTACGCACACGCATGTTCAATGGCGATAACGAAATTTTTGATATGTTACCAATATCAGAGGGGCAATAAAAACATATTTTTATTGCTTCCTGTAGACGAATAGCTGCGAGAAACTAAACGTTTGGAGCTGGAAACAAATTAATCTTTGCAATCAAGTTTGACGTTGACGTTTGGGGGATCGCATTTTTCGATAAGAAGTTTTTCACTTCGAAGAAAACGCCTCAGGCGGACATTATTTATGTTTTGGAAGGAGAAAAGCGAACCACATGCCGAGGTGACTTATATTTCTGACAAACAACATTGATATGTTTGCAGGTGTCTTAAATGGCGCGTAAATTACCTGTAACATGTGGGGACAATTTTTTGGGCATTAGATAGGATTAATTGGCTTTTTTCATTTGCCAAGGGATTAAAATGGAAAGAAAGACCTTTTACGAATTTTGTGGTAGTGATTTGAAAGCGCCCTCGGCTTTTGCTGGATTTTCCAAATAAATGGTTAAATTTTAAGGGCCGATGTTGAATGTGAACCACACCTAAACGTCAAGTTTTTTTCCGCATTTCATTTGACATTTCTCAATTTCAGACTAACTCAATTTGAACCATGAAAAGATACACAATCGAGCAACGCGCTATTATGAAAATGGCCATTCGAATCAAAATGCATATCGTGCACTTCGTGATTTTTTCGGTCAATTTAATCGTGCTAATGAGCGTACAATCGGAAAAATCGTGCAAAAATTTGAGCAAACCGGGTCTGTAGGAGATGTAAAAACACCAGTGCATGCTCGTACAGCTCGTACTGCAGAAAATATTGCTGCTGTTCGCGATAGTGTGGATGAAGAGCCGTCCACCTCAACTTGTCGTCGTGCCCAACAATTGCACCTCTCACGCTCGTCGTTGATGAACATTATGCATAAAGACTTGCATTTACGAGCTTACAAGATGCAATTGGCTCAAGAACTGAAGCCTCTTGACCATTTCAAGCGTCGTCAACGGTCAGAATGGTGACAAGAAATGGCAACAATGGCTCTTTTGCGCGACAAATTCAATGGCCGCGTTATCTCACGTGGTGGCGATGTCAATTTGCCACCAAGATCATGTGATTTGACACCGTTGGACTTCTTTTTTTGGGGTTATTTGAAAGAAAATGTGTACGTCGATAAGCCAGCAACAATTCAAGACCTAAAGGATGAGATAATTCGGCGCATTAACGGCATAGAACCTCAATTATGCCTCAGCGTCATCGAAAATTTGCACCATCGGATGGAGGTGTGCCCACGGTTGCCACTTGCAAAAAAAGTTAGCTACCAAAATTGAAAAAAAAAGATACCAAACCAAGATAAAATTTACCAAAAATCTGGAGACGTTGATAAAACAAAAAAAAAAAAAAAGAGAAAAGCATACAATATTATAGTCTTGAGCCATTGTGAAAATGACTTATCAGTATAGCTTAGTATCTTGCTCGCGCTAAATTTTATCTTCCATACAAAAATGTCTACAAAGATAAAATTTAGCGAGGCAGTTTAGCAAAGCAGTATCCTGCTCGCACGCTAAATTCTTAACTTCATGTAGATGGGTCGATGAAAAGTCTCCACTCATTTAGCTCGCGAAATAAATGTCCGGTACATTAAATCGAAGATAAATTTTGACATGAAAAACGGAAGAAGAAGTTTGTGTTGCGTTTACTATGGATATTTGTTTGAAGGAAAGCGCAGAGAAAAATTTGATAGAGAAAGAAAAGAAAACGCAAATCCAAAAAAAAAACTTTTACAATGTTAATGGAAAACTAGTTTCTTTAAGCTTCAAATCAAGCAAATCAGCCTTTTTGCCTTTTTTGCAAATAGGAATTTATGGGACACGAAGAAAAGTGTCTTCTTCTGCTTGCTGTTACAGAAATTATTTGAGCTGCTACTGCAATAATAATATCTTCTTCAATTTTTCTCATACCCATTGTTTTGGAATGATTCAAATACTGCGATGTTTTTGGAGTTTGAAATTCGAAAAATGTAAAAATTATGTTTACTGATTACTGTTATGAAGAAAAAGTTTTTGCCCCATCTATATGGTGTGTAATAATAATTTAGCGAGCATTTGTCTTTGGTGTGGAGAAACGAAGTGGAGACTAGGGACGCTAAAATTTAGCGCGAGCAGGATACTAAGCTTAATATAAAAACAAGTAAAAGTGTTATCATCGGCCTGGCCGATGTTTTGATACCCTCCACTGCATACATGCCATGCAAAATACCAGAACTACTTGACCGACATAGCCCATTTAGAATACCAACCTGACGCCGATAAAAAGAAGTCCTTTCACAAAACTTCATTCACCTAGGTTGATTCTTTTGGACGCTATCCTGTTTTCAACACATGGGTCTAATATTGGTTTTGTATGGGAGGTACCAGAACTACTTGACCGACATAGCCCATTTAGAATACCAACCTGACGCCGATAAAAAGAAGTCCTTTCAATGAATTTCATTCACCTACGTCAATTACTTTGGGCGCTATCATGCTTTCAACAGACAGACAGACAGACACAGACAGACACAGACAGACAGATATACACTTTATGAGGTCTCCGGTGACTCCTTCTTGGCGTTACAAATGTATTGGCAAAGTGAATATACCTTCCTCTGGAGGGTATAATAATCAGCATGACATTGTAGTCCTTTAATTGGGTACGTACATTAGGTTTGTAGTAACTTAGTCAGTCTTTAAGTAGTTTAAGTAGCTGCTACAATGGAATCATCTACCATTTTCGAGCCTTTTTTTTTCTTATAAGAAACCTTTAACAAATTACATCCTTATTTATAAACGTATTATAAAGAGTGTATAAAGTTATGCACTCTCTAAAATGCCTCTAAACGCATAAACCTTATTTATAAACATTTTTCAACGATGTATAGAGCTTGTATAAGCTAAACGCACTTGGACGTTGTTTAGAGCTTGTATAGAGGTGGAATAGTCGAAATGTCATTTTGACTTAAAAAATTTGTCACATTTTATTTCAAATGAAATCAAAAATAAATTGGAAAGATTGTATCGACGTTTTTTTTTTCAATTTTAAGGATTCTACAAATATTCTCGACAAGAAATATGTGCAGATATGAAATATTTTAAGCTGTTTTAAATTTTTCTTAAAATTTGAATATGACCACCTTTTCATGGAGTCCCGAATCTCCAATATTTTTCTTTTTACTTTTCCATTTTTTTATTCCTATTTGTATTTGAATTGGCATTTCCCACAAGGTGCTTAGGTTTTTTTTTATCTTTTCGGACAGATAAATGTAATAGATTTCTCTTTTTCAGTACTTTTTTGACACAAGCCCTGTATAACTAGTATGCATGGAAAAATGTTTTATAAATAAGAATTTTTGGAAGGGTGTATAAGGGCTGTATAAATTCTTATACACTGCATAACTATACAGGTGTATAGGCGTGTTTAGCAAATTCTAATAAATAAGGCTGTTAGAGTTTTGTGTCTGTATATAAATATTATGATTAATTAACCTATCCATAGTTATATAGTTATAAACAGAAACAAAATATTTTTTATTAGTTGACCATCTGTGAAAAAAGAAAATGAGTGCATTCAGTTATTTTTTTAACAAAACAGGTTTACATGGGTGGTGCTGGCTGACGCATATACCTAATACAAATGCAATATTCACTCAGATACAGTAAGACAGCATTTAAAAGAATTGATATCAAGTTCGTATTTGCGGTGTTCCTGCTCAAAAAGTTACCATAACCAGATAAAAATTACCGAAAATATAAAAACTCAAAAAGTAAATAAAAAATTACGAAATTTGGTAAAAAAATTACCAAAGTGGCAACCGCTGTGCCGCCGAGGTCGCGGCGGCCATTTGGCCGATATTTTGTTCCATGCATAATTGAACCATACCAATTTTATCATAATGACAATAATTTCCTAAATAATTTGTGTTTTATTCAAAATCAACATCGGCCCTTAAAACTTAACCACCCTTTAAATTCGCTCTTTTGATAGAAAAGGCAAAAACGCCATTTGTGCAGTCTATAACTTCGTGAGATCCGAAATAAGTAATTGAAGTTATTTTGTTTGCCTACATTTCAATTGTGATTTGTGGACCACAAAGGAATTTTATAATCATCCTCAGGCTACGAATAAATCAAGAACATAATAAAGGTGGCGCAAAAATAACCTTCCGATGTTTTTTGGCTGTAATTTAAAAAAAAAATGAAAAACTTTGATTCTTCTTGTGGATTATTTTTATTTGGTCTTTTATTTTTTTTTACATCAAGTCGAGAATATGATGTCATGTTGATTGTCATTTGAGCCCTTTTTATGGCATTTTCCATCACTTTGGCCAAAACTTCCGGCGATAGGTCCTCACATTCTTGACGGGTATTGTCTTTAAGAGCTGCAAGAGTCTGAGGCTTGTTGACATAAACCCGCGACTTCAAAAAGCCCCACAAAAAGAAGTCTGGAAGCGGTCAAATCAGGCGATCTTGCTGGCCAGTGCAAATCGCCAAAACGGGAGATTAGGCGCCCGGTAAATGCATCCTTCAGCATATCGGTTGTGGCACGTGCAGTGTGTGCCGTTGCACCGTCCTGTTGGAACCACATGTTTTCCAATCCCAATTCATCAAGTTGCGGCAAAAAGAACTCGTTGATCATTGCTCTGTAGCGCTCACCATTCACAGTAACCGTTTGGCCCGCGACGTCTTCGAAGAAAAAAGGTCCGATGACTCCTCCAGCGAAAACAGCACACCATACAGTGACTTTGAGCGGGTGTAATGGCTCTTCGTGGGTTACACGCGGATTTTCAGTGCCCCAGAAGCGTAAATTTTGCTTATTTACGTACCCGCTAAGATGGAAATGGGCCTCATCACTCATGATTGTTTTTGATGAAAAATCATCTTCCTCTTGGTGGTGATTAAGGATGGCTTGAGCGTATGTTAGACGCGATTGGCGGTCAGCAGCTAACAGCTGATGCACCGTCTGGACTTTGTACGGAAACGTCTTCAAGTCTTGTACCAAAATTCGCTGTAAAGACCGTCGACTGATACCCATGTGCGTGGCACGTCGTCTGGTCGATGTCGACGGCGCTTCCATGACATCTTCGGCTACAGCAGCAATATTCTCTGCAGAACGGCTACTCCGGGGTCTGCCACGCCTGGCAGCATCTCGTGTTGTGCCAGTCTCTTCGAGGCGAGCGGCTAAACGTCGCAGTGTTCCACCAGTAGGCGTTGGACGGCTAGGAAATCTGCGACGAAATTCACGTTGTGCCAAAGTCACCGACCGATTATTGCTCAAATAAATAGTCACCAATATTCCGCGTTCTGGAGCAGTGCAGCGTAACATTGTTTATTAACGTGTATTTCGCATGTGTTTACTACACAAATGTCAAAACAGAACTGACATTAGGGGCCAATCGCAAAATTTATAGCATTTTCTGATAGGAGGATTACTTTTGCGCCACCTTGTATAATAAACTGCTTGATAACTTAGAATGAAATGAATGAATGAATGAAGTCTGATGTATTAAAAGAAAAACGAAAGGAAGACATACAAGACGTTGTGAATTGGGTGTAAGAAACAATGAAAGGAAGACGTACCTGAAACAGTACTGAAAAGTGTATTAGGCCAAAAGCTATTGCCTATTAAATTTAACAAATCAAATGGTATTTTGTACATTTTCAAAATTGCGTTTCATTTTATAAAAAGTGTTGCAAAGCCTTTGAACAAAATTTGTTGGTTGCTAGGTATATGTGCATAAAGTTTTTATCAAAAAGTTCGTTACGATCGTTATCTGAGGTTAGATTTGCGAGGAGTGTTCCGTGCCACACTCAGCAATACTGACTCACTGCCAGTATGGTTATCTAAGTTATAATGCAATTAGAGTCTATCAAATGTAATACAATCTTTCAAAGTAAAGGTCTAAGGGCCGTTTGCTGATACGACTCATAGCGAACTAAGTTCCACATAAACTCTTATGTGACAGTTTATGACCTGAAAAAAGTAGCCCATAAGTATTTAAGTAGAACTTCAATCGTTAAGAGTCGTATGAGCAAACGGCCCTAAATGGTTATTGGTTACGTTTTAATACTCCTGTAGATTTAAATTATATATTTGATATTTGCGTTCGATTGCTAGTAAAGAATGTCAGACTCTTGGGTATTTTTCTATTCAACGAATGTTTGAATCTTTCAAATCATTGTCGTACTAAGAACTCTTCTTTTCAAGAATACCACTGTCTTATGCTTGGCCAGGCTCTCCTGATGGCGCCGCACTGGCTGTTATAAATTGTTCTCTCAGACAAAAGAAACAGCGTTCACCGACTACTCCCAGTTAGGGAATTTGCTTTTCTTCATAAATCAGTGTACGAGTTGTCGAAAGTGAAATCGATTGACAGTCTCGGATTGCTGAGAGTCGGTTGTAAGTCTAAGGACGGCAGCTGGCGCAGTGAAAGTCTTTCCTGTGCTTGAGCAGCTCTCTCCTGTGCCCTAGCTGCCCTTATTTGACAAATCAAAGCAGCGCGTTGTAACTCAGCTGGGTGCATGCGTTCGTAGGGGACCGTGTCATCTTCCATAATATTGTCAAAATCAGGCGCAAGTTCTTCTCCGAAATTGAAAGTCACATTGGGCCGGTAGGATTCCTCTGAAGGCAACTCCATTGCCGCCGAAGTCAGTAGTGCTTGAACACCTGTTTTCAAAAGGAATACAAAATTAGAAATGTTTTCGTTTGCTGTGCGTGTTGTCACTTTACCTGAAAGGTCCGACTTCTGCTTGCCACACCACAAGTCGAAGAAGAGCTGCTCCCAATTCTGAAGTCGAACTCTTTTACTTCCAGGCCCCTTGGCGTCCGTCTTCTTCTTGATTCTGGTCTTTGCATTGTTGAACTTTTTCAGCATCTGTTTCATGCTTAGCTCCGTTCCGCTGGCCAAATTATACGCACTTGTCAAGGCGGACAGGGCGGCCTCCTTCCTTTTATTCAACGCCGGCGTACGCTGCTTCTCGAAGAGTACCTTGTACTCTCCCAAAAGCTTCACGAATGTCATGTTCTCCGAATCGTGCTCCGGACCTTCATCACTTTCGCTCAATGAGGTCATGTCGAATGTGAAAACAGTCCTTCTCGAGGCCGTAACTTCTCATTGGCTGCCAGGTTTCTGCTATCAAACACACAAGCTTAGACTTTTTGACAACACTCGGTT
This sequence comes from Cheilosia impressa, assembly GCA_948293265.1. NCBI lineage: Eukaryota > Metazoa > Arthropoda > Insecta > Diptera > Syrphidae > Cheilosia > Cheilosia impressa. The sequence continues at coordinate 4,752,578 of OX411882.1, forward strand.
GGTGAGTATTCTGCTGCAGCCTAATCCTTACTACTGCCCCGAACATCGCCGGCCCATGTTTTATTCGCAAAGGCCGTAGCATCAGTGCCTGTGCCTAGACGTCAGCAAGTGGCCGATATTTTTTTCAACTCGCTATCACTTATCACTCATGGCAAGAGATAGTGTCCCCCATCTGGATAGTGGAGCAGTACGGGACGTTTATCGAACAGTGAGTAATCAATGTTCGGGTTTGCGAGCCGCATGAGTCAAGGTTTGCCGGCTGATGGTCTAGGCGTTAGTCATACCTGTAGAATGCTGCTTCTTAAACCCTATGAACTGCGTCTCGTAAAGTAGTTGTGACTAATTAAAACAGAAAGCGTTCGATCGAGCATGGGAATAGCTGAGTACTTGTGTTTTCATTTGTTCTGATAAGGGTCACATTGGCACATGAAGCGTGTGAATTAGTGACACACTGCACTCTTTTTGTTGATAATATTGATGGAATTTCTTTAGGTGGAAAGGATTACCTGAAGTGGTACTTTGACTTAGATTGTCCGCAGGAACATTTGAACTTGAGTAAGTTCGCTTGGGTGGGTTTCTTTTTGGAAAACGATAGGAAAAGGTATGTAATCACATAAAAGGCTTAAGGTTGGCGCTTTACTGAGGCGTTTACGTACGGCAAACTTGGTGCCGGTCGATTTAATTGATTATCGATAAACCACTGGGCCATCGATCGCGAGGGTGTTGTCTTGACGCCAATAGTTGTGATCAAATATTGATAGTGATAGAGGCACGCTTACTGATGTTTTGTGTAGGTCAAAGCGTGGATTTTGGGAATTTTCGGTTAGTAACACTTTTGGCACAATAGGCTCCTTTAAGAAGCCGCAGTGCCAGAGCTCCTTGTAGGCTCTCCCGACCCTTCAATCTAGTATCACTTGTTGGATAGGTCTGTCCGTCAGTTTGCGTCTATTTCTGGCGGAGAGTTATTGTCTACGTAAAGTGCACCTTTTGTTGGTTGCAAGTTGCAGCTACAGCTAATCGGGGCAGATTCTAGAAGCTTATATGACACGTTAGGGTTTGTTGTGTTTAATGAGATATTTAGTGACATAACCGGTGTGATAAGTTGGTTGGACAAGTTTCCTGGGTCATTATTGGAATCTAACCATTTTTCGCTTTACTCAAGACCGGTCCGGAAAGGCCGGATTTCGGATCGCCACCGAGGCATACAAGTGGTAAGTTTGTGGTCGGGAATTTGAGAATAAACTTGCAACTCTTCGGTTGATTGGGTGGACTAATGCTTAGCAAAAATCTAGGCCCCCTCCATTAACGACCATGAATGTTTTTTCAACGCTGGGCTAGTACTTGTAAACACATAAGATCAAACGTTTTACAAGTGTATGAAAACCATCATCCCGAGCGATTGTCGTGTTGACTCTTGCGACGAAAAGTCTAAAAAAGTCGTAAATCCCCTGGATCTAACAAAACTAACTGCTCAAGACGAACGCCTAAAAAATTCGTCAGCTATTGCTGAATACGTACAACAGTTGCCTGCGAGAACAGGTCTTACCCGTGATCTAGAAAAAGCTGCGAAAACAGATCGTAACCAAGGTCTGGATAGAGCAACTCTATAGGTTTGCTGTTCACGTTCAGGAAAGGAAAAGAAGACCCCGATTTGGTACCGCCTTAGCTGTGTACACTGCAGACAGCAGGGAAACTGTCCGAGTTAAAGTGCAGAAATCAAGGTTCGATGTATCGCTGTACAGAGCGTAAAGAGTTGCTCAACGTGCGGAAGTTGGTGTAGTCTAGTACGAGGTCATGAAGAACGGGTGCATGACATAAACTCGTCGGGTAAACGACGACCTATGAGTGGTTTCATGAGTCATTTCATCTTTTTTTCGCTACTGTAAAGTCAAAGGACAAGGTTATGGGAACGCAAAGCCAAATAACAACGCTCGTTATTTACAAATTGGATTTTTAAATTTAGGTGTTTTTGAGACGGACATCAACTCAGTTATGCCTGCGACACACATGTGGTATATATAGGTACAGGGTGTCCGCCGGGAAGGTATACTACTTTGTTTGTTTATAATTTTTGATTGAATGAAAGAGAATTGATCTTATATTGATAAATGTTTGGAATAGAATATCAGGTAAATGTCCGCCTCTGTTAGTCTCACAAATGCGAGCCCTTTTGAGCATATTTTTCATTACATTCTCACACATTTCACGCGGTATTTCATTAATTTCATCACGAATATTTTGTTTGAGTTGCTCAAGCGTTTCTCCTGACCAAATTGCACACCAGACTGTAATGTTTTCAGCCGATCTTGCAGTACGTCGTGGTCCATGCTTGGGCCTATCACCTACAGACCATGTTTCATCGAAATCAAATTATAGCTTTGTCGCAGGAAACTAGAAAACCGATTAAACTTATGTCAGAGAAAGCCTCGCTAATTACTTTCGATGTGCCCTTGACTGGCCTAACAAGGAATATACGGAAATTCTGTTTTGAATTTTGTAGTTCAAACTTGCAGTTGAGGGTGTATAAATTTTATACGCAGATCAGTATAGTTTCTCATCAAGAAACTGCAGGAATTTGTGCCCTTGCAGTACTGAGTGGTTGTCGCTGGACACCGAAAGATGTAAGCTAAGGAACTAAATGAACTTGACGCATTTCTGATATAGAACTAAGCAGTGAGCTAATTTTTTAACTAGTTACATAGTTCGTAAACCACTCAAACCTACTAGAGACGGATGAAATCTAGTCGCAATCTCATTTTTCTAAAAGGAACCAAACAACGGCCGGGTTAGAGTCAAGCTTTGTGAGCGTTTAAATGTTGCATAACAGCAAGGGTAATAGACCGACGAAAACTTTGAATATTCCTCAATCTTTAGAGCAATCTTTAAAAAGAAACATTCGAGAATTGCATGAGAGTAGTCCGGCTTTAAATAGAAATTGATTGTTACGTCACAATTGGATTATAGTGGCTCGTTTCAACTATATGACTGCACTTGTCATGTGTCAATTTTTGACACTAGCCTAAGACCATATAATTCAACTACGGTTAACCATTTGCGTTGATAATTCCGAGTGAAAATACTCCTAATCACATGCGCATAGATTTGACAGGTTTCCCTTAGCAATCATAACAAATCACTGTAAAGTGCTTGTCAGTTCGGCTAAAAAAAGGGGGCCGGCCGTAGTAGAATTTTCCAATAAGAGGTGTTATTTTAGTATTCAAAGAAAAATGCCATTTTTTGAGGTAAATGATCGGATGTTTATTTCATAATAAAGAGGAAGGTATGCCGTTAATAATGAAAAACAACATCAGCCAAATGGCCACCACGAGCACGCATACAGGACCAGATCCTTTTCATACAATTTTCCATAACCAAATCGCAAAGTGGCTGCCCTATGTCCTCGATAGCTTCACGAATTTTATCTTTGAGGTCTTCAATCGACGCTGGGATGTTGGCGTAGACCTTATCCTTCACGTGGCCCCAAAGGAACAAGTCGCAAGGTGTTAAATCACAAGATCCCGGTGGCCAATTGTGATCACCTCTTCAGGAAATAACAAGGTCCGGAAATTTTCTCGTAAAAGATCAATGGTTTCGTTGCTTGTGTGACACGTAGCACCGTCTTGTTAAAAGTAAACGTTGTCCAGATCAATACCATCCAACTCCGACCATAAAAAATCATTAATCATCTCTCGATAGCCCAATTCCAAAGAACGACGAGGAATGGACAAACCTGGGTTTTCTTCAACACCTTGGGCTACAGCAGCAATATTCTCAGTTGTTCTTGAGCGACGTGCATGGGTTTTATTCTTCACATCACTAACTTGTCCCAGCAGCTCGAATTTTTCCACCAATTTCTGTATTGCGGTCCGACAAGGTGCTTCACCACGACCAAAAAATGCTTCGGTTTTGCGAACAGTGACTACAAGATTTTCACCATTTTTGTAGTGAATTTTCATAATTTCAATGCGTTGTGGTAGCGTGTATCGTTCCATTTTTAGTAATGGCGTAGTTTCTACTTGTCAAATGTCAAAGAATAAAAGCTTCAAAAGTGACAGCTACCAATAGCGGGTCATTCAAAATAACACCTCTCATTGGAAAACCCTTTATGAAAGAATTAATTAGTTGCTCATGTGTTCCGAGTTTTAATTATTTTTCTAATAGCTGCAGTTTCCGAGCGCTGAGATTAGACAGACTGATCTAGTACATTCTTGCCAAAAATAAAACCTTACACAAAGAAATGGATCACTACGGTCCTGTGTGAACCTGTTGCTCAATGTATTCATTAAATAATTTAATCTAGCTCAAGCACAATCACTTCTTGATTTATTTGATTGCTTTATCTAGTAGCAGGTGATTCCCATATGTCGAACGTAAAACATTTCAAATTCAGTTCTACAAAAGACACGTGAATTTTTCGCTCCAGATGTCTTGTTTTTGGACAGCCAACACTCGGCTACCTAAAACAATAACACCGCGAAGGTATCAAATCAAAAGAAACCATGCGCTCACAGACGAACTGCTGAATAGCTGAATAACTCTCAATAGAGGTATTTACTACAACCCAATTACGCAAAGCTCTGGCCTATCACAGGAAGTGTGGTTTATTGTAAGCTTTTTCGTCTGTTTTTATTTACTTATACCGTCCACTATTCAATCATAAAATAGACAGATAAGCAGACTTAAACGAATAATCTTGACAAAATCCACAGCTGGCCTTTGTTATTTTGCAAAACCTATTCGCAGGTGTTCACTTGAATCTTCGTTCGAATCTGACAGTAATCAACTATATACGATTCACGACCTAAATAGATTTGCTTTCAAATAATGGTAAACACTAACTTTAGTCCGCTGGGAACTGGGTAGCGTTATCTTATCATATCTCAACTGGGAGTACATGTAGAAGCGCATCTCTAAGCGAAGCTATAGATGGGCGAATCGAAGATTTCGATTTGCGAATGTATTGTAATCGATTTTTTTTTTATGTGGACCATCATCTGAATGAAGGAAAGAAAGAAAAACGTGGTTATGGTTGCTGACAGTTTTTTTTTAATATCACTTTTCTGTGGCTACGTATGACGTATGAGGGAAGGGACTGGATCGTCAAGTGGCGCAATTTTTGATATTAAAAAGCGACATGTGTAAAATCTATTAAACAGTAAGAAGAACAACACATGTATAACCGACTAATCGATGGAAGTTCAATACGTAGCAGGGGAAGAACAAAGAGGGGACAGTTGTTAAACAAGAAGAGTCTAAACGTCTGCTTCGTGACGTTTACAAGACGTCTAGGCTACTCTCCAGAAAACAAATGTCCAGCATTTCGGTTCGTGTATTGGCTATTTCCGATTTCGATTTGCAAGCAAACGATTGAAAGGAAATTCTCCAGGTCGATAGTAGTGAGAGTTTGCTATCTGCGGGACTAATTCAAGTACTTTCAAATTAATTGTAGAGCTATGTGACAACCAGCTGAATGGAACGCACCGTGTTCCCTCGATTTGTTCCTCAACCCCGAGGCAAACAGAAGAGTGTAGTCCGTAACAAGACTCCTTTGGGAAAGCATAAAAACCCAAACAAAATAGATTTCAAAGTGTAGGACCTGCCTACACACGGCAAAGGTAAGTTTCAAGTCATTATCCTTTGCTGCAATGACATCTCACTTAAATATATCACCGTCATCTATATAAAAATTTACCTGACGAAAGCAACAGTTGAAGCCTTTCAAGTGCTCTAAATCAATATTTACATTTCTTTCTAGGGGAAAGTGGAAATAAATGTCAACATAATCCCTCTAACCTACCAGCCATGTGTACACAACTACTGTCTTAAGGACATGTCCCACTTGTGTCAACGCCAACAGAGAGGGATCTAAATACTAAAAGTGGAACAAGGTGACAGTTGAAATGCAATTCACAGACAGAGGTATGCCCTCGTTTTTCTTCTTTTCTTTTTTTGTAGATGATGGTCGTTGTAGCAAGTGATAATGATGAGACCCTTTTTGACAGGTTTATTTGTGACAAGGAAGTTGTTGTTATCGGCGAGAAATGTTTGTTTTTGAGTTGATTTTGATACCCGGATGTTGTTGTAGGTTGGAGCTGAAGAAGGTATGTGTGTTTGCGGAACATTTGAAATGTTGATGGTGAAGTTTATAAATGGATAGTTAAACAGGCAATTGTAATGACATTTAATATGAGAGTCAGTTGTGATAAATGGGAAATAAGACGTTACTTGGGTCAGCACTTGCAGGTGGAAAAGAAAGAAAGAAAAGCTAAGTACTTTGTTGACAAACAAATAAATAAAAAAAAAAAAAGCGTTTTAAACTTAAGAAGTCAGAAGTCTGACGTTAAAGTTGTAGAAATGTCACATTGGTGGATGCTTCTGTTAAATAAAATTAAGGATTGCGCCATCTGTTTGTTTCCTTCAGAAGCGAGTGGTACCTACTACTGAGGAAATGATTTTGAAATATTGACAGATCTGTCAAAAGTATATATCTAGTTTTTGATTAGTAAAACGCGGGAAAATTTAAGGAAACCATTTTCAGAGTTAATCCTGAGTTGCAGAGATTGTGAAAGACGAACAGTTGCAAATGCAACAATAATTGAAAACAAGAAACATTTTTGACAGTAATTTTAATGGCAATTTTAAAAATAAATTCATTGATCGCTCCTTATATTCGTTCCCATCAGATAATGACTACGAAGACAATGCACCGCCTTCCGAAAAATTACGTTCGATAAGTAACGAGTGTTTGCTTAAGTAACGAGAGAATGAAGACGTTCGAGTATCTAGTTTAGTAAGTCTGACAGCTGTCTGGTTTTGATTGGCTGAAATCGGTCCTATGAGCAGCGGTTTCAGTTGACCTTTATGGAGGGGTAGCCGACGACGTGACTGAGAACTAAGTTGACAGTTCGCATATGTGGCTGATGTTTAAAAAGTGACATTTCCGACCAATTTAGTTTTTCCGTTCAGGTTACATCTCATCCAAACCAATCTAGTCGACTTAAGATAACTAGATTTTTAAATGTGCGAAATCAGTCATCAGTTGGAGCTATCCCTTGGAGCTATCCCAATTTTTACACAGTGTCAGTGTCACACAAAAAAAAGTTTTGAAGGAAAGAGTGTGCGCCTTGGAAGAGGATCATTTTCGAAAAAAAGTACACAAGAGTTACAAGGCTTTGCAGTGAGAAAAGCGAACAGCCAAACCCAATAACGACCAAGGTGATGGATGATATGTCGAATAGATAGTAGGTTGGCAGATGACATAATCACCACAAACACCTTTATCGAACCAGCCCAACTTGAAGAGGCAGCAAAAACAAATTAGAGCGCATCGTTAGCAACAGGCTCAAGACTGATGAAGCATCAGAAGGATTCTGAAACCGCCTATACAGAAATGGCGTTCCACGAACGGTGCCATAGATAAAACTTGTGGTGTCCCACAGGGGAGTCTTTTAGGTGCATTGCTTTTCATTATTTTTCTAAATTATTCTAATAATCAAAAATAGAAAATGCTTACTATACGCCAATAATTCAAAATGTTAAGTATTGCAAAAAAATCTATCAAAGAAGGACACTGGAAATGCGAGGTTTAAAAATACGGCGCCATCATTGCGCTGGACATAAAGACCGCTTTTAAAACCCCTTGAGCTTGACAAAGTCAACGCCAAAAAGAGCTGTTAATTATTAACGAAGGACTGTTTTCGACATTGACAATTCAGAAGTCCACCTTTTTGAAATCTCATTTACAAGTCAAAATCCATGACTAAGATCACTTCAATGCAAAGAGGGGGTACGCTATATCAATAGAGGACATTCAGCTTGTTAGCTTTAGCAACCGTGACCACTGTGTATCAACGCAACGCCTGCGACTCACGGAAGAGATAGTGGTTATCACCACGAGTGTGCATTCGTATTACTGCGTTGGTCCTTCAACTTGTGGATGAAATTATTGCAATCACGCGGATTAGACACAAGTCGCGGTGCCGGCGAGATAGCGTTCTTATCTTAGCCGAGTGCACTAGTACTGAACGAGGGCTTTAACTGTTGGTAAGGCAACACACTTGGAATAGACTTTTTTGCGTTCGAAAACAAACAGATACCGAGTGCAAAAGGTCCATATAGGACCTTAGACCTGTCTTTTTCCATGGTTTGTTTTATTTTCCTACAAATGGAATTTTGCATGTGGCATTATCAGCAATTTGAAAGCTATTTATTGCAATGGATTTTGAATAACAACATTTTGCCGGAGGTTGTGAGATTCATGATCGAACTTTCAACTTCTCGCTCGGTCCGCTAAGGGCAGTAACTACATCAGTTAAAAACTCCCTCAAATTAGGAAGCAGGGTTTTGACAAATTCCGATGGACATTTTCTGTCCAATTGTAGAACAGGACTAACAAAATCTAAGTAGTGCACGACTGGGTCGCACAAAACTTTCAAGTTCATCTCAGATTTAAGCGTCCACGTTTCGATAAAGTCTCGATGGTTTTTTCCTAAGCCTTTGGGCTTCTTTTAACCTTAGAAATTTTACAAAACAAATATTAGTAAAGCAAATTTATATGTTTTTTGACAGACGAATGCAATGGATGATCGTTTAGACCACTTGACACTCTCTGTTTTGATTTAGATAAGGGATGGGGCACGGTCTACATCAAGCAGCTAGGTAGTTATAAAAACTAGCAAGACGTCAGCAGATACTACTTGCAATATGATGGTTAAGCCTGAGGTAATAAAGTTCCGACAAAAATTGCAGAAGTGAGAAGACCAAGGAGTATTGAGACCCCTAACTCGAGGGAAACGACAGTTCTTTGCTTGCCAGCTAAAGTTCAACGTCTTGGAAGTGTGCGCTTGAGTTTTTCTTTTAATTGATTGGATTGGTAAGACTAGAATCCCAATAGCCCAGAAAGCAAACCACTGAGACACTGTCCCTCCTGTTGATTCCGATTGACAAAGAAGTCTAAACACAAACGAAACGTCAAAAATACTCTCTCATTGGTCTCAACGAAGTGAATGATTTCTGAAGTTCAGCAGGAAATTCGGACTTAATTAAACTGTGCTAAGTTTGTTTTTTACAGCTATCCGCTATTTGAAAGCAATTGGCAAGCTCAAACAGCAAATAATATTCCCAATAGATCTCCTTGGCTTCTTGCAACCATTTCGTGTGAGTCTTGTCTTTGGAACGCAAAAACAGGAACCTTCAAACAATAAAAAGCCTAACTAAGACGCTTCTGTTCCCCTTAAAGTTTACGAGCTCACAGTGGCAATATTTCCCATAGAAATGTTGCTATTGTGACCTACGATATGTTTTAAGTGAATATTCGCACAAGGTGGGCCAAAAGAAGTCATCCGATGTTGTTTGGCTCTCATTTTTTTTCTAAATAAAAAACTTCGATTCTGTTTTCTGATTATGTTTATCTGAACCTTTAGAATTTTATTGGTCAAGTCGAGAAGATGATATCGGCCAAATGGGCGCCGTCACAATTGATTGCCATACGGGCTCGTTAAAGGCTCTCTGATGTTTCTCAGGCGAAACCTATGGTGGAAACATAATTTCTCCGGAAGTCGAACCTTAAACCCCTCGCTCAGCAGTCAAATCCTCTACCTACTTCGATATATGACATCAGTATTGGGAACTAATATCGCCTGGTTTATAAATTAAACGAAAAGCGGACATTTTAAAGAACTGGAGTCAATTATTTGAGTGCTCAAGTGACTCACACTCATCCAATTATCGATCACAATACAGAGAGAAAAACGGATCTCTAATTTGACTATCTGTCAGTTATACGATATAAGATGTATGACATTACGGTCTAAAGTGGCTACAAATGATCAAAAACTACTCCTCGCGAGTCAATTACCTCAATTACCTTTTTGACGTTTAAATGTTTAATAATTTACATACACTTTACAAATAAAATACAAATAAGTACTCACTTATTATCCCCTTTGGATCCAATTATGGCCGCTGTTGTGCTATTCGAAATCGGTTGTGTTTTAAACGGACTAGTACTTTTACCAATGGTGTTCAAACAGTTTACACTTTGCGTTTCTGAGTGTCCCTGCAATGGTGCCATGGGAGAGCCAGGTGCTGAATGTGAAAGAGTGCTAACGCTACTTGTCGATCTGCAAATACAAACAGGATACACAGAAAATTAATTCAAAATTCTCCACAAGGAATTACTGTAAAATATAAAATGACAGACTGAGCCCACGGAAACATCAACGTTCTTCTTCCTCAAACGGAGAGAGATTGATTGTCGCGCTGAAAAGTTCAATAAAATCTTCTCAGTCGCAATGGAGGAACAATAATAAACAAAAGAACGCACGATTATCTCATCTGTAACAATTTCCATTGACCCCGGAGACCAAAAGAGGTGGACTCTCTATCTCGCTCTCCCATTTTTGTGATTATAATTTATAATGCGAATTAAAAACATTTCGATGTTGTGCTTTTATTTTTAGCGGTTTCATGACGTCGGTAAGTTGGAAACTGTTAAATAGTGCTAGGAAACCTTTCGGGCAAAACTTAGATTGTTTTGTCGCCGAATCGAAAGTGCGTAATTGGCAAGAATCCCATTTGGCGGAGGAGAGTGTTATCGGACGACTTTTGACCAAGGAAACTCAAAATATATCGTGTAATACTTGTTGAAAAATATGAACAGCAGGTGTCGTGTGTGGATGGATGATGGACTTTGTTGAAATGAAAGAGTTTCCTGTTTGTGTTGCTGTCAAAAGTGTGTTGGCGATAAAAGGGAAACAGACATTTTATTTGACATTTTTAGTTGACGCGAATGACAGCAACGGAAACGAAACAATTATGCTGACTATTTTTAGATAAACACTTCTAGGCTCAATCATAATGGACTTGAATGGAAAAACGGTTTTAGAGAATTGAAAAACATACTGTCAGTGTCACGGCATACGTCTTGGTTGATGTTATTTATAATGTGCTAGATGTAGTTGAAGACTTTTTTAGATTTGGATAAACAAAAACAAATGACGCCTTTCATAAAGACATTCGAATATCATTTGCCATCAATTTGTAATGCAGGATGTTCTGCGCATAAGGAACTGTCATGCGCAATTAACGTAAACACATTCCGAGCGTTTATTTTTTTAATGCGATGGCATTTCTCACGTTGGCAATGTTGTTTACTAGTAAGACGCACGGCTAAAATAATGCGTTTCAACTCTTTAAAACGCTCTACGACTTACTAGGATTTTTTTTTCGAAAAAACAGTGAACTGTCTTTTAACGAATGACACATCCACAAACTTTATAAAGACATGAGGTATTTTTAATTAATACAAAAACTTGACCTAATGATAAATTACAATGCGCTGCGTGGTTAGGCCAATAAAAACATCGCCTTGCAATTCAAGCTTATTTTCACTGAGTTATTTTGGTTTAGACTGTCATGTGTCAGTGTCACTTACTTTATGTTTGACAGTAGTGAAGATGGATCCACAACAATTCATCATAAGGCATAAACTGTTAAAAAATAGATTCTACAACCATAATACTTTGCCATAGCCCAATCACACCAACTGATTGTCAGACATAATTTGATAATGACAGCCGAACTTAAATGACAACTTAAATAGATCGCCCTTAAATAGAAAATGAACCCTGTATTATTAGACAGCTATTTCTTGTAATATCAGTTATTTTAATAATTTTGAAGTATTTTATTATACTGACGTGTGAACATTGTATGTGTGGCGGGTATGACAGAAGTCGAAGCTCAAGTGGCGCAATTGTTTTTAAAATATGTATTAAGCCATGTTTGTTTTGCATCGATCGCTTTTTCCTACACTGTGTTCCTCAGTGTGAGAAAAAGAGGCAATAATAAAGTTTTGCAGACTGTCCTATTAATTTAACAGAGCCTTACTGTCAAAAGTGAGTCGCGTAATACAATCTGAGGATTTTAGCAAAAAGAAGAGCACGAGAAGCGAAAAATTAACTTTTTTTTTATCTGGCTTTAAGAGATATCTAGAAGTCTTACTTAAGTCGTGTAGATATCAAGAATGTTCAGTCGGTAAAGAAGGTTTAAAGGAGAACAAAAAAAAAATTGCTAAACCCGGCCTTAGAAAAAAGGAAATTGTAATTAAATTGATCTGAGTACCTACAGCAGTTGAATATTGGTACTTTTCACAAAGTGTCGGCAAGGTAGTGCCAAAGGAAAACTATTCTAGTCGGCTTTAAAATAAGTTGAAAAAAAAATTATTAAATCAATTTAGGTGATAATATGACTTCCTCAAAATTGTCGGTAAGGAAGGTTAAACGGGACAGACGCTAAAACACCTATCTGTGTGACCTTTAAGAAGACTCTTCATCAAAAAGTTGGGAACTACTTTAACTGTCTTAAACAGAACCTTTTCGCATGTTTTTTTTTTGTTGGGAAGATTGTTTAGATATGCAATGTTGTCTGTAATTTGTTTTCCAATTTATGTTCCCCAGAACTATAAAATTTGATAAATGAAAAATTTAAATTGAAAGTGTAATTTGCAAAGCCTTTGCAAATAATTATGCTATTTCGTTCTACAAAAACTGTAAAATCTATTCCTGCAAAGCAAATTTTGATCAATTTGTCAAAAGTTTGCAAGGTAAACGATCGCTTTACAAATTCATATTGTTATAACTAGTGAAGCTTTCAAAATGACGTGAGTTTTTATATAGAGACCGAATTAAATTTTCGGGACTACAAGACTTTAATTTTAAAGAGTGCTTTCCTTTAAATAAAATTCAAGTTGATTTCCTTTTAAATAAAACTGGAGAAAAATTAAAACACAATACACAGCGTAACCACGCTTTGTCGGCTGAAAATCATCTGCTACTGTGCTTGCATTGGCTCGGAAATGGTTGCCAGTACCATGGTGTTGCAAAATCAACCGCTCGACCGATTTTTATGCAATTTGTTGTGTATATTTGGAATCGGTCGTAAAGTGTATTTCATACCGCCAGGTAATTAGGGTGTCCATGTCCACAATATTTTTGATTTTTCCTTTTGAGGAAAATTAGTTTTTGTAGTTTTTTTTTTAGATTTGGCATCAAAAATATCTATAGCCCCAAATCTTCACCTTCCTACCCCAACCCATCATTCTTTTAACGCGATTTTGGTATTTTTGTATAAACAATATCCATATAATGACAGTTTCATCCACACATGCACAAGTCCTTGACGTGAAGTGTAGCGTCACTTGAAGGGAATCAAATGGGTCTAAGATGTTAAGTTTGTTCTTTTACTTTCGTGGTAAGAATGGAAAAGACTGTCAATATGGCTGTGTTGGGGATAAATTTTCTTTCAGAGAAGAACACTTACGAAAAAGTTAGAGAACCGTTTTGTAGTTATACAAGGTGGCGCAAAAATAACCTTCCGATGTTTTTTGGCTGTAATTTAAAAAAAAAAATGAAAAACTTTGATTCTTCTTGTGGATTATTTTTATTTGGTCTTTTAATTTTTTTTACATCAAGTCGAGAATATGATGTCATGTAAATGGCCGCCGCCACAGTTGATTGTCATTTGAGCCCTTTTTATGGCATTTTCCATCACTTTGGCCAAAACTTCCGGCGATAGGTCCTCACATTCTTGACGGGTATTGTCTTTAAGAGCTGCAAGAGTCTGAGGCTTGTTGACATAAACCCGCGACTTCAAAAAGCCCCACAAAAAGAAGTCTGGAGCGGTCAAATCAGGCTATCTTGCTGGCCAGTGCAAATCGCCAAAACGGGAGATTAGGCGCCCGCGAAATGCATCCTTCAGCATATCGGTTGTGGCACGTGCAGTGTGTGCCGTTGCACCGTCCTGTTGGAACCACATGTTTTCCAATCCCAATTCATCAAGTTGCGGCAAAAAGAACTCGTTGATCATTGCTCTGTAGCGCTCACCATTCACAGTAACCGTTTGGCCCGCGACGTCTTCGAAGAAAAAAGGTCCGATGACTCCTCCAGCGAAAACAGCTCACCATACAGTGACTTTGAGCGGGTGTAATGGCTCTTCGTGGGTTACACGCGGATTTTCAGTGCCCCAGAAGCGTAAATTTTGCTTATTTACGTACCCGCTAAGATGGAAATGGGCCTCATCACTCATGATTGTTTTTGATGAAAAATCATCTTCCTCTTGGTGGTGATTAAGGATGGCTTGAGCGTATGTTAGACGCGATTGGCGGTCAGCAGCCTTCTAGACTTTGTATGGAAACATCTTCAAATCCTGTACCAAAATTCGCTGTAAAGACCGTCGACTGATACCCATTTGCGTGGCACGTCGTCTGGTCGATGTCGACGGCGCTTCCATGACATCTTCGGCTACAGCAGCAATATTCTCTGCAGAACGGCTACTCCGGGGTCTGGCACGCCTGGCAGAATCTCGTGTTGTGCCAGTCTCTTCGAGGCGAGCGGCTAAACGTCGCAGTGTTTCACCAGTAGGCGTTGGACGGCTAGGAAATCTGCGACGAAATTCACGTTGTGCCAAAGTCACCGACCGATTATTGCTCAAATAAATAGTCACCAATATTCCGCGTTCTGGAGCAGTGTAGCGTAACATTGTTTATTAACGTGTATTTCGCATGCGTTAACTACACAAATGTCAAAACAGAACTGACATTAGGGGACAATCGCAAAATTTATAGCATTTTCTGATAGGAGGATTACTTTTGCGCCACCTTGTATTTATAACATTTAAGATTTTGGGCGAAACGAAGTTTCCTAATATGTGCATTGTTAACTAATGAATAGAAGGCAGTTTGGTTTCAGCTTGAAGGCAATTAACATTAAGTGGGGTGCTAAGTGCGGAAAGAGTGCTGGCCAAATCTTTAATTTGCTAAAACTTCTCGGTATATCGAGAATGTTCGGTTATCGGTTCGGTTACTATTGCTCGATTTTGTGAATTGTCAGAAGTCGAGAACAGGCCAGGAAGTGGTCACCCGCGCGTTGCACGTACGAGTGCGGTAGTTAAAGCTGTGCGTGAACGTACTCGAAGAAATCCCCTTCGGAAGCAGAAGATCATGTCCGGGGAATTGAACATATCCACCATATCGATGTCTAGGTTCGGGATGATCTTCACATGAAAGCCTATCGTCGATTAACAGGCCATCTTTTAACTCCTCAACTAAAAAAAATTATGGCGGAGGGATGCAAGAGTCTTGCTGTGGCAAGCGGACAATGGGCATGAAAACATTCTTTTTACGTGGAAAAAGTTTATAACAAAAAAAATTATAGAGTTCATGGTTTGTCATCAAAGGAAGCGAAAAAAGTACTAATTCCAAGGGTTCAGCGTGGCCATCTCCCGCTTTCGTAATTGTTTGGTGGGGGTGTCTCACTAAGGTGTCACATCTCTTCATTTCTGTGAAAAAGGTGTCAAAACAGGTGGAACAGTTTATCAGGAAGATGTGCTAGAGAGTGTTGTCAAGACGCTAACAAATGCTCTATTTAATGGAGAAAGATGGGTCCTTCAACAAGTCTCCGCTCCTTCGCATGAAGCAAAAACCACGTAGGAGTGGCTCAGGTTCGATATTCGTGCTTTTATAGCCGCAGAGGATTGCCCGTCGGTAAGTCCAGATCTGAACCCATTGGATTATAGTTTGTGGTCAGAATTGGAGAGCAAGGCTTGCAAAACACCCCACAGAAATTTGGAGAGCCTAGAAAAATCGTTGACCGTGGCAGCGTCAACGATGTCCCTGGAAACAGTATATACGTGCCGCATAATAGCTCAATGGCCAACACGTTTGAGAGCTTGTGTTAAGGCAAAAGGTGGTCATTTCGAGTGATGTATTTTTTTTTTAACTACCAATATTATGTTCTAATTAATGAAGAAAAATTCAATTCAAAATGTTTACCCGTTTTTTTTTCTACGCCGCTTTATATTTGTAACAGAATTTATGGCTGGACTAGGTATACATTCGTTGCATTTTCAATACGTGTCGGTAAGGTAGGCATACATTTCTTATTTATATTCAGCAACATCAGAGTTGGGAGAAATTTCCCTTCATTTATGCTCCCAAAGGTACAAAGCTAACGACACAATAACCTAGGTAGTACAGCATTTAATTTTTCACCGCCTTTTTATAAATACTACCAGTTGATACACAGTTCTTCAGTTGATAGCCTCTCTTCAGATAAGAGCGGTACTTCAGTTCATAGACAGTTCTTCCGTTGATGGCCATTTCTTCAGTTGATAGATCATTCTATCAACTGAGCTGCTTTAGCACCGCCCTTTTCTGGAGACCTGAAGTGAGTTTTCAATTATCCACAAACTGATCTTAAAGCCTACCCAACTTACCGCAAAGCCTTCAAAAATCTAGTAGCAAGATTTGCCCAACAGATACTCCGTGACTAAGGTACTCAACTTTATATGACTTACATCCGAAACTAAAATAGCTCTTCCAGAGTACCTACTTTACCACCACACTTCCTAATTACCTTGCACTCTTATCTGAAGTCTCTCACGAGACCTCTTAAACTTATCGGCCATCATTACACTACCCATTTCCTGAGTCAGTTGATCTAAATCGTCTTCTATAAAAAAAACCTCATGTGAGCAATGTATCGATCGATAAGATCCAGCAATAAAGTTTGATTGCAACTCACAAGCGAAAGTCATAAGGTACGCAAAAGAAGCACTTCGTGACTAATCACGAGTAGACCGCTATCGCCTAGAGTATAAACTCTGTTTATAAACCACGACAATTAAAAGCAATTAAGCATCGCCAATTCAGGTACCCCTAATCTTATCTTCAGTACATCGAATATGAAACTTGTTCAACTTCCAACCCTAAAAGCTCTGGCATCTGATTGACTGTTGCAGTGCCCTCTTTTGATGACAGATGGCGTGGCTCCTTAAAAATGATGGCATACTTTCAGGAAACCCAGAAAAATGAGCCCGATAAGAGTTTCCCACACAGGGTGGTTTTATAAAACAGCCTCTTTCACCCTCAACAAAACACCCCGCTTGACTCTTATCTAACCGGCAAATGTCGACGACGGGTACTGTAAATCATGCCACGCTTTGTTTGTGTGGTGGTTATTGGGTACATGGATGGGTGGTCCGGCAATAACAATAACTTTTATCGATCCAGCACCGAGTACACACCTACGATGGCACTTAATTCCGAGCAAAAACAAAAGAAGAATCAAAATCCATTGAAAGGTCTTTAGAGGATGCTGTCGTTGTGTCGCTGGCAGGGAATGGACTGGATTTCAGTTCATTAAACTTGGCAAACTAGTTTAGTGCATGCCGCTGGAATCATCGCCATCTGAGAAACCGCACCTTCCAGACGCACAGTGTTGCAAGAGCAAAAACCGCACACAGAAGGCAGACGCGGAATTGATATCTTGGTCGCTTCAGCAGAAGCACAATTTATTAGCCCGGCCATATATAGGTGCATGAGTGTAGAGGAATGAAACTGAAAAGAGTTTCTATTTGTGTGCCTGGTTAATATATGCGGTGCAATGGAATCATAGCAAGTGGAAGGGTCAAGGTTAGGCAGCACTTTGGACGGTTTTTCTATGAACAATTATGAAGTGGGTGGTAATTTGTTTTTCAATTTGTTTTTGCTTTAAAGTGTGCACAATGAAAGTTGCAATTTAACTTTCAGTTGTAGTTTCCATTTTTGCGATTGAAGGTGTCAGTTGGTGAGAAAGTGTCACGACTTTTCAAAAGATATGTATAGTGAAATGAAATCGCAGCTGTCACTTCCTGAGTGGAAGGCACTACCCCAACGCCAAGGGCCGACTTTGTGCATTCGAGAACGAGCAGAAACATTGTATCGCCACGCATGAGTGACATTGGTATCCACTGTAACACCACTCAAAATTCAAGAAATTTAACAATCGTCGAAGGAAGGCTCGAAAACCTGGCCGGACTAGAACAATTTTTGACAGAACAATAGGCTCAGAAAATAAAGGGTTTTCCAATAAGAGGTGTTATTTTGGTATTCAAAGAAAAATGTAATTTTTTGAGATAAATGATCGGATGTTTATTTCATAATAAAGAGGAAGGTATGCCGTTAATAATGAAAAGCAGCATCAGCCAAATGGCCACCACGAGCACGCATACAGGACCATATCCTTTCCATGGAATTTTCCACAACCAAACCGCAAAGTGGCTGCCCTATGTCCTCGATAGCCTCACGAATTTTATCTTTGAGGTCCTGAATCGACGCTGGGCTGTTGGCGTTGACCTTATCTTTCACGTGGCCCCAAAGGAAGAAGTCGCAAGGTGTTAAATCACAAGATCCCGGTGGCCAATTGTGATCACCTCGTCGAGAGATAACACGGTCCGGAAACTTTTCCCGTAAAAGATCAATGATTTCGTTGCTTGTGTGGCACGTAGCGAGATCTTGTTGAAAGTAAACATTGTCCAGATCAATACCATCCAACTCCGACCATAAAAATCATTAATCATGCCCAATTCCAAAGAACGACGAGGAATGGACAAACCTGGGTTTTCTTCAACACTTTAGGCTACAGCAGCAATATTCTCAGTTGTTCTTGAGCGACGTTCACGGGTTTTATTCTTCACATCACTAACTTGTCCCAGCAGCTCGAATTTTTCCACCAATTTCTGTATTGCGGTCCGACAAGGTGCTTCACCACGACCAAAAAATGCTTTAGTTTTGCGAACTGTGACTGCAAGATTTTCACCATTTTTGTAGTGAATTTTAATAATCTCAATGCGTTGTTGAAGCGTGTATCGTTCCATTTTTAGTAATGGCGTAGTTTCTGCTTGTCAAATGTCGAAGAATAAAAGCTTCAAAAGTGACAGCTACCGAAATAGCGGTCATTCACAATAGCACGTCTCATTGGAAAATCCTTTTCATGGAAAAATTAAATTTTGTTAATTTTATTGCACTTTTAAAGAGAAACTTGTATTTGGCCCACCCTGTACATTCAACGGGCGCAAAGTAAACCCATTCCAATCCCATTTCAAAACGACTAAATCTGACAACATTTATGACTTCTGTGACGGCAAATAAATCCCCGACTCGACTATATTACTTAAGACCCTTCACCAACCCCTAGCGACGTAAATCCCATTCAATTGCTTGCCTGACATTTCGATTTAACCCCAAACCAGAGCCGGGGCGGCGCGGAAGAATTTACGAGTATTATAATTGTGTGCAAATCGCATTTGTGGCCCAAGTGGGTATATATGCACGTACAAATCCGATTAAGGGTCTATAGGCCGCCAATCGATTCTCGTATGATATTTGGTTACCATAACATTCGCCATTACATACGAGTCCACAACATGAATCGATTGAATCACAGTCGCTGTCATAAATTGAAAGAATGCGAGTCGTCGCGGATTGGATTGTAAAAGCATAACTTTCTCTGCGCGAGCAAAAAAAAAACTGCAAAGAAACCAGAACCACGGAAAGAGAAGATGAAAGAAACGCACAAATTAACTTTAATCGTTCTTAATAGAGAGATGATGGTCGTGTCATGAGAGTGGGTATTTTTTGAGGTTACTTTTCTTTGAAGTATAGGAAAGTTTAATCTGTGTAGAACGTAGAAGTAATTACTGTTGTGGCTTTCGAGTTTTTCGCTGACTAGATGAAGTGTTCGGCAACCTGTAGCGATTAGGTATTCTTTTGTAATATATGAGAATGCCTGTCAACAATTCCATTAGCAAGCATTTGAGCGGAAAGCTTTGTAGACACAATGGAACGGTCAACAAACTCGCGTGGATCATTTAAGTATTCTAATTTCGTTTTGTTGGTACCACACAAATGCTCAAGTGTCAAATCGCATAAAGAGAACTGAATTTACATATGACATGTGTCATAATGAGAAGTGGCTGTCAAGTTCACAAGCTAATATACCACGAGCCACGTATACTCGCCTAAGTATTCCCGCCTAAGCATACCTGTTTACCAAACTTTTCCTAACATTTATTTGTAGTTTTTTATTTTTATTTAGATTTATTTAGAATTTTTCAGAAGACAAAATAGTCTTATTAATTAGTGAGGAGTAACTACAAATCCGTCCACCGCCTAGGAGAGAACGTCACTATTGATAGCAACAATTTCGAGGTAGTTAAGGAGTTTATCTACCTCGGAGTAAACATGAACTCCACAAATGAAATCCTAGTGGAGATCCGGCGAAGAATTACCCTAGGAAACCGCTGCTACTTCGGTTTGGCAAAACAATTGGGTTCAAAACTCCTAACTCGAAGGACAAAATGTATGCTTTACAGAACCCTTATCCTGCCAGTCCTGCTTTATGGCGCCGAGTGCTGGACGTTAAGCAGGAAGGGAGAGCTGATACTGGGCTCCTTCGAAAGAAAAACTCTTCGGCGGATTTTTGGTCCTGTGTGCGAGGAGAGCGAATGGAGGAGAAGATACAATCGCGAACTCTATGAGCTGTACCAAGATGTGGATGTAGTCCAAAAGGCCAAAATACGTCGACTACATTGCCTCGGCCACATCGATCGAATGGACAATAATGCTCCAGCTAAGAGGATCTTCGAATCCCAGCCGCCAGGTTCGAGACGACAAGGAAGACCGAACCTCCGTTTCAAAGACCAAGCCATCGCGGATGCCAGAGCGCTTGATCTGGGTAACTGGAAGCAGCGTGCCCGGGATCGCAGAGGATGGAAGGCTACAGTGTCTCAGGCAGAGACTCTCCACGGGTCGGGAGCCCGTTAAGTAACTACAAATCCGAGGAGATTAACAGAAAAAAGAACCAACTTGAAAAGAATTCTTTAATACAAATTGGAAATATTTTAACTGTCTCTTTTTGAACTTCATAACGTCGTCGCTTGTTAAAATCAATAATTCGTCAATAAGGCGTGTTACAAAAACTGTGGCACTGTGAGCGATTTGTTGCGAACGATAGGGAGTAAAATTGATTGAGTGGAGCAATATCAGAAAATCTCATACACTGAGTTTTGGTGGAAAAATGAGACGCTACGTTTAACGTTTTCGATTATTTTTCTCTTTTTGATGTTAAAACGAGACGCATTTTTGTTTCCCGTGAAAGGGCGCCTTTAACCTATTGAAAACAAAAGTAGTTTTCGTTTGAAAACGTTAGCGTTTTCGATTTTATCACCCATTCTGATTTAAAAATGAAACACATTTTCCGCGAACGAATATAAAAAACGCCAATTCATAAACGTTTTCAATTGTAGTCGATCACAAATCCCATTTGCGGGTTTTACATGCAACCAAAAAACCATTTCTTAAACCTTACAAATGACCCTAACGATATGCAAATTCATTCTTCACTGCTTCTCAAACGTTTAAGAGGCAAATTTTCGTTTTCGCGTGACTTTTTTTCGTTTTGTAAGGCGAAAGTGTTTTTTGTTCGGAATTTTATAGAACTAAATAAGCTCATTTCATTTGACTGAATTTGGTAACAATCACAACTTTAACGACTTTCAGTCACTAGAAAGTTGATGATCCATTCACCAGCAACTATAAGGGCTGGGGTCAGATTATGTAAGGCGAAACGATCAAACGTTTTCGTGGGTACGAAGAAATTTGCTTGTGTAACATAGGGCGAATCAGTCGTGCGCACGAAAACGTTTGATCGTTTCGCCTTACAGAATCTGACCCCTGCTTTCGCATTACAAACGAAACGGTCAAAAGTTTAGATTGGAATGTGTATCCCACCGTTGTCAAAAATGCTGCACCTCATACGTTATAGAGACTGTCTTAAGAAGTTGTTTAAGAAAATAGATTTTAACGCTGTATGCAATCAACAAGACAAAATGTTGCACATTATAAATTGTCAATACCAACAAAAATTTGCGAAACTTTCTCGTTTATTGTATTTTAGGCTGTTTATTTTTTTTATTTTGTTAGGACGTTAATTTAAACCTACTTTTAAGCATGAAAAACAAAAAATAGTTTAAAAAAAACCGAACACTGTTTTCAGTTTGTAAATATTGACTGACTTAATGTCGTTCTGTTAGTTCTAATAATATGAAAAAGTCCGAAAAAGAAGTCTTTCATGTTTTGGGCCATATAAGAACACATTTCCCGGAAATTCTTTCCCGACTTGTGTAAAAAAAATGTAATAGTATTTTTTTTAATTAAAAACTGCCGCGTATCACCCTATATACTTTTTCTGCCTCGAATTTGTCAAGATTCGGAATCCTCATGACGCTCAATTTGTGTCCAACTCGGCAATTTGTATTTGCTATTATTTTTCGCATTCAAACTAACTTAATTATTTATTAAACTATTTTGTATTAAAAAGATATTGGGAGTGAGGGAGCATTTTTGACATTTGACAATACATGGTCCCATAATTTACTACAAATTAAAAAATTTTAATAGTAGGCAAAGAACTGTATTCTCGATGTGTCAGACCAGTGGTGATAGATTTTGGGAAATTTGCTCTTTTTGTGGGAATTTTCGGTATCGAAGTGCACTAAGAGAAGAAGAGGAAACGTTTTGTCACACGAGTTAATAAAGAAGTCTGTTATATAGGAAATTTGCTGTCAATTTGTTTTTGTATTTTAGGCAAATGGATAGGTACTTGCGTTTATTTTAAAAATCTTCTGTTGTTTCCAAATATTATTCAGCTTTACGCACTGTCACATTTTTTAAATGTAAATTTCAGGCAATATAATGTGTCAAATGAAGATATAAAAAAAAAAATCAAGTTAAAGAGCTTGTAGGAAGACAACAGCTGAATTTCAGGAGAGGTTTCCTTTACCTATAACTTGTTGAAAAGTTTTTAAATAAGTGCAAAACACAGGCCCACAACTAATTTAAATTAAAATGTTGTGCTAGCAAAAATATCTGTAAAAGCTGTTCTACAATTTTGAGTTAAACACTGATCTGGCCATAAAAACGGGCCTTACCAAAAATCATTTTTAACCTTCAACTTATATATTTTGCAGGTCACAATAAACAATTTTGTGTGGAAATTGTGAGTTAGAAAAATTTGGCATGGACACTAATAATGACCGCGGATTCTCTGTATGTTTAAGAAAAAATTACAGCCCATCTCCCCGCCTTGCAAAACCGAGCAACATATTCAAAAAAAAAACCTTAAAACCGAATCACCACTTGGCATGACCAATATCAGAAGAAGCACTTCCATGAATCAAGATTTCCTGATTTAAAAATGAAACATAAACTTGTTGTCCCTTTTACAAGTTTCTTTTGATAGAAATTGTTGGTTAAACGAGTAGGAAATTTTGGGCATTCATTGATATAGTGCCTGGGAAAAATATTCCCTTTCAGCGGGGCATTTGACATTTCAAAATTTTGGCAGCACTGCCTCAGAACAGTTGAGCTTCCCTCTAAAAACGACCTCCTTCAACATTCGGATGGATTTGGCATATAATTGGGGCCAGTCGAAAAATAAAAACTCTAACAAACGATCGGCTGTCAGAAAACTCTAACCAACGAATAGCTGTCAGAAACTACGTTTTTTTTTAACGAAAGGAGTCACAATAATTGTCCGCTGGCTCATTCCTTCACATTTTTTGAAATGGCTCACAATGGCGCTACGAGAGATGCGCAATTAACTTACTTAATCAGCTACAACTCTTATAAGAGCGTAGTCTTAATTGACATTGACACCGTCGACAAATGTCTAGATCTCAGCCAATAAAATAGTATAGTTGAGTAAATAAAACCTCAGACCTCAACCTCCGTATTCTGCAGTCCCCATTGCATGTGAATACAAATCCGAAGTACGAAGTACGAAGTACGCCCGTATCATCATAAATACAATAACTCCCTGTCAATGCCATTTTGACAAACGACTTGCCATTAAATGGGATCACAAAAAAAAAAACTTCCCATAACATCGCTCGCTATCGTCTGTTGGAGGCAGCATTTGTTCCCCTCAATTGTTGCACACTTGACGAAATAATTCCCATCCGCAAATGAATAGCATCCCACGCCTGTTTGCGTACACGTTTCTCACATAAAACTGTGCATAAAATTGAAAAGCAATTCAAAAGATTCACAGTTAACCCAATTTCAATAGACAACAACTGCAATTGCAGCTTAATGTTTTTTCAGCGTACGCAGGTTTCCATTTTTTTTT
Organism: Cheilosia impressa; assembly: GCA_948293265.1. NCBI lineage: Eukaryota > Metazoa > Arthropoda > Insecta > Diptera > Syrphidae > Cheilosia > Cheilosia impressa. The sequence goes on from OX411882.1 coordinate 4,776,583, forward strand.
TCATTCGCTGAACTCGAATAATGCTCTCTCGAAAAATGTGCAATACAAAAATAGTAGGATTTCCAAATTAGAGTGTCAAATTACACGAGGTTGCATAATTTTGGAGGAAAAAAAAAAGAGGTGACTTTAGCAAGAACTAAGAGAACAAAAAAATAAAAAAAAAACAGGAAAGTGTAGGAAAGACAAGAAGTAGTAGTCGCAGTCGTGTGTGCGGTTGCTTGACGAGTTTTTGTACGATGAAAGGCACCAGAATAATACTGTGGTAAAAAGGAGGAACTTCAAGTGTCCTCATTAACAAATAAAAAAAATCTGCTGCAACAAAAACACACACGCAAGGAAAAGGGGGAGCTTGGAAAATTGCAAACCGAATTTAGTTCAGGGGGAAGCATATACAAATTGCATTCTTGCAAACCCGAATGGTTGGTTTTAGCGGTTGGAGAGGAGTGTTTCTCTGTTGGTTTAGGGAAATAGCGATATTTCGCTGAGAGTCTTTGGAGGCATTTTAAATTTTACATTTTATATATTTTGTACAGTATTGGGTGGACCAATGACAGGAAGTCAATTTTTTATCTGAGGTTTTGCTTTTGCTTTTACAGACTTGACAAATGACAGCTGACATGATTTGTCAAATTTTCATATAAATGAATAAAATTGACGAGTAAACGAATAAAGCGTGATAGAATGGCCTCATTCAAGAATCTAGTTATCTTAAGTCAACTAGATTGGTCTGGGTGAGATGCAACCTGAACGCAAAAACTAGATTGGTCGGAAACGTCACTTTTTCTGCGTCAGCCACATATGAGAACTATCAACTTAAATCTCAGTCACGAATTTCTTGACTAGATTCGTCGGCTACCCCTCCATAAATGTCAACTAAAACAGCTGGTCATTTGACCGATTACCCCAAATCAAAACCGAGATACACTTAGTGAGAGAGCTGTCAGATTTTCTAAACTAGATACTTGAACGTCCCCAATGAAGTTCGCGATTAGTCCGTATATTGGGAGCACTTCTGACTTAACTCTGAGCTCTAATATCGAATTCCAATTATTAATTTATGAAAAATTGCGGAAAAAATAGATCACAGGCAAAGTAACGAGTAATTTTGAATCATATATTTTAAGCCTAAGTTGAACTTCCAAATTTGAATGGATCTATGCTACTCTAAGATACCTGTGTTTCTGGTTCCAGAAAAAACAATAATTCTCTTCAAAGAGCAGATTACTTTTAAGAAAAAATGGGTGTGATTACCTCTCAACTTCTTGCACTTGACAGATTTATTAGTCCATAATAGTTATTAGAATACTATTTAAAACAACGAGTGCACTACTCGTTACTTTTATATTTCTCTTTTCAGCATATTTTGATAAGAACTTGGAGAGAATTTGTGAGATTGCGATCGATTAACACTGATTGCGCTCGATATAAACCCGAAAGTGAAAATTTGAACTCTATAGCAGCACCGGCGTGCCCTTTATTTTATTTTTATAGAACTGATACATTTTTGACTAAAATAAGCGTTAGCATTGTTCACTTTTTGCATTTCACAATATAAAACGAAAACTTTTTGAACTATTTGGAGTCACGATTGTTACTTTATATCTCTCTTCTTCTTCCACAAACAAAAATACTCGTTAGTTTATCTGTGTAATCATAGCGTCAACATTGTTTACGTGTTGCATTTCACAATTTATATAAAACGAAAACTTTATGAACTAGATATTTCTAGTCACGATTGTAGTTACTCGTTACTTTATTTCTCTCTACTTCTTCCACAAGCACAAATACTCGTTAGTTTATGTCTGTAATCATACCGTTTATGAAAAGAACTTGTATATATTTTTTTTAAGATTGCATTCGACTAAGTACGTTAAATTAAGACTTTAAGCATGATCCACATGAGACGCGAATAAGTGAAGAGGCGAACTGCGGCAAAGCCGCTTTTGATACATTCGCAACCTTTTAACATACATAATTGAAACACAAAATTAACCTTGCAGTTGGCATTCAATGCGAGTTGAAATTAAGTAATATGTTGAAATTCCGAATTTCATTTAATAGCAATACAAAAAAATTATTTCAGAGTGCAAGACGCATTGTTGTTAATTATTTCTGACCCCATTTTTTGAAGTACTAATAATCACAAGATCATTTAAATGCTTTGCTTTCCGGATTGTAATTAGTGCAGTCTTGGGGCAATGTCAGATGTCACACGATCTGCTTTTCCCCGCCATGAGTTTAAAGAAAATTGATAGACCATTGTGTATACGAGCGTCGTGGTGTAAAACGCGTCGATTAGGTCAAGTCTTTTGGTTTTTTGAATCCAATATACCCGTGGCGCAGAAAAAGCAGCTCGTGTGACATTGACAGCTTGCGGGTCATCTGGATAGGGACTTTCGCAATTGAAAGCTTTTTAGTGTCATGGCCAAGTGTGTACAAATTTTTCAGCCATATTTTTGCTGAAAGTCTATTCACAACTGGTTCTTCTTAATATTGCGCATTTGGCAGTTAAAAGAATACGAAAATTTCTTTTGACGTTTTACACCACATACAACTGTCAATTGTTTTCTTGTTAGATGACAAGAGGCCCCGAGGTAAACAGTTGTGGAAGAGGATATCGAAATAGAATTTTAGGAAGCGATCTATAAAAGGAAGCAATGGAGCGTAAAGAAGGGCATGAGCTTCTTTATGAAGTAAGTTGGAGTTCACGACAACAAGGAGGTGTCAAAACATAATTTTTAGTTAGAATCTGATTGACTGTCACTTCAAAAGGTTGCTGTCAAAACAATGTAACTAACGCGACTGTATTTCCTGATTAAGACGGCTTTTTTTTTTGTATTTTTTAAATATGTACGCACAATTTGCAAACGAATAAAATAGTATACACATAAAAAAAAAAACTTCACAAAATGTTTAGATACAATGTTGCGAAACATAATTGCATTTAAATTGGCTCTATGAGATGTTGCGGTCCTCTTAAGAAGCTTTTTCGGTCAATCACAAAAAGCTACAACCTCGAGTGGACAAAAACCGTGCATAACAACATTGTTTCCTCAACAGCATCTGCAACTAAGAATGTTGCTAAACAAAACTTAAAAAATAAAACGTCTCTAAAACTGCAGTTTTACCTTGCTTTAACCATATGCCTTTTGCGCGGCGATTTGGCTTTGTCAATACTGAGTTTTCTTCCATCAGGATTCATTCCGGTGATTCCTTGAACAAAACACAACATACTGTTGCTATGCATTTAACAATGTCACAGGGAGCACAAAACTGAAAACTTTTTTCTTCGGTGTTTATTTTGTTTTCGTATTAACAACACTGGCCACTGGCGCACTCTATACCGACAACGTACGCTGCTCTTAAACGACAAATAACATTTTGTTTGTTTTATGAACTTATTTATTTATTAACAAGTAATAACGAGGAGTGCAGCACGACAAACCCCAACAGCTGTTGCTACGTTCACGAACGCTGTTGCACGACTGACGAGTGACGGTGGGCACAGTTCAACACCATAAAAATGGAAACCCACACCGGAAAGTTGGATTTTCTTCTGGCCATTGAATTGAATGAAACGAATTCGTTTTCTTTTATGCGATGTACGAAAAAAACAACCAAACAATATGTAGAGAGGGTGAAGCGGTAATATAGTATAGTAAAAGGAGAAGAAGAAGAACAAGTGGTTGGGCGGAATTTTCGCTGCAATGGTCTGATGGCGATGGGTTCTTTATTATATGCGTTGCGCAGAAGTGACAGTGGTTATTGAAAAAATGTGCACTTGCAAGACTTTTGTGCAATTTGACGTTTGTCCTGTGTTTTCACTCCACTGTAGAGCAAATGCGATCAAAATTGTTAAATTTCATAGAAGTTTTCCGAAATCCACTTATTTGCCGCTCAAAGTTAATGAAAAATGGAGGCTGTATCACTGCGATGAGACTTGCAACGAGTCACGCATGTTTGACAGTTGGTTACAAATTATTAAGAAATGGGGGACGTTTTCTAGCAGCGAGTAAATGGCCGCGTTCCATTGCCCGCTAGATGACTAGCGGCATGTCAAACTCCATATAAAATAAATTGACATTCCACCATTTGCGCTAGACGTCTAGCACTTTTTGTAAAATGGATTTTTTTTTACATGGAGTTTGACATGCCGCTAGTCATCTATCGGGCAATGGAACGCGGACAATGACATGATCCACTTGACAGATGGTCGAAAAATGGAGGAAATACTTTGGTAGCGGGATTTTTAGCGAGTTAGCGACATGCAATCAACTTGAAGTGGGCAACTGACCGCGGTAACTGGGTAGGCGTATGAGTTGAGGCCCAAGTCCACGCAGATCGTAGCGCCACCTAGGTAAGTAAAAAGTAAGTAATGAACTGACACATAGTTCAATATAATTGGAATTGGAAAGCGGAGGTTAAACCTTGTGGCAAGAGTTGCAACGAGCTACCTTCATTTGACAGTTCGTTCAAGAATTTTAAGAAAGGGAGGCTATTCCACATGGATTTTGTTTGACAGTTTGATAAAAGGTATTGAGAAATGGACTTGATATCCTAGTGGCAATATCGTGAATAACAATTGTTGGACCCGTCGTTAGGATCCACATCAAGTAAGAAGACGACATAAACTAGACCAGGGTCTGTCTGCCGAACTGTGTAAACTCCTCAAGCCATTTGACAGCTAAAGGATTGATTTAAGGTCCGTTAAGTCCACAAATGATGAAATTTTTCCACCACAAAAGATCGGGAAGACCCAAGAAGACTGGTTCGATACCTACCCTCGATATATCGAAATTTAAGGCCGCATTTATACAGACTGTAAAGGGTTAGTCACGAAATATTTAAACAGATTTGCCGCACCAGCGAATTTCAACCGTAAGCTGACACGACTAGTGCGACGAAAGAGTTTTGACAACAACTATAAAAGCAGCAGTCATACGAACTAGATTGCAACAGAAACGGAAGTCGTTTAAGGGTTACAAATAAATAAATAAATAGTTGGCGCAACAGGTCGGTAGGGACCCTGAGCCTAGCTTCTCAAAACCATTCGTTTTGTGTGAGTTTTTAATTTTTGGGACGAATGGAAGGGATCTACAGTTTTATGCCGAGTCCAAACGGCTAATTAAGAAGCTTTTTCATGACAGTTATACTCTCGGAAGTTTGTCAGACGCTCGCGACTTCCTGAATAAAATTAAACTTAGGACCTAGGTCATCATTTTACTAACTTATCACTCATGTTTAAATTTTTGTTTAGGTGCTAATGTCTTACGCGTTATTAAAAGCCTTGACTTTTGTTCCTTCGTTTGTGTAACAGTTCAGGGCTGACCTATTCAAAACCAACTGCCAAAACGTGTGGCTGTCTAAAGGGTCTGTGAAGTGACAAAATTGGGCAAATAATAAACGGGGCGTCCTAAAATATTAAATCGGCTTTTAAGTTAAAAGCGATATTTTTTAACAACTTTTCCCCTTTTTGTTAAAATATTTCTATTTTAACAAATATCACGCTGTCAGCTGTCAAGTGAGGGGTGTTATTTTCCTATTTTTAACAGCAACACAAAATTACAAGAATCAGGCTTCAACATTCTTTTGTTTTCGTAAAAATTCGTTGCTCGAAAAAAAAAGTTATTCAAATTGAAAATCCATTTAAAAATGTTCAGCCACCATGTGGCTATAGAAAAAATTGCATTTAATGAGTAGGTAAGGTAAAAAGCAAAAGATCTATTACAAACCAACTCGAGCTCAAGTCGACTTAAAAAACGAGTTATTTAAGTTTTAAATACATTAAAAATATTGCAGCCACCCTGTAGTTGTAGGAAAACCTTGTATTAGAAACAAAGCATTTGGAAGACACGATCAAAATATGCCATGTATACAGTTTTGAAATACAACCACCAGCATAAGAGAAGTCTTGCGACTACTCCGGCAAAACTCTGAAAAATCAATTGAAATCCATTTCGCGAGGCGTCCGAAAATTCTCACCCACCACTATTGGGATATTATCCCTTTCAACAAGCAGATCTAATACCCTCATGCACACACATCATTTCAAAAGAAATGACTTTGTGACTTAGCTAGCGCTCATGAAACTTGCAGATGCAGAACAAAACTACAAAAAAAAAAAAAAAACAATAAAAAGGAAGGCGACGACATCGCTACCTCGTGTTCGTCTTCATGTGCTTTGTTTACCCCGTTAATTGTAACTACGCCGCCTCACTTTACGCCGCGTGTCCCAAGAGTTACGAGGCTACAGGCTAAAAGCGGTTACACATAGCAGCCCTAAAACATCCCTTAGCTGCACTTTGTCTTTTATTTTAATATCACATGTCACGGTGTAAATACTGACAGACAGACAGAAAGCTATTTTCGGAGGCAGCAGAAAAACTCAAAGACAATGACCATAAAGTTAATTTAATTAATGTGTCACTACAAGACCTCTGGCCAAACACTAACAGCAAACAAATACCTATCGGTCAAGAGAGGTTAATGTTGGATTAGGCGGGCAACGCCGGACAACAAAGGAAGGTGACCAGACAGACAACATGTCCAAATGGCTGTCAATAGAAGGGATAATTGGATGACTGCGTGCAGTAAATCTCTGCCGACAGTAATGGCTTCTTAAAACGACACAAAACGTCCCGCATTTCCTGACTCGTCAATTGAGTGTTGATTGAAAAGTTAATTGACCCGTATTGGGTTGATGGGCAATTATTTGACACCGATATCTGAGGAGGAAGTCAAATTATGCCGGCCGGCGTTGCATTGACCACACACCAGTCAATTATTAAAATATAAAAGTTCAGTGCTGCCAAGTTCGTTGATAAAACTATTTAGTGGGCATCACTTTAGCTGATGATTGGTATTTGAAAAAAATATTCACAGAATCCGTCTCTAACCTCTTGTAGCCGTAAAACCTTTCAACCTTCGTAACAACACAAAATAAGGTCCTTTAGAGCCAACTTAAAGTCACACAAGAGCATCCACTGATGATGACAAAAAGAGGTCAAGTTTGAGATAAATCGCCCACAATTCTGTTGCAAGTTGTCGGTGAGTCACTGAATGAACTCATTTCCATTAACCTAACAAATCCTAAATCGGAACAGTTCTGCTCAATAAATATTACCACAAAATGCAAATTAAATAAAAAAAAGGACGCAAAAGCCACTCAAAAACTGTCTCTCAACTGGTTCACAAATTGACAGCCGAAACTCAACTTCCTAGACGTCAGATCTTCAAAAGCCCCATTACCCGACCAGTTTTGTATTTCCCCATCTGCCACTGGTCAAAGCGAATTCACATAGCAAAAAGTTAAACGACTGTGAATTTTCTCCCAGAATTTGGAGCAGCATCCGCCTCATTTGCACAGAATGGTTTTATCTGTATCTGGGACAGAAACACCCATTCCGCGCATTTTTCTTTGTGTATCATTAAAAAAGAAACTCGAGCAAAAAAATGAACGCAAACAAAAAATGATTCTCACGAAGAAACAGCCATTCTCCTCAAAAAAGAAAAAAGAAAAAAATGGAAGCCGCACAAAATTCGGGTCGTGTTTTAGCGACGAGAGCGCTAAAACTAATAAATATGCGATCCAGATGTTTGACTACTGGTACTGAGCATTGGATTCCTTCTCCAATTAAAAATGTCTCCTTGTCCTTATTGCAATTGCAAAGACCCTTGACCCATAACTAACCTCATTTGAGACGCAGAGGTGGTTTTTGTTTTTTTTTTAGGTATATAATAGAACACTCGCCCGATCGTCTACTATGCAAGTTCACTGACATCTCTCTTTGCCAGATCATAAGAAACAAGATGGACGCATATTAAGTATGCGGAACACGCAATTCAATGGAACGTAATCCACCGAGAATAATGTTCTTCTGGGTTTCGTGTGAAAATGAAAGGTACCTACTCTTTCCCACTGTAAAGTGTTTTACGATCTGAGAGGAATGTTAAATGTCAGAGCGGGGCAGAGCAGGCAAGTGTTTTGGAATCGTTGGGGCGGTGATTTAGTTCAGCAAAATAAGCTACCTCGGAGAAGATTGATTTTACTACCTTCCATTGGGGAAGCGGAATAAAATCGTTTAATTTATAGAAAGCGATTCTGCGGAAAGTGGGAAATACATAAAAAATTAGAATTTGTGTGCGCGCTAATAAATGGCAGCCAATTGACGCCATGGGGTAAGTGAAAGTACGACAAGGTGTTGGTCTGGATTTTGTTGCTCGTTTTATTATGACATCACAACGGAAATGGTTTTATATGATTGATCAGTGACTTGAACTTGCGTTTGGGGTTGTTTGCTACTAAATTACGACTATGGAATTAAAAATAAGTAAGTACGACGGCGGAGACCGTCCCTTAAAGCGTACCTTTTCAGACGACTGTCGGCAGACCTCCAAAACTAGCAACTAAGTGCAAAAAATTCGAGTTTGACAGGTGAGTCGAGTTTGAGAGGTGAGTCGAGTTTGAGAGCTGAGTCGAGTTTGAGAGCTGAGTCGATTTCTGTCTTCGCAAGGCGTCATTAAAAATGACAGAAAGAAATGGCCAGAAAAATAATTTACAAAATTTCAAGGTGATCTGTCAAGAGCAAACAAGTAGGCGAATGCCTTCTTTAAGACGAATTCATCGAGAATGTGGTAGAAAATAGTTTAAAATAGAAAGAAATATAAGGATAAGGTGACCTTTGCAATTCTTATTCAACTCATTGTCCCCTGTTTACGTTTTCGAAGTAAGTTCCACACCGAGAAACGAGATTAGTGCATTTGCCATCTCACTCTTACTTGGAATACATTGTGACATCTGACAGGCGAAGAAAACTGCGATTTTTCTTATTTGCATATTGTTTTCCATTTCGCATAAGCTTCAACTAGATTTATGCCTCTTTCGCTTTGCCTTTCGCATTTGGAAAAAATGAGAGGGATTCTTGATGGGACTCGCCGATGAACTTGCCCGCGAACGAGGGGAACTGAAAGCGAAAGAAAAGCGAATCGCATGGTCTGGCGGGTGGGATTGTTTTCAGGGAAAATTATTCAGCTATTGGGGGCGTTACGACTTCGCCCATGGAATCACCGTTCGACATAGGTGGGGGTTTAATTCTGTCAGTCAAAACTGTCCCCGTGTGAGATAGCGTTTCTTCTTGGGTAATTGGCTTTAAACATCATTTTGAGGGCACAAACATGCTTTCCCCACTGTGCTAATGGGATTTTAAAATTTATTGGGGTTTCCAGCCAAACAAACATACTTTAACAACATTCTCGTCGAGGCAGTTGCAATTTTTCCATTCCATTCCTAACTGACTAAGCAAGTTCCAACTTTGGTCAAAGTCCTTTATTTGCCTTCAACAAGTCTGGTTGCCTTTTAAAAGCTCTATTAGATCTGATATCTATCGAAAGTCAAACAAGCATGGGTTTTTCAGTATGTTCCTAGCTTTTTTTGAAAGATTTTGGATTAAGGGGGCGTGGCACTTCTCATACAACAAACTTGAAAGTATAAACAAAAATAAACAAAAATCCTACATCTGGCTTCTGATGCAGCAATGAATGTGGGACCTGGATGTATATTTTCCAAGGCACTTAGCAAAATGTGGGCGAAATTGGAAAAGGGGCGTGGCACCTCAAATTTACTAAAATAACATTTAAAGCCCTATTTTACGAAATTTGGTATATCTATGTATATATCGTGTAGAAAAAGGTTTGAAAAAAATGGAAAGAGGCGTGGCACCCTTCATACATGAAAGTCCATTAAATTTCTACACGAAATGTGGTAGCTCCGTCTGCAGTTGTAGATCTTATTAGAACGACAAAGTAATTGTTCGGCATGATTGCACTGCCAAGCGCTTTAAAAAGGCCTCCGCCGAAAATTTTGCCAGAGTTCTGTTGCAGTCAGTTTGTCAGTCTTCAAGACAGCTCGGCTGTTGAGCAGATTTTTGTAATTCAGTGACCATTATTGTTTTTTAAAAAGGAGATCACCCTATTGGAAGATGCTCTTATTTCTGCAAATGGCCGCCAATGTCAAATCTGTTTGGCCACCAACCTTGAAGAGTATGGGACCACACGAGACGTTGCCAAGAGTGGCCGGCCTCGGAGCGCCCGTTGTGCCTCGAATATAACCGCTGTTGACGAGGATGTCGAGCTGTCGCCGGAAACATCGACCAGACGCCGTGCCTCGCAATTAGCCATCACCCGGTCGTTCCCAAGTCGAATTTTGGTCAAAGACTTGCGCATGTTCCCGTACAAAGTCCAGTCCGTGCGTCAGCTGCTGCCTGTCGACCGCCAAACGCGTGTAACCTACGCCCAAGCCATCCTCAATCTCGAGGACGAAGTGGACGATGAGCGATGAGGCTCATTTCCACCTCAGCGGGTACGTGAACAAGCAAAACTATCGCTTCTGGGGCACCGAAAATCCGCGAGTAATGCACGAGGAGCCATTACACCGGCTCAAAGTTACTGCATGGTGCGCTGTTCATGGGAGGAGGAGTCATGGGGCCATTTTTTTTTCGAGAACGCCGCTGGTCAAACGACAACAGTAGACGGTGCGCGCTATAGGGCCATGTTAGCCCAGATTTTTCTGCCGCAATTGGACGAATTAGGACTGGAGGACATGTGGTTCCAAACTGGACGGAGCTACGGAGCACACACTGCGTGAGCCACAACCGATCTTCTGAAGGCAGCGTTCCCGGGTCGCCTCATCTCTCGTTTTGGCGATTTGCCCGATTTAACCGTTCCAGAGTTTTTTTGTGGGGTTTTTTTAATTCCCGTGTTTACGTGAACAAGCCCGAGACCCTAGAAGCCCTCAAGGACAACATTCGACACGAGTGCGAGAATTTTCGCCCGAAGTTCTCGCCGAAGTGATGAAAAATGCCATAAAACGAGCCCGTATGGCAATCAATTGTGACGGCGCCCATTTGGCCGATATCATCTCCTCCAATAAAATTCTAAAGGTTCAAATAAACATAATCAAAAAACAGATTCGAAGTTTTTCATAAAAAAAAAAAAATTAGAGCCAAACAACATCAGATGACTTCTTTTGGCCCACCTTGTACATCTGGCTGTCGTAAAAAACATTCGCGCTCCGTAATTTTAATTTAAAGTCCTTTAAAAGAAGAGAAGCCTTAGGGCATTGGCAGCTTTTGCGATTCCAAGCAAAGAATGCATTTGTGAAATATAAATGTTTGCCTTTGGACAAAAAGGAATCGCAAATCTTTTCCTTAGATCAGGCAAAGCAACTTGTCAACAATATTTGACAAATGACAGTTCCCAAATGGAAAGGGACCTATCCCTAGTTCGAAGACTTGAATTTTATTTGCAATTTTCGTAAACCACGACTAATCGCCCTCTTCAAAGATTGCGTGGCAATTCGTCGTTTCTTTTAATAGGGCAGATAAATCAGAGGTTCACAGAAAGCGCAAAAAAAATCCTCAAGATGTAATTTATGTCCGAAACCCCTTCGCTCAGTAGTAAAACACACAGGTCCAACTTTACTTTTTGATTGAAATTTCTTCTAAAAGGACTGCCGCCGATTAATAAATTCAATGACGATTCGAAATTCCCCCTCAATACGTTTTTAATGTACCCAAACCGATGTCGATTAAGCAACGTCTACACTACTGGCACTTACAGCACCCTTTGACGTTTTGCCAACAACCTGACAATTGCCATTGCCAGATTGTGTCTTTTTTACAAAGTAGTCCCGTGCATAAGGGAACGGCAAATTTTTTGACCGTGTGTACGGCGGAGATGTCACTAAAAAGAGCGTTGCCAAAACCATTTAACTCACGACAGCCAGTGAATTCTTCCCACAGCATCTGCCGCTGTCTCACCACCATTTGCCACCTTGGCCTATCCCGAAATGCGGTAAAAATACACTCTTGCCTTGCGTTGCACTAAATGCACATCACTCTACGCATACACGCACACTTTCAAGTTGATTGCACTCTCGGAAGGACGTTTACAAGTGGGAATCATGCAGCACCGCAAATGTAATCGCGTCTGCGACATGCCATCCACTAAAAATAAACACACACCCGAAAGTTATTTTGAACTGTGTTCGTCTAAAAATACGAAAGAACAAAATTCGAATACCTCGTGCAAATGTCAACATTTGCCAGCAACTGTTTATTTAGAATTTGCAAAAGAAAATATCCAAAGAAACAAATTCCGCTGTCGAAACTGACTGAATTGTGATTTTCGTTTTCTGCTTTTATTTTATTTTTTTATGTAACAAAACGATTTGGCACAAATTCGGGGAACGTTCGTAACGTAATAATTCGACGGCGTCGTGTAAACAACTGAACTCTGAAAACAACTAGTGAAACGAAATTCCTTTCGATACTCGTACGAGTACACATGATGAAATTTTGATCCTGATCAATAGGTGGGACCTGGGAACGGAAACACCTGCGAAGGTTCCCGAGTGAATGCTCCCCAGTAAAGTGCGTGTCGGGCGGTATTAGCAGCGGCTTGTTGACATTTTAAAGTAATTCGAGCGCGCGATTACAATGGCATGTCGGTGCAGCAGAATAATTGCCAACATGGGGCGTTAGACAGTCCGGCGCGACGGCTTTTTCCTCTCACTCTCTCCCTCGCTTAAATTGCACTGCAGTCTTGCGGCGGACTAGCAGTCAGACACAAGAAGGTGGGTAAGAGGTGAGTAAGAGGTGAGTAACCTAAAAGGGGAGACCGACAGACCGGATATGGCGTCGGCAGACGATATCGCGCTGGCGATATACCATTAATTTGCATTTTATAATTAATCACAAGAAGACTACAAAACAGAGTTGTTGGGAAACGACGCCTTGCCATGCAATATCATCAGAGAGGGCGGATAGTCGTGTTTTACGAAAAATGCCAAACAATAAAACATTTAAGTGCTTCCGCCGATGCGATGGTGGCGAGTAGGCTCCCAACGTGCCGACGACGACGTCTCAGCCCAATCGTAAGATTGGTATCGGGTCACATATTATGTATGCAATTTTAAACGGTCGCATGGAGATTTAAAAGTTGCATGGCGCTTTTTCAGTCGGATATTGCGCCAAATAATTTGTTTTTGATTGGCGACAAGTGATGTCGTTCCCAGGGAGGGGTTTAATTTTTAACGATGGGAACGGTTATTCCATGATTGTCAAAGAAATTACTACACCATCGAGGGTATTACTTATTCAGAGGACAAACTTGAACTTGATTTCAGCCGCACGCGGTCTAGATTTGCTTTGGATGTGGTTTGGAAGTGTTCGGTTCAGGGATGGAGGAGTGTGACTAACCTGCGTCGATATGTATGAGAGGGGTGAGGAACTTTTGTGAAATCATTTGGATAAAAGTGTGGGGGAACAAAGAGACCAGTGATATTCACTTTACTTTCTAATTTATTAGAAACCAAACTCAACAGCAATCGAAGGCTGAATTTTAATGTCAAGTACAATACGGGATATTATAAAGGGTTTTCCAATGAGAGGTGTTATTGTGAATGACCCGCTATTTCGGTAGCTGTCACTTTTGAAGTTTTCATTCTTTGACATTTGACAAGTAGAAACTACGCCATTACTAAAAATGGGACGATACACGCTTCAACAACGCATTGCAATTATTAAAATTCACTACAAAAATGGTGAAAATCTTGCAGTCACTGTTCGCAAAACTGAAGCATTTTTTGGTCGTCGTGAAGCACCTTGTCGGACCGCAATACAGAAGTTGGTGGAAAAAATCGAGATATTGGGACAAGTTCGTGATGTGAAGAATAAAACCCGTGCACGTCGCTCAAGAACAACTGAGAATATTGCTGCTGTAGCCCAAGGTGTTGAAGAAAACAAAGGTTTGTTACTATGGAAATGAATCGCTTCCGACAAGATGTCGCTCTTTTGTTTACATGTTTCTATGGCAACGAACTTTTTTTTGAAAAAAAATCGCTTTTTTGTTTACGTTGCTATGACAATTTAAACTTGATGGCGGCCTGTGGTTCTTTGCTAGTCCGGTGTAAAACAGTAGCGCCTGTGTGTTTGGGAACATATTTTCTCGCAGAAGTATATGAAAATGACATTTCACTAGCAGTCCATATTTATTCGTTCCCGATTGATTTGAGTTTTAAATCATTTTTCTAACCTACACAGAAGCTGAACTACAGTGAATCCAAAGACAGATTTTATATAGCTTTGATCGTAACCGTAAGCCTTCTGGTAGGTGCACATCAGAAGCCTATAACCACAAATACCGTGAGCCGTTTTCTTGCGGTATATGAAAAAATATTTGACGTTTGAACGGATTCGAATGTGACCAATGACATGTAGAGTCTTGTTTAGTTAGACTCATACAGTAATTTAAAATATTACCTATTAGAAATACGCATTTGAGTTTATGTGGTTTTACTCACAAATTGTTGCCCCAAGTCGCACTTAAACTACACTTGATTATGGCTCTTCGGACTTACCTAAAAAGAAAAGAGAAAGAAAAATATGATTACTTATTGTATAGAGAAGCGCTAAAATATTTTGTATCTTATATAGTTTTTGAAACGTCAACTGCAACAATTTATAAAGTTTTTTCATTTAAAATTAATTTATACAGGGTTGCCCATCTAGTGGTTTCTTTTTAAATCATAGGTTATTTTGACACTGACAGATGTTTTCCGCTCGAAATATTGACAGAAAGTCAGTGTCATACCTCCACGTTGGGAAATATTGAAATGGAAATTATTTCCAAAGAAGTTTACGCCGAAATGAAGCATCCACCGCGCCTGCTGAACGCAAGTTTGTAAAAAAAGCTCGTGAGACTGTTATGCTACTGGACAACACTCATGGTCCTACGGTGCGTACAGACGAGAATGTGGTGCGGATTCTGGAGTGGCAGCATCATTGGACCATTTCCCTTCGAAAATAATACTGGGAAAACCTTTTGGTCAACGGTGGGCCCTACAGAGCCATGTTAACCGATTTTACTGAAATTGAAGACATGGATTTGGACAACCTCTGGTTCAAGCAGGATGGCGCTCCTGTCACATAGCACATGCCACAATCGATCTTTTGCGCACCAAATTCCCAAATCGTGTTATCAGCCATCTTGGCGATGTCAATTGGCCAGAGCTGCGATTTGACCTCTTTGGCATTTTTTGTGGGGAACCTTGAAGGGCCGATGTTATGCCAAAAATCCGGACACAATTCAAACACTTATAATGACAGTATCATCTAAGCAATCAGTGAGCTACAGCCCGAAACCATCAACAAGGTCATGGAAAATTGTAGTGACAGAATGCGCTACTGCGAAGCCAACCACTTGAACGACGTTGTGTCCCATAATTAGTGGGAATGTTTGCTCTTACTATAATAAAGCCATAATATATGGGAACAAAAATTTAATTTTGTTGATTTTTTTGCACTTTTAAAAAGAAACTTGTATTTGGACCACCCTGTATTTAAAATTAGAGAATATAATTGTTTGAGTCTTTTGATAAACAAAAAACAGGGCTAAGTCAACGTGCCATGGGAGACTAAATTGTTTTACTGTTCTTAATTATTTTTAAAATCTCTTAGGACTCTCCCAGTGGGTGTCTTACTCTTGAAAAACTTATAGGTCCAGGTCAAAAGTGAAACAACCAAGCTTTTGAAATATTACAAAGAAAATCGTTGCATGATATGATGGTAACTCCACAGAAGGTTTCAGTTTTTTTGCAAACAGTTGTAAAAGGGTTTAATTGTTCCAAATGTATAGGGTGGTCCAAAATGAATTATTAAATGTTGTTTTTGAATTACTTTCTAACTAATTAAAAAAAAATTATTTTGAGTGATAGAAATCTTTATTTGGACCTTTACAATTTTTTTCTGTTAAGTGGAAAAGAAGTAAAGTGGCTCCCGCCACTGTTGATGCACATTTATGCCCGTTTTCGAATTTTCTATGACTTTCCGCAAGATTTTCAGTGATAACTTTTCAAATTCCTGTCGAATATTCTCCTTAAGAGCTGCGATTGTCTGAGGCTTACTGGTATAAACCCGCGACTCAAAGAAAAAAGTCTGGGATGGTTAAATCGGGCGATCTTGCTGGACTTGCCAAATCGCCAAATCGGGAGATCAGGAAAAGCATCCTTCACAATATTCATTGTTTCTTCCACGCTTTTGCCGAATATAGCGCTACATTCCTTGTCTGCTTTTTATTGCAACTGTCTAGTTTACAAAAAGTATCAAATACGATTGACGTATGACGCCATTTCCAAAAATTATAGCATTTTCCGATAGGATGATTAGTTCCTTTCATTAATTGGACGCAAGAGCTTGAGACGGCGGATCACAATCACAACTTGTTACTCAATGGATCTGCTTTTAGGAGAGTACCTACTATTTATATGATTGGTTTCGTTCATCACAATCAGCTAAGATTCAAATGATGCGGGCGCCACGCAAAACTCTGTCTTCCAAAGCCTTACTGTTCCAAACAAGCTTTAACTATCTAAATGATTAATGATGGTCGTGCAAATTGTAAGTTGACGCGATAATACCCTACCTGTCATTTCAAAAACAAAAAAATTTCACTGGTATAGATCCAACCGACAAAAATAAATCGATCAGGGCGAAATTCCTCTCTAAAATATTAAGCGAAAAAACAGGAATCGCCTCAAGGAAAAAAACTACCAAAGAAATTCCCATCGGAATTTTCCTCATTTGTTTGCTATAAATGTACCCTACAAATAAGAAACGGAATAATTTATGGAGAATTATGGCCGTTTCGTAAATACCAACCTGGAATATAAGAACAAAGACACACGGGAGCATATAAACCCCGACTTAAAAGGCAAAGTTGAGCAAATCAATTAAGAGTCAATTATTAAGAGTTTTTGCGAAGATTGTACTAGATCAAGAGCACACCATTTAAATATTGAATAAATAAAAAATATAATAATTCCAGAATCACCATCTTGCGTTGATAGTTTGTTTAAACGTACAAGGATTGTGGTAACTTATAAGTTCTTGGACTTATCTTTCAAACTTCTTCTTTCGAAGTTCTGCAAAATTTTGTATTTCTATTTGTTGTGCTGTTTTTAATTGATTTAATCGAAATTTGTTATACCTACAGCTAATAAAACAAATGTAAATGAAATTTTTTGATTTAAAACAAATATTTGAGAGCAATCTGTCAAATAATGACAATTGGTAAGGTTTTCGAATATAATTTCGAATACACATAGTTTGCTAATAAAAAATATTCTATCAAATATGAGCTCAACTGACAACTAAACAAATATCGATTGACACCTGTCAATAATTTCGAACATCATTTCGAAACTTCTTCTTTCGAAGTTCTGCTTAATTTTGTTTTTCTGTTCGTTCTGCTGCTTTTAATTGATTAAATCGAGATTTGTTATACAGCTAACAAAACAATTATCGATTGACACCTGTCAATAATTTCGAAACTTCTTCTATCGAAGTTCTGCTAAATTTTGTTGTTTTGCGGTTTTCACTTGATTCTATTAATAAAATAAACGAAATTCTTTTAATAAAAATATATATTAGAGAGTAATCTGTCAAATAATGACAACTAAACAAATATCGATTGACATCTGTCAATAATTTCTAACTATATTTCGAAGTGAAGTGGAGATGCGTGGAAAATAATTTCCATTTGAGATTTATGGTAGGTGGAATGTTTCTTTATCCCAGAGTCACCGCGTATGGAGATTGGCAACAGCTGTCATGCGACAGTCATTCTTTTGGCATTTTGTGAAGAGATAAGCTTTGCCACAAATGAATTAAAATTTATCTAAAAGCCACGCGCATTACCTACGAAACAGACACAAGCTGTCAACAATTAATTTAGTCAACAAATTAAAATTATGCCATTACACATAATATTCCATTTCGCGTTTAGTGTGACTTCTGAAAGACGTTACTTACAGGTCGCGTTTCCCAATTAACACTTCAACCCGACTTATGATTGACCATTAAAATGAGAACCTCGAAAACAAACCCATTCCGAGTAGTTAAACCATTAAAATTATTATTTAACACTTTGCACTGTCTTTCCGGAAAAAAATGAAGATGCCAAATCTAGCTGAAAAAAAAACACACACACTAATCGATTTTATAATGACATCACGCTGGTGTGTGCTCATAATTTTGTTAATTTCCGCCGCAAGCGATAAATGACCTAACGGATATGCTCAGCTTTTGTGTTGTGTGCGTGGGGTTTCTCGCAACCAACATCAAGTTTGGCATTTCTTTCATTTCGAATTGTTAAAGTGACATAGAAAAAATGCAATTTACCCGTCATTGCCTTCAGACACTTCCATTGCGAGCAGCTCTACTTTTTTAATCCAGTTTGCCTAATCACTTGTGTATATTACGTATCACCAGTTAAGCACTTAAAACAGTAGAACACAATCCCGCACATGACAGCCACTGTCATCATCCGCTGCCCGACGCAATCCAAGCTAAACTAGAACAAACATTTAGAAATAGATTCAACTTAATGTGCGGTTGTCTTCGGTCTTGTTACTTGTTAGCTGTGGGTACTATCTCTCGGCGCTATTAGTTAGGTTTACGTATTTCGCTAGCATAACAAATCAAAGATCAAATGTTGCCATTTGTAGAGCAATCAGGGGGCAATCGAATAGAAATTTGTTTTCGCGATTTTTTTTTTGTCCGACACTTGCAAACGATAATAAACTCGATTGATTCAATTTGCCTGAGGTGAAATATCAAAAAAAAAAAAAAACAAAATTGCAACAATGTACCAGTGGCAGTTGCGTATCGATAGTTGGCGGTCGGAGTACTGAGCGAATTTTCGTTTGTTTCTGACACCAGACGAGAACACCGAGTGAGAGATATAGCATGGGATGATGTGGGCATTATTACGATGATGATCAGACACCACCATCTCCAGCGTCGCCAAGCTACATCACCCGCCACTTTCGGTTTGGATGGAAATAACTCCCCATCTGTGTAAGCAGATAGGCGAAACAATACAAATGAAGATGAGCTCGTACCTGCTACAGTGAGGGATAGAAAGATAGGATGACTTGAAAAGTGATAAAAACGCAGATCAAACAACAAAATCACAGAAAGAGGCTTCTTCATGGGCAATGACCTAAAATGTTTTCCTTAAAAATGACAGCATTTTGTAATAGATTTTGTCGAAAATAGAAAATATATGTAATTGGTACTTCTTTAATAAAAAACAAAATACCCTGTATGGCACAGGGATATATAAACTCACTTACTTAATACAAAACGGGCCCTCTTCCTGAGACTTCCATAGAAATTAAGAGGATTTCAAAAAGGTGATAGCTTTCGAACGAAGAAATTTACGCACGGCAACTCCAGTTAAGCGCTTTCGTATCTTCTCAATTCTACTTCATAAAATGGATTCCACATATTAACTACTGTTTTCGAGATTAGACCTGACAAAAGCATAAAATATACATTAACGAGTAAGCGGGTCAGAAAAGTCTTTAGAGCTTTGCAATATAAGCCCAAACATTGTACCAAAAAGTCGACATGATTACAGAAGTAAAATTTTCTGTCAAATATGACTTCTAGGTCTTTTTTTTAGAGTAGATTATACAAAATTAAACAAATAGTTGACCCTAGGAATAGGCTCTCACAACCATTAGCTTGGTGTGAGTTTTGATTTTTGTGACAATTGGAAGGGACCTACAATTTTATGCCGAGTCCGAACGGCTAATTGAGGAGCTCTTTCATGACAGTTGTACCTACACTTGGTCTCGGATTTTCGGCAGACGTTCACGAAAGGTGGCAGAGCAGTTAATGGACAGTGGGATATTTTCGATCATTTACGTTTATGAAATTGGGTAACGACAAAACGAGAGACTTTGACATTTAGAGACACTGAAGCGAAGTTTTATATAAAGACTCTTTCAAAATTATTCGGTCAAAGAATGCAATCATGCTCTGAGTATGTCGGAACGCTTTTCAATCATCGGCAGACACTTAAAATTGAAAAAAAAATTTAAAAACAAATCAGAAATATCATTGAAAAATAAAAGAAAAAGCAAATGGCCGATATGACTTTCCTGAGGGACTCCAGAGATACCTACTGAATGCGATCTATGAGAAAGAACGAATGCGCACTGTTCAAAGTCGGAAGGAAATCAAAACCCGCTCAGTTTGGAAATTAAAGTAAATATAATAGTGATTGACGTTTACGCTGTCAAAAGTTTTAACAAAATCAATTTCAAAGGCATTGAACACAGAGTGGAAGAAGATTGAAAGATTTGTAGAGGTAAATCTTCCCAGACACAAATGGGGAAAGATATATCGTTTTAAGAGGCATAATTTTTTTTTGTAGATATTTTTTTCCAATCATACCTTGAACATGGTCGAAATTTGGCTAATTGGACGTCAATTTGTTCCTCGAGACATTCGGCCTTACCAATAATCAACTTTAGTCTGGAAGTTTACGCAAAGACCCCACACTTTCCAAAATCCCTTTACCAATAAACAAATATAGTTGCCGGAATATCGCTAACTGTAGGGTTAAATGTTAATGTTCAGAAACCCATGTTTATCTGGGGCGTTAGCTAAATAAATCCTCCCGAAATGTCATTTTGCAGAGGAGTGTTGCCCAACCCTCCTAAATGATGGTATGGAATTTCGTAATAGGAGCAAATATACATACGCTGTTGTTCAGCCTGAACGTTTATAATTATAAACAAATTTAAGTAAATTGTAAATGTTTTCTGATTTTATTCGTTGGAATACAACAATGCAAGTGGTTTTAGCAAACACAAATTTGTAGAAATGTATGCACAAAATTGAAAAATACCTAATGCACTTTTGTTTTATTTCTAAACACTTACCCCCGTATTAATAAACAAAAATGTGCACAAGTAACTTAGCTAGTAGGCATCAGATAGCATACAAAAATTTGACATAACTGCTGAATAACGAGTTGATAACTTTTACGCAGCGTTTATTAATATTCGGGTTAAAATATGTACTTCGAATATTTTGATTAAAAGAAATGGTTAGTGCTTGAAGATCTCAAATATTAGTGTGGAAATGGTTGTTGTGAAAAGGTTGACTTTGCGGAAAATATAGATAGAAGAATTGTCAGCATTCAGCAAAATCCATGCGAAATAATAAATTTGGAAACTGCTGGAGGAATATCAGGTAGTATGTGCGACTTTAAGATAGGTATACAAAGTTCTTTATTACTTGGTGCGAATTCATCTAGGAAAAAAACATGACAGCTTTCGTGTAGAAGAATGTCCAAGGCTTTATATTTTTTTCCCGAATTAAGTAATAAAGCTATGCAATTTTTAAAAGATCAAATTGTATTTATTTTCACACCTCCATATACTTTTCCAAGTACTGTTTTGCAAACGAAAATGAATAGGCAGGTTAATATTTCTTTCGAAAATATTCACTTGCTTACGATCTAAATGTGATCTTTAGACTACCAATAAGTTTTGATTTGCATCATCAGCCAACGAATAAATCAAAGCATTCTAATAAACTGTGTTCCGTTTATTGAATAATTTAAAGGAGACCTTATTACGACACAAATTCACTCATAAATCAATCGTGAAGTATTAGAAAACAAAGGGAAGCGTACTATAAAAAAGTACCGAAAATTGTGTCCGATCGAACAATAGGGCATTACTGATTTGCATACGATATTTGACAGATCAGCGGATATTTTGTGCATTTCCTATTTTCTGTTTTGTTTTTTGCTTATAATAAGCTTCACAAAGCCTTTAAAAGAAATCTGTTGGCAAATTAAATTGCAATTTATATATTCCTTTTTTTAGAATAAAATCCTCGTTGTGAAATAAGCCATTGACCTGGTTTTTCACGAAAACAAATTATGAAATTTGAATTCTGCGATGACAAAAAATGTAATAGTTTCTAAGAAAGCAAATGTGGAGGTCTAATTGTTTATTGGTACTGTGTCACTAATGCTGTACATTTTTACTAAAGCTGGCAATCAGCTTATCGTCGACATTAGTGTTTGATTATTAGTAAGGCCGTTTAGGTATTGTGCAATCCCCTTTACATTCAATTTGAATTTTGCGCCACTTAATAGTACAGTGATGCCAACGGAAAAAAAGACAACAAGATGTGACAGCTGACAGTTCGGGATTAGTAAACATGGAGGGCTATACGAAAGAACAACCTTCATTATTTTTAAAATATTTCTCAACAATGCCATCTTCAGTGATGAAGCTCATTTTCAACTTGATGGCTTCGTTAATCGTCAAAATTGTCGCATTTGGGGTTCAGAAAACCCACGAGTAATTGTTGAGAAACGAATGCATCCACAACGAGTGACTGTTTGGTGGAGATTTTGGGCTAAAGCCATTATCGGACCATTCTTCTTCGAAAATGCGGCTGGTCAGGCAGTAAAACTTAATGGTGTTCGTTATCGTGACATGATAAGCCAGTTTTTAGTGCCTCAATTACAAGATATGGATGTGATCAACATGTGGTTTCAGAAAGACGTTGCCACATGCCATACAGCCAGATTCAATTACTGCATGAGTCATTTCCTAATCGTGTAATTGGCCATCCAGATCTTGCGATTTAACGCACTTTTGGACTTTTTTCTTTGGGGTTTTTTGAAGTCAAAAAAAAATAAAAAATAAAACCCACGACCACAAACGCCTTAAAAGAGGAAATTGGGAGGCGGATTAATGAAATTCAGCCACATTTATGCGAAACGGCCATAGAAAATTTTACGTACGTACTTGCCGGCAAAGCCGTGGCGGCCATTTTTCCGATGTGCTGTCCCATACATAACCCCAATCTGTATACTCTATGAATCAATAAAAAATTAAAGCTTTCTAATTAAAAATCTGTATTTTCTATCAAAATTACATTTTGCGTGAACTATGGGACACCCTTTATTTCCAAAACACCTCCTTGCCCTTACTGATTATGACATTTAAGACATGGTTCGCTCTCTTTTTTCTCTAACCTCCAACGAATTAGCTTGTGCTTTCCTTAGCTACTAAGATTAAAACTCTAACTGTCGTATTATTCACTCCGGGTGTAGCTCAGGTTTAAGTTAATTTTACACCCGTCCATTAATCCGCATTTTTTAAGCCCGACAATTTAAACCTGTATTCATATTATTCACTTAAAAACATGCATTAAACCCGCTGAATAAAGATGGATTTTTATTTTCTATTTCACTTCCAAATGTCAATATTATAAAACTGAGTTTTAAGCCGATTTAAAGTACTTAAATCCAATCGGATTAAACGCTGTCAAGTTAAAAAACTGATTTAATGCTCGGTTTAAACGACTAAATGTTATGGACTTGGGTTTAATTTTTGGGTTAAACTCACTTAAACCCGGGTGTAACCTTTAACCAGGAGTAAAGGGAGTGAATAATATGGCCGTACGAATTAAACTGCTTGTTTTATTCAAATGCATAAGAGTTCTTAATGAGCTCTTCCAAACATTAAATGACAGGATGCATTCGAAATGAGGTTTAATTTATTTGAATTCTGTCAGTGAGAAGAGAAATGGGAACTGAAAAGACTGTAGTGTCAATATACGGTGGAGAGAGATTCTGCTACAGAAAGAGAGAGAAACTCACAACAGATTTAGGCGACGCTTTTGTACTAGATTTTTTATATAGTGACAAGTGATAACGAGAATGGGTTAAGTGACATTTTTGAAAATTTTGATGTTTTTTTATCGAACTAAGGTGTTATGTGACAACTTAAATTTTGGTCTATTCGCCGATACTCTACTGTATATAGGAGTTGGATATGGTTAAAGGTGGTAAATGTGGACATTTTTGTCAGGTTTCATAGCGTAAAAAGTGCTAAAATAAAGGCGTCAAAGGCATTAATTTGTTAAAGAAATTACCACTTATTACAACATTTAATAAATGAAGTCACGTTGTCTACATAATATTTTCTTTATTTTCTTTTATTTCGTATTACCGAACTCCGACTGATGTTTTAGGGAGATTTATGGGCAAACAACTTTAAACGTTTTCTACTCGAAACTTTAAATTTGTCACTTAACACCTTCTCATTCAATGTAAATGCTTCAAGTGTCTAGGGGATTTGTTAAAGCTAGTAAACGTTGTTTCAATAGGGTGATTTTTTGTCAATAGCTATTTTTCTGTTCATTACATTTTTTTTAGTATATTTTTCAGTGTCAACTTGCAGTCTTTGACGTTTTCTTAACTTAAAAAATAAAGTCAATGTTCGACCTCAGTTGAGCAAAAAAATCAGTGTACAGTGACTGAAAAAATTGGAGCGATCAGGTGTGCACTATGCAGTGCAGTGCATCTTTCTCCAAACATTAGGTCTTGGCGCTAACGATAATAATTAGAACAACAGACTTAAGTTAGGTAAAAAGGAACGACTTTTGACTAAATTTGGCATTGACCAAGGTCCAAAATAAAGCCATTGACTGATACATGTGTCGAACACTTTATGTACAATGTACATTGGTAAACAAAATGTCTGTCAGTGGTAAACAAAATGTCTGTCTGCGAAGAATTTAAATTGTCATCGAGCGCCATCTTTAATTCATCGTGCTAGCGACCGGTATTTAGTAAACAAAATATTTTACAAATGGGAAAATAAAGGGATGGTCCTAACTAAACATCTAGTAAGTGCTTAAGTCGTTACCATCTAATTTCTGTTTTTGAAAAGCATAGAAAACGGAGGATCCACTAGGCTTTGACTTGGGAGTGCTTTAATTTCGAAGATCGAAGATCGAATTTGACACACTGAGTCAAATGGTAGTATTTGTTTTTTTTTTTTTTACAGCAACTGGAAAATAGAAGGACCACCTAGAAGCAGTATCTCATTCACAAAAAAAAATTTATTTGGTTTGAACTGTTGGCAATATTTTTAACAACTGTATGAACAGA
Organism: Cheilosia impressa; assembly: GCA_948293265.1. NCBI lineage: Eukaryota > Metazoa > Arthropoda > Insecta > Diptera > Syrphidae > Cheilosia > Cheilosia impressa. Next base: position 4,801,417 of record OX411882.1, read on the forward strand.
GTGTAGGTAGCTTTGAATCGTGGCGATAGGCGAACATTAAAAGTAAATTTAAATTCACATAAACGGTCTGTGTTGTCTGTGTGGGAACGAGAAAAACTTTGTGAACGAGTGGGAAGTAGGATCAGAATGACAGCCAAATAGAGTTGAAAGGCGGTCGCAACCACTAAAATACCGCTCATAACTTTGGTCAGACTAGCACTCAAGTAGAATGTGTCAATTCTGAAATGACGACGGCATTAAATTTCAAAAATATCGACTCTACAATGCAGTGTTCCCAGACCTTGAAGGCTATTTCCTCCTTTTTTTTTAACAGCGAAATTATTAGTTTTCCCCAGAATTAGAAAGAAACCCCTTTTTCTCCTAAGCAAACATTTGCACAGTTGCTTAGTGGTTAGTGTGTTGGACTACTAATCGAGGGGTCCCAGGTTCGAATTCCAACTTAAGGTTTTTTTTTCATTGCGCCACCTTTCGCGAACGTCTGACAAACACCCGAGAGCATAACTGTCATAAAAGAGCTTCTTAAATTGCCGTTTGGACTCGGCGCAAAATTGTAGATCCCTTCCATTCGTCCCAAAAATGAAAAACACACAAAACGAATGGCCTAGGGTCCTTGCGAACCTATTACGCCAATAATATAAATTTGCACTTATTTTCATATGAACCAATAAAGAAATAAAACCGGGTTTTTAACAAGCTAAAAAAAAGCATAAAACATAATTACGCGAAGCAAACACTCCCGTACCATCCTTTACTGGAACCATTTCGCCGCATTTTCAGGCCCCTATTTAAGAACCTCCCCTGAACGCAGAAATTTTCGTCATCCAGTAAGCTATAATCATATTCCTAAAATCCAAAATTTCAAGTCTGTAGGTCATTTAGTTCCGAAGTTAAGCGAAGGCAAATTTTCGCATTTATGACACTCACTCACTTACTCATTCATGATCATCAGAATAGAACTAGTACTTCGCATAAACTCAGAGAGCTGAAATTTGGTACAGAGTTAGGGTTTAATGGCCACATAAAGGGAAAACTATAAAAACTAGGATAATCGAAGATCTGGAGTACCTGGTGACCTTGATTAGAAAACACAAGAGCCCAACCAAACTATTAGAGATCGACACACCGCCTTTACAAATAATATTCAACTTGGTGGGCCGCTTCATTTGATGTCAAAAATCGAAGGTCTGAAGTATGCTGGTTTCAGCTGTATTAGAGATATGGTAATGCTCCCTTCTACTATTGGTACATAAAAAAATCGACTGTCATCAGTGAAATCCCACCAAAAACATTCTGTAAAAAACTAGCCAAGTCTCGATGGAGCTGCTTGTTTAATGTTTATCTCTAAAAAGTAATGAAATCTAGACAAAGTCGTGCCAAGTCTAAGGTTCCTTACTGCGATTTCTCTATTATTATATTTAGTTAATGTTGTGTGACTTGGCCGTTGAAGGGTACACAAGGGTACAAAACCAGGTGCTCCATACCACCATTGCACAAATCTGTCGCCAGTACCGCTACCCATTGACGATGGAAAATTGCCACTTGGAAAACGTTGATGTTCAACGGCCAAGTCACAAAACATTAACTAAATATAATAATAGAGAAATCGCAGTAAGGAACCTTAGACTTGGCACGACTTTGTCTAGATTTCATTACTTTTTAGAGATAAACAAGCAGCTCCATCGAGACTTGGCTATTTTTTTACAGAATGTTTTTGATGGGTTTCCTTTTCTAAAAGACAAAATGCACTCAGATCAAAAATTCTTACGTAGACGTTAGATGGGCTGATTTTTTTTCATGTTTTAAACATGAATACTAATTTTTTGCAATTTTTTCTAATGAAAATAAATTTTAATTTAATTTTTAAAATGATTTTTGACTTTCTTCCTCTTTTTTAAGATTGTCCTTCGTTTTCCCCTTTTTCATTCAAAAAGCGCCAAAATTGACGCTACTTTCCTCAATCTGGTATCACTGCAGCATTAAACCTTATTTTCCCTGTCACTGCTTTAGTCTCTGTCACTTGAAGAACTGGACAATTGGAAACGACTAAAACATTGAGCGAAATTTAAGCAAAGTTGGGAGTAGGGAGTACATTGCTGCACCAACCGGGAATCCTTACCAAATCTAAACGATACCTAGTAAAATTGTATAAATATATATCGACTTTTAAAATTTTCTCAAAAGCACGCTAATCTCGTACAAAACATAAGAACAGAGCTAAATGAATACCTCTTTAAAAAATATTTGCTTTCGAATAAGGACTGTTTGAGATATAATTGGCCACATCCACAAAATATGCTCGAAAGAGATGGTAAAAAATCAAAACTCAGTTGGTGGCACACTTCTGAGCCTCACTGTATTCCGTTTCCATTCCAAACGTGAGCCTCTACATCGTTTGCCTGCTCTGAATTCTAATTTCCTCTTTCAATTCCACTGTCGTACTCGTACATGTGTGTCTCTGTTTCTCTCCCTCTCGTTTAATCTTTCTGTGGTTGAGGCAAATGCGGATAATTCGAATCGAATTCGAAACCAGAAACCATCCATCAATTAGCCCGAACATATTCCCACTCTCCCGCTTTGATCTTTTGTTGTACTACACAAACACAAGTACAAAAACATGTGCTAAACAGATAATTAATCTAATAGTTGGCGGATGGAGAATAAATGTTTATCAAACATAAAATTTTATTTTCTTCAACAACAACGAACGAAAATAAAATTCGCCACCGCCGAAAGAAGACAGATAAGACTCTGCCCCGTCTTTGTACTTTTGCAAAGCTTCGAGTGTGGGTACGGCAAGGTGAACAAGCGATTGTTTATTCCTCTGGTTGGTGTTTAAGATTTATTGCTATTTTTTTTGTTGTTTGAATTTACCAAATGTACATAGCATGCATATGATTTCAGCGAGCACATGGCGCAGACCGGTCTCAGGCTCTGTAGATTTTTTTTGCCTGTTTTTGACATTTATTGCTGCGCTTGTGTGTTTGCCTGATCGTGCTTTGCATTTTTTGATTGGGGAAGGGGATGGGGATGGGGATACTTTTTAAATATGCGTGGATTAAGCGCGTATATACATGGGTGGTTGTGTGTATGTGAACAAAAGTATTATCAACGGGAGCAGAATACCAGAACAGTGTCACTTCAATTAATTGTTAATGTGAAACGTGATATTGATACATTGTTGCCTGCCTGCGTGCCTGCCGGGCGAATGGGTGCGAGTTTAAGGACACACTGTTCGTTGTGTAACAATGTTACCTTCTTACGGAGGAGTTGCGCAAGGTATTGTATTTACGGTTGGCTATTTTTTTTGGTTATTTCGAAATGAGTGGACCTAGATAGTCAATTGTTTGGAGAGAATTACTTTCGTGACATTGAATTCATTTGGATTTATGTGAGCTTGTTATAAGTGAACACAGAGAAGGTTGTTTTGGTGTTCAAATGAGTGCAATCGGTCAGTCAATTGTATACGACTACATCCATTTGACAGCTTTGACAAATTCCCATTAATTTGACAGAAATATAATTTTCTAATTAGTGTAGATGAGGAAGTTTTAAAATTCACACCGGAGGTCAATTTTGAAATTTGTGCAGTAATTTCGTTCAGAACACCTACACAAGTGATAATTTGACAGCTAGCGCAGCGAAATTGATTTAATTTGACAGCCTAATTGTATTCACATTTAACTACTGTAGAGAAGTGGGAAAAGGTGTTGGAATTAGAGAACACTTTGCAAAATTGCAGTAATTATGCTAAAATTCAAACTTACACAACATATAAAACTGACATGCCAACAAAATAATGACATTAATTTCAGAAATACAGTAGTAACCGTTTAAAGCGAACCCGGTTAAAGCGAACTTTCGCATATAACGAACCCATTCTGCGCGTAAAATAAAAAAAATGTCCGGTTATCACGAACAAAAAATCTGTCGCTTTACATTGTCATCTAGATTTTCCCAACTTTTCGGGACTTCCCCGAAAACTGTATAGCTGCGTACGAACCAACATTCTCAGACGTCAAAATTTTGTCCTTCACTTATAACGAACTTCGTTTATAACGAACCAATTAGGTCAGTCCCTTATAAGCGGACACTACTGTAGTAGGTAGGTACTGTCAATGCAGTAGTAAAACAAAAGCATTCTGATTGTGGCCCGTCCGCCATTTTTCCATCATAACTCAGTTTCACGCTTTGGGGTTGGCGTTTTATGAAGGACGGAGTTGTAATAGAGCAGATAGTGAATGGCAGATGGCAGCCATTTTTAACAATACTTAAGCAAATAATGATATTCAAAACAACCACTTAGGATTGGAAAACAATGGTTTTGTGAAGTTGAATACCTTTTGAATATTTTGACGTGCGCCTTAAGTTAGACTTAATTTTTGTATTTGTAACAGTTGTTTAAGACACAATCTAGAATGAATTTGTTGGGCAAGAATGCTGAGCTACCACAGAAAACTTCTTTGTTGTGACAGCGACTATTGTCCTATGGATTACACAACCGACGACACTATTTCTGAACGCAACAGATGAAAGGAGAAAAAGAAAGGCTTTAATTGGAACTCATTATAGGATGATAAAGAAAAACCGTGTGAGTCTGGCAAAACCACCCGTCCCCGATTAACAACACTGAGCCCGCTTAATTTTTATGTATTCATTTCGATTGGCGCCATCGCATTTTTAATTTTGACACTTAGGGGATTGCGGTTGTCATTCAAGGAGAAGTAATTTTACCTGCACATCTGTGGAAAAAAAAGTATGCCTCTCCAAAGACACATGCACCTGCACGCAGAATATTCCTGTATGTCTCTCGAGAGCAATGACAATTATTCGCAATGACAGATGCACAGTGATTCTTGAGACTTGCTTGAGTGTCTAACTGTCGACTGTTTTATTGGCTGTGTACACAATGAATAGTTCCAAACAATTTTAACTCGCTCGATTAGAAGAAGTTTTCATTGACAGCATTGGATGCAATGCCCCTCCTGTCTGTAGATTTATTTATCACAACATTTATGACAGCACAATAATTGATCTCCCTGTCATCTTCGAGATAGTTCAGGCACATCTTTGCGGTACCAAAAACAGGTGACAGTTCTCAAATTGACAGATAGCTTATCGATGCAGCGAAAGATGTCAATTATGGATACCAAGTCAACAAATATTTGGGAATAATTTGCATTTGGTTTGGTTTGTGTTTGACTCAGTTCTAAAAATGTCTCATCCCTACCAAAGTACTACAGCTGTCATAGAAAAGCTTGCCAGTTCAATCGTTATTATGTCGCGTTCCCTTCCATTCATATCATTATGTAAACCTCGGTAACAAGAGTCGACTACATAATGTAGATCTAGGGTCCATTATATAAATATGACAGAGATTTTTCACCAGTTCCGCCATTTTGTATAAATGATCTTAACGGACTTAAGTTCATAATTTGCACTTTTTCACAAGCAAAACATTCAAAGCAGTCAACTCTCTCATTCAATGACTCTCTCTTTCTTTATGACAAAGTTAATACAGAAAATCCTGCTAGAGGGCGTGCAAATGACTAGAAAGATTAAGGCCTAAGCACTACACTAATGCTGACGTCACACTTAATGTGTCATAAGTTATTTTCTCCCAAACGCATATTTTATTTGCAAGTTTGGGGCATTTAATAAAAAACAAATCTCTTTCAGACGGGTTACTTGTTTACACAATGAAAAATGTAAACTCCCCAACAACTGACTCAGGATTTGTGGCAACTTCCTCTGCAGGGCACAACCCTTCTTATAAGCCAACCGACGTCTTTGCTCAAGTCAAATTTGTATATAATTTCCGGTTCCAAGTCTATCCCTTCCTTTGCATGCGAATACGTCCAGATTTCAAATGCAAACGTGCATGCATTTCCTAAAGTCCGCATGGGAGGGCGCACGCTCTTCCAACGCCTAGCCCGAGGAAAGATTTACAACTCCACTCCTTTAATGTTGCAATGGCGTGTGCGTTGCTAAATCCAATGGTAATCCTTCTTTCACAGAAGACCACAACGAAGTCTAAGGCAATTTCTCAAACGTTATCCTGATGGCAGATAATTGTCTTCCATTAGATTTATCATGTTCCTATTTTTACCGTGCGCAAGCAAATATTCGAAAGGAAAGGCAGCCCTGAAGGGCGTCGAGAGGAAACAGTTTATTTTTGGAAAACTATCGATTTGTTTGTGTAAAGAATATGATGAGAAAATATTTTTATTCTCTTGTGGGAGGAATTCAAGTGGAAGGACATTGTTGCCACACATGAAGAATGAGCAGGGCGGACACAAATAGAATCATATTTACTTCTTCTGTGACAGTTACCACCAGATTTCTGGATCGGGAGTGTTGGTTGTGTTGGCGATGCAATTAAATTCAATGTCGACCGAGTTGAAATGTGCCAAGGTTAGAGGAGATAAGAAACATACTTGTATGCTGGGGATTTGCCGTCATTTCGCTTAGAAATAGCTTTGATAACGCACAGCTGATAAATAAATATTGGGGCAATACAAATAAATAACAACAATAAAAATGAACACAACGCCGTCTGCACAAATACATGAAGCGGACTATATTGGTTTATTTTGAGTGATGCTTGTCAGACCACTGACAGGTTAATTTTCGAATGTCCGCATCAAGTTGGAATAGTGGACGCAGCAGAAAATACGGCAGGTATTTATTTCCCAGACGAAGTGATTGTAATTGAGTTTGAATCGGTGCAGTGCAGTTATTTGAGATGAAGAACAAAGCGTTCCCATCAAAAAGAAAGCAAGCCGGACTTGAATTATGAAATTAGTTTGATTTCTAACGAGTATCGGCCATGATTTGTTTATTTTTTAGGGGATTATCAAGAGTAAATAGATCGAAATTCATTAGGGTTTCGTAAATATACAAAAGTGTCTGCTCAAGATGTACGAATCAAGTGTACACAAGTAATATAACGAGAACCAAATAACTCGATATTTCCAGCAATCTTCTTACAAATAAAAATATTAAGGCGATTACAAATACGTGTAAGTCATAAGTAAATGATAACTTATACTATTTGCTACCTAAAGCATCAACGAATAATTACTCGATACTTCCAACACTTATCACTTAAATGGCTGCTAAGACGTTTAAATGGTTTAAGTACAAGAGAAAAGTTTAGTATTTTCCACTGAAAGAACCATAAAGTACTAACTCGATAGTCCTACAGAAGTTATTGCAAAAATTAATATGAACAAATGAACTGAAACCATCATCAAATCACTACGAAAGAATATATCACTTCAGTGACTGTTAAGACGGACAAATAACTGCAGTAAAAACTAAAGATAAGTTAAGTATTTGCTACTGAAATAACCATCGAGTACTAACTCGATAGTACGTATAAATGAAGGGACTGTTAAAACTGGTATATGTACTGCAACTATCATTAAAGCAGTAACTCAATACTTTGAGCAATACGAAGTTTTTTCACTTGATTGACTGTTAAGATGTTCAAAGAGTGCATATGTGAAATTCAATATTTGACAGCGAAATTAGCAACACGTACCTATCGTTAGTTTAAACAATAAAATATCATTTATCTCACCGTTCCGACTAAAGTATACAGACAAAAAAGTGATATTCAGTATTTACTAACGAAACCACAAATAAGAACCTCCTCACTCGATACTTTTAACATCCATTTTTAAAAAAATATCACGAATACTTAACCTTTATGAATGTGAAAATGGTATACTTTGCAAGGTACAATCAGTCACCTACAGAACTAATGAACGAATAATAACTCGTTACTTTAATTCAATTAAAAAATATCCCTTTAAGCATTCGCTTTCAAAAAAAAAATTTCACTTACTTATTAAAATGTACAAAAGGCGCACACGCTGATAAGACTCAGCTACAAAAACCTTCAACGAGTATGTAATCACCTAGATGCTGCAAGCAGTGTTCTGGAAAATACAGGCCATCAAGTGTCGTTATTCAATTGTGGGAAGATAGAAACTTTCACAATGTAACTACAGAAAAAATGCATCCTTTCTCCATTAACCGAATGGCATACATAACCCTTCCAAGACACAAAACTAAACCTAATAAAGAAAAAATCTTTAGTGAATTGGGCAACAAAGATCAAGTTCTAGTTATAATTCTATGTGCTTACTTTTGGTTTCCTTTTCTTTAGTGGCCACTCGATACTTAAAAAATGCTTCTTAAATATAAAGGAATATAAATATCACTACTAAAAGTAACGAGTATTTACTCGTTTAAGTACATTTCTACTGAAATAGGCCATGAGTGGGATAAGGTTACTGTTCAAAAGGACCTGTCTCCATAGGCGGATCGCAAAAGGCCGATATTTATGTTCAACAGTCCTGCGATTAGCAAAACGATATTTGCCTTAAAAAAGACGTCAAGAGATCAGTTCTTCAGCTGTCCTCCTTCTGCTTCTACTCTGTTTGTAGTGCAACCTACAGGATACTTGCTTATTAATAAGCAACAAAAACAATCAATTAGATAAGAGACTCGTTAACTATGTTCCATAGCAAGTACACAAGATAACAACAACTGTTGACACTGACATCGCTGTGTATTCGCAGGTGTATGTTATATACGTGTCCATTTTTAGATTCATTCATGTAGAAAAGAAATGGACAATAAAACAAAACACTTTTCTCTTATCAACGTTGGCAATATTATCCGAAAGTCTCTCCTACATTTTTATGGAGAGCATGGGTAAAGTGACAGTCTAGCTAACAAGTGCACAAAGACATGAAATATAGAAGCAACTTAACAAATACTACTGAACAATGTAACATGTAACATGTAACGTAACAAATTTAGCGTCAAACAAATTGCATTGTTTTATTAAGAAGTGTAAACATATTAAGCTGTCACATGTTCTTAGAGGAGCTGTCAACAATGCTCGCCACGAACAAAACAATTTCGTATCATATAAACTTCATGTGAACTTCAGTTCGTTAATTTTTGAAAAAAGCCTTGTGTTAACATAATTTTCATCGTCTAATTGTCTGACACTTTCGTGGTGACGTAAATGTCAAAAAGTGATGCTGCTCTAGGAGATAGGTAACAAACTAGCAGGTTGGCTTATCATTTTGTTTACTCGGGGCTTACGTTAGTGTTGAACAAGGCAGTCTGTAAACGAAATGTCATTGGCTACTTGTCCGTCACTATTAACTGTCAAAAAATGATCCCGCTCTGGGAAATAGGCAACAAACTATCACGTTGGCTTACCATTTTGTTTACTCGGGGCTTACGTTAGTGTTGAACAAGGCAGTCTGTAAACGAAATGTCATTGGCTACTTGTCCGTCACTATTAACTGTCAAAAAATGATCCCGCTCTGGGAAATAGGCAACAAACTATCACGTTGGCTTACCATTTTGTTTACTCGGGGCTTACGTTAGTGTTGAACAAGGCAGTCTGTAAACGAAATGTCATTGGCTACTTGTCCGTCACTAATAACTGTCAAAAAATTATCCCGCTCTGGGCGATAGGCAGCAAACTATCACGTTGGCTTACCATTTTGTTACCGTTAGTGTTTACCAAGGCAGTCTGTAAACGAAATGTCATTTGCTAATATTGTCCGTCACTTTTAACTGTCAAAAAACGTTCCTACAGTAGACGAGAAGAAATCCCAACTCACCTCTCGAGCTTCGCCACCCTTCGCATACTGGTCGATCGTGATATCCGACTCTCGTCCTCCTCCTTCAAATCGCCCAGTTCCCTACGCGTTCGTGCACCACCGCCACCATTCAGCTCCTCCCCCTCGAAATCACTTTCGAAATGCATCTTCTCACTACCGCCGCTCGACGACGAACTCATCACGCTTCCACCATTAAGCGATGATGACTTTTTGATAAAACTCTTGCGGATGCTCTGAAAACTCTGACGCAGGAACGACTCCCGCTTCACACTGCCCGACGACGGCAGCGACTTGGGACGCTGCATACTCGCACCGTCACCCCGGCCACGAACACTCTTCTGCCGCAGCAGTGACTCGTCACAATCCGATTCCGGACCCGATTTCGATTTCACTTTCGACGACTTTTTCTTGTCGTACAACAACAACTGACACATCGCGTCGAGATCCGTCTCCTCGCCATGCTTCGCATTATACATCTTGTTGCGAATAGGCGCCTTTGACGTTTTGTCAATAAAACTGTACGACTTTATGAGATACAAGTTGCTCTTATTCTTCACCAGATCCAACTCGCTCTTGGACTTGGTCAGGCTGTCGGTACTGTGACTAGGCGGCAGCATTTTTCCTGTTGCACTTTTCACCGATGATCGCGCATCACTTTCGCTTCCCTTGCGCGCCATATTTACACTCACTTCTTACACTGGACACACGGTCGCTAATTTGACGCACGAACACGTATTTGCTGTCAGTTACAAAACTATCGAATTATCATCCGTAATACGCGCGCGTCTTCCGCCGATCGGTTCGAGCGGTAAACTGAATTCTAATTCTAATTCACATTTCCACTCGGTTCCACCGCCGACCGGGCCGATATGGGGCGGCCGTCGCGTCGCGCCGTTGCGTTATGTAATTTTGTCAGGCGAAAAAAATATTTTTATCTTGTCTGTTATTTATATATCGAGCACACTAATTACCGGCCTTTAGCCGCTACAGACAGACGCAACGAGAAGAAGATTTGCCTTCGAAGTGGTGCGTGTTCTTTTCTTTTTCGGAATTGGAACTGCAATTCGAAAGAGGTTTGTTGTTGTTGCGTTGAAACACCTGCGATACGCAACAATTCCAAAATTCTATTACCTATGAGTAATTAGTTGATAGTTGAGGCGGGGATATACCTCGCCTATGCGTTGGAGGGTAATCTGGCCTAGAGGAAAAACACCTGTGCGGCCAAAAAAATCATCAATTTGGCAAAGTTCAACAAATGATTTAAAATGCCACTACGTCGCATGTGACAGAGATATCTGCCAGAGATAGGCCGACGCACAAGTGTTTTTCGCCCGTCGTCGTCGTCGTCGTCAGGTGCTGGTATGACCTTCACTAGAAAATTGTTGGCTTATTTTCTACGCGTCGTCGGAATGGGTTTTGATTTTGACTGACTTAGAGAGAGAGAGAGAGAGAGAGAGAGAGAGAGAGGGAGAGTGATCGTCGAGTGTTGTTAGTTTTGAAGATACTCGTAAATTGCGGGAGTGCGTTGAGGATTAGCTGCATCCATGTTCAAGATGAGGTGGACAACGACTTTGAGGCATTTTAAATGATCTCCGAAGGTTTCCTAAGGCTTCAGTCAAAGACTGAGAAATATTCATCTTTAACGAGTGAGCCTATTCGGATGTACGACTTATTTTTACGCTTCTCTAGTAGCAGCTCAAGAATCATCAAGCCTCGACTTAGCTAGGACATATGGACCAGTAGAGACTGTTTTTTTAGAGGTACAGAGTGCTTTCTATCATCAAGCCTCGACTTAGCTAGGACATATGGACCAGTAGAGACTGTTTTTTTTAGAGGAACAGAGAGCTTTCCATCATCAAGTCTTTATTTAGCTACGACATATGGACCAGTAGAGACTGTTTTTTTAGAGGTACAGAGAGCTTTCTATCATCAAGTCTTTATTTAGCTACGACATATGGACAAGTAGAGGCTGTTTCTTTAAGAGGTACAGAAAGCCTCGACTTAGCTAGGACATATGGACAAGTAGAGACTGCTTTTTTAGAGGTACAGAGAGCTTTCCATCATCAAGTCTTTATTTAGCTACGACATATGGACAAGTAGAGGTTGTTTCTTTAAGAGGTACAGAAAGCCTCGACTTAGCTAGGACATATGGACCAGTAGAGACTGTTTTTTTAGAGGAACAGAGAGCTTTCCATCATCAAGTCTTTATTTAGCTACGACATATGGACAAGTGGAGGCTGTTTCTTTAAGAGGTACAGAAAGCTTTCTATCATCAAGCCTCGACTTAGCTAGGACATATGGACCAGTAGAGACTGTTTTTTTTAGAGGAACAGAGAGCTTTCCATCATCAAGTCTTTATTTAGCTACGACATATGGACCAGTAGAGACTGTTTTTTTAGAGGTACAGAGAGCTTTCTATCATCAAGTCTTTATTTAGCTACGACATATGGACAAGTAGAGGCTGTTTCTTTAAGAGGTACAGAAAGCCTCGACTTAGCTAGGACATATGGACAAGTAGAGACTGCTTTTTTAGAGGTACAGAGAGCTTTCCATCATCAAGTCTTTATTTAGCTACGACATATGGACAAGTAGAGGCTGCTTTTTTAGAGGTACAGAGAGCTTTCCATCATCAAGTCTTTATTTAGCTACGACATATGGACAAGTAGAGGCTGTTTCTTTAAGAGGTACAGAAAGCCTCGACTTAGCTAGGACATATGGACAAGTAGAGACTGCTTTTTTAGAGGTACAGAGAGCTTTCCATCATCAAGTCTTTATTTAGCTACGACATATGGACAAGTAGAGGTTGTTTCTTTAAGAGGTACAGAAAGCCTCGACTTAGCTAGGACATATGGACCAGTAGAGACTGTTTTTTTAGAGGTACAGAGAGCTTTCTATCATCAAGCCTCGACTTAGCTAGGACATATGGACCAGTAGAGACTGTTTTTTTTAGAGGAACAGAGAGCTTTCCATCATCAAGTCTTTATTTAGCTACGACATATGGACCAGTAGAGACTGTTTTTTTAGAGGTACAGAGAGCTTTCTATCATCAAGTCTTTATTTAGCTACGACATATGGACAAGTAGAGGCTGTTTCTTTAAGAGGTACAGAAAGCCTCGACTTAGCTAGGACATATGGACAAGTAGAGACTGCTTTTTTAGAGGTACAGAGAGCTTTCCATCATCAAGTCTTTATTTAGCTACGACATATGGACAAGTAGAGGTTGTTTCTTTAAGAGGTACAGAAAGCCTCGACTTAGCTAGGACATATGGACCAGTAGAGACTGTTTTTTTAGAGGTACAGAGAGCTTTCTATCATCAAGCCTCGACTTAGCTAGGACATATGGACCAGTAGAGACTGTTTTTTTAGAGGAACAGAGAGCTTTCCATCATCAAGTCTTTATTTAGCTACGACATATGGACAAGTGGAGGCTGTTTCTTTAAGAGGTACAGAAAGCTTTCTATCATCAAGCCTCGACTTAGCTAGGACATATGGACCAGTAGAGACTGTTTTTTTTAGAGGAACAGAGAGCTTTCCATCATCAAGTCTTTATTTAGCTACGACATATGGACAAGTAGAGGCTGTTTCTTTAAGAGGTACAGAAAGCCTCGACTTAGCTAGGACATATGGACAAGTAGAGACTGCTTTTTTAGAGGTACAGAGAGCTTTCCATCATCAAGTCTTTATTTAGCTACGACATATGGACAAGTAGAGGCTGCTTTTTTAGAGGTACAGAGAGCTTTCCATCATCAAGTCTTTATTTAGCTACGACATATGGACAAGTAGAGGCTGTTTCTTTAAGAGGTACAGAAAGCCTCGACTTAGCTAGGACATATGGACAAGTAGAGACTGCTTTTTTAGAGGTAGAGGTGGACAAGTAGAGGTTGTTTCTTTAAGAGGTACAGAAAGCCTCGACTTAGCTAGGACATATGGACCAGTAGAGACTGTTTTTTTAGAGGTACAGAGAGCTTTCTATCATCAAGCCTCGACTTAGCTAGGACATATGGACCAGTAGAGACTGTTTTTTTAGAGGAACAGAGAGCTTTCCATCATCAAGTCTTTATTTAGCTACGACATATGGACAAGTGGAGGCTGTTTCTTTAAGAGGTACAGAAAGCTTTCTATCATCAAGCCTCGACTTAGCTAGGACATATGGACCAGTAGAGACTGTTTTTTTTAGAGGAACAGAGAGCTTTCCATCATCAAGTCTTTATTTAGCTACGACATATGGACAAGTAGAGGCTGCTTTTTTAGAGGTACAGAGAGCTTTCCATCATCAAGTCTTTATTTAGCTACGACATATGGACAAGTAGAGGCTGTTTCTTTAAGAGGTACAGAAGGCTTCCTTTCATCAAGCCTCGACTTAGCTAGGACATATGGACCAGTAGAGACTGCTTTTTTAGAGGTACAGAGAGCTTTCCATCATCAAGTCTTTATTTAGCTACGACATATGGACAAGTAGAGGCTGTTTCTTTAAGAGGTACAGAAAGCCTCGTCTTAGCTAGGACATATAGACAAGTAGAGACTGTTTTTTTAGAGGTACAGAAAGCATCCTATCATCAAGCCTCGACTTAGCTAGGACATATGGACCAGTAGAGACTGTTTTTTTAGAGGAACAGAGAGCTTTCCATCATCAAGTCTTTATTTAGCTACAACATATGGACAAGTAGAGGCTGTTTCTTTAAGAGGTACAGAAAGCCTCGACTTAGCTAGGACATATGGACAAGCAGAGACTGTTTTTTTAGAGGTACAGAAAGCATCCTATCATCAAGCCTCGACTTAGCTAGGACATATGGACCAGTAGAGACTGCTTTTTAGAGGTACAGAAAGCTTCCTTTCATCAACCCTCGACTTAGCTGGGACATATGGACCAGTAGAGACTGCTTTTTTAGAGGTACAGAGAGCTTTCTATCATCAAGTCTTTATTTAGCTACGACATATGGACAAGTAGAGGTTGTTTCTTTAAGAGGTACCTACATAGCGCTTCTTATTGCAAAGATTATTTTATTTAGGTATAATCCTGCGGAAGAACGATTTCGTGTTTGACAAGTTGTTCTTTCATTCATAGATCTCGAAGAAATGGTCTGTTAACGAGCAACTCCGCATAAATAAAGTCGCCAAAAAGGCAGCCAATTGTCAAGTTTCCCTTAACCAATAGAAGAGCTATTTACCAACTTCTGGGGCCACCTACAATCTACGAGGGGTTTATTCGACCTAAACTGACCTCATTATTTGCTCAGGTGCACTAAAATCTACAGTCCTCCTACTAGAAGGCTCCCAAGTCCGATAAAACTAAACTTAAAGGTGTAAGGATTGTATACATATTGGCGCAACTCTTAACAGCCTTTAAAGGACTGCAAAAATTTGTGACTGTCGAAAAATGAATTTTTTAGAGGTTTATCAAGAAAAACAAATATCGTCGCACCACAACCGTGGCAGAAAACGAATCTATAAATAGATTTCTAATGTTTAAAAGTTGACCAACTCAGTTGCTTGATACACTGCACTGCACATGTAGTGTGCGACCGGCATTAGACTTATTTGGTTTACGTCTAATGTGGAACTTGGCATTCAATTTGATGAGCGATTTTTAACAATAAGATGGATTTTTTTTAGAATAAGATGGACGGTAGTTCCGTAGGATTAGCTTAAACAGCCCGGCGAAGCTATAGGTTTCCTGCTGCACCCAAAGTTTATGTTGAACATCTCGATGGCTCACTTAGGAAAGTCTACGACTAATGCAAGCCAGTTGTACATTTTCAAACCAGCAAAAGAAATGATTTACAGTCTTTAAATAAGAATATGGAATTCCGAGTAATTCACGGGAATTTTTCCTTGTATGGGGAAATTTCATTGCCAAAAGATTTAGATAATAAGAATGGGATACCGATTTTGATTCAACTGTAGGTAGCACCAATTGGCAGACCTTCTCTAAAGAATTACTGCCATATTTTCCCATTAAATGTGCCAGTGGTAATAGGTCGTGGGATTTTTCTTTCCTTTGTTGGCAAGTTTTGGAAATTAGCAAATTTGAAACAGCCTTGAAATTCATAGAAATTCGATTTAGGGCCAGTTCTAGAGGATATAAAACCCGGCAGTATTTGCGCAATTTACTGTTCCAGTGTTGAATGACCGTACAAAATCACCCTTTGGGGAAGGAAGTTTTGGTTTTAGTTGAAAATTTGACTATCAAATTTGAAACAAGTGACAAACGCGCAAAGTTTGTTCAGAACTAACGAGATTGAATGCTAAAAATGTGTAAAAACTGTCAAAGGCCAATCTTTATTAACCTGAGGAGGTCTCTTTCTCCACTCCCATCGGAGATAGTAATAGATCTAGTCATCAGTTATATCAAGGTCCCTAAAGTGCCTTTTCAAAGTCGTTACACTTTGTATTACCCTTAGGCTGTAGTAGACTTTTGTTAAAGGGTTTCAGTCTTCTTGGTGCGGTCACTCATTCACGCTGCTTCTTGCTCTTCTACGCAGACTTTTTCAGAGTATGATGTGAGTGATGGTAAGCCAGTTAAGACTTTTGCTTTATCCTTGCTCATTCATGGCATGGGTGATTGAAGGCTACGTTTCTTCTAACCAGAGTCGATACGCCTTTTGTTATAACTCACACTTCCAAAGCATTGTTGGAGGCTTTCACTACTCCAGCCTTGAAGTTGTTCGTTTGGTACGCCGCCAAATGTACCTGGGTCATTGAGAGATAACTCGCCTTCTAAGCTCTTGCCTCGTGATCTTGAACACAGAAGTGATTTTCTTGCGGGCAGCTAATTCCTGCATACTGTTCGACAGTTCAAGACGGAATGGAATTGAATTTCTATGAATAAAAAAGAGTTTTGCGCTGCTTGGCTATCTGCCAATATTTTGAGTCTTCACTTTCTGAGGTTGCGTCTAAAGCACAGAGTTCAATCAAAGACTTCAGCTTGGAAAGTCGTAGCTGTGTTTCCAAGGGGGCTGGGAGACACTGACAAAACACCAAGTTGACGTTTTTGAACGTCTACGAGGGATTCACCTACCCGGTCGAGAATGGACATTAAAGTCGACTTTTGAAGGACCTTCACATAAGACTTTCAGATACTTTGCACCTTCAAAGGCAGTTGACTTTTGAACGCATGAAATCAGTCATTTCAATCAAGGGGTTCGACATACTTTCCATGAACTTAGCACCTCCCTGTGATTTTAGTTTAAGGTTTTGGACAAAGTGCAGTTTTACCAACTGCCATCCCAAGTCAATTGTGTACTGGAGAAGGGTTTAAAGGTTCCTCGAAGACTCCATTTGGACAGTAGACTCGTGACTCTTCGAACTGATTTTTGATGAAGGATGAGTAATGATTGACATATCGATATTGACGGTCCTTTTTGGGACAAAGATCTCAATGTAACAAGCTCAATAGAATATCCTACATGTTCCAAGTATCTCTCCGATCCAGAGATCCAATCGCTGCCAGTGTGAACTAACCAGTTCAGGGCGGTCCCTGGAGGTCTTAAAATACACGACATAAAACCGACTCAATGCTAATTGAACTCGCCTTAATCTGCAACACTGCCGCTTCTAAATAAATGGCCATATTACTCGTATCACTAACCCTGAGCACATTTAGAGGGCGGTTTGTTTTCCATAAAATAATTATAACTGCAGTTTACACCCACTTTTCCCCGACTGAATGGAATTATCTGCGACACTGTGACGTCGAAATTTAATGTATTTAAAAATTCCTCTCTTATCACGAGAAAACAAAAAAACTAGGCCAACTTTTCATTGAGACAAAAACACAGATACGAGTATTCGCATTTGCATTCTTAAAACAAAAAAAAAATCTCTATGAAGCACACACACCAACGTTAGAAGAAAACACATTTCCCCCTACAGCTGAGTGTGCCGTCCCATTATTTAGAACCAAGCTAAAGTATTAATTTTCGTTTGAAAATGTAAACGTGACTGTAAAAACATTTCACATGATCGATGCGCTGCTCCTCTCTCTCTGTCCCCATTTCGCTGCTAATTGTCGCGAATAAAAATAGTCGACGAACGAAATTAAAAACCCGTGCATAAGGCACAAAAACAATTAATTTTAAATAATGTAAATATTTAAAAATAACAAACACATCAGTCTATAGATGGAACGTGCAAATTGCATAAAAAAATTGGGCAAACAAGAGAGCTGTGCCACGCACGATTTATCATCTAGGCAGAGCCTTGCGAAAATTCCTTTGACAAGTGTACGCTAAACACCCAAATGGCAATGATCTACAATGGCTTCGATTTGATTTGGATTTGTTGTTCTTTATTGAGTGACAAAATTTGGCTAATGCCCAGTTTCTAGCGAGTGAGAAAAAATTAAATTAGAATCATTATCTGGGCGATAAGGCTGCGAAGTGGAGGGTACTGCAGTAAAGTCTGCTATCTTTTGTTCTTACGCAGCTCAGAGGGTCGCGTGTATGCCTACTATTTTGGGTTTTATCAGTAAATGATGCAGCAGACAGAGAGAGAGAAAGAGTTTGTTACAAATGGAACCATTGCCATTTCGAACTGAACATATTCGCATAAAGCGAACTTTGTTGACGAAGTGAAAGACAGGTGGGAGTACCTGGTGACGGATCAGGACCACCTCACAGTGTTCCCAGACTTTGAAGACTGTTTTCCCCGTTTTTTTTATCAGCAAAGGCATAAGTTTTCCCCTAAATTTGAAAAACAAAATCCATTCTTTTGCCCTAAGTGAAATTTGCACTTGTTTCCATTTGAAAAAATTAGAAAAATTAACTGTTTTTATTTACAATCCTAAAATAAGCAAATAACAAAACAAATATTCATACTATACAATAATTTCCTTTTCTATAAGACAAAATATGAAACCGACTGAATGCATTTAGATGCACAAAAATTCTTACGTGGACGTTTGATGGGCTGATTTTTTTCTCATGTAAAGGGTTTTCCAATGAGACGTGTTATTGTGAATGACCCGCTATTTCGGTAGCTGTCACTTTTGAAGCTTTTATTCTTTGACATTTGACAAGCAGAAACTACGCCATTACTAAAAATAGAACGATACACGCTTCAACAACGCATTGAAATTATTACAATTCACTACAAAGATGGTGAAAATCTTGCAGTCACAGTTCGCAAAACTAAAGCGTTTTTTGATCGTCGTGAAGCACCTTGTCGGACCGCAATACAGAAATTGGTGAAAAAATTCGAGCTGTTGGGACAAGTTGGTGAATAAAACCCGTGCACGTCGCTCAAGAAAAACTGAGAATATTGCTGCTGTAGCCCAAAGTGTTGAAGAAAACCCAGGTTTGTCCATTCCTCGTCGTTCTTTGGAATTGGGCATTCCACAAACGTCATTACACCGTATTTTGCATAAAGACTTGGGTCTTAAGGCTTATAAAGTTCAGTTAACACAAGAACTCAAGCCGGCCGATCATCAACAACGATCAGCAACGAAACCATTGATCTTTTACGGGAAAAGTTTCCGGACCGTGTTATCTCTCGAAGAGGTGATCACAATTGGCCACCGAGATCTTGTGATTTAACACCTTGCGACTTCTTCCTTTGGGGCCACGTGAAAGATAAGGTCTACGCCAACAGCCCAGCGTCGATTCAAGACCTCAAAGATAAAATTCGTGAGGCTATCGAGGACATAGGGCAGCCACTTTGCGATTTGGTTATGGAAAATTTCATGAAAAGGATCTGGTCCTGTATGCGTGCTCGTGGTGGCCATTTGGCTGATGTTGTTTTTCATTATTAACGGCATACCTTCCTCTTTATTATGAAATAAACATCCGATCGTTTATCTCAAAAAATGAAATTTTTCTTTGAATACCAAAATAACACCTCTTATTGCAAAACTCCTTATAAGACAAAATATCAAAACGACTGAATGCATTTAGATGCACACAAATTCTTACGTAGACTTTCGATGGACTGTTTTTTCGTGTATTAAACATGAAAATTTTTTGCATTTTTTTTAATGAAAATACGTTTTAATTTAATTTTTGAAACAATTTACGTTTCACAGAGACTTTTGATATTTTTGTGCCCCGAGGGCGTTTTCCACTTTTTTTTAAACTTGTCCCTCGTTTTCCCCTTTTTTTATTCAAAAAGCACTTATCCCCTCAATCTAGGATCCAGCAACTTAAATAAATTCGCACTCGGTTACTTCCAACATTTTAAGAAGTCTAAAATGTCTACCGACACTTGACAGACGCGAGTATGACAGAAAATTCCATAATTCTCTGACGTGGCAGAGTAAAAGCGTTTCAATTTAGCAAAAAAAAAAAATGTCCCAGGTTTAAGGAACGTCCTGCGGAGACGAAGAGGTCCAGAGGATACACCTCACTTCCTCTATCATTCCCCGAGCCTCTGTCAATTGAGAAACAGAACACTTGGAAGCTATTTCCACGACTTATAAAAAATTGCAGATGTCACACTTTCTAATCTTTACAGGTTCTTGAGGACATCAGGATGGCTGGACGGCATCGGGTAACACAAGAAGAAGAAGAAGATACATGAGTAACCAAGGTTAACCCTCAAAGGGCATCACAATGGGTCCACGAGGACCTAAGTGTGGTATAGTAGGGTCTACCCTGCTCTACCAACCCGTAAACCTAACCTAACCTAAACAACGTCCTGATAAAAAAATAATTAAATAAATAATAGTTGATACAACAGTTTCGTATACCTTGGGCCCAGTGGTCTCAGATTGAGGCGAAAAGTGGTCCCAAAAAAGGGGAAAACGAGGGACAAACTTCAAAAATCTAAATAAAGTCAATTTTCATTTTTCCAAATTTAGGGGAAAATAATTGCCCTTGCTCATATAAAAATGGGGAAAACAGTCTTCACAGTCAGGGACCACTGCAACCATTCGTTTGTGTAAAATTTAATTTTAGTGACAAACGGAAGGGTCCTACAATTTTATGCCGAGCTCGGACGGCTAATTGAAAAGCGGTTTCACGACATTTTTACGCATGTTGGTCAGATGTCGGCGAAAAGTGTCAGAGTGGAAAGGCCTGTAAAATGTAATTTGTGTTCTTACGGGGATTGAACCTAAGACCCCTAGCACACTAACCAATGCGCGACTCTATCTTTAGAAGATGAAAATCTCTCGAAGTTTTTACTTTCTCAATCCTGCGTCGGAATTCTGTAAGGCGAAACGTTGTCGCGTGCACGAACGATTTACTTCTGGAACATAAAGCACACGAAAACCTTTCAAAGTTTCTGACCCTTGAGTTGGATTGAAGACGTTAGTTGTATTCCTTTGTTTCTTGAAAAAAAAAGAAATGTTGTGGTCAGCTGGGCAACACTATCCAGGGGAGGGAACTTCGACTTCAAAGACCTCCTTGATTGGAAAGACTGCTCAAAGGTTTTATCAGCAGGTGCAGCCAATATCACTCTTGAAGTTGGGCACAGTTAGTAAGCAACTGAAATCGGAGACAAATACTGCTCTCTGAACCCTTTTTAGACTTCTTAAATATTTTACAGGTCACAATGGATTATTTTATATGGAAAGTTTTACAATTGTGAATCACGAAAACCCTATAATTAACAAACCAGGGGACGATGGGAGTTGTTGCTGAGGGCTGTGGAACGCATTTGAATTTAGGTGAAGTCAAAACTTTATCAACGCAGCGCAAGTATGGATGAATTTCAGAACAAGCGTCTGAATAACTGCACAGAGAGTGAGAGGGAAAAGAGCTATTAGAGCTGGTGTAACTTGGGCAAACTGACAGAAGGTATCTTCAGAAGAAGCGACGTAGTAGGTGCATCGTTTTATTCCTTTTAAATTTAATTAGCACGTTGACGCTAAATGATTGTGAAAAAACAACTAACAGATCCCACACACCTTATGTAGGTTTAGAGGTCGACGCAAATCTACCGAACAGTTTAACGTGTGGCTTGAAAAAAATAAACAGCTGGCGCAACCAGTCTGTAGGCATCCTAGAACTAGCTTCGCAGAGGGAGACCAGGCTCAACCTTTTGTAGGTACCCTTTGTCATTGCAATGCCATTCCTGGCGTAAATATTTAGAAAACAATACAAACTTGCCTTTCAAGAGCAAGTAAAAAGCTATTCAAGCAAATAGGTGACTTGAGCGCCACCTGAGAATACTACAAAAGTAGGTACAGCTGATACGAAAAAATAATTTTCAAAAAATCAAACCAAACAATCTTGAAAATAATTTTTTTTGTGTCCGAAAATGTTTGTTAACTTCTGCCAAAACTGGTGGAAAACCTACAAAAATCCGCTCTTCTTGGAACTGCCCTCTACACCTAGTGGTCCATTGAAATAATTTATGTCCACTTTGAATAGAAACACCCTGTACCCATTGAAAGAAGACCAAAACTCCAAGTATACGGCCGCTTACAAAACCCGACCTCTACATTCACAATGGAAATAGATTCATTAGGAGCGAGCGCACACCTCTGTCAGCAGCAGCAAGGACGTCACGCCGAGTTCCTTCATATGCTAATTTGAAGTGCACTTCGAAAACGTGCACATTGCGTCGTGTTTATTTTTTGGCTGATTTCTTCCTTTAATAGTAAAATATTCGTTTCTCTCTCCCTCTCTTTGACATTTACACATCGTGCGAATGACTTGCATCTAAATTAACAAAAGCAATGATTCACTTAAGCGGACAAGCATCAGTGCTGCCAGATTGACACTGTGTGCTCGGATGATATTTGACAACGATATCGCAATTGTTTGCGTACGTCAGTGTCAATGCCCTGCGTGTCGCCACATTGCACAACAATGTTGTTGAGATGCTGCATCAAGTGGACGTAAACAAGAACGAGAGTGTCCGACTGTTAAGTGACGGCGACAGTCTTACATTGCTACTCCCTGGCATCACTTAACTACAACTCCTGTGTCACTCGAGTACGCTTTCCTAAGTAGGTTTTTGATTAAATTTTGACACAACACAGACGGCATTTTTCAATGACAAGAGGCGATTCTGGTTCTACTACAATATTAATCACGCTCTCTTCCGAATCGACAAAATCTTCTTTCTTGCTACACACCTATTAACTTCTAACGGATTGTGTTTCCGTTGTTAAAAGCCGCAAAAAACACAGTTTTCACTGGACCAACACACACCGCAAAATAAACAGATACACTTTTGTAATAGACCACAAATGATGCGAATTACACCCGAACACACACGCACGCAGTGTTTGCTTTACGTGCCAATAACCGCGCGCACTCAACTCTTAATCAATCTTTTACAACCGAAAATGTAGATCAGTCAAGACCCCTCAAGACCGCAAAGTTTAGCAAAAAGAAAAGAAAAATCGAAACGCTACGCTATCACACCATCGCACGACAGCGTCTCTACGACTAAGATATTTGTTAATGTTTTTTATTTTCGTAGCTCCTCTCCGCGAGTGCAAAAATTGTGCACAGGCAGAGTCAAGTCAGAGTACCCTTCATGGCGATGACGATGACGAAGTGTGTGGAGAGCGACGACGAACACGCGAACAAAAAATGTAAATCCAATCCGTACCGATTCGACCGACAAAACCAAACTGAACCGAAAAGTTTCATTTGACAGGCCAGTAGATGGGAAAAATGTGTACGACTTTACTTCTTGGCTGGTGTAAGTTGTAAAATATATCGACATCGACATTAATAATTGAGCAGTGTAATAGTGCGGCCAGTCCCAGAGAGCCAGACGAAAGACGACACACGTGACACGTCAAAGTGTCGCATTTGAACGTATCATGCCCAAGTGCCATTGCTTGTTTGGCAGTTGGTTGGAATGGAGCTTCCTGGTCAATACCAAAAATGCGATGAGGTGTGACGTCTGACGTGTATTGACATGGCTCTCGCTCTATGGCATGGCTCGTACTTCTATGAGGTGAACTCCATGTATAGAGTATCGAGACACGAGATGTGCATGCACCGACTCAGTTGTAGAACTAATTGACCTCATTTGAGCAAATTTCATTTCATTAGAGCCACACGTTTGAGGTTCGGCAGTCGATTTCGAATATAGCTACAGGTGGAAAATTGGGAATACTCGCCAGATCAGAGGACGGGACAGGAGATAGAGAGTTTATTCAGAACTCGGGAGGAGTCAAAAGCTCAACTTGCCTTTGTGTTCAATTATTGGTTGAGAACAAAAGTGATTTGACGCCGCACGTGCTGGGAGATGTCTAATTTTGTCTTTCTGTGGCAAGGAATGTAGCAAGGACTATATCTCCATGGGATTGTACAACATGGACGAAGAGATTTTGGGGCTTTGTTGGCATGCGGTCGTGGTAGGTGTTTTAGGGGCTTGGGTCATTAGTTTCTTTGGCATTTGAATGGGAGGGAACTGCAAAGGTCAAGGGCCAAAAGAAGTCATCCGATATTGTTTGGCACTAAATTTTTTTCTAAATGAAAAACTTTGATTCTGTTTTTTGATTATGTTTATTTGAACCTTTAGAATTTTATTGGTCAAGTCGAGAAGATTATATCGGCGAAATGGGCGCCGTCACAATTGATTGCCATACGGGCTCGTTTTATGGCATTTTTCATCACTTCGGCCAGAATTGCGGGCCACAGATTCTCGCACTCGCGTCGAATGTTGTCCTTGAGGGCTTCTAGGGTCTCGGGCTTGTTTACGTAAACACGGAACTTCAAAAACCCCACAAAAAACGTCTGGAACGGTTAAATCAGGCGATCTTGCGGGCCAGTGCAAATCGCCAAAACGAACGATGAGGCGACCCGGGAACGCCGCCTTCAGAATATAGGTTGTGGCTCGCGCATTGTGTGCCGTAGCTCTGTCCTGTTGGAACCACATGTCCTCCAGTCCTAATTCGTCCAGTTGCGGCAGAAAAAACTCGGTTAACATGGCCCTATAGCTCGCACCGTCCACTGTTGTCGTTTGACCAGCGGCGTTATCGAAAAAAATGGCCCGATGACTCCTCCAGCGTGAACAGCGCACCATGCAGTAACTTTGAGCGGGTGTAATGGCTCCTCGTGCATTACTCGTGGATTTTAGATGCCCCAGAAGCGATAGTTTTGCTTGTTCACGTACCCGCTGAGGTGGAAATGAGCCTCATCGCTAAGACGAATTGTTACGCAAAAAAATAGACACGATTATTCCGCGTTCTTGGGGAGTGCATCGCTCCATGGCTTGTTCACTTGTATTCTACATCTGTCTAGTCCACAAATGTCAAAACAGATTTGACATTGGCGGCCATTTGCAAAAATAAGAGCATCTTCCAATAGGGTGATCTCTTTTGGCCCCCCTTGCATTTAAAGGATCTTTCATTGAGGACTTGACAACTCTTTTTTTTAAATAAAATGCTATCTCAAGTTTATTGTTATTGGCTTGAACTATTATCAAAACGTTTGTGAATGGAATTCGACTGCGTTCACATGTCCACCATGGGAACGCATGCAGCGATCGATATGTTGAACCCAATTTTCGATGACTCGGCCACACATTTCGACCGATGCGGCTGCTATTTCTCGTTCAATATTGGCTCTGAGTTCCTCTAACGTCGCCGGCTTGTTGGCATGGACCAATAGTTAAATGTAGCCCCAAAAAAAAAGTCCAAAGGCCTTAAATCACACGATCTAGGCGATCAATTGACGGTTCCGTTTCTCAAGATAACACCAACACGTTCACCGAACTGAGACTTCAATAACTCGATTGTTGCACCCGTTCGGTAATCGGATTAAGGGTGCGTTCACACTAAAAGTTTGACCTTACCCTTGTATATAAAAAATTATTCAAATAGCCAGTTACCCCCGACTTCAATGTGCCAGAGGCTTCATTGTATATTACGCCCTTTGCCGACTCTTTGTAAAGTTGGAGTAAACTAAAATTTTACAGTTAAATTTCATCAGTTGCAAAATCTAATCAGCGGGTTTCTTCGTTTCGACTCCAGCACAAGGCTCATTAAAGAAGAAATATCTGAGTTCTTCACCCGGCAGGCAGCAAGGAAGTCATGCTATTTGCATTTCGTCCGCTTTGCGTTCGCCTACGGGTTCATCGAAGAATCGCAGGCGATACATGTTTCTTATGAAATGAATAATGTCACGGCGAAGCTTCTCGCAAAAACTTGCGAAGATCAACCAAATGTGATCATGTAGATCAGTGATTCCCAAAGTGGTCCAGGTGGACCCCCAGGGGTCGAAAATTTATCTGGTTTCGATAGTAAAGAACAAATTTTTACCACTCCGAATATAGGGTTGAAACTCATTCGCCACTCAAGTTTCCATCGTTCTTCACATTTTTTGACGAGTTTTCGGAATATGGTGAAGATGTAGCAGCAGGGGGTCCACCGAAACCTGGCTCATTCTGAAGGTGGTCTACGAGAAGAAAAAGTTTGGGAACCTCTGATGTAGATGAAAGCTTCCGCGAATTTGTTAGGGAGCGATATTTAAATTTACGGGGCTGGAATATACGACCTCAAAGGGGAAGAATATGCGAAAAGTAAATCACAGCTTCATTATAAAAAAGCTACGATGATCCGTATAGGACCTTAGGTCTAGTTTCTGAAACCATTCGCTTGGAGGGAGTTCTAAGACGAATGGAATGGATCTACTATTAAGTCCGAACGGCATTGAGAACGTTTCCCAATACAATTATAAACAAGGATAATTTTAAGATGTTGGCAAGAGGTGACACAGTGTGATTTGTGTTTATGAGATTTATCCCTCAGTTGCCTAACTGAACTGAAAAACTGCGTCTTTCTATAAACGTTTTAAATATTGTAAGGGATTGTTTATGGGTGAACCTGGAGAATCTAAATAAATTGCAGACCCAACGAGTTTTTGAAAAGTGTTGCTCAAACTCAAAGTGCGATTTTAGTACCATCAACGTTAAACATCAACGCAACATCAAAGTAAGAAGACGTCATGTCAAAAATAAAAGTTGTTTCCTCAAAATCGTTACAGAGCCATCTGCTAGCGAGATTCTATCAACTAATTTTATTGCGTTTTGTTTTTTAGACCTTGCAGAATGTGATATATCAGGACTAAGAGCTTCCCAGTAGTTTAATTTGAGCAGAAATTAAACAGACAGATGGCGTTAATGTCGTTGCTGTGATGAAGAACTGTTTTGTTTTTGTTGCAGGTTTTTTTCGAATGTGTTTATGGCTTTATTATGCCTTTGGGCTTTCAATTGTCACTGATGACAAACCGAGGATAAACGCCAAATGGAATGGAAAATAAGATCGCTTTGTCTCAAAAGCTGAACGGAGACGCAACAGCGAACGAGCAAAACAGGAGTGAATCGATTTTTTTTTGTGTCCCATAAATGAACTTAAAACCAGGGTTCAGATTCCGTATATCAACGATATCGTTTTTGAATCTTTGATCACCAAAATGAGTCATATTCTGGTCGAATTTTTTTCACAAACGTCAGTTTTCATTACATTTGTGGAAAATGAACTAGATTAAGCTCTCAAACTTGTAATTTTTGCTAGTTTTGTAAGTCTATCGTTTCGACGATAATCGTCTGAAAAGTTACGGAACGAGTGTCCAGGGATGTTCAAATAGAAAAGCATTTCTTAACTTTAAATGTAAAATGTTGACAGGACCTAAAAACGATGAAAAAGTATGACGAGTATCTAGTCCTAGTGAAACAAATAGTAGCTTTGCTGGCAAGTTGTCTCACTCAGAATAATAGGCACAATTTTTGTCAGGTTTCAACATAAGAAACTTTGATCCGGTTTGGCATCACTGGCTACAACTGGCCATTAAATAAAATAAAAACTAGTGTACACTAGAAGCTGTTAATGAAACACAATATGAACTTAGATAATTGGGGACGTTCAAATATCTAGTTTAGTAAGTCTGACAGCTCTCTCACTAAGTGTATCTCGGTTTTGATTGAGGTAAATCGGTCAAAAGAGCAGCTGCTTCAGTAGACGTTTAGTCAAGAAACTCGTGACTGAGAACTAAGTTGACAGTTCTCATATGTAGCTGACACAGAAAAAGTGACGTTCCCGACCAATCTAGTTTTTGCGTTCAGGTTTCATCTCATCCAGACCAATCTAGTCGACTTAAGATAACTAGATTCTTGAATGCGGCCATTTACATGCAACAAAAAAACAAAATTTACATAGGCGTGTTTTTTTTATCCACTCGTTTTTAATTGACATTAATTCCACATGTACGGGTTACGTAAACCAGTTTGTGTCGCTGTGACAGTCAGCAGATCATAATATCGTTTAAAAAAATATTTTTCTTAACACTTAATTCAATTTAAGATCATCCAGTTTTTATGCAGTTTTCCCATTTTTACAATAGTAAGTAATTGATTCAGGTGGTAACACAATGGACCTTAATTGAATTGCGAACCGCGAACAAGCGAATATTCGTATAGTTTCTGACATTTCATTGAAATGGAAACTTTTTTAGGTTTGACACAGCGTTTTACTGTCATTTTTAAAGGTTAAGTTCGAGCGAATTTTCCATTCGTGGGTTTGTCGATCGGGACTGTAGATTGTGAATACAGTGTGACAGTTCGCGGCAAGCATTTTGAATTCGCGGGAAAATGGCTGTAGTTGCAAAATTTCGCTATTTAAACCAATTATCTATGACTCAGGTTTTTTAAAATTATATATTGTGAGATTAATTAAAAATATAATGTTTTTGTGGTAGAGAAAAGAACAATTTTAAATTTATAAATACCTATAATAAAATTCATGTGAATAGTCCTTAAGTGTTTCGCCGGCCAATTAAACCTAACCCTACCTAACCCTATTTATATTATGTATACCCTTACTCTTTGACTTAAATTTAAATCTGGCATTTAGGAATCAACAATACTGAGTCGGGGTGTTGAAAAAGAATTGGTGGAGAATAAATCATTTATGACCCATTGGCACCAGCAATATTTCGAAGTGAATTACTAATTAAGGAATATCCGGCATCTTTCACCCAAAGAGGTTAAAGATTAACCTTCCAGATTGAGGATTTTGGTGATTTCCGTGCCACAAAAAAAATTGTTTGCTAATACATAACGACAAGCCTTGAACATGGATGATGCAAAGGTAGACGACACCAGTAAATGTAATTAAGACACCGAACTGCGGGTCATTTTTGTCATAATTGTCAACAAAAGTGATCAAGGTGACAACTTTATTACTGCTGATATACTGATGATATACTTGACTGCAAATCGTAAATAAATTCCGCAACTGTTTGTTGTCGGAGGGTATCGGAAACTTGATCGCACTGCAACGCAAAACGCTGGAGTGCGCGACATTTGTCACAGCAACATTTGTGACAGCTGTTGGGAAGAATACCTCGCAGCGAAAAATCCTCCGAATCGTATAAAATCGGAGAATATTCTGTTCCGACGGATACCTTGCTAGGGCCCATTAACCTCTCATCGCCTAAAACCTTTCGCTAACCTTTAGCAAACTGTCGGCTGTGAAGGGTCACAATGTATACATCTGGCGAGAGAGAGAGAGAGAGAGAAAAAAAAAGCTAAAGCTGACAATATTGACAAAGAGACAGGTAGAATTCGACAATCCGTCATTTACGGGTTTGCATGTATTAAAACAAAGGCGGCAAAGACAGGGAGCAGATTCCGTATAACAATAATCGTCGGGACGATATCGTTTTTGAAACTTTGATGACCATTAGAAGTTATATTCTGCCCGAATTTGTTTTACTATCGTCAGCTTTCATTACATTTGTGGAAACTGAATTCGATTAAGGTCTCAAACTCGTAATTTTGGCACTTAGTTGCTGCTTTTGGAGGTCTATCGTCTGAAAAATTACGGAATGAGTGCCCAGGTCTGGTTGTAATGAGAACAAAACGAAGTGCATGTGGTCATTAAGACGAGCCTTGGACCCAAGCAAAATAGCATAATGAACCGAGATAACCCCAAAGTATAGTAACTTAGGTGGCGCTACAGTCCAGGGCGAACCTGGGCGTTTAAAATATAGTTAAAGGCTTAAAGACTAGTGGATGCAGTGGCTTAGTGGTTCGTGTGACGGACCACAGACCGCGAGGTCTCAGGTTTAAGGCCCAGGAAACTTTTTCGAACTCACAATGGCAAAGTTTTACATCACAAAGTTCTCCCTTTCCTAAGTTTTCTTTTGGCCCAGATCCTATTACTCTAAAACCATTAAAAACCGTTAAATTAAAAAAAAACTGAAGCTTATTTGGACTTATTTGTTCTGCTCTGACTGAAAAATTACCAAAATTGGTATAAGCTAGGTGCTTTAACTTATTACCACAGATATAAAAGGTGAAGGTTAAAAATGAGTGTTAGTAAGGCCCAATGAACATACCTCCACTGTGAAACCTCTTGGGAATGTCCGAGACCATTAATGTCATGGGAAAGTTTTTTGATTTTGCATAATGTAGCTGGCCAGATGACCTTAGAAATAAAAACTGTCCCAAAGAGAAGCTATGGATTTTTTTGAAAGCCTTATAAAGCCTTTGTAGATACGAGTAGTACTCATGGTAAAATACGAGTAGCAAATCAAATCGCGCACTTATCAGCGGTCAGCTGTCAAAAAAAAACACTCTCTATCGGTGACATCCAGTACCAGCCTTCTGCAGGTGATTTTTAAAGAACCATCGCATAATTTTTGTAGCACACTTGTAACTCTACTATGTAAATAGAATAAGTAAAATGAAAATAAAATAAATATAGGGCTCTCCAATAAGAGGTGTTATTTTCGTATTCAAAGAAAAATGTAATTTTTTGAGATAAATGATCGGGTGTTTATTTCATAATAAAGAGGAAGGTATGCTGTTAATAATGAAAAACAACATCAGCCAAATGGCCACCACGAGCACGCATACAGGACCATATCCTTTTCATGAACTTTTCCATAACCAAACCGCAAAGTGGCTGCCCTATGTCCTCGATAGCCTCACGAATTTTATCTTTGAGGTCTTGAATCGACGCTGGGCTCTTGGCGTAGATCTTATCTTTCACGTGGACCTAAGGGAAGAAGTCGCAAGGTGTTAAATCACAAGATCTCGGTGGCCAATTGTGATCACCTCGGTCCTGAAACTTTTCCCGTAAAAGATCAATGGTTTCGTTGCTTGTGTGGAACGTAGCGCCGTCTTGTTAAAAGTAAACGTTGTTCAGATCAATACCATCCAACCCCGACCATAAAAATGTTCGTGGAATGTCCAATTCCAAAGAACGACGAGGAATGGACAAACCTGGGTTTTCTTCAACACTTTGGGCTACAGCAGCAATATTCTCAGTTGTTCTTGAGCGACGTGCACGGGTTTTATTCTTCACATCACTAACTTGTCCCAACAGCTCGAATTTTTCCACCAATTTCTGTATTGCGGTCCAACAAGGTCCTTCACGACGACCAAAAAATGCTTCAGTTTTGCGAACTGTGACTGCTAGATTTTCACCATTTTTTGTAGTGAATTTTAATAATTTCAATGCGTTGTTGAAGCGTGTATCGTTCCGTTTTTAGTAATGGCGTAGTTTCTACTTGTCAAATGTCAAGGAATAAAAACTTCAAAAGTGACAGCTACCGAAATAGCGGGTCATTCACAATAACACCTCTCATTGGAAAACCCTTTATATTTATTACTAAGCAGGCACATCGGAGATCCTGCCAATTGCAGCTATACGTCGGGATAAGCAGGCTTCTACAAAGTCTGAGATTACAGCGGCGTTTTTTTTTTTCAATTTCGCGATGACATGACCTCGACGGTAATAGGTATACAATAAAAGTATTCACAAAACAAACCACTCTGGGACCCTACTCTCTATGTCGTTCCGAAAGTAAAAGATTTTCGAAAACGAACGCTTTGTACTGTCTATTTGTGTTGAATGAAGTGTAATACTGTAGCATTTAGAGTTCCGATAGTGGAATTAATATTATTGTTTGATATACGAGGGCAGTTTGATAAGTCAGTGACTTTTTAAATTTTTTGTTCAGTCAACGTAAATTTGAAAGCTATTTAGCAATAAACCTCTACAATTGTAATAAAAATGAAAAAAAGTGAATTTCGTGTGCTGATCAAGCATTATTTTTTACGTAAAAAAAAACATCACCGGAACCAAGGAAAGGCTATATAAATACTATGGGGTATTGGCACCATCAATTTCAATGGTTAAAAAGTGGTTTACTGAGTTCCGTTGTGGTCGTACCAGCACAAATGATGCCGAACGTTCAGGACGCCCCAAAGAGGTCGTTACGCCAGGAATCGTGGATAAAATCCATGGAATGATATTGGACGATCGGAGAATTAAAATTCGTGAGATGGCTGAGGCATCAGGAATCTCAAATGAGCGGGTACATCATATTTTACATGAATATTTGGACATGAGAAAGCTATTGCTCACAATCGACCATAAACGCAACCGAGTGACCATTTTAAAGGATTGTTTAACGATGTTAAGCCGTAATCGCGAGGAGTTTTTGCGCCGTTTCGTAACCGTTGACGAAACATGGATCCACTACAACACCCCAGAGACCAAGGAACAACCAAAACAGTGGGTTCCTACAGGCGAACGGGCACCAAAGAAGGCTAAAGTGGGTCTTTCTGCCTATCATGGTTATGGCCACAGTATTTTGGGATGCACGCGGTATCATTCACATCGATAACCTTGAAAAAGGTAAAACGATCACCGGCGTCTATTATCCAGAGCTTTTGGATAGATTTGATACTGAATTGAAGCAAAAACGTCCGCAAGAAAAAACTGCTGTTTCATTAAGACAATGCCCGGGTGCACACGTGTGTAGTCAGCATGGCAAAATGCCACAAATTACGCTATCAACTGCTACCCCATCCAGCATATTCTCCAGATTTGGCCCCTTGCGACTGTTTCCAAAACTAAAGAAATGGCTGCGCGGTAAGAGATTTAGGTCCAATGAAGAGGTCATCATTGAAACAAATGCCTATTTTGAGAGTTTTGAGAAAACCTATTATTCGGAGGGAATAAAAAAATTGGAAAAACCCTGGCCTAAGTGTATCGAGCTAAAATAAGATTATGTTGAGAAATAAAAAACTTTTTGACCAAAAAAAAATTTGTATTACCGAAAAAGTCACTAACTTATCAAACAACCCTCGTATTCGAATGCATTTCAGATGCTCTCAACGTGCATTTAACCTTCAAAACATCTGTCACTTGGGTAATTTATTCATTATTTTCAGAACATATTTAATAATAGAATTTATGGCGTGTGATGCGAACGCATTAACTCAGTCGTTATAATCGAAAGTCCCATTTTTTGGAGGCGAAATCCATTAAAGTTGGAAAAATATTTAAAGAACGCCACTAAAACAAGCATAAAGTTCGCCCCCTTTTCTTAAGAACAAGAGCAATGACATCGAGATCGAATAACCAACTGAAGAGCATACACACATTCGCAGCTATAAATAAAATAGCATCTCAGCGGAACGCCCCGTTGTTTCGAAAAATACGCACACCACTTCTTCGAAACTATTGCCCATACGCCGAATATAACCCATTTCCACTCAGCCTCACGATTAAAAGCAATGCCGCGTTAATTTCATTAACAACATAATTTAAAACCGTTTCCAGTTCTCTCCAAGAAATTATAGGTGTTGGCATGTTGGGCGCCCGAATACCGAACCGCATACGCACAGTGACGACTTTAAAATTCATTTCGCTTAACATAAACAAAGAGACAACGAACTATCATTGTAGGTAAAGCAGCGAAAAGCGAACACAAAACAGAAGGGAACAACAAAATAAAAAGAACATCAATTCTAAAATGCTAACGCACACAGTCACACCCCCGCGCGGGGGCTTACACTACGAGTTTTGCTTTTTATTCTTGTTTGCCAATGCCGTTCGATTTCATCTTATAGCATACATGAACATGTGCAAGTACATACTCGTACGTCAAATGGAATATTGTATGGGGTGGTTAATGGTTATGGCTATCATAGCCCCCCCCTGGTAGAGCAGGGATCTCGAGCAACAGATTTTCTGAACAAGGGCGACCTTGCTCGTGAAACTGTGAATTGGAAATGAACAGTTTTCAAGTGACTTTTGGGTACTTACCTAGCGTCTTTGAATCTGGCATCATCAGATAATCTGGCTGAATGACGTAGCGGTGATCTGAAATTGAAAAGAGAAAACCAAGTTGTACTTCTGGAGAGTTGCTTTATAACACGGAAGTAAGTTTTTCATTTTGATTGTCAGTTTAGTCGAGGAATGCTCAGATTGTGTATGAATAGTCGTTCCGATGGGGTTGTGTCTAATCACCGTCAATGGCGCTTGCAAGGGTTATCAGCGGGGCTATTGATTGCGATAGCGATTACACGGACTTGACGGAAGGCATTCAGACAGTGGTGGGCAAAATAAATGGGCGAGCCCTTTAAATTGTAAGCCTACGAGTTGTGATGAAAATCAGAATAATTTGGTGGTAGGAGTTTGCGCGGTACCAATTCTGACATAACCAAGAAGGGTTCGTCCAAGGTGGGACTGAGTGTGAGTACCTACTGTTGGTAGCTACTTCTGCAGTCAAAGCCTTAAAATTTAAAAAGTAAACGGGTTTTTTAATACCCTTTTCACACTGCACTGAAAATAGTCAGCCATCATCGGGAAGAAACGGGGAACAAAGGATACCAATTACCAATCATTGACAGCAAGAATGTTTTACCTGTTTTTCTAATACCTTTCTTACATCAGGAGATACAAGGATAGATTGCTCAAACCCCTTGGGTAGTGCCTAGTTATTAATCACAACAAGGCTGTCAGGATATTTTCCATATAAATGACATTCTGTCAAATAACATGCAGCTCAAATAATTGCCAAGCCCTTGTGATGTTAAATAAATTTATCCTCTTGAGACCAGTTCAGACCGGTCTAATGGAAATCGTTCGTAGAGAATAATTCACGAATATGCTGTTGAGAAAAGAGCTATCATTCCTACAAGCAGTTCATGACAAATAACGACCCAGATTTGACAAAGGGGGCATTTGAAACTAGAGCTACCGTGAAACGAACGAAGTTGCTATTTAATACTTTTTTTTCAGAACATTGCCGGAGAAGGTTGAGACCTTCTCAAAAAATAGTGGCTGTCAACATTCGAGAGGATCCCGTCAACATGACTAGCACTAGTCTCATCGCACTGAGCTTTGGGCAACTTTTCACAATCTAATTATCTAAAGATTGGTAATCGAACGTAGTTGTTCTTCCAGGGAAATGTACGAAAGAACTTACAAACATCCTGAAAAAAAACATTTCAGAACGATTCGAAAAACAGCTCGAAAATTACTCGAAAACGCTCCAAGAAACAACCCACAAAACTCCGTCACAAAAACCCTAAAAAACGCCTTGACGACGTAATAAAAAAACGTGCAATAAACTTTTAAAAAAAATGACCTGAAACGTACACCGAGACGTTACAAAAAATTACCCAAAACGCAGTCCATAACACTACCCAAAAAGCATTGAGAAAACGTCAATGCGCAGTATGTTCCTAAAACGTTGGGAAAAACAAAACGAAAATGATTTTAAAAAAAAAGAAACCCTATAAACGTCCAAAAAAGGACAGAAAAACAACGAAAATTCTTCAAAATTCACTCGATAAACGTCCCAAAAAGCTTCCAAAAAATGGTTACAGAACACAAAACGAAAAACTTTTCATCTATTCCAAGAGACGCTTCTAAAGACGCCTAAAAGCGCAACGAAAAACGGCTCTAAAGCTGTAAGAAAAAAGACCAATAAAAGCTCCAAAAAAAACGAACAAATAGCAATGAGAAAAGAACACAACAAAAGAGCTCTGAAAAACACCTAAAAAAAACCATCAGAGAAACGTCAAAATACCTGGGGAATGTCCCAATAACAATGACAAATGGTTGTCGGACTTTCGCAAAAGATAGGTTAGGTTGAATAGGGTAATGAGATCGTCACAAAAGGCCAGACATCATAGTGGGTCCATCGCCATCCCATCCCCAGGGAACCATTCCGGTTAAAACTTAAACAAAATCGAACAAACACCCAATTTACCTACAAATGTAAGTACGGTCCAAATTTTGTCTCAGAGGCCAACCCGCTTTAAGTTTTTAAATAAGTGCGAGTACCTAGCGAGGAGTTTTTTTCGGAAAAGTTAAAGCAGTGGGGATAAAACTAGATATCCCTAACTTAGAGCAACTTCGTCTAAATTTACCTATACGCTTGTCAAAATTGCCAAAAAAAAAATATTTACTATTTTCGACAAGTTATTGCTGCTGTCAATTTTGTTTGATCGTAAAATTAAACAATTGCTGGATGTAATCCGACAAATCTTACAAAATTGTCAGGCTATAAAAAATGTGTACCTTGTTACCTGTGATACTTTTAAAATTTTTACAAATTACGACACTACTTGAGGTGACATATACAAGGTGGGCCAAGAGAAGTCATGTATGGCAATCAATTGTGACGGCGCCCATTTGGCCGATATCATCTTCTCGACTTGACCAATAAAATTCTAAAGGTTCAAATAAACATAATCAAAAAACAGAATCGAAGTTTTTCATAAAACATCGGATAACTTCTTTTGGCCCACCCTGTACAACTAAAGAAATTCACTTGTCAATTCAAATTCGCTGTACTAATCCCAATAGAATTTTTCTGTTGTTTACCAACTGCATCTAAATTAATTGGAAAGCATTACTCAACTCTCGGTGGCCGGAAAATAAAATGAGACCCAGATCCAGAGTGAGTTTCTATTTTTATCGTTTCACATCATTTGCAGAACATTGACAGTGAAGCGTCATGCAAAAAATCATCGTATACCTACAATGCTTTAATTAAATTATATTTTAAGCGGACATTCCAGAAATTCAACCCCTATACTCATCCACACATGTGCAAGGCACCCCATTTGTCATTTCATCATAATTAAGTCAAGTGTGTCACATTTTCCCAAAGACACGTCAGACATTTGAAACTGAAAGGCTTACAGCCATTTGCAAATGTATATAGGGGATTACAGGGAAATTTGTTTTTTTCCAGTTGGCAGTTGTGAGTTGCATTGTTGTGGGATATTATTAATTATTCGCAGGAGAAATGATGAGTTTTCTGGCGGACAGATACAAAAATATTTATGTACTTAAAATAGTCCATAGACAAGTAATAAACCAAGCTATTGGATACAAGTACGGTCCAAGGCTAAAATTGTGAGACAGTCACAGTCACGTCATCTCTTAATCTTGGCACACTGTTTGTCCGCCATTAAAAATGCCATTTGTGTGGCCGGAATGGGTGAATGGGGTGACCATTTCGTTACTCTCTTTGGTTTTTAATTGAAAAAAAAGGTTGTTGTGCAAAAAATAATATAAAATAGACTTTATGATGATAGAAAGAGACCTAGGTATAGTTGCGACGCAAGTTGATTTTGTTTTAAATGCACGGTTGTAAGGAATCGAAGAAGAACTTTCTGTCTGGTATTTTTTATCTAAAGGGTGTTTTTTTTAGAGGTTGGTTTTTCGAATAGAGATAAAACTGACATTTTGTGGTCAAATCTGGCAACTCTAATGTCATTTATGTTTAGTTTGGTTTGCCATTTCATCATGAACAGGTTGACAAATGAACAACGCTTGCAAATCGTGCAAAATTTATTTCGAAAATAATGGTTCGCGAAGTTTACCGCAAGCTCCGTTAATTTTATGGTCGACATAATCGTCCATCAGAACAATTAATTCGGTTAACCATGAATCGTTTTCGCACTACGTTTACTCTATGTGATAATACGCATCCGCAGAGACGTCGCGTCGAACAGTGCGCACCGAAGAAACAATTGCCGCTGTAGAGCAAAGTGTTGAAGAGGACCCGAATGAATCGATTCGCCACCGTGCACAGCAATTGGAAGATTTTGCACAAAGATCTTGGCTCACGACCTAACAAGATCGAGCTTGTGCAAGAATTAAAGCCGCGAGACTATGCAATGCGTCGTGATTTTGGTGTACGGGCCGAAAATGAGATTGATATCGATGCTGATTTTCATCGCAAAATTTTGTTCAGTGATGAGGCACGTCAACAAGCCAAATTGCCGCATTTGGAGTGAAGGGAACCAACATGAGACCCTTGAGACGCCATTACATCCACAAAAACTGACTGTTTGGTGTGCTCTAGGGGCTGGTAAAGCCATGGGGCCATACTTCTTCCGAAATGATGCTGGAGAGTCAGTTACCGTTAATGGAGACCGGTATAGAGCCATGATAACCGACTATTTTGTTCCCGAATTGGATGGCATGAATGTCGATGAGCTGTGGTTCCAACAAGACGGCGCTACATGCCACACAGTGCACGTCACAATCGATTTATTGAAGGAAACATTCGATGGGCGCATAATTTCGCGGAATGGACATGTCAATTGGCCACCAAGATCGTGTGATTTGACACCATTGGATTATTTTCTTTGGGGATATGTGAAGTCGCTCGCCTACGCCCAAAAACCAGAAACGTTAGGGGACTTGGAAGCCAACATTCGTGGCGTTATTGCCGACATACAGCAACAAATGCTCGAAAAAGTGGTTGCGAATTGGACCTCTAGACTTGGATTTATTCGAACCAGCCGCGGCGTCCACATGCCCGAAATTATATTTAAACATTAATGGCATAAAATTATCCTTCCAATAGAGCCGAGTTGATGGACATTAAAACGATTTTCTTGCGTTTTATTTCAATTCCAAGTTCTATACCTCTAAAAAAACACCCTTTACTTTAACTTTTAAAGATCTTTTTATTTAAAAATTCGACATGCGTATGGTTGTGCTCGCAAGTAGTCAGGCTCAATAAGTAGTCAGTCCATTTACTTGAAGTTTTGATGTAATGTTGCATTGAAATATGCTTAATTTATAGTAACATTAAATGTACAAAGGGGCGTGGCATCTTCCATACAACAAAGTAGGCGCCAAAAATTGTTTATATGCAGGTTTTCAAATGTAAACCATTAAAGCAACTAAATTTGAACTTGATATTTCCAGTTTTTGCTCCAAAACCACAGCCACGCAACAAATACGAAAAGGACCTACATCCTGTGGCTTCATTTAACCGAATTTGTAATGAAATGAAATATTTACATGGTTGCCACTATTATTAGAAAAAAAATCCCTGACTTTCCCTGACCAGTTATAAAGATTTCCCTGACCAAACTTTGCAAATATACCAAAAAAAAAACCAACGCATTTAAACACTAGTTCTTGAGATTAATAAGTTGTGTAGGGTTTATTTTCCTGCTTGAAACAAAACGCAATAGAAAAGTAGGTAATTGTCAGTCTTGTTAATTCTTGATGGAACAGCTTTCATATTGCACTGCAATTTTTCATTTTTGTTGGTTTGATGAATATCTAAGAGAAGAGAACAAAACTAAATTTCATATGGTCTCCAACTTTTCCCTCCGAACATCTGCTAAAGTCCTAGCTAAATTTTGACATACAGTATGCCGTGGATAAGTGTCACAGAAAACAGCTGTTTTTTTTTTAATTCTCTCTTATTTCAACTATTTCTGATTTTAGGTACTTCTCGTCCATGTAATAATTAAAAAAGCTCAACCCTCAACCTCGCATACTTTTCCGCAATAGAACAACAAATAAACAACGATCTGTCATCTGTCACAATTTAGAGAAAATGTGCCGACCCATTAAATGGGCGCGCTAACTTTTGACAGACACATGAAGTACATTCTAAACAAAAGTTTGATTATTTAGCTCGAGCTGCATATCACTCAGCTAAATGTGTTCGCTCAAATTAAGCTCAGCTAAATTTTGGCAAGAATTTTGTATAGGAGCGAAAATTTAGCTCGAGCAGCGTACTAAGCTTTAAACAGAAAACTACCAAAACGACACTAATTTTCCATTAGTGAAATCCTTCGAAACATTTCATATTGTTGTACATTATTTTCTTTTTCATATAAAATGGTTTGTGTTAAGGTACGTTTGGGTTGACTTCAGTGTGGGTAGACTTCAGAGCTCGACATAAATATTTTTTTTTTAAATTATATAAAAAAAATAGATACAGAGTGAATTTTCCCTGACTGTTTTCGAAATTCCCTGACTTTACTTGACCAAATTTTCGTTCCATGACTTTCCAGACCAGTTGACACCATGTTATATGTTATACACTGCATAACTATATAGGTGTTTGGGCGCGTTTAACAAATTCTAATTAATTTGGGTGAAATTGTTTAAGAGTAAAATTGAAACGAAACATCTCCAACTGATTTTTTGTATATCTGAGTCTGAATGCATTCACTCGTTTTGACATTTAGTCTAATAGAAAAAGAAATCATTTCAAATTCAAACTTTTATATGATTCAGTTAACTAATCCTCGTATAATTTATGTATATTTTTATGTTGTATGTTTATTTTAAGCGTCTTAATAAAACCGACACACAGTTTTACATTTTCTTCATAATAAAAAAAAAAATGCAAATTTCACTTAAAGGAAAAAACGGTGAACTTTTTTCGAATTTAGGAGAAATCTTTTGACTTTTCTGATAAAATAAAAAGGGAAAAAACAGTCTTCAAAGTACCCACTTCAAATAGCGAATAAGAAGAAAGCAACAAACGAAAGAAGACCTCGCGACACACGGTTGCAACCAGTCTATGGGCAAACATTGTCAGCGTTCCATTGCCCGCTAGATGACTAGCGGCATGTCAAACTCCGTATAAAAAAAATTGACATTTCACCATTTGCGCTAGACGTCTAGCACTTTTTGTGAAATGTAAATTTTTTTATATGTAGTTTGACATGCCACTAGTCATCTAGCGGGCAATGAAACGCGACCAATGTGAGACACCTTTAATCTGACATGTAGCTAAAGGTTTCGATTAAAACGGAGCAAACTTCTGTCACGAGTAGCACCGACAAAATGCCCTTGTTCAGAAAACTTTATACTCGTAAGCCGTAACCGATCTTATGAATGAGTTTGCCGATTGCAATGAAATAAAAATTAAATGCTGTGACATCTTGGGCTCTACATTTTTCTAAGAAATTCAAACGGCTTAGATGAACAATTTCAACGTGATGCACGTATAAATCCACATTCAAGCAGACAAAATTTTAAGCAAATCATCCGACGATCATTGCTTGCGTTCTGAATACAGTGATTTCGCGACTGAACAATTGATGCACTTTTGTACTGTCAAAATTTGTTGAATGACGAAGCTCACTTCGGTGGCCAGAAGTTTGTGAATATGCGACATTGTGGCAATCGGAGCAAGGAAAGTATTAAACAAATCAATGACCCAAAACTATTCTTCTTAGTGGAATTTATGGGCTGGTTTTGTCATCCTGTCGTACCTCATCAAAAAAGAAGAAAATCGAAAAAGCGGTCGAAAATTGAAGAACGAATATGCCGTCCCTAAGATGCAACAGTGTGGTGGCCATATGCGGAAAAGTACTTGTCATTGTATTATTAATCAAATAGAAACAAAAACTTTCCATTTGTTCAAGTTCCATTTCAATTTCAAATTCCTCAGCTCTTTACAAAATATACACTTGCGTTCCACAAACTAGCGCTTAAGCAAATCGCTTGAGCTTCAATATCCAAATTGATACTAGAAATGTTAAATTGACAGTTTATAGTTGTAAATTTATTATACTAGCAAATATTTCATGTGCAATCGAGTCCAAATCTGAGAGTTGAATGGAGCACTTTGAATCAGATTCCGGTCCGTTTTATTGTCAACCAGAAATACGAACAATTTTTTGTGAGAAACTTTGATGTGATTTTTTGAACAGAGCCAAATCACACATCACTTCTCCCAATCAAAACACTAACCACTACACTACATCATATGATCGCCAAATAGCTTCCACATAATGAGACCTTTTCGTTTTCATTTCATTCCGTTTTCTACATTCAATTCCTGTAAATTGCTTGCTAGTTTTCTGTACTTCACAGGGGCATTTCTGCTGTCAATTCCCACTGGAACTATAAACCAATTTGTCATTCAAACTACATAGGTACTCAGAAAGGAAAAGGCCTAAAGCCGAATCGTCTCACCAATAAACGAGCAATACGTGACGGAATTGGTTTTTGTTCCGCCAGTACGTATAACTCGTTCAATTCTGGGTCTTTTCGACCAGTGCAAACAGCTTATAGGGTGTGTACGATGTACGTACAATACGTTTTCAACAAACTGTCATTTCTCGGCGGTGGAATCAGCAACGCCCCCACAAGTTCCACAAGTGGCATTAAAAATATCACGCGATATTTGCCAAAATTTCGCATTAATCGATCAAAGATTCTGACAAGTCCTTCTCTGGCAGAGAAAACCCTCTTAGCTCTTACACAACCAACTTGAACTTGTTCAAACGGCTCCAGGTGAAACGTACATTTCTCCTCGCTTTTTCTGTAACTTTCAAGTGTTTTCGCTCCCCTCCCACTCACATCTCACACTCGCAGATTTCATCGCCAGCCCATGTGACGTAACCTTGCAATG
The DNA here is from genome assembly GCA_948293265.1 of Cheilosia impressa. NCBI lineage: Eukaryota > Metazoa > Arthropoda > Insecta > Diptera > Syrphidae > Cheilosia > Cheilosia impressa. The sequence goes on from OX411882.1 coordinate 4,843,418, forward strand.
ACATATTTTTTCTCCTGTCAACCATTGCAAAAAAAAAAGAAGGAAGACAGGATTTGTTCCCAATTCTTAGGTCTTCTCTGCACTAGATAAAGGATTTAGGTAGAGAAGTAAAATTTTGCTAAATAGACACTCACGTACAATTAAAGAAGTCAAGGATGGGAAATCGATAACAACCACGGAGCGGCGAGAGCCAACATCTCCTGATGGATATTTACACTTTTTTTTTTTGCAAATCAATGAAATATTTATATAGATGAACTTGGTAGTTGGTCAAAAGTGGAGCACCGCCCTTTTGCAGGATTCAATTTTATTTTTTAATTTATAAGCGCTGCTCGTACTCACCTCCTGTCCTTGGAAAATCCAAAGATCCGTGCAGGACGTACACTTGTAAAACAATATTTATCAGACTGGGAAGAAGTCCTTTATGTAGTAGACCGACTTTCTCACTCTTGGAAGACAACCATATTTTGTTTAAAAAAATTTAGTACTTAGTTTTTCAAGTTCACAAAAAGTTGTTCTTTTCCTACAACTGTCACATTTTTTTTTTTAGATTGAAATCCTTGCGAAAACACAAAATCACACACAGAATACTTGGAGAAGAGAAGAAACGACCTAAACTAAGATAAACTACAAACGGTGGTTGCGAAAACTCGACGCGTGCACACAACAACTGTAGCAGAGATTACTGATTCGGAGTGGAAGAGAACAGTGAATGTTGACGAACGACGACGAGCTGTGCGCTCTCTGTTCGTTATATGGGGGGGGCCATGCCAAACCATCAACCCTTGTTGAACATGGCTGAGAACAACAATGCTGATACCCGGTTTTTTTTTTTGCTGCGCTGCCGACACAACTGCGTATTTCATAAGCAGTATTTTTATCCCGATCATATATGAAATGGGGAGGTGTTGGTGCAGTAGAGAACCTACGGGAGACGGAACTTCTGAAAAATGTAAGGGAGAATATATTCCATTCCATGAGACCACAACCACTATGTAGGAAAATTCTTTTTTCTTGTCGGAGAAAGTTTTCCGCAGTCGTTTTTGCATGAGTGGTTGGTGGAAAAGGGGTTGCCAGGTCTAAATGTGATCTATTACTGCGCAATTTGACTGTGTAATTTGACATTTAATAGGTGTGCTCTGTCAATATCTAGGCGTGTTTTTTTTAGCTTAGATCTCAGTAAAGCAAAGTAGAGTAAGACTTTCAGCAGGCGATTAAAACAGCTGAGTGAGACCTCGAAGTGTCAAGTAGAGCGTTGTTGCTGCAATTTCGTGCTGAAAATCCTACTTTATAATGGGTGATTTTTTAAGAGGTTTAGAACTTTTTAAAAAAAAAAACAAAAAATTCGAAAAAATGAATGAAATATTTATTTGAATCGATAGTTTGAACCTTGCAATTTAATGTTTAAAGATAATTTCATGCAAATGTTGACCGCGGCTGCGTCTCAGGTAGCCCATCCGCTGAGTTCAATTTTGGCATACTCTTTCACACATATCGGCCAGTATCTCACGAATGAATGCATGGATGTTGGCTTCCAGTGCCTCAATCGAAGCGGGCTTGTCCCTATACACATTAGCCTTGGCATACCCCCACAAAAAATAATCTAATGGTGTCAAATCGCACGATCTAGGCGGCCAATTGACCGGCCCGAAACGTGAAATTAACTGTTCACCAAACTCGCCTCGCAATTGCGCCATTGTTTCGCGTGCTGTGTGGCATGTGGCACCGTCTTGTTGAAACCACATATCATGCAAGTCAAGAACTTCCATTTCGGGCAAAAAAAAGTTTGTTATCATCGCTCGGTAGCGTTCACCATTGACAGTAACGCTGCGATTCGCATCATCTTTGAAGAAATATGGCCCAATAATGCCGCCGGCCCATAAACCGCACCAAACAGTGGCTTTTTCGGGATGCATTGGGAGCCTCATCGCTGAACACAATTTTTCGATAAAAAAGCGGATCCTCGGCCAGCTTTCCAAGAGCCCATTCACCAAAAATTCGGCGTTGTGGTAGGTCGGCTGGCTTTAGTTCTTGCACCAGCTGTATCTTAAAAGGCTTTACGCCCAAATCCTTCCGCAAAATTTTCCACGTAGTGCTGTAACAAAGGCCTAACTGCTGGGAACGGCGCCGAATCGACATTTCGCGGTCTTCTGTCACACTAGCTGATACGGCCGCAATATTTTCTTCACTACGCACAGTACGTAAACGTGTTGGTGGTTTAATGTCCAACAAAGTAAATTTGGTGCGAAATTTGGTCACAATCTTCCGAATAGACTGCTCAGAAGGTCGAGAATGCCGATCATAAAATGGAAGCAGCGCGCGATGAACATTTCTAACCGAGCACGAATTTTGATAGTAAAATTTAATAATTTGCAAGCGTTGTTCATTTGTAAGACGATCCATGGTTAAATTGCAAACCAAACTGAAGCTGTTTGACAGTGACACAAGGTACTAAACACACGTCAGCTGTCAAAACCAGTGTTGCCAAAACCAAACCAGCTAGAAAATCACCCTTTACAATAGGCGTTTTTTTTTTTAGCTTCGATCTAAGCAAAGCCAAGTAGAGTAAGATTTTCAGCACGCAAGGATACAAACAAAAATGTAAAGGAAATCTAAAAAAAAACTGACAAATGAAGCAAGACCTTTTCAGATCTTCTAAAATGGACGGAAATTGCCTCAAGATGTGAAGATCCCAAATCGAAAGGACCTCTGCACTCAACCCTTTTTTTTTTGCAGATTGGCAACGCTGCCGACGATGAATGACGTGCTTGATTACAGGTCAGCTAATGATTCATGTGGATTCCGAGGTGTTGGAGGCAAAAGACCCACAAAATTCGACAGATAGACAGATAGAAAGAATATGCCTAGAGCTTGGCAAAAATGGAATCTTAGTGAAGGAGGTCGGTAATACTGCCGCGCAAACCGGGCCCCACACTCACCAGATGGGAAAAGACGGAAAGCAATCGTTATCCAGTGAAACCAGCGGTAATTGACAATTGAAAAGGTGAATGAGAGTAGACTCCCTCAAAAAGAGCCAATTCCTGCTACCCACGTCTGTCAAAGGCGAAACCCCTTCCAGCCAAGCAAAGGCCGCAGGATCAAAAACAAAAAATATTGCAAAAGTTGCTAAGAATTTTTCACTGCCGACAATTGGGGAAAAGGTTAAAGACGACGATGTCAAGATTGTTGACTGCTGATTCAACCAACGGCATAAGCGAAGTCTGAATAGAAGCTTAGTTGGAGATGATGGGGTTGATCGTTTCATCCTACTACAGCAACACCGATCTGAGTGTCTTATCTTGCAAGCAGCTGGACTCAAGTTTGCCCCTACCAGGCTTAGGAAAGATGTTATCGATTTGACTTTTGCTACAGGTGTACTAGCAGCAATTTTGGTATGGAAAGGATCCACTGCCTGCTCCTATTCAAATAACAACCGAGACCCTTCAGGCACCCCCAAAAACTCAACTATGAAGCAACTTCTCAACCGTAGTTAAAACAAAGCTAACACCGCCGTGAACCGCAGTCACTTTAAAACCGTCTTACATGGAGAAGTCGGTAGGAAACTTGCTAAATAAACTAACACAATCTTTTGACAGATCATGTCCTAAAACCCGACCTTGAAGGAAACCCAAAAGCGGTTTAGTGGGCTGCAGATCTACGACAACTTATGCCTTAAATAAGTAAGAACATAGAAGACTTCAACTTCTACAGATCTAGTTTTAACGAGTTTAAATGTGGTATTCGAGAATTGGAACGAAAGTTTAGAGCGAAACTAGGTCGCAAGGTCCCTCGATGCCCCCAGATGCAGTCAGTTCCAATTAATGGAACACCCAGCCTCGATTTTCTAGAACTCCGCATGAAACACCCTTCCCCGGTTGTTTAGAAATTAAAGCTTCTCTTGCGGGACAGCGGTTGCAAAAAAGAGAAAAAGCTTTCCAACTTGTAACCTTCAAATCTGCAGGACCTAACCAAATTCTACCATCAGCAATGCTGCAACAGTCTTCAAGCTTTAGGTCGCCCTGTGTAAGCAGAACAGACGAATGTGCGGTAACCTTTTTGTAACCCTCGATCTAGAATGTCCATTGCGAGGCACCGACCTAACAAACCGCCCTATCAAACTTTCCTCATGTAAAATCTTATGTTTTAACCATCTTCCTGGGGAGCTTGTTGATCTTGTCCTCACGGTTACCGAAGTCACCACCCTCAACGTAATGGTTGTTCTTCTTGCGCCATCCGCCGGTTGGTGTGTTCCATTTGAAGGGCCACAAGAAGTTTGACAAATTTTAATTTAAATTCTGGAACAGCTGGCAGCCTTTTAGCTGGGGCGCTGGACTTCTTCTTGTCTTTACTTGTCACTTTGCACGGTGGAAGAGAAACATACCCACAAATAAAAAAAAACACACATTTTCCAAATTAACCTGGCAACCCCGTTTGTTTGAGAAATTTCAGGACATGCGCAGATGAGAGTAGTACGTGGGAAGACGTTTTATGCTGTCCGAGTTCATTTTGCTTTCTTTTCTGATTTTTCGAAATTCGAACATCCATTCATGGTATGGTATGAGTCGATGAGTGCAGGCATGAACAGTGGGGAAGTATGCCACTCAAGGGCTCTTGCAGGTAAACGCAATTGAAAAAAACTAGGATACTTGAAATACGTGGGCGCTTCTACTGCTGGGGCAGTGAAACTGCATCGCACGTTCGATTGAACATCACACGATTCTAACGATTCATTTCTACTTAGAGATGGAAGTGAATAAAGGATGAAGCTACCTTCGGTCTACGGTTCGCAGTTCTCCAAATTGACCTTGAGAGGTATTTTCCTGGTTTTTCTGAGTACACTCCGTGGTCAACTGCTTCTATTTCACACTCAAAATACATAGGACCGTGGGCTTAAAGAGGAGACGAAAGAAAAGGATCCGCCGAATAAAGAAGCTTTCTTAGGACATTCACACCCTCGGATGTATGTTCGACGTTCGCGAGAGGTAAGACCGTCGAAACAAAATCCCAAATTGCCGAGGGGTTGAACCTGGAACTATGTATTCGAACGAAAAACATCCTCCGCACTCATTTACTTGACACGGGAGTAAATAAATTAATAAAACGACACATCCAAGGACGAGACCAAAAATCAGAATAATCGCACACCTTCTTCGCTCCGAACAAACCCCAAGGACAAACGTGGAAAATTGTTATGGGTGCGCGCTCATTAGACAACAACAAACCGAATCGTCCTTGAAAACTTTACCCATATGAGCATGACACAAACTCCCATTATAATTAAGCACCCGGCGAACGAAGGAATCCCCTTCTGCCGCACAGTGATGTCACTGTAGCACATTTAGCAAATTAGAACACACGATGTCTCCCGCACTCACCTTCTCCTGGCGGTAATCCCCACGGATGCTGATGTAACATTCAGTGTTTGGCGCAGCAGTGCAGTCAGCGCTCCACGGTGTGCCGGCTGTGTTGATCTGCTGCTCCTCCATCCCGGATCGGTGTTACATCGTGGACGAGGATGTGACAAGCTACCGCTGCCATCTGCGCGTGGAAACATCAATTAGAACACAATAACACACACAGACACAACACAGAGCAGCCACACAACTAGCTGTATACACTATTGAAAGAAGTAACCTTGATTCCGACGCTGATCAGCCGAGTGGGATCGAAATACCTGGGACGCACTGGCCGCAGGACTATCGCTCACTTGCAGCAGGTTATCCATTTGCGAGTTACTGTCCACACCAAATTGCACAACAGTTGCTATCAGCCAGCTCACGCGACCTCTTCTATTCCAAATGCCAGTGTGAGCGACACCGGTTCGCTATCAGAATAGAAAATCAATTCTACCGTTCTGTTATTTAACATCTGAGCGAGTTTGTGCTTGTGTCGTTTTGCTTTACTATTTGTGGCCAGCTATCTCACTCCCACAGCGCGCTTTTGCTGTCGAATGTCAGCTTAGGAATGTAAATATAAACAAGCACAAGTGGCTGTGTGTCGAGAGCTCGGCGAGGAGGACTCCTTCTTCGCCTTCCTTCGCCTCCGTCCATTGATAGAAATGTAAAAACAGAAAATTACAACTGGCGGATAACCCCTTCCCCCTGATTAGAGGCAGATGCGGAACCCATCCGGTGGCAGATTGTCGCAGTTTAGTGCGCCTCTTCTTCAAAAAGTCGATATTGGTAGAGGGGACAGCAACAAAAATGGGAGTCATGTGAACTCTGATAGCACTGCATGCGCGTGCAGTTGGGGGATTAGCTCTTCTATTTCGGGAGACTGCAATCGAATGATGTATGCGACTGATGCTGTTGCCAAATAGAGTTTGTTTTGTTGACCTGCCTCGCCGCATGGGTGTAGGGTTTTTGTGGCCATCGTCAATGAAGAAGTAATGGTGACGTCTGGGGGAACTAATGATGGGTACATCTAGCAAACGTGGTTGGACACCCCACTTTGGGTATTTTTGGCTCGGGATATCTAGGTCGGGCAGTAGCAAAGCGAGGATGACAAGCAAACACAAACGTCACTCGGAAGGTTTTCTTTTTCATAGACAAATAGCGATTCTCTGGGAAGGGTGTTCGCTGTATGCCTTTCATGATGCTTAGGAGATCTTCCACAGACAAAATGAGACATTTTGCCTTAGACTTACTATTAGAAGAAGTAGAAGAAGACGCAAGCTGTAAGCAAATCTATCGTGGTACTCCCCTCAGTACTGCCGTTTCCGTATTTGTAATCCAGATTTCTTCGTGCGTTTCTATACGCGTGGAGTCTTTGGGTAGGCTTTTGACACGTTTTTGAAACGTTTTCTGAAACCCTTTTTGATGCGGTTTCCACGTCTATTTGAGCATTTATTGGTTTTTGACGCATTTTTGGGAGAACGAGTGCGGATGGGCGAGTTTCTTTTTACGCGTTTTAGGGCAAACTTTTGATGAGTCTTTTGAAGCGTTTTTTCTACGCATATTTGATGAGCTTATGGACGAGTTTTCGACTCGTTTTGGGCGGATTTTTAATGCAATTAAAATGCGCGGGTTTTTGACGCGTTTTGGGTGACTTTATGATGCGATTCTTGACCCCTTAACTACCAAGTTTTTAAAGCATTATTGGTGAGTTTTTGACGCTTTTATAATGCGATTCTTTAACCGTTAATGGGCTAGTTTTTGAAACGTTTATGAGCGATTCTTGACCACTTAATGGGCGATTTTTTACGCGTTTAAGGGCAAGTTTTTGACTCGTTTATGAGCGTTTTTTTTATGCGTTTTAGGGCAACCTTTTGATGAGTCTTTTGAAGCGTTTTTATTTGATGCGTTTATGGTAGATTTTTTGACGGGTTTATAGGTGAGTTTTTGATGCTTTTCTTCATCCACCAATGGGTGATTTTTTGAAGAATTTTTGGGCGACTTTTTGACGCATTTTTGGGAGAATTTTTTACGTGTTTACGGGCGAGTTTTTTGACGCGTTTACCGAGTTTTGGACGCGTTTTGGGCGGATTTTAAATGCAATTCTTAACCCGTTAATGCGCGAGTTTTCGACGCGTTTACGGCCGAGTTTTTCGCGCATTTTTGGGAGAATTTTTAATGATTTTATGGGCGGACCTTTTTTTGACGCGTTTTAGGGCAAGCTTTTGATGAGTCTTTTGAAGCGTTTTTTGCACGCATATTTGATGTGTTTATGGGCGAGTTTTCGACGCATTTACGGACAAGTTTTGGATGCGTTTTGAGCGACGTTATGATGCGATTCTTAATTAATTAATTAATTTTAATTAATTAATTTAATTAATTTTAATTAATTAATTTAATTAATTTTAAAGCATTATTGGTGGTCACGTTTATGAGCGACCTTTTGACGTGTTATGGGCGGATTTTTGATGCGATTCTTCAACCGTCAATGGGCGATTTTTTGACGCGTTTACGGGCGTATTTGATGCGTTTATTGTCGATTTTTAGATGCGTTTACAGGCGAGTTTTTGACGTGTTTTGGGCGACTTTATGATGCGATTCTTGACCCGTTAATGGCCGATTTTTTGAAGCATTTTTGGGAGAATTTTTAACGATTTTATGGGCGACCTTTTTTCGACGCGTTTTAGGGCAACCTTTTGATAAGTCTTTTGAAGCGCGTTTTTTCCACGCATATTTGATGCATTTATGGTCGAGATTTTTAGATTCGTTTATGGGCAACCTTTTGACATGTCTTGGGCGGATTTTTTAAACGATTTTTCATCTATTAATGCGAAAGTTTTTAACGTGATTATGGGCGAGTTTTAAAAGTTTTTTTGGTCGAGTTTTTGACGCATTTTTTGGAGAATTTTTGACGTGTTTATGGGGGAGTTTTTTGACGCGTTTTAGGACGAGTTTTTGACGCGTTTTGGGCGACTTTTTGATGCGATTCTTGACCCCTTAATAAGCTAGTTTTTAAAAGCATTTTTGGAGAGTTTTTGTCGCGTTTATGGGCGACCTTTCGACATTTGGGAGAATTTCTGACGCATTATTGAACAAGTTTGCAAAACATTTTTTTTTTCAAATCGCTTTAAAAAGTATTTAAAATAATTCTTATGCCTCTTTGGGCGAGTTTTTCACTCGTTTTTGGGCTTGTGTTTCAGGCGATTTTCGGCAAGTTTTCTAAGAGTTTTTTTTAAAGACGCTTCAGACGCGTTTTTGGACTCGTTTTTCCCCCACCTTCTGTTCGAATCGGGCACCTCTATACCGAGGGTGGAAAAATCAATGACGGATATAGCTAGCTTTGCGACCACGAGCTATTGACCGCACCTTTAAAGAACGGGATTGTAAAAAGGCAACAGTAACAAATCTACGTCAAACCTAAATTATGAGCAACAGCTATTGCTTTGTCGTAATAACCCTGCGTAACCTAAAGAGAGCCGTGCGACTGTCAATATCCAATATCGTCCTGAAAATTGTTCTTGTTGCTGTGGTTGTTCTCTGAAAGTCAATCTCCCGGAGACGAGTTCTAAATTTCGCCTGTAACCAAAGAGAAGGGTTTGATTTTGTACTGTGCATTTGTTGTCTGCTATGTACTTAACTTCCCCGGAAAGCCTACAATGAATGTGACTTAGGTCAGCGGCTAGAAGTCCACTTTTCATTTACCCAGTTGCGAACCATGCATTGAAGATCATTTGGAGCTTCCCCAAACGGCAACATAAACTTTGTACGTGCCTTACCATAGTTGTCATGCGACAAACTGTTCATTTCAATATCTTCCCCAGCTGTCAAATATTCTGAATTTGGCCCCAAACTTTCTACTGTTTGTCTGACCAATTTGGGAAAACAATCGCACTTAACCATAGAAACACCTCGCTTTCGCTTGATTTAGTAACATAACTCACTTTATTTGTCGCTTTGCTCTTTCACGTGTTTTTCTTTGTTTTTCGTTTAAATAACATTATTAAATTTAAATATACATTATGTAATAATATACGAGGTAATGTTCGCTATTTAATAACGTACATTTCATTTTGTTGTTTCGCTTCCTTCTCCTTCTTCTTCTCCTTCTTCTTTAATAATACAACTACAATAAATTCTCTACTTAACAAATATCATTTTGAAAATTGGCAATGAAAGTTGTTTGACAAACAAACAGAATACGAACACAAAGAGAGAAAAAGAAACAAAAATACTTCGTAGAGGCGCTGCTCTTAATAAGAACAAGAGACTGTGGAAGAATATTGTTGCAGACGTGAACAAGTAATATAAGAAAGTAACGTGCTCTGTGGTATTTGTTCGCGGGAAGTACAAGTAGGAGAATCAATTGGTATAGTCAAAGCCGAGGAAGAGGTTACACCACCGACGGTGGCGTTCGCCCATCATGCCCTCGGACTTTTTCAACGCCGACAGGAACGCATTCGACGAGTAGTCGCACTTGAAGACCTTCGACAGCGGCTGCTGGTAGAAGTCACTAGAACTGTTTAGTTTGATACAGTGATCCACGATAAACTTGAGCACCGCACGGCGGTGATTCTCGAACGACTCTCGCGGGCCAAACATATTCTTCTGATCGTCGCACAGTTTGATGTCGTGCGCGGCCAGATTGCAGCAAAAGAGAAACGATTTCAGCTTCTCTTCGCCGATCGCTTGCAAATCGCTGCCCGGCAAAAGCGTGGACACCACATCCTCGGCAGAATGCACTCCATTTATCAGGTAAAAGTTGATGAGCTCCTTGATGTACGTCAGGCTGTCGCACATCTCATCGCTGTCGTAGTAACTCGATTCGAAGAGCTTGTAGAGCACCACCTGGCGATAGTGGTAGCAACTGTAGTCGCTGATGTGCTTGCGCATGAATTTCTCCGTCAGCATTATCTCGGTTTTGAAGAGTTGCGGCGCCTTCTGCAACACCCACTGCCGATGCGACCACGCGTGGTAGTTGCTCGAGCTCTTGTCCGCGCAGCGATCACAGATTCCAATCTCGAACGACCAGTCAATCGATTCGATGCCTAAAAATGTCAAAAAAAAAAAACCATTACACTTCTGTCCCACGGTTTGTCTGTTTCCGGCTTACTCTCGTAGGAGAACAACCAGCGGCGATAGGCGAACGCTTCACTCGACTTGGGCTTCTTGGACAGGATCAAAGCCGAGTACTGGAACTCCCTGTGCACTTTCAGCTTGTTCTTCTGGATCAGCTGGCGGCGAATGTGCCAGAACGACGTCACATCCGGATTGATAAGCAGCGCAATATTAACGTACTTTATGATTGCGTCATTGTGGAGATATCGATTGGAGAGCTTCAACGAAACGATTGTCCTGTGGGCATAATCGTACACGTGCTTCGCACACCACGACTCCAGCCCGAGATTGTGGTCCACATGAATGACCGGCGATTTGTTCTGATTCAGAATTGTTGGAATTATTTCGAAGGATGATCTGCAAGAGCAAGCATACACATGGATGGGTGTTAGTTCTTTACTTTTCTTTTCATTTTTCGATGATGCATTGGTGATTGGATGGATGGATGAAGTTAACTTGGAAATTTGTTCACTGCACTTTCACACAGGTATACTTGTTGACACTTAAAAGCAGGAAAGCCCGTAATAAATGCGGTGAGTCGACGAGGTACGAAACGCGCGGTGGTAGTTTAAGTAATGCACAGAGATGCTGAGCTGATTGCATGTTAGTTGGGCTGAAAGGCTGCTTGTTTCTATTCTAATTGGGTTTCCACATTCAGCGGGGATGTGCAACAAACCAAAATCAGAGTGGGTGTCAGCCACAGGGTGTCAAATCATCACTTGGTGTAGTAACTAGGAAACTTTGCTCGCTTTCTTGGTACCTGTCTATCTCTTGTCACTTGGCTGAAGGTAATCTTGTGAATTTACTTCTTAGAAAATTATCTCATCGACGGACTGTTAGTGGTTATAAGCGGGGGTAAGACTGTTTCAATTCCCCTTTGTTGTCCAAAGACAAACCATAACCCGGAGGCCTCAACAGTATCAGTCACCCACAGAGTTGCACTCCTCCATGAATGTGCATAAGACTTCGCAGTGTTCTGGGAGGAGGTCGAAAGAGAAATGGATGTGCAGGTCTTCAGAAAAGACACCAGCACCGACGTCATCTTGTGTTGCGCTCTATAGTACAGGACAACATGTTTCGTCCACTTCGACCAGCCCGGTATGGAGTGTTTAAAAAGCATGTTAAACTTAATTTCGGTAGGCAGCCCAATTTTTGGGTTTGGAAAGATTCATTGCATCGTTTCGTAAGTATGTTGGCAAGGACGATATTTTGTTCTTTCTACTGTTGAATTTATCAGTACTGGTTCGAGTAACTTCCATCGCAGCAAGCTACTAAAAGCCATGAGCTACTGAAAGCCATGACCTTATGCTGGAGATTATTCGTTATGTTAAATTTCAACGACTCATATCCCAAATCTTTGCTAAATCCATCAAAACAAACAACCTTGCACCCTACGCACCCCCCACCAAGTCAAATAATCGTCCGGGGGTACTCCTACAACCACCTTGCCTGCCTATCTGTCGCTCTGACGTGCAAGTGCAATGCAAACTGCAAACTTAATTCGTCAGCTTTTGCAGAAATTGCGTCGAACTTGCAGCGGTGCCATGAAAGTGAAACACCAAACAAAACTAAAGATAAAAATAAACCCCTGCGAGTCCACCAACACAACGACACGGACACCATACACACCGACCCAAACACTGCTGCCGCCGACCGACCAAACCAAAAGGGGGAACCAACAAAAACACTGTGCAGCGAAAAAAGGCAAAAAAAACCTGCATACAATAGAACTAGGCTACTTCCTAACTAATGGAATTCTCCATCCTCCCGGCGCGAGGGTCACGTCTCACGTCAATGGATAATGGTATGAACTATGAAATGGACAAACAATCGACACACACAACACCACTCGACATAACAAGGCAAAACAATTGAAACAATTGAACTCACAAGTCAGAGTCCTTGAGGAAAACTGCATTAATTTCGTTTGTGATTTTCTCGCACAGCACTTCGTTCTCGTTGTCCATTTTCCCAGGCCAGGGGTTCTGCTGCTCCTTCTGCTCAGGCTTTGGATTCTTGCACCACCGTCACCGATTTGCTAGTGGAATTATCTTCGCGCTTAGTGTTCACTAACAATAAACATTTCTACTATTGCGAAGACGTCAACGGGGGGTGGCAATTTGTTTAAACAAATTAATCACAAATCACTGTAGCTTTTTTGCAACACATAAAAAGCGTGAGAGAAACGTGTACGCTGCACCAACATTACCGTTTTTGGGGGAGAAAATAGACCAACAACAACGGTGCGAAGAAATCGTTTTGCGATAAACTGTCAAAAGTGACATTGAATTCTGACAGTTGAGGAAGTTACGTGGATGAATGGGAACGTTACGTGCAAATTGAAATTAGCAAATGTCGTGGTTGAATTTGATTGAAATTGAAATTGATTTGAAATTTGTTTTGTTTAAATTAAAAAAAATAAATAATAGTAGGTACGACAAGCAAGAACACGCTCATGAAAGAATGAATTGATTTCTTATGACCCGTTCGCACTACGTTAGGTACGCATTTTGAATTTTTGTAATGGAAGGAGTTCACAATAGATTTTTTTGAGGAACAATTTATTTCGATTGTGAGGGTGAGCTCCCCCAAGTTTAAAGTCGAGACCAGATTTTGTTATTGACTAAAACTGAAGAGCAATAGCGTGTTTCTACACCCGTTTCGGTTCTGCAATCACTCTTTTCTGTGATAGGAGCATGATCTCATTGGCGAAACAACTTATGCGAACAAAACATTGGGAACGTTTAAACGTACGTTTCAAGTGCTACATCCCCGAAAAGAGTGAAGTTTTCCATTTCTAGTTTCACATCTAATGAGGCATTCACCATTCTTTCAGTTGTGTTCTTTTCGATTTTGATTACGATTTTCCTGCAGACTTTACTGTGTTTCTACACGGGCAATAATATATGCACGGACTATATAACCCCCCGACTAGACTTCATAAGGCCATTTACCACTAGTTTCGCCAGCAGGGACGAATGGGATGAAGATCAACCAACATCCATTGGATCAACCATACCCACATACACGGATGGATCAACGGGTTTCTACTCGGAACGTCTCGGACTATCCAGTTCAATCAGACTCCCTGACTACAGCAGCGTATTCCAAGCTGAGGTACTGGCAGTGACAACAGCTGTTAAACAGGTTGCAATGATGGCAATACCTCATGCAGATATCACCTTTTTCATTGACAGTCAAGCGGCAATAAAAGCGATCGCTGTCGTCGAGTTAAAATCAAAGCTGTCGCGAAGAGCTGCGGGTTCTTTTCGCGCAGCACAACGTAAGACTATGCTGGGTTCCTGGGCACAAAGGTGTGTCTGGGAATGAAAAAGCTGATGAGCTGGCAAGAAAGGGATCCTCCCTTGAGCTAAACCAAGCCGACACCACAATTATGATTCCCACCTGTAATCTCAGACAGACGATTGGGAACAAAATACTAAAGGCGACAAATGAAAGATGGAGCAAACTCGACTCCTGTGGCATAGCCAGGAAAATGTGGCCAATCTTCCTTCAACAAATAGAAAAAATTCTACAATTGAACAACAAATCATTGTCCTTAATTGTGGGCATTATCACCGGACACATTAAACTGAAACACCATACCAAGAAAATGGGAATGAGGAGGTGCATGGGGACACCCCACACTTTCTTTGTCACTGCCCAGCACTCTGCCACATAAGAAATAAAATCCTTGTCAGTTACTTCTTCGAGGATTTAGTGGAACTTTAAGATAGCTCCATTAACGACCTACTAAAATTTGTAAATAAAACGGGTTGGTTGACTAATCCGTAAGTTTTTCATAGGTTTCCAGTGTATGGGGGTCAGAAACCCCTAGGGCATCGCAACGGCTCTACATTGATCTAAGTGTGGCACGTACAGGTTACTCTGTCCTGCCAACCCGCTACCTTAACCTAACCTACTGCGTTTCTAAGAATTGAATCATAGGCAGTGTGCTATTATGGACGATCTTCAAGAAAAGATTTAGGCCTGGTAAGTCCACAGGTGGTAAAGGACTTTGTCTACCTAGGCTCCGCTATGACTTCAGACAATGACACCAGCGCTGAGATTAAACGAAGAAAAACTCTTGCCAATCGCTGTTTCTTTGGGCTAAGAAAGAAATTGAGTAGCAAAGCCCTCTCTCGAACAACTAAAGTGACCCTTTATAAGACCTTGATCATTCCAGTCCTACTTTATGGTGCAGAGGCATGGACTCTATCAAAATCGGATGAGGCTACACTTGGTTACTTCGAAAGGAAAATTCTTCGAGTAATTTTCGGTCCCGTCTGCATAGACGGTGAATGGAGCAGGAGATACAACGACGAACTGTACGAACTGTACAGCGACATCGACCTGGCCAGAAGAGTGAAGGTCCAACGACTGAGGTGGCTGGGTCATGTATAGCGAATGGACGTCAACGCTCCGGCCCGGAAGATCTTCGAATCCACACCCGAGGGACGGCGCAGTATAGGAAGACCGCGACTCAGGTGGCGCGCGCAAGTGGAAGGGGACCTTAACCAACTTAGCGTGCGAAACTGGAGACAGCTGGCCAAAGATCGTGCTGGCTGGAGACGCTTGTTGGTTGAGGCCCAGGTCCACCCCGGACTGTAGCGCCACCTTAAGTTAGTAAGTAAGTTAGTCCACAGCCGTGAAAATTTTAACACATTGGGCCTGTTTTTTTGAGCTTCGATCTCAGCAAAGCAAAGTAAAGTAGGATTTTCAGCACGCAATTACAAAAACTACATTCTACTTCACACTTTGAGAACTCAGAGAGAGAGATCGCAGATCGCAGCTAAAAAAAAAACACGCCTTATGTCAGATTTTGGAAAAATCCAATCCGAACATGTGTTAACTGATTTTAAGACCGCATATGACAGTAGTTTCAGCGACGAGCTATACAGAAGCATGTCTAGTTTTGGGACGCCTGTAAAAGTCATTACGTTGTGCAGAAAGACGATGGAGAATGGTCGCTGCTCCATAAAGGTCGGCAACAATCTCAGCGAATTGTCATGTGGCATCTTTAGCATCAAACTTTAACACATTCTGTGCGAGACTCACAAAGAAAAGCTCGATCTTTTACAAGTAACATGCAAACGCCGATGGTATTGACAAGTCTGACATATTTTGTAGCCCACAGCGACCTGAAATTCATGAGTTACCTTTAACTAGTATGGAACCGGCTCAAATGGATCTACAGGTTAAGAAGGGCAAACCCAAGTAGACTGGGAGGAAGATGGGGCATTATGTAATTGATCAGATGAAGGATTTAGAATATGGGAACTAATGAAATTGGGGTACTTAGCTCCAGTTTGGAGGTTGAAATTGGGGAAAGAATTGTTAGTGATCAATGACTGCGGGGAGTCTTTAGAGGAGGGAGTGTGGGAGGTTTCGGTTAAATTGAAGGATACACGTTTACGTGTAGGTTTGGGCTGTGGAATAGAAGAAGATGAAGGAGGCTCGTTGGGAATATGAATTGGAGGTTCAAAATTGGGGAAAATGTTGGTTTTGAGGGTCCAGTTAGAGTCGGATTTGGGAAGGGAATTTGGAACGGGTTTTGGTAACTTATTAGAGTTTGGAGTGGGTTTTGGTAGCTTATCACTAGATTTAGATTTAATTTTGGTGGGTTTGTCCGTCCATCTACACATATTCATTTTACCAAGCTTTAAGTTTTTACCGGCAGAACTTTGAAATAGCCATTCATATTTGGTCGGGATGTAAAGTTTGAAATTACGCCTCTCATTGTGGTGAGATGGTAGAAACATTTTACAATGGCTGATGGTGATATCAAAAATCTTTTTGAAGAACTGCATGATCCAAGAAACGTCAGCATAGTGGGGGGCGTTTTTGATGAAGAAGGGGGTGGTCGTCTGATTCTCTACACGTAGTTTATCAATTCTAAGTTGCCATTCAGAAGGTGTCCACGTAGTTCCAAAATGCTTAATGAGCTTACGTGGGGCGGCAACGGGAGGAGTTGGCGTTGAAACGATTTCAGCTTGACTGGTAGGGACGGTAGAAGAGTTGACAGTTTGAATCATCGGCAGGAGGCGAGGTGGTGGGGGTGAGATTGAGCTGGCTTCGGTATCCAATATTTCGGCTAAGATTGAAGTATTGTATTGCGGATCCGGGTGATGCTGACCATGGGTTGGGATATCGTCGATTTTGCGGCAAAGTGTTTCAATCCTATTCTGAATATCGCACATAGCTGCTTGCGCCAAATTGAGTTCGTCACCGACGTTGCTTATTCTATCGAACATTACTTCGAGTATTGGATCTGGTTGCTTCGGGGATGGTTGGTTGTTTGAAGTGGACTGGTAGTGGATATCCAAATCTTCGCGCATGGAGTTTATGGAGTTGCGTGCTTCCTCGATGTATTTCTTTTGCGCAGAACTGATTGCCTTAAACTCAGCCAATAAGTTATTGAGTAGTAACAAGATCTTTTCGTCGTTCTTAGATTTTTCTAAGTTTGACTCGATCAGACCTGCTACTTGTCTATCGGTGTTGGTGAGCTTGGACTTGATTAGGTCGGCCGTGGTCAGAACAGAATTTCCAAGATCTTCAACACATCTGGCACTATTTTCTAGGCCCGAGAATTTAATGGCGATTTTTTTATTCAGGGCTTTTTGAAAAGATTCATTGGAGTCACTAAGACACTTTATTGCTAAAAGCACATGTGATAGCGATATGGTCTTACACTCGTCACAGAAGTAGAGAAGGTTGTCTGGAAACTCTTTGATGTAAACACTGTTTCTTTTATTTAGGCCGACACAAATGGCATGGAATGATTTTCCACAAATTCCTTTGCAAGCAACCCAGTCGGCATTAATATCGTCGATAACGCAATTTGCACTTCCGCACGACATGGTAAAAGAAAAAAAGAGTTTTGTATTGACAAATGTAGGTCACGTTTGCGAAACTGAATTGAAGAGGCGCGGAGTGAAGAATTGTTGACGGGTAGTAATTGAACGGGCGCGAAGTGGGTCAGAAGAATTGTTGATGGGTAGTTACAATTTAGGGAGCAAAAAGAAAATGCGGCTTTACACGGCGACGGTCGATTGTCAATAAGAAAGGACAACATTGACGAATATGACAAAGTACTGCAATAGCCAGCAAAATATTGGAGGCAGGGACTTTGTTTAAAAACGACTTTTCCATGAGAAGGCAGCTTCGTAGTGAAGCCCTCGACGGAACAACTAAGGAGACCCAATGAAAGACCTGAACAACGTTAGTCCTGCATAACGAACCTAAAACATGAACTCTTTCAGAAAAAAAACGTTTCCCTGGCCGGACGAATTTTATGGAAGATATTTTGTCCCGTTTGCGATGACGCTTTTTATGGAAGACGGTTAAACATCAAAATATACGAGCTTTGCCTCGACACCGACTTAAAAAGAAAACTGCACATTGGTTTGAAGTTAATTGGGATCCTATAGAGCGAATGGGCACCAATGCTCCGTCCCGCAGAGCCTTGGATTCTAACGAAGTAGATGAAGACCCCGACTAATGTGTCGCATATGAGTAGAAAAGGACTTCAAACCAACTTGATGGCCGTTGGATAAAGAATAGATAAATAAATAGTTGGCGCAACAGGTCGGTAGGGACCCTGGGCCTAGCTTCTCACAACCAAAACCTTAAGTTGGAGTTTGGGTTTTGTCGGGATTCGAAACTGCGACTTCTCGCTTAGTAGTCCAACACACTAACCACTAAGCCACTGCGCCGACGATGGCCGTTGGATAAAAACCGGAAAAACTGAAAGGGCATCTCAGTTGAGGCCTTGATGCTGTCACCTCCTAAACCTCCCAAGTAAGTACATAAGATATTGGGTACACTTGACTCTGTACTCTGAACGTTAAAACTAGATTGGCCAGCAACGTCACTTTTTCTACGTCAGTCACATATTATGCCAACTGTCAACTTAGTACTCAGCCACAAATTTCTTAGCTAGATTCGCCGACTACCCCTCCATAAACGTCAACTGAAAAAGTTTTTTCATGTCACCAATCCAAGCCAATCAAACTGACACACATGGAGTCAGCTATCAGACTTACTAAACCAGATTCATAAAGGTCCCCATTACACAAATCCTTTGCATCCCTTTCTCTTTCAATTCACTTCACACACAATTTCCATCAACTTCCGTTAAACAACGAACACGCCCTTGGTTTCGTCCATTCTCCCATTTCGAACAGTGTGTTCAATTTGACTGCATTACATAACGCAACGCAAACAAATGTCAATCGACCAAGAACTCAGCTGATTGATTTGTTTCAAGAACTCATATCGTCGTTAATAAAAGAACAAATTCTCTCTGTGCAAAGCAAAATTTAACAAATTATACAACAAATACAAATTATTTCGCCTAAAGATGGCAACAAAAGTCGTTGCCACTGCTACAGTTCGGGCGCTAAAGGGTCGAAAATTGTTGCCAACACGAGCAGCTCTTACACTGGTAAGACAAAGTTATGCGATTCTTATGAATCTCCGCCGCTTCCATATACATTGTTTGCTGATATTTGTTCTTTATTTTTAGACACCATCAGCCGTACAACGTATTAAAGAATTACTCTCAAAGCAACCCGAATATGTAAGTACGGAAATTAGTTATGAGGCAATTGATAACAAATTCGAGGAATCTTCTTCTTAGACTGGTCTCAAAGTTGGAGTGAAGCAACGTGGTTGTAATGGACTGTCGTATACGTTGGACTATGCCAAAGACAAAGGTACAGTTGAATGGAAATGATTTCAATCGCATATGTCGCTTAACAGCGATCTTTTAATTGCAGACAAATTGGATGAAGAAGTCGTTCAGGATGGCGTGAAAGTGTACATCGATAAGAAGGCACAATTGTCGTTATTAGGTAAGAGAGTCGGTCAATATTGAGCGGGCTGTTGGTGTTCCCTTTTGGGATTGTGGTGAAATGCTTTGGGAGGGAATATTCAGCAGACGTGTGTTATGTAACTGAGTTGCTGCGAACATTGCTCGCATAGAGATGGGTTGAACGTGAGGTGGGAACCAGTGGAGTCAGTACCAACACAGATCAGTTAAAAGAAGGCATAAGCCACATCTACCCCACTTCAGTAACTAACGCAATCGCTGACTGACGGGAGAGATACTGCTCGCCTGTAGACCCCTCCAATTGCGAATGAAGAGAAACGACTCCCACGCCAAAGGCAGGACAACAATAGGCAAGAAGTGCCACCTAATCAACAGCTGACATCCGACTGTCGGTCGATATGATTTGTGAGGCCTCAATTGTCAAGAACGGTGCTCAAGCAACTACTACTTGTCCGCGCAAGGTCTTTCTTAACAAAAGTGGGTTCGAATGAGCTGCGTTTGTAGTTCAACAATCTCTGTGGTCCCTTCGTTGCTCCATCGTCGGGGCATGGACAAATGGGCGACTCTGTGAGCTGGAGTATTGATTTCAACATGTACTCCTAGGAAATATGCTTTGCAATGGAAGAAAACGGCGTATACAAAAGATTTATTATCACAAAAGCAAGCTACGTTAACGAATTGAGTAGCATGATGAACGACCTGAATGATTTAAGCCACAGCTGTGGACTGCGTGTTGCCAAAACGAATTCCGCAATCACAAGGTTTGCATTGGGGTCAACCAAAGACAAGAAACGAGGGCCCAATGATCCCAAGATCACGCAATGTGTTAGTGGACTTGCAAGGCGAAGAATACAAGTGTTCTTCCAGTGTCTGCCTAGAATATCGCACATGGACGAGATCATGATGTCAAGGCCACTTTGTGGCTTAGGTTAGGTCACAAGACAAAAGGCATCTTAGTGGGTCCATTGCGATCCCAGTTGGAAAAACTCATCCCTTAAATGAGTGAAGTGTAGTAGGACTTGAGAAGCACCTGATGACTCTGGGTGTAGCACAAGTCAATCTCGGTACAATGGGCAACGAAGACGAGGAAACAGCGACTGCAGCTGCTTGGTCAGAACACGGCAGCGTTACCTCGATAACATTTTATAATAAAGCAGCGAAAATGGCTCACCCGAAGAGTTGGCTCCTTAAGCAAACTACAAATGAGCTCTTAGTAGGAACCACCACAATAGGGCGCCACGGTGATCCGAGATTATCTATGCCACCTCTACTCCACAATCAAATCGAATGTACCTTACACAGTCCAACGGTAAGAAAAGTAGATGCCTTTGAAATGGGGCCATGCCGAAGAGTATTGCACATCTTTTGCGGTCGAATCGCCACTTCCGTGAATGAATTACATGTGAAACAAAAACAAATTCCGTCACGTAATGCTCTTTCACGGACGACGCGATTCGGCACCTGATTTTACGTGTAAATTCAGAAACGTCAAACATTTGCGCAGTGATGCGGCATCACTGCTTTTTTGCGATGCACAGTTTATGCTGATAGCAAGTAAAGAACTATTGCGACGGAAAGCGATGAAAACGGAGTAAATGTGCTTGCCCATTTAAAAGGACAACTCGAGTTCCTCGAACAGATTCTACGAAACCAAAACTGCGTACATTTAAAGCGCTCGACAGCCGATTCTGCAAAAGACATAAATACGGTCGCCAGACAAGGGAATCGAGTAACAAACAAACGATCAACCTGACTGAGGCCTTCAATAAAGCAAGAACGGTCTGTCTAACCCAACACCACATTGCCTGTGTTGCAAAGTGCTGCTGGGGAACCTGGGGTGTCAGCACGTAACTTGATACAATCGAGCTCTGCCAGCACCTGCACCTGCTCAAAGAACGGGTCTTTCTTTAACCTTCGTGAGCCATAGCTATCGTCTTCTGAAAAGAAGAAGAGACCACTAAACTTTCTTCCTACGCCCCAATCTTGTAAGTGACTATAAGACACAGCAGAAGCCAGATCACTCGACCCTGTGTTACCGCCAGCCTACAGATTTTCTTACGGAAGACTGAAGAATACTCGATTTTAGTGCAGGTATAACTCATTTCCTAACAAAGCTACATCCAGCTTCTTGAATAGATTCAGGCTGTTCTTCTTTGAAGGGAATGTCGAAGAACTTGAGTAACTTAACCTGGTTGTAATGGAACACAACCTGCACAACTGCACGCAGGTTTACGTGGCCTTCTCTTGATTATTTGAGATATATGCTTACATTCCAACAAGCAACCCAAAAAACCCACAGAATCATTTGATCTTTGCCCTGACAAAAGTGCCAGAAACGCACAGGGGTCGAATCGCGTCGTCCGTGAACGAGCTATACGTTCACGGAATTATGTCGATTTTGCATGTGAAACAAAAACAAATTCCGTCACGTAATGCTCGATCACGGAAGACGGGATTCGACCCCAGGAGATCTTCAACAACTACCAAATCGCGACAGAAACTGTACAAATGTGCAACTCACCCGTATATAAATTTCTTTCCACTCATTCTATCAAACTGCCCCACATCACGATGCGCGCTTCGTTTTGACTCATCCTGAAAGAGAATTGCCACAGATTATTCCAATTCAAACTCAACTAACCCCAACCTATTTACGTACACAAATACACACATTTATTTGTTTATTTTGTTTTGCAGGAACCGAAATGGATTACGTTGAGAGCAATCTGTCCAGCGAGTTCGTCTTCAACAATCCGAACATCAAGGGCACATGCGGATGCGGGGAATCGTTTAGTTTTTAACCGAGGAGAGGAACTCCCTTTTGACTCTCACGCGAAGTATTCTCAACTCTCTGGCGCAGTTTTCCTCTTCGACTTAGCTTAATACTTAGACCATTGTTCAAATTATAAATTAAATGAGAAAGAAGTAAAAAAATAAATACATTTTAGGACTTTGAAGCACAAAAGTTGCTTCGACGGTTAGCACGCTAAATTCGATTGTTTTGCCTCGACGTGGGGTATAGTTAGATTCGGCCAGGCTCTGCCTTGACCTGGACTGTTGTTGGTGCGACTTTCTTGGAAATTTGCTGCAGACGCTTGAGCATTTGGTCGATATCTTTGGAAGTTCTTGTGGTGGGACTGTCTTTTAAACGTTTTGCGTTTGTCTCTTGACTTGCTTTGCAGCTGGGCCGTGTATCGCTGGCGGACATTGAGTCCCATCTTGAGCGCTTTCTCATATTCTCAGTGCTGCAGCCTAGTTTTTCATCGCGAGATTTACTGTGACTCTTTGACTTCCTTGGACTTGCCTGATGTTGTGGATGCAGGATGGGACTTCTGAAACTTCGGGAGCATTTTGTATTGTTCTGCGCATTTTCCACTGTGGCGCGGCTTCGACTACTTCGGTTTATACTACGGCTTGAGCGTTTTGCGCTTTTCTTTGATCCCCTGTGGCTTAGCCGGGTTTCTTTGGATTTACTGCAACTTTTGTTCTTTCGTTTGATGTCGACTGGGCTGCGTTTGCCTCTACATTTGCAACTGCTGCTACTGCTACTACTGCTGCTTGTGCTCCTACTTTGGCTGCTACAACTACTTGGATATCTCTTGGCGCGGCTTTTGCGTTTGTCTCCTCTGGCCCTGTCCCTTCTTTGGGATTTTTCGTGACTTCTTTTGTCACGCCGACTTTTCTTATCTCTGCTTTGGTTCTTCCTCAGTTCACTACTAAGCATTTTTCCCTTCTCAGTGCTTTCTTTTTCACGCTGATGCCTCCCATCTGGTATCACCCGTCGTGACAAATCTCTTCTGCATTCATTTAGATCCCCTCGGCCGCTTTCTCTATTTATCCCGCTAGTACAAGAGCTCGTAGGATTTCTACGACTCGCCCACGATTGCCCTTGGCCTCCATCCTGACACTGATTGTCGTCTCTGTCTCTCCTTTCATCACTTTGAAGTCCACCTCTCTTCGGATCTGGTTGCAAGCTCTTGCTTCGACTTCTCTTGTCTCCGTTTTGCCCCCGCCCGCCGCCACCCCTATTTAGGGTGTCCGTACTCTGATACATGTTGCTTTCAGTGCTCTTGTCTCTGCATTGGGATCCCCTGTCTTTGATTGGAGTTGCTCTGCCGCTACTGGTATCGGCCTTAGCTCTGAATGGGTTCATCTTGTTTTCGGGTTCATCATTGCTTTGGCTAGCTCTGTCGCTCATTTGTTGAGTTCTATCCTTGCAACTACTCCCGCTTGGGCTCCGTTCCTTTATTTGATTCACTCTAATTCGAAGCGGCGTACCACTGACAGCAGGTTCGTCGTTGATTTGAATCGTTCTGCTGCTCATTCGGTGCAACATATCCGCACTTCCGCTTATAGGAGTTCTACGCAAGTGCACTGATTGCTCTCGATCACGAAAACCACCTCTGCCCGATTTAGTGCCTTCCACTCTGGGCGATCCACGAGCCAAGCTCCTACTTTGGCTGCTGTCGCTCGGCCCGTCGCCTTGACTTCTTTCTTCACTGCTGGCACTTTCACAGCTCGGAGCCGCAAAATGATTGATCATGTCCAAACTGGGCCTTCGATAGGGAGATCTGCCATCACGGATTTTTCTTCTGCTTGCGCTTTCACTGCTCGGCGGTCTTGCACGAACGACCATATCCAAACTAGGCACAGATCGCCTTTCACTTTTACTTCTGCTGTAACTGTCTTCACTGCGCGGTGGTAAAAAAGGACTACTCGTGTGCGGTTGCACTGGCTTTGGTTTGTATAACTGATTAAGAGCCTGCATCTGTAGATTCAGCAATTCACGAACCTCCTCGATATGAGTCGGCTTACTTGTACTATACTTCCTTCTCTGGATCTTAGCGTTTGCCTTGGCCTTGGCAACGATTTGCGCAATCGTCATATTGGTGCTGGGTTGGTGGTCATTCGAGACGCTGTTTGTGAGGGGGAACTTGGCATGAATACTATGAAGCAAGCCTCAGAGAAATGGACTTACGTGACTTTCACCTCCGGTTCTGAGAGTTTTTTAGTGTTGTAGATCACATAGTCGTAGATCTCACGCTTCTGTTCTCTGCTATAGTGCAACTGGATGTCCGAGAACTTTTTGGCAATCGACGCAGTCTCGGCATTGATGATTGCTTTCAGTTGGTCCACACCTGGAATGGGAAAAGAGTGGGAGTTTAGTAAAGCCTGACTATGGCACAAGTATAGAGAGAATTTGGTGCAGCACATGGACATAAGCAACGATTATCAAAGTGTAAGCAACTGAAAGCTGGTAGCACTCGATATCTGCGAGGTACTGCCAAAGCAGGGATTTTCCAAATGACGACAACTGCTCACAGACAGAGTTGGAATGGGGCGGTCGCTCTCATGCATGTAGATATGCATCTTCTTTCAGTCTCTTTCTCTTCCATTTTTTTTTGTTACAGAGACTACAATTTTACAAGAAGTCCAAGTGGATAAAATGCCTTCAATTCCATTTCAAGCGAATAAAATGGATACAATTTTTATATTCCTCACCAATAACAACAGAATTCTCGCAACCGAAACTCTGCGGCAGTGGTGGGTCATCTTCATCTGCGGAGTCTTCTCGTTCCACCATTCCCGCACCAATATCCTGAAATTGTTATTTTTAACATAAATTTAAAAAAAAAAACACAACTCCTTCACATCATGTCTGCACTCACCCGAACTGTTGCATTCTCTGTCCAGTTGAGACCGGATAAAACAGCATCAAGACGTTTTCGACACAAAGCAATATATTCGTCCAGTTCGGAGATAGCTTTATGTAGTTTTGCGTCCATTGCACCTTTTTTAAATAAAAGACGAAACCAATAAACGCCTCCGAGGCCGGCGGAACCAACTTCATAGACAAACCATGGTATGATTTTCTCTACGATCAACTTGTTTCATCTGTTTGTTACTGTGGCCGTTCACAATGGGTTTAGGTTTTGGGACGACCATACCAAAGATAATTTAATACAGAGATATATAACTTTCCAGTGGAAAGGCGGCTGCCTACAAACTGTTTTCCCGTAAAATTCATGAAATCACACACAACTGCTCATTTCATGAGTTCTAATTTTGACAGCAAAATTCACGCGGCTGCATAAATGAAATCCCTGGGCAAATATAATGGAATGCAGAAATCAAAGACAATTCATTTATCTCTGGGGACAAAGCTTCCGACGATATTAGACTCTTTTTCTTTTTAGTTCAGAGCTGAGTTTTGAACTGAGCTCGAGCATTATGAGCACCAGCGCTGGAAATGAGCCTGCAGACCGTCACGAATGGCGTCCTTGATCTGCACGATGGTGTGCTTGTTGGGCGGGTTCTTGCAGTCCTCCACAGACGTGTACTTGTTCTCCACTAAAAACGTGCTCGTAAACAACGCCAGCGTAGTTGCAACTTGCAAGTGTACACAATATATACCTATTGAAGTAAATTGAAAAGTGATAGTCACAAGGCAAAACTCACCCTAATGTGGTATTCGATTGGGCTTCTTCAGATTTGCTCTCAGATTTCAGATTTCGTGTGGCTAATCAAACACAAAAACGTCACTTGCTCTTTTTTTGTTGATATAAATGTGCGACTGCAATATGTGTAGCCTTCGACACTTTTCTAATCGTTTTCTATTCACTGGTAAAATGCTCGCCCACGCCCAGATTGATTTCTAAACATTTGTACATAAATAATTAACAAGAATAGATCCACCTGATGCAATGCATTTCTTTGCAGTTGAAAAATTTCACGAAATCATAAACAAACTCTACTAGTTGTCAAATCTGAGAAACAAAATCCAGATTCGCAAAAGTGGTCTAAAATCTGAAAAAGATTGCTTTTTTTGTACCAAACGAACATAAAAATTGCTCTGAGAGCAGAAAAGGTGCTCTTAGAGCGCCCAGTAGAATACCACATGTATCAGCTTTTTACTCAGCCTGAGCTCATAGAGCGCGCTCTGATTATGTTCTGAACGAAAAACAAACAATTCTGAGCTCTGACCCTGATGTATTTGAGCTAAACAAGAACTTTTTATTTATATATTTATCTACGTAAATTTACACAAAATATGCATTTAACCTTTTTATTTTATATTCCAAGACATAATTTTGAAGAGCGGAATCATTTTCGAGTTCCTTGCATCAGCAAAATTAAAAACCGAAATTCTTACTTGGCAACGCTGTCATCACACGATGTGACAGCTGCCAGACAAATGTTGATCACTGATGAAGTTGCAACTGACAACAACAGAATTTTGATGGCGTTTTTCCATTTCACACCAAAAATATTAAAACGCGATAAATAAAACAAACAGCCTCGAACTTCATGCGCAGAAATACACAATTCACGGATAAAAAATAAAAACAACACTCCATGGTGCAGTGGCCAACCACTAATTACACCCATCTGTCAAACTCGTTTGTTTAGAGAAATTCCCCTGTCGCATAGTTTTGTAATCACCGAAAACATTCCAAGAAAAATGAGTATTAACTGGATTAAAATTACAGAGCGGTAAGTTTGACACCAAATCACTGTAGTAAAATACCCACACCTCTCTTTTAATAGTGCTCGCGAGGGCATCAAAATCATCAACTCACTAAACTACGATGTCTTCTGCACTGTTCTCGACTACGTACATCGCAACATGAGCCCCAGCGAGGACCACGACGAGCCCGAAAACGCCCTCGAAGAGCTTGAAAAACTGGTCGGCGTGCCCCGCGCCGATTTCCTGCTCCTCATCAAAACCTTCTCGTACATCCTCAAACGGACGTCCACCTTCATCATCAAACCAACAAAACTCCAAATGGAACTGCGCGATAAACTCAAGCTCAATGAGGACAAGGTAGACGCCATCATCAAACTGTGGATCAAAAACACCAAACCAATCCTAGACAACCTGCAGGAGGGCAAATACGAGTCCAACGAAATCGAAGACGTTGCCTGGAAGCTGAACGTGCAAATCTCCTCGCACTGCCAGCAAAAAGAAAAGACCGCTCTCGCTGTACTCCAACTCAAGACAGTCGCTGGCGAGGACATCAACTGGGAGATGAATCACGACGAACTCCTCAATCTCTACAACCAATTTGAGGGAATCCAAAACGAACTTGACGCCATGCGAAGTGCCAAATAAAGAACTCAACTACATATTTCCTTTTTTTACTTGTTTGCTTTTATTTTTCTCTCCCCCATTCCTCCCCTCCCCTTCATGCATTCATAAAAAAACAAATTAATTTAAATCGCATCAATATATATCACTGATTTCAGCTCCTCCTCATCGAATTGTTAATTTTTTTCGTTTTCTTTTCTTTCTGTAATCACATTACGAAGCTTAAAAAAATATTTAATTCCATTCTTCTCTTTTTTTTTATGAACAAAAATGTATGCTTGCTGTTTAGCAGCGGTTACGTTACGATTAGTGGCTTAGTAAGAACTGTGTAATAAATGTATCGTGTGTGTAATTGTTCCTCTGTGTGTACGCGGCGCACTCAAAACGCTCGCTTTCACTGTAGTATCTCTGTTGTAATATGCGTGTGTGTGTATATATTATATAAATTTGTTTCCTTAGCGAATAAATAAGACACAGTCATAATCTATATACAAAATATTAATGATAATAATAATAAAAAAACAATAAATGTAATCAGATAATTTGTTGTTTTAGTGGTGCAGTTGCATCGGATGGTGTTTAGGTCTCGAAATGCTTGTAGATTGCTGTGACATAGGTCATCACTTGCGTCCAGTCGGGCCGCTCTATTTGACACATGTCGTTGATGTTCTGAAATGGAAGAGCAAACGGAGAGCGTTAGCTGGCAATTGAATATAGGGCGGGGAGATTTCGGAAAAGTGGCTTCTTGGATCGGGTCTGAGAATGCACTTGTACCTTCGTGGGAAACTTAGTAAAAACATCACGCAAACACACGTCTTTTTGCAGAGGTCACTTGGTTTGGGTTGTCATAAGGCTAATGGGAAAGCAGGGCAGCAGAATGCAACACAAATTGCTTCTTAAGACGTCAACTAAGCCATAGCGACCGCGATAGATGATAAGTTAAGAGAACACAGCACAAATTGCTTCTTTAGACGCCAACTAGGCAACAGCTGAGGGACGAAACAGCGACAGCCGGGGGACTGATGAAGGAAACAATTATAGGTCGGTCTACTCGCGATTGATTACAGGGGTGTCAGCACGTAACTTGATACTCAATCGAGCATAATCAATGGAGGATAATCGATTGAGACAAATTAGGTGCTGCCAGCGCTCGATTGTATCGACTGAACTCGATTGTATCAAGTTACGTGCTGACACCCCAGGGGTGTCGTCTTTTGCATTGAAGACTTTAGAACGTGTTCTTGATTTTAACATCCGCGATGCTTTGGAAAGTTCCTTCCTAGCGAAGTATCAAGACACAGATGTCAAGGGGCGGTCTGCACATACAGCGTTCGGTGGAAAAAATCTCTACATTCCAAAAAATACACTTGCCCCCTTCTTTGACATTCATTTGGGAACCATTCACGATTCAAAAAACCCTCTACTAGCGTTTTATCATCTACGCGTTGCAAAAAGACGATAGCTAGCCATTTGCATCTGTCTCGTTGCAGCCAAGTTCAACATTTTCTGTCCAAGAATTTCACCAATGGGAAAGGTTTAGATTGCCTCACTCCTTCGTCAATAAGACTAGTCTTTGGCGGTGAAAAAACCCGTTCAACTATTAGTACTACCAGCGAGTCGCGGTAAAACTTCGGTATAGTCCGATGTGGACCTGACAACAACCAACATGCCGTGGATAAGTTACTTTAAATGCGCCTGCCACATAGATAAAGCCGTCCTTGTCGATCATTCGAATGCAGTTGCCTTCCTGTCTTCACGGGGAATGACTCCGACGACACAGAATGATGACATAATCAAGAAATGTGTCCATTCCTAGACCGAAATTGCGAATAAAATCGATAAAGACGCAGAGTTTTGCTAAATTCAAGGGCAAATCCCCGCTGCCATTGATGCACTCAACACAAAAGAGGCAGTCAAATTAAAGTTAGAGTGAGACTTGACACAAAGCTGGCGTCCAGACAGCGGATAAAGTCGTCGTCGCCGTCGTCTAATGTTACAACAGCTTTAAATAGAATAATAGCAAATGTTAGAGGTCCCAGGCGAACACTCCTTATGACAGTTCCGCGTTCTACTCTTCTGAAGTCTGGGGCAATGCGCTCAAAAATTACAGACTCACATAAAATAGGGGTCGTCACGGAATGGTCGTTAACGGATGACGCGATTCGACCCCAGATTGCCAGCCCCCTATACTTTGAGTTGCAGACCTCTGTTCACCGAAGTTTTATCCACGCAAGGAAACACCGACTGCCGGCGGAAGCTCAGGGGAAGACAAGAGTAAGATGGACCGCCGAATGCACGAAACCCGAACACAGGGAGAAAAACACTCAAGTACACCTAGCACAACTTTTAACAGACCACGCGCGCTTCAGTTGCTGTTTTTTAGGAATGATGAGTGAAGAGTGATTCCATATGCCCCATCTACAAAAAAGGCGATCCTATGTCTTGCAAGAACTATCGAGGCATATCCCTGCTTAATGTCGCATACAAGATCCTATCCAACGTACTGTGTGAACGTCTCAAACCGTTCTGCAACACACTAATCGGCACGTACCAGTGTGGCTTCCGGCCCGGCAGATCGACTATAGACCAAATTTTCACACTGAGGCAAATCCTGGAAAAGACCAATGAATTTCAAGTCGAGACTCACCACCTATTCATCGACTTCAAAGCCGCATATGATAGCATTCATCGTCAGGAGCTTTATGTGGCGATGGCCGAATTCGGGATCCCGGCAAAACTGATTCAGCTATGCAGCGTGACGCTGGAGAACACACGCTGCAATGTGCAATTTGGAAGTAGTTCCTCCGAGCTATTCCAAACATGCACCGGATTTCGGCAAGGAGACGCATTATCATGTGACTTCTTCAATCTCGTGCTAGAGCAGATAGTGCGCAGGGCAGGTGTCAACACGGAAGGCACTATCTTCAACAAATCCGTCCAGCTACTGGGGTATGCAGACGATATTGACATCATCTGTCGCTCCCAGCGTGCCGTGATAGAGGCTTTTACGGCGATTGAAGAACAGGCGAAATTCGTTGGTCTTGTAGTAAATGAGGACAAGACTAAGTACATGCTATCAACAAACAAACCAGCATCTGTCCACCGCCTAGGACAGAACGTCACTATTGATAGCAACAATTTCGAGGTAGTTAAGGAGTTTATCTACCTCGGAGTAAACATGAACTCCACAAATGACATCCTAGTGGAGATCCGGCGAAGAATTACCCTAGGAAACCGCTGCTACTTCGGTTTGGCAAAGCAATTGGGTTCAAAACTCCTAACTCGAAGGACAAAATGTATGCTTTACAGAACCCTTATCCTGCCAGTTCTGCTTTATGGCGCCGAGTGCTGGACGATAAGCAGGAAGGGAGAGCTGATACTGGGCTCCTTCGAAAGAAAAACTCTTCGGCGGATTTTTGGTCCTGTGTGCGAGGAGAGCGAATGGAGGAGAAGATACAATCGCGAACTCTATGAGCTGTACCAAGATGTGGATGTAGTCCAAAAGGCCAAAATACGTCGACTACATTGGCTCGGCCACATCGAGCGAATGGACAATAATGCTCCAGCTAAGAGGATCTTCGAATCCCAGCCGCCAGGTTCGAGACGACAAGGAAGACCGAACCTCCGTTTCAAAGACCAAGCCATCGCGGATGCCAGAGCGCTTGGTCTGGATAACTGGAAGCAGCGTGCCCGGGATCGCAGAGGATGGAAGGCTGCAGTGTCTCAGGCAGAGACTCTCCACGGGTCGGGAGCCCGTTAAGTAAGTAAGTAGAGTGATCAGGGTAGCAAAGTCCAGCTTATCGAACTGGCCAAAGACGAAGGTTCCTCAGTAGAGATAGGTAACATCACATCGCATCCTAACATCGTTAGACTGAAGCTCAAGACCAAGATGTCCTTGTGCGCTTATACACTGAAGGCATACCGAAGGTAGGAAAAGATCCGTATACCTTATTGGACTCACCTCCGAAAAGGAACAATTCAGGGCATGGAACGCCTTATGATAAAGAAATTTCAGTCGATCAATTTTGAGTTAGGGGCCACCCCTTGATGGGGAAATAAAGAAACCTGGATGCGCAGGATTTTACAATGAACGACACTCCTTCTACTGAATGTGTTGCTGTGACCTCCTCGCAATACAAGAGACATTGGAAAAGTTACTACCGTGCAGCCATTTAACTTTGAACTTTCGAAGAGTTTTCGGGGACTGCCCGATCTCCCCCTCTTGATTGGGCAATCGTCAGATATGCAAATATGGGGAAACACTACTTTCGCAGATGTAGTCCGCTTTCTGTATATATGACTGCCATCGCTGGTGCAGATTATCAAGAGTCCATACCCCAAAACAGTCGTCCAAATGTGCACCCTAACCACCACATTTAGAGCAGCCCCTCAACACTATCAACCAATAGCTCTATCCATTCAACAGCTCTATCCATTGAAATGACTTACCAAAGTTGTCGGAATGCCCACCGATTCCGCTGCTGCAAAGGCCAACGAAAAGTTGCGCCTCTTGTTCGCCTGACTGAGGGTATCGTAGGGAATCTTATCCGGCAAGTAGGAATGCAAAATCGCACAAAACGCCAGGCCGTCATTCCACGACGAGCTAAAGTTCGTTATGTCGATATTTCGGTAGCCAACGGTCTTGTTTTGACACCACTTTAGCAGGGCATTCCTCTTTGAGCCGCCATTCTTGACGAGCATATTCAGCGGGTCCTTCCGTTCGCCTGCGGTGAGAAACCTGCTGCTGCTCTCTGTCCGCGAGATGATCAATTGGTCTTTCTTTTCGCCAACACTGTTGCCGCCGCCGTTGCCAACGCCACCACTGCCGCCACCATTTCCGCTGCCCAACAACGATGACTTTGAGACATTGTTAATACTATTGAAATGCATACTACTAGGCACAATGGTCGGCTGCTGTTGTTCCCGCAATGGTCCTTTGGTACTGATGTTCGTCGTCGTCGTGGTGGTGGGGTTGGTTGTAGTCGGCGTGGGAGTTGTGCTGGTCGTATTCAGGCCAGGCGCTATGGGAATGCGGATCTGGAAACAAAAGAAAAAAGAGTCAGTTGCGCCGACGGCTGATGTATAGTGGTCGCCTTACGTTCTCCGACCAGTCGATTGGAATGTTGGGGTTTGCCACGTGGGTGAGATCCGAGTTCGCACTGTTTAGACTCGAGGTGGAGCTGTAGCGCGACTCTGATTCTTCGGATTTGGTCTGGAAAAAGGGGGTTAACGTTAGAGTAGTCAAAGCTGCTACTAGCAACTCACTTGTTTGTTATTCTCGATAGTCTCGATCAGTGTCTTGACCGACAGCCGTGAGTCCTGCTTCGAGAGCGCGATTTTGGTGCGTCGCGTCGCCATCTCCTGCTGCACGGTCGTCAAAAGGGACTGCTGAGTCGTGTCTGTAGATGAAATCTCTGCAACAAACAACAAAACTTCACAATCTACTCTGGCTGTGAGCTGCAGTTTTGCTTACGTTTGGTAAGTTTATCAACCTGCTGCTCCAACATGCGAATTTTTTCGCGTTGCGTCTTGTTGTCCAACACCAGTTGCTCGCGCGCGCATAGCGCTTCAGTCTTAAAGTCATTCGCCACCCGGACAGTCATCAGCAAGTCCGATTGGAACTGCTGCCATTCTTCAGCCTGAAATGGAGCGGCAAATCAACGAAAAATTCGATAAATAGCACGTTCGCACTCACCTCTTGTTTTCTCATCTTAATCTCCTTCTGCAACTGTTCGTCCTTGTCGCCCAGCTTCCTTTCGGCGTCGCCCAGGTGCTGCTGCGTCTCACTGAGCAGATTCTGCAGCTGCGCCTTGTCCTCGAGATGGCATTTGCACTGAACCTGCAACTCGGCGGTGCTGTCCTGCAGCTGCTGATAGTCGGCACTCAACTTGTCCTTCTCCTGCTGCAGGGTCTTGTGTTTGTACTCGAGGTCAAATAAGGCGCACTTGGCGTTGTTCTTGGCAACCCAATACTCCTTGGTCAGCGCCGACAGCTGATCCTTTAGCTTTCGCACATCGTTCTGACTATGGGACAGTTGCTCTTGCAGCGACGCCACCCTCGCCTCCAACTGGTCCTTCTCCTTGCGCGCCGCATCCAGTAGATCAGTCAAATCAGTCTTCTCGCCGCGCGCCAAGTCCTGCTCGAGTTCCTCGATCTTGGCCCGTGCATTCTCCAGCAGCGTTGTCAGTCGGCTGATCTCGATGCTCTTCTGTGATGATTCCTCTTTGGCTTGTTGCAGTTCGCTTTCGAGCTGCTTTCGTTCCGCATTGGCTGCATCCACCGTGGAGTCCAGCAGGCAAATGCGCTCCCTGAAGCGACTGTTATCGCTGTTGGCCGTCTCCACCGACTGACGCAGCTCGTTCAGCTCCGAATTCAACTCCTCCTGCTTGATCAGAATGGTTTCCCGCTCCTCCTGTGAGGTTTTTATCAAATCCATGAGCTTCTTCTCCCGTTCGCTGGTGCCCACCTCAACCTGATTGGATTCGCGCAGCAGCAGCTCCTGCAGGGTGGTGATTTGAGTGCGGCACTCCTTGAGCTTCTCCGTCTGGCGGCAGAGCGACTGAAAGAGGACGTCCTTCTCGTCGGCCAACCGCTCGTTGTCCGACTGCAGTTCCGTCAGTTGAGTCTGCAGGTCCGCCAGCTCCTGGATTGTCGCCTGCAGCTCCTCATTCGTCGAGTAGTGCGTCTCCTCCATCTGTCCCACACAAATACAATATTTTAACAAATGACAAACAGCGACAAACACAAAAGCATACCTGAATAATTTTATCCTGCAAACAGGCTACTGATATCTCACTGGACGATGAATTCTTATCCCAATCTGGTGTGACGCACGGCGTTCCGTCATTTTCGTTCACCTGCAACATACCAAATCAATATTGTTGTGTCAACATCTCGCAGATGATAGCGACAAGAACTTACGTTGGGCAACGCTATCGATGCTGGTGCGGAACTGTGCAACCGCTGCGAATCTTGAATTATCTGGTGCTTCTCCGCATCGGACAGGGGTGAGTTCACAACGTCCCGCAATCGATTACGTAAAGACTCGTTTTCATATCTAAGCTTTTGCATTTCCATGTTGCTCTTCTCTTGCAAGTTCTGTTCGGAGATAGAGATAGACAGACACAAAGTCAACAACAAAATGCAATCCTCGCCTTCGTTTGTATTTTCTATTTGGCTGGTCGTGTCCAATGCTATATTTTTACTATTTAGTCAGACAAATCCCGCAATAGAATTATTTATTTATTGTGTTCGCTTCGTTCATTGTGGTTTTCCGATTGATTTCACTTCGAGCCCCTAGAGGGTGAAGTTACCGCCGATGAAGAACGAAAGGGAGAGAGAGAGAGAGAGGGACCCTGAATGTGGACCATATTTACCGCAAGTCTGTTAGACAGGTACCCACTTCAAAGGCGTGCGGGAGGAAGGAAACCAGATCTTGAAAGGGAATCGGGGGACGAGCGCTGTTGCTAATGTGACACAGACAAGTGTGTCGCAACCAAGGAGGTGATGATTCAGTTCGCTTGGCAGTAATAAACGTGAGGAGAATGTGGGCTCTGAGAGGTGTCATTTATGGGCGAACGCTATTGTACAGTCTCTGGGATGTAAAAAGGTGGTATGAACTGTCCAAAGAGCTCGGATTTGCTAAGGATAAACAAACAAATTCAACAAACAGTTGCATCTTCCATCAGTGGCGACTGCGACGAAGAAAATGTGTGGAAACAATTGAGGCGAACTAATCTCCTGGTCACGAAAGGAATCGCAACACTCACGATCAAACTTCTTGTTCTGTCGGTTGATAAAAAGTTTTGTTGGTGGAAAATGTTGCCCTCGGACCCTGCCAATCGCATGGGGTTGGCACACACTCTGAGGCTGAACAGAAGAGTTGCTTGTTTGAGTGAATGTCGAAGGGAAGTTGTAGTATTACAGCCCTATTGAGTTACAACTTCTTTTTACCTGCCAGTTGGACCTGCGAATGACTCAGAACGAGGTCACTTGAATCTTTAAACCGCACTTCGTCTTTTGTGCAAGACAGTTGGGCATTTGCTAAGAATGCTGGCGCCTTCCATGGGCGATCCAAACATCTTTGGTCACAATCGAAGCGTCTTTAGCTGGGTTTTCAAATTTGAATCGGAATCTGTGGTTTCCGGAAGCACTAGTCCTCTAGGTATCGATTTAGAAAGAAATCTCCACTCTGGAAGCACCATTCCTCAAGGTATCGATTTAGAAAGAAATCCGCTCTGGAAATGCCCCACGATGACTTGAAGCGGTGGCGGTAGGTGGAGAGTTATGGACGATTGAAGATACATGTCGCCAAATACGGACCATGGCAACTGGCAATCGCACCGCTTTCACATTGACGAGTACGACTGAATGATTGTGACACAGAAAACAGCCAGAAAGATGTCCTTGCGTCTCAAAAGCAAGTCCAAGGGAGTACTTTACACCTACCACAGCAACACACGCTTTACATACCTAGTACCGGCGCAGCAGTAGCGTCAATCTTGGTATTAGAACCTCTTCGAGCGACCTTTTGCTTTGCTTACCGGTAGCGAGTGCGGAATCAAGATGATGTCTCCCACGAAGTGGAGCCATTTAGGGCAATGGCGTCGTATTAGATGTCTATATATGTGCTCTAAGTTCAGTTGACACTATTGACAGTCAGACCAATTAAACAACTGAGTGCGCCACATAAGCAAAAATCGTCCCCTTTCGCTATGCGAAGAGTTATCTGTCCTGCAGACCTGTACCCCAATAGCCACACGTTCTCGGAATAAAGTTGATTTTACATGTAAAACGAAAACAAACTCGATCCCAGAGCCTTTGACGTCCACATGTCCACGAATCCTTTTTACTAGATCTACATACTATATGGTTGCACCACCGGTACAGTTCTTCTGGATGGGGCAGTATCCACCAAACTCAACTGAATATCATACAGAGAACTTTCCACTCAATGGAAGAGAATGCGTTTCCATCCGCAGGGTCCAAGCATCTTGGCAACGCCTGCTTAAATGCTTACGACAGGACTTTGCCCCTCAATCGAGCTTTGCATTCAGAATTTGTTACATTTCGTTTCGCAGTACAGTGCTTGCTGCCGAAATCAAAAGGCTCGACGTCTTGCCAGCGAACTGTTCATCATTGTGCCGATGTCTATGGATTTCCACATGGCTGAGTGGGGCTGTGAGATCGTCGCAAAAGACCGGGCACCAAGACGGGCCCATCGCCGTCTCTACGTCGTACATCCATAGATCTTCGATGGGAAACTTACTCCCTCGATGTCCAAGCATTTTGTTGAACAAACGTGTCATCTACGGTCAAGCGTGACTGCAGTTCGTAGGCCTGCAACAACCAACCTAGTGCTCTGATGGCGGTTGTCTTCTTTGCGGAGCCTCCTTTGCTCTGTAGTTTTATTGGAAGTCGTGTCAACTGACTAATGGGTGCTGGTTCCGAGCAGTACTGACATTGGACACCAAAAACCGCCTTTAAATCTGCCATGGCAGCTGAGAATATTCGTTTGCCAATTTGTGAATCGTCTGCAATCGAATACTGCGTGCTCCCTATCTCCCACCTGTTCTGGATCTTCTTGGTGGGAGATAGAGTGCACGCAGTATTCCATTGCAGGCGATTCACAGAATTGAAATCGTCTATCTTCTCAGCTCAGTTTCTTATAGATCAACCAAATGTTGCGGTCCGAGGACAATTGGAAGGCAGTGTGGATGTTTGTAACAAATCTCACAAATGAGAGACGAAACAGGAAGCTAAGAACGCCGTAAGATGCAGCGGAAGCATCAGAAGCGGCTGACTCAATAAAAGACGTATCGCATGAAGTGCAATTGACACACGTCCCGGTTGAAGGAGGAACTGAGGTTAATACGTGGAAATGTCGAAGACAATCGCCTGATAAGCCGCTTTGTTGTAAAGAGCATATATCAACAACTGCTGCTACGCGCGTCGTTCTGCTAATACTAGCGATTCGCACTTAACTCGCGTCGTTTGCTTGACCCATCGAGATGCAAAAATCATCCAATTGGCTTTAGAATCCTAGTGTCTTCCGTCGGCACTGAAAAGTGTCGTCTTGTCTAAGTCGAACCCCCAACTTTGGTCTAATAAATTGCAATGTGTCTCTCCAGTTGGCACGCCAGCGACTAGATTGCAAAGCCATTTGCATAACCCTCAACCTGGAGGAGTGGGTCATCAGATTCAAATATTCGCCACTCTCCAGCGCAGTTCAATGCAACGATTCAAAAATCGACTAAGACGGCCGCAAAGACAGACATGACCTTAGAGACTTTGTTTGTTCTAAAATTACCTGCATTTTGAGCAGCTCATTCCTCAGTTTCAACACTTCGCCTTGGTACGGCATTAGTTCTTGGATTTTCGCTTCCAGTAAGAGATTCTCCCTGCCCAGCCTGTCGAGCTGCGTCTGAAGTTCTTGCATTGTGCTAGCCTGCAAAAGAGACAAAAACTAGTACAATTCAAGTCCTGGTCATACTGGCCGGCTGAACTCACCTCTAATTGATCGTTTCCAGCTGCCAAATAGTTATTCAGCTTGTAGTCCTTGTTCCATTCGTTTGCATTGTCCACATTATTGAAATTATTGTTAGCTGCCGTGGACGCATTAGCTGCTGTCGTTGTCTGCGACTGAGCTACTACTGCTCCTACTCCAGCTGCTGACGCCGCCACCACTGGAGGCATCACATTTGACGCCGCCTGTGCGTTGTTGTTATTGTTCTTCTTCCTGCCGCCACTGCCAGTCCGATAGTTGTTCTGATTGTCCTTGTAGTTGTAATTGTAGGCCGCGTTGTCTGGCTTGTTGGCATAGTCCACCAGCTCGTTGGTCTGTTTCTTTCTCGTCTGTTGCGGTGGCAGGCTGTCCTGGTCTAGACTTGATGACGATGATGCTGCACCGCCGCCGCCACTGCGCTTCGATCCAGAGGGACCGTGTCCTCTGCGAAACAGGGATTTTAGTTTAATCATTCTGCTTAAAATAACTCGTCGTCGACGACTCTGTTGTGATTCGGTGTAGTATTCAAAAGATACAAGAGTGTAACAAGTGGAATTTATAGAGTGCTGGCCACTACCCGTTTTTTTTTTTTAGAAATAAGTATCACAGAAGGGAAATTGTTGTGTGCGCAGAGTGAAATTTCCTTTTTTGTATTTTTCTCGTTGTCGTTTAGTGTGTCAGTCCGAGTCAAGATTAAAAGTGAAAATCTGTTTCCAAGTCGATGTTGCATGCATCGTGTGCAGAAGAAGACGTGTGGTGTAGATTTATTGTACAAAAACCAAGAACGTAGTAAAAATGTGCAACAAGTAATAACAATGGTAATGCATATAATTTTCTCACTCTATCACTAATTCACAGAACAAAAAAAAAAACAGACAAAAAGTAAACGT
The DNA here is from genome assembly GCA_948293265.1 of Cheilosia impressa. Classification (NCBI taxonomy): domain Eukaryota; kingdom Metazoa; phylum Arthropoda; class Insecta; order Diptera; family Syrphidae; genus Cheilosia; species Cheilosia impressa. Next base: position 4,882,242 of record OX411882.1, read on the forward strand.
AATAAAATATTCAACGACAAAAAAAAAGGGAGTTTCTCGGGTATTTCTTCTTTTTCTTTCCTTTCTCCGGGGGATTCTTCTTCTACTTTGCTCTTTGTACTGCAAAGGAGGAGCCCTTCTCTATTCGGTAATCGGTACTCGGTAGGTATAACCCAAATTCGTGTGATGCAGCGCAGCAGCAGTTCTAATTTTTCAAAATGTCGGTTATCTGGTTACGACGACGATGATTAATCACTGAGTAAACATTAGAATAAAGTAAATCTATTGTTTATGACGGACGGCCGACATATTAGTATTTCTCTGTCATCACGTGACCTTAGTCAAAACTTTTAGCATTTATCGTGGGCAGGAATTCGTAAACAACCAAGGAGCCCGCACGGAACAAAATTATGCAAAGTATTTAAATGGAAATAAAACGTAAAACAAGCTCAGCTCAGAAACGGAAAAAAAAAACAACAAAAAAGTTAATGCACGCCAACAAGAAACGCGACGATCTACACAGAAGCGCTCATCTCCATCGAACTGCGTTGCTGATGTGAAACTGAGGTGAACGGGTAAACGGGCGAGAAAAGGCCAACAGCAACAGCAGCGGTACGTTGCTGAAAGTGGCACAATCGGGAGGAATGGAATGGGATTTGTTGTAACCAAACCAACCGTCCGACCGACAGCGACCATGACGACGGTGGTAGAAAAAGATGGTAGGTAGAGGTACACAATGCAGCATGACGGTGGGTGACAGTGTGAGTAGAGAACATACAGATCGGTTGGCAGAAGAGTTGCCAATTGGATCGATTTGATGATCGTGTTTCTAGTGTACGAATGGCTGTTAAAATGAAACCGGTGTTCACAGCGAGCCATGTCAAGCGTCAGTTGTAATTGCCCAAACCCAATAGGGTTTCCAATTCGAGTTTGGTATTTAAATCCCTTAGAAAGATCTGAAAGAGCTCATGTCTGTTCGTAGAATTTTTTCGCGAAAGTCGTCCTCTTCTTCAGAACTAGAGCAACTGAAGTGTCCAATCCCTTTAATGTCTCCTATGGATTGACAGTAATGAGATGACAGTTGCATTTTACTGTCCCGATGATATTAGGTACAGGCGCGAATGAGATTGAATTCAAACTCAGAAGACATCTCTCTGTCTTCACTCTCAGGCAGAAGGTTTTCTTGTCGGCTTTGCAATCTCTAAAGCAGATAATATAGCTTACTGCAATTTTATGGACAATTGACACGTTTCTGTAAGAAGAGCTCCTGAATAAAGAACACGAGATGGAAAGAAGACTCACTGATCTCAGTTAGGATTTACAAAAGCTATCCTACAGCCTCTTTCATAAAATATAAAAAGAGGGATGGAGCTTCTTTTATCTGCGGAAGGTTTGGTCAGTTTTGAGGGCTTTAACTACGGAACTCGAGGGATACTAACCTCATTTACATCCTTGTACCATTAGTTTTGGTTCTGTGCAAGTCCCATTTGGTGTTTAGAAAAACATAAAAGCAACTGAACAACTTTTATGCTGCCCCTATGATCGAAAAGCCAAAGATCGAAGGTCTACCCTAGATAGATTTATAAAGCTTGGTACAAGCCGAAAAAAGACTTAACGAACTAACAATGAAATGATTTCAAAGTAAATTTATGAAGCGTATGTCAGCAAGATTACGTTCTCTGAGAGGCTGCGTGTCAACTTGTAGGATGGTTAGATGTACGATGGCAGTTCAATATATTCTCGGTATGAGGGGGTTACTCCAAAGATGTGAGTAAATTATCGCGTGTTTTCAGTAATTCCGTTACTCAAGTGTTACTGTAAAAATTCATTTTGCTGCGATTGTCAATTAGCTTTTCATCTAGAGTCAAACAAAAGTGAAATGGCTGACGTGGCAATGATTACGAAAATTAAACACCGCGCTGTGATGAAATTTCTAACAAAACAAGGAAAAAGTCCAAAAAATATTCACGAAGAGATGGTGGCGGTTTATAGAGATTCTGCTCCTTCTAAAAGTGGTCAAGTGAATTTCAAAGGCGCATCAGGGAGAGCATTGAAGACGACCCTCGCTCAGGCTACCCACAAACTGCCTGCACCGCAGAAAACATTAAACAAGTCGAGAAACTTGTACTTGAGGATGCCCGAATAAAGATTAAGATGATAGCTGGGAACACAAACCTTTCCATTGGTACCATACACACCGTTCTTCGTGACTGGCTTCACCTTTCCAAAGTCAGTGCAAGATGGGTTCCACGAATGCTCACAGCGCCTCAGAAAAAAGTGCGAATTGAGTGCTCTAAGGAATTTTTGGAGCTGTGTAGTGAAGACCCGGTAAGAATTTTTACTGGGGATGAAGCATGGGCTAATCACTATGACCCTGAAAGCAAACAGGAGTCCATGCAGTATCACAAGAAGGGCACAGCACTTTTTTTTTAGGGAATAGAAGAGTTAATCTCGAGATGTAATAAATGCATAAACGTAAGAGGAGATTACACTGAAAAATACAAAATAATTGTAATTTAATTCGCCTTTTCGATACCGAGAATATTTTGAACTCCCCTCGTAGGAATCGGTCCAATGAAGACCTCGAGTGGCTTCGATTCGTTGGAACTTTTTCCACATTATTCCACTGACATTTCATTCGATGATTTGATTGCTTAGTGTTTGTTCTATTCGATAGATGGCGCCAGATGATGAAAATTAGTTTTCTGCGTATTGCACTACATTTGTGTGAAATGGAGGTAGCAGAAAGCGCTGCTATAGTTAGCTTCTCTGCAACTTGCTCTTTACGTAAACTAGTCGCCTGGACCGAAGGCTGTGGTCTTAGCGTCAATCCGACAAAAAACCCCTAATCTCAACGGCACTCCACTCGAGTTTGTCAAAAGTGCCAAATACTTGCTCATATTAGACAGCAAACTCTTATGGAGGGAAAATATTGCCGAACGTTTTAGGAAATCCCTAGTGGCTTTATACTCCTGTAAGAGGGCTGTCGGCTCGAGATGGGGCCTCCAACCTAACATAATGCATTGGCTCTATACCGCGGTGATTAAACCGATTATTCTCTACGGCATCGTTGTATGGTGGCCGGCCTTGGACAAGAATTTCAATCTGAAGGCCCTTGAGAAGACTCAAAGCCTGGCATGCATCAGCATCACGGGTGCACTGAGGACATCTCCTACCGCCGCGCTACAAGCAATGCTTAATCTTCTTCCTATAGACATCGTCAGCAAGGAATACGCCGCTAACGTGGCTATCAGACTTAGGGAAGGCAAGCACTGGAGAGGGCAACCAACTGGACATGCCAGCATCCTCCTACAGTTATGCCCCTTACCCTCTACTACTGACTATCTGCCCACGAAAATCGATTTCAAAAAGGGCTTCAAATACGAAATACCGGACAGATCCCGTTGGGACTCACGAAATGTCCTACACGAAGGAGCACTGTCAATTTTTACGGACGGTTCTAAGACTTTAAAGGGAGTCGGAGCAGGAGTATTCTCTGAAGAACTGAACCTGAGCCTCTCCTTCTCTCTCCCGATACACTGTAGTGTCTTCCAAGTCGAAATCACAGCTATTCGTCAAGCCGAAGCGTGGCTGTCGATTAATGCAATATCACACAGGGATAACGTAATATATATTGACAGGCAGGCTGCCATCAGATCCTTAGCATCCAGCGAAATTAGATCTTAAGCGGTGGAAGATTGCCGCGTTTCTCTTAACGAGCTGGACAGTACAACCTTACCCTTTGCTGGGTTCCGGGACACTGTGATATCCCAGGGAACTGTGCAGCTGACGAACTTGCTAGACTAGGCTCCTCCGGCATTGATAGTGTTAGTCTGCACAACGTGCAGGCACCGCTCTCATACGCTTAACAAATAATCAAGGCGGACGCAACAAGAAAAGCAAATCATAGGTGGAAACATCATCATCATCACAGGATATTGTGACGTTGCCAGGCTTACTTGGCCGACACTCGATACAAAAAGATCCAAAGAGCTTCTGCGTCTCAACGGACGTAATGTCTCACTAGTCGCTAATGTCATCACCGGTCACTGCGTTCTGGGCAGACACGCTCAAAGACTTGGGCTGCCACATAATGACTTTTGCAGAGGCTGTAGGGATGAAGAGGAAGACGAGTCCGTCACTCACCTCATTTGCAGCTGCCCTGCCCTTTCCAACCTAAGGATGGCGCACTTAGGAAGCTATTTCCTCAATGATCTCAGCGATCTATGCTACCTCAGCGCTGCCAGCATTCTTGGCTTTATCAACGGAAGTAAATGGTTCACAACGAGTAACTAGTAAAGGAACCCCTAAACGCCAGTGGTACGCACAATGGCCCGATTAACGGCCTAAGTGTTTCTCTCACCGAGAGCCACTTTAACATAACATAACATAGCTTCTTGCATTCAGGGGACTTTATTGAAGACCGGCGAATTGAAGAAGAGAAAAAAAAGGAGAAACCTTTGTACCTGTTATTTAGAAAGCCGATTGTATTAATTTGAAGCCCTGGTAAAAAATAATGCCGTCCATATAAACAACCAAGCTCAAATATCTGTCACATTTATATCTCCAGATCGGTAATTTTAGTTTTCGAAGGGATTAGCTCTTCAAAAGTAAAGTATTGGCACGTTCGGATATCGATTGCATACAAAACGTCAAACAGGTTGGTTTGGACTAAGTATACAAACGCGTTGGCTAGGAAACTTGAATTGTTATTATATTCTCGAGGTTTATTTCGAATTTTGACATTTCTAAAAGTCAAATGAGTGTTCTAGGAGGATTCTCTTGACTTTTGTCGGCTTTTCCTCCATAAACGTCAACCGAAAAACAATTCTTGACCAATCTAGGCCAATAAAAACTGAAATACATCTCAGTCAGCTGTCAGACTTACAGAAGCTAGGTATCCGAACGTGACCCATACGTTCTGACATAGGAAAAATGACGTTGTCGACCAATCTACGTTTTGCGGTTGAGGTACCAATACGAAAACACGACCTCAAAGTGATATTTATTGCCAGTCGTGCGTTTTGGCCAATTTTACAATTACACATGATTCTTTTCACGTAAAATTTTGACATGCCGACGTCATTAACATTTGTCCTAAATTTGTCACTATGTGTGATAGCCTGTCAAGCGTTTGGTCACGGCTGTCGCTATCTCACGAAAGATTACCGGATGTCTGGATTTTTGTGACTTCAACATGTCAAAATTTGCCACAAAAAATTACACCTGTAGTCGTAGCTCTTTGGCATACCTACCCAAACTAGAGTTCCAAACGTAACCATTTCATAGCGTTTGACTTTTGTTGTCTTTGGGGCTTACTATTCATTTTTAACCTTGAGACTAAAAAATTTTTACGTCACAATTGGTAGTTTTATATGTAAAATTTCGCACTTGTGAGTTTGTAGAATCAAACCTGGACAGATAGCCAATCAATGGATAACTGTCAGATAAGACGTAAGTCAATTTTTTCAATAGTCGAATAGTCTCATAAAGTTATCTGTCCGAGGCGGATAACGTATAAATCCCTATTTAAAGTAAGTAGGCGAACTGTCAAATTTGAACATTTTATTTTACAAAGTTTTGTTTGAGGAAAAAATATGTGTATATGTTATCCGACAGTATTGACGATCTTATTATTGAGGAAGAGGAATTAGCAGATAATGGGGACATTCAAGTTTCTAGTTTAGTAATTCTGACAGCCGTGTGACAAGATCTATCTCGGTTTTGATTGGGGGAAATCGGTCAAATGAGCAGCTGTTTATGGATGGGTAGCCGACGCATCTAGTCAAGAAATTCGTGACTGAGTACTAAGTTGACAGTTCTCATATGTGGCTGAAGCAGAAAAACTGACGTTCCCGACCAATCTAGTTTTTGCGTTCAGGTTGAATCTCACCCAGGCCAATTAAGTCGACTTAAGATAATTAACGAGTACCTTCCTAGTAAGAAAGAGGCCTAGGTTAGGTTAGGTTAGGTTGGGAGGGCAGTTTTGCATCAGATGCAAATTTTCACCCGGAAGCCGTGCAGGCCCATTGTGAATACCCTGTTCATACATGTAAGGACATGTGGCTAACAAAACCACTTCGATCTGTTGAGGAATAGTTTTATGTCTGATAGAGGTACCCCAGCCAAGTCGTCCAAACTTTCGAAGAACCTTGCTCCCATACAGGATGAGCGGCGTTCTTGTAAAGCTGGGCAGTGGCATAGAAGATGTTCCACGGACTCAATTTCCTCTTCGTCTCTGCAGCTTCTGCAGAAGTCATTTGTAAGAACTCCCAGCCTTTTAGCCATGTTTCCTATGGTGCAGTGTCCGGTTAGAACCCCGACGAGCATCCGGATTTGGCTTCTGTTAAAAGAGACTAGGAGCTTTGATCTTTTGGTGTCAACCACAGGCCACAGACTGCGGGTTACGACGCAACCGATGGTGTTGCCCCATTGTTCCAAAGGCGGTAGCACCTCTTCGTCCGCAAGTTGAGGGTTCAAATCAGAGCCGTATCTGGCCAATTCATCCGCTTTTTCGTTCCCTTCCACCCCAACGTGTCCAGGAACCCAGCAGAGTAGAACTGAGTGATGGCGTATAGCCCTAAGTGCCAAAAGGCAATCTGTAACACATTTCGCATTAACAAGGTTGGAGCCGATTGCTTTGAGTGCTGCTTGACTGTCAACACAGACGGTTATTTCCATTGCTGGTAGTCCAATCGATAGGATAGTCTGTGCTGCTTTCTTAACCGCATAGATCTCGGCTTGGAAGACGCTGCAGTGATCAGTCAGTCGAAACGACTGGTTAATAGCAAGTCTTTCTGAGAATACGCCGGCTCGTGTACCATTTTCTGTTTTTAAACCATCCGTGTAGACGGATATACCTCTAATGATGGTACTGGGTGAGTTCCAGTCCTGTCTTTTGGGTATAGTGATTCTGAAATTTTTCTCAAAGTCATATCTGGGTTTCTCGTAATCTGTAAGTGACATGAGTCCCTTTCGATCAAAGATTTCAAGTACGCTTGAGTGTCCGCAGTAACGAGGCTTCCAAGTTTTGTTCTCTCTTAATCTGAGAGCGGCTTTGGCTGCCACGTTCTTAGTGAATAGCTCAATGGGTTGCAGGTTCAATAACGTTTCCAGGCCTAGTTGTGGTGTGGATTTAATTGCACCTGTTATACCCAAGCAAGCGGTTCTCTGCACCTTGTTCAGGTTCTTAAGATAGGATTTGGTTTTGACCGCCTCCCACCAAACTAATGAACCATAGGTAAGAATGGGTCTCACAATCGCGGTGTACAGCCAGTGCACAATTTGCGGTTGTAAGTCCCAGTTTTTCCCAAAGGTTTTCCTACATGCATAAAAGGCATTAAGTCCTTTCTTCATTCTTTCTTCAGTATTCCGTTTCCAGTTCAATCTGGAGGTGAATACTACACCCAGGTATTTGGCCTCGGTCGAGAGATTAAGTCTGACTCCTTTAAGATTCGGTGGGTCCCATTTTGGTACCTTAAATTTCCTGGTGAACAGAATGAGTTCGGTCTTTGCCGGATTAACCGCAAGACCGTTGTGGTCCGTCCAATTTGATAGTTCTGATAACGCAGATTCCATAATATCTCTAATGGTGGAAAGGTATTTTCCTGTTATTAGTACAACTATGTCATCCGCATAAGCGACTATCTTAATACCTCTGCTGACAAGGGATCTAAGAATTTTGTTGATCGAGATATTCCACAGTAGAGGAGATAGGACTCCCCCTTGTGGTGTTCCGCGATTAACTCCTTTCTTAATAGCACAGTCCCCTAGGCTGCTGTTAATAACTCTGCTGTTAAGCATAGTCTTAACCCAGTTTGTCAGAAACTGTGATGAACCTGACCCCTCAAGTGAGGATATAAAAGTACTAGTATTCAGGTTGTTGAATGCACCTTCAATGTCCAGAAAGAAAGAGGCCTAACCATTATGTATAGGTAAACGTCAAGCTACGAACATGACTGTCGTCTATGAATTGACACAACTACTAATTCTTACGAATTTTTACTCATTGCCGTTCCTTAACTCGAAAGATTCGTAGAAGAGAGCGTCATAGCGAGATATGTAAGAATTGAATAAGCTGTCAGTCTTACAATTGACAGCTGATTTGAAATTTGTTGTCCCATTTGACATATGAGTGAATTTGTTTCGATTTCTTGCGTTTTAAAATAGTATCAATAGGCGGGAAAATAAAATTGAATGTTCTCCTTAGATTCTCTTAGAAAGTGGCGACGAAATTTTTCCATGCTGTAAGGAGTAAGAATGGACAATGTCCTCCACGTAAATTTAAATGCCGTGTCGCTTTTTCCCATCTCGAATGCTTGTAGTTCGCATAAACTCTTCCATACACTCGGATTCATGAAGAAGAAGTTCGATTCAATTCCAAAGCACTTTCCTCGCTAGGTGGTAGATGAATTAACTAATTTTGTTTGTAAATAACAAATTCTACGATCATACGACTTTTTGTAGCACTGTTTAGAATTTTTGAAGTATCTATCTGTCATTTTCATAGATTACTACCTACAAAAGCGTTCCCTAACTTTTTCGTAAGTGTCTTTCTCTGCCATTTTAACAGTTTTTTTTCCATTTTTACTGCAAAAGTCAATCAATCTGTCTCTCTTACACCACTTTACCTTCGAATATGATAGGTTAGGTTAGGTAAGGTGGCTGTCTGGAAAGACACACTTACATTAGACCAATAAATTGAGTAGGTCCTTTGTGATACCACATGAGGGGGGCAGAAATAGAAGGCCAGGGTAATAAACTAGACCGGACATGCTAGTGGGTTCGTTGTTGCTGCCTAACACTTATGGCGATTTGCCTACGGCTGATCCTCCTGTGTCTCGTTGAAGGAAACGGGTCCTTGGATCGGGGGAAGGGTGCCGATACAGTCTACCCCTTGCCCGTGAGCCTCGGACGACCCCAAGTTAGACGATATGTCTTCGGATATCCGATGGGTGACCGAAACAGTGTACCCACCGTTTGTGATCCTCCGACATCTCGTCCGAATTGACCAGTATCTGTGAATTAGTAGATCGGCCCTTTTACTTTGCGATAACTTGCTAGGTGTTTAGTAAGCTTGGTCAAAGAGGAAGTGACCGTTCGACAGCTAGCCTTCGGATAGGCGGGTGGTAACCGATTTGGTTGTACCCTCGCCTATATCCTCTGGTAACTTATCGAATAGGATAGATAATGAATTGTAGTGGTGGATGGTATAAGATAGGAACGAAGGGGACCGATGCAGTTTCCCCTCTGTTACCATCTAAAATAGTAGCCGATGGGGCCAGCTGCTAATATACTGAAAATATGTGAAAGATCATTGCAGCCATTTGGTCTTGGTAGTATATTTGCTGATGTTGCGTGTGTCTGTGAGAGACAAGTCACTGAGGTCTACGAAGAAGTCTTTTCATAAGTCTTTTCCAGGTACACAGAAGATGGAGAACGGTTTCCTCTTCCTCCTCATCCATGCAGCTCCTGCAAAAATCGTTGTAGGGGGCTCCTAATCTGCGAGCATGTCTACCTATCAAACAATGTCCTGTTAATGCTCCCACTACGGAGCTGATTCTATGTCTTCTAATAGAGAGAAGTTTCCGAGTCCTTTTAGCATTCAGTTTTGGCCAGATTTGCTTGGATGTGGCGCAGGTATCAATGCTGTTCCACCTGTTGTTTGCGACCCCTATTGCCTCCTTAAATAAGAAGAATTTAATGGATTTTATAGGAGCGTACGGTTCACTGTTGTTGTTCGAGTGAAAGCCGCTTCCTTGTCTGGCTAGTTCGTCCGCTTTGTTATCTAGCTCATGATTGGAAAACTCAATAAAGAGTGAAAAATCGGCCCTAATTATGATTATAAAGGGTGATTTTTTAGCTGGTTTGGTTTTGGCAATACTGGTTTTGACAGCTGACGTGTGTTTAGTACCTTGTGTCACTGTCAAACAGCTTCAGTTTGGTTTGCAATTTAACCATGGATCGTCTTACAAATGAACAACGCTTGCAAATTATTGAATTTTACTATCAAAATTCGTGCTCGGTTCGAAATGTTCATTCGAGCCGAGGATCCGCTTTTTTATCGAAAAATTGTGTTCAGCGATGAGGCTCATTTTTGGTTGAATGGGTACGTAAATAAGCAAAATTGCCGCATTTGGAGTGAAGATCAGCCAGAAGCATTGCAACAGCTACCAATGCATCCCGAAAAAGCCACTGTTTGGTGCGGTTTATGGGCCGGCGGCATTATTGAGCCATATTTCTTCAAAGATGATGCGAATCGCAGCGTTACTGTCAATGGTGAACTTTACCGAGCGATGATAACAAACTTTTTTTTGCCCGAAATGGAAGTTCTTGACTTGCATGATATGTGGTTTCAACAAGACGGTGCCCCATGCCACACAGCACGCGAAACAATGGCGCAATTGCGAGGCGAGTTTGGTGAACAGTTAATTTCACGTTTCGGGCCGGTCAATTGGCCGCCTAGATCGTGCGATTTGACACCATTAGATTATTTTTTGTGGGGGTATGCCAAGGCTAATGTGTATAGGGACAAGCCCGCTTCGATTGACGCACTGGAAGCCAACATCCATGCATTCATTCGTGAGATACCGGCCGATATGTGTGAAAGAGTATGCCAAAATTGGACTCAGCGGATGGGCTACCTGAGACGCAGCCGCGGTCAACATTTGCATGAAATTATCTTTAAACATTAAATTGCAAGGTTCAAACTATCGATTCAAATAAATATTTCATTCATTTTTTCGAATTTTTTGTGTTTTTTTTTTAAAAAAAGTTCTAAACCTCTTAAAAAATCACCCTTTACATAGTATCGCTCTTTGTCTGTACTTTTATTTTAAACCACAGACAATTTTACGCAACGTTTATGTGCGGTGCGCATTTACCACTATCCTCTCGCCATTGGCAACTCTGTCCATTATGGTAATTAGAACAACTTAAGCACTCATCTCGTCATCTCTCATGAATGGCTCCTCGGAGAACCTTGACCTATGCCAACTGCCAGCCAACCCATTACCCATGCCATCGAATTATGTCACCAACTTTCAGAGGCGCCCTTTCCTTCCTAAATTTCCCCCTCTCTTACATAATTTGGAATAATTGCAGCCCTCTCATTACCTAAACTGGGTATCTATTAAAAAGGAAACGGCCTTTCAAAAGTTGTGTGTAAATTTGTACGTCTACACAATTTCGCTGTGCACTTGCACACACGTTTGATTCACTCAATTCGCAGTTTTCTATTTTCCCCCGACAACAACAAAACACGTCCATTTCCACTCGACATGTTTTTGTTTATGAATGTGTTCCAATTGCCAACGCATTCCCATTATCAGACAACAACCATCCATACCAACAATATTAATGACAACGACTCGCAGTCACACTCAACTGAAGCTGAACCAATCTCCACTCCACTCCACACCGCTCAACGCAACTCCACTTCGGCCTGGCCTGTCTAATTGTGTATGCAAGTTATGTTGTTTTTCTTGATTTATAGTTCTTTTTTTTTTCTGCTTTCCTCATTGGTATTTTCTTTTTCTCTTCACGCTTGCTTTGTTTTCTATTTTCGACACAAAAAAAAAAAGAAAGAAATTTCGGTTGGTATTCTAATTTCAGCACCAACAACGAATATTTTATTTCTTCTTCTCCAGCCGGGGATCAATGAGGAGCGGGCCCATCATTATGCGGCGTGTGTGGTGTTCCCTTCGTCATCGTCGTCGTTTTGTCAACTTGTCCACGGAGGCAGCCAGCCAGCGGTAATTAGAATAGCATTTTGGACGACGATGACGGGCTCGATGGGTCCCAGTCCCAGACTACATCATCATCGTTGTCGCCGACTAATTAATAGTAATTCACTTCAATTAAGCGAGCGATGCACATCCCAATTAAACAGAGAAATGAGTGCATTCAGGGGGCCGTCGGGAACCATTTTTGAATATGCCCACCCCTAATGAAAATCAATGACAGACGGCATACTCCATATAGTAGAAAAAAATACAAAAAAAACCCAACTCACCGTTTTCAAAGGTATTATAACTGTTTCCTATTTTCTTTGCCTGTGCTCTTTCGCCTTTTCTTGGTCGTAGCGAACCGCGGCCAAACCAATTCTAAGCACTTTCCACCTTGTCGTCTTCTATTGGCATGCTTTGCAGTCGTCACAGTGCATAACGGGACTTTTCTGTGTACTATTATAGTATTATTTATGATTTGGCTTTCTGCTCCTCTACCTGCACACACGAAAATCGACTAAAGAACACTTTCGAGGCCCCGTAACGAACGAGTGGAGATTACAATGCGAATTTCTTTTATTTATTTTTTTCTCTTGTTTGTCACTCTTTTGTGAATCTGCGCGTTCTAAATAAAACCGACCGTTTAATTGGATTACAATTTCACTGCACTGGTGTTTCTTTGGTATTTCTTCTCCCAGTCGATTGAAATTGAATTAGAAATGGAAATTGTGGGAAGAGAGAGGGAAAAACTGAAGAAAAAAATCAAAAAAAAGGTAAATTTGCAGGCGATGCAGCAAGTAAACAAACGTTCTCCGTTTACAACGACGAACGAGCAATCACTCCAACAGTCCAATCTATGGAAAATCCGCGAGAGTTTACAATCAGCGGCAGCGGAACGCCATGGTGTTTGGAATGGCCAGCATGAGCATCTAGCAATCTAGCATTGGATGAAAGGAGAAGAACTAACGCAGCTCATGCGCGACAAGACGATGGCAAACAAACGTCTATTAGACGTTTGCGAGCGGAAAGAAGAAGCAAAATGTTGAAGGAGACGAGAGAGAGATGGTGAAAATGCTCATAGGAACTTATTGGAAATGACGAATTGAGGGAGAGTAACGAGTTAGATGACAGTAGTTGAAATAAATGCGCCTGTAAATGTGCAACAATTTCGGTTTGAATTGTAATTCGGTGTTTCTGTGCTGCAACTTCTGAGATTTCATAGCAATTGTCAATATAATTGAAGTTCTAACGAATACACAGTTAAATTTAATTCGTCTTAAAAAAGGCGGATTATATGTAAAATTAACTTAAACTTGATTTACACCAATTTTTTTCCATAACATGCACTTGACTTGGTGTAATTTCTTTCCAACGGTTTAAAAGTCAGTGTCGAACATTAGTATGTTTTAACATAAGAAGTTCTGCATGATTTGTAAGTTCTAATGACAGTTGACAGATCATTATTAAAAGGACGAAGATATGCAATTTCCACTTGACTAATCAAATGGGATAGTAGCGGTTTCAATGCAAAAATATCGGATGTCAGATGAGTGCATAGGAATGCATTTAAGGCCGTCGAAATTTATTTTGACAGTTCATAAAGACATTCATAAAATGTACCTAAGGAAGGTTTGATTTAAAACCACAGTAGGAGCATAATTGTCAGCGTTTCCTTGACCTCTAGCTGACGTGAGCCTTGTCAAACTCCATAATAAATAAAATTGACATTTCTACATTGTTTCCTCGTGAATAAATTACTTTGACAAAATTGGGAATAAAGTGAATTTCATCGCATGGGAAATTAATTTATATTTGCAGTAAAAACGAATGTAAATAAATACTTATTTTCAATTAATTTTTTTGCCACTTGCACTAACTTCTTGAAAAGTGCTAAACGTCACGATTTGAAGGAACGCGGCCATTGCGCATTACATTAGTTACATTAGAGAGTAATAAATTACCTAATGTCAGTTTTCTTTACAATTTTTTTTAACCCAGGATTTGACATTCATTAATGACTTTCAAACGAATCTGGAATCAATATTTTGTTTGTAAAATGGCAGCAAATTCGCAAAATTATATAAGCAACAAACACTAACCCCTCTTATTAACAAATAATGCCTAAAAGTTATCAACTCATCAGTCAAATTTTTGTATGCTATCTGACGTCTACTAGCTAACTCACTTGTGCACTTTCGTTTATTAATACGAGTGTATATTTGAATTGATGTATTTATATTTAAGGAGTAGTAAGAGACATCCGCAATGTAGCCGCACCCCAATACCACCCTCGCCAAAATAATAGCCACACCAACCAAAACCAACGAACAAAACAACTCGTTGAACCTTGCACGCACCACCGCTAGCCAACCAAACACCTACAGCCGTCTCTCTCCAACCAAAAGAAAACAAAACTTCATCTCAACCCGAGTGCGTTGAAAAGAAACAAAATGTCTATTTAAATCAGAATTCCCGATGCGGACTCTCGAAAAAAATCCAATATTTCTTGCAATTTCCAAACAATAAACTAAAATCCCAGTCCAATAAGTGCAAAATTTACTTTCTATCCCACTCCAAGTATCGAGCGCGCTGTAAACCGTGTGCCCGTATTATTGGAAAGTATAATAAGTGTTTCGTTTTTGTTTTGTCGAAAAGTTAAAAAAAGCAAAAAAAAAATCAAAGTATTTTAGACACAAGAAAAAAAAAAAAAAAAACTCATCTCCCTTCGCGGAGAGCCTCAATGTGGTATTATTATTTTGGTCGCCGAGGCCATGGAGAGTATCTGCAGATTATGTTTTCAACCAGCAGCGGTACGAAAATTATAAAAAAAAAAAACCAAACTAAAAATTCAATCATAGAAAATTTTGCAACTTGAAGGGAGTCAAGAAATAATGTCGAGAAAATCATCTTAATGTTTATTTTATCGATTTTTCCAAACACACACAACAAGTGCGGGGGGACGTGTGCCAGCGCATAGAGTGTGAGCCGTGAGCCCGCCCAGCCCAACCAGTACCTCAGCGGTGGCGGCAACTTCATTGTTTTGCTTTTAATTTTTTTTCCCTCGTTTTTCAATAAGTGGAATTGTTGTTTGATAGTCATAAAAAAAAGATAAAAAAAAAAATCAGAAAAACAAAAAAAAAACGTTAAAAACAACAGAGAAACTTTGGAAAGAGCGCGCGAATGTGGTGGTGGAGTCTTGGTTGGTGGCTAGAATTCGTAGGGTGCATGCTAATTTGTGTTGTTTATGAGAATCTGGTACTGGTACTGGTTTGCCGGTAAGCTTACCCAGCGGCAAGACGAAGGTTTTACTTTAAATTTATTGTTGTGTATAAATTCCTGAAGTTTGTTATGTATGTGTCTCGCTAAATCACTGCCCGAATCCAGTAGGACTTTCCGCATTCCGCACTGCTTAAGTTTTCCTGGTGTTCAAAGCGAGTTGTGCGTATGTCAGTCTTGGGTTTGATGGCTACCGAATTTGGAGTGAGTCGGATGGAGTAGGTGTTTTCTTTTCTCCAGCTTAGGGGTCACGAGGTTGATTTTATAGCTTGACGCATTTGAGTGAGGCGCAATTTACCAATATTTGCCAATAGAATCTGTTGCAAATCAAAAATGAAAGAAAGAAATGATGAATAAGATCAATCGACTTTGAAGAATGGCTGGTGATATTCCAACGAAATGTCAAAGAGAAGTATCCGCTATGATCGCTCTTAACCCGAGTAGGTGTATCATTTCTGGGCATGATATTGTACGTTTTAAGGCCCAACTAATTGAAGCCGTGTCCCGCAGCCAGACAAATGTCAGTCAGTACAGAAACCCCAGGCGAATAGCCAATTCGTTGAAGAATATGCTGCTTTGATTAATATTTTGTAGTTTAATTACGATGCCGAGTTTCTAATGAGATAAATGGAACAACAGATTCAACTCCCACAAACTGGGTAATTGTTTGTCTCTATTTTGAATCACTTTATTTTGACAGGAAATAACACTCCAACTTCTAATTGGCACAAAAAAGCAACATTTTCCGAATCTAGATCATTTTTTCTGCATCTCGATTTCGGAGTCGCTTAAGGTTACAGTGCAAGTAAGTGGGACTTTGAGTTATCAAGTTTTGCAAATCTGACAGCTGGCTGACTTGATGTGTCTCAGTTTTGATTGATCATATTATGTATGAGCAGTTCACGCCTTTAAAGAGGTAGCCGACGAATCTTGCCAGGACTTGTGACTGAGTTCTGATTTGAAAGATTGCATAAAAGTGACGTTTCGACGAATTTGCGTTCAGCTTCCATATAGTCCACGCAATCTCGTCGACTTAAGATAACTTGATTCTTGAATGTGTCAAGTTTGAAGAATTTGTTAACGTTTAATCGAAAATTTACAACACAATCGAAAGACTGCATGGAATGGATTACTTTTTGCTGCATGAAACATTCCTGTCTCATACTCCTTTTCAACGTAACCCTACCTTTGATTTACAATTTAATATAAAAATAATCTAGCTGTACAGTAATAAAACACACTTATGAAAATAATAAGGAGAACATTTTAGCAAGAGCGAATCTGATGTGGTTTACCATTTTATTTTAACGTTAATGCTCGATTTTTGTTGATCTAGATCTAGATCAATTTATGCTTCTCTTCATTTCTCTTGAGAGTTATACCTATAATAGGTACCTACGTTCAAAATCAATTCACCTACCTTGTTCACCAGTCCAACGTCATTTATGTCAAAATATTGCCCGCGTTCCGTTGATAGCTAGACCAACAAAATAGCTGTCAAATTAGTGTCAAACTTTATATATGTAAAAAAAAGCAATGAAATAATTTCAGCGAGAACTTATGTCAATTTTTAAATTTTTTTTTGTCGAGTTTGGCGTTTGAAGTGCCACTAAGCTGTCATGTAACTGTTAATGGCCGCGGAGATCTTATGTGGTATTCGATTGGGCTTCTTCAGATTTGCTCTCAGATTTCAGATTTCGTGTGGCTAATCGAACACAAAAACGTCACTTGCTCTTTTTTTTGTTGATATTTGTGCGACTGCAATATGTGTAGCCTTCGACACTTTTCGAAGCGTTTTCTATTCACTGGTTAAATTTTATATGAAAACATTCAAAACGCTCGCCCAGATTGATTTCGAAACATTTGTACATAAATAATTAACAAAAATAGATACACCCGATGCAATGCATTTCTTTGCGGTTGAAAAATTTCACTAAAACGTAAACAAAGCCCACTAGTTGTCAAACTCAAACGCACGTGTATTGGTAAATCTGAAGCAAATCTGAGAAAATATCCAGATTCCCAAAAGTGCTCTGAAATCTGAAAAAGATTGCTTTTTTTGTACCAAACGAACATAAAAATTGCTCTGAGGGCAAAAAAAGTGCTCTGAGAGTGCCCAATCGAATACCACATTAGAGTCCCCGATCCAAAGGTTTGTTTTTTACTAACTGTAGGCTCATTCGCGTACGCGGTTCAAGTCGAACTTAATCGACGTAAATAGATCGCTATTACACAAAGCCTACACGTTCTTAGTAAAACTGACACCAAAAAAGGAAATTTGCAAAATAACGAGTAACGAGTAGTTGCTCTCTTGGCTCGAAACAGCTCAGAGAATTTCAACCGGCCAGTACTGATAAATATGTCAAATGGACGAAGTTGTTAAGAAACAAATTCAAAATCCGTCTTAACCGGGTGTCTTCACGAGCAATATTAATTTTATAGCATGCAATATATCATACTATGAAAATTGCCAATGAAGACCACCTCATAACATGCTATCGATAGTATGCTATGGGCTGTCATTTCTGTGAATTTTGACGTTTTAATTTTTTTTTCCAAAAAGACCGAGTGCACGAGATTGCACGAGATGTGACAGAGAGATCGGTTTTTCCGCAGTCAATGATAGTAAAGGAGTAAGAATGAGATCACAAATCAGACGGCTAAAGTGTCATGGATGTGCTGCTCATAATTATAAAGGGTGGCTAAGTTTTAAGGGCCGATGTTGATTTTGAATAAAACACAAATTATTTAGGAAATTATAGTCATTTATTTTTATTATGATAATATTGGTATGGTTCAGTTATGCATGGAACAAAATATCGGCCAAATGGAAGTCGCGACCTCGGCGGCACACCTCCATCCGATGGTGCAAATTTTCGATGACGATGAGGCATAATTGAGGTTATATGCCGTTAATGTGCCGAATTATCTCTTCCTTTAGCTCTTGAATTGTTGCTGGCATATCGACGTACACCTTTACTTTCAAATAACCCCAAAGAAAGAAGTCCAACGGTGTCAAATCACATGATCTTGGCGGCTAATTGACATCGCCACCAGGTGAGATAACACGGCCATTGAATTTGTCGCGCAAAAAAGCCATTTCTTGCCATTTCTTGTCACCATTCTGACCATTGACGACGCTTGAAATAGTTAAGAGGCTTCAGTTCTTGAGCCAGTTGCATCTTGTAAGCTCGTAAATGCAAGTCTTTATGCATAATGTTCATCAACGACGAGCGTGAGAGGTGCAATTGTTGGGCACGACGACAAGTTGAGGTGGACGGCTCTTCAGCCACACTATCGCGAACAGCAGCAATATTTTCTGCAGTACGAGCATGCACTGGTGTTTTTACATCTCCTACAGACCCGGTTTGCTAAAATTTTTGCACGATTTTTCCGATTTAATTGTCGTGATGAACGAACGGCATTTTGTTTTAGAGAAAACGAAATTTCGTAAGCCATCGCTATAAAAATATCAACATGCATGGTTGTCCCATAATTTCTACAACGTAAACAAGATGGCCGGCCAATCAAGTTTTTTGCGTGCTAGGTACTGCGGTCCCTTTCAGTCACACGGCTGTTTAATATCAATCATCCCTTTAATTTTCCGTGTTAGAAATGTGCGACAGTGTAAATGCGACATAAATCTCTAATTTAAATTTACCGGTCTTTTTGAGAAGACATAAAATGTCAGTCATGCTGTGTGTTAACAGTGGTGTCTTAAACGAAAGAAAAACTATCTTTTATTAGTTAAATTTTCTTTCTTTGAACTGTCACACTACACTGTAAACGCGGTAGTTTAATAAGTAAACAACCGGTGAACTTGGAACACAGGCCTGAAGCAAATATCAACATGAGACACCCAATTCGATATTTAGCATGTTTTATTGAACGTCTATCTAAAGGATTAAAGGATTAAGGGTGACTCTTAAGCAGCGCACGTGCCGTATGCGACGAACCTACTTTACTTTCTATTTTTCTATCACCCGATGCACCCGTTTACAGTTGGAAGAACAACATTTTAGCAAATTTCCTGGTATTTTACACTCTTCCTTGTTTTGGATTCGCAATTTTAGCTACTTGGCATAGAGTTTCAAATGCTTCTTTGGAAAAGTTGGCGTCATGTCCACATTTTGGAAAATGTTTGACACAACAAAACGCATCAATGCATCACACCTCGCAACCATAGCCGTTGAAATTGTTACGCTAAGTGCTTAAATTCCTTCTCTGTCATTTATTTGGCACAGTTGACTCCGTCATAGGCACGGAGCAATCAAGATTTTGGTCAAAAAACAGCTGGAATATTTGCCTTGAAAACACTTAAGATACTTCGTAGGCATCTGCCAACAATAGTTTGCAGTTTTTTGGTGATCAGGTTCCCATGCTGTTGTAAAAGACCTTCTATACCCTAACCTCACTTTATTCGGATGGTGGCCATTTAAGTTTTTGCGTTAATGACTTCCCCACCTAACTAGACCCCTCTCCACAATTTGGCTCATGATGTGGACGACCATACTCACTTGTTTAACGTCCTTCTGTCATCGGGGGTGTCTAACTTTTGGCAAACTTCTGATATAACATACGTTATCATTGCTCACTTCCAACTCTGAGTGGAGAAGGGTCTCGATCAATTAGTATCATCGCTTATTATGAATTTATCATTGCTTACTTGAGACAATCCTTTCATCTGTCGGCTCCGTCTTTGGATTCCACAACAAGACTGATCTACGCGCACCGCTCGTTTTCTTAATTGTTGCTTCCTCTTCTTCTTGTTGGTTTCGCCCGGGCTAGCATATCCCACAACTCATATTCTGTGCACTTTAGTTGTTTCAGGTGCCTGGCTATAATCTCCCAACCTGTGTCAAATGTTCGGAGCATTTGACCACAAACGGTCTAACTGCGAACTTCTATCAAACAATACGGCAGGATTTACCAACCACTACAAGTGCGGCTAACAACACAACGCCCACAATCACCACAAACGGTGGCACAACAATACAAGTGCAGCAGCAACAGCAGCAGCAGCAGCAGCAACAGCAGCAACAGCAGCAACAGACAACGAACGCATCCGAGAATCACCAGTCGGACGATGTAAGTTTGTAGACTCCTTGTCTGCGACATAGTAGAGTCCTAATGCGATTTATATTCTCTGTTCAATTTAGATAAATAGCCAACAGCTAGGTGGTTCTATGTCCAATCAAAACGGCGTGAAAAAAACCGAAACAATGTCATTTGATTTGGAGAAAACCATTCAAACCATAGACGTATTTATTGCCATTATTATTTTATCAAATATGTTTTTGTTTTCGTTTCTTTTGATTGATTTTCGTGCGGAGCAGCCAGCAGCTAATTGCCCTTTCTTTCCCTAGGTTGACATACTGTTCAATGAGGAGGGCTCGTGCCCGCTCTGCTCGAAGACCTTCTCGAGGAAGTCGTCTCTGCTGACTCACATACGAAACCATTCGGCTGAGAGGAAGTATGTTTGCACGTTTTGCAATAAGGGTAAGTTGCAGTGACGTGTTTGCCGTCCGACAAAGTGACCAAATTTATGTTTACAGGCTTCACACAGGCGGCGAACTTGCGCAACCATGAGCGGATACACACAAACGATAGGCCTTATGTTTGCGTTGATTGTGGCAAGACATTTACACAGGTTGGTAGTGGCGGTAATTGAATGAAATTTGGTTTTTGTGACACGATTCCGTTTCGCGCAGATAACAAATTTGAACAATCATCGGCGGTTGCATACGGGAGAACGGCCATTCGTGTGCATCGAACAGGAATGCGGACGATCGTTTGCTCAAGTAAGTATCGAATGGATTCAGTGGGAGCACTGTCAGTCGCTCTGCACTCGTAGAAGACCCCACCACTTAACCAGTCTCGCTTGCCACTTGCAGGTAACAAATCTAAACAACCACATGAAGACACATCACAAAGTCCAACAGTATTGTTGCAATCAATGCCCGAAGAAATTCACCCAAGTCACCTCACTGAATCAGCACCTGCAGGCGCATGCCGGCATCACCGGCTACTACTGTCCCCGATGCCCGGAGAAAACTTTCAAACAGCAATCGCAACTGCACACGCACATGAAATCCCACGGCCTGGCCTTCCCGTTCGAGTGTCAGAAGTGCGATGAGAAATTCCTGCAACAAGCACACCTCGACCAACACAACAAAATGCACGACGAATTCAAATTCAAGTGTGACATGTGCCCGAGCTCCTTCAACCAGGAGGTGCTGCTCAAAAAGCACGTCCAACGTCACATCGAAGGGAGGTGAGTCTGTCTATCTCCTCTCCTCCACACATATCTCTATATATCTGTATGTTTTCGTGTACATTATGTGCTTATGTTGTTGATCGTAGTTTCTCAATGTACATGTAAATAATATTAGAATATTCTTCTTATTATATTATAAACAAAGCGAATTGTGTAAAAAATTGTTTGAAACATAAATTTTTGCAATGTACTCTCCTTTGAAAGGTACATTACATGTCCGGTAGCTAATTGTAACCAAGCATTCGCCGTTAAACAACACTTATCGAAACATCTTCTTACTCGCCATTCTCACAGTGAACTGCCGCCGCCTAAGCGTTCTAAAAAACAGCAGCAGCAACTTCAGCTCCATCAGCCGATACAAATGATTGGGCAGCCACTGTCGATACAACATCACACACCAGGGCAACGTATGAATACAAATCTTTTACCCTTAATTAGCACACAAATCTAAATGTTGTTCATTCATGCACATGTCCGCTGTCCTGCAGCAATGTTATCTAACGTATTTTGTTCTCCATTTCTCTCTCTCTCTTGTATAGGTGGTCGTCCGCCAAAGAAGAAGAATCAGCAGCAGCAGCAGCAGCAGCAATTAAATCATTCAAATGTTCAAACAATTAAGATCGAAATACCAACGCAACATCAGCAGCATGTTGGCGGTGCTACAATTCAAATCAATCACATGCCACAACAGCAAACTGGTGGTGGTGGTGGTGGTGGCACTGAACTTGGCAGCCATGTAAAAGTTCGTTATTTGCACACTAAATAACCAACCAAAAACAAAATTACAAATTAAATTCCAATACAGACAACAGTCGTGCAGGCAACATTGGTCAACAATAACAACAACAACAATCATCATCAAGACCAACAACAACAACAACAACAGCAACAACACGAACAAATTGATGCCAGCGATGATCTTAAATGCCATGACTGCGGTGTAATATTTACAAATGAAAACGAACTGAGGGATCATATATTCTACAAGCATCCCGAACGGAGATTCATGCAGGTACTATTACAAAACGGCCACAATTCGATTCTGTCCGATGCTAGGAATTTGCTAATATTCAAGTATCAATAGCACAAGTAAATCCACTACTATGCTCCTCTCGATCAATTAGTTTTTTTCCATTTCCAATCGAAACGAAACGAATGTCATGCCGACGGACATAGAGGGTGCTGGGCAGTTGCTTGAGTTTCGATCAGCTTGAGAGTCTTGCAATGGCGATGAGTGTTTCATCTGGCGGTTGATGCGCAATCTCCGTCACAGTCTGTGACGCCCAATTCGGGTGACAGTTTCACTGTTGCGAGAGCGTGCTTTCTCGTTGAGTTGTAATGGGTATCTCTGCATCGAGGTGTCTTGTATATAGATCAGCTTGCCTCTGAATTGGCAGTCGTCTGTGGTTAGGTACAAGCTTGCTTACAAGCAGAACGTATAATGTTCCGCCTTTTCGTAGCGTGTACATTCAAATTTGTTTTGTCTTCCCTCTGTGTGTGGTAATTTCCGACTTATCGTCGACTGGGTCAAAGCTAGCAAAAGCTGAAAAAGCCGGTTTGTGCCCGCAATACCTTGCTTCAGGCATAAGTCTATGCAGATGCCAAACACTAGACGAAATAGGTTAACGCGCAGAGAAGTACAATCTGGTGGACAGTTGCTTCAACGAAGTGACAAACTCGTGGCCGGTTCCATAGACTTTCGGCTCCACTGTCCGACTAAGGAAGAGGATCCATTACGTTGTCGTCCCATTGCCTATTCAAGTTCCTCTTGCTAACAGAGATTCTATCGTTCTGACGTTATTCGTTGATGTTACATGCGCGCCTCCATTTGTCCGCAAAATATAAACTCACATAAACGAATTGTTGTGGAAAGCTAGGCCTAGGGTTCCATGCAGATCTGCTGTTGTCTGCTGCTATCTAGCAGCCTCGACATAATCTGCTTACAGACAAGCGAATGTAATCCTCCGAATGTTCGTCAATTTTGAAGAACTTGACACCTTGCAGGAAGTAGAATTGGAGGTTAAGAATGCCCTTAAACCGGGACACACAGTTGCCTATGGACCCATCACCACTGGACCTCGCAGCAACTGAACTTGTCTTTTAAAAAATATTCCTCTGTAGAAAAAACGTTTAGAACGAAATGGAATGGAACAATATCGAGTGCAAAATACAGGTGACACCTTCAGCCTTCTCAACGTTTTATGGCAGTCTGTATCGTATCGAACAAATTTTGTCTTCGTCGACAGTCAGCACACGATTTAAGGACTGCAGGGATAGCCATCGCCCATCGATACAAGACCACACTCATCTTGGCCGCGGGAAGATAAAGTCGAATAAGAAACTCAAATGTGGCTCCGCTTATTGCGTATGATCTGAAAAAGAAGTTGTTCCCCTAGGACGATGCACTTTACTTCACAGGCACATCCTAGCTGGACGAATATAACGAACTGCGTCACTTTCAAAAGTTCTTGCCTAACTTAAAATGGAAGAAAATCATTTTCAGAACACGTGCAATCGTCGCTAAACTGATGGTAATAAGTACGACCCTCTGGTCTATAGGCACGCAATCAGCGCAGCTTGGTATCCGCCATAATGGCTACGACCGATGCTGCGAGGTCGCAAATGAGAGGGAAACATTTCTTGGCGCATGTTCGGCATCAATTTTGATAGCATCATTGACTTGCCCAACTTGACAGGTTGGCCTTGAGCTTCAAGCAAATGAGGGCGAATCATTTCTTTGCGCATGTTCGGCATCGGTTTGAGTTTGACCTTCACTTGCATTTTATTCACTTTCTTAATTAACAGGTCTTCTGAGTAAAAACCTAGGAAAACCAGCCAGACAAACCAAACAAACAAATTAAATGGGTTCGACTATGACAATTAAACCGGCCGCTCCTCCAATTAGAGCGAAACGTTAGTACTTCTCGCTTTCGCACATTCGCGCTCTTTGTATGCATTCCTTCAAATTGCGTTGGCAAATTAGCATTCTACTCCAGTAATACTCAGTAATACTGCGCACAATCAGGAGCACAGAGATCACCTTTCAACTGTTCATTTCTTCACCACTTTGAATGACTTGTCTATCACATATCACTTGGAACACCGTGTTGGGCGTGTCAAGTTAACCAAGTAAGAGCTTAATCTGCTTGTTCACGCAAACCTTTTCCTTGGCAGTATCTAACACAAAATCCCCTTCATGCCTTGTGGGCAGCCTGTCATAATGGATATTATGAGTTCAACGACTCAGTGACAAATGTGATAGTCGCTGTTTCTGAAGCTTGAAGTCAACCATTTCGAATTCTTTATACTTTAAACAGTAAATTACTCAACTTCTCTGCCTAATAAGCGGCAGCCTTCCATCCTCTGAAATCCCCCGCAACGCTGCTTCCAAATATCCAGACCAAGCGCACTAGCATCGGCGATGGCTTCGCTTTTGAAACAGCTGTTCCGTCTACTTGTCTGGGGCTAGGATTTGAAGATCCTCTTAGCTGGATCATTATTGTCCATTCGCTCGATGTGGCCCAGCCAATGTAGTCGACGTATTTTGGCTTTTTGAACTACATCCACATCTTGGTACAGCTCAAAGAGTTAGCGGTTGTATCTTCCCTTTTTTTCGCCCTCCTTACCCACAGAACCGAAAATCCGTCGAAGAATTAATCATTCGAAGGAGCCAAGTATTAGCTCTCCTTTCCTGCATATCGTCGCACTCGGCGCCATAAAGCAGAACTGGCAGGACGGGGGTTTTGGAAAGCTTCAATTTTGTCCTTTGAACCCGATTGTTGTGCCAATTCGAAGTAGAAACGGTTACATAAAGTAAGTTCTACTCTGCTGGGTTCCTGGACACGTTGGGGTGGAAGGGAACGAAAAAGCGGATGAATTGGCCAGATACGGCTCTGATTTGAACCCTCAACTTGCGGACGGAGAGGTGCTATCGCCTTTCAACACTGCTAAGACTTTTATTGACAGCGTCACCACGCAACTCGCTAGAACAATGGGGCAACACCATCGGTTGCGTCGTAACCCGCAGTCTGTGGCCTGTGGTTGACACCAAAAGATCAAAGCTCCTAGTCTCTTTTAACAGAAGCCAAATCCGGATGCTCGTCGGGGTTCTAACCGGACACTGCACCATAGGAAACATGGCTAAAAGGCTGGGAGTTCTTACAAATGACTTCTGCAGAAGCTGCAGAGACGAAGAGGAAATTGAGTCCGTGGAACATCTTCTATGCCACTGCCCAGCTTTACAAGAACGCCGCTCATCCTGTATGGGAGCAAGGTTCTTCGAAAGTTTGGACGACTTGGCTGGGGTACCTCTATCAGACATAAAACTATTCCTCAACAGATCGAGCCACATGTCCTTACATGTATGAACAGGGTATTCACAATGGGCATGCACGGCTTCCGGGTGAAAATTTGCATCTGATGCAAAACTGCCCTCCCAACCTAACCTAACCTAACCTAACCTACATAAAGTAATTCTTTGTCAAATTGAAGTTCACTGCAATCTCTACGAGTAGGTACATAGTAAACGGCTTCCATTGTTTGTGTAACGCCGTAATGTCAAGAAAGGCTCAGCGGTCAGATTGTGTTCGTAGTCAGCAAGCAACGTCTAATAAGTTCGCCCTAACCATAAAAATCCCCAAGTCAATTGAAGTGTCACAACTTTCCTTCCATTACCATTGTGCGAGTATTTCTTCTTGTCCTCTTACCACTCTTTATTGTAAAAGCAACAGGATCCAGCTTTGTCAGGAACAAATTGGAGCTTAAGTACTGTCATGCATAAATGACAGTCGATGGCCAATGACGTTTACTTTTACTGGCACCCGTCGAGATTTACTACGCATAATTCCTTTGGTTTCTTTTTTTTTATGTAAAAGCGAGAGTGATTTTCGTTCCCAGTTGGTTTTCTGTGAAATTCAAACACCCTCCTATCGAGTTCCGACCAATTCACCATAAAGAAACATTTAAATATATGGTTTTCCAATAAGAGGTGGTATTGTGAATGACCCGCTATTTCGGTAGCTGTCACTTTTGAAGCTTTTATTCTTTGACATTCGACAAGTAGAAACTACGCCATTACTAAAAATGGAACGATACACGCTTCAACAACGCATTGAAATTATGAAAATTCACTACAAAAATGGTGAAAAAACGTCGTATCTTTGCTGATTGGGTCCTTGAAATGCATGCAAATGATCCGGAATTCCATCGAAAAATCATCTTGACTGATGAGGCCCATTTCCACCTCGGTGGCTACGTCAACAAGCAAAATTGTCGCATCTAGGGCTCGGAAAACCCAAGAGTTATTGTTGAGAAGCCTCTCCATCCTCAACGTGAGGCTATCGCGGACATAGGGCAGCCACTTTGCGTTTTGGTTATGGGAAACTTCAGGTCCTATGGCCATTTGGCTGATGTTGCTTTTCCTTATTAACGACATACCTTCCTCTTTATTATGAAATAAACATCCGATCCTTTATCTCAAAAAATTGAATTTTTTTTTGAATACCAAAATAACACCTCTTATTGGAAAACCCTTTACCACCTACCAACTGGTGTTCAAATAAACTGACAAAACTCCTTCTCGACCCTGCCCGACCGCTCTGCGACGTTCGTTTTCGATTTCGGTATGCTTCCTAAAGTATTGAAACATTGTGAACTATCCATAGACCAGAAACTCCCCACAGTATTTTCAAAAACAAATCATTTCGCAGCCAGATCTTCCTTCTGCAAACTCTTCCCCATTTCTAACTCGTTCATTATTGTTGCACTGCTTTATAACATTCACCATACTAATAATCATATTTACTATCCATGCTAGATTTCACAAAGTCACAATGGCTAAATTTTCCATATTAAATCAGCCATTGTGACCTACAAAATATTTAGTTGGGTTAAAAATGGTTATTAGTAAGGCCCTCTGTCTTTTGCGCTGGAAAAAATTGAATTCTTTGCTGGATACTATTCGCCTTATTTCCTTCTCTTCGCTCTACACATACATCACATTTTGACACAAACACAAACACACACTGCCGTTCTCACTTTTAATTTTTGTTCTACTATCCCAAAAACACAAACGCAACTTCAAAGTACAAACGACAGTGTAGTAGAACATTTAAATAAAAATAAAACAGAAACAACAACAACCCTATAAATATATATATGTATATATTTCAGGCTATTTTAGAAGAGAACAGATATCTCATGAGAATGCAAAACCAACAGACATACCTATGCAATCTGTGCTGCAATGTATTTAAAAGTCATTTAGCCTTAGTACGACATACAGCCAAATTTCACGGACAACTATTGTAAAACCTGAATATTAAGAAGTGTGAAATTTGTTTTGGTGTTCTCTGTTTTTTTTTTCCTTTTTCTTTTTCTATATATTTTTTTATTTTCTGTTTTTAAGAAAAGTAGGTATATGATATTGTAAAAAATGGAACAATGAAACATGTGTGAATTTATTTAGTTTTTTTGTTAAGCATGACAAGAGAAAGTCGGAAAATGTAACGAAAGTCTAATATTTGTTGAATATTGAATTTAAGAAAGTCTTTCTGAAAGGAATCAAACAAATTTGAGCAAATCGCGACAGACAGAGAGAAACAAACAGATGTTTCTGAGTAGGTTTTGTTTAAAATAAAGCGGGACAGCGATTTATGGGTAAGAGTGACCTAATGTCTGTCATAAAATAAGTTGTTAGGTGGTGCTGCCAAATTGATCCGCCAAAATGTTTGAATTCGAACTCGATTGTTTGTTTTTGAATGACAGATGTCACAAAACTCACTAGAGTCCCAACACTAGCTCGTAAAAATTAAGCCAGTTCCATCAATATGTCCGTTCGCTAATGATTATGCATTCGAACACATTTGTCAAACTTCGTTCCCTTACGCAAAAGTTGGGTAGAAGTTGTCCGCAGTTTGAACAAAATTTTACCGTATTTGAATGCATTATTGTTAGTGGACAGTCCCAATAATAGGTTCATTCGCGTACTCTGTTTGAATCGAACGCAATCGATATAAATCGATCGCAATCGCACAGTTACACGCTTTTGCCAGTCCACGTACTTTCAACTCGTTTTGCAAACCAGCGAACTCTAGACAACCACATTTTTCCTGAACGCAAAAACTAAACTAGACGTCAGGCACACAATTAAAACGTCAACTGAGTACTCAGCCGGGGAATTCTTTATCGCATTTTCGGCTAGCCGTCTTGGAAAGAGCCTTTCATCTGTCAATCTGAAAGAGAATTGTTCATGTACCTAATCAATCTAAAAAAAAAACAATAACCGCATTACGCCAGCTTTATTCGTTAAAAGTCGTCTTAAACTTGATTTATTGGTAATGCCATTTTCACTACGCCAGCCATCCCACAGAAAAGTCAATTTAGTGGGTACGAAGTCAAGAAATTCTTTATTAGATTTGTCGACTAGCAGCCAATAAACGTCATTTGAAAACTGTTCATGTAATCAATCTTAAGAAAGACATATGACAGCAGGTCTGTCAGATTTAGTAACCTACACTTGTTAACACCCCCCGTGGCTCCGCAAAGAAACGTAAAATAAGTTAAATTGAGTCGCGTCACTTCTGACATTTGGGCAAACATTCCTAATAGAAGCTGTCAATGCAATTTAGATTGAATGGGTCTTACAAATAAACATTTTTAGTTTCGACTTCAAATCTAAGTTCACGGTGGTTATATTTTTCATACAAATTTCGCAATTGTGACTTCCGTAGTAGGAAGTAAAATTTGTTATTAGTACGGCGAAATGTCAACAATTTTCGCTCAGTTTAAGTTCACAATTCATTGTCAGTTCTTTATCAATTGACAGTAAATTTGACAACTAAATTAAATAATTTCAATAGCAGAAGTCGTATGAAACAAATTACGCCCTAATAACAAATTTAAGTATCGGCCATAAATTTACGGTACTAACAGAATTTGTATAGAACTCAAAAAGTAAGGCGCATTTAAAACACCGGCAGATGCTTTTTCGACCATAAAATGTCATGGCAACCGATTGCAGTAGATATCTTTGGAACCACAACAAGCAGCCTCATTTTGACATATCTCCTTACAAAACTAATGTTGACTAGAACGTCTACTAGTCCGGAGATGCCTCCATTTTGTTTCTTGAAAATTTGTAAATTGTCAAAATCGACAAACAAACTAAATGAATATACATTCGATCCTGACAACTTGAACTCGGCACTTTACTTCAGAAGTGACACATTCACAAACGTCAAAAAGAGGCAGTCAATTACTAACGAATAAAAATATGGCCTCACATACCAGGGCGCCGTCCCACTTGTCGCTCATCTATAGACACACTGTCTATCATTTGAGTGTTGGATATACCTAACAGCATTTACGATATATGTCTCAAGTCGACGTGGTTTTTGCCCTGACAATGAGTTCCACGTCATAAAAAATCATAAGTTTTAAAATATCCGTTTTGAGTTTTCAAACAAAAATCGCCGGCAAAACACTGACACTTCCGGTTTCGTGGATAATGACAGTTCTTCCATGAAGTCACTTTTTCTACGTCAGCAATATATGCGAACTGTCAACTTAGTTCTCAGTCACGAATTTCTTGACTAGATTCGTCGGCTACCCCTCCATAAACGTCAACTGAAACAGCAGCTCATATGACCGATTTTAGCCAATCAAAACCGAGATACATCTAGACAGCTGTCAGACTTACTAAACTAGGTACTTGAGCGTACCAAATGCTTAAATATGTTCTTATAAAATTGTTGCGCGCTAGTATTGCAGCATGAAAATTCGTATAGACAACTGCTGTGAAACGTCAGTAGCTTATGAAAATAAGATGGCTGGCTCTGTTGTATCGCACAATGATTTCAAATGACATGGTGCTATGACAGAAACCGAAATAATGGGCTTGAACAAAATTTGGCAATAACGTCATCTGGAAATCAACTTTCTTTTGACTTCTCATTTGTAAAATTTGTCTCTGCAAGCTTCAAAGGGGATTTATTACTAATTTATTTAGTATTTAATAATTAATAATTAATAATTAAATTTAATAATTTAAAAACATCAAAGAAATATCTTTGTGTTGTATGTAGAAATAGTAATGGTGAGCTGCGGGTTATCATCATTGTATGTAAATCAAAAGAGCTAATGCTGCCTCCCATTTTACCCGCAGGCTAGTATGAAGCTGTCAAATCACTCCTGGCTAAGACTGGTTCTGTTTTGTCTTTCGTTGTAGACTACGTAATTCATGACAAAAGGCACCACTGACATTTTTGTGCCGATCCATATGACTTTGCCAAAAGCCCGAAAGAATCAGCGGATTGTTCTGGGGCAGATTCCGTATATGAACGATCATCTAAACGATATCGTTTTTGAAACTTTGATGACCGAAATCAGTAAAATTCTGGTCGAATTTTTTTGACAAACGTCAGCTTTTATTATATTTGTTTAAAATGAACTGAATTAAGCTCTCAAACTTGTAATTTAAGCTCTTAGTAGCTAGTTTTGGAGGTCTATCGTTTCGACGATAATCGTCTGAAAAGTTGCGGAATGAGTGCCCTGATTTGGCATAAATTGAGAAATTTCTAATAATAAATGCTGATACGCTGAACGCAATAAAAATTGGCCAATGAAGTATCACGTTCCCATTTTTCTAAGGACTCAATAAATGTTGTTTGGCAATTTAGCCAAGACAGCAAGATCAAAGCTCTAGTTTACTAAAACTGACAGGTTGCTTACATAATCGGTATAAGTGTTTATTGACCAAGATTAATATAAGGAACAACTCTTTCATTCGAGTAGCCAAGAATTTATCGACTATTTAGTTCACATTTTGGTTTTATGCCTAACGTAGTAAAAATGACTTTCAAGACCAATAAAGTTTTTGCGTTTAAGAAAATCTAGTCAGCGCTTAAAACAGCAGTCCATAAATCTAAAATCGATGGATTTTAAAACGCATCAAATCATAAATCATTTGGGATGAACTGATGAACCATCGAGCTCCGCGAATTGCACAGTGTTTGCATGAAGGTATATAGATTCGCACATTTCATGCTTTAAGTATATCACGCAGATCGAGCTAAATTTTAGCTCTCATACTTAATTCATTTAGCCAAGAGGTAAGCAGTTTGAACTATAAAAATCATATTATTCATTTGAGATTGTACGGAATGTACCTATCTGTCAAAAAATAGTAATTCGCACAAACGAATTCTTTTGTGAAGCATATTTGGCATATTGAGCCATCCATTTTTTATTTTGTTTTAACTAATGTGACATATTCTAAAACTTAAATTTGACAGTTCGTGTCTGCGACGGAGGTTTGCGCAGAATCACGGGGGCTTTATTAGCAACAATCATAAATTGACTACCGTTTTATCCCCTTCTGAAAATTGTTTCTAGGTACGGAGTTTGGAAGTGTTCATTTTGACAGTTCGTTTTGTTTGTGATTTTGTTATGTCGGGAAAAGTTGAATAGGGTGGACTTGTTTACTTCGACAAAATTACTTTAGACTAGAGGTGAAATAATTGAGATAAGTAGGTAATAATAACTTAAGAAAATTAAGCACATTTCCAAAGAACATCTATGTTCTGTGACTTTTGATCTAAAACGTATCGTATGTCAAAAGTCAGCTAAGGTCTTAGCATATAGTTGATAGAATAGAATGGAGGGCAGCTAAAATTTAGTTTCATGTGGATTTGCATACTTAACGCATTCGTTTTGAAACACCATGAATTTGACAGATCTGAATGCAGATATTTTGTATATCAATCTAGAGCAAGTTGACTTACAACCGCACATGAATCCTGGAAACTAGAAAGGTCTTCAATTTCACATACCTCCGCCGCACGCATCTGTTTGAATCATAAACGCTCGTTCAATTGACGCACTTACCTATAATTATAGCAAAGTCCAACTATGCACAATGACGTACCCATCGCGATCCCGAAAAAACGAACTAAAGTACTCTAAAATTTTGATTGTCGGCGAATTTTTTACAGCCGACGTTTCTCAGCATTTTTCTCTGTCCGCCATTTCAAAATTTTTGTTTATTACATTTTTTATTATTTTCACAAAGACACTTAATCGACAAAAAAAAAATAACAAACTTTTTAACAGATATTATTCATAAACGGACTTGAAGAGGTGCAATCAGATTTATTAAATCTCAAAGGAAATAAAAATATTAAAGGAAACATACGATATTAACAAACATTTTTAAGCAATATTGTTCCTAAGACCTTTCTAAATTTATAAAAAAAAAACAACAACAAATCAAAACAAAACAAGAAACTCTCCACCTCATGCAATGCTCCAAAAGAAACAGAATTAAGAAAAAAAAATACCTCTGCAATAATATCAGTAAAGCAAAGTAAAAAACCCTTTTACTTTAAAAATTTTTTTTATAAAAAAAAATATTAGACAATTAACAATTTTAAATTAATACGTTAGTTAAAGTCTTCCTGATTTTTAATTATATACCAACAAGAAAGTATCTACAGAAGTACGTATATATTTATTGTATATCAAAGAGATGAAACCGAAAGAATATATATTTATTTCGGTGGACCGTTTTTCTTATTTTCTATTTTCGATTCGAATTACTGAGCATATAATTTTTAATTTTAAGATTTTAGATTTAATCGAACTTAAAAGCAAACAAGTATATATACACACACACAACAAAAACATTTAATAATTATTAAACAAGATATTTGCAGTTTAAGTCAACAAAAACAAAAAAGAAATGTATGATTAGGAAAAGGATTTTCATTTTTATTTAATTTTTGATAATTATCAGGTTTGCGAAATTATTGTTTTCTTTTTTTATTTATATATACATATATCATATATACATAAATCAATGAATCAATGATTATAAGGATGAGTTTAATAAGTATAGGTTTTATAAAAAAATAAAAAATAAAAAAAAGAAAAATTTAAAACAAAAGAAAGAAACTTGTAGATATTAAAATTATAATAGAACAAACAAATATTATATAATAATTTTTAAGCTTATAAGTTGTAATTAAGTTGATGTGATAAAAAATTAAGGAATCGTAAATAATAAAAAAAAAACATGAAAACAAATTATAAGCAATCTTGAATGGGTTTCATTTTGGCTGTCGTAACAATTTTTAGGTGACGGACAGTTCAATCGTCCAGTACAAAAATACCCGTTAAGGAAAGGGTTATCCAAAATCATTTTAAAAATAGAACAAAATCAACAAAATAAACAATTTTTTTTCGGAATAGGAATGACCCAAGCCAAATGGTCAGACTATCTGTCAAATGACAAAAGTGTCAGCATTGTCAAGACAGTATTTTAGACTACTTTTTAGTTTTGCTACATATTTTCTAAAGCTTATTGTGGTAACGCTACTTATGTCAAAAATAAACAAATGAACGTTAAACACAAAACTAATATTATCAAAAACAAATAGTTCGTTCAACTGTCACAACAGAAGACATAATTTACAACAGAATGAACTCACAAATTTAACAAATGCAAGGGATAATCCAGTCCAACAATCCGAATAAAAACGAACATTATAAGAACAGCTGCTACACGAAAATCAAAGACAACGAGACAGTTATTGGCCGCATTCAAGAATCTAGTTATCTTAAGTCGACTAGATTGGTCTGGATACCTGAACGCAAGAACTACATTGGTCGGAAACGTCACTTTTTCTGCGTCATCCACATATGAGAACTGTCAACTTAGTTCTCAGTCACGAATTTCTTGACTAGATTCGTCGGCTACCTCTCCATAAACGTCAACTGAAGCAGCTGCTCTCATGACCGATTTCGACCAATCAAAACCGATATACATCTAGTCAGAGAGCTGTCAGACTTATTAAACTAGATACTTGAACGTCCCATTGGCTTACAAAAAATGTCAGCAATAGGCATAAAGGGCATAACATTCGTGCTTACTGTCCGAACATACTACTTCTCATTTGGTCATTTAAGCCTGTCAAAATCTGCATAGTCGTGAGTGTCAATTTGATGCGTAGAGCTTTGGCGGTATGCTTATTGGAATTCAACATGTCTAG
Organism: Cheilosia impressa; assembly: GCA_948293265.1. Lineage (NCBI taxonomy): Eukaryota > Metazoa > Arthropoda > Insecta > Diptera > Syrphidae > Cheilosia > Cheilosia impressa. Next base: position 4,916,546 of record OX411882.1, read on the forward strand.
TAAAAACCTATAAATTCGAGATTCAAGACTACTGACCGGGGGTCAGATTCTGTAACTCCAGGACCTTAATCCTGTTAATTTTCAACAAATGTAATGAAAGCAAACGATAGCCAAAAAGATTCGGCCATAAAATAACTTATTGCGACCATCAACATTTCAGAAACGATATCGTCCAGGCGATTCTTGTTATACGGAATCTGCACCCAGTTGGAATTCGGTCTCAATTGCAGCTGAATTTGTATTATTTTGAGTTATTTATGTGACATGAAATAATGTAACAAAAAATGTGTTTCCAATACTGAAATCATTTTCTAAATCCTTTTATCCTAAGTCTTGCTGTTAGTTCTTTTCTTCAGTTACATTTTCGCATTCATCATGAAAACAAAATTTCAGAGGCTTCCTTTTGTGTTTGTCACTCACAAAAATGCACCTCAGTGCCCCCTAAGTGCGCACATCAAACCAACAAAACTGATTGTGCATGCTGCAATTTGCATAGATGATCTCCATCTCCACTTCCAGTTGTGGTGAATTATCGTCCCATGTAGGGGCCATGTTACTTCTAATGTGAGTGAACCGGTGAACGCAGTCAAGTGAAATTAGTTTCTGTGCATTGCATTTAAATGTTTAAAAAGTGGTTTTAAATAGTTAAACAATTGCAAAAAACAATAGTGAAAAGTGTTGGTGCATAATTCTGGATCTGATGGAAGTGGAATTTGTATTGAAGTTGAAGTTTTTCGGTAAGTGCTCACATTCTAACTAGTTTTGTAAAAAAATGTTCATAGAAATCCAATATGGATGTCAGTTGGTTAGAAATCCATCGTTGGACTAGAGACGAGGGAAAATGTAAATTTTATTGCGAAATTAGATGATTTGTTGCTAAATATATGCTATAATTGTCTGCATTAAAGGCTTAAGCTACTTTGGGAAGTAGTTAATAAACTTGGAGGGATGTAGTTGACCGTTTTTGTGGTGATCAGAATGAATGAGATTCTATACTTGGTTGCAAATTATCTCCAACCGTCGAGTTCAGACAGGAATACGTTGCAAAGTAGGTAGGTGATTTACCTATTTAGGATCGCAGTTTCAAATTGCCTAGATCTGAGAGTATTTTAGACATTGGTTGAAAAGATAAGAACTATACGTGAAGACTGAAGAGAGCGCAGAGTCGCCATATCTGTCTGCGCAACACACGAGAGGATATTGGCAGCCAATTTGCATTTGTTGGAAGGGAAATGTTGAAGTACACTCGGCGGATCTTGTTTTTAGTAAAATAAGTTTCATATGAAATATTAGTAAATGGAAAGTCAGTTCATTGCTAATTTTTAAATGGCTAGGTAAATTGTAATAAGACTTGGGATGGTTAGAAAATTCTAGTACAATATTAGTGAAACCTCGTAGTGGGTAAATCTATGATATCGACCAAATGGGCGTCGTCACAATTGATTGCCCTACGGGCTCGTTTTAGCAATGGGATGTATACAACATTGGACTGTGCGCGCTATAGCGCCATGTCTGCCCTGGACGAATTAGGACTGGAGGACATGTGGTTTCAATAGGACGGAGCTACGCCCGTTTTAACCGTTTCAGACTTTTTTTTTGTGGGGTTTTTTGAAGTCCCGTGTTTACGTGAACAAGCCCCAGCCCTCAAGGACAACATTCGACACGAGTGCGAGAATCTGTCGCCCGAAGTTCTCGCCGAAGTGATGAAAAATTCCATAAAACGATGACTTCTTTTGGCCCACCTTGTAGGTACTTCTTTTGCTTTTTATAAACCCATGGAAAATTAAAATATAATACAATCCTTTGATATTTTAATACTTCTTTAGATTTGATTTAAATATCTAGGCGATATATTTCAACACCGAAAATATTTTCAAATTTCCGTGGTCTCTTATCCCCTTTGAAAATAATCCTATAGCCGCTGCTCTTCCTTTAGCAGGTATGTTTTTCAAGCAATTTTAATGAAGGAGAACTCATGTGTGTCCGAATTTTCTTATTAATTATTCAGTCAATTACTTACTTTTTGCTATTTTGCTATATTTCTGAGGCAATGAACTCGAATATTTAGACCGCCCTTATCTTCAAAAGCACTAGGAAGGAACATCTCTGCGCTATACAAATTAAGAAAAAAAGCAAATATTATTACCTCTTACAAGAATACTTTAAAATTAAAGTTACTTACTGGTAAGAAGAATATTCTCATTGGATATCAATGTAACCCCGTTTTCAGCATGACTTTCACTTGTTTGTATTTTTAAAAGAATTTTCTTTTAAGAACTTTATCAAAATAATCAACTCCATTGAAGAGGACGCTCACACTTACTGTAAATTGGTAACTAAGCGACAAAATAATATATGTAGATCTAATTAGATCCTGTATTAAAAGCAAATGCCAAAGTATTGAAATTGATGGCTTTAATAAGTTCGTATTAGAATGTAATCAGGGTAGATGTTATATTTCAGGTCAACTATAACTTAATTGTAAGAATTTCTTGATTATTACGATAGCCTTCGAAACGAATCCTCCGCAATTGGTTTCTTTGAAGAGATGTAAGGATCTTTGACCTTTTAGTGCCAATTTTGCGCCACAAGCTGTGAGTTATGATGCAACCGCAAGTGTTGGTTCATCGTTCCTTTGCCGAATTTAATGTGGCAATATCAATGAAGCTCTTAGTTCCGTTGAAAGCTGGAAGTACTTGTCTGTCCACTAAAAGCATGTCCATTTCAGCGCCACATTTGGCCAGAACCCACAGCAGTATTGAGTGATAGGTTATCGTTCCTTTAATGCGGAAAGGAACTGACTAACAGATTTTGAGTTTACCACATTCGAGTTGATGCTAGTGCTGCTTGGCTGCCCACACAGAGGGTGGTTTCCATCGCTGATACTTAGTTCGCCTGCGATGATTCCTGCTTTCGTTCGATTCTGTCTTTGAGCTTTCTGTGAAGATGGGTAGACCTTTAATGACAGTACCCAGGGAGAGCCAGTCCTGCATGTCCGGTATACAAAGTTGAAGTCATACTTTGATGCCTTGTTCTCTCAAAGTCCGCTCGTATCAAAGTGACCGAATGATTCGGGCTTCCCAGTCTGAGAACACCTTTGGCTGCCACATTCTTAGTAAAGAGCACGATTGAAGGTTTAGCAGCGTTTCTAACCCGAAACCTACTTTTATCGAAACCAAAACATGAAAGCTCCTCAATTCGACCCTTCTTAGGTGCCTTTCATTCGTTTCAAAAATACAACTCCTACAAACCAAATGGTTGCAAGAAGCTCCCGCTAGCCCCTAGGTTTTTATACGAAACATTTCCAGCGTTCATTTATTTCATGGATAAGTCCCAAGTCCTCTACTGCTTACAGCTCCTCTCAAGTGTGCTTTGAACGTCTTATTAACGCCCATCCCGATTTCCCATCGTCATTCGAGATTGCCACCACTGGCTAAGGGAATCTTTTGTGCGGATGCAAAAAGCCTGCACAGGGTTCAAGCCGATTACACACCATTGCGATGTCAAAATAAACTTCTTCTTCGGCAATTCCCCAAACTGACAGACCGACACGGTTGGTGGTGGTTATAATTTGATGGGCATTCGAGATGCCCATGAATACAAGGCATACACGTGCGCACGTACACTGGAACACATATAGACATCATCCCATTGTTGTCCCTTTTGATATTGCATCATCACCCTTGTTGTCGAAATGAAAAATCAGTTAACGTTGTTTACACCGTAGAACACACAAATTACATGCATATTACACTTAGAGACGACGACCCTGCGAGGGTGAAGCAGCAACCTACTATACATAGAAGGCAATCCAATATCTAACCAACCATACCCACGGGACAAGGGATGATGTCTGTGAGAAGAAAAAGCGAAAGAGGGTTGCACCCACTATTGGTACGATGACGATCACTATACTCAACTGCCTCATCCAAGGCAAGTAAATATGTACACACACAAGTCTGTGGAGGAGCAGGACAGGAGGACTACTATACCTCTACCCAGGATGTGAGGGTGATAATTTGTTTTCATTAAATTTGTGTTTTCGTTGCCAGGGTATTAAGGCGTTGGCAGGTTATGACTTTATTAATTTCTTCTTTAACGCTGTTCTTTTCCTTCTTCCGCGCTGGCTGACTTTCCGACTCAGATTTATGAACCTTTTTTCTAATTAAGATTCTTGTTGTTTTCCTTGTTGCTGATGGTTGGGTTGTGGTAACACGTCTAATAGAATATTTGATGATGCCCGACGGGAGGGGAGATGGAACGATGAGAGATTTCCTGATTTCCATTCGCTGAGGATAATAATGAGATGAGATAAGCTTGTTAGTGTTTGGATGATTGTTTCTTTATTTTATGAAGAAGAAGAACAGGTGCGATGGATGAGGATGACGTTATGGAATTGTGTGCAGGCAAAAAAGGGATGAAGGATGGCTTTTATTCGCTGGGTATAGGTGCAGGCTTATTAACAACAGGAGGGTTGTTTAAGAAAGAAACTTTTCATCGCGATTATAGCAAGTTTGCACCGAGTTTGTAGTCTTTACACACATCTGAAAGGGCCTGCACCTTGACTTTCTTTAGAGGAACAACGCGGCATAGAATGTTGGGGGCCCACGTATAACATACCTACGTAGTTACAAGAATACCTTTTGCCAGCGATAACTCTGATAACATCCGAAAGAACAACCGTCCTGAATAGGCTTACGTTTATTTAAGTTAATTGAAACATTTATGAATCATAAAGATTACGAAACTGTGCATAAAATTATAAAAGTACAGCCATCTTCCGAGAACTAACAAAACATTGCTTAAAAAATAGTATTCTGAAAGAAAAATAGTCTGAACTGCGCGAAAAACGCAGCAAAAAACGTGACGAAAAAAGCGTAAAAAGCGACGAAAAACTCGTCAAAAAACGCGAAGAAAAACGCATTCAAAAACTCACTGATGACGTTTAAAAACGCAACTGAGATCGCATTAAAAACGTGCTGAAAACCCATCAAAAACGCATCAAAAAACGCACCGATAACGTGTTAAAAACGAGACGAAGAGCGCATCAAAAACGTGCTGAAACATCCATCAAAACGCATCAAAAACGCTACAAAAATCGTGTCAAAAAACGCATCAAAAACATGACGAAAAACGCATAAAAAAATACGACGAAAAACCCGTCCAAAACGCATCAAAAAACTCCAAGAAAATCACGTCCAAAAACGCGACTAAAATAGCGTCAAAAAACGCTTTGAAAAAATTGCGAAAAAAAGGGAAGAAAAACGCATCAAAGAACTCACCGCTAACGTTTTAAAAAGGCGACGAAGAACGAGTCAAAAACGTGCTGAAAAATCCATCAATAATAGAGACTTAAATCCCGTCAAAAAACGACCCGAAAAACGCATCAAAAACGCGACGAAAAAGACGAAAAACGCATAAAAAACCTAACGTCAAAAAAGCGACAAAAAAATCACCAAAAAAAGCGACGAAAAATGAATTAAAACACTCGACGAAAAACGCATCAAGAAACGCAACGAAAAAAAGGGAAAACGCATTAAAAAACTCACCGAATAACGTGATAAAAACGCGACGAAGAACGCATCAAAAACGTGCTGAAAAATCCATCAAAAACGCATCAAAAATAGCGTCAAAAAATTAACCGGAAAACGCATCAAAAAACGAGCCGAGAAACACATCAAAAACGCGACGGAAAGGACGGAAAAGGCATTAAAAACTCACCAAATAACGTGCTAAAATCGCGACGCAGAACGAATCAAAAACAACGAAAATCGTGTCAAAAATACATCAAAAAACGCGACAAAAACTGCGTCAAAAAACACGACGAAAAATCGTCAAAATCGCATCAAAAGCGTGACAAAAAACGCATCAAAACCATGACGAAAACGCATAAAAAAATACGACGAAAAACGCGTCAAAAACGTCAAGAAAATCGCATTAAAAATGCGACTAAAATGGCGTAAAAAAACGCAGTGAAAAAAACCCATTAAAGAACTCACTGATAACGTTTTTAAAACGCAACGGAGAACGCATTAAAAACGTGCTGAAAAACCCATCAAAAACGTGCTGAAAAATCCATCAAAAACGCATCAAAAAACGAACCGAAATACGCATCAAAAACTCGACGAAAAAGACGGAAAACGCATTTAAGAACTCACCGAATAACATGCTAAAAACGCGACAAAAAACACAGCAAAAATGCGACGAAGGTCGCATCAAAAAATGAGCGGGTAAAAGAATAAAAAAAAAGAGCCGAGAAACGCATCAAAAACGCTACGAAGAAGACGAAAAACGCATCAAGAAACGCAACGAAAAAAAGGGAAAACGCATTAAAAAAACTCACCGAATAACGTGTTAAAACCGCGACGAAGAACGCATAATAAACGTGCTGAAAAATGCATCAAAAATAGCGACTAAAATCGCGTCAAAATATGGGCAGAAAACGCATGAAAAAAAACGCGACGAAAAAGACAAAAAAGCGCATCAAAAAACGAAACGAAAATCGTGTCAAAAAATGCGACAAAAAACGCGCCAAAAATACATCATAAAACGAGCCGAAAACGCATCAAAAATGCGAGGAAAATCGCAATCATGTTTTTTTGCTTGAACTGTTTGCTTTATTTGAAACAAGTATTTTCTGTATGTGGATAAGTGGGCAACTGGGTAACTGGAATAACTCTAAAAGTGAGCCTGAAATGAAAAGCTCATTAGATTTGAATTTGCCTAGACTTCACATTTTTCTTGTGTCTTCGACTTTATAAAGTGGTTGGAAGATGTTAGGTATTTTTTTCTGTTCGGAACAACCTCAACCTGTTTTTTCACTAGATTTTCACGAGGAGAAGCCTCGTTTTCGGTTGAGCTAGAAGTTTTGTAATACTTGTGACAAAGTTGTGGGCCTTTGGTACATACTTATTGGCACAACTATCTTTTTGAATAAGTCTTATAAACAATGCCAAAGGACTCTCGCAAATGGGGATAGGACTCTCGCAAATGGCGTTTTCAGACATAAATTCCAGTCAATAATCATTGTCCTGAAAAAGCCTCATTTTGGAACTTGAAAGCTTTTCAATTCCGCAAAAAGTACGTCCTAAAAATGAAAACTCACAAAGGAAACATTGTAAAAGCCATTCCCAGGGACTTTTACGGACCAGTTGCCCAAAAAGGTATTTATTTCTAGTTTTTTTTTTACTCACGATCGTCTGACAAACCCTCGAGAGTACAATTACCAAGGAAAAGCGCTTCTGAATAAGCCGTTTGGACTCAACATAAAATTGTAGATCCCTGAAAAACTCACACAAAACAAAAGTTATGAGACGAGGGGCCTGGGAACCCTTAAGGACTTATTGCGGGAACTGTTTATTCATTTGGATTGGACTTCTTTTTACAAAAGCTGAGCGATAATATCAAAAACTTTTCTTAAAGAAGTCTTTCCCACATTTACCTATATAACTTTTCAGGGTTACTGTAAATATTTGCGTGGCGTGAACGCACAATTTAACAAGCACAACACGAAAGGTTTTAAGAAATGCAAGCTTTGCTACAATTACTTTAGTGGCCTTACAGAACTGTGTTCTCCAAACTTTCGGTACTTGACACGATCTGTGCGAGTACAGCCTGCCTCACAAAGACCTTGTAGTTCCACAAACAAATTCCTAGGAGATTTTCAACAGAAAAAAGAGCAATTTCACGTCTTTTACCAACACAGAACTCGCCAAAGTACTGAGCCCAGTGCTTTAGACTTTAGGGCGCACTTAGTGCCCTACAAAAACCGAACTGAAAACTCCACCACACGATACCTATGTCTTTACAAATTTTTACTGTTTAGAGTTGTATATCCCACGACCTTCACTATCTGACCTGAAGTCAGTCCATTTCAGGCCATTCTCTAAATTCCCACGACACAAGCGTGATTGCCTTTCGGGGCCCCTCTCTTTATCTCTCGCATTCGATCTCTCAAACCTAAATTGATGGCAATAACTGCGCCCACAACAAAAGGCTTGTATTTACATATTTAAAACGGAGTTACATCAGAGCCATTAGACCAGGCTCCCCGTTGCCACCCCAGCTCGCACGTTCCCGTGTGCGGGAAGGTGTAAAATAACAAACAATATACTCGATGCTGACTGCTGACATAATTGCTAACTGCACACACGCACTCTATGCAAATGAGCACTAATTTCGAGCCCAAAGTCATTTGGATGCGTTCGTCCTGATTCCTGATTCCTGAATGACTATATCATCCCCCATTAACAGAAAGACACACTGCACAGCAAAACAGACAGCAAACACCATGCAACAAGGGAAATTCAATTTAAAAACACAGCTGGCACGTGTCCACACACAAGCCACCAAATGCAATTGTGTTGTTGTTCACTTTTCGGTCGGAAAGGTTCAGCAGCGATCGAGTGCGGGTGGTGGTGTTGGTGTTGGTGTTCCTGATTCCTCGCCTCGCCTTGCCTCGTCGTCCTTTCTTGTTCTTTTTGTTTCGCCTTTGTTGTGCGAACGCACTAAACTATTGTTCGGGGGGCAGGAGCACTTAATTCGTATAAAAGGGCGTGTGATTGACTTAATTGACTTGGAAGTTACATCAATGAAAGGATACACGACCAGACCCATCAAATGCGATACATATTTCCAGAGACGGGGGGGGAGGAAGAGCATTGTGTGTATAGCGAAAGCGTGCGGGTTTGGGTGCAGTTTGGTGTTTCTTTAGAATTTTAATGGGCGCGGCGGCAGCAGCCTTAAGTGGCTTATGTTGATAGCTTTATTAGATTTTGATAAAAGTGCCGGAACAGGAAGTCAGTTGACACGATATCGAAGAAAGTGGCTCCGTGAATACTCGTGCAATGTCGATGTTATTGCACTTGCCAATGTACCCATTGCCGAGTGAAGACTGGAACGGAGGAGTTGGGTTCTAAGTGCCCATTGAAACCGCATAAATGCCAAATAGTGCGTCCAAGAAATTAAACATTCCATATACGGCAGCTTCTTCACGCTGAGCACAATATAAATGTGCATATGGACCTAACCCAAAGTTACGGCGCGCTTTGGCTAACTGCTTTCAGTTGTACACTGAGTTTAAGTGAGATAACTGAGGTCCCCTTCCATCGGTGCAAGCCACCTAAGGCGATGCATCCAATAGCTCGTCCGAAAAGGCGTCAAAAATGCGCTTAAAAACGCGTCCAATAAAGAGTCATACCGGCATCAAGAAACGAGTCCAAAATGCATTTCTAAACGCAACAAAAAACCATGAGGGACATGGTTAAAATGGTAGAAAAAGCGTCAAAAACGCATGATCAAATAACCAGTCCAAAAACAAGTAATAAAGTCGAAAAAGATTACAAAAACGTCTCAAGAATTAGTCCTAAAAAAAGCCCTCGAAAAAGCAGAAAATTCGAAATATAGAACATTTTAAAACAGGTCTCGAAAAAAGCTTCAAAAAATGAGTCAAAAAGGCTTGAAGACCGAAAACGCGTCAAATAAATAGTCCGAAAACGAGAAACCAGCTTGTGTCGATAACTCGGAACCAATGTGTTAAGAAACATATCAAAAAGTGTAAAAAAAAATCCAGAAAAGTCGCTTAAAACGCCTTAAAAAAATGGGTCAAGAAACTCTGAAAGAGTCAACTGACAGACCACAAAATTCGTCCAAAAATGTGGAAAAAACATTTCCGAAAAGCGTTTTTTGATACGCCTCTAAAATATCTTCAAAAGAAAGTCAAAAACGAGTCAAATAAATAGTCCAAAAACGAGTAACAAACAGGTCGAAAATACGTCGAAAAAAACAAAGAAAAAAGGGCTGAAAAAAACACATCAATGAGTCAGAAAACGAGTCCGAAAATGCTATTCAAAAGCAATTCAAATGTTGCAAAAATAGCGTCCAAAAATGCGTGAAGCCGGGACTCCCAAAAACCCATCCGAAAATGTGGTTAGGACGGAGTTCAAAAAACAAGAAAAAATGCATCGGAAAATGTGTTCAAAGACATGCCAAAAAGTCGTCAAAAAATTGTTCAAAAAAGAGGCAGAATATGCATCAGAAAATGTGTCAAACGTCGAGTCAAAAAATAGTCCTAAAATGCGCCAAACATCGAGTCCGAAACTCATCGGGAAATGTGTTCAAAAACGTGCCAAAAAGGCATCAAAAAATAGTCCAAAAACAAGTTCCAAATAGGGGACAGAATGCATCCAAAAATGCGTCAAATATCGAGTCAAAAAACGAGAAAAATATGCCAAAAAGGCGTCAAAAATTAGTCCAAAAACAAGTTCCAAAAAGGGGCAGAATATGCATCCAAAAATGCGTCAAATATCGAGTCAAAAAACGAGAAAAATATGCCAAAAAGGCGTCAAAAAATAGTCCAAAAACAAGTTCCAAAAAGGGGGCAGAATGCATCCAAAAATGCGTCAAATATCGAGTCAAAAAACGAGAAAAATATGCCAAAAAGGCGTCAAAAAATAGTCCAAAAACAAGTTCCAAAAAGGGGGCAGAATATGCATCAGAAAATGCGTCAAATATCGAGTCAAAAAACGAGAAAAATATGCCAAAAAGGAGTCAAAAAATAGTCCAAAAACAAGTTCCAAAAAGGGGGCAGAATGAATCCAAAAATGCGTCAAATATAGAGTCAAAAAACGAGAAAAATATGCCAAAAAGGCGTCAAAAAATAGTCCAAAAACAAGTTCCAAAAAGGGGGCAGAATATGCATCCAAAAATGCGTCAAATATCGAGGCAAAAAACGAGAAAAATATGCCAAAAAGGCGTCAAAAAATAGTCCAAAAACAAGTTCCAAAAAGGGGGCAGAATGCATCCAAAAATGCGTCAAATATCGAGTCAAAAAACGAGAAAAATATGCCAAAAAGGCGTCAAAAAATAGTCCAAAAACAAGTTCCAAAAAGGGGGCAGAATATGCATCAGAAAATGCGTCAAATATCGAGTCAAAAAACGAGAAAAATATGCCAAAAAGGAGTCAAAAAATAGTCCAAAAACAAGTTCCAAAAAGGGGGCAGAATGAATCCAAAAATGCGTCAAATATAGAGTCAAAAAACGAGAAAAATATGCCAAAAAGGCGTCAAAAAATAGTCCAAAAACAAGTTCCAAAAAGGGGGCAGAATATGCATCCAAAAATGCGTCAAATATCGAGGCAAAAAACGAGAAAAATATGCCAAAAAGGCGTCAAAAAATAGTCCAAAAACAAGTTCCAAAAAGGGGGCAGAATGCATCCAAAAATGCGTCAAATATCGAGTCAAAAAACGAGAAAAATATGCCAAAAAGGCGTCAAAAAATAGTCCAAAAACAAGTTCCAAAAAGGGGGCAGAATATGCATCAGAAAATGCGTCAAATATCGAGTCAAAAAACGAGAAAAATATGCCAAAAAGGAGTCAAAAAATTGTCCAAAAACAAGTTCTAAAAAGAGGCAGAATATACATCCAAAAATGCGTCAAACATTGAGTCAAAAAACGAGTCCGAAACGTATCGGAAGATGTGTTCAAAAACATGCCAAAAAGTCGTCCAAAAATGGTCCAAAAACAAGTTGCAAAAACAGGCAGAATATGCATCCAAAAATGCGTCAAATATCGAGTCAAAAAACGAGAAAAATATGCCAAAAAGGCGTCCAAAAATGGTCCAAAAACAAGTTCCAAAAAGGGGCAGAATATGCATCCAAAAATGCGTCATATATCGAGTCAAAAAACGAGAAAAATATGCCAAAAAGGCGTCAAAAATTTGTCCAAAAACAAGTTCTAAAAAGAGGCAGAATATACATCCAAAAATGCGTCAAACATTGAGTCAAAAAACGAGTCCGAAACGTATCGGAAGATGTGTTCAAAAACATGCCAAAAAGTCGTCCAAAAATGGTCCAAAAACAAGTTCCAAAAAGGGGCAGAATATGCATCCAAAAATGCGTCAAATATCGAGGCAAAAAACGAGTCCCATTTTATGGGTCATAGATTCTACTGGACACGTTTTTTTTTGTCCACCAGCATGATGTAGGAATAATTTTTAGAAAATCATACAAATTCACCAGCAGAAACACGAACCAACAGTCTGCCAATTTAAATATTGTTAACGCCTTCATCTTGCGTCGGATTTCAGAGGCAGAGTCAAAGACATTTGCAGATAGCTCATTGGGATTTCTTCTTCGTACGAGTATGTTCAGACATAAGCTGCAAGATGCAGCCAACTTTTCACTAAATTGTTAACTGCCTCTAACAAAGCCAATGCCAAAAGAAGCTCCATCAAACCGAACATCAAGTACGCAGCTATACTTCATTTCCGACAGCAGGCCATTCCCTGTCAAATCAATGCAAATGGAAGCAAATCAGTTTCTTTTTTTGTCGATTTGAACTCGAATAAATCACAAAGTGTAACAATTTGCAAACTGACTTGTGACATCAACAAAACAGCACTAAAAATCCTTAGTGCGGAAGATTGAATCACCCCCCGACAGAGAGAACATCTCGAATACAAGGGAAACGATTTATCCTCAATCGCATTTCGTAATTCAATTGACAAGAATAAAAACCAATCACCCCCCTCTCGGCATAATAAAAAACCCGGTCCGCTACGACCATCACTTAGCGTAATGAAAACATCCAGCTAAGAAAAAATAAAAAAAAAACCAGAGTTTTCAACAGCGGAAGTAGGACACTCACATCGCACGCAAGATTTTAAAATCAACGATTTTAAATCGCCCGCAATTCCATCCAATATCCAATTATTCGAGAGGACGAAACTCCGAGATCCGGTCCCTGCAAAGGGGTTGTAATGACAACAACTCCATCTCGGGATAAATGGCAAACGGAAGCTGAGGAAATTAGTGCGCACTTGAAAAACCCCAGATTGGGTGTGGGTGTGGGTGCGGCGCATAACGTGTATTTTAAAATTTTCGAAAAATTTTGTTAAAATTGCTAATTTATTGGGCGGAAGGGTTGACGGGTTGTTGTGCACACGATGACATCGGTTAGGCAAACGACTGTGTCATTGCTCTCTCTCTTCCTCTGCTTCGCTTTGTGACAGTTTCGTTATTTGTGCATGGACACAAAAGAAGCTGAAGTTCTTGTAGACGTTTCCGGGACTTAATGGCCTGAATCCTTTGCCATAGACGGTACAGGGAATATATTTCTTTTCCATTTGCATGCTTCAACCACGAAATGAATTTTGTGTATTCTGGTCGAGCGCACTAAATCAATTTTGTACACGCGGAGTTTCGGCTCGTAATCGGTTTGGTTTGGTCGATGCAAATGGCATCAAGTTTGCAAAAAGAAATTAGGAAAGCTATTTACAGCCAAAGGAAAGAAAGCTAGTTGAATTGAAGTTGCAGGTCTTTAAAAGTGAGACAGTGACAACTTTCGGCAGCCATTTAGCTGGGAAGATGGTCAGGAAATTCTGTAAGGAAATCTGCATTGGAGTCGGTGTCAATTGCAGTCCAAAACAGGGATAGGTCTTCTGTGTCGATTATTTAAAAGATGTCTTAAGTGGTTTAAGGTCGCATCACTTGTCAGTTACTTGTAATTTAGAAATGCAGTCCAAAGTAAGTCATCTCTTCGTATTTCTGAAAGTGCAACCTTAAGCGTATTAAGAGAACTTTCAAAACCCTATTAAAATTGGAAAGTTCTCTAAAAAAAAGTACACTAGTTACCGCTCTGGAAATAGCTTCAATAAACGGACGGAAATCGGTCAGAAAACCCTTCATAATCGGCCGAAAAAACGAACGAAAAACAGACGAAAGAAAAAGGCTGAGAAATGATCCAAAAACCTCGGAAAATAGACGCAAAAGAAACAAGGGAAAACACTTCAAAAAGCGGAATGAAAACCGACGCAAATGCATTAAAAAACGCGTCGTCAAATAATAAACACTCCAAGGAAACACCCAAAAAAACAGAAAACACCTTAATAACCGAATGGATGTACGTTCCAAAAAACCACTGAAATCATCGAAAATCTCCCCCAAAAGCCCATTAAAAAACGACCCATAAATCGACTGAAAAACGACCAAAAAATCACCGCGGGAAAGGCTTGAGTAAGTTGAAAAAATCCTCAATAACCCCTTCAAAATGTCCAGAAAAGTTACTAAAAAAAATAAATCGTACTTTCAAGAAAAAAACCCACGACATATTTTCCTCCCAGGAAGGAATTCAAAGCTTTAGCTTCAGAAAAAAATACTTTGAAAAACCACTCAAAAAATAATTGAAAAACGCCTCAAAGAACGCAACGAAAACCGCCTCAAAAATCGGCCAAAAAATGTCGTCGAGAGAACTTGTCGTTAATCAATAAAAAAAATCTAAAAAACGTCACAAAAGCGACTCAAACGGACCTACAATAAAACTGAAAAATTAACTAAACATGGTTCTAAAATAGACCTAGAACCAAGGAAACTGAAAACGACTCATCAAATGACTGTTAATCGATTAAAAAAATGTCACAATAATGGCAAAAAAAAAACACATTCAAAAGCCCCGGAAAACGCCTCAATAGCCCCAAACTCCTCGAAAATCGCCTCAAAAAAAAATACTGGAAAAGCGAAACATTAACTGACTGAAAAACGACCCAAAAAGCACCCGGAAATTGATCCAAAAAATAAGAAAATCGGGAAATAAGTTCAAGGGTTCAAGAGTTCAAACATTTTGAAAAACTATTCACAAATGCTTTGAAAATTGCTTCAAAAAAATAAAAACATTAAAAAACGGTCATAGAAACGATTGAAAACTTCCAAAGAGCGCCTCTAACTTTTCAAAAGCACCTCGGAAAACAACCCAAAAAAGCTGTACACAACTCGCAACCTTCAATGCTTGGAAGATTGGTCCCAAAAATGCTCTGAAGAATGCCCCACAGATATAAGAGCTGCTTTGACCTTCGCATTTAACGTCTTTAGAAAAAATCTCACCTTACAGGCCCGAACCTTGCCCTCTCGGCCTTCGAATGACTGCCCCAACATCGCCATCTTCCAAAAGAAACTCACGACTTTTTAATTTCAAAAGAAATACATCTTCTGTTGTTTTAAGCTGGAGCTGAATTGATGAGTAAGACGACCTAAGCTGCAGCAACTTATCGCGAAAGTATTTTACTTAGACCCGAACCATCAAGTGTTGCAACCCGCCTTTGGACCAAATTCGGTAAGCACATTTGGAGCAATTTCGTTTATACCGTAACCAAAACGGTGATCGTTCGAAGTGAGTGTCAAAAGCCTTTCGTTCATCAAAGCCTCGGTCAGTGAGTGATACACTCAGCCAGCCTTACTTTTGACCTTTTTGAGATATTCTCATCTTCCCATCCTCCCAAGGACACCTTCTCGAAGATCAAGTACCACTTCATTATTTTCTTTACCAAAAAAACTGGGTGGCTCATTCTTGTAAAATATTTATTATACCTGTCAAACGAGGAACGATTTTGCATTGTCGAATGTAGTCCCAATGCGTCTTGAAGTCATAACACAACTGTCCGTTGACTTGTTTGTTGTTAGCTCGGCTTAGGACAGCTTCGACTGCGCAAAGGTAAAGATCAGCTTTACGCATCGAAGATCCATTGTCACCCACCATGGAGCGCGTTCGACAATAAAACGCTATTTGATTCATAGCTGCAACAGGAAACCCTGGACCACTTCTTCATCCCATGAGGCATCTGGACTTCTTAGTTCAAACGCAGCTCTCCAAAATGCAGCATAGGGAAATAAAGGCCTGGCGAAATCGCTACTTTCATAAGTAAAAATCCAGCCCAAAGTTACTCGATGTTAGCGCAAGTGGTTGGGAAGCAA
The DNA here is from genome assembly GCA_948293265.1 of Cheilosia impressa. Taxonomy (NCBI): domain Eukaryota; kingdom Metazoa; phylum Arthropoda; class Insecta; order Diptera; family Syrphidae; genus Cheilosia; species Cheilosia impressa. The sequence goes on from OX411882.1 coordinate 4,932,288, forward strand.
TCTGCCCGAACAACCACTTTCAAATAAGACAGCTCTTGATCTGCTTCCCAAAAACCTGGCGATCCTTGATGATCAACTGGGAGAAAATGTAAAAAGGATTGATGTCGATTTTAGCTCTCCCTTGGGAATGGAGGGGCTAATACAAAACAAGAACGCGTGAACCAAAAAAATCCAAGATTTCGACTTTTGCATGATTCCCTGTTTTTGTTGTCAAATTTGACAGCTTATCAATAGCGAGTTGTATTCGATTTTATATTTGATATTGTGACGTAGTTATTTCTAATTCTGTGACAGAGTGAACACGAAAAACACTTGTGGCGTAATCTTTGACCAATTTAACGTCAGGCAGTACACGACGGCGACGACTGGTAAAAATAAAAAGAGGTTCATAGAAATCGTAGCTCAAAACTCGTAGGACCCTTTGGTTCCATTTTCAATGGCGTTAACTTGCAGGGAATGACAGAGGTCCTCAACAGGAATGCTATTAAAATTGGGGAACTCTTTTCATTGCTGTTGTGAAGGAGAAACCTTTTTTATTCATAGAGCAAGGATCGCTCTCATTGAGTAATTTCGTGTTTGGGTAAAGGGCTCGTTGGCAATGAGTCGGGTCGATCACTGAATCTTCTGCGACGTATGACTGTTTCTTCCATGGTCAGAGGTCAGCTATAAGTATGTATCTTTGCTTCCGACAAATACCTCGCTCAAATGGGGGTCTAAGACAGCCTTAAAACAACTGATCCCACTCCTGTCTGCGTCCATAAATCAGACTTAATTTCCGCAAATTCTCCGCGACTCCAATCGAACACCTAAAAATTAAGCAGTCAAACTCATCGCACCGTTTAGTGTCAAGCTTGATTAGGCTGCAAACGAACGTCCCCAACTCACTTGAAAAAAAATCAAGTCCTACAACCAACCCCCAACAAACAAATAATTCTCCCCCTGACCTCTGCCAGAGACAATATTGTTTTTTTTTCCTGTTCCTTCTCTCCTCTTAGCACATCCCACACTTGGGTTGGGTTGGGGTGATAACACAGAGATTATTTAAACGAATACGCACGAGGGTGTTTATGGGTTTCACTCTACGCCAAATCCTCCCTTCGGTGTTTGCCCGACTTGTTAGCAGCGATTTAATAGAGTTCGTAGTCAATATGTTCCTGCCGGGCCAATTCAGATCTCATTACAAGATTGAAATGTTATATGCGGATATAAATGTATTTTACCACCAACGGTGCAGCTGGAGGCGAATGGGGCGGCAACGGCAGCATACGTTCGCTTTCACACGCCGCCGCGGTGGTGGTTCGTTCGTTTGGCAATCAAATTCGACAACCACCAATGTTATTAACTACTTAGCCTGAATTTTATTCATCACCAAGCGTATAGAGTCAATTGCTGTTGTCGAGCGCGCCATCAATCAAGTTGAGTTTAATTTTAAAAACATCGCGTCTGCGATTAATGCTGCACGGCGTACGTATGCCTGTGTGTATACCTTCATCGTGTTTTTAATATGTGGACTTTTATTCATGAGGGGATTAGTCAGGCCGGCGAATGTCCTACGAGAGGACACGAACGAAAGGAGATTTGCTTTTTAATTTTGTGCGGTTTGGTGTGTAGATTAAGTAATTTTAACTCTCGTTAAACAACTGCGTGTATGGTTTTCGCTGAGCTTAGTTGTATTGGGGAGGACTGCGGTATAGGGTTAGGTTTTGGTTTTCCGATTGATATATATCTACGGGGATAAACTAATGAAGGCAGGCCATCAATCTTAATTAGAATCAACGGGGAAAAAGTGTATAATTTGCGACTTTCAGAATTAGGACTGATTTTTACGGGGATAATGCTTCAAATATAAAATTGAGGCTCTAGAGGTTGGCTAGAACAGGTGGTGTTTTGTTTTGGTGATAGCCTATTGTGTAGGCCGTATTCATCTAGAACTAGGCATCTTATTTGATGTAAGAAAGGTCTGTGCACGTCTTTGGGAGTGGAGGCTGAACGCCAAACCTTTGTTGCACCTTTAGGTTAGGGAGGACAGAATGAGGATGAGAAGTTACTCTATATCGTCGCAGTAACAGATTTGGACCAAAACACAGCCAAATGGCTTGAGAGAGCGCAACAAGGCAAGCAACTAACAAGGAAATCCTGGTTTCCATACCTGGATCTACTTAGTTTCTTTAAAAATTCATATGACGTACCTAGATCTAGAAAATGACCAAAGTTTGAATCAAAATTCCAGAAAATTCAAAGTCCGCCTTGACCTCAGAACTCGACACACATAAAAAGACTCCACAGGTGGCTTTAAAATTAGCGTCCAATGCCTTGTGTCTGTATTCGAGTAAAGTGGAAAGACCTGCCCTCCATGGTGAAACAAGGCACTTTCCTATCCCAGACAGTTGACTTGAGAGGCCTTCAACATCTGCTATATGTAGGTGTGGATATTGGAAGCTTTACGGTGGTTGTCTTGAGCTTGTATTAAACAATCTATTATGAGGCTGCGAAACAGCCGTTACTCCCAGTTAATCGGAACTATAAAAGAATTTTCAAGATGCAATACGGAAGAACTATCCAAAGACCAATCCAATCCATCGCTCCTGAGGCAGGTGGATGCACTGTAGACGGAGTCGTCTGCAGAACCTTTAGAGCTCTTACTGAATTCAGGCTTTACAAGGTGCGAGGATGACGGTATAGAGGGAAAACACCCGGGACGAACTCACGTCTAGTTTTATCAAGGAAACCATTTCCTGAATGACACTCTGCCCTTAAGCTTTTGGTATCTACGGAAATACTGGAACATTAGTTCAAGAAGCTGCTCAAAAGCCACTCATGAAGACGACTGAGAGTACCAGAAGTACACGCACTCCGGAAAGATCTGAAAAATTTAGAACAATCATCCAGACCTCCTTCGTGCTAAAGGCTCTCCAACGGCTCCTAGACAAGCAACTGACTGGTATAACAAAAGCACGATTCCTCTTCTGGTAACGGCAGGCACTACCTCAAAGGAAGGTTAAAGTGACAACCCTTCACGAAGCTGTGCGAACAATCGGAAAATCTACAAAATTTAGAAAAGACATCTCTCCTTTCTCTTCAAGTTGTCCAGAGGTAGGTTTATTTTTCTAGATTCCAAGCTCAAATTGGTTAAGGGGGTTTTCTGCTTGTGCGAAGTTTGTGCCTACTGCGTTCAAGCTCCTTTTTTTGCAGGACTAAATGCACTTTAGGGTCCCTGCAAAAATTCGCTCCTCATCCCTGTCAAGGATATCTTTTAAAAACTTACCTAATCACTGCCTTGGCTTTCGTGTGCATATACATACATCGAGTTTTTAGGACTGCGCATCCTGTATTTAGAGTTTCTAGGCTTTGCAGGAGCGGATTCAATAGCAAACTCTACAATCTGTACAGCAAGTGCAAATCGGTAGCATAATAGGGCGGAATCAGGCCCGAAAAGTCTTTAAAAGTAAGGCTTTGATCGTACGGACTTCAAGCACCTTTGAGTGGGCGCTAATTAACTAATTCTGACATCACGATGATAGATGAACTCAAATAAGTGGGTCGCAAAATGTTGTCCGTCTGTCTATCAGTATGTCCCGAGGCCTACAGCCTAAACGGCTGCCCGGATTTCGTTCCAACTTCGAATGTGGAGTTCGGGCACGGTAGCCTCAATATTAATGGTAGGTACTTCCCACATAAAATTTTCATACCAGTTTGATTTGTTCGAAAACGGCTCTAACGATTTCAACCAAAATTGATATTTAAGCTTAAGTAGGTGTGGTTGACATGACTGCATACTGAGTTTTCCGCTAAAAGATCGAATAACGGTATTTTTGAAATTTGGGCATATCTCGAAAACGGTCCATACGATTGTAACAAAAATTAATTTATAAGATAACAAAGTTCTTTCTAACTTAATGGCAAACTCAGTTTTTCTCTGTACTATCGTAAAATGGATTTTTGAAAAAAGTCGTTTTCGAAAAATTAGGTTTTCTTTAGTTTACCTGAAAACGGCTGTCACGATTTTAACCGAAATACAAACTTAAAGTAAAATTGATGTTTTAAAAATTATTGCATCCTTAATTTTCAATTCGAATCACCGAAAACGATTATTTTAAAAACTGCTCATATCTCGAAAACCCCATTTTCGATTTCGATAAAACTTCAAAAACCAAGTAATGCTTGTATCCAGAACAGTAACTCGTACTCGGTTTTTTATCTAAATAGTTAAGCAATAGTATTTGTAAAACTAAACATTGCAATATTTGGTACTGTGTTGTCTGCTAAATTTTACAAAAATCGCTCTGACGATTTTGATCAAAATCAATATTTATTAAAATAAAATAATTATAATAAGGATCCCACACTTAGTTTTTCTCAAAAAATTCGAACAAATCCGTTTTTCAATTATTTCTCAAAAAATACTACCCAATTCCGGGTCTGTCTTTGAATAATTTTTTTGGGTTGGAGGTCCCATCTCGAGCCGACAGCCCTCCTTTAGGAGTATAAAGCCACTAGGGATTTCCTAAAACGTTCGGCAATATTTTCCCTCCATAAGAGTTTGCTGTCTAATATGAGCAAGTATTTGGCACTTTTGACAAACTCGAGTGGAGTGCCGTTGAGATAAGGGGGGGGGGAGTAGTCTTAATCCTTCTAGTGAATAGAACTAGTTCCGTTTTTGTCGGATTGACGCTTAGACCAGAGCTTTTGGTCCAGGCGACTAGTTTACGTAAAGCGAGTTGCAGAATGTCGGAAAGAGTCTGTACTCTGTGGATACTCAAATGGTAACCATGTCGTCCTATTCCTTCAGAATTTCCATCTCTCTGTTATCGCACACCAAACTCGCCTCGAAGAAAGGTGGGTCCATCCATCCTCTTTCAAAGTTTCCGTACAATCTTAGCTGAAAGCCACTTAAAACTTTTCACGTCTTGAAAGAACAATCACCCGATTGGAAGTTTGAAATTCTCCCAAAACTACTGCCACTCCCGGTCGTCTCTATAACCACCGCCTCAAAAGTGATGTGCTCTCCATCGCTTCGTTCACAGCAAGGCACATGATTACACACCATGCTGACCCACCCCGAGCGCACCTCACTATCTCTCCGCAATAGTTAACACATCATTTGGTCAAGATCGCTCCAATACCACACAAAAACGAACGACAATGTCCTATAAAACCCAACAAAAAAGAAGCTCATTCAATTTATGATTTATGCTTTCATGCTCTACTTGGCGCGTGTGTTTGGGGGCATCGAGTGCGAGTATCTTTCGGATGAGCCCGGCAGGAACAATATGCACATTCGTGTTGACAACTGTGTATCTGTTTATGGCCAGTATTCCGCATAATCGCATAAGTGTGTGCCCATCTAAGTGGAAACTATAGATAAAAAAGATACACACGACAGAGAAATATGCGAAATGATTTATAGGAATACTTAAGTAAAAACAATGTGTCAGCGAAAAAGGACGAGAGTGCAGCAGGATAGTTTACATGGTCAAAGGAAATTGCGTTCGACTGACCAACCAGACCATTGGTGGACTATGATGGGCACTATACGTAAGTGCATAGTCATGTTTGTCAGCCTTGGTGGTTTATAAGAAGGCCAAGGGACACAAGTAGTGGCTTTCGATTTCACTTCCTCATGGTGTTTGTTTGTGTGGATGATGAAATGTGGTGGTAGAATTTTGTTGTCATCCACCAACGTCACTGACAAGACAACTAATAAAATTAGTCACAGAGAAGCTCATGCGTCTAAAGGGGTTATCCACTGAAATCTGATTCAACCGGACGGTCTCCTTCGAGCCAGGTAGTCACCTTGACTGCATATCTCTGTTCTTAACACCCAGACCAGACCTCATAAGTTCTCTATGACCACATCCCCTAATATCCGGTTAGCTCTGTCTTCTTAACTATTGACGGCACCTTTCATTCAATCGAATGAAACTTATCCGCCGCGCTGTGGCCAAAATGACTCTCATAACTTTTCGACGCAGGAAGATATATATATGAAGACTGTTTTTCTTCCTAAAGGAAATTTCCAAACCCATAAAAACAGTGATTTTTTAGAAAACTGCTTCACAGGGTGTTTCCAAATCTTAGGCTGAAGTAAGATTTTATTTGAAAAATGAATTAACACAGAAAGGAATTTAGGAAAAACTTTTGAAACAGGTAAAATTTCACAAATCTTGTAAAGAAAGGTCTACGGCTATTTAATTGTTCACAGGGTGATCCACAATATTTTTTTTACAGCATCAAATTATCGGACCAATTTTTAATGTTTTAAAGTAGGTACAAGGTGGACGAAAAGAAGTCATCCGATGTTGTTTGGCTCTCATCTCTATTTCTAAATGAAAAACTTCGATTCTGTGTTTTGATTATGTTTACTTGAACCTTTAGAATTTTATTGGTCAAGTCGAGAAGACGATATCGGCCAAATGGGCGCCGTCACAATTGATTGCCATACGGGCTCGTTTTATGGCATTTTTCATCACCTCGACGAGAACTTTGGGCGATAGATTCTCGCGCACTCGTGTCGAATGCTGTCCTTGAGGGCTTCTAGGGTCTCGGGCTTGTTCACGTAAACACGGGACTTCAAAAAGCCCTACAAAAATAAGTCTCGAAAGTTAAATCGGGCGATCTTGCGGGGCAGTGCAAATCGCCAAAACGAGAGATGAGGCGACCCGGGAACGCCGCCTTCAGAATATCGGTTGTGGCTCGCGCAGTGTGTGCCGTAGCTCCGTCCTGTTGGAACCACATGTCCTCCAGTCCTAATTCGTCCAATTGCGGCAGAAAAACCTCGGTTAACATGGCCCTATAGCACGCACCGTCCACTGTTGTCTTTTGACCAGCGGCGTTCTCGAAAAAAAATGGCCTCATGACTCCTCTCGCGTGAACAGCGCACTATGCACTAACTTTGAGCCGGTGTAATGGCTCCTCGTGCATTACTCGTGGATTTTCGGTGCCCCAGAAGCGATAGTTTTGCTTGTTCACGTACCCGCTGAGGTGGAAATGAGCCTCATCGCTCATTATGATTTTGGTCGAAAATTCGTCCACTTCGTCCTCGAGATTGAGGATGGCTTGGGCGTAGGTTACACGCGTTTGGCGGTCGACAGGCAGCAGCTGATGCACGGACTGGACTTTGTACGGGAACATGCGCAAGTCTTTGACCATAATCCGCCTTAGGGACGACCGGCTGATGGCTAATTGCGAGTCACGGCGTCTGGTCGATGTTTCCGGCGACAGCTCGACATCCTCGTCAACAGCGGTGATAATCTCGGCACAACGGGTGCTCCGGGGCCGGCCACTCTTGGCAACGTCTCGTGTGGTCCCATACTCTTCAATGTTGGTGGCTAAACGGCGCAGTGTTTGCGCAGTCAGTGTCGGACGGCCGTGGAATCGGCGACGGAATTCGCGCTGCGCCAACGCTACAGACGAATTGTTACACAAAAAAATAGACACAATTATTTCGCGTTTTTGGGGAGTGCATTGCTCCATGGTTTGGTTTCTACATCTGTCTAGTCCACAAATGTTGAAACAGATTTGACATTGGCGGCCATTTGCAAAAATAAGAGCATCTTCCAATAGGGTGATCTGGCACACCTTGTATATTCGGTTGGCGTTGGCTAGGTTGGCCTCCACTTGGCATTGCTTCTATTTTCTTCGTTTATCTTCTTCTTTTCACACTGGATTTGTGTAAGTCCTTTTGCTTTCTTAAATGTAGATCAACCACCACTTACCTCATTGAATTAGTGCCCTCTGGCACTATCTGTCTTAGAAGGTGGTAAAGAAGTCGATTCTTTTGTAATTTCCAACTGGGTTTAGCTATTGCTTTCCTTTTTAAACTGGCTGCCTTTGGATTCAGGAAAGTATGTCTTCATAAGTGAAAAACCAGTTTTAGAGTTCAAGACTTGAGGGCCTTTCTATATAAGTCCCTCTTCTGGGCACCTATGGTGTACCACAAGGCAGTCATATAGCCCCGAGTTTCTTTATCTTAACTATAAAAGATCTTTAAAGAGGATCAGTAAAACCACCTCCTTCTCCCTGAACGCTGATGAAACCAAACTCCTTGTTGCTTTAACAAGATGTAGAGAGCTTTCCTAGCTGGTAGAGCTCAACATTACGAAATGCCATACCTTATCAAGTAACAAGCCCCTCGCTATCTTTACCTACTCAAGCGCTGTCAAACTCTATCCACCTGTCCACCTTGTAACCTCTTTCACCTTGTTGTATTGTGCGGCAGTGAGCTCAATTTCTGTGCGCGCTTATTGATGAGATCATCGTTGAATCCATCTCAACCCTCGCCTTCCAAAGGTCCAACCAATTGTCCAACCACTGATCTCAGATCTCCCTACATCACTTTTTTTCGCCCCCTCCTTAAGTACGTCAGCCAGCCATGGTCAGCCTTTCAGTAAGTTTATGCATCCAGAATCAAAAACACTCAAAGACTCGAACTGCCCTTCACGGTCTTTTCTCGGAACGATCTCCATAATCTGCGTCTCTCTTAAGACCGCTTCCAACTCAGTAACTTGAATAGCCATGCTGACCGCAGGGTTGCTGCAGACATTCTCTTCATTAATCGACTCCTCTGAGGCTCTTCTACCCAGCGCGTCTTTCTGAAACTCCATCTTCTTCAAATCTAAAAATAAATAGGTGGCGCAACAGACCCAACGCTTGAAGTCTTTAACACTTACCTTTGTAACCTACGATGGACCCGACTCTTCTATCTGCCAACCCATCACACTTCGTGTGGTTTAAGCGAGGCAACCTCCTTTTTTCTCCGCAAGGTGAACGCATACTTGCTGTTGGCGACTTCAACCAAGTCAAGCCAGCACTTCCAACCTTAAATTAGGTCTTCTTTATCATGTTTAGCCTTAAGGTCTGGTTATAAGTCTTGTTTGTCTTTATAGTTTTGTAAGTTTGTAAGCTTGTATTAAGCCTAAGAAATGGGGACAGAAAAATGTCCATAACAAGCCTAGATATACTCTTGGCGGAGTATAAAGCGAGTGTAACTAGTCAATTGGTACTTACCTGCTTTTATAATGGCGGCTTTACTTGTTGGACCGTTCCCTTTGCACAAACGTTTATTTGAAATACGACTTTTCCGCCCAAAAAGCCTCATACTGCTCCAAGATAGCTTCACACGTTTTGGAAGAACTGTTCCATAGTTTGAGACTCGCCTTGATTCACAATGAAGTGTGCAGTCGAATTACGTTTGTGAAAAAATGTCACACGCAGGTTCTACCCCTAGTACCTCCAGCCAGTGTGACCTCTGAGTTCTGAAAAGTCGCCAAACTGAAACTGTCATCGCTTCCCTCCCTTGTCGTTAGCCATAGAGTTCACATTGCAGTAGAAAATGGCACTCAAATGGGTCTGAAGGTAGTACGCAATAATGAACAGGGTGCGGCAAGAAAACTTGCTGATTTTCAAAGGAAATAAAACCAAAAGTAGTGGACATACCGTTACAAAACTTGTTTATTCTTGTTACACACGATCTGAATTTTTTATTACATGGTTTTAGAGATGATATCGGACAAGTGATGGCCTCCGTTTTCGATACACTGAGATACCCGATTTTCGAAGGTCCTCTGAACTTTTTGAAGCATATCGATGGGTATGTTCGCTATTGCTTCACGAATATTGTCCTTCAGATGATTTAACGTTCTAGGCCGCGATCTGTGTAAACGATAGATTTAAGGCAACCCCATAAAAAAAATTGTACGGAGCCAAATCAGGTGAGCGCGCCGGCCACGTATAAGGTCGCTCCCCAAGGAGATTAGACGATCGGAGAAATGTTCTCTCAAAAGATCCATCGATGCTCGTGCTGTGTGGGCCGTGGCTCCATCTTGTTGAAACCACACATCACCAAGGTCCAGTTCATCGAGTTTTGGGATGAAACAATCGACTGCCGGCCAGGAACGCGATCTGCGGGAAGAATGTTGAAGCGAGTACGGAAAGCACGTTGAGTGGAAATCATGGAACGACCGTTGGAAAAATAAGCCTCGCAGGCAAATGCGCGTTGCATGATGCATGATGTTGACTGACTGTGTTGTAGAGGCGTAGATGAATCTTCAGGAACTCCCCCAAAAAATTAAACACTCTCCACCCACATCCGACCACTCCCCCCGCCCCCGCTTGGCGCGAAAAACAAATCAGCAAGTTTTCTTGCCGCACCCTGTACCTAAAACGGCTTTATGGTATTTTTATACCCTCCAGAGGAAGGTATATTCACTTTGCCAATACATTTGTAACGCCAAGAAGGAGTCACTGGAGACCTCATAAAGTATATATATTCTGATTCAGGATCACATTCGGAATCGAATTAGCCATGTCCGTCTGTCTGTCTGTCTGTATGTCTGTCTGTTGAAAGCACGATAGCGCCCAAAGTAATTGACGTAGGTGAATGAAATTCGGTGAAAGGACTTCTTTTATCGTCGTTAGGTTGGTATTCAAAATGGGCTATGTCGGTCAAGTAGTTCTGGTATTTTGCATGACTTGTATGCCGTGGAGGGTATCAAAGCATCGGCCAGGCCGATGATAACACTTTTACTTGTTCAATTAGAATTTGTCTAAACAAAATTCACATATAGGTCTACTACACAATTTCAAGTATTTGTTATATTTGAACGTACATTTTGGTTATTTTAATTCAACATAAATTTATTTCAGTTCAGTTAGATCGAAATTTAATATTTTTTTTTTTTTTTTTTTTTTTTTTTTCCCGAATGTAGGTGAAAATCTTCCAAAGACACTATGAGAATAACAAGCGCGTGCTCATATTTAGTAGTGTCAGATTTCTACTGACTAAAAACACCACCCTTCGATAAATTGTTAGACACTGCAACTAAGATAAAACTTATCGAGCAATTTTTCTATAACAAAATAAAAACACTTTTGACAGGTTACTTTCCACTGAAAGATCCTGCATGTTCCGCAATTAAGACGCGGTTAATCCTCATCTTGCCAAGTCGAAACGTTTCGTTCTTTGTAGTCGGCGCAATAAATTACTCTCATCCAAAATTTTTTCGGACTGTATTGTTGATATGCCCGATTAGTCGGTTTCTATGCCTTCTCGCGAAGCTTCTAGCTTCATCTTCGATTGTAGGAATTCCGAGATCCCTGTGGATATCGTCGTTTCTAGTATACCACGGTGCTTGGACAATTTCTCAAAGTACTTTATTTTGAAAAGTTTGTAAAATATTGGCATTTGTTTTCTTGGTACAGCCCCAAAGTTGTATACCGTAGGTCCACACCGGCTTTAGCACTTGCTTGTATAAAAGCAGTTTGTTCTCGGTACTGAGCTGGGAATGTTTTCCGAGTAACCAGTACATTTCTCTATATTTGATATCGAGTTCTTTGCGTTTCATTTTCACGTGCGAATTCCATTTCAGCTTTGCGTCGAGTGTCATTCCCAGGTATTTGGCCTCGTTAGCAAAGGGTATTCGAGCCAAGTTTAGGAAAATTGGCAAGTCATTAGTTTTCCTATATGTGAAATTTACGTGAACAGATTTAGTTTCGTTGACGGCGATCCGCCAGTCCCTCGTCCATTCAGTTACTTTATATAGTGTGGTTTGCAGCTTTGCAGTCGTTTCTTCGATCGTATTTCCTACTGCAAGGATAGCGGTGTCGTCGGCGAAGGTAGCAAGGATAGTTCCATCTTCTCTTGGTACATCGCGAGTATATAACAGATACAGAAGAATTTGAACTGGAACGTGTATCTTGTAGTTTAAGGGCCGGTCTGTTCACAGCTCCTTAAGACCGCGGTTAAGTTCCCATAAATTTAGATAAACCCATGATTTGAAATCTATGATAAGCGATGAGTATTTGACGAACGATTTTTCACTTCGGTCGCCAAACCATAGCTTGGATCATTTATCCATTCATTCTTTCAATATTTCCTCCAATGAGTGCGCTATATCTCAATTTTTGTCATCGTCATCGGCTAAAAAGCTGTCATCGGTAAAAATGCTGAAAATAATCTTACTTCATCCTTCGGGGACCGTTACTCTTAACTTCAATACGTGTACCGTATTCTATACATCTTCTACTTTAAAACGTCTACGAAACTGACGAGACATATTTCATTGGTTCGGTTCACTAAATCTTGAGTTATACGTTTTTTGTATTATTTGCATTTTGCCCACAATTTTGTAGAAAGAGTTGGTCTATATAGCAGCAACCTCAAAGTTAATACTTAAAAAAAAAATCCAGAAAATCATTGGTTAAATCTCATTGACCGAGCAAAAATCAAACCAATGATTCTCTGGTTAATGTTTTGAACAAACACTTTCGATGATCACCACCTATGGAATAATCGATGAAAGATAAACAAGATTGAAGAAAACCGGCTACAAACAATTTTCGAAAAATAAGACATGAGTTATTGATATGAATTTCCAAAAAGTAGTACGCGGCGGATCCAAAGAAAACGCTACAATTTTAGCACGGGAGGGAACGCTGTGCTGAGTCCTTCTAAAACGGGTGACAAACGACAGCCTCATTGTGACTTCTGGAGTAGGTACGTACTCTCTGATCAGATTGTCAACCAAAAGTTTGGTCCTTTGTCTAAATACCAGCCAATCATGGGTTTTCAAGATTGATGTATGTGTTTCAAATCTGAACCCCGTCTTACTCTATACATACTCGTACTACCTCCAAGTCTGTCGTCGGTTGTAAAATCTTGGTAACCTACTACACCTCTTAAATGACACAAAAAACCCGCTTCCCCCTCCACCAGCAGCATTTCACTTTCAATCCGACATCATAACTCAAATGACTCGACCCTCGTAATTAAAACCTTTTCAAGGACATTTCTGAGCGGATTAAGTGCGCTTTGTTCGCCTTTCACCAGCACCATGTCGGATCCACGCACTAAATAACATGTGTCCCCTGGACTTCCTCTCTTCCACCATCAGGCCATCTCCCACCAGCTAAACTTGCCGGACAATTGATTTTTTATTATCAATCTTTTTCATATACAAAATTTATTTACTATTTCCGGATCGAGCTGACCGACCAACCAACAAAAATAAAAATAAAAAAAATACCCAAAGACGCACAGGAAAAAAATAATTTCTCTCTTCATAGTTTGATGATTTTCCGGTATTGGAATTTTCATAAAAAAAAAACCAAACATACAATTAACAATGGCGAAAGGAAGTGGAAATAAAAAGAAAATCCTAACAAATGTAACAATAATACGGAGAAGAGTCTTACTTTTACTGACTTTTCGGATGTGTCTCTCATTGGGATGGACAGGGCGACCAGCACAGCACAGAATGACGACCGGCGACTATGTAGGCTAGAAGTACTGAATAAAAGTCAATCAATGACATCCCCTTCTATATTGTATCTAATGGCACACAATAAAGGGCTCTTATGGCAAGTTTCATTGTGTCTATCTGTCTCGGAACTGTGCATTTGGGACGGGGGCAGGCGGCGAGGACTGCGAGGAAGGAATAACTATTTAACTGCGCAAAGACGATTAGCTTCGTTGTTTGTGTAGAGAGAGTTTGGTCATCATGATGGGCTCCGAAGGCGCAATAAATCTTTCGAAATCAATTTTTTCCCTCCTCGGGGGTTTGTTGTTTTTTTGTTGAACCTCGGAATCGCTGCAGTCAGCAAATCAAGAGTGTATTATGCTGTTTTCACTTAAAAAGAGGACTCAACAGAAATGCGGATGCAAGACGGGGAATGAAATTAAGCATGAGATTGCTTAATATGGGTCCAAGCGAAGGGGTTTTACTGAGGGGTTGAGAGCAGTTTGCTGCAACGGCTATAATTAATTGAAAGGAGGAGAATGTGGGGAGTACTTACGGGTTACGGCTTACGGGACAGGAAGTGAGTCGAGATTTGGAATGAGTTTCATTAAACTGACTGCTGTTGAACTCCGACGGGAAATGACAGCGATATGACAGGTGAGCGGGTTGTAGGAAAGTACGTTGGGCATTGACTTGTTATACAATAGAATTCTAAAGGTTCAAATAATTATAATCAAAAAGCAGAATTGAAGTTTTTCATTTAGAAAAAAGATGAGAGCCAAACAACATCGGATGACTTCTTTTGGCCCACCTTGTATATGGACTCATTGGCCGCATTCAAGAATCTTGGTCTGGATGAAATGTAACCTGACCGCAAAAACTATATTGCTCGGGAACGTCTCTTTTTCAGCGTCAGCTAAATAGGAGAACTGTCAACTTAGTTCTCAGTCACGAATTTCTTGACTAGATTCGTCGGCTACCCCTCCATAAACGTCAACTGAAACAGCTGCTTATTTGACCGATTTCCCCCAATCAAACCCGAGATACATCTAGCTGTCAGACTTACTAAACTATATACTTGAACGTCCACATTTTCTCGCAGAAGTATACGAAAATGACATTTCACTAGCAGACCATATTTGGAATGTTTATGACGTTGGGGTTCGATTTGACAATTCAAGAATGAAATTATTTTCTAAACTGAAAGTGGAAGTTTTTTTTAAAAAAGAAAATTGGGTCACCCCGAGAAAAGCCTGTGTAAGCTTTGCCTAAATCGCGGTATAAATCACTTGAGTCCTAAGGCCATTTTCTCTAAGGAGTTTTACCTTAAGCCTAGCGCAGAGGGGCACAGACCCCGGGCGGCACTATGCTAGGGGCGGCAATTTGCGTCTATAGTTATGAAATATGAAAACTTTACAAAACGGATTCTCTTTTCAGTCTAACGAATTTATTTTCAAAGTTTACATTCCTTGTGTTGCTCAACAACAAAATCCTGCTGTTCCCTGGTTTGCAACTACATTTTATCAGAAATGACAACAATGCGCAGCACACGCAAATTATAACACAGTACACAATATCTGCATTCGAAAATACTCTCTTTCTCATTTCTTGCTTGAATTTGTGTGTGTGAGAGAAGTTTCTCAAAATTAAAGCTTATTAAAAATTATTTAAGGCCCACAATGAGCACTCTAACTATATCTAATCTGCGTATCATGGCTATAGAGCAGGAAATCATAGAGACCATCGATACTGAAGTAATAATAAGAGATTTTGCCCTGATGGAACGTAGGAAAACCAAATTTTAGAGAAGTTTTCTGTAAATAATTAAACTTTTTAACTTTCTCGATTACGTAGTAGTACGAGAAAGATATTGTATTCGTACAAAATTTCGAACGAGAGATGTAAATCAATTCCGACATTACGATGATAGAGGAACTCAAAAAAGTAGGTCGCAAAATTCTGTCCGTCTGTCTGTCTGTCTGTATGTCCCAAGGCCTACAGCATTAACGGCTGCCCGGATTTCGTTCAAACTTGGGATTTGCATTTCGGGGGCTTTAGTTTACATACTTAGATTAAATTTTATGTTTTCAAAATTATTGTGTCCCTAACTTTCAATACGAATCACCGCAAACGCAGATTTTATAAACTGCTCGTATCTCGAAAACCCCAATTTCGATTTCAAATAAAACTTTAAAGACCAAGGATGTAAGAATTCATCGAGAACAATTGCTTATACTCAGTTTTTAGCTAAATAAATAAGCAATAGTATTTTTTTAAAACTAAAAATTTTATTATTTGGTACTATTCTGTCTGTCAAATTTTACAAAAACCGCTCCAACGATTTTGGTTAAATATATCCACATATTAAAGATAAAATCAGTGTTCGAAATAAGATCAGAGAAGACAAATTTTACCAAGTTTATATGTGTAGGTATAACTGGTTGAAACCGTAGACGATGATTTTTTTTAGTGTGTAAACAAATTACGAGGGCGGCACCAACCCACGCTACGCCACTGGGTAGCGAAACTTTACCTTAGAACTAAGCAGAGTTACGTATGCCCTTAGGTGAATATACACTTATTTCTATCTAGGTTAAAAAGCCTTAGGCCCTTAGGCAATTTAGCCTATTTCTCATTACCTGTGCCGTAATTAAATTGTGGTAGTTCTTGGCAATGCTATACCTGTCCGAAACATTCCTTACAAAAATATTTACCTAAGGCGTTTAAGGCAATTTTACACAGCATTTTTTTCTGGGTGACAGTTCTGATTAAAGCCTATTACCCTGCTCGCGCTTAAATTTAGCGTCCTTAGTCTAATCAGCTCCTTATGCCCCATCTACAAAAAAGGCGATCCTATGTCTTGCAAGAACTATCGAGGCATATCCCCGCTTAATGTCGCATACAAGATCCCATCCAACGTACTGTGTGAACGTCTCAAACCGTTCTGCAACACACTAATCGGCACGTACCAGTGTGGCTTCCGGCCCGGCAGATCGACTATAGACCAAATTTTCACACTGAGGCAAATCCTGGAAAAGACCAATGAATTTCAAGTCGAGACTCACCACCTTTTCATCGACTTCAAAGCCGCATAGGATAGCATTCATCGTCAGGAGCTTTATGTGGCGATGGCCGAATTCGGGATCCCGGCAAAACTGATCCAGCTATGTAGCGTGACGCTGGAGAACACACGCTGCAATGTGCAATTTGGAAGTAGTTCCTCCGAGCTATTCCAAACATGCACCGGATTTCGGCAAGGAGACGCATTATCATGTGACTTCTTCAATCTCGTGCTAGAGCAGATAGTGCGCAGGGCAGGTGTCAACACGGAAGGCACTATCTTCAACAGATCCGTCCAGCTACTGGGGTATGCAGACGATATTGACATCATCGGTCGCTCCCAGCGTGCCGTGATAGAGGCTTTTACGGCGATTGAAGAACAGGCGAAATTCGTTGGTCTTGTAGTAAATGAGGACAAGACTAAGTACATGCTATCAACAAACAAACAAGCATCTGTCCACCGCCTAGGACAGAACGTCACTATTGATAGCAACAATTTCGAGGTAGTAAACATGAGATCCATGTCCCAGGTTCGAATCCCGAGAAAACCCAAATTTCAACTCAAGGTTTTTTTCCACTGCGCCACCTCTCGCGAACGTCTGACAAACATCCGAGAGTATAACTGTCATGAAGAAGCTTCTCAATTAGCCGTTTGGACTCGGCATAAAATTGTAGATCCCTTCCATTCGTCCGAAAAATGAAAAACTCACACAAAACGAATGGTTGCGAGAAGCTAGGCCCAGGGTCCCTCGACCTGTAGCGCCAACTATTTATTTATTTTTTTTTTAAACATGAGATCCGTTGAAGAATTACCCTAGGAAACCGCTGCTACTTCGGTTTGGCAAAGCAATTGGGTTCAAAACTCCTAACTCGAAGGACAAAATGTATGCTTTACAGAACCCTTATCCTGCCAGTTCTGCTTTATGGCGCCGAGTGCTGGACGATAAGCAGGAAGGGAAAGCTGATACTGGGCTTCTTCGAAAGAAAATTTCTTCGGCGGATTTTTGGACCTGTGTGCGAGGAGGGCGAATGGAGGAGAAGATACAATCGCGAACTCTATGAGCTGTACCAAGATGTGGATGTAGTCCAAAAGGCCAAAATACATCGACTACATTGGCTCGGTCACATCGAGCGAATGGACAATAATGCTTCAGCTAAGAAAGAGGATCTTCGAATCCCAGCCGCCAGGTTCGAGACGATAAGGAAGACCGAACCTGCGTTTCAAAGACCAAACCATCGCGGATGCCAGAGCGCTTGGTCTGGATAACTGGAAGCAGCGTGCCCGGGATCGCAGAGGATGGAAGGCTGCAGTGTCTCAGGCAGAGACTCTCCACGGGTCGGGAGCCCGTTAAGTAAAGTAAGTAAGTAAGTCTCCACTTCGCTTCTCCACACCAAAGGTAAATGCTTGCTGAATTATTATTAGACATCATAAATGTGGGACTAAAACCTCAGTAAGCGTAATTTTGACAATTTTCGAATTTCCAAACTTCAAAGACATCGCACTATTTGAATCGTTCCAAAACAATGGGTATAAGAAAAATTGAAGAAGATATTATTATTGCTGCAGCAGCTCAAGTAATTTCTGTAATAGCAAGCAGAAGAAGATACTGTTCTTCGTGTCCCATAAATTTATATTTGCAAAAAAAACAAACAACTGCCGATTTGCAAAAGACGTAAGATTATTTGAAGCTTAAAAAAACGAATCTTCCATTTCTTTTTGGCTTTGCGTTTTCGTTTCTTTCTCGATCAAATTCATGTTCTCCGTGGTTTCCTCCAAAAAAAATATCCTAAGTAAACGCAACAGAAACTCCTTCCTCCCGTTTTTACGTCAAAATTTGTTCTCGATTTAATCTACCGGACATTTATTTCGCGAGCTAAATGAGTGGAGAGTTTTCATCGGCCCATCTACATGAAGTTGAGAATTTAGCGTGCGAACAGGATACTGCTTTGCTAAACTGCCTCGCTAAATTTTAATGTTATAGTCATTTTTGTATGGGAGATAAAATTTAGAGCGAGCAGGATACTCGCCTAAAAATTCTTATATTCAGCATTATCTGAAGAAAATGTGAGAAAAACCTGAAAATTAGAACCCGTCTTCAGTTGCATAAGCATAAGCCTTCTAACATTAGTCTTTTCAGCTTAACCTCAAAAATCATTTACTTACAATTGGAATTTGCTTTCCAAAATCATAGGTTTGCTTGGTCCAAGGAACTGTGTACTTCCTGAGATATGTGATGACATCAAGAACTTTTTTCTTAAATTAAGACCTTTGCTCCATCACTATAAGTGGTCAGATTTTCTTTTTTCGTTTCTTAGGTGAGCAAGGTCTCAGTTTTTATAGATCAGTAAGTTCTTTGTGAAATCCTGAAGAATTCGGTACTATTCTTAATTTAAGAAAGAACCTTAATAGGCGAGGGCAAATAGTTGAGAACGTAAGAAGTATTGTCTTGATTCTTTTTTTGTTTGAAAGATTGTACAGAGATGTGATGCTCTGTGTTAATTGTTTTCCAATATTTTGCGTATAAGACCTGTTTATAAAATAACCACAATTTCTACCAGTGGCGAACTTTAGTTTGTTAAATATGAAATAACTTTTCTCTTGGGCTTTTCTGTTTTAAAAATTCTACTTTTCTAAATTCTGCTTTTAAAAATTTCAAAGCGCGCACTTTTTACCATTTTTAAACCTTTTTAAAAATACTTGCAGAATTTTGTAAAGCAGAGATGGGGGAGAACATTTGCTTCTGTTTAATTTGTTTTTTTTTAATTTTATTTCAATATTTTGTTATTTTTTTCTTGTTTCTCTTAAATTTAAATTTTATTTCTACTTTAATTTAATAAAACTTTTTGTAAATTTAAAATTGTTTTTAATGCTTTTTTTGCTTTATATCTGTTAGTTAAAAAAATGGGATCCGTTCGAAATTCTGTTTGGCAAAATTTCGAAAAATTTTGCTTAACGAAATTCAGATTTTCAAATTTAGTGCAATAAAATTCTGCTTTTTCCAACTAACAAAATGTAAACGACGAGAAAAAAATGGATACAAAAAAGAAAACAATTTTAAATTCATAAAATATTCAAAATTATTAAGGTACTGTTAATTTTTAAATAAAATTAAAAGGAAACAAACAAACAAATTTAATAAAAAAAACAATATCTATTAAAAAATAAAGTAAAAAAAAATAATGCAAAATTTAATTAAAAAAAAAACTTATAAAAAATCACATACAGTAGTAACCGTTTAAAGCGAACCCGGTTAAAGCGAACTTTCGCATATAACGAACCCATTCTGCGCGTGAAATAAAGAAAATGTCCGGTTATAACGAACCAAAAATCTGTCGCTTTACATTGTCATCCAAATTTTCCCAACTTTTCGGGACTTCCCCGAGAACTGTATAGCTGCGTACGAACCAACATTCTCAAACGTCAAAATTTTGTCCTTCAATATAATTTGTTCGTACTTCCCCGAGTAGCCTTATGTTTACAAACGAAAGGTTTAGTGACCCCTGGCGGGGATAGTTGTTGAAGTGTTAATTGATCAGCTATCGATTCAAAATGCTTTTTAAAAGTAGGAGTTAGTGGTAGGCGGGTGGAAATTAAGAAATGAATGTAATTTTTAATTCAACACCATAAAAAAATAACAAAAAAATAATTTGTCAAAAAAATTTAAAAAAATGTTTGGGTTGAGCCACTTAACACTTAATTAGTTATAAACCTATTCTTAGACCTACTGAATATACATATAACATTTTTTATGTGTTTTGAACACTTTTCTTTTCTTTTCTTGATTTTCAAAACAAAACTTGATGATTTTTTTAGCGTATCACTTATAACGAACTTCGGTTATAACGAACCAATTTGGTCAGTCCCTTCGAGTTCGTTATAAGCGGACACTACTGTATATATTTCAACATACCTTATAAATTTGACTTACATACCTAATACCTACAATGAATTTCTAATGTTTTAAAATTGAAAATTATTATTTTTGAAATTCCTAATCACTTTGAATATGAAAAAATTTAAATACAAACTTTCCTTGTAAAACTGAAACAGCTTGTTTTATTTTTAAACAATTTTAAAAGCTTTATTTGGACAGCCGAAATATTGTTAAATCAAAATTCCTTCGACAAGCGATTCGGTAGGACCTTCGAATACTCTAAGGCCATTTTCCTAGGAGGTACGTTGTAAATACTGTTGCGCTGCGATTGATGGACTTGTGGACAAACAAAGACTTTTCCTTAGTATTACTAAAAAAAATATCAGTAACAGTGTCGCTTCTTTTGTTTATTTTTCTTATTTCTATAATAAAAATAAAGAAAATCTTATTTTTCAAAAATAGGAAAAACTAAGAAAAGCGGAGTTAAAATTAAAATAAATAAAAAAAAACAAATAAAAAAAGCGCGCTCTTTTTAACATTTTCCAAACCTTTTTTTATTGCTTGCAGAATTTTAAAAAGCAGAATCCTGAAAACAGAATTTTGTGAGCAGAATTTTGTAAAAATAATTGTGACCCATTCAGAATTTTGATCCCAACCCTAAAAAAAAAACAGAATACGCAGAATTTTATTGCTTTTAATTTGAAAAGCTGAATTTTGCGCCATTCCCCAATGCACATGCATTATACTTCCTCACATTCAGAGAGTCATTTATCTATTTACTCCCTGAGATGTTCGAAAATGCATCGCAGATCTACTTACGAGCAGAATACGTCTTCAACTCGTTCTAGGTGCCGAAGTTGGTGCAACGCCAAGTTAACATCAATCGGTTGGTTGTCAATACCCGCAGGTCGATCAGTCAACACCGATTGGCAATTCGCAAACAAAAGTCAACTCTGCAGTTTCAGTGTGAAACTTATATTTTAAACTAGTCCCGGTTTTTATAAAAAAATGGTGCTCAATTTAAAAAGCAAACAGACGAAGTGTCCCTAAAAAAATTTTTACGGAACTTCTGTTCAGCCAGTTGATAACTTTTATGGACCTTTATAAATACCGGGGATGGTGATCACCTGGATTTTGTTTCCGCTGCCATCAGAAACCTAGTATTAGTTTATCTCAAGGCATTTCCTTTCGTCCTAACATGTCGTTCGATTTATGTAGGAATGCTGATTAAGTTTGTGCGCCTTTGGGAAACGCTTCGTGTATAGAAATATCAAAAGAAGTCGATAACTTCTCAAAAGGCATGCCATGTCAACTGCCAAGTAGGCAACTTCTTATTCAGCCGGCTCCTTCCTTCAATCCACTGATTTGTAGACAGATGACTAACGCACAACTGAAAGGAGAAACGGATTGGATTTTGGATATTTAAGCTCTACACTGACCTCACCAATCTTTTCTCTCTTGTCAGAGGCTCTTCGCTCTTCGCTTCAATTTTGCCCTGCAGTGTGCACTACCCCCGTTCACCACCGCAGCTTCTTCTAATTGAATCTCAACTAAAGCTGTGCCCTACATTCCCAACGAATCGGCTTCAACCGTGACTCCTCCCATCGAACAATTATGCTATGCCCACTTGGCAGTGTTATCTTCCATACCTCTAACTGATTACAGGGCGGCTTGTCTGGGGAGTCTCTCCATACACACGAGGCAAATCGACCAAAAAACACTTTTATGGAGCACAGCAACTAAACAAATAAGCGGCCAGCGCACACATAGCCCCGCACATGATATTTGACCACGATAACGATTGTTGTAGAGGTGTAATAGCTATTTGTAGATACACTGCTTTTGATAGCACAACAAACTGTAGATAAACTGAAAAACAGCAGCACCAGCAGCTACGACACACAAAAGTCATCGACTGTCAGTCAGTTCACCCAGTTTAGCTGCGCGACGGCCCCGGGCCCAATAATCA
The DNA here is from genome assembly GCA_948293265.1 of Cheilosia impressa. Taxonomy (NCBI): domain Eukaryota; kingdom Metazoa; phylum Arthropoda; class Insecta; order Diptera; family Syrphidae; genus Cheilosia; species Cheilosia impressa. The sequence continues at coordinate 4,954,427 of OX411882.1, forward strand.
TAATAATGCTCCAACAATGCCAATAGAATGTTGTCGGGGAATTAAGGTTTATTGCTGCCGTATGTGCACAGAGCCCAATCGGTCGTATATCACATTTTTCGGGGGGCAATCTATATGATAAATATAAAATGCTTGTTCTCGTAAATTTTTGGGTGGTTTTACGACCAAGAAGCTAGGACTTAATAAACAGATGATGGGGTGCGTTTGTGTGGTCGCTCTCTCTCGCGTTTACGCTCCTTCTCTTTATCTGGCTTTGATAATAGGCTTTGAGAGCTCGATTAGTATCAGTCCGGTGTAAAAGTCTACTCACACTTTTCGGATAAATCATTTGTGGGGCTTGTTTGTTTTTTGTTTAATTGGAAATTGGTTAAAAATTACGACTGCACACTTGAACTTTATACAGCAATCGATGGGAGAAAGTGTCAAACTGCGTGGGACGGGCACGTCACTCGATTGGGGGTTCAAAGTTTTTGTTATCGAAGCAAACTTGATCGAGTGGAAGGAGTAGGTTTTTTGGGTGAGTTTGCTGTGATGTGTTTGCATCTGGAGGCGAGCTTGAGAATATGTTTGGACTTTTTGTGGTTTAAATGTTTTAAAGGCTCAGACTCATCCTCAATCGCCTTTAGAGCGAAATATAGCTTTCGAGGGGCATTCATTGTTCGGTTTCGAAAGTAAAGCTAAATAAAACGCACACATCGGTACATTTTGAATGAAAATTTCATCTCATTATAAAGTTTGGACTTTGCCATTAAGTGTGAGATACAATATCGTTCAAATGGCCGCCTCGGGAAGAGTCGCAGCATGCGATTCTTTTGAGGTAATTTTTAGCCACTTTATCGGGCGGTATCTTGGCCATAACTTGAGAAATGTTGGCGTCTAGAGTTCGGAGACTATTCGCGTAAACACGGTCTTTTCTATAGCCCCACAGAAAAAAATCGAACCGTGTCAAATCGCATGACCTTGGTGGCCAATTGACGACGCCAAAACGTGAAATTACGCGACCAGAAAACTTCTCACACAATAAAGCCATAATTGGTCGTGTTGCGTGGCTTGTTGCCCCGTCTTGTCGGAACCGCATATCGTCCAAGTCATGATCTCCAATCGCCGGCCAAAAGAGATCGTTCAATTGCTGCGAACGCCGGGTAATCGATAAATTCGGATCATCTGCAACACTTGCACTTGCAGCAGCAATATTTTCAACTGAGCATGCATAACGATGATGCACAGGCCCTAAGACATCAGTAAAACTTCCACTCTCTTCAAATTTCTTCACAATTTTACCGATTCGATGTCGTAAGCCAGTTGGTCGATTATGACGACCATAATCATCGCGTATTGCGAGAAAAGTTGCTACAACTTTTGTAGCAAGTTTTAATAATTTTAACGCGTTGTTCGATTGTTAAGCGATCCATTGGCAAACATTTAACTAATATTCTGACACTTCAAATGACAGCTGAGTTTAACAGGTGCGAAATGCCAACGCTACCAACTTGATACCACGAAATGAATGACCCTGTATGAACCAGCCCTTTGCCGAGGAATTTAAGGTTTGGGCTGTTAACAGATTGATTGAACAGAACCCCATTCGAGGTCTTCATCATTTTTCCAACAGAGTGTCTTCGATCAAAAGAAAGAGTTATTGTGGAGATTGGAAACTGAAAATCAGTTATGGTTCCTAGGGTTGCCAAGGACAGTTGATGAGATGATGATGAGAATGATTTTCGGACTTCTGGCTCGACCTTTATCTAAGTATACTTCAAGCTACTTTTGGATGCTTGTCTCTCTGAAGCCTTCGCTTTGACAGGCAGTCAACTTAAATCCAGGGCTTATACCATTTGTTACGTGAACGATCACCGATTATGGCTGCCTCATGTTTTCGAATGTAGCTCCGCACTGTGATCCAAAATGACTTTTTTGGTTGCAAACACTTTTGAACGCATGAAGATGTCGCCACAATTTTTTTTTCTTCTTAAAGGAAACTTATAAAGACTAAAATAGTGATTTTTAAGAAAACTACTTCACAGGGTGTTTCTTAAGCTTATTCTGAAGTAAGATTTTCTTTGAAAAGGGAATTAACAAAGAAAGGCATTTAAAAAACAAGTTTAAAAAGAGGTTGTCCCAGCACATCTCACACATACGTTTCTAAAAACCAAATTAATTACCTAAATTTGTAAAATAGTCATCTACTTACCATGTATAAACATTTCTTCTAATATAATGTATTTGAATACCAATTGTAAAATTCAAATCTAACGCCACAAAATAAAAGTCGGCCATCTTTTGCATATTTTCTGCTGTACTAAAAATTACTCTTTTGTACTAAACCATGTAACAAGAAAACCAAATCTAGAAAACTAAATCATTATCGTTGTCAACTCCAATCGGAGAAGAGCTTTTCATTCGTCGTCTCGTTTTTCAAGCTAACGTCGCACTTCGCTTACAGTATCCAATCCGCAGAATTTTCATACTTGTCTCTCGCATTATTCCACGACACTAGTTTTTTCTACGGAGCAGTCGGAAAAGGCTCCGAATGAACAGAGGTAAAATTTAAAAAAAAGGTCTGCGGCTATTTTTGTTTACAACAGTGGATGCATAAAATTAAAGAACCAATTTTTAATTTTTTTAGCAAGTAATTACAATTTTTTTTTTTAATTTTGTGGCGCATCAGTATATCCTATAAATCCTATAAAAAAGAGTCTTTTTCTTTTTCGCTTCATTGTTGCCACTTATATCTTGGTCCTTGTTTTCAGTAAAGCCTTTTGAAAGCTTACACCATATATCCATTGTCATGGATTCACCTATAAAATTTAAGCTTCCCAAGGTGGGGTAACAAAAGAAAATTAATATTTCTACCTGTTTTATTTGATCATAAAAAGTTGTTGTGAATCATTGTGTAAGCCTCTGCATTCGATTTTTAATGCATCTCTTTCCACCGGAACTTTTCTCAATGATTGGAAAACATTATCAACCCTATCGGGAATAAAATTTACCTGGGAATGTTTCCCATTCAGCAATCCGATTTACATTGCTGACAAGGGAAACATTTCCATCGGAATTTATTCGCGATAACCCTGCATATCTTATTCCTATTTTCAAATCTGGATCTAAGAACAATGTTGAAAATTACCGGGGAATATGCAAGCAATCTGCTATACTAAAGCTTTTTGAAAGCATTGTCAAGAACAATTTAGAATTCCATATAAAAGAACACTTATCTGAGTTCCAACACGGTTTCGTCTCAGGTCGCTCGACGACATCTAATTTAGTTCATTTTACATCTTATGTAATAAATGCAGTTGAAGTGGACGCCAGGTTGATGCAATATACACTGACTTCAGTAAAGCCTTTGATTCCGTCAAACATAATAAAGGGTTTTCCCATGAGAGGTGTTATTGCGAATGACCCGCTATTTCGGTAGCTGTCACTTTTGAAGCTTTTATTCTTTGACATTTGACAAGTAGAAACTACGCCATTACTAAAAATGGAACGATATACGCTTCAACAACGCATTGAAATTATTAAAATTCACTACAAAAATGGTGAAAATGTTGCACTCACAGTTCGCAAAACTAAAGCATTTTTTGGTCGTCGTGAAGGACCTTGTCGGACCGCAATACAGAAATTGGTGGAAAAATTCGAGCGGATGGGAAAAGTTAGTGATGCGAAGAAAAAAACCCGTGCACGTCGCTCAAGAACAACTGAGAATATTGCTGCTATAGCCCAAAGTGTTGAGGAAAACCCAGGTTTGTCCATTCCACGTCGTTCTTTGGAATTGGGCATGATTAATGATTGTTTATGGTCGGAGTTGGATGGTATTGATCTGGACAACGTTTACTTTCAACAAGACCTCGCTACGTGCGACACAAGCAACGAAACCATTGATCTTTTACGGGAAAAGTTTCCGGACCGTGTAATCTCTCGAAGAGGTGATCACAATTGGCCACCGAGATCTTGTGATTTAACACCTTGCGACTTGTTATTTGGGCCACGTGAAAGATAAGGTCTACGCCAACAGCCCAGCGTCGATTCAAGACCTCAAAGATAAAATTCGTGAGGCTATCGAGGACATAGGGCAGCCACTTATTTCCATTATTAACGGCATACCTTCCCCTTTATTATGAAATAAACATCCGGTCATTTATCTCAAAAAATTAAATTTTTCTTTGAATACCAAAATAACACCTCTTATTGAAAAACCCTATATTTTATTAAGTAAGCTTGAACAGTTTGATTTTACTCAGCTATGCTTTTGTGGATTCGCTCATTTTTAGATGAAGGTCTACCTGGATGGCTGTTATTCCAGATCAATTTCATGCATCTCAGGTGTCCCACAAGGTAGTCATTTAGGCCCTCTGCTTTTCATTATTTTTATTGACGATATTCTTCGGTGCATACAATTCAGCCAAGGCTTATTGTATGCAGATGATCTAAAGTTATTTCTAAAGATAAAATGCACAGATGATTGTACATAGAAAGATTCAGTCTGACCTTAACAATCTACAAAACTGGTGGACACTGAATTGCTTAAAGTTAAACAAACAAGAGTGTATGGCTATTTCCTTTGCAATATCACAGACGAATTATCTTGAAATGACGTGCTTAAATAGAGTTAGTCAAATCAAGGATCTTGGTGTCATTATTGATACTAAGCTACGTTCCTCATGTTGAATACATAATCGCTAAGGCTAACTCACTTGTTGGCTTTATTAATGGGAATTCGAAAGATTTTACTGATCCTCATGCCCTGTTATCTTTATTCATATCCCTGGTTAGTTCGATCCTTCCAGTTATGAAAGTCTTTTAGATCGTATTGAGAGGGCACAGAGTCGTTTTACCAAATTTATATTCTTTAAAATGCGTTGGAATTTTGAACCATCCTATAAATTACTCGGTATATTGAAAATTAACGTGAGAAGGTATGCTTGGAATCGTTTAAAAAGAGCCCATTCACAATGGACGACCGATAGCATCCTCAAAAGCATTTGAAATAAACTTAAAGGTCAAAGTATTTTCAAAAGGCTTTAAAAACGAGCAAGCGAGGTTAATGTTTTTGAAAAACTCTGTAGCATTTACCCCGTGGTATACATCGTGGTCGATTACCAAGCACCTTTGCTTAAAAATCACTCGAGGGAAGAAAAGGACACCCTACTTGTATTTATTTACATCCGAAATAGTCTCTCCCACTGGTTGAGTGCGGTTGAAGGTTGAGGTTGAAGGCCTTACAAGTCCATCCTATCGTATACCTGGAACTAGAGTTAAAAAATAAAACTCTGGCAATTTTTGTTTATTTTTTTTTTTAAATAAATTATCTATATTCCATTTTTATTATTTTTCGTTTCTTTAAAACTGTACACAATTTAAAAACTAATTAATATTCATTGTGCTAATTTAATAATTTGGTGGATTTTCATAATTGTTTGTTGGTTTCTTTTGTTTTATACAATTTTACAGAGAAAAATAAAATTTAAATCACCATCTCTCCAGTTTGTACATAATTACACAGAGAACAAATATTTACACATGCTGTACGAAGGTTGTTTGTCAAAATCCTGAAGTCCTATTTACAGACGAACAATTAAAATTAATAAATATATTTATATACTCGTATTTTTTCTACATACATTTTCATATTTAACGCCAGCCGGCGGCGTCGTTCAACTTTTTTTTTTTTACTCGTAGTGCATTCTTTTTTAATTATTTTGGATTTTAGGGAGAAAATTTTGAGTCTTATTGCACCGATTAACAATTTTTAGAAAAGAAAAAAACTTTATTGTCCAATATTCGAGTCGCACTACTTGTGTCCCGTGTGTGTTGTGTGCCAAGCGAATGACATCCACTAGTACCATTAAGGCCACCAACCGCGATTGTGATGCGACGGTGGCAACAGACCGTGCGGGTAGGCCCCATTGGCGGATAGAACTAGATGATGGTGGGCGGATTGCATGGAGGATGTTACACATTCCTGGGGCGGCTTGCCATCGAGGCAGGACTTGCCATTGCGCACGAGCACGGGCACGGCGACTCGTCGGGGCGATGGCAACGTCGACGGATGATGGGGATGGGGGTGCATGGCGCCGTTGAGATCATAGACGCCTTTCTCGTTTTGGGCGCGTTTCGTCTTGTATCGGTGATTTTGGAACCAGATTTTCACTTGGGTCGGCGTCAGTCGAATCAGACTGGCGAGGTGTTCGCGCTCGGGTGCGGTTAGGTACTTTTGCTGGCGGAATCGCCTTTCCAGTTCGTAGGTTTGCGCCTTGGTGAAGAGGACTCGTCGTTTGCGTTTCTTGTGCGGGATCGAGGGATCTTGGCCGGCGGCACCGGGCGAGTCTTGATCGTTTTCATCGTCGATGATGTCCTCGTCGATGCCGTCCTCGATGATGCTGTCATCGCTGTTCTTGTTGATGGTGGCATTCGGGTTGGAGAGGTTTTGCAGTTGATCGGTTGACTCGTCTGCGGATCGACTGTAGGTTTTGTAGTCGGACGAGAGCGCTGGCGATGTTTGGCAGTTGGATCCGATGTAGGTGTACGAGACCTCGGACGTGACTGGTGAGGTGCTGTCTGGACTGGCGGTTTGTTGGATGCCTGAAACGGATGGGAGAGGTTGTCGCGTTAAATTCAGTAAATAAATATGACAGCTAAGGCTAAGATTTGAAGTTTTGGCAGTCAATTTAGTAGAAGGCTGTATCGGATTTTCAAGGCTAAACAAAGTGGGAGAAGGGTTTAAATTTTGCGATTGCAAAACTTGTATTCGGAATATATGGGGCGCCACAAGGGAGACAGTTTGGACCCGGACTTGCTAAATTGAGTGTATTTAACAAAGAGGGGTCCGTGCAGTGTCTCTTGTGGTACTCCATCTGTTCTTACTGGAGTAAGAAACTCAGTGAACGCAAATCCGAGCTAAAGGAAACGAAGCGCTTTGTTGGATACTTTGCTTTAAAAAAAACTCGCTGCATTTTAATACAGAGGAATGTAATTGACAAGCAGAAAGAAGAGGCATTGATTGGTTGATTTAGGTCAAGTACAGGGATGCTCAATAGTAAATTTAACTCTTTTTGCGGCTTAGCAAGAGCTAGGCGAAGCAGGGTTCAGGGATTGCAATAAATTAAAAGGCGAAAACTCTTGCAAAACAGGGATCAGTCTTGCGGTCTTTTTTTTTTAGATCAGAGTCATCGCTTAAATTTGCGAGTGGAATAGTGAGTTAGTGAGCTGTTTGGATGAAAATTGAGCCAATTTTGAGAACCGGAAAAGTGGCCTTTACTGGAAAAAATAAAGGCACTTGAACTTGAGAAGTTCGAAGCTTTTTAAGCCCACCAATCATCTGAAGAAGATTGGGTTTCGGGAGGATGACCTACTATAGCGGACAGTTTAAAAAATATATGTTTATTGTGGGAGAATTTAAAGGGTTAGCTATTTGCCTCCATTTCCAAAAGAGGTGCATAGTGTAAACGTCATTTTTGTTGTCAATTAACGCGCTTTAATTTGCAATTTATACAAGGTGGGCCAAAAGAAGTCATCCGATGTTGTTTGGCTCTCATTTTTTTTCCAAAAGAAAAACTTCGATTCTGTTTTTTGGTTATGTTTAATTGAACCTTTAGAATTTTATTGGTCCAAACGGCCAAATGGGCGCCGTCACAATTGATTGCCATACGGGCTCGTTTATGCTTCACTTTCTCTATGCTCTCGTTTGGCTCAAAACCCACTGGAACGGGTTGGGAATTTGTTTCCAAAAACTGTTAATCTGTCAAAAGAAATCCAAATCATTATAAATCACACTCTTTCCACCCGAAGAATTGACAAAACTTCTGCCTGCCGTGTGCGACATGTCTAAAACGAGCAATTTCCAAAATCACTCTCTCACTGACACATTAGGGGACAATTTAAAAATTGCCCGTCATTTCCCTCCATTCTATGTTGACAATTGCCGCTCACATATACCGAATACCGATGCCGCTCAGTGTGCGACCTTTACTCGCAATAGAATAACAAAACACAAAACGTCGGTCGGTCATACAGACCGGAAGGATGGCATATTAGATCACACCTCTATTTGAGGTTTACACTAGGGGTTCGTCCGGAATTCATATTGTGTCATTGTTGAAACACTGTTATTGTATTGTGTGTCCTCTTGTTCAGGAGGGTTGCGCACACACACAATATATTCAAACACAAAGCGACCGAGTGACAAATCAGGATATAAAAACACGTACAGCTCTATGGGACGAGCTCATTCATCAAGGAATCGAATTGAATTGGGAAAAGTGGCTGCAGCGAGCATTTTAAGGACATCATAGGTGTAAACGGAAACAACCCATATGCGGGATAATATAATGCTAAACTGATTGACGACTAAAGGTATCGTGTGTACAGTGTATGTGAATTAAGGGTGTGTACCGAAACAATTTTCCATGTTAACCTCCTCATATCATAGGCAAACCCATGCCTATTCATCTCATTAATTGTAAGTTAAAAAGTTATACAGTAAAAATTTGTCGAAGGCAGATGTTGCTTTTTTTTGTGCTCGGTCTTCCTTGGGAGGATTAACTGTTTGGTTGTAATTAGTACGGAAATTTGTTGAACTGGGCTAGGTAGTGGTAACCCTTTTGGTGGTGAATTTATCACTTTTGTCGTTTTACCTTTGGAATTTCTAAAATGTGCCTAAAAGACTGAAGATGCTTAAAGGTATTTTAGGAAGACTTATGTCCTGCAAAATGGCGTATTTAGAATTTATTTCAAACACATTTTGTTACAGCTTCAAAAATGGTGCACATGGTTCTCATTCTCAGTCGGGTTCACTCATCGGGAAACCAAATACACAAGATGTAGTCGATGCCCCCTTCAATGAAGTCATCCAACTTCTACAGGGTAGTGGGCCAACTATATAGAGGCATCAGTCTCCTAAACATCGCACAAAGCTCGTTGCTCCGTTAAGACCGAATACAATTATGATCTTGAGTGAGCGATGGAGAACTCTCGCTGATCTATCAAGATGGCGAAACTATTTCACCGAGACCTGCAAAACTTTCAAAAACACCGATGCGTTGTCTTGTAAATTCCTCGCCGTCATACCTGAGAAAATTGTACAAAAACTTCAACCCAACACCAGAGGCCTAATTTTTCTTAAGTCTGTAAGTACAATTGTAAGCGGTGGCGTATTTTTATATGACAAATCGCGCCACTTCCACTTTAAACGATTTATTTGCACGACGGAGGTTTATCAGCAGAACGTCACCGAACACAGTGGCTCTAACTGATAATCGCTTTAAATGTTTTGTGGATAGATCATATTTGTTAGGTTCATACGAAAAATGTCGCCATTGTGACTTCGGAGGTTGCCAATCCGTGTGCCGCGTCATGATTTTTGGATGCTTTTCAAAACATTTAACTGTCTTTGCACTTTAAACTCTGAAAATGACATCACCTCACAAAACAAGCAGAGAATTACTCTTGTCAATTGCTGCTTCTTTGCCCTGAGAAGTCACTCCTTAAGCCTCGCACAGAAACACTAAAAAAAGACTCATATAAGACCCTCACAGTTCCAGTCCTATTATATGTCACATAAGAATGGACATTAGCGATTTCGGAGAAAGATATTGGTCGTTTTGAACGCAACTTTTTGAGAAAGATTTTCGGTCCCGTTTGCGTTGACAGAAATCCTTCGATTTACAGGAAAGTGGAAATAACTCGTCTAAGATGGCGGGAGGGCAGTAGCGCCCCACCCCGACTCCAACACCGCGGGACAACGATGTTACGAAAGACCTCGCCGTATGTGGCGTTCACAAGACAAAGGTTTTGAGTGCGCATCTGTAGGCCTAGGCAGTGCTTTTAACCCTGCTGTCTTTTAGTTTTTTTTAGCAACGCCCTCTTGCGTTTTAATGCATTACTTGTCAAATAGTACATTCCTCGAGTTTTGAAAAGTTTGGCTTAAAAAGAATAGTTTTGTTGGGTTTTGTACTCGTCTCGATTGAAAAATTTACTTTTGCGAATTTCAGCGATGCTTTTCAAAAAGGTTTCTCCCTAACCTTTAATTTTTAATTGCAATTGTTTATGGCAGATCTATATCTCATAGAAAAAAATTCATACTGTGAAAACCGTCAGTACGGGGTTTCTTTTCTGATCATTTCTTCTGAACCAATTAAAGCAATTTCTGGTGTCCCTCAGGGTGGCCATCTTGGACCAATAGTCTTCATGATATAAATGGTAATTTGGGAGTCAGAATTTCTTGCTTTTAAAGATAAATTTGAGAGTTTCTACGTCGATTTAAATAAGTTTTTCTTCACACATAAGAGAACGTCAAGCTATAGCTTATTTAAACGAACGCCTCACTCCCTTTTCGAGGAAATATGTACTTCATTTATGATGATCTTCGTTTATATCTGGCTTTGTAAATAAAAGGCAATTCGTATTTGTGTGACTCAAAAACTGATTTTGATGCAAAATTTGGCAGTTTTAAGAAAGCTGTTTAAATAAAATTGAACAGGTGGCACTTTTTATTTTCCACGGTGTTTAACTTTAAGCACGTCGACTTGCAAGAATGAATTGGGTACGGTTTCCACTGTCGTCATTTGTCTTGCTCTAAAATGTGTATTCAAAATTGCTCTATCGCTTATATAAGCTGAGCTCTGAGCTCTGAAAGGTAGTCAAAAGGGATATAAATCGAACCTTCCATCATTAGAGGGTAATTACACAGCCCTCTAGCGTTTTAAGGCTTTAACTTGTCAAATAAGGTCCCGTTTAGGTTTTGAAAAGTTTACTTTTAACAAAGCAATTGGGTTGTGTACACAATCATCAATTTATTCGTTTGAACCTCATTTTCTGTATTTTCGTCCTCATTCGACACTTCAAATGGATGTCATTAGAACCTTCTCTAGCTTTTACGGAATTGAAGACAGTCTTTTGAAATTAAGCCTGTATTTGCCAGGTCTAGAATTCCTTAACAATCCGAAGAAGCGACAACTGTCCAAGCTTCTATAAAGTGAAAGAGGCTCGTCGAAGTTCCCTTTCGAATCGTTAGGAGGTTAGAAAAATTTCATTCATTACTTATATAGTTTAGGGTGCTTAAATTTAGTAATAGAGGAGCACTGCCCGCTAATACTGTAAAATATGTATACTGTGACAATAACCCATTCTAACAAAAATCCCTTTCGCTTTAGCACTGAGTTGTAGTTACTTTTAAAAACAAGTCACTTAGGTTCAGTGAGTACATATCTCTTTTCTCATTAGCGGGAAGCTTTATTTTTTAATAAATTTACGTAAAATTCTAAATAATTTTCTTTTTCTTTGCAGGTAAGTCAGCTTTTATCACATGACAAATCCCATCAACAGCATAACCTTACCTAACTAAGACGGATTCAAACCTTTTGCCGCACAAATTAAAACACCCAAGCCCAATTGACCCAAGGCAAGTAAACTCTTAATCCCCTAATTGAATCTGTTTGCATAAGATACGTCGAAAACGCTTGACATTTTTGAAATTCGTACTGTGATGCTAAATGTGTCGAATTTTGGATCAAGTTCGGTTTAAATTGGATTTAAGTTCGTCAAAAACTGAAAACTTTCTCTGCAAATTTTGGCCCGTCAAAATATTAAACAAAAATCGTTTCCGTGAACGAGCTACTTGTTTGTGGAACTAGGTCGATTTTCCCTATTCCGTCGTTCACGGATAAAGCGTTTCGGCACAGGAAAAACTCGCAGGAAAACAATAAAAATCAACTTGGTTAGGTAAACGTATATTGCTCGGTCCCAGCGTTTGACGTATTGACGGACAAAAATTCACAGGAAACCCATTACCAATTAATTTGAATTTATGATATACATTTTTCTGGTACGTAAAATCCTCAAAGTTGACTTTTAGTCTCACAGAAATTTATTTAGAAAATTGTTTTCTGTCTCTTGGTGGTCTGTGACCTAGAGCTGAAGTAAGGTTTAAAATTTTCGGTTTAATTGTCTTAAAAATGTAAATTTCCTGCCAGACAATTGTCAGAAATTAAAATCTGTCACATATTGCTCGCTGATCGATGTAATCGCCACCTTAAACTGTAGATGACAAGTCTAAAAAAAAATCTTTAAATCCCCGCCATTTTTTCAATGTTTTCTTATGCAAGAAACACATTGACACTGCACTTTGACAGTTGAAAACGCTTTTAAGAGCCACTTGTCTTATGACACAAATCAGCATAGAAATATTGGCATCGAAGTTAGATTTAAATTCTAAATTAGATGGCGTTAATGATACCAAGTTTTTTCAACGCCAGAGCTCCAAATACTGACATATTGCTGCGACAGCGTTACCAGATGCTTTACATAAAATAACAACCAATACGAAGTTGTTCCTGTTGTCAAAGTTGTTGTTGATGGTGCTCTGTTTCTTGCTTCACTCTCGTCATAACTAAGGTCACTGATTTGACGAGCTAATTTTAAATTAATATTCAACACAACATTAGTTTGCTCCCAAACAATTGACACAATAAATCACCGCCCAATACCAATTAAATGACAATCATAGACTCTCTCGCAACAAGCAGGCAAATGCATCACTAATATCTACACGACTGTTTCGCAAAAGAAAAGGTTTCAACATTCACCTGGGTGAGCAATGTTTTTATTGACCTCCTGTAAAGAGTTGTCGTAGTTCTTGTTCCGTTTTAAGGACCTCCGTACCAAAACTGTTGCCAGAAAAGAATTCATATACGGGTGGAGTATTTTTATACGACAAATCGCGCCACTTGCAGTTTTATATTGAGAAAGTGGTACAAAAATCACAGCGAAACACCAGAGCTTCAATTTTTCTAAAATCTGTAGGTACAATTATACGCGGTGGCGTATTTTTCCATGACAAATTGCGCCACTTGCACTTTTATTGATTCATTGGCACGTCACCACAACACAGTGGCCCTGAGTGAAAATCACTTTCTATTTAATTAGAACATTTCGCCATTGTGACTCTGCCGCTTGGCTAAAATTTTGTATTGCTACCGTGGAACTAATTTTAAAGTCCAAACGCCATTCACTCCAAGTCTAGATGACATTTGTTCACTTTTTCACTTCGTTCCGATTTTTGCTAACTATCCCCCACCTGATTAGACAGAATTTCAAAACTCACCATAAATATCACTGTCCTTCATCCACGGCCGTCCTGGATGCAGCATCGGATGCGTCAGATGATACGGTGTCATCTCGTCAGCGAAACTGCCATTCGCCGGCAGGTATTGTCCAACGTTATGACCGCCAATCAAGTGTGCGGCTGCCGCAGCCGCCGCCACCGCTGAACCGTGACTGCTGCCATTCACATTTATGCTATCGTTGTTATTGCTGTTACTGGTGCTAGTGTTGTTGTTGTTATTGCTTGGAGTATCTGTTGAATCGCCGCTGCCGTCCGTCGAGTTGTGATTCACATTGTTGTTGCTCGTGCTGTTATTGTTGTTATTGACAAGTGCTGCCGCGGATGGTTCTGCTGGTGGTGGTACAGCGGCACCGCCGCCATTCACCTTCAAGTCGGCACCATCTAAGTTCAATATGTCCGATATGTGAAATCCCGATGACCTCTGCGACGAAGGAACTTTGGTATCGAAGAGGCTGCAAATGAATGGACATACAGAGAACAATTAAACTCCCTGGCAACTGGCATTTAGCAGGATATCGATAAGTTTGCTGCATGTAGTACTATTGATATTCATTGATAAAAGGATCAGAGGAGAAGGTGCAACCATCGACCAACAGCCAGATGTGTTACTTGCCGCGGAGGGAAATCCCATTGAAAATAATAAAAACGAACCTCGGACCTCTTCGATTACAGTGCGTGAGCGCTCTGTGTGTGCATAGGCTTCCCAGAAGCCGCCTCTCAATCACAAGACATATATAAATCGAGCATTTTTCGCCCGCGATTATCCTGCACCGAAAACTGGGGAATTCTACAATTTCCAACAGACAGCAGCGTGCACCCAGCCCGACATATGGATGGAAATTTGGCCGGAAAACCCACAGCAATCTAAAACATGTGTTTTGAATTTATCCGTGATATTGGTCGCACCTTGTGCAGGTAAAATTGCACGGACAAGGACTTTCCCATGAGTGCTATTTTTTGTTTATTCCGAAAAGGTATATCTATTGCAGATATGACTGAGGTCACATTTTAAGGGGATTATTCGCACTTGCTGCCGGTGCTGCGCTGAGCGGGAAAACTCGTCGTAAAGTTGGTGTATGTGTGTCAAGTCATGTTGCAAATATTTGTCTTATCCCTGAACTGACAAACATTGAGATGATCCGATGATTTGCATAAACAAACGAAATCGAAAGAAGTTAATTTAATTTTTTATTTTCTCGGTATAAGGCAGAGGAAGAGGATAAGGATGTGGAGGATGAGGATCTTTGAGGCTTTTCACGGATTTGGAAAGATTTTTTGTTTTTCGTTTTAATCGGATCGAGAGGGAATTTCATTAAATGCTTCCGGGCTTAGGATCGAGCGGAGATTTAAATAAACGGAAATATTTTGTATTAATGGATTTTCGAAATTGTAAATAGGTTCTGACCAAAGGTCTATGTAAATCAAGTTGGTTTGTTTGGACTCTTATTGAAGGCTTTGTCACCCGAAATGTTGGCCCAATCTCGTCAATGACGGGAGCAACGTTGTTGTTTTGACAATTTTTGCTGGCCAATTTAACGTTGAGAGACGGAGCGACTTCCCAACTTTGGTGCTTTTTTTACATTCGAAATGACAACTTGGTATAGATTCTCAGTCGAGAAATTTCAGACTTTAAGTGATCAACGAAGGCCAATACAAAATTCACACTTATGAGGCAACAATCGCCTGATGTCAGACTAAATTTTTTCGAATTTCTTACGTCCCCATTTTTGCTGTTGCAAAATCAATAATTTCCAAAAAAATCGGCCGCCTTGCTGAAGATGTTTGTTTAGTCATATTTGGACTCGGTTTTCAACTGTCATAGCGAATTCAAGAGACGTTTAAACGTCAGTAGGGCTTCAGGTCTTGAACAATTTGAGTTTTGACAAGGAACAGGCCCGAGTCTTTGCAGCGTATGAAAAACGAATAGTCAAGTTCTTGGGAACGATGCAAAATTGAAACGATTTGGAGCCATCGCGACAATATTTTTAATCTACATTGACGTACTAAAACTGCTCGATCAGTAACTGAACGACTTTTATCGAATTGCTTCATAGTTCGCTGAATATTGGCTCAGAAGAACGTTCATTGTGACCCTTATTCGTATGTAAAGGGGCGAACATTGCGCGAACAGAAAACAGAATTTAAATTAGGAGAATCTATTCTTACGATGGTGATCTTAATGACAACAGACTGACAGCAGTTTTATTTTAATATATGACAGCATTCGCCTGTCAAATTCAAACTTGAACTATTGAACTATTCTCAGGCGCTCTTGAATCGCCTAGCGCTCCATGATCAAATGGTGACTATGGCCGATCTTAACGACAAGAGAATGGGCACGTTCAAGCCTCTATTTTAATAAGTCTGACAGCTGTCTGTCTAGATGTATCTCGGTTTCGATTGGCTGAAATCGGTCATATGAGCAGATGTTTCAATTGACGTTTATGCAGGGGTAGCGGACGAATTAAGTCAAGAAATTCGTTACTGAGAACTAAGTTGACAGTTCGCATATGTGGCTGACGTAGAAAAAGTGACGTTCCCGACCAATCTAGTTTTTGTTCAGGTTACATCTTATCCAGACCAATCTAGTCGACTTAAGATAACTAGATTCTTGAATGTGAACAATGACGGCAGTTTCCATTTTTAAATATGACAGCAGTCGCTTGTCAAAAAAAATGTTAGCTATGCCGGAACTTAATGACAGTGCAAATCAAATAAATTGACTACAAAATTTTCTTCCACCTTTTTTGAACCATGTTATGTAACTGCTGAGGTGAAAATTCCCATCGCCTCGACTGTGCATTTAAAGTGTTCAGAAATGGGTCGAAAATGACAGAAGCAACGGGTGCGGAAGTCTTTCTTCAATGACTTTAAAACTTTGCCTTACGTCCCCATGTCTTCTTCAGGAGACAGATTCTGTATATCAACGATCGTGTGACGATATCGTTTTTGAAACTTTGACCACCAAATTAGGTCATAATTTGTTCGAATTATTTTGACAAACGTCAGTTTTCATTATATTTGTGAAAAATAAACTGGATTAAACTTTTAAAGCTGTAATTTTAGCACTTAGTTGCTAGTTTTGGAGGTCTATCGTTTCGACGATAATCGGCTGAAAAGTTACGGAATGAGTGCCCAGTATAATACGCAAAAAGTTCGAGCGTTCTTAAGTTCTATTCCCTGAATAACAAAACTTAAATTTTAAGGATTTTTCCCACTTCTCCGCTTCTCGCAAACACCCGGAAATAGAACTGTAACGAGAAAACTTTTCAACTCCGCGAGTCAAAAAACAGATCTGTTGGTTTTTTTTAAAACGAATTATTTCTAGTAAACTATGTTTAACTTGGACAGTGTTAAAGTGCCGTGGGAGTTTTCTTTTTTTTCTTAAAAATCAGAGATAAAAACCCGCTTTATGGAATCATGCATGGGAGTATGTTTTTTTTCACACGGAAATATGTACAAAAATATTTCATGTTTTTGCTGCATTTTTTCACCAACTCTCAAAAAAAAGCGGCCTAGTTACCTAGACTTTATTAAAATTAGCTTATGACACTTCTGCCTGTTTTGTTATTTCGACAATTACGTGTTTTTCTTTGTAAACTTAGAGCAGACCTTGAACTGTTTAAAAAGTCCGTGTCTCTACATCAGAGCTCTGCAATTGTGTTTGTCTTTTCTTTCGGAGCATGGTGAGTGTGCGCACTTGAAACATATGAGTTCAGAATAAATTAAGTCTGACTGAGTAGTTCCGTAAAAATCCAAGCACAACCTTCAAAGACTCTATCAAACCGACGACATGTATTTGTGATAGTTTTTTGTTTTTCTTTTCTTTTTATGTCGCTACATTGCCTTCTTTCATACTTTTCCATCCCCTTTATTAACTGGACAAATAATATATGCAATTTTGGGGGCGTTTGACATATGACAGCCAACTCGCTCTGAATTCGCTCGGTTCAGAGCTTGATCGATGTGTCCGAGCTCTGTCCATTGCCCATTGTCATAGGTCTTTATTTAGTGCGCCGCTTTTATTGAAGTGACAATTTTTTTAATTGTCTTTTTACTTTGACATTTTTACTCTTCACTTTGACAGGTACCCAAAGTCCAATTTAAAAAATATAATAATTCAAATTCATTGGTTTGGATGGCCTTTAAAAACTTGCAAAACATTTTGGTCATATTGAACACGTTTGCTTTATGCCATCGCTGTTCTGTTGACCATTTGACAGATAATGTGGTCATTCAAGTGCATTTTTGATTAGCATGGTTCTTAACCTTATCTCCGTCTAACCTGGCAAGGTTTTTTTTTTCCGCATTCGACGTTTTAACAAACCGTGTAACTTTTTGGATCTCAGTTCCAAAACATACAAAAAAATTATATGAAAAGCTTAGCATGTTCTTAATGTATGAATTTAAAAGCGAATACTTTTATTTTTGTATAATAAAAAACGCGACTGCCATTTTTTTTAAATTTTTACTGAGGGGTACAGTTTATAAGTGAAAATATTTCTGTCCGTAATCAGAACGGTAGAAAACTTGGCTAAACCTCTTCAAAACGGTTCCACTTGCTTTTCATTGACGACTGGAGCTTCCAATTTAGTGGCATAATGAGAAAGAGCAGAATATAAAATGAACACGTTCAGAAATGGATAATGCGCAGTGCAAAAACAGCACCTTTGCTCTAAATTAATGCATAAATTAAATTTCGAGTTTTTCAGTCAAATTTGTTTAAACTTGATGGGTTGTTTACATTTAGAAAGCGAACGGACTCCAGTTTGACTTTTTTTTAACTACTTTCTGTTTTAACTCTGCACGAATAAACAACCCCCGTATTAATAAACAAATGTGTGGAAGTAAGTTAGCTAGTGGACATCAGATAGCATATACGAAAATTTGACATAACTGCTGAATAACGAGTTAATAACTTTTACGCAGCCTTTATTAATACGGGGGCAAAAATATAAACGAGTGATACATCCCCCTCATTCAAAACTATCATTAGCAAGATATATAAATTTTTGTGATATTTAGTGAGTCACCAATCGGGTTCAAAGACTTCAAAATCTCCCTCCTTATATTCAATTTGACATTTGTGCTATAAAAACAGACATAAGCCTCACTAAGAAGGACAACAATGTCATTCACTGCATTTGTAAATAATTGTAATTTAATAAAATTTCTCACTAGCGAGTGCCGGCTCACAAGCTGTCACAAGTGACTGCTTTATTTTGCTAAGCGGCGCTTGAGTCAGGTCAAAGAACCCTACGTCTAAGTATTTACCAACAATTTATAGCAGCTAATGACAGTCATTGAAAAGTTAAGTGGCGAGGTGTCCTCTACTCAAACGCAACAAAAGCATAAATATTAAATTGCCTCCATTTCGAAGTTGGACCGCACTATACACCTGGAAAAATGAGTCATTTTAAAAGGCTGCATTCTTTTGGCAGCTTGTTAAAGTGCCTGCTGTCAAAAGAAGTTGTGCTTTTCAAAAGTTAAAAATACGAGTACCTGTTTTCAAAATAATATAATATTTCACATGACAAACTTATGCTGTCAAAAGAATGTGATGTTTCACGAGCCAATTCGTTTGAAAATATGCACGGCTAAAGCAAAACAAAACAAGTTCAAGTATAGATGAACTCTAGTTTTAAATATTTTGGGCTCATCTTGCTTACATAATTGCTCAACAAAATCATAAACCTATCGATGATTTTCACATTTTAATTTGGAATTAGAGTGCATGGGATATTGTTTCTATTACCCAACTTGACCTTATTTTTGACAGTGAAAACCGTCAGATTTTGTAATTATTTGATTTATTTGTCAAATAATCCCATTCGACCATAAGTAGGTGATGTACATTGCCGCTATGTACCCAACATATTGATTGAACTAAGGGAACTTTTCTAATGAACTAGCTCAGTAAAGAAATTTTGAAATCAATTGAGCTTACATCTCACGAAGACAAAATATAACAAATTGCATTCACGGACTACCTGAGGCATCAACTAAATGAACTTCAAGAACGTACTCGTTCAGGTTAGAGTTTTAGACTCAACTGAGCTCACACCTTACTAAGGCTTGAACTAGATTTGAATGTTCTTTTAGGAGATTTGAACTTGAGCGCTAAAAGAGCGTCAGAAAGAATAGCCAATTGCTACGTAGGAGCTTCCGATACACTTGTCAATTAGTTTACCTGGCTATATGTCCTTCCAATTGGCGAAAATTCATCGTAATAAAACGGGTAAGGAGTTTGTTCCGAGTGCTCAGTTAATTTGATAAGTTTCTCGGAAATTTTAATTAACATTTTGTGGAACATAGTTAAACAAAAAAAATGTTATTCAAGTGATACAAATTGAGGCTTGTTAAAAGACGTTTCGAAAGAACTTGTCAAACATTCCGACGGTGCTGAAACAAAGCGGCCAGCTGTCAGTTTAGTTACCTGCTCCTTTAAAATATGAGAGTCAACAAACTATTTTAGTATTTATGCAGTGGAACTGTGATTTAGTACACTTTTAGTAATAACTAACTTACAATCTATTCAGTCAAAGATTTGCACTGTGGTTTGCAAAATGTTTTTGTAGGTCCATCAAATTTTTGCCTTAATGACGCCACTTTTCTTCCCAATGTCGGAGCAGTGATGTACCTTCAAAATTTAGTAGCTCAGTACTAAAAACACAGATCTGAGCACTATTTCAGTTCAGTCAGAAATATAGAAAGAAACTGGTATAGGCACTATGAAGTTCCAGTCCTCTTAAGACTACTAAGTTTTTGCTGAACGCGAAAACAAAACTAGCCCTTAACGTTACTTTGACAACGTCAGACAAACAATCGGAACGTCAACTGAGTATGCTTGGTTGAGAAGTTCATGACTAGGTTTGTCGTACACGCCTCCAGAAAACTGCTCACGTAATCGATTTATGAGCTTAAAAACTCAAAGGGGTTGTACTTATAATCTTTTTTAACCTTTCCACTAAATATTTTGTAGGTCACAATGGTTTATTTTAGATGGAGAATTTCGCTATTGTGAGTTTGTAAAATCTATACCCTGGACACTCTTTATGATTGTTAGTATCGCACAAAAAGATCACATCAGCCAGCCCAGACCCTAAGCTTAGCTTATAGCGGTTGCAAAAATTTCAACAACATTCAGGCAATCGCTGTCAAATATATGACGCGGGTTTTGATTTGTTTCTAATTTATCCGTCGAACTCCGGAGAGTCATTGCGGACTTCTTGACAATATGGACCTCTATTAAAATTTTTTGACAGACCTAATAGACACGTCAGAATCCTATTGAATATTCCAAATCAAGTTCACACTAAACTTATTGAACCATAGTGGAATCCGCCGCGTCCCGCTGTCAAAGTCGAGTTTGTACGTACGTCAAACTCGGAAAAGTCGTTACAGAGTTTAGATTTAAAATTTTTGGACAGATCTAATAGAAATATCAAAATTGTATTGAATATTCCAAATCAAGTTTGCACTAACCGACTGTCGCCTCGCGCTGTCAAAGTCGAAATTGTAGGTGCACCCAAAAGTTACAGCTCTCGCTGTCGCATTCATGAAGCTTAACCATCTTTTGACGCGCGTGGTTTTAGAAAAAGCCCCTACCTAGTTGATGATTTGTTTTTAATTTTGACAGAACGACGCGACACTACAAAGCGGCCTAATTCCATTTTTGGTCTCATTTTAATTTTTTTAAGGTTCTGGAGAAAATTCGTACATTTTTAGACAGAACAGAGACTGACACTTATACCGGAGGGCTCTGCAATTGGACCTATCTTCTTACCCTGGTAAAGCATTTCGCAGCGCCGCCGGGTAGAATGCTGCTGGCAAAAGAGCGTGTCCCCACGGAGGCAACAAAATCGGCGACCACGTTAGGAATGGTGCCGCCGCTGCTGCTGCCGCCGCCGCAGGATGGTGATGCATCAGGCTGCCCATAGTATGTCCAAACGAGGGTATTCGCAGTTCGTCCTTGCCCACTGTCTCAATCGGCGACCGCGAAGTCGACGAAGACCGCTTACGTTTCTCAGCCACTTTGGTGTTGCAAAAAGTCTTCAAATCTCAACCGAAATACACTTGCTTACACAAACCACATTCACTCTCGCCCAATAGGTTTGGCTTTTCAAGCACTTGTCGTATAATTTCACAAAACCCGATTCGTGGTACACTGTACACACGGTCACGCGCGACTTGGCCAACGAAATTTATTGCGTGCTCAATAGCGAACTTCCGACGACGAGGATCGACGAGGAGATAAATATTTTTCCGCTTTCAACTGAACTGAAGTGTCATCGAGAACTAAAACAGCCCAGCGCACGATAAGTGGCTTCTCATGTCCTTCTGGCGGCCTCTCGAATGTCCTCCTCTTAACAAAACACACACACACACACACACACACTGATGCGTCGTCGCACAAAAAAAAAAAAACAAAAAAACAACGTAAACGGGAGAAAACATTAACATTATTTATTTTTGAGTACGATACGCCATCACTATCATCTTGATGTTCTCAACTCAACCCCGACAACGAAGCCACTTATGGTGCAGTATTGTAACGAGTGGTTGGCCTCTCTAAGCGAACAAGGATACGGCAGCCAGACAAAAACACACGCACACACATGGAAGCATGGCCAAGCAGCCAGCCAACCAACCAACCAACCAACAAAGTGCTTGTGCCCGTTCTACAGCCCGGCCATTGTTTGAGGCCTGTTTAGGTACTCGGGGATTACAAGGGAAGATGCGATGATGACGATGGTGCGCTGAACCAATCACAGTGCTCCTCGCTGGAGTGGTGTGTGAAGAGGTCTCTCGTGCGAGTGTATTCGTATAGGCAGGCGCATGAACTTGAGTGCAGATAGTTTGAAGAGTCCTTTTGAGTCGAAACAGCATACACAGCAACAAGGACACAAGGGTTGGTGGCTGTGGAGAGTCTGAGGCTTTCTGTTACATAAGAAGGTACTTGCGGCGTACTTCAGAGCGCTGTGGGCACGCCCCTTATTTGGGAATTTCGGTGCCAGTGTATGGTCTATCGTGTATCCCGGTTCTGTACTTTATGTGTTGGAGTTTTTTTTTGCTCCTCATTTTCTGTGTTCGTTTCGTTGGTTCTTTTGTTGTTTTTCGTGGCATTATAGGCTCCTGGTTTATTATTATCATTATTGCTAGAGAGTGAATCCTTTATTTTTTTTTTGTTGCCTCTGTGCTAAGGACGACTTCATTGTTATTTAGGGTGTACGACGTACGAGTATATCTATCCAACGGGCAGATGTAGGCTATGCGCTGAATCCATATTATTGGATCGAGGTACTCTTCTGTTGTTGTTCAGTGGCGAAAATGAATTTAATCCTTAGAACAAGAAGACTGTGATGTGATATATAGGTAAAGCGGGGGGAGGAGGAGGCTCGCATTATTTATGCCCTGCAAAGGACGACGACGTTTGAACATTGCACATACCTACAAGCTACAACCTACAAGACATGAGTGCCATCGAATAGTTAGTGGTTCGGTTATTATTATTTTTTGCTGTCGTTGTTGTCTGCACTTGAGCGCGACTTATTGAAGGTCTAACGGAAGGTAATAAATTGTAATTGTGTGTATAATACGTATAATGCATGCAAAGTGTAGGGACGAGTCGCGTGTATTACGCAATAGGGTGCAACCAGCGACCGATTTGTTATTTTGCTGGAAAAATCGATAGGTGGACGAGAAGATGTCAGGTGGGCTTTGGTGGACAAATTGCCAAACATTGCAAGACCGATTTTACTCAGAATGATGTACGTACCTACTCTACTCTGCCAAAAGCTTCGGTAGGGTATAGGGGCCTTTGAAGGTATGCTTAGTAAATGCCTTATATTCCTGGTTATGGTAGCAACCTTTCGTCTTATTTGAGAAGTTGATGAAAGCTAGGATTAGCGTCCTTTGGGGATCTCTAGGGACCTCTAAGAAGGTGCTAAGTGGGTATAATTCAAGCTTCTTTCTTGCAAACACACTTAGGGAGCTATAGCAGTGTTCTTTATAGATCTGTTGCGACCAATATTTTTTTTGTTGTACCTCTTAACTGGCTCCCAGCGAAGGGGAATACAGGTTTTAAAATCTTCCATTCATCCTTTTCGACAAACGTTAGTTTATTTCGATCAAGTTTAATGTCGTCTCTACCTTTCTATTGATTGTTTATTACAAGGTGCAGATAACTGTCAGGATCAACGTCACGTCGGGGAGAAATTTCAGAACGAATGGGAAAGTCAGCGGTTTTTTATAATAGGCAGGTCTTTGTTGGTTCAATAGCGATGTAGATTTTGCGTCCAAGTTGGGTGAACTTCCTTACTGCTTACTTACTTAACGGGCTCCCGACCCGTGGAGAGTCTCTGCCTGAGACACTGCAGCCTTCCATCCTCTGCGATCCCGGGCACACTGCTTCCAGTTATCCAGACCAAGCGCTCTGGCATCCGCGATGGCTTGGTCTTTGAAACGGAGGTTCGGTCTTCCTTGTCGTCTCGAACCTGGCGGCTGGGATTCGAAGATCCTCTTAGCTGGAGCATTATTGTCCATTCGCTCGATGTGGCCGAGCCAATGTAGTCGACGTATTTTGGCCTTTTGGACTACATCCACATCTTGGTACAGCTCATAGAGTTCGCGGTTGTATCTTCTCCTCCATTCGCCCTCCTCGCACACAGGACCAAAAATCCGCCGAAGAATTTTTCTTTCGAAGGAGCCCAGTATCAGCTCACCCTTCCTGCTTATCGTCCAGCACTCGGCGCCATAAAGCAGAACTGGCAGGATAAGGGTTGTGTAAAGCATACATTTTGTCCTTCGAGTTAGGAGTTCTGAACCCAATTGCTTTGCCAAACCGAAGTAGCAGCGGTTTCCTAAGGTAATTCTTCGCCGGATCTCCACTCGAAATTGTTGCTATCAATAGTGACGTTCTGTCCTAGGCGGTGGACAGATGCTTGTTTGTTTGTTGATAGCATGTACTTAGTCTTGTCCTCATTTACTACAAGACCAACGAACTTCGCCTGTTCTTCAATCGCCGTAAAAGCCTCTATCACGGCACGCTGGGAGCGACCGATGATGTCAATATCGTCTGCATACCCCAGTAGCTGGACGGATCTCCCTTACTACAAGGTGGGCCAAAACAGATCACCCTATTGGAAGATGCTCTTATTTTTGCAAATGGCCGCCAATGTCAAATCTGTTTTGACATTTGTGGACTAGACAGATGTTGAATACAAGTGAACAAGCCATGGAGCTATAAAATCCCCCATGGAACGCGGAATAATCGTGTCTATTTTTTTGCGTAACAATTTATCTGTAGTGTTGGCGCAGCGCGAATTCCGTCGCCGATTCCACGGCCGTCCGACATCGACTGCGCAAACACTGCGCCGTTTGACCTTGAACATTGAAGAGTATGGGACCACACGATAAGTTGCCAAGAGTGGACGGGCCCGGAGCGCCCGTTGTGCCGAGAATGTCGCCGCTGTTGACGATGATCTCGAGCTGTCGCCGGAAACATCGACCAGACGCCGTGCCTCGCAATTAGCCATCAGCCGGTCGTCCCCAAGGCGAATTTGGTCAAAGACTTGCACATGTTCCCGTACAAAGTCCAGTCCGTGCATCAGCTGCTGCCTGTCGACCGCCAAGCCATCCTCAATCTCGGGACGAAGTGGACGATTTTTCGACCAAAATCATAATGAGCGATGAGGCTCATTTCCACCTCAGCGGGTACGTGAACCAGCAAAACTATCACTTCTGGGGCACCGAAAATCCACGAGTAATGCTCGAGGAGCCATTACACCCGCTCAAAGTTACTGCATGGTACGCTGTTCACGCTGGAGGAGTCATGGGGCCATTTTTTTAACGAGAACGCCGCTGGTCAAATGACAACAGTGGACGAGCCATGTTAACCGAATTTTTTCTGCCGCAATTGGACGAATTAGGACTGTAGGACATGTGGTTCCAACAGGACGGAGCTATGGAACACACTGCGCGAGCCACAACCGATATTCGGCTAAAAATAAAATAATCCTGCTAAATTAAGCAGGAAATATGCTTAATTGGTCACACTGCCCATATTATGCCTGTCAATCAAACAGTTATACCTAGTTTAAACAAATCCAATTGCTTAGACGAAATTGGAAATTGCCTTATCAATTGGCATGGGGCTCTTGAAAGAGCTTGTATATTTTGTAGTTCCAAGTATTTTGTCAACATAAAACGTTTTTTAATTAATCTCCTCCCCAGATAAAATCTAAACCGAAACAATCGCTTCCATAGGTGTACAAATATAATAGAAGGAGCCACTTGACGCAAGCCTACTTATGCTACACACAGCCACACACAGTATTGTGTAATAAATCAAATGTTTTCTTAATTTATAAGTAAATCGCTTATCGCACTTGAAGCAAAAGTAAATAAACCAGGGCTGTTTGTGTTTCTTTTTGTTTTTGCTTCGACCCAATGCATCATTGGCCTGGTTTAGATCGATAAACTATTGTTGACGCTTTGGCTGCGTGTTTGTTTTTTCGCACAAATGGATGTGTGAATTTTCTGCACAACTCCTCAGTTAGAAACTGACAAAAGGGCAATTGTCGATTTGAATACACAATTCAAATCTGCCACCTCAAACTGTCAACTGAACAGCAGGAGATATCCAACCACAATTCGGTAGCCGATTGTCCCAATTTCTGTACAAGACTGTGTTTGGTTGTCCTGCAATGTGTCGCAGCGTTGGTGTAAACCATCACATCACCTGTACAATCTAATCAATTGCCGAGCAAGATTTCGTTCACCTGCTGGAGAACACGTTTCGTACGAGTATGTAGAACGGAGACCTCCGCCAGTGGAATGGTTATTATCGGATTTGTTTAACACGAAATCATTTGATCAATCAGTGATAGCATTCAAGTCAACAATATATATTGAAAAGCCAACAGATTAGGAGGGCGCTCACAAAACACAAACCAGAAAAATGCCAGCGCGCAAGTGAGAAGCTAAACTAGTGTTGGCCGCATTTTCGCCTAGGGGGAAGGGAGAAGCAGTTCATTGTGATTGGGGAATAGCCACTTTTGGACGTTGCAAGCTGTTGGATTCAGATAAGATTTTATAGGCGGATAGGGGGTCTAGCAAAGGAATGATGACAAAATTCTCACTTGGTCCGAACGGATTTCTGCTACTCACAGAATCGGTCTTCTAGTACTCACTCGTGACAGTAAATAGCGCTGGAAGCAGTCGAAGGAAACATTCGCATGGAAGAATTGATTTTACAAAAATGTTCAGGGGTCACATTCCGTATAACAATAATCGTCGGGACGATATCCTTTTTGAAACTTTGATGACCATTAGAAGTCATATTCTGCCCGAATTTGTTTTACTATCGTCAGCTTTCATTACATTTGTAATCACCCGGATTAGGGTCTCAAACTCGTAATTTTGGCACGTAGTTGCTACTTTTGGAGGTATATCGTTTCGACGATAATCGGAATAAGTGCCCAGCTTTGGTTCACCTGTGGTGTAAAAGACGTTAGCAGTCTCATCACCTAAGCTGTCAGTTTGGAATCGATTTTAGTCTCGAAACTAACGATTTAGGTATACTTCTCGAACACCTTCTTCTTAATAAGTCGCATGCCCTGTTGGCTGCCACTGCGACCCGAAAGACCTATTGTATCAATTGGGATAGGTTAATCTAAGAGACGGGCGACCTCCCTGATGAAGGTAAAAAAAGTCCTTGGTAACAGACTGCACAATATCTGCTGGTGTAAGAGTCGCTCTCTATTCAAGACACGTTTTCTCAACCAATGATAGCCGGGCAGTCACTGAAAATGTGTTCAGAGGATTCGACATCTTCCAGACAGAATCTGCATTCTGTTTCCGGCCAGAGGTTCATTTTGTTGAGGTTATATCTATAAGGACCTGGTGAGGAACCCCACTAGCTTTCTTATATTATCCTTACTGGGGCCTAACTCTGTAATTCGATTCTAAAGTTAAATCGTTCGAATTCGGAAAATAGGTACTCTATTATTTGAAAATCGAAAAGTGAAGTCCGAGTTTCATTTATCTAGATACCTTTGCTCGAAAATCGGAAATGTCGTACTTCACAACTCTATTTTCGTTGCTAAATAAAGGTTTTTTCAACAGGGACGCTACAAAAGTAGAGCGACAGGGACAGCAAACGACGCCGAATTTCTTGCCGCTCTTTTGACATTTCTCTTCAGTAAGGTTTGCCATTTCATGATGGAAAGATATACGAGCCAACAACGAGTCGAAATTATTAAAATTTACTACCGAAATTCGGAGTCAGTGGCCTGAACGTTAAGAGCGCTACGTCCAATTTACGGTCGTCATAATCGTCCTAGCAGATCAACAATTGAGCGTCTAGTGGAAAAATTTGAATCCACAGGCACAGTACAAAATGTTCCCGTGCCAGTGAGACAAAGAAGTGCCCGTAGTGTCGAGAATATTGCTGCCGCTGAGGCTTCAGTTGAAGAAAGCCCAAATGTGTCTCTCACACGTCGTTCTCAAGCGTTGGGCATCTCTGTGACGTCGTTGTGGCGAATTTTGCGAAAAGATCTTGGCCTACATCCTTACAAGATTAAATTGAAGCAAGAACTGAAGCCGCTTGACCACCAGAAGCGTCGTATGTTCGTGAATTGGGCTGAGCAACAACTTGAAAATGATTCGGATTTCCATCGAAAAATCATCTTCAGCGATGAGGCTCATTCCTGGCTGAATGGCTTCGTCAATAAACAAAATATGCGGTATTGGTCAGGCAGCAATCCACACGTAATCCATGAGTCATCATTGCATGCCGAAGAAATTACGGTTGGGTGTGGTTTATGGGCCGACGGCTTCATTGGGCCGTACTTCTTCCGTGATGATCAAGACCGGCACGTTACTGTGAATGAGAATCGCTACCGTTCAATGATAACCGAATATTTTTGGCCCCAATTGGATGATATGGACTTGGAGGACATGTGGTTCCAACAGGACGGCGCCACAAGCCACACAGCATATGTCACAATCAATTTATTGGAAACCAAGTTTGGAGAACGTGTTATCTCACGAAGTGGTCCAGTCGCTTGGCCGCCTCGGTCGTGCGATTTGACGCCGTTAGAGCAGTTGACTGTGCCCAATTGACTGTGCAGTAGGGTTCT
This sequence comes from Cheilosia impressa, assembly GCA_948293265.1. NCBI lineage: Eukaryota > Metazoa > Arthropoda > Insecta > Diptera > Syrphidae > Cheilosia > Cheilosia impressa. Next base: position 4,982,690 of record OX411882.1, read on the forward strand.
GGTCCACAGAGAACAGATATGGAACCAGCCCCAGCTAGTTTGTCTACCCGGATGACCCTACCCAGCCAAGTTTTACCTTGTTGTGCTTGGCTAGGGTTTGCAGAGCATCGTGACAGTACTTAACTTAACGCTAAAGCTTGTAAAGCTGCCTGATCGTCTCTGAGAAAATTGCGGTATTATGGCGCCTTTTACACTTTTTTAAGGTTCCGTACCCAAAGGGAAAAAACGGAACCTTATTAGTTTCGGCTTTGTCTGTGGTTCTGTCTGTCCGAACGCATTATGGACCAATTTTTTAAGAGATTAGGTCAGCGCAAATTTCGATCGCATGGGTTTCCGCTTGAAAAACCGTGGGACACATTACCATGAGTATTGAGACTTTGGTTTTGGGTCGAAAAACAACAGCTCCAACTCCAACTCCGGAATTCATTTTTGATCCGTCGGTGTGCCAGACTATACCTTTCGGGTCCAGTGTCGGAACACCATTGGTTTACCTAGGGCGATAGTTTCCCAAAACTGTACTCCCTAACCGTGGTGTCCGGAACGGAGCAGAATATTTCCAAGTTGGGGATTAGGTTAAGTGTTTTCAGGTGTCCCACGTGTTCAACTGATTTAAACTAACATTCTAGCCGGAGTTTAGTGGTAAACTCCGGCTCAAGAGCTGTTTTCGGGCAAGTGATTAACACCTCCAGTGCGATTTATACTGACAATTTATGCAAGTCCAGCAAACAAATATAAAATCATCATTTCCGCCGTTTTATTATTATTTCCGGTACCCCACCTATCAATTGCAAGCCACGCTGAAGCGGGATGCAGACAAATTTGTTTAAAAAAACGAGGTTTACAAGTGAAAAGTGAAAGATAGAGCAATAGGAATCTTACATCCTTAGAGAATAATTAAGAAAAAAAAACATTAAAGGTCTTACTCCCGCCCAAAATATCAAAAGCGTAACAAAAATTGAAACCCGCTCAATTCACTTATTGGATTGCGCTGATTCAGCAGAGCATTCAATTGGGTTTCACTTTTGGTTACGCTTTCATACTCCAACATGGCACTGAAAGTGATTTGTGGCTTTTGAGTATATTCAACATTGAGAAAGCACAAGTCTCGAACTAGAAAGGCCGAGAAGCGCATCAGACACATTCCGCGTTCAAGGACATGATTGATATCGACTTTACGTTCAGGAGCGGTGCCCCAATCTCAACAATTAAAGCAAGCAATTACCACAGCAATGTCGAGAAGTAACGAAAAATACTGTTCATGGACGGTGTGTAAGAGCCAATCCCAAAAAAACACGCAACTTGATCGACTCTTTTAAGAGTCTATAATTTTAACAAAGAAGACATCTCTAAAATTACCCACCAACATTATTGATTATAGGTCTTTCTTAAATTGGGCTTAGCTGGCTGACCATTGTAATACCAGATGAATCTTTTTCCTTTCAACCGCTCAACTAGTTTGACCTGTTAGATTGAAGCGCAATAGACTTCTACCTATACTATCAAGTGTGCAGACAAAAGAGTCTTATGCGCGTATATTGAAATCCCGACCTATCAGAGTTTATGCCCTGAAGTCTGTAGCCATTGTGCGGACACATTTCAGTTGTCCAGAGCAAGAGCTCTGTCATCCATTACGGCTTCATCTTTGAATCGCTACCCCAGGTTCGGTTCTGTCTGTCGCCTCGATCCCGGGGGCTGGGATTTGAAGAAAGGCTTGACTGGTGCATTATTGACAAGCAGTTGAAGTGTTTTTTTTTAATTTTTCAAAGACATTCACGGTTGGATCTTCTTCTCCATTCGCCATTTTCCTTACCAACAAAACCAGCCAGGTAAATTTGCGCATCATTTTCCAATTCGGCTGAACTTTCTCCATTATGTTCGCTTTTGGTTCTTCCGCGAGTGTTTCGGCAAATTACTGGCGATTCTTTCAATGACATTTGACCGAGAATACTTCAATCGTTTTACAAGGTTTGCATAGGGATTCTCAGATAACCTTGCAGGCGAACAAAATATTCTTCCAGGGGGAACTCGAAGCGAATGAAATGCGAGTTGTTCATGGTCCGTTGCGGGTTGAGTTGATGTTTTCCTTTGAGGTATCTGTAGATAAGCTTCTAAACTAACTTGAAGACGGTTTTCTATCCGAGGTAGCTGAACTCCTACTAACCTAAAGACGGTTCTCTCGATAGTAGTTCTTTGTCCTGTATTATTTTTAACAGCCTGTATTAAGTCTTGCCGTCGTTCACTTTAATAGAAACAACTTTCTCTTGTCTTTCAATCCCGAAAAGCCTTTAATAATGGTCTCGATATTGTGTCCGTAACTTTTAGCAAATAGCGCCTTCATTAGGTGGCTCCCTCCCTTCCTTAAGTCCTACTTCAAAATAGAGTTAAAGAAGCCCAAAGACGGTGCAGCTGTTTGCCAAATTCCGATGGCATGTTTAGATTAATTCAGAAGTGCTACTGCCAAATTGCACAACACATTTTTAAACAGTTTTGATAACCTGCCTTCGCCACATAAGAAATCTTCATGATGAATGCTTTCGCGTGCGGCTTTGAAAAGGTTGAGACCCTTGACTAGCAAGACGTTCATCTTTTCCAAGATTTATTTTAACATAAGAATTTGATATATCATCGAATCGAAATTCCTTCCGATAAGTGTCTTCAAAAACGGCTTGAGACGTTTAAATGGGTTCTAACGTACACTATATGCGATTTTGGACGAATTCCTTCAAGTCGCGAACTTGATTTCGACCTCACGGCGCAAACGGATAAATGATGCGTGTCAACCTCGTGCAGGTGGAGTGTCATCTGTTCACGGCCTAATACACTGCTTTACGTACAAGGTGGGCCAATAGAAGTCATCCGATGTTGTTTGGCTCTAATTTTTTTTCTCAACGAAAAACTTGGATTCTGTTTTTTGATTATGTTTATTTGAACCTTTAGAATTTTATTGGTCAAGTCGAGAAGATGATATCGCCCAAATGGGAGCCGTCATAATTGATTGCCATACGGGCCCTTTTTTTTTGCATTTTTCATCACTTCGGCGAGAACTTCGGGCGACAGATTTTCGCACTCATGTCGAATGTTGTCCTTGAGGGCTTCTAGGGTCTCGGGCTTGTTCATGTAAACACGGGACTTCAAAAAACCCCACAAAAAAAAGTCTGGAATGGTAAAATCGGACGATCTTGCGGGCCAGTGCAAATCGCCAAAACGAGAGATGAGGCGACCCGGGAACGCCGCCTTCAGAATATCGGTTGTGGCTCGCGCAGTGTGTGCCGTAGCTCCGTCCTGTTGGAACCACATGTCCTCCAGTCCTAATTCGTCCAATTGCGGCAGAAAAAACTCGGTTAACATGGCTCGTCCACTGTTGTCGTTTGACCAGCGGCGTTCTCGAAAAAAATGGCCCGATGACTCCTCCAGCGTGAACAGCGCACCATGCAGCAACTTTGAGCGGGTGTAATGGCTCCTCGTGCATTACTCGTGGATTTTCGGTGCCCCAGAAGCGATAGTTTTGCTTGTTCACGTGCACAATATTTAGAAGTATTTTACATGCCATATATAGATAGACAATGGCCAACAAGTTTGTTAAAGATACTCGATTAATCACCAAAAGTACAGCGGTGGGGTTATAATGGATCAAAGCATATAAAGGGTATAGGCTGAAAGTTGATTTTGATTTTGGTCGAAAAATCGTCCACTTCAAGGTAGGCAAGGACAGCGATACCTGTGATCGGGAATGACTTCGCTGAACGATGTACGAACAAATCAATATATCGGTAGTAGGTACAGATCAAAAGACGCACCATGTTGAAACGCAATAAATAAATAAAAACATATCAAATTGGCTCAAGAGGTCCGTAGGGACCCAAGGCCTAGCTTCGCACAATCATTCGTTTTGTGTGAGTTTTTCATTTTCCGGACGAATGGAAGGGATGTTCAATTTTGCAATTCAAATCCAAACGGCTAATTGAGAAGCTCTTTCATGACAGTTATACTCTCGGAAGTTTGTCAGACGTTCGCGAGAGGTGGCGCCTTAAGTTGGAATTTGGGTTTTTTCGGGAGTCTCCTCCAACACTGACCAACTGCGCCGACTGTTGAAACGCAATGCGTGCTGAAAAGTCAGCTGACTGTCAAATGACAGGCAATCAACGTCCAACCAAATTGATCAGGGGTTGTCCGAAACAGCAGAGTAGCTGGTCGCATAGTTTGAAGACTCAGCAATACCCGCTATAACAAAAACCGGTAAAAAATCTCCACCAATTAAGGGAGCAAATTTTGGCAGGAGGTGTGGAATCAGATTTATTTTTCAAAATGGCAACACTTTTCCAGCGAAAACAAGAATTTGACAGCTGATAGGTGGTTTGTGGTCCGTTGGTTTGCTTGGATTTTACCAATATCGGAGCTTCATCTTTGCCTGACTGTTGTGAGCCATGGCGGCACCCGATTCCATCATAGAGGCGACGCAATAGTCCCTAATGGGAACCTTTGGTATTGTGCCATGCCAACCATTGTTACGGCGAATATTCATTCATGAACTTGGCCATCCTTTGTTGCACGCATTTCTATCGGCAATTCATCTGATTCCGGTTCTCTGTTTCTTGACAGGTTACGGTGCAGTCGTAGTCCTTGCACCTCCATTCATAAACATTAGCAGCTCTCTCTCTCTCTCTCTCTTTGGTTGCGAAATAATACAATAATCCCGAATTACAACTCCTGAATAAACATCAACTCGCCGGCCGAACAAAACTTGTCAAAACTACTTATTCAGCAAAATTGGTTCCTCTGTCAAAATTCAATTCACTGCGAAACAGAAAAACATCATTTCCACTCCGTCACCTTTGGCATTCTTTCCAATTTGCTTGAGGATCAGTTGCACGCACATAAACACCGTCGGATCATCCACAAAAGCGGCGATCGCTTGTAATTGGTTTCGAATCATACCCTCGGATAATCCTCACCTAATACCGTTTCCATAATGGAATTTACGAAAATGTTTTCCCACTTTTTCGAATCTGTCACACACGGACACACACAGGTACTGTCTGTTTGCAAAAATAGGATGTCAATTATAGAAATGCTCTTAAGCTGTGTTTTTGTTATCTGAGTCGCAAACACTCGGCTCAGCTCTCACATATGTGGCGGCGGAGGTGGAGGGAATTTCCGTGTTCAACTCGTCGTGGTACCGGCCCAAACATTGGGAAGACCGCAGCAGGTACGTAAACGTTTTGTATATACATATATCTCATGTTTATTATTTTTATTGCCTCTACAAGAGTGACTCTCTCACCCGCCCAATTATCATTAAGGGGTCTCGCTCGAAAAGAAAAAAACAAAAATTACAGGAGTTGTAAGAAAAAATTGCCGGTGGCTTTTAATCCGTAACGGCGCGGGAAATGACGGTGCACAAGCACAGCGTGTACTTCAAACGATGAGAACTTTTGCAAATGGCACTGGCATGTCAAGGAGTGTTTTTTTTTTTTTTTTATATTCCAACTCCATTAAATCGTTCTCGGTAGCTTCTTCTTTTCTAACGAGTGCAAGAGATATAGGCAGAAAAAAAAGCGAAACGGCCGGGCCTAGAATGCGCCACATGCATGTGGTTCGGCACTCGTGGCGGCACAATTTTGGGGTCTTATAAAGTAAATTTTTTGTAAGTGGATATCGTGACATCCGCACATAAAAATCATGAAAAGCGAAAATTGATATTTGTTCAATAATAACAAAGAAACGAAAATGTGTACAGTGCGCTTAATAATGGACAAGAATGGGGGTTACTTAGGAAAGTGTTGCGGGCTTTAAAATGTTATTCGGTTCAAGTGTAAGCACTTGGTGGCATGCCTCGAGCCGGTACTCTGCTGGTGGTGCTTGCTGATTGGTTTTGGAAATTTTAAACGACCGACGAGGACGACTTGGTCGGTCGTCAAACGATGGCTTCAAATGGCAAATAGTTAGGTCGTTATGTAGGAAGCTATTTGATAGGCTTTGAGGCATATTTTGGGGAAGTCTCAAAGCATGGAACAGAGGTTTTTGAGCTAGATTCTTCCTTTTAACTAGGAAGTCTCAAAAGTTGTGGCTCTTTGGCTCTACCTATCTTAGCTTTGACATATTTGGAACCAAGGTCCTGAGCTCAGAAAGGGTACTATGGGACCTGTGGATATAAAGGATTGTTGCCAATGGCAAACAAGTAAGGGAGGGCATGATTAGAAAATTCGCCGACGGCGGAAAGCTGCTCAATATCTAAACCAACCGTCGAATTGGATAAGCTTGCGAATGGAAATTAGGGCTTATGGTTGTCGATTTGTCAAGAGGAAAAAGACTCCGACGATGCGGAGCAATAAGCGAAGATCGGATGGAGGATAGTTATAGTAGAGAATGGTCGAAGCTTCCTTTTCAATTTGGCAGCTCTTTCAGAAGTCCTTAAAGATTTAAACTTCTAGCAGTCATGTAGCTTATATGCGAAGGCAAGACCCTCGATTAAAATTTGGACCGATACTTTTGGGCATAAATCATGCGATCCCCCGATCTATGGTTTTCATTGCTGATCGCATCCCTCATTGGTTTTAGTTTGTAGGATTACAATTGGCCTGCTATGCCCTCGTTGCAAGGAATGAGCGGTAGTCCTATGCGACCTTTGAGTTAAAGTTTGTCAGTAAAAATCGTTAGTACATGATACAATTTTCTTCAGAACTGTGCTTCGTAAATCGACATCAGTTCAGTCAGTTCATCAAGCGCTAGAGTAGGTATTCGGGCAGGTGCACATCGACCGATCCCACCCACAGTTGCTGAACCATCGGCATAGGGATTGAAAGAGGCGAACTAATTCCCCAACTCCTCTCGGGGGGACAGTCAAAATAAATTCGAATTCCGCTGTGTTTTCGTGCAGAAAGGTGAAGCCATCGCTGCCTTAAGTCCGCATCGCCCAGTAGGCCGAATACAGCCTCTAATCTGTTTGTTTTTACAGGGTAAACTGAATAAAGTCCATAAAGTAAATCAAGAGCTCTGAAAGCAGAGCCTTCCAACCTATAACCAGACAGCAAACGAAAGTGGTTCAACTAATGACAACGGAGAAGTGCTGTAGGTTTCAGAGTTACAGAGGTCCTTATAGTTTTAACTCCATGGCAGCTAAATAGAACAAACTGGGAGCTGCATCGAATATTCCTGTTGACATCTTCGGTGAATAAGTTTCGTCTAAATCAGCTTTACGACTTCGAAAGTTCAATAATAATGAACGAAAGCCAGAAAAATTGTTATTCACACGTATTTTCCTATGCGAAATTCGCACGACTCGTGCTTTAGGTATCACTTTTGGTTTAAAGTGACAGTTATGTTCGAAAATTCGACAATACTTAAAAAGTTGCAGAAATCACTGCCACGCCAGGGAAACTTGTTTCAGATACAATATGTTGTATATAATGAGCTCCAAGAAGTGCACGGTAAAATATTTTTCGAAATGTCAAACTTAAGTCAACACTTATTGCGGACGTTAAAGTATCTAGCTTAGTAAGTCTGACAACTGGCTGACTTGATTTTTCTCCGTTTCGATGGGCCTAGATCAGTCACACCTTTTTAGTTGCCGTTTATTGAGGGTTAGCCGACGAATCTAGTCCAGAAAGACGTGAGTAAGAAATAAGTTGACAGTTCGCATATATGGCTGACGTGGGAAAAGTGGCGTTCCCTCTCAATCCATTTTTTGGACTCAGGTTACATTTAGTCCCGGCCAATATAGAACTAGGTGTTTGAATGTATGCCCACTTAATTCGCTTCGAACTGCGCACTATTTCTGTTTCGCTTAAATTCAATCAGGCCACTTGACAGTTTTGTTCGAAAATTCGATAATAATGGTTTAAAATTAATAGAACCACATTTTTCTGCGGTGAACTTGTGCTTTGAAGACCCATCCACAAATTCACACGACCAGTTCGCTATCATTTTTTGTTCCAACTGACAGTTGCGTTCGAAAAATTGATAGATAAATGCAAACATTCGGAAAATTACTTCTTCTGACAAGGAATATGTGTTTTGAAATGTCACAAGTATGTTTTCCACCAAAGATGTGTAGGGTTTGTTTCGCACTTTATTTTTTCGAAGTGTCAAAATTTGTTTGACACACTGAGACGAATAGGTTGCTCTAGATCTTTGTACAGAAGAGCTGTACCGAAAGGAAACTGAGAGTTCTGATTGAGAATTAACTGGTATAAGTGGAATTATTTTGCCTCGTAAACTTTATTAGAACATATACCCAGTTCTTAAGTACTTGGTATAGCAATGTAGCACTGTCATTTGGCAGCTCGGGCATGACAGTAGTGTGTTTGAAGTTTTTAATTTCAATATGTTTGAAACTTTGTAAGTTGGACTTCTGCTACCTTCCAACGTAAAGAAAGGGCCTTGCCGCAGTTAAAAGGAGAGCATTCGAAGTGTGACATCTATGCAAGGCTAAAATATAAAAATCGCGTCACTTACATGCAGTGATGCCAGATTTTTCGGACTGAATTGGCCACGAGGATTATTTAAAACAACCGAAAATGTCCTTTTTGCCCATGCCGACGTTAAAAAAGAACAAAATACGATTTTCTCTTGTTCTGACAGATAAAAAGCAATTTTAGCTTTTTTTTGAAAGGCAAAATGCCCACGAAATGGGTAATCTGGCATCACTGCTTACATGCTCAAAAAAATGGCGCCAACAGAGTGCGATTTTGCACGGTTGGAAAACTGGGTCACCTGAAATTAACAAAGTCTCTGTTGAACGAGTATTTGTTGTTGTTTAAGTCCACTATCTCTGTATTACTTAGTAAGTAGTTTCTAACCGAAGTTTGGTTGATTTTAAATACGTGATTTGTCTGCATGTACCTACTGCCTTATCGGGACTGTGAACCGCATCTGCTGGAGGCACAGCTGCTGTTCGTCCTCTGAAATCGCATCAGCAGGCGAACTGCCTCCGCAGTTGATACAGGCTATGAACTCTTCAAAATCCGGTCTTTAGAAAAGACGCCTTCCCTGTCGACTTAAACCGAGCTTTTCGTCAGAATTCTTACAAACCCACTTCAAAAGAGTCTCGTCCGCGGAGTTGCAAATGAACTTCATATACCTATACCTCGGCTTTCGGTCTTTAAAAACAAACATTTTCGAAAGCAGTTCCTCTCCTTAATCGTCTTGATTGACAAATTGCAGTTCCTTTCTTTGCAGAAACCCCTTGTTCACCCTTTATACTATTTTCGCTTCGAATAATTGATCATTCGGCACAAGTACCTCTCCTTCTGAAATGCCTAATCCACTCAAACCTGTTTGCCATGGAATAGCATTTTTTTTTGTGAACAAAATTTTGAATTGAGTTTTTTTTTTCAAATTACCAAGCTAATTTCCTCTGTCAATTCAAATCCCGTATACCCTATGAACGCATCCACCGCACAATGGAAAGGTGTCGGGGTATAAATGGAATTTGGGAAAACTCTCTAAATAGGCAATTACTCGGTGCGGCGGTACTCTAATGCCTCGCATAGGCATACTCCGTACTCGTATACGAATAACCATTTCCCAATAGCACGGCAGGACATTCATACGAAACAAATTGCATTCGAAAGGAAAGACAACAAAAATGCACACACGAATGGAGGATGGCAAAATGCGAAAGCCATTTGTCAAGATTCAATTGCTATTGCTGTCCGGTAAATAGCAGAGGGGAGTGCTGGCACTGCCAGCAATTCATTTTTGAGGATTGTTAGGAAGTTACATCCGGTAACAGGAAATAATGCACACAAACACACACAAGGTCGTCTGGCTGTCTCCCGGTGTACCGAAACCCTGACCTTAGGACGACGGAGACCGATTTCCAGTCATCGATGGCAACTACAATACCACAATGGGAATCACTATTTGGTTTGTGTTGAGCGTGTGTTTTTCTTTTTCTTTTTTGGTGTCCTACTACGGGGATGCGTGCACTACAGGTAAAGGTGTAAAAGGAGGCCCGAGATGTGTGTGCACAGCTTTTGTGAGCATTCGATTCGCAACGAAAGTTGTTAATGGAACGACTCAGTCTCAGACCCATGGCTGTTTTTTTTTGAAGTTAATAACCATCCAATGACAATTGAATAACATCGATTTATGGGCCGGAATCGGGAACAGAAGACAGAAGGAAGTACATTTCTAATTGTGGGTCGATGCGTGTTGTATGCCGTGTTGCGCACTTGAAGTGTCACCTGGTGGAACATGGCAGAGCATCTGTCTGTTTGGGAGTGCGTAATTTTACGCAGATTGACTTTTTCAAAGACAGAGAGAGAAAGAGAGGAGGGAGGCGAATAAAGGCGGGTCCTTGTCATGCATACCGACGGCAAATTGTTTGGATTACAATGGACGGCCGGTCCGATCGCATCGGACAGTGTTATCGTGATCGTGAGATCGCCATCCCATCTTACAGTATGTAGTAGCTGTGACATCGGTAAGACCAAAATTGAGATCTTGGATCGGCTGATTGTTACCGGGGAAAGAGCCAACGTCTGTTTGGCATGTGGCATTGCGCTTTACACATGCAAGCGGACATAATATTCGACTACGCGCCGACGGAAGGAAAAGAGTCGCTGGATCGACTCACAAGCACGCGTTTCTTATACGGTCCGTCAATGTGATCATTCTGCTCTATATGCAGCTGAATTTTAGACGTCCAACTGCCAAGATACGCTTGCGGGAAACCAGTACAGTCCAGCAACAAGAAAATGCTATGTGAAAGTTGGACGTCGCCTGCAAGAGCCTCTACCGGTAGCCGTTCTGTCCATAAGTCCCGTGTCGCCAGATTAAAGTCAAGAAAATAAATGGCAGCGTTGACAAAAAGCCAACAGAAATGACGGTAGTCCTATATAGGTTTCTCCAGACGACGCAGGGAATAATGACACGAACGCCGGCGGCTAATAAGTGGATAGAGAGATACAGCTGCAAGAATGAGATTTAAAAGTCTTGCCAAGGTAAAAGAAAGACGTATACAGGAAGCATTGTAGTTGGTGCTTGGAGTTTGGAAGGCCAACTTCCGCAGACTGTTAAACGGCGACGACGACAAAGATCTGGCTGTCGGAGAGTATGAGCCTTTCACTGATGATGAGGATGGACCAGAATGCAGTCAAAGACAAAGATAAAGTAAGGTTAGGCATATACAGGGTGGGCCAAAAGAAGTCATCCGATGTTGTTTGACTCTCATTTTTTTTCTAAATGAAAAACTTCGATTCTGTTTTTTGATTATATTTATTTGAACCTTTAGAATTTTATTGACGTATGGCTTCTTTTGGCCCACCCATCTGGGGCTCAGATCCACCAATGAACTCATACCAAAGACGATTATTTGCCAAACAATGTGAAACATAAAGATGCCATCAGCTGGAAGATTAACTTTATCAGTTGTCTGAGTGTTGCTCTATCGAAAATGAAACCGTCCATCGTTTTTTTGAGTAATGCACTCCTGCGTTAAATGAAATGCTGTGCCAGCTAAAAGTAAACTCACAGCGCCTCCAAAGAGTGGGTCTTTGGCTGCGGAATTCTCTCACAATTTTACCCAACTTTAATACAAAACAAATTCCGTCGTGCATTGTTATAGTTTGATGCGTTTCGACCCCTGGTTATTGAGATTACAATGACAGTAAAAATACATGAAACTCGACCCAATTTTTGTTGTGGTGTTCAACGAGAATCAAGTTTGAAGGACGTCCTTTAAAGCGTAGCCACATCATTTCTGCCGATTCCAGATGACTTTCTTTCTGATATTTTAATTGATTTGACATCATTTTTGCATTTTTAAAATTAAATTCGTAAAGCTACGATTACACGAGTCATTTTTTCGTGGCAAATTTTGACATGCTGGCGTCACAAAAATTCGGTGGTCACTCGTTTGTCTTTCGTAAGAGTGCGCTGTGACATCTCTAGACGCTTGACAGGCGATCATACGTAGTGACAAATTTACAACAAATGTTTGTGGCATGTCAAAATTTGACATTTTGACATTTGATATTTTATCGTAGCTCAAGAAAATTAAGAACTTTCGCCCATAAAGAACGCGATTGGAAAACGTAAGTTTTCAACTGTGTGGACCTAAAATTTTGCCTTAATACAGAAATGTCTCCAGAAATAAGATTCAGCATAGCGGTACAGGCGTACAAGTTAAATTTATAAACATTTTGTTCCCAGGTGTGTTCAAATTCAGCAAAGAAAGCTAAATTTTTATCCGAACTGTAGAAAAACAAATTAAAACTAAATTTAACCTAGCGAATAAATTATTGTAAAATGCATTTCTTAATATGGATTAATTTTGACAGATCAAGAGGAAAAAATCGGTATTCACTTTACATCATTTCATCGAAATGGTAACCCAAGCATTTTAGTCCCGCGATACTTAAAATCATTTTTACAGTCCAGGCTAAATTTTTCCAACTCACAAGTTTCCATAAAAAAATTATCCATTGTGACCCACAAAATACTTACTCCCGTATGAATAAACAAATGTGCACAAGTTAGTTAGCTAGTAGACATCGGATGGCATACAAAAATTTGACGTAACTTCTGAATAACGAGTTGATAACTCTTACGCAGCGTTTATTAATAAGGGGGTTAGTGTGAAGACTAAAAAATGATTATTAGTAAGGCCCATCTTAAATAAACGAAAATAGTTCCCAATTAATACTGACATCTGACAGATTTAACTTTTGTTTGAAGAACTAAATATTTTCCTGGGGAATATTTACTAAGGGCCTATTGCTCATACGACTGTTAACGATTTAAGTTCTAGTTAAATACTTATAGGCTACTCTTTTTAGGGCATAAACTGTCACATAAGAGTTTATGTGACACTTAATTCGTTATGAGTCGTATCAGCAGACGGCCCTAAAGAGGGCTAAACAAGTGATGTAGAAAAACATAAAACCACTATACGCAAAATTTTATCAGTCCATATTAGACAGTTTTGTTTGTGGGCCGCTTCTCTATCTGTTATATACTCGCGATATACCAAGAGAAGATGGCACTATCCTTGCTACCTTCGCCGACGACACCGCTATCCTCGCAGTAGGTATAATACAATCGAAGAAACGACTGCAAAGCTGCAAACCACACTGAATAAAGTAAATGAATGGACGAGGGACTGGCGGATCGCCCTCAACGATACTAAATCTGTTCACGTAAATTTCACACATAAGAAAACTAATGACTTGCCAATTTTCCTAAACTTGGCTCGAATACCCTTTGCAAACGAGGCCACATACCTGGGAATGACACTCGACGCAAAGCTGAAATGGAATTCGCACGTGAAAATGAAACATAAAGAACTCGATATCAAATATAGAGAAATGTACTGGTTACTCGGAAAACATTCCCAGCTCAGTACTGAGAACAAACTGCTTCTATACAAGGAAGTGCTAAAGCCGGTGTGGACCTATGGTATACAACTTTGGGGTTGTACCAAGAAAACAAATGCCAATATTTTACAAACTTTTGAAAATAAAGTACTAAGAGAAATTGTCCAAGCACCGTGGTATACTAGAAACGACGATATCCACAGGGATCTCCTACAATCGAAGCTGAAGCTAGAAGCTTCGCGAGAAGGCATAGAAACCGACTAATCGGGCATATCAACAATACGGTCCGACAAATTTTGGATGAGAGCAATTTATTGCGCCGACTACAAAGAACGAAACCTTTCGACTTGGCAAGATGAGGATTAACTGCGTCTTAATTGCGGAACATGCAGGATCTTTCAGTGGAAAATAACCTGTCAAAAGTGTTTTTATTTTGTTATAGAAAAATTGCTTGATAAGTTTATCTTAGTTGCAGTGTCTAACAATTTATCGAAGGGTGGTGTTTTTAGTCAGTAGAAATCGGACACTACTATGAGCACGCGCTTGTTATTCTCATGGTGTCTTTAAAAGATTTTCACCTACCCTCGGAAAAAAAAAAAATTCTCTGAACATTAAATGTCAAAAGTAAGCGAAGATCAGCTGTGTAGAGAAACGTATTAGAGCCGCTTAAATTCAGCTTTTTTTGGATCAGTGCCCTAAGTAAATACAAGCAACATCGCGAGGAAATAATTTTAAGAATCAGTCAGTGGAATTAAGACTGCTAAAACATAAATAAGTCAACAGGTCCTAGGCCAAGTTTCCCAAGACTATTCGTGATGTGTGAGTTTTTATTTTTTATTTTTGCGACGAATGGAAGGGACCTACCCATCCCGAGAAAACCCAAATTACAACTCAAGGGTTTTTTTTCCACTGCGCCACCTCTCGCGAACGTCTGACAAACATCCGAGAGTATAACTGTCACGAAGAAGCTTCTCAATTAGCCGTTTGGACTCGGCATAAAATTGTAGATCCCTTCCATTCGTCCCAAAAAAATTAAAAACTCACACAAAACGAATGGTTGCGAGAAGCTAGGCCTAGGGTCCCTACCGACCTGTAGCGCCAACTATTTATTTTTTTATGGAAGGGACCTACAATTTTATTCCGAATGGCTGAATTGCGAAGTTCTTTCTTGACAGTTGTACTCTCAGATATATGGCTGACGATAGCTGGTGCAGTCAAAAGCCAATTATTTTGTTCTGGCGAATGTTTTTATATTAACTCACATCAATTTTAAAGGCGAATCGAACTCAAGCACTTTTGTTACATCTGTCAAAATGTAGTTTCCCGAGATGGGTATGGTGAGATGTTTTTAATTTACTCACTCCGACGGCAGTTGTATTAATTCTTATATTCATCACGTGGACAAATTTTCAACTGACTAAGTGTCAGTTTAAACCCTCAATGTGACTTCCTGTCAAATGTCTGTCAAAAAATTGCAAATCCAAATCGCCCGGAAACATTCGGGGAATCTATCGTTTTGACCAATTTTGTTAATTAAAGAGTTTCCCAAGTAGAAAGTGAAACTTTGTCAATATGCCGCGCATTTATTACCCAAACTAAGAAGAAAGTTGTCAAAAATTTAGCTTAATATGTGACAACTCTCTTTTTTTTTTTATTTAACTCTGGAGGAATTTTGAATAGCAGTCACCTTTTAGAGTCGTTCAAAAGAGTAGTAGGTAAAACCAAACTGACAGCTGTCATGCATTGACATTAGTTTTACCGGCGGCTTTTCGCATGGCGGAAACACATCGTGCCTCGAATTCACAGCCATTTCCATTAAACAGTAAAAAAGCCTGATGAGAAAATGCAATTTGTTCCGTCGTCAAACTTCTGTCAGAACTTACTCGTATTTATAGTCGTAATCCGTTTGCATGTGATGATACTCCTGCGGGTACACAGCGTTGCTGTAACTATTGTAAGCATTGTACTCATCGTAATATCCACAGTTCGGGTTGTAGTGCGCCATTCTGCTGGCTTCAAAAATAGAAACCCGAAACTTGTCAAAAGATTTGCTCGTTTCCGGTTCACACTCGAATTGCACATTAATACCAAATACGCGGATAAAATTGTTTGTCGCTCTCGATTATATTATGGTAGACGTGCTCTGTTACCCGAAAAGTTTACAGTTTTTCCAATTCCAGTTGAAAAACGCGATCGACGCCAGTGATATCGGACCACTATCGTCAGTTCCACCAAACTGATCCTAACATCGTGAATATTAAAGTCATAAGGCATTAAAATCGATTGATACCTGTGATAGGAAGGACGTCGTCGATAATAAATATAATACCTTATAGTCAATCTTGTTATCAGCGAAATACATGCACAGCCGGCCAGCACACAGTGTGCGCGACAAGTTATCAGACACACCAGCGCAGAATTGCCTTATCTCAAACCTTACAGAGTTACACTTATATAAATAAATATGTGCCTATGCATGTGTATTGTGTATGGTTTTATTTTTTTTTTATGAATAAAAATTCAACCCACCGAAGGGGTTGGGGATGGGGGAAGCCAGCCAATTGTTGTTATTTAATTTTTATAATGACAAAAACGAAGCTCTACTTATTTTTTGATTATTTTTGTTAACTGTCAACTGTCAATATTTGCTTAGCAAGCGATATGCCCCGTTCGGTATTCGCCGTACCTCGTCGAGGCATACCTACTCGTATCTACGTCGCTAACGTGTGTGCAATGTGCATTTGTGCAGCGAAAATTTATATTTTATCAATTCGATCGTTATATCGACGACGAAGGCGATGACATTATTTATTTATTTTCGTTGGTTGTTGTTTAAATATAAGAGAGATATGGTGATGGTTTGTTTGGTTTAGGTTTTCCTGTGGAACTGACTGAATTTCGTGGAGTGGGGTGGCCCGGTGAGCGGGGTCCCCTTAATGTGGTGTAATGTGGCTAGTTGTCGCGGAGACAAGTGTACAAGTGGGGAGCGCTGCTGAACTGATTTGATTTATGTGTGTTGCAAAAAAGAAAACTCAGTTTTTTCTTTCTAAAAAATAGCGACAACAATTTTATTTGTTTGATAGATAGTAAGCCATAGTGCAATTGCATTTCTATTTGTACTGGCGTCTGAAAAAGAAAAATGGAGGAAATGCCAGCAGTATATTGACATTTGATTAAATTGCCTGTTTTTAATTAATTTAATTTTGCACTTCGATAAGTAGTGTGCGGACATGACGCGCGAAATATTGTGGTTACAATGTTTTCTTTTAGTGCGGTCTTAGAAGACGTGGCCAATAACGTGAAGTAGGCTGGTTCGATTTGTTCGTTACTGCTTATATGTAATGTTGGGGGAGGTGCCTTTGTGGGACACGCTTTTTATACTCATTCTGAGAGAGTCCCGATGAACGTGTTTTGTTTGCATTCCCCAAACAGACCAACAGACCAATTGAATTCGCAACAAGAATTCTTAAAAATTAACCTTTCGCTTCTAAGATTTCGCCCCAATGTTGCCTTTTATTCGCCGACAAAAGCATTTCAATCTGTTTGAAGGAAATGTAAGTCTTAGGTTTATGAAACTCAGTTTTTACACAAGTCCTGAGAGGGTGTTAAAAAGCTTTCCAGAAACTCCCAAAATTCTATTAAATTTTTTTGGCAAAGTACAAGTAAGAACAATTATTGTCTTTTATAGTACTTTAAGGCTCAGCAGATCTACACTTAAAAATTATATTAATTCGCATAATGATCACAGAAAAACAAAAATAAACTTAATATTGGGTGAAAATTAAATTTAATTAAATCTATTTTTATATACAAAAATTGAGCCTTAAAATTGTGATCGTTTGTCGCCGAATCACGCCTTAACGCATCTACCGATTTTAACCAAACTTTCACACGTCTTTGGTTTTGGTCTATACATCATTTTTGTTTGGTTGAAATCGAAAAACGTTTGCGTGTGTTGTGCCAGCATGAAAAATCATATGAATTTCAGTACATTTTATATAAAAATCAATTGCTGAGGGTTTGTCGGGTAAAAACTCAAGAACGGCTCAACGGATTTGAATATTTTTTTTTATTTTGTTTAACTTAAATCAGGGATGGTTTAGTAGAAATGAAAATTCGAAGAATTCTCAACAGGTGACGCTGTACTAAGCACATATAATTTTTTCATCTATCGCCTTCTATAGGTATATATCGCATTGTGTTTGAACTGATGTTCTCTTAGTGCTAAAGTCCTAGCTAACTTTTGACATAGAGTATGCCGTGGATAAGTGTCACAGAAAACAGCTGTTCTTTTAAACAACTTCATTCAAAAATTCTCTCTAATTTCAACTATTTTTGATTCTAGTTACTTCTCGTCCATGCAATAATTAAGAAAGCTCATCCTTGCATACTTTTCCGCAACACAACAACAAATACACAATGTTCTGTCATAATTTAGCTTGGGAAAATTTGCCGACCCATTAAACGGACACGCTAAATTTTGACACATACATGAAGTACATTCTGAAACAAAAGTTTGATTATTTAGCTCGAGCTGCGTACCACTCAGCTAAATGGGTTCGCTTATCTTTAGCTCAGCTTAATTTTGGAGCGAATTTTGTATGGGAGCGAAAATTTAGCTCGAGCAGCGTACTAAGCTTAAGCCTAGTATCCTGCTCGCCCTAAATTTTATCTCCCATAGAAAAATGTCTACGAAAAAAAATTTATCGAGGTAGTATCCTATTCGCACGCTAAATTCTTAACTTCATGTAGATGGGAAGATGAAAAGTCTCCACTTATTTAAGAAGAAGTTTGGGTTGCGTTTACTATGGACATTTTTTTTTAAGGAAACCGCAGAGAACATGAATTTGATCGAGAAAGAAACGAAAACGCAAAGGCAAAAAAATGTAAGATTCGTTTTTTTTAAGCTTTAAATAATCTTACGTCTTTGCCTTTTGCAAATAGGAATTTATGGGACACAAAGAAAAGTGTCTTTTTCTGCTTGCTATTACAGAAATTATTTGAGCTGATGCAGCATTGATAATATCTTTTTCTATTTTTCTTATATACATTGTTTTGGGAACGATTCAAATACTGCAATGTCTTTGAAGTTTGAAATTCGAAAATTGTTAAAATTACGCTTACTGATTACTGTCATGAACAAATGGTTTTTGTTCCATCTTGGTGATGTTTAATAATAATTTAGCGAGCATTTATCTCTGGTGTGTAGAAGCGAAGTGGAGACTAGGGACGATAAAATTTAGCGCGGGCAGGATACTAGGCTTAAGTATGAAAATCCAATCACTTCTAAATCGTTTGCTTTCTTTTTCAATATTTTTCAATCATCTGCGAGGAGTTGTATTCCTTTCCAAATTTTTATTTTTCATTTCCAATCATTTTTAATTTTTTCAACGATTTCCAACCATGCGCATTATTTGTCCAATCATTTGCACGCTGTAATCATTTACAGTCTTAAAATAATTTGCATTCTCTCCCAACTACTTTCAGTTATATAGGAAATCATTTGACAGAATGCTTCAATCATTTTGGATCAGCTGCAATCATTTGTATGTGTTTGCAATTATTTGCACTTTTTTGCAATCAGTATTATTATAAATCTTTCTTTGGCAAAGGTAGATGTTAGGTTAGGTTAGGTTAGGTTAGGTAAACGGGTGGGCAGAGCAGGGAGAACCCTGCGCTACCCCACTTAGGTCCTCGTGGACCCTTTGTGATGCCCTTGGTGGGGGTCAACCGTTGGTGTTGTATCGGCGTTCTTCATCCCCTCTCCTAGTGGTTAATAGATACTGTCTAGCCATCCCGATGTCCTCAAAAAAAACAGACAGTGAGATATCCGAGAGTTCTTGTAGGTTATGGAAAAAATAGCTTCCAGGTGTTCTGTTCCTCAAGTGACATAGACTCGGGCAGTGACAGAGGAAGTGTGGTGTGTCCTCGTGGACCTTCTCGTCTCCGCAGCCTCTACATATATCGTCATCTTTGAGATTTAGTTTCATTGCGTGGTTTCTTAGGAAGTTATGACCAGTTAGAGCCCCTACTAACTTAGATAGCGATGACCTGTCAAACTGTAATAGTCTGTTGGTCCGGCTTCTATTATATTCTGGCCAAAGCTTCCGTGATATTTCACAGGTAGTGAGTTCTTTCCACCTGTTGTTGGTTTTCATTCGAATTTTGTTCTCCACTCGCTCTCTGAGATTGCAAAGTGGTGGCTTGATTGACTGAAGTGCTCTGTCGAGATCCATTACGGACCCCTTTCTCGCCAGTTCATCCGCCATCTCATTGCCGGTTTTGTCTCTGTGCCAAAGGACCCAGCAGAGATTTGTGGTATGCTGCGAGCAAAGAACCTTGAGCTCTTATTTTATTAGCAGAAACTGCTTTTATAGCCGCCTGAGGCCTGACTGTCAATGAAGATGGTAATATCGGTACGGGGTATTGCCAACATTGACGCCTTACGGGCCGCTTCAGCGATAGCCAAAACCTCCGACTGGAAGACATTACTGCTATCAGGTAGTCTGATGGAGCAATGTATATTTAATTCCTCAGAGAATATGCCGGCACCGGTTCCACAGTCCATCTTTGAAACATCTGTGTAGATGGATATTTGATTTACTTTTTGTGGGTTCATTTGTATTCCATTTTTCCCTACTCGGGAAGGAGCAGGGTAATGGTCTGTCAAAGTCCAGATGGGAAGGAAGATGTTAGTTCATATATACTCTTTGGCATTCTTTTCCAATCATTTTCATTTTTTTTCCAATCATTATCATCAATTTCCAATTATTTTGAATCGTCTGCAATCATTTGCATTCATCTAGAATCATTTATATTCTTCGAAGATATAACCCCTTTAAAAAGGGCTTGAACTTATTTCAAACAATTTTTTTGTCCAATCATTTTGGATGATCTGCCGGTGTAGTTTGTCTGTCTGTCTGTCTTTTAAGGTCTTCACATATGAATTGAGTGAGTTAAACCAGTCGCTTGAGCTTTTCATTGAGTTTTAGCAAACCAGCAAAAGTGTTCGAATGTTTTTGGCAACATTTTCTATAAGAGAATCTGTGTTTAATATCAAAAGTGACTTTCCGTCTGCTTGCTTTAAGTTGTAAGTAAATTTAAATTTAGACTTACCAAGGCGATATAAGGCTACTGTCAACTAGATATTTTAGATCGAAGAGCCTCATACTGATTTGGTGAGCAAAGCAAATATGGCGACTAACTCAAAATTGAAAGCACCTATTCAAGTCGAAGGTCTACTACGGAACAAGTGGGATTTGCTCGAAAGTTTCAACTTGGTCAGCAAGGCCTCCATTCATGGTTTTAGCGACTTACTCCGCATTCCAAGTTTGGGGCAACAGTCTTAGCCCTCATAAATATATCCAGTCTGAAGTTCATAAAAGTTCGTCCCTTGGATTTACTTTGCTTACAAATTTAAAGCCTTACGAGCTTGCAGTCGCATTAAAATAGATCCTCAGAATATTGTCTCCTGTCGAAATCTTTTTTTTTTAAAAGGGTGTTCAAAAATCCCAAAAGAAATAAATTTTTTTTTTGTTCCTTGAAGTTAAAACTCTGCCGCTCAAGTCAGAGCCAAACACTATAACCAGACCACCATGACCAAAAATAAACAAATTGGACCAAACGTCTTCAAAAAAAAGACTTTCTGTTCTTAGTAAATATCATCAATCGCCACCATCTTTGCTTCTATTGCAAATGGCGGACACATCCACCGTGCACCGCTATACCATTCAGTCAGATTTAAGGTGACTTACTTTTCTTGTACAGAACAGACCACTGAACAGATATCAAGGTTCAAGGTCGAGCACGTCGATCATGCTTTAACTGCAAGCATCCTCAGAGCGATTAGATTTATTTTTGAAACAAATGTGACACTAGCTGTCAGATGACTGAACAAATGCACCATTTCAACAGTATTTGTCATATTTCTTTAGTCTGCTATACACTCTTTTAGTCTGTTATGCACTCTTTTACACTCTCAACTACTGCAAGCGTTGACATTCCTGAGCAGCAAACATAATGGTCAGCTGTCAAAATATGCTGTGCTCCGATTTTTACTCAGACTGCTCACGAAATTTATTCTGAGTTGATAGATGATAGAGCTATAAACGAAGAAAGAAAATCAAATTCAGACCTCTGATGTTACTGAGCTAGAAAAAGGAGGAGTAATTTTTTTTTGACAGTTCAGTTTCTGCTCTAAACTATAGAAATGACAAACGCTTAATTTCGTTGATGGTTTTTTTTCTACTGGTCCCGTCGGTAACTGCTATATCCACTGGCAATACAATAAAATTGAGAAGCATCGACACGATCTCTTTAGGATTCTTTTTTCAAACGATTCCAACTTCATTTCTCATTTTGTTCCGTTTCCTCTATTCTGTTGGTAGCTTGAGAGTTTTTACACATGGTTCCCCAAGATGAAGGCAATTATTCTTGGAAGTCAAGTCTTTTCTGTCAAATAATTCAACAGACACGATGAACTCTTAAAATCTTAAAGGATATATCCGGGAAAAAAATCAAGGACAGCCATAACGATGACATCGTTCTATAATTAACTAAATTTCCATTCAAGACAACCTCTTCACGTCACCGACATGAGTGTTCTACCCATCATCAACTGGCACTTGTACAAATGTCAATGTCACTTGCGCTTTCAATCCTTATGACAGCTCTTGCGATAGACGTGTTAATAAAACTTTTGAGGACCTGCACCTACCATTTTATGGCAGCTACTCATAGTCGAATTTGAACATTTTTACTGCATCCTCTTCTGAAATGAAGAGGTATTGATTCTTTTCAACTCGAGTGTGTTTGGCGAGAAGTGATTTTATTTCCAGTACTCTAGTACTTCAGCAGCGTGCGGATCACGATGACACCGACTTCTATTTTCAGTTTATCTTTATCTACAGTTATAAGCTAATCCGCGTTCAAGTTCAGTAAATATGTATGGCGGCTTATAACTCGGGTTTTACGTGCGATTTTATTCTAATCTAGAGGAAATCGATAGTGGGTCACGTTTTTGTAGTTCATCACTCACCCGTTCAGTAAATAAAGTAATAAATCATTTGGTTCTGTTTTTTTTTTCTACCCCAGAGTAGCGTTAACAATGGCGACGACTCATCGATCAGTGGAACTCAATCGGTACTAGTTTAACGGTATAGATTGTTGGACTTGAGTGCACAAGGCTTAAGCAGTCACTGATCAGTATCGTGGATTTGTGACTGTCAGAGGTGGCTTACATATGACTTCGTAGTGCTTCTTTTGAGAAAATGGTGCTTGTTGGACTGAGAGTAAGACTGTCAGGGGAATTGATGGGACTTGAGGAGGAGTTGGGGTGATGTTTTTAAACATCTTGCTGAGTTGAGTTCACTCGTTAACAGAGGAGAATTATGGCAGACAAGAACTTGTTCGAATGTACGATATCAAGATTTTTGTAATAGACTTTGAGTCTGTAGTCAGAAAGCACAGCCTTCCAGACACGCCTACAAAAATGAAATGAGGAAAATCGGCTTGTTGCGGGGCAAACCCTTAATATACTCAGCTCATTGTTAGAGAACTTTCAGCCAAATTTATGACGTTTCGGTCGACGCCAACAGCTTGGATTTCCGAGCAGTTCAACTGAGGCTTGAAGAAGAAAAACGTCGCTGGGCTACTATCGCAGGAGATTGCCAGAAATTAAGCGACCGCGTCTTTCTTAACCTCTCAGCAAAAGTGCCGCCATCGAAGTGCTGGCTTCTTTTACATAACCTGTCTAGAAGATGCGGTGATGAAGAGCTGCATGAGGAAGACTCCCTGTCACTGCCTATAGTACGAGTACTCTGCAACATTACCAATAGAATCTGTGGAGGATACTTTCTCAAGGGCGTAGAAGAACTTAAGGTCCGCTTGAGTTTGTAAATGCCTCGGCCTTGCCAGTCCGTACAGTTTTTTCATAGGTTTCCATAATTTAGAAGTCATGAACCTCAGGAGCATCACAATATTTACATTCAACTAAATGTGTCGGGCGCCCAAGAAAAACGACCAAAAAACTCCCCGAATAATAATGTTAAAGCGCGTAAAAAACTCCTGGAAATCGTTGCCAAAATGACGCAAAAACTCAGCCCAAGAAATGGCTGAAAAACGCTACGAAAACAACCCAAAAACGGCCGACGTTTTTGCCAACAAACGCATTTAAACAAAAAGGCTTATAGAGAATATAAGAACGAAAAAGAAAGAACAAGAAACGGATCAGTTGAGACATTCTTCTGGAAAGGTGCTACTTCATATTGCACAAAAGATATACCGAAAGTTGTAGAGAACGGGACAGGGTAGCAATAATCATGTTCAGAAACCTTTAAAGTTGAAGGGGAAAGCCTTGTAATTGAATCACAGTCGTCGTCGGTGCTAAGAATATGAAAAGGGTACTCCTGAAGACTCTATACGGCCGATGAAGACTCGAGTCCCGCTGTTAGATAGAAGGTGCTGTTCATTACAAACGCGGATAGACACGACTTCCGACCAACTGACTAACTTCAAGTATTGATATGTTTATATCCCAGTTGAGGAGCAAGAAAACTGCTCGGCCTGACGGTTTACCCGCCGAGCTATTTAGACCAGGCGGGGATTGCTTTGTAGAGAGCATGCTCTTTTACACATGTATATAGTTTTGGTATCCCTGTAAAGCTGGACCTCATCAAGACCTTTGATGTCAAAAAGGGATTTAGACGCCCTGTCATGCGACTTGAAAAGATTGTGCAAAACTGACAGTTCAATAGACATTCGGGACGAGTGCCTCCATCGTAAGCTATAACTTTGAGGCAGTAAGGGACTTTGCCTTCATCGGATCCTTCATAGATTGTAGAAGGCAACATCTTAGAAGAAGACAAACGATGAATATCTAACTCTTTGCTTTGTCTTGGGCCTGAGAAGTCATAGAGCCCTATCCTAAAAAAGTTAGAAGATTCTGTACAAGACGACTTTGATCTTTCCAATCCTGCTTTATGGCGCTGAAGCTTATCCTCGGGAGAGAGTAAGATTAGGTTATCGAGCGGTGTGTGATGAAAGAAAACTTAACGCGTTGACTTAGAGACATGAAAGGTCCGTTGTGAATCCTCTGTTAAGTTTTAGACTGAAAAAGATAGATCAAGCCAATGCCCAAGAAGCTACACCGGCTTGGGAACCAGTTGGCGCTCCTAAGGAAGGGTATAAGATCCGATATCTCAATACCTGCGGTGCTTACAAAGAACCTGAATTCTAGTGTACGAGTTCGTAGGTGCGGTCTCGCAGAACGGGCCATCGGGCTCTAACCTGGGTTCCGATTCTGTAAGGCGAAACGTTCAAACGTTTTCGTGTTTCGCCTTATAGAATGCCGACCCTGGAGTCATTCTCCGTACATTTGAAGTCCCGTGTGATGTTAGGAGGAGAAAAAACAACAAGGAACTCTTTTCACAACCTAGACAACAAGTCAGGGGTGGGATTCTGTAAAAAACGAAACGAAAACCAAAGAAATCACGCGAAAGTGAAAATTTGCTTCATGAAACTGCTTCCATTTCTTCTTCTCGATCGGAAGGGTTTAAGAGACGGTGTGACAAAAATGTTAAAGTTTGAGAAGCTGTGAATATCAAATATGTTCTTTTGACAGCTATCAATATAAATACGAAGTTCATCAATCGTCGCTGGCTTGTTGGCATAGACCATAGACTTGACGTAGCCCCACAGGAAATAGTCTAACGGCGTCAAATCGCACGACCGAGGGGGCCAAGCGACTGGACCATTTCGTGAGATAACACGTTCTCCAAACTTGGTTTCCAATAAATTGATTGTGACATTCGCTGTGTGGCTTGTGGCGCCGTCCTGTTGGAACCACATGTCCTCCAAGTCCATATCATCCAATTGGGGCCAAAAATATTCGGTCATCATTGAACGGTAGCGATTCCCATTCACAGTAACGTGCCGGTCTTGATCATCACGGAAGAAGTACGGCCCAATGACGCCGCCGGCCCGTAAACCACACCAAACCGTAATTTCTTCGGGATGCAATGATGACTCATGGAGTACGTGTGGATTGCTGCCTGACCAATACCGCATATTTTGTTTATTGACGAAGCCATTCAGCCAGAAATGAGCCTCATCGCTGAAGATGATTTTCCGATGGAAATCCGAATCATTTTCAAGTTGTTGCTCAGCCCAATTCACGAACATACGACGCTTCTGGTGGTCAAGCGGCTTCAGTTCTTGCGTCAATTTAATCATGTGAGGATGTAGGCCAAGATCTTTTCGCAAAATTCGCCACAACGACGTCACAGAGATGCCCAACGCTTGAGAACGACGTGTGAGAGACACATTTGGGCTTTCTCCAACTGAAGCCTCAGCGGCAGCAATATTCTCGACACTACGGGCACTTCTTTGTCTCACTGGCACGGCAACATTTTGTACTGTGCCTGTGGATTCAAATTTTTCCACTAGACGCTCAATTGTTGATCTGCTAGGACGATTATGACGACCATAAATTGGACGTAGCGCTCTTAACGTTGAGGCCACTGACTCCGAATTTCGGTAGTAAATATTAATAATTTCGACTCGTTGTTGGCTCGTATATCTTTCCATCATGAAATGGCAAACCTTACTGAAGAGAAATGTCAAAAGAGCGGCCAGAAATGCGGCGTCGTTTGCTGTCCCTGTCGCTCTACTTTTGTAGCGTCCCTGTTGAAAAACCCTTTATAAACTGTTTATTTAATTAACAAAATGGAAAAGTATCCCTTCCTAGCAAAAAAATACACAAGACAATGCCCTGCTCAGGGAAGAGATAAAGCCGCAGATATATGGGAACAGTTGTGTAAAATATAAAACAAAAATAGCCCGCCCATAAAAAAAAAATTACTGGACGGAAAAATGTTTTATATATTGTTTGTTCTACGCTTGTTAATGTCCAGATTACATTGTCCGTGTTTAATAGCTCGGTTATTTCTAAGCTAACGTGCTTCTAAGGAACTTGTTTAACTTTATTTTGAACCATTTTTATATTTAGATCTGCAAGGTGGGTCAAAAAAGATCACCCTATTGGAAGATGCTCTTATTTTTGCAAATAGCCGTCAATGTCAAATCTGTTTTGACATTTGTGGACTAGACAGATGTGGAATACAAGTGAACAAGCCATGAAGCTATACACTCCCCAAGAACGCGGAATAATCCTGTCTATTTTTTTGCGTAACAATTCGTCTGTAGTAATGAGCGATGAGGCTCAAATGAGCTCATGAGGTGGAAATCCACCTCAGCGGGTACGTGACCAAGCAAAACTATCGCTTCCGGGGCACCGAAAATCAACGAGTAATGCATGAGGAGCCATTACACCCGCTCAAAGTTACTGCATGGTGCGCTGTTCACGCTGGAGGAGTCATGGGGCCATTTTTTTCCGAGAACGCCGCTGGTCAAACGACAATGGTGGACGGTGCGTGCTATAGGTCCATGTTAACCGAGGTTTTTCTGCCGCAATTGGACGAATTAGGACTGGAGGACATGTGGTTTCAACAGGACGGAGCTATGGCACACACTGCGCGAGCCACAACTGATATTCTGAAGGCGGCGTTCCCGGGTCGCCTCATCTCTCGTCTTGGCGGTTTGCACTGGCCCGCAAGATCGCCCGATTAAACCGTTCCAGACTTTTTTTTGTGGGGTTTTTTAAAGTCCCGTGTTTACGTGAACAAACCCGAGACCCTAGAGGACATCTCACCCTTCAAGGACATCATTCGACACGAGTGCGAGAATCTGTCGCCCGAAGTTCTCGCCAAAGTGAATGAATGAAAAATGCCATAAAACGAGCCCGTATGGCAATCAATTGTGACGGCGCCCATTTGGCCGATATCATCTTCTCGACGTGACCAATAAAATTCTAAAGTTTCAAATTAACAGAATCCAAGTTTTTCATTTAGAAAATGAGAGCCAAACAGCATCGGATGACTTCTTTTGGCCCACCTTGTACATGTATTGACTATTTTCCTTTGTAATATATATTGAAAGGCCGTGATATTTTTTTAAATTCGTTTGGCTGGTGCCCTTGGGTCCAGACTGGTTTCAGAATTTGGTTTAACTTAACTATCTTCCAATAAGCCAATACATTTTTCCGTATCGCTTGATTCACAAAAAGCGAAGTTCTCAATTTGTTTCCACCAGCTGTTTTCTTCTTTAGTACAAAAGAAGTGTAAAAGTTGAATATTAAAGCATTTCTTAGGTAGGTAACCTAAGATCTTCTTCAACTCCCACAAACACCAAAAATTCTTTTCAGCTCAGGCACCCTGCATACATTTCTCCACGAAAAATCTCCACAAAAATATTTCACTTTCGATTTCACAGCACTTTTTGGAGAGGAGTGAAAGTTTCGTTTCACTCGAACAGCGTACCACCCTTTATGAAGAAGAGGAACATGAGTAGAGTTTTTTTTTTTGTTTTTTTTTTTTTTGTTTTTATTGTTTATTTCTTTAATCAGCACAGGTTTGCTTACTTATTTATTTGAATGTACATACACAAATATTGTTTATGAGTGTTTAAATATAAAATAATACCAGAAACAAATAATGGATTTCTTTAATTCATTTACCTTTCTTTATTATTATTAATAATTTTGTTTATATACTATTTTTTGTTTTTTTCTTTGTATTTTGAGAAAGCAATGCGCATCCATTGTGTAATACGTTTTTTTCTTGAGTTGAGTTTGTTTTCCTTTTCCCTTTCATAATAATGTCTTACTTCTTTTGGGGTTTGTCTTGTTAAACTTCTAAATATAAATTGCAAAATATAATGAAATTACTTATATTAGTTTATATGTCATCATCATCATTATCATTATCATTATCATTTTGTTGTTGTTGTTGTTGTGTCTTCCCATCAGATTATATACACGTATATAAATCCAATTTGCTTTTGTTTTTAATTTTTGTAAAGAAATATATATATGAAAACGAATAGTGATTTGTTTTGTTTTATTTATATGCATTTTGCATAAATATACAAAAGAAAAATGCATAGATCGAGCAGATAAATATACTTTATATATATGTATATATATAATCATTATATATATCAAAAAGAACATATGATTACAGTACACTTTTTTTTTTGGTTTGTTTTTAATTTTTTTTTCTTGTTTTTTCATTTTCTCTTTATAAAATATATTGTGCTAAACTATATGATAAACGCTCTTATACTCTTAACGTTTTTTTTTTTTTTTTGTTTTTTTTATTATTTATTTAAGCTTATTTTCATAAAAGAGGACGAATTGATTTTTCAATGATTTATTTATTATACTTTCCATATATAATCATTGTTGTTTTTTTTTTTTCTTTTGTTTTGTTATTTATTTGTTTTAATTAAATTGTTTTTGTTATGATTTTGAATATTTATTTAGATTTTCGAAAAAGAAGTAGAATTAAATTCAAATGTTCTCCACTAAAAACGAAATGAAATGGAAACTGGCAAACGAAGGGTAAATTTTGTGGTTTTGTTTAATTTTTTTCCTATCAGGGAGAGTAAGGAGTATTAGCGGCGGCGGGGATATTGTTAACGAGCAATATTTTTGTATTCATAGGGGGTAGCCACACTACAGTTAATGTCATTGTTACCTTTTTTTTTTATTTTTAAGTGCAACTAATATGATTCCATTTTGTTTCGTGATTTTAGCAGCTCAGGAAAGGTAATATCTATATATATTTATTTATACATAAAATATATATAAATATATGAGAGATTCTAAAGGTTTTGTTTGATTTTTTTTTTGGTTTTTTATTTGTTTGTTGAAAAAACTTGGAGGGCAGCATTGTAAATATGTTTTTAGTGTTGTTTTTTTTTTTTTTTGTTATTAATTTGTGTTTTTTCTATGTTTAATTTTGGTATATAAAAATAATGTGAATAAGACAATTATTACTTGTTGTTTTTATTATTATTTTGTTTGTTAAATGATTTTGTTTATGTTATATTTGTTTGTTTTAAAAAGCATTCAATAAATATTCTGTATTGTATATAAGTATTTTTTGTTGTTTGTTTGCTTAATTTTTATTATTATTATTGTTTATAAGTTTTATTGTGAATTTTTTCTTTTATATGTTGGATTTTGTTTTTCCTTGCGTCACACAGCACAAATGTTACGTGATGTTTTATGCATGCGGGCGAGTTTTTTTTTTTTTGGTGGAAAGATTTTGTTGGAAGTGGTTGTTATATTTTTAAAGGTTCCTATATTAAAATATGCCAAGAGCATCACTGATTGCCTGCGCAGCCAATGCGTTTGAAAGCTTTTAAGCTGAGCTTATACTTTTGTACTTGCACCATCTATTCGAAGAAGAAGTTCCCTATGATTCCAAATACCTTATCAAGCTTAAAAGGCTCTAAGAATTCCCCTTCAATGTGGTGCAAAGTCAAGTTAGAATTTCTTAGTTGGACTCCTTTTTGGAGTGTTGTTAATTTTTTGAAGTAAATTACTTCCGACACGAGCTACAGGAAACAATTTTCGCAATTTTTCCCATTTGAAGGGTGCGACCAAATCCAACTGCTAAAAGCATAGCGCTGTGTATTTAAGGAACAGATCGCTTACAGCAATAATCTTCTGAACTTCGAACAATCAGATTACAGAATTTTTTTTGAACGATTTTGTTTTCCCTAATTGACAGATTTTATTAAGTTTTTGGAAACCGAAACTAGATGCTACATTGACAGTCCAAGCAAAAGCACCGAGTTGCTAGGTTCGGAGGTCTACCGTTTAGAATGACTAGGGCACAAATTTAAAACAAAGATTTGAAACTGATGCTTTGTCTAACGATAGTCTTTCGATTTTATCAGAAGCTACAGATGAAGGATCTTTTGGACTTGCAGCTAGTTGGTCCGTTTTTAAAATCATTACAGCTTGTTGTCTGGTGTATAGAATACTTTATTAAGTAAGCAGTCACCACCCTTCAGTTAATTAAGGGAAATAGATCAACTGCCTTTTGATTTGCAAATGAGGATCGAATAGTTGTATATTACTGATCAAGCTGTGAAGATCGCTTCACCAGACAGTCGGCTTATTTCATTTGTCACAGCAGGCATGGGATTTTGCGTCAATAAATATTTCTATTGATGCAACATAAGTTTGCAGTTCACGAAAGAAAACCTAAGCCTGCACAACGTCTTCAAAAACTTGTCACCCCATTATTCATAAGAACATAGACTGTCGAATAACTATTATCTTTCAACCTTCTGATCATACCAACTGAGAAGGACAAACAAATATTTCGGTCTCCTCTTTGGATATCACTGATCGTTTAGGGTATCAGTGTAAAAATGCGCTCATACGTGGATCGATCGACAGAGAACTTAATTTGTACTTATATCTACTTGATGTTGCTGATTTTGGAAGATCACTAATCGTTAGCTGAATGTAAGTTCTATCACCAAGCTTTACGATCGACAGGTTGTTTTTAGACAAATTTGTCTGTAGACAATTCTATATAAAGAACCCTCAGAGAATCAGGATGCTTGGTTGGCAGAACGTTCAAACAAAGAAAGACAGCATTCATATATGAAGCATAAAGAGGATCAGTGATCAGAGGATCAGTAATCAGAGGATCAGTGATCAGAGGATCAGTAATCAGAGGATCAGTGATCAGAGGATCAGTGATCAGAAGATCAGTGATCGAGCAAAAGTATTTTCGCAATCATGAGCTGAGAATTTTAGTTTCATATTCCATGCAAACACTGCCCAACTGTACGAGTTGTATAGCCGTGAAGATCTTTCTTAATCGGTTAAATATCAAAGAATCAGTGATCGTCTTACAGCACAAATGCAGTAATGAATAACTGTGACACTTGATCACATGCTTAACAACAAGATCAAACTCAGAGGATCAGTGATCGGGTCGAAACTACAGAAATAATGACAGGCAGCAGTTTGAGGTCGAACAGCTTTATTTTGCGTCAGAAGTGATTTGAGTTAAAGTATTTAAACATTTAACCAAGAAAAGGTCACGCTTTCTTCATCAAGATCAATCAGAGAGGATCAGTGATACTGTAATAATACGAGTGCAATCATGAGGAATAAGCGACAACAAGTATTCGTTGCCATATGAATACTGTCAAAACTCTATACGAGTTGTAAATCTACCTAAATTCCCAGTTGATCGAACACAAAAACCATGAAGATCAGCAATCTTAGCTCATGCAATTTTCTTCTTAGAAGAATGTCTTAAATAACGCAGTTTTCTGGTAAGGAAATGATTGACCGTCGTCATTCTTTTCAAAGAGATTGAAGAAATCCTCGACTCAGAGGATCACTGATCGTGTCAAAATACAAGTGCAATCATTAGGTCTGATCGATTGGGGTTGTTAAGATCATATCGCTGTAAATGATGTCAAAATGTTCTCATATTTCCAGTTGGTTTAACACAGATTCATAGTGAAGATCAGTGATCTTACATGAAAAAACTTAATAGCGGAAAACTGGCCAAAGTTCAAATGTTTAGTCGCAGATGCAACGGATCGTTGCTGTGACACTTGGCCACATACAAGATCAATCAGGCGATCAGTGATCGTGCAAGCTTCCTTTTTTTGAATTCGTTCTTTACGAAGGTCAAAATTTGTCTGGCTATTTACACTGTGGTTATCTTCCCTTCAAGTTCTTTTAAATGTCTCACAGTTTTTCTCAAAGTTTTTCACAAAAATTTGTCAAAATGTCAGTGTATCTTCTGCCACAAGTTCAAGGACAGTTTTATCAAGTCAAAAATATGTCTAAATTTAATACCAACTTTTGGTAGAACCTTCCCACCTCGATTGATGTTAAAACTCGCCCAAAAATTATGTCTACCAATATACTTCGAAAAACCAAGCCCCGATTTAAGATATGAGTTCAAGGTGTCTCCGAAGTGGTGCAAATATTAAAATTTCGAAAAAATTTACCACTCATACTCTTACATGCTAACCCGTGGTAATTGTTGCTTAATCGATTAAAATTTAAGAAAATAAATAAACAAAACAATGCGTGGTACTAATAATCATTTTTAGTGTCAATGTCAATGTCACAAATTTGACAGCGTAATTTTCTACAAAAAAGAAAAAAAAGGAAAAACTTACCCACCTATTGTGACCTACAAAAACTGTAAAGTGAGGTCGTTAAAAATGATTATTAGTAAGGCCCAATGTTTCTTATTGTGAAAATGTACTCCCAATTCGGATTATTGTTTGTCTGGTGTGATTATTTTCGAAAGTAGTGTGATTGAATAAAAATCGTATTGATATTATTGAAATTACATTTAATTATGTTTAAAATTGTATGTTGCTTGTTTAATTAGTTTAAAAAATAATGTCCTATCGATTTACTACTATTTGGGGGCTTGCGGGAGAAACAACAGGGATACACATACAATATACACACAATTAGTCATTTGAATGGGGGGGGGGGCGGGTAACGCACACTGGTATGTTGTGTGGTGGAGATAGTGATTGCGACGAGTAAATCCAATGTTGTTTTTTCTTTTTAATTTCTTTTACAGTTTTCATTTTTATATATATATTTTACATGTAAAAACCAATAAAGAAAATGACTTATTATTATTTTTTATGTATTTTTTTCCTATATCCTAGCGTGTTTTATTTTTTTTTTTCATTACATAATTATAATATTTATATTTAAATTTTAACTTATTATCCTTGATTTCTGTTTTTTTTTAACCCTTCTCCGCATTTTTTCCGAAACGTATATTTTTGTTCTGCATCTTTTGATTACAATTGGGAGAGAGTTTGTTGGTTGAATAGTTTGAGTTTTTTTTTTCTTTTTTAAGTGAAATGTCGAGATCATATATCACATAAATAAATAAATAAATAAAGTTAAAACTAGTATGACTAGAAAAATAAATGGAATTAGTTTAAATGATGGTTTTTTTTTTTTCAAATTCACAGCAAGGATTTTTACTTTTTTCTTTTTTAAAAAAATAATTAAATAAATTATTATGCTATTATTGTTTTCTCTTAGGTAGTTGCTTTAACTTATAATGAGAATAACTTTTTGTTTAAACTTAAGAACAAACTAAACGTTATTGAGTGTGTTTGAGTTGGTTGTTGGTTTTTAGTGTTTTCTTTTCTTAATTCATAGCTTCTTCTCTTCTTCTTTTTTTTTGCTGATACATAATAACCCTAAACAAGAACAACAAAGAATGAAAATATAAGTTTTTTGGTTTTGTCTCTTTTTGTTATGAGAAATCAGAACTGACGACTGTTGGTGAATCTAGCTTATTCCTTGACTTCGAAGTATTTGTATGTTGGGTTCTCGTAGCCGTTGATTTGCATGTTCGCGACGTGTTTCTCTTCTGGTGTGACGGGCAATGCCGCGGTCTGGAATACATACAAGAAAAGGGGGCAACGTGTTAAACAGGAAATGTTTTGAGTTTTATTTTATTAGGTTTGTGATTAGGAATGAGATTTGCTGATGGCTTCACAACAAACTCTGTTTCAATCGAGCAAGAACTGTGGATACAAAAATATTCGCTTAAATTGTGAACAAGACCCAAATTTGCTGTCCAGTTATGACAAGGTAAACTCACAAAAGTAGACGACAGAATTGCACGAAACTTTCTCGTTCATCAAAAGTTTGGTTGAGTCAATTTAAAGTTCAAAAGCAACCGAACATAAAATGTAAGAATAGGTTAGATAGTGTTAAAAAAAATTGGATTTTAGGTTATTCTTTTGAAAAGGGAACCGGCAATTTTCACAAGTTCTAATGTAATAAGGATCTAATGTTCTAAATATAAGCTCTTACAGTTTACACATGATTTTTTAGTCCATGGACCGGCTGGTTTATGATTGAAATTTGAAGTAGGTTCGCGATGGACTGATATCTTTATGGGTTTTCCAATAAGAGGTGTTATTTTGGTATTAAAAGAAAAATGCCATTTTTTGAGATAAATGATCGGATGTTTACTTCATAATAAAGAGGAAGGTATGCCGTTAATCATGAAAACAACATCACCCAAATGGCCACCACGAGCTTTACATAGATATATATTTTTTAGGATTTCAGGGATTTGTTTTTGAATTTGAATTAGCAGTTAAAAGCTGAATATTCCGATGCACAATTGAGTGGGCATTTCCGATTGCGTAAGCTAAAAGTGGTTGGAATTTATTTAAATTATTCAATGTGGTGAAAAGGTGGAAAAAAGGAGGATTGGCTTTGCGTAGCTGTTATTGAGCATTTATTGACAGTACGGTATTGAGTCTAAAAAAATATACTATGACAGATAGGGATTTGAGTAGTTATTTTAAAAAAATAATTGAAACGGATTTATTAAATTTTTTTGAGAAAAACTAAGCGTGGGATCTTAATTATGATTATTTTATTATCCTAAATATTGATTTTGATCAAAATCGTTAGAGCGGTTTTTGTAAAATTTAGCAGACAAGACAGTACCAAGTATTGAAATGTTTAGTTTGAAAAATACTATTGCTTAACTATTTAGCTAAAAAACTGAGTACGAGTTACTGTTCTGGATACAAGCATTACTTGGTTTTTAAAGTTTTATCGAAATCGAAAATGGCGTTTTCGATATATGAGCAGTTTTTAAAATAATCGTTTTCAGTGATTTGAATTGAAAACTAAGGACGCATTCATTTTTAAAATATCAATTTTACTCTAAGTTTGCATTTTGGTCAAAATCGTTACGGCCATTTTAAGGTAAACTGAAGAAACCTAAATTTAAAAAACAATACTTTTTTCAAAAATACGTTTTTTTTACGATAATTTACGAAAAACTAAGATTGCCATTAGGTTTGAAGTGACCATATTACCTTAGAAATTAATTTTTGTTACGTATGGACCGTTTTCGAGATACATATGTCCAAATTTCAAAATTACCGATATTCGATTTTTAAGCGTAAAACTGAGCATGCAGTCTTGTTAACCTCACCTTCTTAAGCTTAAATATCAAATTTGGTTGAAATCGTTACAGCCGTTTTCGAAAAAATCAAACTGGTATGAAAATTTTGTATGGGAAGTACCATTAATATTGAGGTTACCGTGCAAATAAAAAAAAACGGTCCCGAACTCTAAGCCCCTAAACTCCAATTCCGAAGTTTGAACAAAATCCGGGCAGCCTTTTAGGCTGCAGGCCTCGGGATATACGGACAGAATTTTGCGACCCACTTTTTTGAGTTCCTCTAACATCTCGAGTTCGAATACAATACAATATCTTTCTCTTACTACGTAAACTTTCTCTTACTACATAATCGAGAAAGTTGAAAAATTAAATTTTGTAAACTTTTTTTTCCAAGTAAAATAATAGTCGTTTAACAAACTAACTAACTAGAGATCAATCAATCAATCACCTCTCGTCCGCCCTCTGTTATAAAAATGAGCTTGATCGGAAAGTTCAGTTTAAGTTCTTCCAGCAAAGCGCGATCTTCTTTCTGTTTATTTATTTTATCAAGAAGTGAAGAAAGGTAACTCCAGAATTGCAATCGCTCGAAAATTCTAGTTGGCAACATTTTTAAATTGCTTAAGGTACAAACAAAGAGTCCGACTGGGATTCTTACGAAGAGTACCTTAAACGTTGTATAAGAACAAATTAAGGAAAAACCAACCAATATTGTAATAAAGACTATTTCGTCGCAAAACAAAAAAAAATCTCTTTATAAAAACTAAGAAAGACAAACTTGCAATGAACGACAAAGTTTTGTGCGATCAACTCGTAGACTTTGTCATTTTATCGAATTATTCGTTCCCAGAAAACCAGGCGATTCGCATTTTGTTCGCTTCGGTTTCCCCGAAAGAAGATTTTATTCGTCTGAGAATCCCATCCGATTAATGCATTTCTCGAGTGATGTTCCGTCAAATGTCCACGACGAATCCCAAGTGATTCGCCAAAACCAAAGCGGGAGAACAAAATACGAACATCCAAGGGGAAATGTTTAAGAATTTTGGGAAACTAAATTTAAATTCAAATTCGGTTGCTTTGGTGGTGAAACATGCATCACAGTTTTCACAATTGCTCTTTGTGATATACACAACAATTTCGCCCATAACGCCCACTATTTCATGAATCTTTGGCCAATTGACTTTCACATGTTTTACTTCTCTTTGTCAGCACTGTATTTTTGGCTGTCCGAAATGACATTATAAATGTTATAACAAGTTGCAGTGAAACAACATATCCACCAATGATGTTGCACTTAATTCGAAAACTTCAAGCAATAATAAAGCAGGTTTAAATAAAAATATGAACATCGCTGCATAGGTGATGAAGCTAAGTTCAGGCTAAACCTGGTCTTCAATAACAAAGTGGGTCCAGTTTGCCTGGTCCTTAGCCATACCTGTTTCTACAATCAAATGAAATATAACGACGTTCGGGATGAATTATCTGGGCGAATGCATTTTTGTAACCAAGCACCGACGAAACTCTCACCGAATTTGTGCCTTTTTTAAAAGCATATTTCGAACAGTTCCGTCGGCGAAAAAGACATACGCATGCGACCATGAAATGCGCTTCTTTGCAACGTGCTCTTATAGCATTGGTTGCGATTGCGAGACACAAATCAGATTCCTCCTTCTTGTAAAGAGAACCGATTTCGGCCTTATAGGCTGAAACCAAATTCGTAACTCAGTAACAGCCTTTGCTTTTGAAATGATTTAAAAACATCAACTTTGTTTGCTTGCGGAGGCAAGAGCAATGTATTTCTTATTTTTCTTGTAAAATTTGACAGCTTATCGACATCGAAATACAGGGTGGGCCAAAAGTCCATCCGATTTTGTTTGGCTCTTATTTCTTTTCTAAATGAAAAACTTCGATTCTGTTTATTTGAACCTTTAGAATTTTAATAATCAAGTTGAGAAGATGATATCGGCCAAATGGGCGCCATCACAATTGATTTCCATACGAGTTTGTATATTAGAAATTATATCCGACGCCTTTTTATACCCTCCACAGGAAGGTATATTCACTTTGCCAATTCATTTGTAACGCCAAGAAGGAGTCACCGCCCAAAGTAATTGACGTAGGTGAATGACATTTGGTGATGGGACTTCTTTTTATCGGCGTCAGGTTGGTATTGAAAATGGGCTATGTCGGTCAAGCAGTTCTGGTACCTCCCTCACAAAACCAATTTTGCATGACTTGTATGCAGTGGACGGTATCAAAGCATCGGCCAGGCCGATGATAACACTTTTACTTGTTGTAACCAAGCATCGACGAAACTCTCACCGAATTTGTGGCTTTTTTAAAAGCATGTTCCGATCAGTTCCGTTGGTGAAAAAGACATACGCATGCGAATATGACTTCCATAAATGCGCTTCTTTGCAACGTGCTCTTAGCATTGGTTGCGATTGCTAGAAATAAATCAGATCCCTCCTTCTTGTGAAAAGAACTGATTTCAACTTTCTAGGCTGAAAACAAATTCTAACCTCAGTAACGGCCTTTGCTTTTGAAATGATTTAAAAACATCAACTTCGTTTGCTTGCAGAGGCAAGAGCAATGTACTTCTTATTTTTCTTGCAAAATTTTACAGCTTATCGACATCGAAATACAGGGTGGGCCGAAAGTCCATCCGATTTTGTTTGGCTTTCATTTCTTTTCTAAATGAAAAACTTCGATTCTGTTTTTTGATTATGTTTATTTGAACATTTAGAATTTTATTGGTCAAGTTGAGAAGATGATATCGGTCAAAAGGGCGCCATCACAATTGATTTCCATACGGGTTAGTATATTGGAAATTATATCCATTTTTTTTTATATTTTAGACCACTTGTGGCGGAAAAGTTAACCCAATTCAGCGTCACGCACATGTTTTCTCATCCAATATGTAATTTGATGAGTATATGAAAAGTTTTAATTTTTGGCTACGCATGTTGTCAAAAGTTGCATTGTCAAAAATGGCATTGTCAAAAATCACTTTTCCCACCTATGTCTATGCCAACGAAGCGCGTTATCTCTTTTCACCAACATAGCTTTTAATTCCCGTCTCACAGGTTGGCGTGCTACAAATGTTCCAACAGCTCTACCAGTCTTCTTTTTAAAGTTTCTTAACAGTCTTTTAATGCTTATTCGAAGAAAGCAGACTCTTTGCAAAGAAGTAGTAAGTCAGAGTCGGCATTCTGTAAGGCGAAACGTTCAAACGTTTTCGTGTGCACGAGCGATTTAGTTCTGTAACTTTGAGGAAATCATTAGTGTGCACGAAAACGTTTTTAACATTTTCGCCTTGCAGAATCTGACCCTGTATGTATTGTATTATGTATTATAGCCATTTTCGCCAATCGCCAGCAATTGGTGTATCGTGCATGAGCTTATATCAAACTCGCACCAGAACTACTTTACCGACATAGCCCATTTTCAATACCAACCTGACGACGATAAAAAGAAGTCCTTTCACCAAATTTCATTCGCCTATGTCAATTCATTTGGGCGCTATCGTGCTTTCAGCAGAGAGACAGACAGACAAACAGACAGACAGACATACAGACAGACAGACAGACGGACGGACATGGCTAGATCGATTCAGAATGTGATCCTCATTCAGAATATACTTCATGAAGTCTCCGGTGACTCCTTCTTGGCGTTAAAAATGTAATGACAAAGTGAATGTACCTTCCTGTGGAGGGTATAAAAAGGCGAGTAAAAATTTGAACTGGCTGAATTGTAACATGCCTGGCAATTTTTTTCCACTGTGTAAATTAGGGGTTTGCTTGTTCTCTGTTTCAGTTTGTGAACTTTATTTAATTTTTTCTGTCAGTCGAATTTGCATTTTCGAAAATTTATATTCACCTTGTGGTCGAAAATCGGCACCATCTTCTATAAGTATGTTTTACTTAAACACGAAGCACAATTTTCGATATTTATGATATTTTTTTATAAGCGAAAAAGCGACATCTACATATCGAAAAAAGTACGCACCAAATTTGGTGCCAATTGTGAAGTATTGCAACGCAGAGAGTGTTTTTGAAGTGAAAAGTTTTGAGAGTTGTTGTCATATCAAGGAAAATCGTTCCACAATGGGCTAAGGAGTGCTTCAAAATATGGATCTACCGGGCAAGGATCGAACCGCCGCCGCCGTTTCCATAAACTCACAGAATTAAGTAGACTTTACGGACACACCCATTGTTCGTTCAAGAATAAAGGGACTTAAATTTTCGTGATCCGTAAAAATATAGAAAATGATTTTTGGGCTATAATTGATTGGAAAAAAGTTCTTCATATATTTGCTCTCTGAGATTGAACCCAAAAGCTGAAGCTTGAGCAGATTGTGTCAAAAATGTCTAAAAATATTTTTCTATGTGACTTATTCTGATCGCTGTAACCGGCTCCTAAGAGTCATGGCAATCCATGGCCAAAGGTGCTTCGTAAACATTTAGAATAAGCTGAGTTGACCCACACTCATTGATCCATTGTGAGGGCGGTCGGAAATCTAGCACTTTAAAGGTGGACCTCATCCCTTACCTTAGGGCCATACCCGTAGTTGTTAATATTAAATATTGGATGACCTCTTTTAACTGCGAAGATGTTGTGACATTTCGATCAAGTTGCGATCTTTTGATGGTCAGTAATGAAGATCTCAAAACGTCAGCTACACGCAAAAAGTGTTCGGTATTCAAAACATTAAACTTCACTTTTCAACTGGTTTTAATGTTTAAACCTGTTCATCGGAGTAGTTAATAGTTATGCCTGTCAAACTGGGCCTTTTTTTAGGATGTGAAAAGGGATCATTCGTAGAAATGGTATGCAGCACCTGTTACATCACTTTTGTAACCCCTGTACAGCCATTTAAAAAAATCAATATCAGCACTTCTCTAATTCACAGGGATGTAACAAGTAACAAGGTTTACATCAGGATCAGGGATGTAATAAGAGTAACATCCCTGCGCCACTATTTTACTATTTTGTACATTTATTGCATTTCTCAAACATCCTTTGTCAAAGCTAATTTGCGTCTCTTTTTCATTGCAGAAAATCAACTTGCACCACACAATAGGTAAGTGAGCCATTTTCTATTCATTTACCTGATCGACTTCAATGAAACCTTGCGCATGAGGTGAGCGTGAGGTTCTCCATTTGGCCACTGCGACACCGACAAATACGGCCGCCATTAATGCGATGCCAGCAAATGATAATGTAAAGTACACATTTCTGCCCTCCCTGGGGGAATGCGTATGGAATTCTCTGCGAAGAGAGAAGCTCTGCAAGCAAAGGCAAACATTCATTAGTACATCACACATTCAAAGTTTTGTGAAAATTTCCTACGAACCGATTCCCTGTGACCCAAGTCGTGGGTCATGAAATGCTGCATCTGGGGCTCGGCCTCTTGGTGGGCAACAGCAGCTGCCACGTCTTCGACGGCACGCTGGAGAGCCTCATCATCGACTGTCGGTAATACAGTTTGTGTTTTAGTGCTGCAAGAAATGTTTTTTTTTTGTGAAATTGAATTCTAACTTGTGATAGCCTATAGCTTACCTAGCTGTGGCATCACTGTACTCCTCTGGTGTGGTCTCCTTCTCGCTGTGTGACATCTTTGTTGGGTCAACAACTGTGATGGTGTCCTTGGCCTCCTTGGCTTGCAACTCTTGATCGGCCTGAGTCTTCACTAGTTCGTCCAGTTTCTTGGCCTCCATCCGGAGTTTCTCCTCGCGCAGCTTCTCCCGTTCGGCGGCGCGCTGTTCTTTCCTCTGCTTCTCGGCCAATCGCTGTCGCTCCTTCTCGGAGACCTTGCGCTCGACCTCGATGCGGTACTTGTCTAGGATGGCGGCCTCGGCTTCTTCGCTCATGCCCAACGCAGATCCGGGAATATCGTCCTTGCTTCGCAGAGCCAGAATGTAGTCGTTCATCAGTTGGGAGATTTTCGACGACAGGTCTGGGTAGCGCTTGAGCATGGTCATGGATTGGTTGACAGCCCGATCGATGTCGATCAAACGTTCCAATGTACGTGGCCTCTCTGAGGCGGCTGCCTCAAGTCCCCCTGGACCGCCCGAGTTCAAGAGATGACGGTAATGGGCCAAGGCATGAGCACGGTCCTTGTGCAGAGCTCGCAGAAGCTTCTGCAGGCATTTCTCGACATGGTGAGCCTAAGGACAGACAGATTACTCGGAATCCTTTAACAATACAAAGGAAAATGTTACGTTTGGTGGCTGCTCAGTGAGTGCCTGGGTGTAGCAGGTCATGGCTTCGCGCTTCCTCTGGTTGATGTGCGCCAGCACCCTCTGCTGATGCATGGCGGCTAGTTGGTGCTTCTCAGCGTTACCTTCCTCCTCGAGTGCCTGAACAGAAGTCTAAAATTACATTCCCATAGAGTCCACATGAACACCAAGATATAAAAAGGACAACGTAACGTAACACAACATGGCCCTACCTACCAGCGGCCCGACTACCAACAGAACAAACTCCAATAGACAAACAAGTACAAACCTGGAAACGGGCGGTCATGCGCTGCTTGAAGCTCTGTGCCGCCTTGGGATCGGCCAGTCGCATGTCCTGGTACTTCTCCTCGAGGTCGGACCAATCTTTCATCACACGGGTGACCTTCTCGCGGTGGTTCTCCTCAAGGCGCTGTTGGGCTTCCTTGTTTTAGAATATGTCATATCGTGAAATTGAAATGGAAAAGGGATCACTTACTTTCTGACTTACTTTGTAGCTCTGATGCTCATAGTGTGGGTCAAAGTGAGTGAAGTAGGGATCGGCTGTTGGCTGACTTGTCGACGATGGCTGTTGCGGTGGAAGTGGCACAGCATCGGCTGCCGGCTTGGCGATGACAATTTGAGCTGACGCTTCAGACGAAGAGGCTACTTTGGATGTTTCTGTGGTTTTTGGTTTCGCATTTGCTGCGTTCGAGTCCCATGCCTCGTCGTTTTGATCGTCCAAGTCCTCGTAGTTTTCCAGCTCTTCATTGGAGTCGTATTCGGCGTTTCCTTCATCGGCAACGGCGTCAGTTTCGGCAGCTTCATCGGCAATCATGTCATCGTCCTCGTCGTCGTTCATTATCTCGTCGTCATCGTCGTCAGCCGAGTCCTTTGAGTAGTTGGAGTCATCGTCTTCGGTTGGAACGATTTCCTCAGGCACAACTACTGGCAGGTCGGTCTTCTTTACTCGGATTTCTTCTAAAAAAAATTATTGTATTTCACAGTTTGTGATTTATTGACTTTAAGACTCACCTTTGAAATGTTTTGGGCAGCAGACGAATTCAACTCCAGAAAACAGGGAAATGCCGCATGGCAGTAGCATGGCGAAGCTTCTCATTTGCATGCCTCGTTCTTGGCAAGCAGCTGCTCCAGTTTGGTTCCACCTGACGAATGGCCAGCAACGGGATGCGTTGTGAATGTGATCGAAGAGGCAGCCTTCGGGCACCAGCAGAGCATCGGATTGGAAGGGACCTTCTGTGAAAGGTGACCAAAAGAATGGGTTAAAGAGAGTTGATTGGTCGGTGTTTTTCTTGTTTCAACTGACGGGCGGAACTTTTCTTTACAATCACACTTTTCATTGAGGATTGAAACAGGCTTGTTTGCTCGCCGAGCAATTTTCTTCTAAAAGAAAAGCGTTTCACTCACCAGACAAGTTGGTAACAGTCGCGTAGGGCTTTGAGACCGAGATTGCAAGCTCTCTTTCACAGATGGCAATGATCGGCGAACAGAGTCTCTAAATGGATTCGCTGTTCTTTCGCCTTTATTTTGCTTGTAAATAAACCCTCCTGGCTGTCCATTTGAACTAAGTTAACTAGCAGATGTGCTCGGCGAGCACCGATTCATTTGGAAAGTGCGCTCATTTTGATGTACATTTCAATAAAAATCTGTATATTAGAAGAGTCGTCCTCTTGGCCTGAACGTCAGCGTGTATTTGGAAGACCGAGCTCACAAATCCCCGGAGCACTGCCCCCTAAAAAAGCAGCTGTTTCGCTGTTTTCCCATCTGGACGTCAATATTTAATTAGAATACCAAGTTTCTTAGCTTATAAGAAACTTCTTATTCATATAAGATGAATGCTCGGTGAGCACATACTCACAAGGATGCGACAGCTATCTGACCGAGCATTTCAATGGAAGTCGTTTACGTTGAAACAATCAACCAGTTCTTCATCGATGTCCAGTTGGTAGATAGAGCTTCGTATACACTTGGTCATGCTCGGCGAGCACTTAACCGCAAGGGAAAGATGGCTATTTCATTTAAGAATTGACCTGCTGAGAGACACATAGTTTACAAGCTGTCATAAACAGTTGAATATGCTCTGCGAGCATTGCTTGTGGGAGAGTCGGCTATCTTGCCTGATAAGCATTTTGCCCACTCCGCACCGAGTCAAGTAACACTCATATGTATTCATCATACTGATGGAAGCGATTTTCTGTATAAAGTCGGAGACCACCTCCATCAAAGCTAACTCAAAAGACTGAGTTTTCAAGCAGCATTCAAATGTGCTCGGCGAGCATTTCCTCGCCAAGCAAAGGCAGCTTTCCTTTTTAGCATTGTAATGAAAGTAATTTTGCTAATAAAGTCGACCTTTTCATCAATATTTATTTGCAAGACCGAGTTTTCAAACAGTCTTTCGTAGTCAGGTATGCTCGGTGAGCACTGCCGATATGGAAAAAGGAGCTGTATTAGCGAGAATATAAATAATGTTCATTTTCCGTATTTAGTTGATCTACCATCAGTTAGTTAGTGTACTGAGCCGACCGGCGCTCATACGTAGTTGGATATGCTCGGCGAGCACTGTCTCATAGCGCTGCTATCTCGCGGGTACGAGAGTGATGGTCGTTTCATTTTTAGCATCGACGCAGTCTTCGTCAATGTTAACTCAGAAGACTAAGTTTACAAGCGACTGTACAAATACCGATATGCTCGACGAGCAAAGCTCCATTGTGGGTATTTTTTTTTTTTGTTGTTTTTAATGATAATCATTAAACTCTCAATGCTTTCCGTTAAAATTTATTTGACAGCAACCATTAATGCTCGTCGAGTTTTATCAGTTTTATCACAGTTTTATCATTTAAAAGAGAAAGTCTGTTTTACGTGTCACCTCGTTAAGTTCTTTAGACGCACCAAGTCCTATCTTGTCGAATATTTAGCTGTACCATAAGTTTGTAATAATAGGAACTACTTTGCCGACTCGAGGGGTACCTTAGAGGTTTTTTTTTCCTTTTTAAGGTTATAAAAAAAATTCGTACCAAAACCAACGAGCTCCTTGGTTCGTGTGTTAACATTTCCTACACGGAGCAGCGGTCAGTTTAAAAAATTCATCTTCTAAATCATTTTTCTAATGCCAAAAACACTCACCCCCTCGCAATGTTAAGGCGGATGTTACATCAATGCTCGTAAATATCAAAAACCATGTTAATCTGATATTAAATTCAACTCACGTCATCGTCACCTTCGACTCATTCATAAGCTTGTATGAAAGCAAAAAAAAAAAAAAGAAGAAGAAGAAAATGTCCTCCCAACTCGAGTGCACTATAGTTTTCAAGTTGTCTACTTTCCACCTTTTCAGAGCCTAAGAAACCGTGAACACGTTTTCAGTTTTTGTGTCTGATTGCAATCATAAACAATTGAAATGCCAGCGCAAAATGGACACTTTACCAATCAAGGACGACTTTGATTGCAATTGTGTTCATTACAAGGAGAAACCGAATGAAAAGATTTTCCTTCACAGTTTTCTTCATTTTTTTTTTCACGAAATGAATGTTGCAACTAAAGTGTTAAGAAAAGTGGTAGGCACTTTGGGA
Organism: Cheilosia impressa; assembly: GCA_948293265.1. NCBI lineage: Eukaryota > Metazoa > Arthropoda > Insecta > Diptera > Syrphidae > Cheilosia > Cheilosia impressa. The sequence continues at coordinate 5,027,677 of OX411882.1, forward strand.
AAATAGTTGATAATTTCTTACTTTTGTTTTATGATTGGACTTGTTCAGTTGTGTAGGTTTTTTGACGGGAGAAGCATTAATTTTGTCATTCTACTTGGACTGGAGAGACCCTTCCTACGATGGAGCTATTATTTTTATAGACTATTTTTCTCTCTCTTTCCAATTAGGGGTAGTTTTGAATAATGAGTTTCGCTGCTTGACCATTGCCATTAAGTCTTCATTTAATGGGTTTTTTAGTGCCTCGAGTGGAAGGTGCCATTTCGGGCGTTTTGCGTCAACTTATGAGTGACGTGTTTATGTTCGATTGGGTTGTGGTGAAATTAGTTTTGTGTATCGGCTGAACTAAGCAGTGTAATTGACAAATTTTGTTGCGACAATTATCCGCCATCTTTTGTAGATTTTTCGTATACGTACAGAGCTTTAAAGTGTAGTAAAACGTTCAGTGGCTAAGTCGAATAAAGCGAAGTTTGGAAGTCAACCTGTCGACTAAGTTTTAGACCAGTTGAGGACGTGAATCGTTTTTCCAAACTCATTTTAAAGAGGCAAATCTACTCACATCAAATTTTTAATAAATGTGAACACAAATCAGTTGTCAGCTGTCAAATAGGTTGTTGCCAACTCGAAAAACAAACCTCTAAAAAAAAACACTCCTTGCATATTTGGGAACTGAAACATCGGAAGCTGCAAAATCTAATGACACCTTTAGGACTTGTTTCACAGTCTTGACCCTCTTCTAAAAGCGTGGCAGCCTTACCAGATGGAAAATCTGGGTAATCTCTCGCTGTTTTGAATATCTGAGAGTATTAAGTTTGGGGAAATGATTTTCCTGTTTAACTGCTTTTGCTCTACGACGGACTAAATTTTTTGGAAGTGCTTGTTATTCTTTTAAATACAATTTGTAGCATTTATATATTTTTCAAGTGCCACGCCCTGCTATCTAATACCGCCTACAATAGCAAATAACTTTCAAAGCACTATACGTCCTTTTGAATAGCAAATTGACACCTAAATCTGCCAATAGTGCCATGAAAAATAACGTTGCAAATGTCTGTCTGTGGTATGGAAGATGCCACACCCTAATCTACTATCCCGCCCACATTTTACAATCGCCTTGCCACACACAATATATTTACATCGATGTAACAAATTTTGCAACTAAACTTTCATAGCTGCCAAAATAAAGAGCTTTAAAAGGTTTCTGCTTATGCGAAGCGCCACGCCTCGTTTTCTAACCTCGCCCACATTTTACAGACATTTTGAACAGGCTTTATAAATATACATCTTTTTAGCGGATTTTAAATCGAAAGCTGGCGTTGATGCTACAAGATCAGGGCCAGATTTAGGGGAGGGCATCCGGGGCTAGAGCCCTGGGGCCTTCGCAAAAATGGGCCCCTGCTAGAGACTTCGAAATAAAAAACACTTCAAATTCCAACGAGTAAACACTAGTAAACAACTTTCTCTTTGTTATTTTTTCGCTGCTTTATTTGTTTTAAAATTTTCCATTTTATTTGGAAAATAAGTAGGGCCAGGGGGCCTCCACTCCTCTGATGCACCAGGACCTCCATACCTATAAATCCGACCCTGCACAAGATGTAGTGTGTTCCAGAAAGTGCCACGCCCTCGTTGGCCAACACCGCCTACATTTTGGCAAGTGCCTTAAGTAGGCAATATACACTCGGTTGAAGAAATTTTTTTCACTTAAAGCTGCCATAAATATCAAGATGTAGTGTTTTTAACTATTTTGCGTATAAAAAGTGCCACGCCTACATTTTTCCAGGTGCCTTAAGTAGACAATATACGTCCATGTAACAAATTATACAACTGTAGCTATAACAGGGCCAATGGCAAACCTTTTTTTAATTTTTTTTAAAGCATGGTAAGTGTTTTAATTATGTGGGAGGTGCCACGCCCCCAATTTTCAATTCAAAGCCCTTTGTATGGTGCAAGGAACACCCTCAGAAGACCAACAAAAGTTGGATAAATCTTCTGGACACGTCGAAATGACAAACAGACGGACAGTCTTTTATTCAAATGGAAGAGGGGGAAAGAAGATTAAAACTGTTAAAGCTCGAGGATTTTTCACTGGACCCATCATCTGGTGCTGCATAGAATTCTTTTATCTTATATTTGGCCCTGATAGAATTATATATTTTCACTAAATGGTCGGAATTTTCCACTTTTTAAATACCTCGCAGACATTTTTATACGTTCGTTGCGTCAGTTGCGAGTTTAAATTTTCTGTGTATAAATTCCTGAAAATCTATTGAAGAACTTACCCAGACATCTGAACGGCTTAATCCATCGGTGAACGCCCTTGCATTTGGCGGAATTCATGGCGCCCTGGCGACACCATCCGCCGATCTTCTGGTAGTGGGACGACTCGACAATGTTGGTGATGTCGCGATTCGGGTAGACCTGTTCAATACAAAGACACAAATCGCCCATTATACCAATTGAATCTATAATTAGTTGCATAACACGCAATACAGAGACTCCAACTAAATGTCATCGCTTTGTGATGATGCACAACATTATTACAAGGTTATGTATCCTTAATCACTGGTGCAATGAATTAAACCCCTCATGCGTAATACATGCACAATGCACGTGTATTGATTTTTATTTTATTTTGTGTTCTGCTCTGTAAGAGCGGCCACAGAGCGCCCCCGCACCGACCACGCAAACCCAATGAAACTAAGGCTTCTCTTGTCATAGTATGTACAAAGTACATGTATACGCCGCTGGGCAATTCGCCTGCTAATAATGTCCTTTTCAACAAATTTTCTTTTCGTTGTGTCCTTTTTTTTTTTTTTTTTGATGGTTTTTCCTCTCCCAACAGAGGAAGAACAAAAATAATTCTAGAGTGTATTTTCCGGGGCCATCATCATCGTATCCTTCTTCCGCAGCAGCGGCATCATCATTATCGTCGTCGTCGTTCTCATTCTCATCATTATAGGACGACATAGGAAAATAAACGACGAAACAAGGAATGGAAGGCAAAAAGCATAAAACCGTCGAGATGTGCATAAGGCAGAAGGCAGAAGGAGCAGCCTTGAACTGAGCTAATTTAAAATTCTATATTGGGATAGCAGCGCGCATCATTAGGAGTCAACATGTGAGAGAGAGGAAATATTTACATTCTACTTATGTTCTTATTTATGTATCCTCTGTGTGCCTGCATGTAGTGCATATATATCCTGCGTGCATGCATACCGTATGTACTAACCTTTTTGCAGTAATCCAAGAGATCCATTTTGTCCCGGAGACATGTTGAGCTGGGTGTCTTCTTGCTCAAGTCCGTTACCCAACGACCTTCTTCCGATAGGAATTGTGGTTGAAATACTTGTCCAGCTTCGCAGAGCACTGCAATTTGTGGTTCCCATCGGGGTGAGGCAGCCTAGTTCGCAAAGACACAGAATTGTAGTGGTTAGTCCAAGTGTAAAAAAAAGTATTGGAAAAAAAAAATAAAACACAAAATGCGAAAAGAAAAGCGGATTTGAATTCTTGATTAATTTTCTGGTGTACGCTGCGGGGACTCGCATACATACACGTAGAGCTGAATATCCGCATGTCAATAGCAGAGAAAGCTACTTACTTATGCGGAATGAAATGCCTGCCTTTGGCGAACTGGGTTACACGGCAAACTGTAACCTATGGCGTATATGAGGCAGAGGGATGCTCGAGATGTGTAAGGATGCATAATATATTCGAATCCTGCCAACAATGGCGATGACGATTGATACGACAAGTCTACTTGACATTTGCCCGGTATGGGTATAAAGCGCTAGAAGCTTACATCTGTCGAATGTGTAAATGGTAAAAATGCTGCAAACAATGGACGGATATTCCTAGAAGGTGTCAAAGTTGGGCTGTGTGTGCATGGATATGGTATACTGCTCGGTGCGTGGGTGTATGGAGGGTTTTGTTGACAAACCTTGGGAGTGTTAGCTGATACTTGCTATTTTGAGTTGTTGGCTTTCACTTTCCGCACAAATGTCCAACTTGTAAGCTTCTGTAACTTTAAAGCTAAGACTAAAATCTGTCATTGGTAAGGCGCAGTGCAAGTCCCTGTTCACCTCCTGCATAGATAAAGGTTTCTAAATGTCAAATATCGATCTATAGACTTGTCAACTAAGCACTCGTGCTCTTGTCGAACTTTCTAGAGCTTCCCAATGAGGTCTTCGTACCAACGAAATGAGAAATTAAGTAGACCACTGTTTGGATATTTTATTAAAAAATTTTTTAAAAGGCTAACAAAGCCTGGAAGGCTGATGAAAAGATTCTTATATCGTGAGCCGTCGAAATCATCTGGCTTGTCTTGTGTTGATGACCTTCATACATCTCAGGCATGAACAACTCATAAACTTATCTAAAAGACAACCGCCTTGTCTGTGGGACCTTTTATCCTTCATATCATTTTTGGGGGTGAGTCACGCGACAAAGGCTTTAAATGGCAGCATACCTTTTCCAGGAACAATATCATATAATACAACTTCGCGGCAGTCACAATTATGGGTCTTCTGAGAGCGTTCCTACCACTGTACAAAGGGCTTTGAAAATCGGGGTGTGGCACTTCCCGCAAAACAAACACACGTTAGACTAAACTTACTTAAAAGGATATGTCTTTGACTCTGCTGTAAAAATTATTAGGAAGATTGATAAATATTGTGGGCGGGATTGGACAATGGGGCGTGGCGCATCAAATACGAAAAGTGTCTATTAAAACACTGTCAATATTTTTGTATTTATTGGAGCTACAGCTCTTAAAACTGCTAAATGGATGTATATTGCCTTTCCAAAGCCGAATTGGGAAAAGGGGGCGTGGCATCTTCCATTCAACACTTAATTAATTATCTTTAATCACAGATTTAGCTTTGAAATGTGGCTAATGGACGTACGTTGGCTGTTGACACATTTTGCATAGTGTGAGGGGTATTACAAAATAGGGCGTGGCACCAACAACAACTTTAAAAACAATCTATTTGACAGCTGAATTTGCTGAAATTTTAGAAATTCATAGAGCAACATATGTTAAATGCGTAGCAGCATTTCGTATAAATTTGTTCGAAGAAATATTCAAAAATACCAGAGGAATCCTTTAGCCTGTCAATTGGGAAACTGTCAACCACTTGGGCCTAAAACTTTCAATCATTCTTGCAGATTTCGATGCTCCCGTCTGCAGTTTAAGAGAAAACTCTGGCTACCGGGCACCGGGCAGTACTTAAGACGTTTAAGGTGAATATTTGGGATAAGGGAAACGGCTTTTGTGTTTTAAGACGAAGACAATTTTAAGTTCGATCGGCTGAAAAACTTTCTCTAAACCGCTGTACTGTCGGATGTTTGTCCGATGTTCACGATAGGTGGCGCACTTGAAAAGAGGTAAAGATATGACCTGAGTTTATCCGGGGATTGAACCTGAAACTACTCGATCAATAGTTCAGCACACTATTCACTGAGTCACATATTTTTAGTTGCCCATCAGCATAACCTTTTAAAAATCTTTACAATGCTTTGAATCTCAAGGCATTTGTAGGGAGATGTAAAAACTTCGAGTTGCAATTTTGGTTTAAAAAGATCGTTTGATAAACGGTTAGACACTGATTGGGCTAGACAGAAAGCCTAAAAAGACTGTAGCAAGCCTGCTTTATAAATCCTATTCCTCAAGAAGACCTTTTGTAATACCTGTCGATGGTTGTAAGGTTTCAAACTTGCCACTGCCGATCCTCTTAACTGCTACTTTACGAATAGAACCAGCAACCTTCAACAGTGTCCCGTGCTTCTGTTCTTTCTTACTTTCTGTTCGTACATTTGTAGCTTTACTTACGAACGAGGTGAACTCACTTAGTTTTGTTTATTGCTCTTGAAACATTAAGACCAATTGACACTTAAAAATAAGTCCAACTCATCTGGAGCTGATGGTATCTCTTTATATATTAGACGAGGTTGTCCATTGAAAAGTCTAGGCCTTTCCAAAAGCTCTCATTTATGTAGAAGTTCCTCTTTTATTAAGACAAGGTTGTCCATTGAAAAGTCTTGGCCTTTCCGGAAGCTCTCAAATATGTAGAAGTTGCTCTTTTATTTGGAAAAGATTATCCTATCGGAAGTCCAGCTACAGACCCATTTCGCTTCCCCAAGTTTTTAGCAAAATCACCAAAAAAGTTGTGAAAAATATGGTTCCTTTCTAAGATGCAAAAAAGTTGCAAGCCTTTTAAATCGTTAAACACAAAATTTTGTTAGGCAAACTGGAAAAGACTAGATTTTTGGGTTTCATTCTGAAATGGCTTTGGTCCTACCTAAAATAAAAGTCGCAAAGACCGAATATGTAGGTGAGATAAGGAGGACTGCGATGATCTTTAATTTGGGTGTACCTGAAGGCTCTGTCTGGGGGCCTATTTTGTTTCTAATTTATAAATAATTCGCTGTTTGAGCTTAATTCTTAAAGGCGGAAATACTTACACTTTTGCAGGTGATTTTACACTTTTGCAGATGATTGAGGCTATATCTACAGCTTGAAAAAGGGTTCTAGTCTCTGAGGTAATTGAGGACCCTGTCCTTTTTAGGAAATATTAAGTTTGCTCAACATAAGTTAGCAATCTTCAATTTTAAAGTGAATATTTCTTATCACACACCGAGTGCTTGAAATATATAAACTGTCTGTTCCCTCCTTCCCTTTTGTGACGATTTTAGTTGTATTTTCAAAAAGCCGATAATTTTCCCACCCAAAAGAAATTTTTCGAAAATTGAATATCTAAGACATGAACCATTCCAGAAACTGTGCTGCTTTTTCAACTCCACTGTGCTACGACAGTCATTCGGCGAGTCTCTAACTAGTCAGTACGGATCGGCGTAGTCCGATATATTCACAATCAGTTATGAAGTCAGTTATAAAATCTTTCCAAGTTATTGTTCTCAAAACTGTCTACAACCTTCACAAACACTCATCTATATTGCATGTCAAAATGAACCACAAACGCCAACGACAAGTGCTTCCACTTTTTATAACCGCCGATCGTTTCTAATTGATTGAATCAAAAACCAATCAACCTCTAAATATTTAAATTTAATTATACATAACGAATGGCAATTTCCCACAGCGGCTTGCACAATCTCCAAGAGTTGCATTTCCATCCTTCGGTATTTTTTTCACAGTCGAAAACTCCCCCGGGCAAATATTTTTGAAGTCTCTTCATAATACACTAGTAGAACACTTACAAAGTTTCTCCATTCAATTTCCATGATCCGTACAAAACTGAAAGGCAAACATACGAGTATCTGCTCAAATACGTAGTATTAATCAATAAAGCAAACACACTCCGTAGGAGTATACTACGGGTATTTTCCGAAAAGCACAAAAGTTTAGCCATTCAACAAATAGAACTTTGTAGAGTGCATCAGATAATCGAATCCTTGTGGCATCCGTTGGAAAAATGCGGATATAGGATATTTCGAAAATGATTGATGTGTTTGAAACACAAACAGTGGGTAGTTTTATTATGCCGCTCGTATGAAGTGTCTTTTCTGTCTTTTCTAGTTTTATAAATAAACAAAATGTCATATAAAATACGTCCTTTTGGGCAGTGGTTGTAATTGAATTTTAAATTGGAATTTTGTGAATTTTTTACTACCTATAGTACTGGAACGTACGAGTATGTACGGGGAAGATGGCATTTTTTCGCCAAAAAATAAAGCCTTTCTCGTAAGAGGTCTTTGGATTTGAAAAAAAAAACTGTGTAGGTTTTTATATCCGTCATCATTACAGAGATTTCGCTGAAACTTTTTTTTAAAACTTCTTAGACTTCCAGAAAACTATAAGCGATTTTGTTGCTTGCCACGCCTACTTTTTGGGAGCATTTTTCACCAAACTGTGTTGTTTTTTCTGCTTCCACTGCATTTAACTTGATCCACTGTGCACAAACATTTTTTAATCAATCCCAAAAAAAAGGAGACTTAAGGCCGCCATCACTTCCAATTAACGATATCCTTCCGAGGGACACTAAAAAAATACCGAACACCAACCTTAAGAGGGTCTAACTTGTTCAATTGAAAGTACATGCAATACGAAAATTTTAGTTATCAATCTTTATTCCAAAAGTAATCCTCTAGCTTACTTAGAAGCCCTCAATCAGCTTTCTGCTGAATTATTCCGCACAAAACACGTTTTTTTACTGATACATTATGTATAATTTTTATAATTTTCAGTACTGAATGACAGCAGCTCTGCAGCTTCATTTACAAACGATTTTTCCACCCTAAACCAAGATCTCATTATATGAACAGTCCTATTTAAGAAATTTATTGCTGAATAAAAACTGAAAGCCTTCCTATGGTATTTTTGGTTATAAATACATTCCTGCAGGTACTTTCCTTAATATTTACCTACGTCTCAAGTTTCATCTTCTCAGGACTTATAGACTTAGAGTTTGAGTTGGGTCAAAAAGTTGCTTACATAGGAGGAACATTTTTTTCCATTGATACCTCCGCACAGGGCGGGCCGTAAATAACAAATTGATTTTAAACTTGGTTAGCTTGGTCTTTGTTACTTTTATGACGTTACATCACCATTTTGATTTTCTCTACACTCCAGTCTTTTGATGAAATTTTTCGTCACCTTTTTGGACGTTTTTTGATTTAAAAAAAGAAAATATATGTTAGACTTACTGGCCCACCCTGTATATTTTAAGTTACAGCAACATATTGCGCCGTTCTAATAACAAATTTTAGTCTCGACTTTAAATTTACGAAAGCTCACAATCCCGAAATTAATATGGAAAATAGAACCACTGTGAACTACTAAAATTTAAAGTCGAAACTAAAAACGTTTATTGGTAAGGCCCGTTGAGAAATTTTTAATCTTCTAATTCTTGTTTTCTTTTGTTCGTATTGCTGTATTTCAGGTTTAGGAAAGCAAATTCCGGGAAATCTTAAAACTTATTCGCATTTTCGCGAATAAATTTCAACAACTACTGCCAACATCTGACAGTTGATGTTGCGGCGAAACGGACTTATGCCGAGTCCAGCTAGTCTTTAATAGTTAGTCAGATACAGCGATTGTAGGTTTTCATTTTCGGAGAAAAACATTTCCCTTTCTTTGTCAATCTGACTGATTTTTAATTTTCCGAGGGTTTTTTTTTGTTTTTTTTTTTTTAAGGTTCATTGACGTCTGTCAGTCATCTGTTAAAGCATTTAGTGACACACAACAAAAACAGAACAGAAATCTCATTTGATTTGTATTAAATAATATTTCTGTTTGCTTGCTCACACAGAACTGCAACTGGAAAGTAATAAGAAAAGCATAAATGATAAATGATCGGATGTTTATTTCATAATAAAGAGGAAGGTATGCCGTTAATAATGAAAAACAACATCAGCCAAATGGCCACCACGAGCACGCATACAGGACCATATCCTTTTCATGAAATTTTCTATAACCAAATCGCAAAGTGGCTGCCCTATGTCCTCGATAGCCTCACGAATTTTATCTTTGAGGTCTTGAATTGACGCTGGGCTGTTGGCGTAGACCTTATCCTTCACGTGGCCCCAAAGGAAGAAGTCGCAAGGTGTTAAATCACAAGACCCCGGTGGCCAATTGTGATCACCTCTTCGAGAGATAACACGGCCCGGAAACTTTTCCCGCAAAAGATCAATGATTTCGTTGCTTGTGTGGCACGTAGCGCCGTCTTGTTGAAAGTAAACGTTGTCCAGATCAATACTATCCAACTCCGACCATAAAAATGTTCGTGGAATGCCCAATTCCAAAGAGCGACGAGGAATGGACAAACCATTGGGCTACAGCAGCAATATTCTCAGTCGTTCTTGAGCGACGTCCACATCATTCTTCACATCACTAACTTGTCCCAACAGCTCGAATTTTTCCACCAATTTCTGTATTGCGGTCCGACAAGGTCCTTCACGACGACCAAGAAATGTGCGAACTGTGACTGCAAGATTTTCACCATTTTTGTAGTGAATTTTAATAATTTCAATGCGTTGTTGAAGCGTGTATCGTTCCATTTTTAGTAATGGCGTACTTTCTACTTGTCAAATGTCAAAGAATAAAAGTTTCAAAAGTGACAGCTACCGAAATAGCGGGTCATTCGCAATAACACCTCTCATTTGAAAACCCTTTAGATATTAATACGTTCCTCATCGAGCATTTTCGGTCTCAAATCTGCCTATCTGTCCCTTATTCCCAAGGGTATAGCTCGGTAGATGTCCTACCAAGCTGTTAACATCATTCATCAGCTGCACTGTCCCACTCCCCTTTTCAGTCTCTACTCCGTCTGCCGATGGCAACACTTCACTTGAGACAACGCTGGCCCCAGCATACACAAATTTACACCAGAGTAGGCACTGTAATCTCATTAAAATAACCAAATCCCTAAAGAGAAGTCCTTTTGCAAGAAAATGGAAAATATCTCGCAACACAATCTCAAATTTTGTCGGGCTAAAGCTCGACCATTATGCGAAGCTATCTCCAAATATGCACCAGATAAGATATATCATGCGAAAAATTGTCCACCATCCGAGGTCGTCATGAAGGACGTGAATTTTTGTTCTCTTCACTGTGCGTACGTCGGAGAACGTCAACGAAAATTTCAATCCACTCCACACTCTATTAAGATGCAAAGATTGATCCTTGCTGAAACAATAGAACCTCTTCTATGATGGACATTCCTCAGTATCCCGAGATTTCCCAGGAATCCCACTCTGCAACAGCAAAAAAAAAAAACCAACGTCCTCTATCCAATGACAAAACTTCACCGCACCATTAGCAGTTAGTTGGGAGTAGTAGTCTCTTCAAAATTTCATCATCATCGTGTACACGACCGAAAAATAAATAAAAAAAAAAAAAACACCCAACAGAAACTTAACATAATTAAAATATCTTTGCATTGTTACATACACACTCACACATACAGAGAGAATGGGAGCATTTCTGTTCCATTTTCTCCGTAATTACACATTCTTTGTGTGTGGCAGAAGAATATGTTATTATTATGAAACGAGTCACTGAAGATGAGAAGATCCACCAGCCAACAGGGAGGAGAAAAGGACACGCACAAACAATGCACGGACTGTATGGGTTATGGGAATCTGGAAATGTAGGACACCGTCTATGCAGTTTGAATGGGGTAGTCTTTTGCAGCTCTCCATCTGCCATCTGCATTGGACGGGGGGGTTCGTTGGCTTTCATCGTGTGTGATTTTTTGCGAGCTTCCAAATCCCGCATGGATGCTAATAGCGGGCAGAAAAATTCAAAAAATAATAACACGAGGAGTTTTGTTAAATTAAAATGTGTACATATAGATACGAGTATGCAAATGCAAATGATGGGTGTTGTCATTTTCTGTCCGAGCGCGCGAAACGAAACAATAGACTCAGATACAGATCCCGCACACACAGCGACTCGATGATGAAAACATTGTACACATATTAAATCCTTGAGATGTCTCCCATCCCCCACACTCTGTCTCTCTCGTTAACTATGCAAAAAGTTTTGTGTACACCATGGGGAGTATTAAGCCTGCCTGCACGTTTGTTACTATGTGTGTGCGGGCGGGCGGGATGGGGCAACTCATGCTGAAAGATGATTGAAATTAAATTGTTGCACCACGAAGCTGCGTTCGTTTCGTGTTCTCCGAAGGACGATGATAAAGGATCTGATTTGTAGGTCAAAGGGTTCTTTCCCTAATATGTCAGCAATACGAACGGGGACCGACTTGCAATTATACAGTCCCGCAGTAAGTCTTTGCAGCGTTTTTAATCAGCGCTACGAACGTAATAAGCTGCAAACACGGCACAGCGTAGAGGACTTTGTTGTTTCCGCTGCGCCCCTTACATCCTATTCAGCGCGACTAGAGCGAATTTCATGGCGATAGCAGGTAACTTTGAGGATAAGTTTTCTCCTCGCGCAAAGAGGTTTAATTGTACGCTGGCCTACAATGAGCTACGAATTAACAACCGACGACAACATTCCGAAACGTCTGCGGGGCGGGAATTGTGTTTCGTTTCGTCCTTCTTATTGCCGCTGGTGCTGTTGTTTTTCTGTGTTGCACGGCAAAAATAAAGGGATTTGTTTTCAACTAGTTTCGCTACTGCCATGGAAGTTGTGCAAAACTGTGACTTTGACTTTTCGAACTGATTAGAAAGTTGCAAGCGGAATGGGATTAATTAAGGTGTTAGCAACTGAATGCTGCAACAAAACACAAATTGGCTTCACTTTGACAATTACGTGGAGTTTTTTTTGTTTTCCATTTCCTTTTTCAATTATAATTGATAGTTGTTGAGCTGATTTCGTTTGGTAGGGGTTGAAGGAAATTGAATTTCTTGCTGAAGACGTTACACAGGAAAGATGTGCGTCAAGTTTATAGAAGTTTCAAAAAGAATTTGATGTTTTAAATAAGCTTCTTTACAGACACTACGTTCTTTCTGTCGAATCTAATTTAAAAACCAATAGTAAACGCTTTTGGAGCTTTATAAATAGCAAGAAACAATCTAATGGTATTCCTAAATGTATGCGTCTTGATAGTGTGTCCTCATCTGATCTGTCAACCATTTGTAACATGTTTGCTAACCACTTTCAATCTGTTTATTCGTGTGGTACTACCGTACCTAGAGCCTCATGTAACAACTCAATGTCCAATGATTTCGTAAATATCGGCAACTTAGAGTGTTCAATCACTGAAGTTCAAATAGCTCTTTCTTCATTAACACTAGAAAAAAATCCGGGTATGGATGGCATCCCGCCAATTTTACTTCAAAAGTGCTCCTCTGCGTTTTCTGTACCTTTGTGTTTAGTATTTAATTTATCTCTCCAGTCTGGAATTTTTTTGAAAGATTGGAAGAGATCGTTTTTAACGCCCATTTATAAATCTGGATCGAGGCATGATATTACCAACTATCGTCCAATCTGTAAAATTTCTTCTATCCCTAAGTTGTTTGAAAAACTAGTTTGTGACAAACTTACACCTCTCTTAAATAGATTTATCTCTCCGTCTCAGCATGGATTCGTTACAGGCAGATCCACTACTACAAATCTCTCAATTTTTTGTAATACTGTCTTGAATTACCTTGAGAATGGCTCGCAATGTGATGTAATTTATACAGACTTTGCTAAGGCATTTGATCGCGTTAACCATAGAACATTAATTTCCAAACTGACTACGTTAGGATTTCACTCCAATATCCTAAAGTGGATTCATTCCTACTTAACGGATCGCATCCAGTATGTTCGCATAAACCAAATGCTCTCGTCACCAATTTATGTCACCTCTGGAGTACCTCAAGGTAGTCATCTGGGCCCTCTGCTCTTCCTTTTGTTTATTAATGACATTCCGGACTTGTTTTTGAGTTCCCAGTGTCTTATGTTTGCCGACGATTTGAAGATCTTCCGACCAATACGTTCAGTTCAAGATTGTATTCTTCTACAAGAAGACCTTAAATGTCTTTCTATTTGGTGTAATGACAATGACCTTCATCTCAATGTCTCTAAATGTCAAAGCCTTTCTTTTTATCGTCACCTCTCTCCAATTCCCTTTACGTACGTAATCGATAATATCCCTTTGTCCATTATTTGCTCCAAAAAAGATCTTGGAGTTATTTTTGACATAAAACTTAGCTTTTGCAAGCACATTGAGTTTTTGGTTGCCAAAGGTAATCAGATGCTTGGTTTTTTATTGCGGAATTCGAAAGACTTTCAAGATCCTCATACTCTTAAATGTCTATTTTTTGCATTTGTCAGATCACATCTTGAATACTGCAGTATAGTATGGAATCCATTTTACGAATTACATTCTTTTAGAATTGAGAAGATCCAAAAGCGTTTTACTAGAGTAGCTGTTCGTAGACTGCGATGGAATATTGAAATGCCATCTTACGAGACGAGGTGCAAATTATTTGGTATCTTACCACTTTTCAGACGAAGGCAATATTTTTCCGTTATGTTTATTCGCGATTTGATAGATGGTCATATCGATTGCCCTTTTCTACTATCATTAGTTGGATTTTATGCTCCTTCGAGAGTTCTTAGAAACCGCTTTTTATTTCATATACCCTATCATAGGGTTAACTATGGTTACAATGAACCAGTTTCTAGATGCCTTAGGGAATCCAATAAATATTGTGATGTTATTGATTTTAGTATTAGTAGAGAATCATTTAAGAATAAACTAATCCTTTTGTTAGGCTTTGGTGGTCATTTTTAAGTATAAATTTTTTGTATTAAGTATCTAATCTAGCGAGAACAATAGATGTACTCATTTGATTAAAAAAAAAAAAAAAAAATAAAATAAGTTAAACTCGACACAAAGTTGACATCGCACAAAAAGGCAGAAGAATAAATGAATGCAAACAAATATCGTGATGTATGTAGCGACATCCGCTGGGAGTTGAAGTTTCGGTACCACAAAGGGTTGGTAACGAGTTTGTTCTCCGCAAGGTAAAAGCTTATTTGCATCGGTTATGTGAAAAGGGTTTTGAAGATCGTTTAGTAACCAACTAAATATGACTCGCTCTGAAGGCTTTTAAAGCCACAAAAAGGCTGAAAATCCCAACACCTAAAACCGGCAAAAAATCCACGAATTTGGCGGCGATCTAGAGAAAAATTTTGATCTATTGAATGGACGTAACGTATCAAGAAACGGTACGCTAACCAAGACAAGATGTTGTGGGCAAAAACAACCTAAGAATCCTGACAGGAAAAATGCGTGGCCATTGACATATAGAAAAATCAATTTTTACCGCTTTAGCGTCGCACGGGACCCTACATGCAGTCTTTAGATTGACCAGTCGTCTCTTTTAGAATATATATACCCATAGGCGACTGTCTTTCGTCTCAGAAAGAATACCCGTGGCGAGAAAATCGTAGCAAATCTTTATAGTATACCCCCAGAGAAGATCCTTGTCTTTCTGACTGCCTTCGTTGTAAAAAGATGGTTCTACGAGTTCACTAGGGAAGAAACGAAAAGCCCCCTTAAGACCCTTCTGAGTACTAAAATCTAATCCAATCTATCTAGAAGGCTTCATGTCTTTAAATTATTTTCAAAGATTTTGAGAGGTAGTTCTTTGGCCTTAGTTTTTTTTTGGTATCGCTAAAGTTCGGGTTGAACCTGAGCCTGCACTAATCAGCTCCTCCAGTTAGCACGGTCCGGAGCTTACTGTCTTCAGTTAGCTGGTTGAAGTCTCCTTTCACTTGTGTGAGGTGTTTCTCTACTACAACAGAATGGGTGGGAGCCGAAGACTCTGCGAGCCGGAGCTGTACATGTCCCAGCCTTGTTTCTGGGTTGCTTACAAGCAAAAACAGCCTTATGCCTTAGGGTAAAAAGAAAACCATTCTACGATTGACGAGGTTCATCTGATTGCTGATTTGCTCTGGCTTACTCCTAGATTCCTGGACACTTTGCCATTATTTTCTAAGGTGCAGCACGTAGGCCCCAAGTGGAAATGAAGACAATTTCGTACGATTGGAGCAAATCCAATACCAGAATGGACAGGTGTGCCGTAAGGAGTCGTTCTTGGGCCACTCTTGTACTTGGTATTCCCATGTAACAAAGCTAACAGAACAGGGAACAACCGGTGCGACAGGCTTACTTATGACACACAAGCTGGTAGTAAACGCGGATAGAGAAACAAATTTGTTATTACGGCCTCAAGGAATGGACAAAGTCCTGGCAGTTTATACTTATATATTTGACAGCAAACTTTCAACTTGCCTGCATTTATAAAAACGGGTTTGCAGATGCTTGATGACACAAGGTAGGTGCTGCCTTATGCATTTCAAGACTCAGGCTTATACCCAACAATTTGAAACTCGTGTCTTATTCCGCTCTAAGTAATTTGTGATTTCCCGGGGATCGAACATGGGACCCAGGACCCCTGTAATCCAGCACACTGAGCCACAACGCCTTTTCTACTTGATTTTGTTATTTTTTTAAAAGGCAAACTAAAGTCATTATTAAGTCGTACCTAACGAACCAAGTTGATTCGGGATTTTGGCTTAAGAAAAACGCGTTGGGTCAGCTCTACTGCAAATATATGCAAGCATCTTTGGTGTCAGTGCAGACTCATCCATTTTCCTTTCATCCATTACCAGAGGCGCTAGTGAATGATGCTCAAGTTCTTCTGTCACCGACTGATAATTGAAAGGTGTACGGGAGAGTTTTAGGCATTGGATTTGTTAACCATCTTGCTCAACCTAAAATACACCTCCAAGATCTTGAAAACCACGTTGAAAACATGCGCGTAGCCAAACCATCGAAGGATAAACTCTTTAGCAGTTGCTCGACAGCAACGATTGACAGACACGATCTCTTCGCAGTGCAAAGTAGGAATCTTCTTTTGTGTTGTAGAAACATGCATTGAAATATCCTTCATAAATAGCAAATGTATTTAATTCAATTTAATTCACTTTAATGTCCTACAGAGGCGACCATTGACCAATCGATCGAAATGGTTTAATTACATCTTTTTTTTGTGTAGCCTCTTACTCCCATTTTGGTGCCCTTGTAATGAGCTTTTACAACTTCAAATAAACCTAATTTGAATAAATCAACTCAAAAAATCGAATAAAAGAAAATTTGAATACAAATCAATCGAAGATAGAAAGAAAATCAAACTCTTGGTCACCTGGACGTATACGTAACATTTTTAGGAACTTCTTAGAAATTGCACTTCGGGATCCAGGTTCGTTATTCTCATATTTACAGTACTTTTTTCGCGTCATTCGCAAACAAAGAATATTATTTAAGTATATTAAATGCTTATTTTGACATTTCTCAGTGTTTACCGAGGTAGGGAAATAAAATTTCCCACATGTTTTGAAATTTAACTTTGCTTGAAAATGGTTTCAAATTAATTAATTTAAATAGAGTAAATCTGCTCATTTTCTGACTGCCCTTGGTTGTAGTATTTTTCTATGTACCAAATGTATTGATGATGATTTTAACAGAATATTCTGACCTTCTTCTTTTTTTTTTAAATAGGACCTGTAACATATTTCGTACCGCCACCCATTGGACTACTTATGATTTGTCTAATTGCGCCTGAACGCAGCTGTTCAACAAATGTAACTAACTTCACTTCTAAGGAAGATAGAGATTTGCGGAAATTTTTGGAAATGGCTGGCACTTTCTTTTGAGCTTTTGTAATAATTCGGAAGCAATGAAAGAAAAAGAAACAAAGAAAATCGTCTTACAGAACTAAGTAGTTGACTACCAGAGCTCTCAATTTATTCAGCAATTTCCTTGATACTGCGGTGTTGTTTTTAAATTTCCTTCCATCAATTGAATGCCTTTGAGCCAAAGATATTCGCACAACAATATTTTTAATAGTTCGCCATTAAAACTCAACACAAAATGTTTAAATTCAGTCTTAGCCTCAGAGAGTAGGGTAGATGTACTACGGTCCTGGGTATTTGTCTGTGTTCATTAAATTGAGTTGCTAACAAAGTATTTCAATGATCTCGTACTTCCTAAAAGGCTCTACAGTTCGGGGTAAACCAGTGCCTCAACTAACAAGCCTCTCTTGTTAGGCCTTACAACTCGGTTGATGTCGTTTTCTATTTGAGCGAGCCACATTAGAGGCAGTGAGTTGATTTTGTTGAGACGGCAACTTCCTGCAGGATAGAGCGTTGACAGTCATTCGATTTATATGTTCTAGCCTTCTAAAGGCCAGTAGTTTGAATAGGTCGGTATTGCCGTAAGGGAACAATTCCAATAGCTTATTAAAATGTTAAGTGCTTTCCAAGGTACGCCTCTTCTTATTGAGATTTTCTGACAAATCAGTGCTCATTTTAGAGCTGTTGCCCGCAAAATACTACCTTAGGTGAGGCTAGATAAGAAGGCTGGCAAAACACAAGGAAACGATAACCGCCAGACAAAGATCAATATAGATCCGCTGTGATGCTCTATGGGGTTTTATGCACTATGAAAACAGGATGTCAAGCCACACCCACGATGTTACAAATTTATGCAAGTCTTTTATAGGCTTGTCAAAAGAATCTTCAAAGTCTTTGAAAAGGTGTCCGATGTGGCAGAGTGACGGGCAGTGGCAAAAAAGGTTTGAGTGCCGCTTCATCAGTCTTGACTCTCATTTTCATGCCGTTACATTTTAGCATGATATCGGTATGTCCTCTGAAAATACCTTTAGCGATTATTTGTAGGATTCTACTTGCCTACTGGTTTGTCATAGATTGGCCACATTTTCCTGCTCATGACACAGGAATCGAGTTTGCTCCACTTGTCATCTGTCGCGGCCAATATTTTGTTCTCAATCGCCAGGGTAAGATTATAGGGGCAGGCAATACTGTGGTATAGACCTGGTTAGATTTAAGTGAAAATCCTTTCAGTTTTTTCATTGCCGGGAGCTCCATTTTGTCGTTGGACCACAGAATTTCGCGGAAGCTACTTACAAGCTTCGATTTAACCTCAAAGACAGAGATCGCTTTTACTGCCGCTTTCCAAGTAAGTAAAGAAGTTTATTTGAGGTATATCCCTCAGAAAGTCGACAACAGAAAGTCCTATTGGTTCAATTCAGTTCTTCAGCACGTTTTACTGGGTCTTACCAGTGTCACTGTCTCCCTGTAAAAAGAGCTATTATCTGTATAAAAGTCTGTTTCTTGGTAAATTTTGAAACCCTTTGAAAGGAGATAGTCGGCGTTATGCATAAAAACGACACATGGTGTTTGTGTAAATGGCCTTCTGATGTGCATCAACCCAGCCACCCAAAAGCCGAGCTACGGCTTAAAACAATCATTTTTGAATATATGTATGCATTTCATTTAAGAAGATCCTTTTTGGATTTATTGCTTGGATGGAACAGGAAGATTATTTATTATTTACTTAACTGGCGCTCGTGTCAGTGGAAGTATGTTTCCTGTGAAGTTGACAAAAATCATAAATTTTCCCTTCATAAATGAATCTGAATCTGATTTGTCACTTTGGCAGGCGCGTTTCCTTCCTAAACTCTCTCTGACTTTGCCTGCTCTTGGAAAAGGAAAATCGTCATAGTTTTAAAATCAAAATAAAGCTGTCGATCTTCTGATTCTAAAAAAGAAATTATCCACAAACAATGCGTCTTTCTAAATGCAACATTCCGTTTGAACTTAAAATTTAAAAAGTGTACCACAAAACAATTCTCATTAAAACAGACCTATTGTCTCCCAAAGCTTTCCAAAAAAGCGCCTTCCATTGAGTTGCTAAACAGCTGAAGGGACAACGAGCAAATTCTCCAAACAAAGTCCTTCCAAAAAAAAAATGTGCAAACAAACTCCGCACGAGCTAATTTATATCCCATTCGTGGCCTTTCACTTATGCCCACAAAAATTTATGACGAAATTTATTTATTTGCTCGACCAAAGTATAGTTGAGTTGAAATAGCATTGCACAGAATGCAGATTAGTGTGTCAGGAGAATAATGGCGAAGTCAACGGTGTGGAAGTAGTACGCGGGTTGAGCACAAAACACCGCACAAGATGTCTGGGTCATGTGAAATTAATGAATAATAAGGAAACTAGATCTTAATCCCACACGAACCATGAACACATAAGTCCCGTGAATGCTGCACAAAACAGGCACTAGGCAAATTTTGTAGCAATGGGAATTGGTGGCACGTGGGAATAAGTCATTGTGGCATCTGACACGTTCTTTTGGATTTCTAGCATAGCAAACTGTGGTACGTTGGTGTTTTTGCTGTTTTTAGTGTTTTTACTTAGCGAGCGAAGATGCCATTTAATTTTTCCTGTAAAGAAGTTTGTTTTAAAAATCTGACAGAATGGAAATCACTGTTAGGCCTTTTTTTTGTAGCTGCGATCAAAGTAGAGTATGATTTTCAGCAGGCAATTGCAACAACTACGCTCTATTTGACACTTCGAGACTGACAGTAGTTGTTGTAATCTTGTGCTGAAAATCTGACTTTACTTTTCTTTGCCGAGATCGAAGCTCACAAAACCAGCCTTTTGTAGAGCAATTCCATTGTTTAAACCTGTTTAAACTTATTGAGAAGTGGTTTTTCTAATTCATTCAAAATCTGCTCCCAGAACTATGCAGTGTTTGCCTACACTTTTTGAAGTGACGTAGGTAAGGGTAGGTGGTGATTAACAACCACTTTCGCTTATTGATGTCTGATGAGCGATGGAATTTAGTAAATTGAATGGGAAAGGGAAGAAGATTTCAAAAATAAAAACACTTTGGTTGGAACTATAGCCATTTCCAACCACTAGAGCGATTTGTTGAACATTTTTTAACTGTGCAAACCAATTCTCTATGCAATTGAAAGTAAAAAAAGGTATTTAAACGACTATCACAATTAAAATCAAACAGTCACTTCAGATACGCTTTAGCAGTGATGCCAGATTGCCCACGGCGATGATCAAAAACACACAAAAATGCCCCTTTTGCTGAGAGATAAAAATATGACCTTTTAACTTATTTTGAAAGCAAAATGCCGACGAAATGATTTATTCCCCACGATCTGGCATCACTGCCCCTTAGGGTGAGTTAACGATATTTAGAAATCCCTATAACTCCAACCAAGGTACTTGTTACCGACTTCTTCTTTCTCTCTTTAATAGTTCAAGAAACTTTATTGACAGTGATACAGTTTTCTACAGTAATGGCTGCCAAACCAATTGTCAGATTGAACTGGAGTTTTATATTTGTTCGCAGAAGGCTTTAGCAAAATGTAATTTTACGATTATTATTAAAAAAAAATGATTAAAAATTGTGAACGCATTCGGTCACATCGCAGTAAGATATTCGCTGAAATATTGGGGACAATCTGACAGCTGTCTGACTTGATGTATTTCAGTTTTGATTGGTTTTGATCTGTCTTATCAGTTGACGTTTATGGAGGGGTAGCCGACGCATCTAGTCAAGAAATTCGTGACTGAGTACTGAGTTGACAGTTCGCGTATGTGGCTGAAAAAACTACGTTACCGACTGTCGTAATTTTTGCATTTAAGGTACCAATCTAGTCGACTTAAGATAACTAGATTTTTAAATGTGTCCATTTCTCGCTGAGTAGCTAGAAACTTGTCAACTTTATGCCAAGTTCTATATGCAAAAAACTGACATCTTACAATTTTCGCCATAGATGTCAAAATGATTTGTCTAGAGTCGATCGCTGGCATAAATAAACTAGTTATCGTTTTATTTGTTCGACTACTGCTGTACTGGAATAAAGTCTGTCACTCAATTTTGTCTGTGTACAAAATTCTGGCAGCTCGACGCGATAGATCGCCATTTTTATTATTTTTTTATTGTTGACATTTGTGAAGGGATAGCCGGCAAATCTCCTTACAACTTTCTCGACTGAGAGCCTAGTTGACATGCCTACTGTATATGGCTCTGTATATGGCTGTGTTTTGAAGGGAAGCAACTGACATAATTGAACGGTGCACCCTTCAATAAAAGAATCTGAGTGAGTCAAACCCTATAATTGCCAGCAGTTCACCTCCACGCACAAACAAGGCGTCAGCTACTCGACTTGTAAGCACTCGAATAAGCGCTTGTTCTATGCCGCTGAATATCGATTTCCCATTGCGGCTGCGAGGGTTGATTGCGTCAGATGATTGCAGTCAGGTCAGAAGCACATAATATTTCCCTTCTCGATGACGTTCGCAATCAGTGGGTTGCAAAACGCCTGTGCCAGACATTTTATTGCCTTTCCCGGTAGTGTATACCTCTTCAAATGACGTGGGCGGACTTTAGAAGGTAAATCGCCATAATCCTCACAGAAATCAGTGAATATAAATAAGTCCAAACACCCTAACTCGAGCTCGTTGATTGAGGTTAGCCAGTTTGAAATAAGCGAACAAGCACGTGAAGCTAATGCAAAAAAATATGGAATTTCGATTGCAGGCTTTATATTTATATTGGCAGCTTATTTCGTCGTCGGGAAGCAATTAGTCGTGGGCTAACGCAATAGTGAATGATGAGTGGTTGTCAGTTTTAATAAACTGTCAAGATCCCAAAGGTCTTGCAGATGTAAACGCATTTGGTTAATATTTGCCCCATCGATGCCTTAGGCTTTAGGTTAGGGTAGGACTTTGATAGCTGTCACTCCAATACATTTTCTAAGTAAGAAAGGCTTCAAAGTCTACAATTTTTGCAACTAAAGTGCCTCTCAGAAGTTCTTTCGGAGCTAAATTGCAATTTCTCTGGTCGAAAGCTTGTTAACAGAGCTTCTGTCAAAAGCAATCTTTACCATTACGTGTGTAACGGTTGAAGGTTCCGCAATTCCCGGCCTAAGCAACGTAGTTGTAATCAAGGAATACAGCCATCGTGAACTCCATGACGAAGAGAGAAAGGAGGTTTTAGGAATCTAAACCTCTGTGAAATCCCCCAATTGCTTGCCAAGAAAATGTCTAAAAACACGGACCTATCTTGGTCTAGAAATGTAGTTTTCTAGCTTGATTTGGGATCAAAGGTGGTGGCCATGTAGTCATAGCATGCGACCTGAGCTCTATAAGTTCAAGTCACAGCAAAAACTCTTCCACCTTATATATAGGAGGGAACGAAAAGTTGAGTGACATGGACCGGACTTGGAGTCTGTTTTGAAGGCTTAAGAATCTCAGGCCGAACTGCGTTACTCCATGAACGAGCGATTAGTAAGTTAATGGAGTTAATTCCGTGACGGGGTAGCTCATTCAATGATCCCAGTCATCTGTCAAACAAATCCATTTGTCGGTTTCACTGTAGGCTTCAACAAAACTATAAAACTTGATGGGGCGGTACCTCTGTATTTGGAAAATCTACGGACCAGCTCGTAGGTCTTAAAAGGTTTTATTCATGCTTCTCAAAATTACTTCTTTGACGGAGTGGTTATAATTTGAAAGCATTTGCCTTCTGATAAGTCAGATTTATTTCCAAGAGTCGCCGTACTTCGTCTCATATTGTACGCAACACTGGTAGACGGCCTTAGGCCAAACCAAATTGGCTTAGTTATTTACATCTGTAAAAGTAATTTTTAACTGAACTTAACTTGTCCCTAGACATAATTCAAGTAAACGAATGACAAAAAGGAAGACACTACCACACGACAGCCTACGCTTTTTGGCTGTTTTTGTGAATTTTCCTACATATTTTTCAGACTTAATACATTCAATTGTCAAAGTGACGCGATATTGTATAGAAAAATGCGTCATTCGTCTGTTAAAATTCATTTTAACTTCGACTGTACCTCCTTTTAGTTTGATTCAGTGTATGTATGAGCGGGTGTACATTTAACGACTGTTCCGAATGAAAAATTGATTTTCCCTGCATCTACGTCAGCACTTCTATAGACTGTCACTGCCAGTAGTCTATCGAAGCTGTGACGTATATACAGAATACTGTTTTATTGAATGCATGCCAGTTCTTTAGACAGCTGTTGCTGTAGACTGTCCTAATGATATGTTAGATGTAATATGTTTTACTGACAAAGTGGCGCATTCTCATATAGGAAAATGCGTCAAGAGTTTATTATAACTTGTTTCGACCCATTTCAGTCTAATTCAAGTAGAACCAATGCACATGAATAGATTTCCCTGGCCGTTTTTAAACGAAAAACAATTTTCTACAATTTACGTCATCACTCACAAGCTGAGTGGAATTTCTGTAGACCTCTGGCAGTCGTAAGCTCTTCTAAATCATTTCTATAGACTTCTGGCAGTCGTAAGCTCTTCTAAATCATTTCTTTAGACATAATTTAAAATGATAAATGAAAGAAATACACTCCTTTGGATGGTTCTTATTCATTGTAATACGTTCTATTGACAAAGTGTCGCATTTCTACATAGAAAAATGCGCCATGTGTCTATTTTAATGCATTTCCCCTTCGTTTCAGTCTGATTCGAGGTGTACACAGATTTGTATAAAAAATTCACATTCCCTGACCGTCCCCAAAAGAAAAAGGTCTGCAAACACAATACGTCATCACTTAAAAAGTTCAGTAAACCCCCACCCAAAACCATGCCTCCATGCAATAACCGATTAATCTCTAAACTACCACCACCAACTAGGCCAGACTATGGCAACTTCCACAAAGACTGAGTTGGAAAACTTTTCCCAATGACATATCGCACGTTTTTGTAAAACGGATACTTCCTCGAAAGTCATCCAATAACTAAACCAATCTATCATCTATTGGCAGAAGCAGTGGCAGTGGCAGTAGCAGTGGCAGTGGCAGAAGCTGAAGTAGAAGTAGAAGTAGAAGCCCTTTAGGGCAATACGAACAAAAAACCTCTCTCAGCCTCCCTAAAAAGTTACTCCTCGTAGTCGGGCAATAAAAAAGGCTTTTGCTTTTATTTTTTTTTTATATTGTAAAATATTCCCAACCACATGTACTGCCAGGAAAAGTGTCCTTAATTTGTGTTCTTCTCGATATATAGCCCACGTGAGACTGGGTGTGGTAGGCAGCATCTCTTTTTCACTGTCATTGTGCTGTCGCATACGAGTATGTTGCGTATACATGGCTCCCTTTGAAACAAACTAATATGCTCAGGAAATTATTTTTAGACCACCCCCTCTCGTGACAGGTAGGTAGGTAATACATCAACCGGTACGTAATTGCTCACATCACCATAAACCAAATCGTCCTCCAAGCCAAATTACCATGAAATTCAAGATATAAATAAAGATTCCAATCAGCGCGGTGGCGTTTACTCCTCGAGGATACTCGTAGTTAAGTAGGTACCTACACTCGAGATAGTTTAGCTAATGTTTTGGACACAGTCCTGACGTAGATACAAGGCAATCGATGGAGCCCATTACAAATTCATGTCCATGGGGTTTTTTTGTTGTTGGCACCCGAAACGTCGTTATGGTTACACGAATCGAGGATTCGATTCATTCTACCAATTTCGTGACTTAGGTCGTTGCTCTGCGAGAAAGAAACGAACCGAAAAAAAAAACAGAATCTCCGCACAAAGTCATTTTCTCATGCTGTTTTTTTTTGCTAATCCAATTGAGAAATTTTTCGAAACTCTGCGAATTTTCTTCCCGATTTAAACCCGTTTAACCCCTCTCGGCATGTACTCCCGAAATGCTTTGTCTGTTCGTTTTGACATTTACTTTTTGATCGGTGTATGGTATGAAATAGTGAAGTGAAGAAAAAAACAAAGGCATGCCGTCTAAACGTCCTTTGTTCTGCTCAGAGTCGTCCCCCCCTCTGATCCTTTCATATGCAGACTTTGGAAAAAGAAATTCCTCCCAAGAGAAAGGAGAATACAAAAGCGGATACAACGAGAGAGAGTGTGGATGAAGGGAATTCGAAAAAAAAAGTCTGCACAGTTTTTTTTTTTTTTCCCTTTTCTGTTGGTTCCTTCGCTGCTTTGTGTATGACTAATGAAATATCCTGGCCTGGCTCTGTGTACCGTAGTGACTTGGGTGACTCACCAAACGGAGTTATGCAAGAGTGCGCAAGCACATTGGCTACAAGCAATATGGGAATATCCTTGCCAATTAATGTGTGTCCTTCCGCTGCCCACCCGAGCCGCCGCGTACAACTATTTGTTTAAAAAGCGGAATCGAGTGGCGTGCAAGTGCCGAGTCTGTTTTATCATAAAAGGGGCGTCTACTCCCCTAAATTTTGCACCCGCACCAGATACACCAACACCAGGCAATAGGCAATGCAATTAAATTCATTACAAACGAGTGTAATGGAATTTACAGTCATTAGCATACATCCCATTAAATATCTCTGGAATTCAATTATCTCGACTAATTGAGTATCTATACGCTGAGGAGAGCAGAAAATTGAAAAAAAAGGAAGAACAAAAAAAAAGGGAAACTCATCACCATCGCCTACAAGCTACTCGTGCAGCCATCCGATGAACAGCTCTAGGTAGGTATCCTTTTGGAAATCGTTGGCTGCTCTCTCCTGGTGTGTCCTGTCGTTTCGCTTCGCTTTGCCTGGGGGACGGGCGGGTGGGCCTAAAACTAAACACCAGCCACCACAGTGTGTAGGATTTAAATGGAATGTTTTCAAAAACGGTCCTTAGTGCGGCCCAAGTATCTATATAGGTCCAAAATAAATAGCTGGCAGGCTTTTTCTCAGCACAAGGTGCTGCTACTGCCACACACTACTATTGCTATTGCCTGAGTCGAGTGGCGTTTGGTGTATCGTACTTCGTACCTGTATACACAGAGTGCTTGTGCTTGTGCTGCTTTCACAGTGGCCCGTTTTTGTGTTCTCTGTTGTAACCTCTCTCTCTTGGGTTTCGGGGGTGGGGGTGGATAAATGTGTGCTGGGGATGGGGCTGCCTTTCAACAAGAAAACCCTGCTAATGTGTAATGTATAAGTGAGTGCTGCGGTGAATCACTGAAAACTGAATGCATGTATAGGTAGGTGGTGGTTTGGTTTGGTTCGCTTCGTGTATGGGGAATTCCTTAAAGTGTCGATTTTCTGCTGGCCCGTCTTCTTCCCAAAGATCGATATCCTTCCACTGACTAGTTTTCTCATTTTTCACCCGATTCTTTGTACATTTTTCCAATTCAATTGAAACTGATTTGCCAGAATACACAAACAATAGGTGCGAACCCGAGATACATGCGTACTAACGTCCTTTTCCCACTATGCGACTTTTCTTCGCTTGTTACAATTCTTAAAATTCCTCCGACTTGTTACAATTCTAATCTAGAGCCACTTCCCACTTGACATTTGTAAAAATTTAACGCACAACTTGTACTTTGACTTACCTGTAAACTGCTGACGAGCACAAAGCCCATCAAGCACGTAACAAAGTATCTCGCCGATGACGACATTTTGCTGGTTTTTCTGTATCTTTTGCGCACTAATTTCACTGTTTGCAAAACCCACGAATATAGATATTTGGGTTTTGAAAATTTTGCAAAAATTTTGTAAAACTCCGACGACCCGTTGTGTGTTCGCGTCGAGAGAAAAAAATCGAAACTACCAGGCACACCCCTAAAATAAAGTATCTTGCTGCCTAGCACTCTCTCTTCTATACCCACTGCGGATGTGTACGAAATGAAAAGAACGAAACGCGAAATTTACGTTCTAAAAGAGTTCACTCGATGGCTCGTCGATGGATGTGAAAATGTTGGAGTTGCTTTTACATGGTAAAACCACAACCGAGTCTGGCGGATGTGATTTGCAAAGAAATGATTTTATCTTGGCTTTTCCGGTGAAGATTTCTTCGATTTGGTTTTTGCACTTTGGTGGTTCTTCGACTGTACACGACGATACTGCGATACACTGAAACGTTCCGATTAATGTCTACCTTAAAATCTAAATAAAAACTCCGCCGACCGATATTAAGTTCGAATCTTCGAAAATGTTTTCGCTGTTCGAGAATTTTGTGTAGAGAAAGACATGACTGGCGGTGGTGCGTATGCGTTGTGGTGGTGGGTTGTCGACTGTGGCGCGGGTGTGCGCGGTACGTGCCAGTGCGGAGGATAAGAAGGGGCAACGGAAATGGATGTGGAAGTCATTTGAAAGTGACAAGGGTAGGAGGGACAAAAGGGATGGATTTTTTTTTTGTTTTTGCTTTACTGAGGTGGTAGTTGGAGAATCGCTTTGGAGAGTTGTTTTCGAATTTTCCGTTCGAATGGGGATTTTTGGTTGTGGATTGCAGGTTCTTGGGAAATTACTATCATTTCGAAGGGTAGAACAGTAGAGCGCAGGTATTTGCTGTTGCTGTTTTTAGGCTGTGAATTTTAACAGATGGTTGGGTTTGTTTTCCTGCTGCATTAATCGAGGCATTCGTTTGAAAATGGTGATCGTTGATCAGTGACGTTTGTGACATTTAATTCTGTTCCGCGCGTGGCAAATTGTCTTTCAACTAAAGCTTAGTACTAGTCTCATACAAAATTCTCTGCAAAATATAGCTGAGCTAAATTTGAGCGAGTGGTACAAGCTAAAAAATCAAACTTTTATTTCCGAGTGTTAAATTGAAATCTGTCAAAATGTAGCGTGTCCATACTTAGCTGAGTGGTATGCAGCTCGAGCTAAAAAATCAAACTTTTGTTTCAGAATGTACTTTATCTAGGTACTATCTGTCAAAATTTAGCGTGCCCATTTAATTGGATGGCACATTTTTTTAAGCTAAATTGTGACAGGTCGTTGTGTATTTGTTGTTCTGTTGCGAAAAGTGTGCAAGGATGAGCATTTTTAATAACTACATGGACGAGAAGTACCTATAATCAGAAATAGTTGAAATAAGCGAGAATTCAGTTTTTGAAGGAAGTTTTTTCAAAGAACATCTGTTGTCTGTGACACTTATCCACAGCTTTCTCTATTATGTCAAAATTTAGCTACGATTTAAGCTAAAGTTTGGAGAGGAAATTTTGAGACCAGCTACAGTTTAGGTTATCTCGAACAGCGCACTAAGCTTAAGCGACAAACAGCTGGCAATGCAAAATGTTGACTGCATGTCGGTCTTAAATAAGATTGTGCTGCCAAAAGTTGTATTAGCGCTGTCAGATTGTGAAATTAATTTGCTTGGGCGCTAGTTTAATACAAGGCCTGTTTTTTCTTAGCTTCTATTGCAACAAAGCAAAGTAAAGTAGGATTTCAGCACGCAATTTTAACAATTATACGCTCTACTTGACACATCGAGGACTCACAGCAGTTGTTGTTATAATTGTGCGCTCAAAATCCTTCTTAACTTTGCTGAGTTTGAAGCTAAAAAAGACAGGCCTAAATGAAAAAGCAAACACTTATGAAGGAAAGAAAAATGTCAGTCAGATTTTAGCGAAACCAACCACACGTTCAAGAATTGTTTCATTTCATTGAAATCTCCTTCTTTGAACAGTCACAAGCGTCAGTGCTGTATTTCATTGAGTTACCAACCGCGGACTGTGCAATGGAGCCAAGAAAACTTTTAAATGTTGGGTCGTCTTACATCTTTTTCTGAACTAGATTACCCCTTGACGCAGAAATTGATCGTTACGTCACTTAATGTAGTAAATCGGGCATATAATCAAAATGTCAACTCAGTTCATCAACCGAAGCATTATTATTGAGTCAGAACTCCATAAATGTCACCAGCAATTTTACAAATTATGCATTTCATATAATTTGTATCACCTAAACAAGATGGCCGACCTAAATAGCATCACACAATTTTGGATGTTATGTAGAGCTGTCCCTTAAACTTTCAACCGACAATTTAGTATTTGGAGTAGATAAAGCAGGTACCATCAGTAATATTTTCCCTCTTTAAAGAGCCAAACTCTTTTTTGCTCAGCACGATTTCCATTGACAGCTAGGGCCAAATCTATGCCAAACAAATATAAAAGTCCATACAAAGAAATTTGGCATTTGGGCAATACCATCCAACTTCTTTGACCATTATAAATGTACCAGTACATCTTAAATCGATAATATAATAAATTTCTTGTATTTTTCACAGACCGACCGAGACCTCAGTTGATACTTTAATTTTGTTACGTGTCCTGTGCACTTTTTTTGCATTTTCCTTGATTTTTTGCGTAGTAAAAAAATGCTTTCTATAAAAAAAAACATACCAACGTAGGTAGGTAACAACTCGACTTCTGTAGCCACATTCGGTAACCACCGTCGATAATGCAGATCTGGGATTATTTCCTATACCTACGAACTCGCCCCCCTGTAAAACATCGCACTGAATTGTCAAACTCGTTCGCTCAGGTTCTGTCATTTCTCATCACACGTGCGATGTACGACTAAAAACAAATCGTGTTCTCTTAAAATCCAAATTTTAAATTAAAATTTCCTACGAAAATGGGTAAAAAAGTGCATAATGCTAGAGCTCGACAGAACCACAAGACCGTCATCGATAACTCCGAAATAAAAAAAGTACAAAAACCTCAACAATCTTCGCAGCAAACCACTAATTCACTCACTTTCGTTGCTGTTTCAGATAACACTTGAGCTCGGAGATTCGATTGCAACAAGTTCTGGCTATGATGAAGCGAATGCCTTGGTGTTGCCTTCAAAGAAGCGCAAAACCAAAACCAAGATTGAAGTTGAACATCATACGAAAATCTTGACCAAGAAGCAGAGAAAACGACTGGAGACGATCGTGAGCAAAAAGCGAAAGAAGGAACAGGTGAGTTTGAATCTTAAGATGAGCGACGTTTGGAGAAGCAGAATAATTTCTTGTTCTTCTTTAGAGAGCAGCGATCATTGAAGGACTAGAGAAAGTGCGAATTTCCCCGGAGGAGCTGAACTTGTACCAATCGATTAGTCAAATCCAGACGATTGGTGTGAGGAAATTGGGTAACTTGGATGCCCTGCTGGAAAAGCAAAAGCGGAAGAAAGCACAGAAGCTGCAGGAAGCAGGAGCTGGCAGGGTCAGCAGCATAGCTGGGATAAGCAAGCGCAAACGGATGGAGCTGTTGAAGGGCTACAATGATGTGGACGAGGAGAGCGACAGTGATGGAGAGACAAAGGCCAAGAAGGTCAACCACAATATCGTCCGCTTGGGTGAGGACGATGATGAGTCGTCGGATGGGGAGCAGGACAAAATCCCAGCTCCGGAAGTTGTCAAAGAACCGATAAACCAGGAAAAGAAACCACCCAAATTGGCTGAAAAAGTAGCAGTGTCGTCGAAGCCGGCTGTGTACGTCGCCGTGAATCGCGATCCAGAAATTCAAGCAGCTCGCCTGAAACTCCCCATTCTGGCTGAGGAGCAGACTATCATGGAGACAATAAATGAGAACTCAATTATCATCGTCGCTGGTGAGACTGGGTCGGGAAAGACCACGCAAATCCCGCAGTTTTTGTACGAATCCGGGTACGCTGCGCACAAACTCATTGGAGTCACCGAACCCCGGCGTGTGGCGGCGATTTCCATGTCCAAGCGTGTTGCTCGCGAGATGAACTTGAGCGAGAAGGAGGTGTCCTACCTCATTCGTTTCGAAGGCAACGTCAGTGACCAAACAAAAGTCAAATTCATGACCGACGGCGTGCTCCTCAAGGAGATTGAGTCGGACTTTATGCTCCTCAAGTACTCTGTGATAATTCTTGACGAAGCTCACGAGAGAAGCGCCTACACTGACATCCTCATCGGCCTACTGTCGCGTATTGTGCCACTGAGAGTGAAGAGGGGCAATCCTCTCAAGTTGATTATCATGTCGGCCACGCTGAGAGTCGAAGATTTCCTAGAGAATGCCAAGCTTTTCAAGATGCCGCCGCCACTGTTGAAAGTGGAAGCACGCCAGTTCCCGGTCACAATTCACTTTCAAAAGACCACGGCAGAGAATTATGTAGACGAAGCCTTCAAAAAGACGCTCAAGATCCACTCGAAGTTGCCGGAAGGCGGAATTCTGATCTTTGTCACTGGACAGCAGGAGGTCAATCATCTGGTGCGGAAGCTGCGGAAGATGTTTCCCTATAAGCCCAACGACAAAGGCCCTACGATGGCGGTAGAAAAGGACGCAGCAGTTCCCGAACAGGAGGAGATCGACGACGATGAGTTCGACATGAAGAGAGCGATAAAAAACGTGAAGAAGTCAAAGAAGAAGTTCCTCTCCCAAATCGCCCTGCCGAAGATCAACTTGGATGACTACAAACTGCCAGGCGACGACACTGAAGCTGACCTCTTGGAGAACGAACATGAGGATCTGGCAAACTCTGATGCCGAAAACAACGATGAGTCGGACGACGACGACGACGAGACTGTCGCGACAACCTCACAACCACTGTGGGTTCTGCCCTTGTACTCGCTGCTGTCCTCGGAGAAACAGAGTAGGATCTTCCAGTCGCCACCGGACGGCTGCCGGTTGTGCATTGTCAGCACGAATGTGGCCGAAACCTCGCTGACCATCCCCAACATTAAGTATGTCGTGGATTCCGGGCGGCAAAAGACTCGCCTCTACGACAAGATCACCGGAGTGAGTGCATTCGTTGTGACGTTCACGAGCAAGGCTTCCGCCGACCAGAGAGCTGGCCGTGCAGGGCGTACCAGCGCAGGCCACTGCTACCGTCTTTACTCCAGTGCTGTGTACAATGACGAGTTTGAGGCGTTCGGCACACCAGACATCCAGAAGAAGCCCGTCGACGACTTGATGATGCAAATGCGTTGCATGGGCATCGACAGAGTCATCAACTTCCCATTTCCCTCGCCCCCAGATGCCGAACAACTGCTAGCGGCAGAGACGAGACTGATAGTGTTGGGAGCCTTGGGACCGAAGGCGAACCCGGATGACCCCAAGTCAGTGGCTCCAGTTACTCGGCTTGGACATGTTATTTCGCGGTTTCCAGTGGCACCTCGCTTCGGCAAGATGTTGGCCCTGAGCCATCAACAGAACATGCTGCCCTACACGGTGTGTCTAGTGGCAGCGCTGTCCGTGCAGGAGCTGCTCATTGAAGTGGGCTCCGACAAGGAGAAGGACAGCGGGATAGCTATGAACAAATGGCAGCGACGTCGACAGTCGTGGGCTTCAACTGGCAACTTTGAACTTCTCGGCGATCCCATGGTGCTGCTGCGAGCGGTAGGTGCTGCGGAATATGCCGGATCCAAGGGCGAACTGCAGACCTTTTGCAATGAGAACGGACTGCGCCACAAGGCGATATCCGAAGTGCGCAAGTTGCGTGTCCAACTCACCAACGAGATCAATCTGAACATGACCAACGTCAATCTCTGCGTAGACCCGGAGATGGTTCCACCCACCGACAAGCAGGCAAAGTTCCTGCGACAGATTCTCCTCGCCGGGATGGGCGATCGCGTCGCAAGAAAGGTCCCACTGGACGACATCAGCGACAAGGAACAGAAACGAAAGATGAAATATGCCTACAACTGCCTGGACATGGAGGAGCCCGTCTTCATGCATTCGTCATCGGTGCTGAGAAAGAAGCAGCCCGAGTGGGTGGTATACCAAGAAGCCTACGAGACGAAAAACGGCGACTCTACGAAGCTCTTCATCAGAGGCGTTACAGCGATTGAATCGGAGTGGCTGCTGCTGTACGTACCCCGGCTGTGCAACATCCGCTCGATTAAAGAGGACCCGCTGCCCAAATACAACGAAGAGGAGGGAAAAGTGTTCTGCTTTGTGGATGCGACGTTCGGCAAGGCCGCCTGGGAGATCCCACTCGCCGAAGTCGAGATGCCTCTGAGTGAGAAGGCCTGCTGGTGAGTTTGTCTCTATCACGTTGGCTTTGTGCATTTCCCCAACAACTGTTTCGTTGCAGCTACTTTGGCATGTTCCTTCTAAACGGAGACGTCTGTCCCAAGCTGAAGGAGTTCAAGGCAAAGCTAAAGGCCACACCAACGTCGGTCGTGAAGAGTTGGTCGAGCCTAAACGAGAGCGTGACCAAGTTCAAGAGGGCCCTCATCACCAAGGAGATCAATTGCCGGCAGAAACTGTTGGACGAATGGAAGAGGGATCCCAATTGTAAGCGACATCACATGAAAGGCAGAACTTGTACTAAACCTGCTTCTATTTTCAGTCCTCCTGCAGCAGTACTGTGACCTTCTGTACGAAGTGAAGCTGGCCGAACTCTCAGCCCAATGGCCTCCGATTGAGTCCACTTAGACAAGTGGCCCGTTCATTGTATATAGATTTAATAAACTAGACCTAAACTAATTTAGTCATTACACAAGATACACGCGAGTTGAACAACAACCCGCTCTAAAGGTGCAGTTACACTAAATACATCTGGCACTGCACTTACTAACCGTTTCTTATCTTAGGAAGCGAATTGATCAAGAATCATGTAGTTTCACTGCTGTTCCTCAAGAACAATCATCAATCAAGTCGCCCAATGTATGTATTGCACTCGCATTTCCTGGTAGCTTAGATGTTTGTAGTATTGAGTTCAGTTGACAAATGAGCAGTAGTATAGTCGTAAGGTGTTCAAACAGTCGATGGTTTGAAATGCATTTCTTGATACTCGCAGTCACTAGAAGGTGTGCTGCAATCGGAGTGGTTTTAAGAGATTACCGAGAGATTGTTCTCTCTTCTGGTTTAGTAAAGTGCTAAACTTGAGGTCGCAGATAGAGAATTCTGCTCTACCTTCCCATTGTCGGTATATATAGAGTAGCCCTCGAGAGTCAGGCTGTCTTCCGAGCGATTGTTCTCTCTTCTGGTTTAGTAAAGTGCTAAACTCGAGGTCGCAGATAGAGAATTCTGCTCTACCTTCCCATTGTCGGTATATATAGAGTAGCCCTCGAGAGTCAGGCTGTCTTCCATCGCGGTTATTGATTTGTGTTGAGATTGCCGTCTCTTTTCGTTTCCACTGTGTTCAAATATACAAATCGTCGGGTGTGACTTAGTGGAGAATTTTTGTGTAACCTGTGGAAACCTCTATCCAGTTTGCGTCGTGAAAATTTCGTGTTGGTTGGTTTTCTTTAAACGGTGGAGGATAAACTCTTCACAAGGCAACGGCAGGTCTCACTTCCCCAAAGTCGTTGCGGAACATCCGACCTGCTGTGGCGAGGAACAAAACAATTCCATCCCCTTTAAGTTGTTTCAACGTAAATGACAGGAGCAGTTTTAGAAAATAAATTCCCTCAAACCGCAAGCATATTTGCATCGCCGTACACACCTTTACTTTACTTACTTATGTCGTAGATCCCCTTGTGGGTCCTCTACAACGCCTACGCGCCATCGTGTGCGCTTTCTGGCAATGTGCCTCAGCTCTTCTCAACACTTTCCCAGTTGCCGCCGTGCTTCCTTCTCGACTGTTCTACACCATGTACTTCTAGGATCGCCGCGTATTCTGCCATCCTGAGTAAGCGGATTCTATTGCATCGCATGGTTAGCTATGGACCTGTCAGGTGTGACCAATCCACTGCCACTTTCGTCGTTGTATGGTTGTGCCAGTAGGTTCATGGCCGGTTCTCTCATAAAGTTTTTCGTTCGAGATTCGGTTTGGCCAGAAAATCCTTAAAATATTACGCAGGCACCTATGAACGAACATTTGCAGTTTTCTTGTGATAGCAACTCTCCAAGTACCACATCCATATAGCAGCACGGACTGAACGTTGGAACGAAACAGTCGAAGCTTGATAGCATCCCAAACGCAGACTTCGCGTTACCTATTCGCTGGCTATATCCAGTTCGGTTCCGCCATCGGTTGAGACAATACTCCCAAGGTATTGGAAACTCTCTACTCTCTCAACCGTTTGTCCAGCGATGCATACACACCTTGGGTTGTACTCAAACACTTGAGGTTGTCGTCACACGGCATAAAGAAGTTGTGGTCGTGCTCCAGGGATACGATGGATATGGATACACGTCGTCGTGGGAAATCGAATAAAGCTCCATCAAAAAACATACCAAGAAGAAGTTATATGCACACTACACACTGGACAAAGCCTGTTCGGAGAACCATATGAAGGACAAACGGCTGCCAACTAAACGATTTTGGAGCAACTTGTAATACAGCGATAAGTAGGACTCGCACTGTAACCTGGGCATGGGCACTCATTCCGTAATTTTTCTGACGATTATCGTGCAAAAATTACGAGTTTGACACCTTAATCCAATTCATATTCCACAAATGTAATCAAAGTTGACAAATTCGGGCAGAATATAACTTCTTGTGGTCATCAAAGATTCAAAAAGGATATCGCCCCAACGATTGTTGTTATACGGAATCTGGCCCCTGGTGTTTCCAAAGCATTAAAACTGCCATTCAAAGTGAACTTCTGCCAATCGGTTCTAGTCAAGCATCCAATATTAACCTCAACCTGTGTACTTTCCCCGAGGAGTAAATGAAAACTCGATCATCATCTTGTTGTAGCTGTATTCGATTTAGAGCTCAGAGAAGAAGCTGCAACTGAGTGAGAACCTCTCCATTCATCCAACGAACAGTTCTTCCAAGTTTGCGACATGAAGGAGTCACCCAGCAGCTAGGGAACTAACCCGTGATACCGAAAAAGAAACAGCCAAGCAATGCAAGGCAATCGAGCCAAATAAGGGAGAAGAACAAGATCCGGTTTAAGGGGAAAAAAGGTTTCTCTGCAATAGGATTGAATGTCTCTGTCCTTTCTCTTGCTAGGTTTGCTCCAGAAAAACGGTAAACTGGGAATAAGTTCGATGATCAAGATATTTGCAAGAGGACATCGATCAATCCCGAGGTTTGAAAACAGCATCTTTCTCCAAGATAGGCCTACACTGGCTTTGAGATTTCCGGGCGCACATGCAGGTGTTTTCGAGCGGATGTTTTGTTCATATTCAAAACTGCAGAGCTACTTGAGGTGAGAGCATAATGCAACAAGAATAAGATCACCAGCTAAGAGAACAATTCTCGATAAAACTGTCCATTGCCGACCTGGTAGCACTTCGAATGGCACAGGGTAGAGTTACAGAAAACAATCCGCTCAAGTTAGCGTGGTTAATATCGACTTCTACTACCAGGCTTGGTCTTCTTTATTGCATTGTCCTTCTGGGTTGAAGTCGAAGACTCTGTGGGCGCTGTGCTTACCATTTTAGAGGGCTAATGCCAATTTTTCGTACAGCTAGTAAGTCTTTCCTCCTTCAAAGTCCGTCAAAGCAAAAGGGACTGCGAATAGTTGTCCTCTCTAAGTTGTTCATCCGCTCTAGATCCAGCATCCAACAGAGATGATCACGGTCTTATACTCAATCTCCATCGGTCTTCGAGACTTGCATTTTCTAATCAATTCCCTTTTCAGTCCGGAGAATTGACAAGGTTTGTGCTTTGCTCAATTTCAGTAGAGATGTCGTTTTGAGCGTTAATACAAGCAGTCCATTACTTTCAGTCAAAGTTAACAAATATCATCGACAGCAGTTCAGTCGTTCAAGCTCGATAAGTTGGTTATAAGTAACGAAAGGAAGTTCATGGTTAAATCTGTGATCTGTTCTTTTCCATTCGCCCACTGGCAACAGGTTTAATCTCATTTTTGACTCAAATTTTATCCGCTGCAGCGCCGATTGCTTTGAAATTAAACTCGTAGATTTGTATTGTAAGTAATAGGCCCTGTACACTCTATTGTGTTGGCGCGTATTATTTAACCCAGGGATCTGTTGAGGCTCTTTATAAACCTCAGTACCCTTCTTGGTTCCGTGTCTCCTATGTCTGCAGAGCTTAAAAACGCCCCTTTCATATGGATGCTCTGCTCCTTGATCGCTTTAGGTACTTAGCTATATTGCTTTGGATTATAAGCTCAAGTTGGATGGTCATACTAAGTCCTAATCATGGTTGTTAGGCAGTTTCCCAATAATAAACCAAGTTCATTAAGGCCTTACATCTTTGCTCGGTTTGTGTGCGCAGTGGCTCAGCGATTATTGTGTTGGGCTCCACTGGCCGATTGGCCTCTGGCGCGATCCCGGGAAATTGCATTAAATTGCTGCTCTCCCTCTGACGACATACTGAGAGCAATAGCTGGTCCTAAAAAAGGGTCTGCATTCAGCCGAATATATGAATATTTTGTTCGGTTGTTGACTTGCCGGGTCTAAGAGCCTAGAACCGCACTGGTAGGGAAAGGGACCAATCAGGGTCAATTCGCGTCGTCTGTAAAGCAAGCATTACGTGATAGAATTTGTTTTTTTTCACATGCTCACGAAAGTGGCGATTCGGCGGACATTCGGAAGACTTATTCCTCTGTAATTGCAGCAGATCAGAGTATGTCATTTCCTGTGGATGGGGTCCTGGAAGGTGAGGTTTCATCTGTCGGGCATAGATTGATCCGAGCGAATTTTCAACATAAGTTTTTTTTGAATGCTCCTTATCCCGTCATTTTCTGCTATCTTAGGTTGAAAGATCTTCACGAGGCGCTATGGTGCCTCTGCACAAACACTCAATGTCCCTAGAAGCCAACCTCTAAGTTGTTAAAGAAGTGCCCACCTAGGTACTTTGTTCTACTCGGAACAATTGCTTACTCGCAACATTCACAGAGAAGGTGGGAGATGTTCTTATCAGCGACTTGCGACACTCTTTAGCCATGGTTTTTCAGAAGGAAATCCCTCCAGACCCTATCCCTATCCTAACTTTGTTCTACTTACTTACTTACTTAGATGGCGCTACAGTCCGGGGTGGACCACGGCCTCAACCAATACGCCTCTCCAGTTAGCGCGATCTTTGGCTAACTGCCTCCAGGTCTTCCTCTACTGCGTTGTCCCTCCGGGTTAGAATCGAAGACTCTTCGGGCCGGAGCGTTGGTGTCCATTCGCTCTACATGTCCCAGCCATCTTAGACGACTGATAGGTACTTTTCTGACTAGGTCGATGTCGCTGTACAGCTCGTAGAGTTCGCTGTTAAATCTCCTCCTCCAGAGCCCGTCAACGCAAACGGGACCGAAAATCACTCGAAGAATTTTTCGTTCGAAACGACCAAGGAGCTCTTCATCCGACTTTGATAGGGTCCATGCTTCTGCGCCATAGAGCAGGACTGGGATGATGAGGGTCTTATATAGAATCGACTTAGTATTTCTCGACAGGGCCTTACTAATCAATTGCCTTCTTAGACCAAAGTAACAGCGGTTGGCAAGTGTGATTCTTCGCTTGATTTCTGAGGTGATGTCATTTTCAGAGTTAATAGCGGAGCCGAGGTAGACAAAGTCCCGAACTACCTCAAAGTTAAAGCTGTCTATCGTGACGTTCTGTCCGATTCGTCGATGTTGTGTGCCCCTTCTTGTTGACAGCATATATTTTGTTTTGCCCTCATTCACCACTAAACCCATTTTTGCCGCTTCTGTGTTAATACTTGCATACCCACCAGTCACAGCTCGCTGTGTTCTGCCAATGATGTCGATGTCGTCGGCGCAAGCAAGTAGTTGCACAGACTTCTGGAAAATTGTGCCCCTGGCGTTGGCTTGTGAGTTTCGCACAATTCTCTCAAGAATTATATTGAAAAAGTCACAGTCACCTTGTCTTAATCCTTTTTTGACACCCAAGGTCTTGGTGAGATTGTTTGCGACCTTTATGGAGCAGCGAGCGTTCTCCATCGTCATTCTGCACAATCTGACAAGTTTGGCAGGATGTAAAAACTAGACATGGCTCTGTATAGCTCGTCTCTATAGATGCTGTCATATGCGGCCTTAAAATCGATAAACAAGTGGTGGGTATCGACTTGGACCTCTTGGGTTTTCTCCAGGATCTGCCGTAGTGTGAATATTTGGTCGGTTGTGGACTTACCGGGCCTAAAACCGCACTGATAGGGTCCAATCAGTTCGTTGACATATGGTTTCAGGCGATCACACAGTACGGCAGAAAGGATCTTATACGCGATGTTAAGGAAACTGATGCCTCTATAGTTGGCGCAGTTCAGAGGGTCTCCTTTCTTGTGGCATACTTTCCTCTAACTAAATCTTGGAGATGAGTCGGTGTATGCACTCTACCAAATCATCTCCCGCTGCCTTGAAAAGCTCGGCTTCAGCTTGGATATTGCAATCCTCACTTCATTTTGGTCAGGTGGGCGGAAGTCTTGGCTTACATCGCCCAGGTTGAATGGTTCCTTCTGCCTGACAGCGGAATTTATGTCATCGTCGCCGTTTAACAGTCTGCAGAAATGGTTTTTCCATGTCCTCAGTACCGACTGTGATTCCACTACAAGGTTTCCTTGTTCGTCTCGACAGGTTTCTGCTCGTTTTACCCTTTGGTAAAACTTCCGAACATTGTTCCTGGAGTAACACCTCTCTATTTCCTCGATCGCGCGCTTCTCATGCTCTTTCTTTGTCTTCCGGAGAAGCCGGTGTTCTTCCCTCCTTCTTAGCTCGTAGAGCTCACGAGCAGCTCTTGTCCTTCTGTGCAGCGCCGCTTCGTAGGCATGTTGTTTTGCTGCATGTGCTTGCCGGCACTCTTCATCGAACCAGGGGTTTCGTGGGGGTGGTTTGGTGAAACCAAGCACATCAGTTGCGGCGTTTCTGATTGCCTCTTGGCGCTGATGCCACTGGTCTTCAGCACTTGATGCTGGCATTAAAGGACTTCTCGAGAGGTTGAGGGATACACGATCGGCAAAGGTTCTGGCAGTTTGTTGCGTTTGTAGCCGTTCAACGTTGAATCTCCTCACAGCAATTCCCCGTTGTTGTGGGATATCCGCATTCGTACCTTGGCTACAACAAGGTAGCGGTCCGAGTCTTTGTTCTACTAAGAATGACAAATTCTCCAGACAATTTTCCGATTTAAAATAGGCCCTAGTGCCTATGAAACTCTGTCCCGTTCTACAAGGTGGGCCAAAAGAAGTCATCCGATGTTGTTTGGCTCTAATTTTTTTTCTAAATGAAAAACTTGGATTCTGTTTTTTGATTATGTTTATTTGAACCTTTAGAATTTTATTGGTCAAGTCGAGAAGACGATATCGGCCAAATGGGCGCCATCACAATTGATTGCCATACGGGCTCGTTTTATGGCATTTTTCATCACTTCGGCGAGAACTTCGGTCGACAGATTCTCGCACTCGTGTCGAATGTTGTCCTTGGAGGCTTCTAGGGTCTCGGGTCTCGGTCTTGTTCACGTAAATACGGGACTTCAAAAAACCCCACAAAAATAAGTCTCGAAAGTTAAATGGGGCGATCTTGCGGGCCAGTGCAAATCGCCAAAACGAGAGATAAGGCGACCCGGGAACACCGTCTTCAGAATATCGGTTGTGGCTCGTGCAGTGTGTGCCGTAGCTCCGTGCTGTTGGAACCACATGTCCTCCAGTCCTAATTCGTCCAATTGCGGCAGAAAACACTCGGTTAACATGGCCCTATAGCGCGCACCGTCCACTGTTGTCGTTTGACCAGCGGCGTTCTAGGAAAAAAAATGGTCCCATGACTCCTCCAGCGTGAACAGCGCACCATGCAGTAACTTTGAGCGGGTGTAAATGGTAGTGGAATCGGCGACGGAATTCGCGCTGCGCCAACACTACAGACGAATTGTTACGCAAGGAAATAGACACGATAATTCCGCGTTCTTGGGGAGTGTATCGCTCCATGGCTTGTTCACTTGTATTCTTCATCTACCTAGTCCACAAATGTCATAACAGATTTGACATTGGCGGCCATTTGCAAAAATAAGAGCATCTTCCAATAGGGTGATCTGTTTTGGCCCACCTTGTAGTAAGGAAGATCCGTCCAGCTGCTGGGGTATGCAGACGATATTGACATCATCGGTCGCTCCCAGCGTGCCGTGATAGAGGCTTTTACGGCGATTGAAGAACAAGCGAAATTCGTTGGTCTTGTAGTAAATGAGGACAAGACTAAGTACATGCTATCAACAAACAAACCAGCATCTGTCCACCGCCTAGGACAGAACGTCACTATTGATAGCAACAATTTCGAGGTAGTTAAGGAGTTTATCTACCTCGGAGTAAACATGACATCCTAGTGGAGATCCGGCGAAGAATTACCCTAGGACACCGCTGCTACTTCGGTTTAGCAAAGCAATTGGGTTCAAAACTCCTAAGGCCAAAATGTATGCTTTACAGAACCCTTATCCTGCCAGTTCTGCTTTACGGCGCCGAGTGCTGGACGATAAGCAGGAAGGGAGAGCTGATACTAGGCTCCTTCGAAAGAAAAATTCTTCGGCGGATTTTTGGTCCTGTGTGCGAGGAGGGCGAATGGAGGAGAAGATACAACCGCGAACTCTATGAGCTGTACCAAGATGTGGATGTAGTCCAAAAGGCCAAAATACGTCGACTACTCGATGTGGCCGAGCCAATGGACAATAATGCTCCAGCTAAGAGGATCTTCGAATCCCAGCCGCCAGGTTCGAGACGACAAGGAAGACCGAACCTCCGTTTCAAAGACCAAGCCATCGCGGATGCCAGAGCGCTTGGTCTGCATAACTGGAAGCAGCGTGCCCGGGATCGCAGAGGATGGAAGGCTGCAGTGTCTCAGGCAGAGACTCTTTTTGAAAAGATTCATTAGAGTCACTAAGACACTTTATTGCTAAAAGCACATGTTAGTTAGGTACTTGAACGTCCCCAATGTCCCCAAATAAAAGGGCCGCCTTCTGATTTTGTGTTTATATTAATTTTTATTTTTATTGAATTCATTTACGAGAAATATCCTTAAATAAATTTTGCTGATTTATTTTGTTTTGTTTCGTTTTTTGTTCCTATTTACATATAACACTTGCAGTATTTCACTATTTTTTCTATACATAATATATATATATTTAACTTTAATTCGTTTTGTTTGTCTATTATTTTAAATTTAAAATAAATACACTAGAATACAATAAATGTTCTCTCTATTTATGTGTAGGTATCTCTTTCTTTTCTTTTCTTGTATTATTATTATTATGATAATTCAGCATTTTTGTTTCATTTTCTTTAATTTAACTTGAATGGATAATTAATTATTTAACAGTGAAAACTTGTAGAATTCAATTTGTTTCAGTATCCAGTGTTTTGTTTTGGTATACAGGTAGAGAGAGAGAGAGAGAGAAAAGTTGAACGTTGTTAAGAAGAATAATTAGAACAAGAAGTGTTGACAAACAGCTCGAATTGGCATTTTTCGCCTTCGAGTAGGCTGTGTGGGAGTGTGAGAGTGTGAGTCTGTGGGGAAGTGTATCGAATAAAATGAAAACACGATTTACTAGGGAATTGTGAGATAATACGTAAAATTTTCCTATTTACAATTAAAACAGTATTTTGTTCAGTTTGTTTGTTTTTTGTGTGTACTTTTTGCAACAACAAGAAGATGGCGATGCTTCCTTTTCTATTTGTAATTTTTTTTTTTGTTTTTTTTTGTTTGATTTCTCTTCTAAAATGACAATGAATCCGATAAAATATAGAAAATCAGTCTAATCGTTTAAGGCAACATGAGAGCTTATCCATAATACATGTGTTTATGTATATATTATTTTTAATAATAACCATAATCAATTGATATCTTTATAAACAATAGTCTGTTCCATCTACAAATATATATATATACTTTGGGAGAGTTTCCTTCGCATCTATGTACAGGGAGGAAGATAGACAGAGAGAGAGAGAGAGAGAGAGAAAGGAGAGTGTTTGTGAATTAGTTAATTGAAAACTGTCGCCACCAGTATGGGAAACAGGAGCGCTCTTCCTCGGGCGACGGCGGGAAGTAGTACACCATTACTTGTCATACTTCGCTGGTTGTTAGTTCAGTCATTGACTCGCTCATGCTGGTCTCCTGGTCGATGGTTGCAATGGGTTCGGCACTGTTGGCAGCTGTCATCGGGCCGCAGATGGCTTCGCGTGAATCCAGCTCGATGGCATTGGCCAGGGTCGACGAGCGGCTGATACTCTCTTTGCTGTCGATGATTTGGTTGTACTCCTTGACGCCGCATTCGCCCACCGGCACGTAGTGGTCGCCGATCTCGAGCAGGTACAGCGTCCGATTGACGTGCGACCGGAAGCGCTGATCGGCATGGTTGGGCGACCAGTAGTGAACGACGTAGCCGACCATGCCCTCCTTGGGAGACCAGTCGTTCCACGAAAGGCGTCCCCCGTTGGCGCGCATCCGCTCGTTCGGCCAGACCACGTCGATTCGACGGCCCATGTCAAGGCAGTCGTAGATCTGAAAACAATCAATCGGATGTGAGTTGTTTGTGAGTGGGTGGAAGAAAAACGATCGACTTACCTCCATGCCATCGACAATGATGACCTTCTTGTTGAGTTCGATGGGCGAGGTAATACTGTCATCGGATTTGATGTCGGTGCGTGTGAGGTTGATGGGTCCCTTCGACTTGCGCTGATAGTCGCCGGGCCTTGTGATGATGTCGCGGTAGCCCAGGTTGCCCGACGACGTCGACATCTTGGTGTACTGGCTGCTCTCCGAGAAGTCAGTCGGACGCAGCTCAGAGGTAGTACTGCTGCCGCCCATCGAATCGTTCAGCTCCCTCGAGCCGGCAGCACTCGTGCCCATTACACTTGTGATGGGGAGTGTTGCTCTCCTCTCGCGATCTCCGCGTACCACGCGTACGTGTCCCTTGCGGACGAGACGATGCTCCCGCTCGCGTACTACGGGAACATTCTCCTGATTTTCCCGCTCTCGGTTCAGCAGTCCGGCCAGCAGAGTTGAGCTGGTTGGCTTGTGCATTCCCACCAGGCCGGTTCTGGTTGCCGGACCGGCTAGGCTTTGGCTTCCGTACGTAATGCTTCCTCCGCCGGGGTTGGTAACTGGGTTGGCCGAATAGAAACACATCGATGGGATGTCGGGGAAGGTATCGCCCGTCGCTTCCACGGTCGCACTGCCGCTGCTGCAGCCCTGGCGGCACCGCTCTCTCACTCGATGCCACCAGTCGATGACGTTCGTCCTTATGGAGTCCAGCGTGATGGGACCACCGATCACACTGCACAGCTGGTCGTTGGTGTCGGCGTAGGACGTGGTCAGCGGCGACACGTAAATGGGGTAGCCAATCGGCTGATCACAGGACGAGTTTATAATGTTTCTCAACGCTTGCTTGGCGTTCTGTATGCTGCCGCGTTCCGGATTGCGGTTTCTCAGATAGATCAACTCCTGCTGCTGCCCAGCCCACAGACCGCGCACACACTCCCTATTCAGCTTGATCACGCGAAAGCTGAGAAAACGCTTCGTTAGTCGAATGATTCGGTACTCATCGGAGCCGTCTTCCATGACATGTCGAAGCGCGAGCAGATTCGGAGCTCCTCGCAGCACCGCACTCCGCCAGACGGGGTCCGCTTCGTGGGAGATTACCAGATCTTTGGAGTACGCCGTGATCGCCTCATGCAAAGCAAGCGGGTCCAAATACTCGTCCGGATTGAGGATGTGGTCCTGCTGCAGTTTGAGAGCCATTTTCACCGCTGGCGCCACTACGGCATGCAGCAGTTCCATGTCGGCAAACACCCACTCGTCCCGCGCCGACGTTATCCGGAAGTCGCCCTTGAACAGCGCATGCAGACCGTGGAGAAAATACTCAAC
The DNA here is from genome assembly GCA_948293265.1 of Cheilosia impressa. NCBI lineage: Eukaryota > Metazoa > Arthropoda > Insecta > Diptera > Syrphidae > Cheilosia > Cheilosia impressa. Next base: position 5,072,402 of record OX411882.1, read on the forward strand.
CCCCGCTAGGGGGCTATGACTGGCCGTTGCTAGCGAGCGGCGGGCGAGAAGTCCCAACGCCAGACACAGAGACACAATGGACGAGTCTCTGGCTATCGTTGGCGATCGGTTTGGCGGTTGTGGTTGTGACTGTTCGTTGGCGTTTTTGTGCTTCGGCTCCACGTTGATCGTTTCCTTGTTGGCGGGCGCAGCATCCTTTGGCTGAGCGGCCGCTTCCTTCTTTTCGTCCCAGCAAAACTGAATCCAACCGAGGTACACCGAACAGAAGCTCGATCGGGTTATACCCAGCGCGCGTATGTCAAAGTCCTCGTCCAGGTTGCAGTTGAAGACGGGATCCAGGTCGACGAACTGCCGATTCAGTGTCTCGGCGAGGGAGTCCTGAATCGGACCAGACGCAGACAGCCATCGATCCACTTTGGGGTTCTTCAACACGTAGTAGATTATGCTCTGGAAGAAAAAATCCAAATCAATCAAATCCCGCTTGTGTGACGAGTGTTAACCTCACCTTCATGTAGTAAGTAATCAGGACCTTGCGGTACTCGAATACCTGCAGCGTAGCGCTGGCCAAATTGTCCGAAATGGAATACCCTTCGAGCACATACTGGGCGGCGACTACCTGCCACGCCAGCCAACGTGTGGAGAACATCGCATTCGCGCTCAGCATTCGTGGCAAGTGGCCGGGGTCACAGCAGCAACAGCCGTCGTTGTCCTCCACACCCTCGGTGATGGCCTCCACTTCCCGCTGCTGGCAGTAGGTGCCGCGAAACTCGAGGCCGCGCATTTGGAATGTGCAAAGTCCGTTGCCCAGTTCGATGATGTGAACCAAGCAGTTCAAATAGTCCGACGCTAGAACTGAACAGGTAGCTTAGCAGACAAACAAACAGACAACAGAGCCGCTGTCCCACTTACCGAAGCAGTCGCCCTGATTGACGTTGCCCCATCGGCCCATCAGTAAATCACCGCACAGTGAGTGCTGCAGCGACCGCGTTAAATGCTCATAGAAGATGCTGTTCAAGTTGTTGTCGTCGGCGCCAAGGTCGCGCTCCAGCTGTGAACTGAGCCGAGTATTGGAATGGTCTATGCGGCGGGTGTTGTAGTCACGTTCCCAGAACTTTATCGGCCGCACATACGACGTGAGGAAGATCGCACTGCCGAGGAACGGATTCAGCGGTGTCGATAGTATCGCACTGACTCCAGCCTGCAGGAACAGCATCGCCGAGTGAGGAACACTGAATGGCTGAGCGAAGGCATGAAATGCAGAGCCCCACGTTATCTGCCAGGGCGCTATGTACGTCACAATGAATTGCAACTGCAAGAGAGGAGGTCATGCGGGTGGTTTGGGTGAATGCAAATCGGCGACACACTTACCTTGAGTAAAAAATCACAGCACTTGCGAAAGGCCAACGACACAACGAAGTAGTCAACGAGAAACGTTTCGCTGGCGAAGACGAAGTCAACTTTGAAGAAGAGCACCGTGAATATGACGATAAGGTACTGGTTTGTGGCGTCCGAATAAGCGTTCCGAACAACTGCAGACGAAAGAGAAAATAAGAATCAAGAGGCAGCCTCTTCGCACTGTACTCACATTTCAATGAACACACGACGATGATCAGCGTGCCCCAGCCGACGCCGAACTTCTGGGCGATCGCCTGCGAATCGGCGGTCAGCGCCGAAATGGCTATCAGCGGGAACAGCACGTTGCGCTCGAGCATGCACAGGTAGATGTAGAGCTTCTCGAACCACATGACTTTGGCGGCATCGGACACCTCGAACTGGCCGAATTCCTTCTGCCGCAGAATGGGACGGGCAAAGCACAGCCATGGCATATGTTTGCGCATTTGCGGTATCACGTAGTGCAGCAGTAGCCCGAGGACCCCGGCGATTGAGTACAGCACAGCATTGAGGTCCGGCTGCAGCACTGTAAACACTGTGCTGCAGTGCAGTCCGAACATTATCACTGCCAACAGGGTGGTCACCACGATGTCATTCTTCAGGCGGGTGTTCACCGTGTGCTGGAGTTTCTTTGGCAGAGGATCGGGCGAATCTGACTCGGAGCCAGCTAAAGTTGAGACGTCCGGGTTGGCGGTGGTCGCGGTGGATGTTTTTTCCTCTTCGGTGGCGGGACTGTCGGCTCCGTTTGATGGATTCTTGACGGAGGTGTCGTCAGTGTTCTTGCCCTTCATCGATGACATTTCGATCTGCTCTCCGCTGGCTGCGGTTTTTTCGATGGTGACTTTGTTGCTGCCGCCGCTGAGTTCGTCCTCATCGTCGCGGTACGTGCTGACGACACTGGATTTGATCAGGGCCCACAGGTGGCTGAAATCGCTGGCCGATCGCGACAGATGATAGCCCAGGGGGATGAGCATTCCGCAGAAGATGGAGAAGAGGATGATTTGTGTGCCCTTGCCCTCGGCCAGAGCGGCATACAGCGGCCCGTAGAGCAGCATTACACCCAGCATCGAGCGTATCACGCAGAGGAAGGCTCCGAGTAGACTGCTGTCGGCATTGCCCCCGAAAATGTGCATGTCCACCTGCTCGAGGAAGTACATGCTGAAGGTGTTGATTTGTGGGAACAGACCGAGGCTGAAGATGATCGGGAAACACAGGAGCACAATGCACATGATGTCGAGGAACGTGCCCAGCAGCACCTCGGGCACGAATGTTATGCCGAAGAAGTTGAACCTCTGGTGGATGATGGTGGCGGTGACAGTCTCCGCATCGCACTGCAGCATGTGGTGCAGCAGCAGCAGCACAGCCGAGCACAGCGTGAAGTAAATCGCTCGAGAGTAGGCGACAGTCTTGTTGAATCCGTGAATCGGTGAGGCAGCATCGGGCTGGACGCTCTTCACCAGGGAATACTGGCTGCCCGCTATCACGGCGCAGAAGAGAAATGCACACAAGTCCCGGTAGTACTCGAGCTGGAGGATGGTGGCACCAAAGAACGAAACACTGGTGGACAGCACAACGGCCAAGATCACATGGAACCAGTTGAGGTCGCGGTCGAAGAGCGCCAGCAGCTGCAGGCGGTCCATTTCGATTTTTAGCTCGCGGTGGCCGCCGAGAAAGTTCAGTCGATATTTGTAGAAGCGTTTGGGCTGTGCCGCCTTTTCCACTGCCGTCGAGAGGCTGCACGCCGGTCGCCAGTAATCACAGTAACTTTCGTCCACGTTGAGGATCGCCGCTGTCCCACACCTCGCCCGGTTGTGATCCGCTGCGGTTGCCGAGGAGCTGTCGAAATCGCTGATCAAGCCCTGTATTGAGAGCGTGGCGGACACTGCAGTGGTGCGGTTTGCTGGCAGGAGTGCCACCGGAGGGAACTCCTCCAACTGCCCTATTGACGAGTTGCCGCCGGGATCTGAGTTTTGCTTCGAGGATCTGCGCAGTTTCTCGCGCATGTACTTCACTGAGTGCGCAGACAGTGGCAGCATGTACTCGCCATCGAAGTTGTAGCCGCCGCCGGCGCCGCCCGGTATGCCAATCCCTGCTTGAGTATCATTTGCGGAATAGGGATAGTGGTGATGATGGTGGTGGTGATGTGAGGAGGAGGCCGTGTTGCTGCCCGAAGGTCCGCTGCCACTGGGACCGTACATGAGCCAGTGGTCCTTGTAGAAAGTCTTGTAGATGTCATTGGAGAAACTCTCTTCGCTGAGGCTCCTCGACGAAGTCGACGAAGACGTGCGACTCGCTGTCTTGCGCTTGTGCAGCTGTTGCTGGTTGGGGTCGTCTCCACCCTCCGGGGCACCGTTGCCGCCTGCGCCATTGCTGGTTTCGTTGATTTCCCTGTATTTGACGACTTTTGGAATAGCACCAAGGTTCTTCGATATTTCCTTGCCGGCCGGCGCCGTTGTCGTCGTAGTGGCTGCCGCCACTGACGCCGCCGATTCGTCTTCGTGCTGTGCCTCGATTTGATCGACCAGCACTTGGATTTGCTCCATTGGAGCAGGATTCTTTACATCGATCGCGAGCAGCATGTCCTTGGAACTGGCACTGACTTGCTCGCAATCACTGGATGGACAGCCGGAGTCGCCTTCGCCGCTCTTGTGGCGGTTCATGTCGATGATGTGCTGCCGAATACTGACGAGCGGCTTTGGTTGTTTGTTGCTGTTGGTCATGGACTTGGTCAGCAGGGGAGACCGCGAACCGTTGTTGTCGGTTTCAGAGTCCGTCGAGTGGGTACGGGGTCGTTCCACCTCCGATTCCGATTCAGTTGTCGAGCAGCGTTGCCTCTGTGGCGGCGGATTGGCCATTGCCCCAGCAACTTCTTCTTCCTCCTCTTCCTCGTCCTCGCAGTGTTGTTGTTCGTTGTTGTCGGCAGGTTCGTCGTCGTCGTCGTCCTCCTCGTCTTCTTCTTCGCCGCCTTCGTCCTCATCCGCATTGTCCTCCTCATCCACGACGATCTTCTCCAAGCTGTCAAGGTCGAGGGAGGCCTTTTCATCCGCCTGCTCGACAATGGGATAGACCGGCTCCATGATCGCGGCGTTCGAGTTGGTAAAGCTGCCAAACTTTGGGCACAGATTGAGATGGGGGTTCCGCACGAGGCACTTACTTGGCGGTGGCAACAGCGCCGAAAGCGGGTTCTTTATCTGCTGGCCCGCTATCGCTTCGACACTGTTCGGGTGTGGGGTTAAATTCGATACAGAGGGGTGTGGGCAAGATATCTCGAGCGCAGTGCTTTTGATGCGCCGCACCGTGGACGCTGAAGTGGACGAGGCCATGCCGCCACCGCTCAGCTGTGACGCCTTGTACAACGACGTCGCGTTGGAATGTCTTCGTTTCTTCATACTGCTTTGTTTGGGGTTGATGGATCCAGGCGCCGTCACAGGCAACTGCAGCGCCGACATTGTGCTATTGGAGTCCTTCCTCATCGGAGTAGGCTGATGGTGGTGCAGACCGTGCAGCGGGTGTGGATGCTGAATCATCAGGTAGCCAACCTTGTTGCGGCTTGCGGTCCTCGTATGGGAGTCAATTTTTTCAATGCCCAGGTCGGACTTTGTGTAGCAGTTGTCCTCCAGGTACATGTCCGACGAGGAGCCCAGCACCCAGGAGGACTGCTGCTGCTCGTGATGGATCGGCAGGAACGAATGCCGACTGTTATGCTTCTGACGTTCGTCGTGCGTTTCAGAGCTTCGATGCCTTTGGAGTCTCGATGATTTAATTGCGGTTGAGTTGTGGCTGTGGCAGGGATTGCTGTTTGTTTTTTGCGACTCGCGAGGTATTCTTTCAATACGGGATAGAATCGTTGATTCGGCGGCAGCGTCCAAGCTGCTCTGCCGCTGCAAACGGCTCTGCCCCCTCCTTCGGCGGCTGCCAGAAGCAGCGCCTCCGGCTGCAGCGCCGTCTTCCACCGACACGGGCTTGTGCTCGTCGCTTTTGTTGCGATGGTGACTTGACGAGGAACATGAGTCTTGTGCTTTTGGTTGGTCATCGTGCTCTGGGTACACGGCGAGGTATTTCGTGTTTAGCTCAGATTTGCTCTTCGCCACAGCTCCGCGTGCGGAGCACGAATGATGCGGTTGGATCGCTATTGCATGGGACTTGGATATCGATGGATCCTTGTAGTAGCTGTTCGTATGACAACTTGTAGCTCCTGGCAGTATAGACGCTGCATAGAAAGATATGCTCTCGATCGACTCTGAGCTGTTTTTCCTATGGACATCTACTTTGAGGTCTGCAAGAGAAGGACACGATTGTAAAGCTGAAAGTGAGAGTGTGCATGCAAGTTACCAATGGTGCTGTTGACATTCTCCATCGACAGAATACTGTTCTCATCACTAGCCGCGTTGGCCTGGTCCACCGATGTCCGCGAGGGGAGATCGTTGCCCAGAACCTGCATTTCAATTCCGCATTCCTCTTCCCTATAAACAGAAGAATATGTCTTACTTCCTGTTCGCCCTGGCGCTTCTTTCAACTTACCTTTCGATACTCTTGGGACCCTTGAAAAACGGGTTCTTCAGATTGGAATCGGACATTGCCTGCGCCTTGTCGTACAGTCGATGCAAGGCCATGTTGGCCAACTTCAACACGGTTATGATTAGGGTCGTTGTGAAACAGTAGGTTCCCCATGTTACAAGGGTTTTGGGAAAATACTGCAAAGATCAGACGTTAGTCACCCGCTGAAACAAAGAAGAGCAAGAAACTTTCTCACCAAATACGCTACAAAGGGGGTGCACAACAAAAACAACCACAGATACAAATGCACTGTGTTGCAGAATATATCCTGATGCGGATCATAGAACCAGCCTCCGGTAAGCGAGGCCCACACGCCTTGGCGAAGTATCTCCAAGGTTTGTGACCCCATTGCAACACTTCATTTCCCCCCGCACAGCGGGCACACACAACTAAGAAAAATCTGTTTTTTTTTTCTTCTGTTATTTCCCTTGATTTTTCTTTTTCACACAACTTTACATCATCTTGGATGTTTGGCGGAGCACTGGGCGAACTTATGCGATCTGTTTTAATTGTCTTGGAGCACTTTTATCATATTAAATTGGAGTTTATTGTTTTTTTTTTAATTTTGTGAATCACTTTTCCTTAGAATTTCTCCTGATGTTGGTTGATTGGTTGGTTGGTGGTGCTTCTGCGGGTGCTGGTGTTTGCAATGAGATCTGGGGAGCGCGAGGCCAATTGGGAAGTTCACTGTGTGGTTTGAGGATGCACTTTTGTTCTGTATACGATCGAGTTGGATGTTACTCGAGTTTTAATTGGAATTTTGTTGAATTTTCTTTACGCAAAAGAGGTCGAATGTCGTCGTTGAGTTCTTGGACTAAATTTTTCTTCTGTGTGGCTCGGTGACAAGTATTGACAGATGAATCGCTCGGTGAGAGTTCGATTTGATGACAGACGAAATGTCAACAACAATTTGCCTTATCCGCGGGTGCGTTCGGTTTGGTTGTGTTTATTTTATTTATGTGAACTGTCTTATCGACAGAGTGCAGAATTTAATAAGGGAGAGTGGGGTGAGAGGACTGCGATTTCAAAACCAATGAGGATGAATTGGGTCGGGTCAAAAACTTGCTTGTAGTGGGTTCAGTTTGTTATTTTTTTTACGTTGCTACTTTTGGTGCAGCACAACATCCACTTTTGAAATAAGTTTGTAATATTTTGAGACTTTGTTCGTTATGCCTTGTGACAGAATCAATATATTCCGTTTAGTCGCTTGTGCTTTTAACTACTTCGCTCGTTTTATTTTTTAAAATGAATATTTCAGACGGTTTTTATTGACATTTTAAAAATGCACCCATTCGAAGGAGAAAACTGCAATCATTAAAATATTATATCTCGTGAAAGGCCCGAGCGATACTGAGGCTGGTTCAATTTTGACTTGCGTTTCAGACTACGTAACATATTCAATACGACCGATTAACTATTGCGTTAAAAAAGTATAAAATTTAATGATATGCTCTACACTTATGGCGTTTTTGATTGAGGAAAAGACTTACCCTTTTTATGAAAAGATCAAATCTTCTAGATTTTCTATGTTTCATTGAAAAATAAATTCCCCTCCAGGTATATTCTTAACACGACAGAAGTGTCGGGAACATTTTGAAAGAATTGACTTTAATGTAAAACTCGCCAACCACTTAAAGGATAATTGTGACTAAGCCATAAAGCGATCTACTTCGTACGGGGGTTGTACCTTCAGTTTTTCTATCAGTGCCAAAATAGCAAGTAACTAAGACCTGTTTTCTCTCTATTTTTATTTATTTTTTGAATAAATGCGACACTGACAGACAAGTTACCTGTATTAGCCATCTAGCTCCAACTTAGAATAACCTGCCGTGGTATATGACAGATGATAAAGTGATGTTTGACACTGGGGACGTTTAAGTATCTAGTTTAGTAAGTCTGACAGCTGTCTGACTACGTCGGTTTTGATTGGCTGAAATCTGTTATATGAGAAGCTCATTTAGTTGACGTTTTTGTAGGGGTAGCCGACGAATCTAGTCAAGAAAATCGTGGCTAAGTACTAAGTTGACAGTTCGGATATGTAACTGACGTAAGAAAAATTACGTTCCCAAAATAACTTGATTTTTTTAATGTGCTGACGCATGAAATTGAATACAGAAAATTAAAAATGGTTTGACAACTAACCATAAATGCTCGTATTTTTATTTACCTCGTGGGTTTTGCGAGTTCTTTCTTTTACAACATTTGACAACTGTTTATTAAAGAGCGAACTGCGAACAACAAACCAGCGAATGTTCGTTATTTCACTCTTTTAGGTTGCAGAATTTCGACAATTTCAGCCATTTATATTTCGAAGTTGAGTTCAAGCTAGCTTTTGGGTTCAAGCAATTTTGTCTTTGCTTTTCTTTCGTCCATAATTACGAAGTGCACTCATGCACTGACTTTGCACCCCGACTCCACATGAGATCATTTCTCTCATAATGCTCATCATGAGATGGAATTTCACGTGGAGTCACTCTATTTCATCTCATGATTGGATGTCAGCGATCGCTCTCTGCGATTATTTCTTGACATGGATGTCTGACATGACTTTGACAGATGTTTTTGTTTTTTTTTGTTTGCATTTTGTCTGGAAATATAATTTTTACACCTACAACCCCTCTTGCTGTTGCAATACGAAATGAAATGCCATGCCATGATTTGCCCAGCACAGATATGAGAAAATTGTCTGGTATAGATTTCAGACATATATTATATCTCTAGTGGAGTCGGCGTTTTAGACTCAGAAGTTTCAACAAATCTAGTCAAGAAAGTCCTGCTTACTTAGTTTTCATTTCAAAGAGTCAACATTAAAAATAAACCGCGAAAATACAAAACAATTCAAGTTCCCTAGTCAACGCGTTCGTATTCCTAGTCCAGACAAATCGACTTGACGTTCTGCATAATCCGAACGTTCTGGTATCCGAACGTCCTGACGTTGACAGGCCTAAGTGTTAACAGTCATATACCTCTGTCGGCTACTGTCATGAAGTACCTACTTATGTCGTTTTCGATTGAAGAAAATGATTTCCCTTTCTATGGAAAGATCAAATCAAGAAGTGCTCTTTCATTTTGAGACCACTGTTGCAAAAGTGCTCCAACGAATTTCATTGAAAAGAGCAATAATTCTGAACTTCGGGAAAATTCTCTCTGATCTTCAATGAAAAACGCCATTACATTTCGTTCGTCTATGTTTTGGCCTTTGACTTCTTTCGCACACATCTACTACGAGCCTACTTTTGTTCAATTTACGTTGCATACTCTAAGGACCTATCTACCTCTAAATTTATCGAAAAGTCCCTTCCAGTCTATGACACGGACGTAGGCTGTCCAATTGGAACCTCAATAGCTCTCGATCTTCCGCCACCGACTCTAAATCTTATTGGCATCTTGGTGCTCCTTTTACGATCTCTGGCAGTCTTAAATCGATAGGTTGATCTGATTCTTTCCGTCTTTTTCCAATCTCACAGTCATGACCACATCTACAACTTCGTTAAAAAACCGAGTTAAAGACCAACAGCTTAACTGTCACACAAAGTTCGACCCATCTAATATAAAATTGACGTAGCTTTCGCAAAATGTCGACAGACTGCCCAATTCTACAATTCGCTCATGAATAAAACCCATAAACGTAAACCTCTCTACCTATTTCAATAGCAACACAACACATGAAGTTAGCCCAACTATTACTTTGGGTTGTGTATTTTAAAAATTTAAAAGAAAGAAACGAGTGCGGAACCTAAAGCAAGCCTCGCCATGTTCTTCGAATTAAAAACGAAATATATTGCATTCACTTTTACCAGTATAAACAATTAAGAAAATATGGTCAAGGCACAACGCGGCCCTAAGGTTTGATAGTTAAGTTAACATCAACCTGTCATTAAAACGCGCAAAGTGTTACACAAATGACGCCGCATAAAAATGTGTTCTGTTGGTTGCACCTTTCTTAAAAAGTTATCTTGCAACAGACATAATAGCGGGGTATGCTAATTATCACATTAAGTGTGGAGGCTATATTTTGGGAACTCACTGTGGTGCAATTTTTAACCATTGTGACCTACAAAATGAAGTGTGAAGGTTAAAAATAATTGCTAGGAAGGCCCATAACCTTCATTCGTTGTATTCGGATTGAGTTCTACTTTATTTTTGACAAGAAGTATGCGTACCTGTCTTTGTCAGCTCGTGTTCATAGAGATCTTAGGTGTAAAAACTCCTCAGGATTATATGGCATCCTTGCCCTGAGGAATACATTTTACAAAATCCGCAAAACAATGTGCAGAATGTCCACATACCCTTCCTATTCCTTAAGAGTTAGGTTGACATAAAATTCCCACCCACACATTGTTGTTCTATCGATGCCTTCAGACTTGTTTCCAACATACGAGTATGCTTCTACATTTGTGTGAAAAACGGTTCAGCTCGTAGGTACCCACTCACATTCGAAATTTAATGACATGTGGTTGTTAGGTACCAAGTTGTTAATTCTCGTAATCTAAAAATCTTGTGTTTGACTAAGCAGAAGCCCTGAGCTCTATTCGATTACTCGTGCAAATTATTCCATAGATGAGGCAAAAGCTTGCTAAAGCTTCGAGGAAAAGCACCAACTTTAAACTGGAGATGACATTTTGTTCTATATGTATCTTTTGTACTTGTGCTTCGTGGAATATACGCTTACCGACTCATAGATAGGCAGATATAGCTATGGCGACAGATAAGTTTGTATGGCAAATTGAAACGTTTCAATAAACAATTGCACTTTTGAGGTTTTCGGAAAATGTGCTTCAATACTTTGTTCATAGGGGGTATTCCGGAGGTGAAAGCATTAAAAGTTAGTTGACTCAAAATTTTACGAACTGACAGTAGTTGTATTTTCAATACAACATTGGTCACTATGAGCTTCGAAAGGGGTAAGATAAAGATTGGGTTTGAAAGGAAGGCAGCAAGGCTGTAACTGTGATCAAAATTTATTTAGGCGGCCTACTGACGGTTGATAACGTGCGTGGTTCTTGGTCAATGTGTGAATTCAAGAATCTAGTTTTCTTAGGTGGACTCGATTGGTCTGGATAAGATCGCAGGTTACAAAAACTAGATTCGGCGGGAACGTCAGTTTTCCTACGTCAACCGCATATGCGAACTGTCACGAATTTCTTGAATAAATTTTGTCGGCTACCCCTCCTTAAACGCCAACTGAGAGAGGTGCTCATATGACCGATTTCAGCCAAGCAATACCGTGATACATCTAGTCAGACAGCTGTCAGACTTACTAAACTAGATACTTGAACGTCCCCAATGATGTTTCTGAAATTGATGAAGGTTTTCTTTATCAAATTTTGTTGTTGGACTTTGAAGCCACTTGGCAACTTCACTAGCTGTGCATAATTTCCCGTTAGCAACATTTATGTTGAAACATAATCATATCTGCTAGTCAAAAATAATGACGCAAAACCGCTGTACAATAAGTTTTCCATTCGCAAAAATTAACCGCCGTCCTCAAGTGAAACCAATGGAAAATTATATAAAACTCCAACTTTAGAAACCGTCGCAAACCTGGGACAACTGTCAGACAAATTATGCCAGCCGTTTACAGCGAAAATAACATAATTGTTCCATTGAACTGTCACAACTGTTTATTTATGTAATTAACTACACCCGAATTTAGAATGGAATGTAATCCACAAGGAACTTAAATTCTGGAAGTGACGCACCTATTAAGTAGATTTATTTTCCAATTTTTTGACGGAAATTTGGAAACGTCGATGACAGTTCAATGGCGAACCTATCGGTCGATGGAACAATTCTGCCACAAATATTATATGCAACCGATATTTGACGCATTTTATGGAGCATTTCAAATCGCTAGAAGTTGACGTATTTTGTTTTACCATTTACAACCATAGTACTAGATCCCCCACTGTTGTAGTAGATCATAAAAATCAATGATCGTTAACTGAAAGTTGTTTATTAATACGAATTTATTCCATATGTCTATTGGAGACGACGACGAATGTTATTTTTTAGGAAAATATATTTAAATGTACTTATATAAATATTTAAATTTGTTAATATTTTTTTAACGTTCTCCTTTCTTTTCTTTTCAGGTAAGTTTTGTGCTAATACATATTTTTAAGTCTGAATAGTGGTAAGCAGTTTTGAGATTAATGTTTACTTCTTAAAATGTCATCCACCTGTCATCAAGAGCGTATTTCTTTGGGCGTTGCTATTGAAAATCATTTTAAGTTTGAGGTTAAAATGGGTTTATCTATGCCTATTCGCTGAAATTCTCAAAAGTCTCAACAGTGAAGAATCATTTGAAATCTGTCTTTCGCTAGGGTAGAACTTAAAACTACAAATGATTTCTTTTCGCTTAAACCAATCTCTTACAAACGTCTAAAATATCAGAGAGCTTTGTCATCAAAGTTCAACAACAAATAATCCTCAAATCCATACTTCCAAGAACAGAAATCTGTTGGCTGGTATTTTCAATTATCCGTGACGAGCTCGCTTCCAGACATCCCTGTTAAACGAGTTCAGACTGTGCCTTTTCTGGAAGTTAGCAATCGAAAGTTGATTATGCCAAATACGCAATAAGTCTATCGCGTACTTTCTCATCTTTAAAATATGTTAAATTCAAACAATTTACCGAATCGCTCTCCAGAGAGTGGAAAATTTCGTGCTACTTTGTCTGGCTTACTTTTTTGACATTTACTACTGCAAATGACAGATATTTTAGGTGTGCCTTAAAAAATAAGATGAGTTTTTGAATCTAGTTACATACCTTAAATCGACTAGATTGGTTTGGACCAGATGTAACCTGAACGCAAAAACTAGATTAGTCGGGAACGTCACTTTTTCTACGTCAGTCACTTACGAGAACTGTCAATTTAGTACTCAGTCACGAATTTATTGATGAGATTTGTCGGCTACCCCTCCATAAACGTCAACTGAAACAGCTGCTCATTTGACCGATTTCCCCCTGTCAAAACCGAGATACACTTAGTGAGAGAGCTGTCAGACTTACTAAACTAGATACTTGAACGGAAGAGGAATTTTGAATTTGTTTTTTGTCAAATTTGTGCATTTGACATATTTATCAGTACTTGGCGGTTGAAATTCTCTGATCTGTTTCGAGGCAAGAGAAAAACTGCTCGTTACTCGATACTTTGCTAATTTTCTCTTTTTCTGTCATTTTTTATGAGAACGTGTTTAGACTTTGTGCCGTAGCGATCGAGTTAAACCCTACGCGTTAGGTTCAAATCGTGTACGCGAATGTACCTAATATTATCGCCATTGACAGACAGTACCTGCCAATGCAAGCCTGCTTGAGTTTAACCTCAAAATGCAACTGCATTAGTCAGTGACAACTTACAGTTAGAACTCCAGTTTTCCTGTAACCGAATAAAATGCAGTCAATATTCGCACGTTCGCATTCCGCATACGAACAGTTCTTAAGCTCATTTAACTAGCGTTCTTTCCAACCTGTCAACTGAACTGCTCTTACACTTTATGCTGTGTAATTCAAATACCCCACCATCATCATTCCATCTTTGCAATGTGCTTCATTCTCGCTGCCTATTCCCACTTCTTAATATCATCCATAAATTGAGTTTATTTTTGATAACATTAACAGCTCGTATCCGAGAAAAGAGAAAACAAAAATACTCCCTCAAGTTTGTATTGTAAACTGTATATACGCGCGCCAGCACCGAACAGCCACAAACACAGAATTTCAAATACAACCCTCGACGAACACATTCCAAAGTAGGCTTCGTTTCAGTTGTGGGCAGTTCGGTTCTATGCCCCCGCGAAATCGGTACCTCATTTGATTAGAACGAGACGCGCACATGTAAGTGATTACAGCTGATTTAGCTGCGAGCACAAATAGCAATTGTTTACATCGCCATTTGCATCATTTTCAGTTTGAAGTATGGCCCAACCGCAGAAGGAAATTCCGCCCTTGAAACGGGCCGCCCTACAAGTGGTAGCCGGTGGATCAGCAGGATTTGTCGAAGTTTGCATCATGCAGCCGCTGGATGTTGTCAAAACGCGCATGCAGCTGCAAAACACAAAAACACTCTCAGAGGTTAGTCCGAATAACTTTCACAAATCACAACACACACAAAAAACAAAGCCGCGTTTGCGTCTCAAGCCAGACAGTCACAAATGACGTAACATTATCAAGTGTCACAAATGGTTCTATTTATTTATTTTTTGCTCTGTAACTGGACAACCTCTGTGTCAAATGTCCATGGTGTGATGTGCGTTTGGGTCGTGTGTTTGCTTATTTTAGAATTCGTTTACATTGCGTGTGCAGCATCTAGTCGATACGACTCGTGCTCCGATTGACCTTGATACTACATTATAATATTATTTTTAATTTTTGGTTTAATCGACTCGCTGAATCTATGCAATCAGTTTAGGCACCTTTTTTTTTTTTTAATAAAAAATGCTGTGGCAGTAGGTGCTTATCTAGAGGCTTATTATTGATTTAATTGCATCCGCATTATCTTATCGCGTCTGTACATTGCTTTCGAGATATAAAGCAGCGAATTGACACAAGCAATATGCGTGTGGTTGTACAAAAGCAAACATTTCGAAAGTGACAGTAACATAATTGAATTAGTGGTGACGTTCTTTTTCTCATGTTCGGTTAATTGAATTTATTTGCATGAATTGAACTGGCAATGGGTTTGAACTTTCTCAGTACTTGGCTGTTTGACTTTTGACTGATTTGACTTCCTACTGATTGGCTGTCAAATAAAGTTTGTCTTAGGTGCGCGACGATTATGACATTGAACACCGAGCTTATCAATTTTTGGTTTTCCCATTTGAAATGGAGGCCTAATATTGAGTTTTGTTTTCTTGGAATATTTTGTGCTATCTCTTAGAGGAGATTAGAGGTGTGAGCATAAATTATTGTTAACCGTTTTTCTCTCCTCATTCTTCAGAGTAGAGGCACTGAAGAGATTCCGATCTGATCTATTTGTTGAGCAAACTTAACCACTAGCTGTCATGTGAACAATATTCGTTTCACAAGTCTTTTACACTTTTTACAATCGAACTTCTTTTTCTGTACCGGCATTTGATCAGCAGTCAGCAGTTCTAGTAGTTAACTGTCAAAATGTGCCATGGAGAGATTTTTACTCAAACTGATTAGATATTTACATATCCCCTTATTAATAAACAAATGTGCAGAAGTTATTTAGCCAGCAAACGTCAGTAAACGCATATACAATTTTGACATAACTGCTGTGTTTCAATAACATTTATGCACCCTTTTTACATATGAATACGGTGGCCATAGTGGTGGCTTAGTCAGTTTATTCTAAGCTCAAAACAGAGCGCCCCTGAACATGCTCTGAAATAAAAAAGAGTCAAATTTAAATAGGTACCTAACACGAACTTTTTGTTGACGGTTCAGGCTCTGAACTGTCAACATTGCTTTCACGAATGTACTAGACAGATATGAAATCACCATGAACGCGTGGCTATTTTTAACTGACAATTTGACACATAATGATGAAATGTCAGAAATACTAAAAGGTCTGTTATTTAAACTTTTTGAATTAGATAAATTTGATGTGCAAACATTTTTGAAAAAAAACTAAGCTGCATTCCAAGTTCCGCCCGCTCTTTACTAAATTTACTTCAACTTTGACAACTGTGACAGTTTAAATTTAACAACTGATGAAAGTGCGGTCAACTGTTTGTCATCACAATTTTTTGTTGTTGAACGAACCCAAACAAACTTGTCAGTGAGTTTCTTTATTAACAGAAACTGTCACAAAGTCCAAAGTACAAGTTGCAATGGAACCCTACTCAGAGCTGTTTCCTATCCAAGACATTTTTTTAAAGTAGAGTTGCAACCAGAGGAAAATCAATTTCCCTTAACGGCCATATATTTCTATGTTTCATTTTGGTTAATTAAATAAATGCTGCTGCTATATGTCATTCGAGACAGAGCTATGTTACGAAATGTCAAAGATATATCCGTGTGCTCGCTTCGTCATCTCGACATCATCTTGTGCCCACTATAAGGCTATAATTTATTTCTTAAGCAACTAATTTTAGTAAAAATAGCACTCATTGCCTTAGATCACATCGTTGCCTCGAATGTCACTTGCAAGTCAGTTAGAGACACGGCCCTTCCTATTGTTCAATTCCAAGAAAACATTTTTCCCCATTAATTTCGATTTCAGTTTTGCATTTGACGTTCCTGTCATGCATTTTGTTACAACATCTTACTACACAAGCGTTTTTATATATTTTTAATTTTTTTTTTGCATTCTCTTAGAAAATGTATCCTTTATTGGTAGTTACTACAAATGTGAAGAAACATTGTTAATGGCGGTCATATGTTATACAGAACGCATAACAAAATGAAAAAGAATTCTCATCTGTCACGGTGAATATTTTCAACCCTTGCAAATAACGTATAAAAATAGTAAGCGAAGTGACCACTCTTTAAAAGCAACCATGCGACCTTCTTGACAGCCACGCACATTCTTGTAATTGCTCGAAACATCATATTTGACTTTCACATCAGACATATTTAAAAACGTCAAAAAGAGGCATCATACAGCGTGCACCCTTTCACTTTTACTTTCTTATATTAAAATTTTAAACGTCAAAAATAGTAGTGTATCTAATACAAAATGGGCGACTGCTCACTAAATAATGGCCGCATTCAAGAATCTAGTTATCTTAAGTCGACTAGATTGGTCTGGATGAGATGTAACCTGAACGCAGAAATTAGATTGGTCAGGAACGTCACTTTTTCTGCGTCAGCTACATATGAGAACTGTCAACTTAGTACTCAGTCACGAATTTCCTGACTAGATTCGTCGGCTTCCCCCCCATAAACGCCAACTGAAACTGCTGCTCATTTGACCAATTTCACCCAATCAAAACCGAGATACACTTAGTGAGAGAGCTGTCAGACTTACTAAACTAGATATTTGAACGTCCCCAATGTTAGTGTCAGTTTCAACCAAAAATGTTGTTAAATGCCACATATTTTGATAAGCCATAAGTACCCCGTTCTGGCGTTCATACCTGGGTACATTCCAAAGTCTAGTCGCCTTAAGACTTGCCTGAACTAGATTTCCCTTGAACAAAAAACAAGATTGATCGGTAATGTCACTTTTACAACATTATACAAACATGCAAAGTGACATTTTAGTACTCAGACAGCAGATAAATTCGTGACTTGTTTTTTATTCATCCAAAAACGTCAAGTGGAAAAACAGTTGACGGCCAATTAAAACGGACATCGTATATACGACAACCACCTTTTGACACTTGTCAGACAGAGCTTTGAACTTCCCCACTTTTTAATAGGGATCTAGCGGCAATTTCAAAAAGTTTGTGACATTTCAAATAATCACAGCAACTTTCTAATCGTGTAGTGATAGTTCTTTCTTCAATTTTCTTAACGTCAGACTTAGGAAAGTATACCATAAAGCTACCCGCTTCCGTCAAATATATGACATACGAGATACAATTTATGCTTCATCGCCCAATGTCATAAGCTAGAGTGCCGTTTTAGTGACAGAGTTTATTGAGTGCGAGCGAATAATATCAAAGAAAACAAGAAGCATGGACACAGACAAAAATAAACGGCTTGGCCAACAAGGCTTCTACTCACATATTATATCAATCTTTTGAAAAGCCCCGCTTACTTTTAGAACCAGTACAAAGGCGTCTTCGATTGCTTTGGCAAAATGTACAGAAAGGAAGGCCTGTTGTCTTTCTGGAAAGGTATCCTGCCACCGGTCATAGCCGAAACCCCCAAAAGAGCCATCAAATTTGTAATATTCGAACAAGTCAAACCGCTGTTCTTATTCGGATCAACATCTCCAACACCATTGGTAAGTATGCACCTTTCAAATTCCTCCGCTGTGCAATCACTTCTGTTCTCATTCTCATTGTAGACCTTCTCATTGGCCGGTCTGACAGCTGGCCTAATCGAAGCCATCGCCGTGAATCCCTTCGAAGTGGTGAAGGTAGCCCAACAGGCCGATCACTCCCGCATGAAGGAGGCGCCCGGCACATGGGCTGTCACCAAGGACATCATTCGCAAGGATGGTCTCGGTTTTCGTGGTCTAAACAAAGGAGTCACCGCCACCATGGGTCGTAATGGCACCTTCAACATGATTTACTTTGGATTCTATCACAGTGTGAAAAACTACATCCCCGCCTACGAAGATCAAACCAGGGAGTTCCTACGAAAAGTGGCAATCGGTTTTACTTCCGGCACCATAGCCTGCTTCGTCAATATCCCCTTCGATGTGGCAAAGAGCCGAATTCAAGGCCCACAGCCACAGCCCGGCGTCATTAAATACAAGTCCACATTTGGATCCATATTCACCGTGTACCGAGAGGAGGGATTCAGGGCGTTGTATAAGGGTATTGTGCCAAAGATTATGCGATTGGGTCCGGGTGGGGCGATCATGCTGTTGGTCTTTGAGTATGCCTACGACTTTCTGCAGGAAAAATGTGCATAGTAACTGTAATAAATCGTAATTGATGGACATTACTTAATTTAGCATTCAAATGAACTTACATAAAAGTGGTTCTTATCTAATGATCAGTGGCGAGTTGGCCACAGAATCCAAGGTAAGAGCTAACAAGAAATTGAAAGTGAACTGCGGGCGTTTTTTTCGTTGCTCTATTTTTGAGTGTTCGCTTTGGGGTTTCAGTTGGCGGACGGACTTTATTTATCAAACAGAATTGCGCATTAGCTGTCTGATTACTTTAAAAGTGATAAAGAGTATTTGATTGTTTTTTTTTTAGTCTGATGATCTTCAACAATTTTTTTTGACAACCTACCTCTTTTTCTGTATATCGAGAATGGAGTTTGGTAAGTGTGAAAGTTGGCTGACTTGATGTGGCAGTTTTGATGGCCTAAGTCGGTCACAAGACAGCTTGTTGAGTTGGCTTTTTTGGAGGGGAAGCCGCCAAATCTACACAGGAAGTTCGTGACTGAGTACTAAGTTGACAGTTGTTATGTATGGCTGACGTATGAAAAGTGACGTTACCGAGAATTATAGTATTTGTGTTTGGGGTACATTTAGTCCAGGCCAATCTAACTGACTTAAAATAATTTGATTTTCAAATATGACCAATTTTGTTGTTAGCTGAGACAATACTGAGACCACCAACTTCGGCCGATTTCCCGTTACTTAGCCTACAAGCTATATTTCTATGGGGTGGCAAATGCTAAGTGCCCTTGTATTGTTACATAGAAATTCGTATTGACAAATGTCACCTAACTTCAGAAACAAATTCACTCGCACCTTGCATATGCCACTTCCGCTTTGGGCAAAGTGGCTTGCAGCGTTCATAGAATTTTGTCCGTTAAATTTGAAATTGTTCGTTACGTGTGAATAATATTTTTTTTAGGAATAAGAGTACATTTGCTTAAAATATTTGCGAAAAATTAAGAATGTAGGTTGGTTGAGGGAAAATAAAAACATTTTGAGCAAATTTTTTATTTTTTATTTAAGAAAAATTTACACACGAAATCGAAGTTAATTATATCCAAAAGCGGGAAATACACAACCATATTTGTCCCAATATATTTCTAGCATGTAAAACATTTCCTTTAGATAGTTTTATTAACCAAACATATCAAATTATTCGCCTTTAACAATTTATAATAACTAACCAATGGCATTCAGTTATGCTAAAATGTGGTATTCCCGAACTCTTTCACATTTCCCCACAGTTGCCGAGGTTGGCAGCATTTATTTTTGTATTTTTTGTATGTTTTTGCATGTCACACGGATTAACAATTGACAGAACACCGATAGGAATACAAAACGGCGAATTTGAAAAAAAAAATGAGGGGGCCAGCGGCAAGAGGATTGTGAGTTGGGGGTCTCAGTATGGTTTGTCTATGCCCGCTACAGTTTCCTGTCTCTTTTTCGTTTCATTTGAGTTAAAAAATGCTGCCAAGCAACCCTTGTCTTTTTCGTTTCCTTGCAGGTTGGTACTACTGCTCAGTAAGCTATTAGGAGTTCCACAAATCATAATTTTGGAGCATTTTCTGGGCGATTCTGTTGATTTGTCAATTGAATCCACTTGTGTGCTTAGCTGTCTAAAAGGCTGTGCTGTGTTTATACCTCAAACTGCTCCGTAAGTTTACAACGAGCTTGAAGAGTTTGCACTGTTGTGTTTTTCGGACATTAAAACAGTAGTCCAGCACAGTGTTACCAGATTGGGCGTTTTGTCGTATTTTGGGCTATCTTTTTTCTTAAAAAACGATAGAAATTTCTTCCATGAGCGCCCAACACAATTTCGGGCTATATAGCGTTTTAAAAATTTGTACAAATTTGGTTGGTTTATTCCTTCACAAAACTACAAAAAATAATTATTTTCGAACAAACCCGCACTTTTAAAACTTGGCAGCACTCTTGCAGTCAAGTGACGTAGAACAGTCGTTCAACTTGCAGCCACGCCAATTTATTTTGCAGGCCTTTTGACACAAGTAACAAAAGCCAATTGCAGAAGACAGAAGTCAAATATAATTCGCGGCGCACATAAGTGAGATGGGTAAGTGGGAAAAATAGGAAAAAAAATTCTCAAAGAATTGGAAAATTTTTTAACGATTTTTTTACTAAATTTTGTTAAATATTTTTTTAACCACTTCACTTTCAAAATGTGTCTACACAAAAATAACTCTAAACTAAAAATAATAACGAATTGGGCAGAGGGTCAAAATAAAGGCAGCTGTCACTTTTCGGTAGAAACTCGAATACACTGTCATATTAGGCCTTCAAAAACTTATAATCATTTTTAACCTTCACCGTAAATATTTTGTAGGCCACAATCGGTAAGTTTATGTGCAAAATTTCAAAATTTCGCCATTTCGAGTTCGTAAAATCTAGCCCTGACACTAAATATGATTATAAGTATCGCGCTTCGAGTTTCGTTGGTAAAGTTTTCCTAATACTAATATTCCGGTAGATAACCTCTCAATGTGAAGCTATAAATGTACAACTTCCAAGCCCCTTAGCCTGCATTTTAGGTTTAATTTTGAATAGGAATTGAATGAAAAAAAAATCGTTTTCCCCACTTCCAAAGCGATTTGTATACAACATGTCCGCCTATTATTGAACTTCATCGATGGACTATCGCACGCTTGCGCAACACTCAACCAGATAGTTGCGTCAAAAGCCTCCCCATATACTTTCAACACACATTCAGAAGCACTATCTCAAATAACATCGTGTCACAAGATCCACCTGACACCGCACAGCAAATGTTGAGAAGTGAGAGTGGAAAGTGTATCCCCCTAAAAGCCACAAGACAATCCACACTCACATAGCATTGGCTCCAAGCGCCATTCATTCGTAACGCTTTAGTTACACCCGACAACGACATATACTTACTATACGTAATCTGGACCACAAGGCGCACAATCCCCCAATACGCTGTGCAACAAGACAAGCTCACAGCGAAAAACTTGTTTGGAAATTTGTGGGAGCCAACAAAGACTGCATACAAGTGTAGCAGTTCAATCGCTGCCTCCTTGCGGAGTGTTAACCTGGTCGGGTAGTTCGCAAAAGAATTAGAAGCGTTAAGCAGTGCTCTTGGAGTGGACTTTAAATAATATGTTTTGGCTGAAGTACGGTTTTATCGCTTTGCTGGTGGTGGCATGGTGTGGCAGCTCGCCGATTGGCTTCGACTCGGACAGCAAACATGGAGATCGCGAGAAGCGCACCTTGTTGTTGGGAGTGCTCTTTAAAAATCTGATATTGCAGCAGGCGTTGGCTAGGAATTCCATGCCAAATGGCACAGCTGCGCAAGGGATGATGGGACCACCGCAGAGAGGTGTACCGCCGCAACAGCAAGCACAGCCACAAGGTGGTGCACCGCCACCGCAAGCACCTCCATCACAACAAGGACCACCGCCAGGAGGACCGCCACCACCGGCGGGAGGGCCGCCGCCACCACCGCCAGAAGGACCACCACCACCGCCACAAGGACCACCGCCACCACAAGAGGCACCACCGCCACAACAAGGACCACCGCCACCACAACAGGCACCTCCGCCACAACAAGGAGCACCACCACAACAAGGACCACCTCCGCAACAAGGACCACCTCCGCAACAGGGACCAGCTCCGCAACAAGGAATACCTCCTTTCGGATTTGGGCCGTCTGCAGCACAAGGATCAGTGTTTCCAGCCAATTTCCCATTCGGTGCCCAAGGCTTCCGTCAGCTGCCGTTTGGCCCTCCGCCCCAATTGGGAGCACAGGCTGGACCACAGGGCGGGCCAAGGATCCCGTTCGGCATACAAAACAGATTTTTCCAACAATTTCCGCAACAGCAAGGATTTCCCGCAATTGGTGGACCTTCTCTACCGCCAACCGGGCCCGGAGGTGACGCCGCACAAGCTCAAAATCCACCTTCAGGTGCAGGAACACCACAGGGACCACCATCGGGTGGTGGATCACAAGAACCGCCTCAAGGACCGCCGCCCGGTGATAACGGCGCACAAGGACCAACCGCGCCTGGACCCTCTGGACAGACAGAAGCAAATGGCTCGCAAGGCCCACCACCAAACTTCCAATTTGGACCAGGACCAGCTGGTGCACCACCATCAGGCCAGGGAGCAAATGGATTGCCGCCCAACTTCTCATTTGACCCATCCGGAGCATCACCAAGTGGGCCAACTGGGCCAGAAGGCAACGGTCTTCCACCAAATTTCCCGTTGGACAACAACCTGCAGCAACAATTCGAGCAGCAACAGTCACGGCAACCATCCGACGACGAAAGTCAACAACCTCCACCAAACGGCTTTGAAAACTTCCAGCCACCACAGCCGGACCAAGCGGGGAATGGCCAATTCGATGCGAGCCAATTTGCTGGCAGCGACAACAATGTCTTTGATTTTCCTCAACAGGGCGGTAAGCTTTTAATTTACAACAGCGTACGGCATATGGGTAATTTTACTGGTAGCTTGTAGCGCATAATTTAGCAACCATTGCACATGTGATTGGATGCATTCCAATGGAACTGCAACTGGTTTAAGTGCTCAGGTCGTGCTTTAATAAATCACAGCTTGCGACATTTAATTGTTTGAACTAACAAGCCTGTAAAATTTGGGTTTTTTTTTTTTTTTTGTCGAAGTGAGTGGCAAAAGGGAAAGCTAAATAATTGTAACCCTCTCATATTTCTAGCAGCTCCGACAAATGACAACGATGGGCAGCAGCCAACGGGACCGGAAAATGGATTTGGAGGTCAAGAGTTCGGTGCGCCACGGTCCAGTTTTGAATTTGGCGGCCAACAGTTTGGATTCTCATCGCCATTCCAAGACGGAAACAGCTTCCAGGGAGGTTTCCAGCAGGACTTTTTTAATTAAGTCACTTCTCTCTATGTGTAACTACTCGTAGTTACAGCTTTTGAATAAAGTTATTTTTTTACCTTTTTTTAATAAATGATAAAAGTTACAGTGGGAGTAATAATTTGGTAGCGTTTTGCGCATCTGTCCAAATGTCATCTGTCAGAATCATGAATCAAAGGGACACAAGGTTTCAATTTCTGTGTTTTTTGTTGTAAAATTTTAAAACTTGCCGACAACGAAATGTATATTGTGCCGTTATTCATATTTTGTGACGTAAATAATCACGGTTAGAAAAAATGCATGGCACATGTGGCGCTAGCTTCATACAAGTCAACGTCATGCATACGTCTCTTGTTGTGCGCAGGCAAAGAGAACGTAAACAAATTTAAACCAAATCTTCCATCATTCATTATACTCTGATCACTTTTATTTTCGTTTGTTTTCTGGGCATCTGTCAAAAATATGTCACATGGCTTACAATAGACCCACGGTGGTCATTCTGTCTGTATGAAAGGAAAGATTGCTGTACTTAAAAGCATTTTTTAATAGAAAACATGGAAATGCTCTGCATTTTGAACAAGTGTTCTGTTTTGTCCAATATTTTGTCATAAGTTCTTAAATGACAACGCAAAATTTCAAAATGTTTAGGAAAGAAAGACAAATACAAAACAAGCACAATTTTTGATCTTAATTCATTCCAACGCGCTTTTCCTTTATTGACAGCCAGATCCGCACTAATTATAATCAGCTGTCACTTCAAAGTAATAATATGTCTTATTGCGTAGTTTTCAGAGACATGCACAAGAAATCTGTCGAGTTCAAAGAATGTATATAAAAACTCTGTCTAAAAACTTATTTCTGAAAATGTACCTACACCATATTTCAAACTGCCAGTGACAATTATTCATAATTGCTGTCAAATGGAGACCGTTTGGTACTCTATTGGAAGATGCATTTTTTATTGGCACCCCTTTTTTGAATCTGTCAGCCTTATTGTGAGTTTCGCTTGAACCATATTCCACCCGAAAAAAACAGATTTCTGTTCTGAAATGTCATTTTTTTCGGGTGGAATATTGTTCGGGCGAAACTCACAATAGGGTAGTATATGTCTTTTAACCGAACAGCCTTTCAGAAACCATTTTTTCTATTTCGTCTTTATGTCAAATGTTTGCAATTAACAAATGTCGAACATAGAGAGGAGCTACTTGTTACTCGTTATTTTTTGTATTTTCTCTTTTTCTGTCAATTCTAATGAGAGGAGTACAGAACGTGCTGAAGCGCAAGGGACTTTGAATGTCTGTCTGATCGTGTATATCAATTGAATTTTTAATTTTGTCAGCAAAAATGGAAAATGTCCTCCTCTTGGCCCACATCCACTAGACTTTGTGCGGTGAAAATCGATTTATATCGATTGTCTTCTTTTTAATCCGCCAACGTAAATGATCCTTTATATGAAAACTTGATAAAAATTCGCAGCTTTTTGTTTTTATACGTTAAACGCACGAGTTTTTGGTTTAAGTTTTCAAAAAGTGTCAGATTAAATTCTAACTTTCAATGTTTCAATATTGCATTTTCTTAAATAAATATAGCGACTGAATAATGCACAAAATACAAACACACATTTTTCTACGTTACAACCAGAACTGTCATCAACTGAATATTTGCAGTCAATTTGAGAAGTTTCGCAGCTTTTGACATTGCCACGCTGACGTCTGTCTTCATTGGCCACGTTTGATTGATCGTTTGGCCTCAGATGGTTTCACGCCCGTTAAATCTCCAACGCCAGCGAAACAACAATTATTTCATTTACGTTTCATTTCAATTTAATAACTAAACTAATTTCCCATTATAGATGACATAATTTAAGCCTTTAATTCACTCTACCTCAGATTTTTCCGACGAAAATCCATCTCCACTTTCGCCTTGTTTTTTTTTTCCAAATTTCTTTACTTTTAATCGAAGTATACATTGGGGACGTTCGCATTCCTAGCTCTTGTAAAACGTCAACTATATTTGTGAGGATTATGTATATGAACGCGTTGACTAGAAAACTTGATTTATTTTGTATTCTCGCGGTTTATTTTAAATTTTGACGTCAACTGAGTGAATTTTTTAACTACTCCCCTTAAATGTCACCTGAAAAGAAACTATTTACTTGACCAATCTAGGCCAATAAAAACAAAAATACATCAAGTTAGTCAGCTGTCAGACTTACTAAACTATAATTCCAAACGTCCCCATTGACAGGTCGTTTGTTCGCATATTTTTCTTAGTTTTTTAAATAGTTTTGCGCTAGATTGAGAAATTTCACTTTAAGGAAAATGTAATACGAATGGGGTAAACTTATCCAATGGTCTTGCATTGAAGCGTTCATATAACTAGTTGACGTGTATCAACTACGGTTCATTCGAAATTTCGATGTTGCTAACTATTTTAACCACAGCTTTGACATTTGTGACCAGTGTTCCCAGACTTTGAAGAGTGTTCTTTCATTTTTTATCAGCAAGATCATTAGTTTTCCCCTAAATTCGAAAAACTTTCGATTATTTGCACAAATACAAATTTAAGCTTTATTATAACAGTTTTTATAAGCAAGCTTAAAATAAACGTATAACATACAAATCTAAAAGAATTAGTTACCTGAATCATATAAAACCGAGTGAATTCAGATACACAAAAATTGTTACGTAGCCGTTCGATGGGCTGTTGCTTCCATGTTTAGTATGAACATTTCACTTGTTGAAATTCGTTCGTAATAAAAATAAGCAAGTTTTAATTTTGCTTTTACTTTTCACAGAGATTTTTGAATTTTTCCCCTTTTCTAAATTTGTTTCGCATTTTTCCCTTTTTCATTAAGAAAAACGCCGGTTTTTCCCTCTATCTGGGATCACTGGTTGTGACAGTTGGAAGGTGGGGAAGTTATCTAAGTTTACAGCAGACAAAACTGCGGTTGGTTTAGTTGTAAATTCCATTTATTTGGGACAGTCTTTGAGTCTTAAAGGTTTTCAAATAATCCCTTGCTTCATGTGTCAGATCTAAAATTTGTTTGTCTATTTAGTTATGGGGACTTGGAACGATGCATTCATGTCTAGATTGTTCATCTTAGCCGATCCGTCAATGTCAACTGAAAAAAATGCCATTTGATAAATCTAAACCAAAATAGAGATAAATTCTGTCAAACTGCTATCAGTATCCGAGTAATCCGAGCGTCACAATCGGCTCAAATATTGAAATATTGTTTTTAAAATGAGCCTCGTACTCCTGGTGGTCACCGCAGTCCATTTTAATTCTCGTTTCGAATGCGTCTTAGAACTTCTCCACATATTGGTTGCGTAAAGCTCACGAAACTAAACCATTTAAGAAAGTTGGAAGGTTGCCTGGCTTCCTTTAGACCTAGTTTAAGAAGAAGTGTCCCTTAACAGCAGCAACAGAAGTCTTCTAAGACGCGTAGACCGATAAAACTTTGTTAGAAACAACAATATAGGTACTTTGGGCAACCTCTGTTTCACTCAAATAAGTGGACTTCTGCTCATCGCTCGGTTGACACTTGGTTAATTGACTGACAGAAAAAAAAAACAGTAAAGTCTTCTCAAGAGGAATTTCGGAAAGAAACGACTGCTAGAATTCAACCGTTCAAACAACTACTTTGAAAGCACTCAAAAGTGAGCGAGTGACGTAGTTTTCAAAGGCTGTCGTTTGACACAAGTTGCTGTTCGGTCTACAGATCGAACGGCCGCCCAGTTTTTTAGACAAACGTTTCGAGCGCTCAATTTAAAACTCCGACCACTACCTGTCAACTAGATTTGACGTCACAAGGCAACTTTCGCCAAAGACTGGGGGTGTTCAAGTATCTAGTTTAGTAAGTCTGACAGCTCTCTCACTAAGTGAATCTCGGTTTTGATTGGTCGAAATCGGTCATGAGAGCAGCTGTTTCAGTTGACGTTTATGGAGGGGTAGCCGACGAATCTAGTCAAGAAATTCGTGACTGAGTACTAAGTTGACAGTTCTCATATGTGGCTGACGTAGAAAACGTGACGTTCCCGACCAATCTAGTTTTTGCGTTCAGGTTGCATCTCATCCAGACCAATCTAGTCGACTTAAGATAACTAGATTCTTGAATGCGGTCACTGCCTAAATTGGCTACAGATCTGTCACTGAACTTCAAGTTTCACTCCCTCAGTTGTCAATCTGCTTTTGCGAGTTCCCAAACCAACTGAAAACAACTTCAATTCTAACCACACATGTAGCAGAAAGAGGCAATATTTCCTATTACTTTATTATCCTTAAAAAATTAAATAAATATTACAGTAATGACAGATCGTATCACTAAGTTTCCTTTGGCGGCTAAAAGGACGTCCTAGTACTGGTAGCCTCGGTTGTTGTTTTGCTGCAGTTGAACTTGGAAGTTGGCCTGTGCAATGGCTCGTTGAATTTCCTCATCGGTGAGACCCTCGAGCAGGCTGGGCTGGATGCGTTCGCCTAAACCGTAACGGTAACCTTTTTTGCACATAAATTTGTGGACTTTTGAATAGAGTGGTTTTAGTTTGGGTAGCGTTTGAGACTTACCTTGTGAATTGCTGATGGGAATTTGTCCCGGTGAGAGGGCTTCTCCACCTTGTGGTCGGCTAACAAAGGGCGGCAAGAGAGTGATCGAAGGTCTGTTGAAGTCGGACACGGTTGGCCCTTCTGATGTTGGCGGTAGAAGGGGTTGTTGTGGTTGTTGAGGTTGCTGAGGTTGCTGAGGTTGTTGTGGTTGTTGTGGGTTGAAGATCGGCCGCCACGGCTGCTGAGTGGGTGATGGGGGAAGTGGTGGCAGAGGTGGCTGCGCTGGAGAGGATCCCGTTGGGATTTGTGGCGCAGCTTCAGCACTTCCGCCAGAGGGTCTAAGCGGGCGTGCTGGTGGAGCGGGCTGGGAAGGTTGCAGTGGAAGGACGCCAATGTTGGGGAAGAACTGTGATGGAGGTACGGCTGGGCCAATAGGAACCTGTGAGGACGGTCTGGATGGGATGACTTGAAGGAATAATGGCGGGAAGTTGGGCTGAGCAGGGATGGCGGGAATAGCTGGTATGGCTGGATTCTGTGGCGGTGCTGGCACCGCTGGCACAGCTGGTGCTATGGGGATTGCTGGGGCTGCTGGAGCAATGGGGATCGCTGCAATGGATGGAGGAGCGGGGGCAAACTGAACGGGTGGAGCTACAGGAACGCCTGCAGCAACACCAGTCACAGCTGGGTATGCAGCGTTGGCCGGCGCTTGCAAATAGTGATGATGCGGATAGTTCACATTGAATGACGACACAACGGCTCCGCCTGGTTTCAGAACGAACGGCGTCCCATGTGCACCCACACCTGGGGCGTGCGTCTTGAATTGCCATGCATCTTGAAGTGCTGGTACTTGTACTGACGGTTGGACCCCATGAAAAGCGTGCACACCATGAACTGGTTGTACCCCAGCGACTGACTGTGGAACTCCATGAAGAGCGTGTACGCCATGGACTGGTTGTACCCCAGCAACTGATGGTTGGACTCCGTGAAGAGCGTGTACGCCATGTTGCACGCCATGGTGGACTGACTGGACAGCTGGTACCCCGTGCAAAACGGGAACACCATAACCAGTGGGTATTCCATGCACAGCTGGATACCCACTCACAGCTGGATACCCATGGGTGGCGGCTGCTGCGTATCCATGCGCAGCTGGATATCCGTGAGCGGCCGAGTATCCATGTACAGCTGGGTATCCACGCAGCGCTTGTAGTCCATAGGCAGGCAGCTGAAGATTATATCCAAAAACTGACGCGTAATTGCTGGGCCATCCCAAGCCCCCGCCATACGCTCCATAGTGCAGTATTCCACGCTTGTGTTTGCCTGGCTTCTCGTCCTTGGCTTGGCTTTCGCCCGCAGGCTTCTCGTCTTTCACACTCACTACAGCCGACTTCTTTTCTGTCTCCTTTGGCTGCGCCTTTGCAGAGCCATCACTTTCACGCACCGTTAATGCCAACAAAGCCAAAATGGCTATGCATACTTTTACTTTCATTTTGACGAACCCTAAGCGTTGCACAGACCGACCGATTTCGCGACGTTTTCTGAATGAATGGGGCACACTTCCTAAGTTGTTGGTGTATTTATAAAGCGGATGTCTCGCATGTGTGTGCTGCAATTCGCACTCGCACAGCAGGTGAATATTTTCTATTCGGTGCCTTATGCTGTGGGTATATACTCCCACCACCCAACCTCACTGACGCGAAATTGAACGCCGCACACACACGTCACACTCATCGCTAATTAGAATTCTAGCCACGTGGAGACATGCGATCATTGAGTGGTTACTTATGCTTCTTGAAGACACCGATTGACCGATCTACCGCTACTGATGATGGCTATTGACAGTGGCGTATCTAGAGGCACTAAGGGGCGGTAAAATTGAAAGTAATCACTTGTTAAGTGCGTTTAAAACTGCGTCGTTCGCCCTGACGTGAGTCAGCTAGAACAACAGTCGTGCCAGATATACACTGGGAGATAATTGCTCTCATTTTTCATGCAAATGATGACCGATAACTAAGGAAATCGAATCTGCGAGATAATTGTGATGAAGCTGCAAAAATGCAAGTGAGTCATCTTAGACCTTGCAGTCTCACTGCGGAAGTTCTACACTTGCATAAATAAAAATAGAACTTCTGCTTGAAATGAATTAAAATAGACGAGCACTTTGTTTGAAAAAAGTTCCAGTGTGTACTGGCGACAAATCAGAAAAATCCCATCACCCAAGCGCAAAATTCCCTTTTCGTAAAAACTACCTCATATTCATAAACCACATTTAATTTTATAAACAAAATAGTTCTTCACAGAATTAAAGAATTCCATTAAATCCGTTTATGGTCCTTTTTGAGGTTAAAACTGGCATAAGTAGTGATTTTTTCCACGATCCCTTAGCACTGGTACAGAACACTTCATTGACTTTGTTCAAAAATCAGAGACTTCAATTGAAAAGAACCGGTTTTATTGTAGAAAGCATAACTTTTAAAGACAAAGACGTCGAAGCGAAAGTCGACTATTTTTTTTAAGGACTGACTTATTTTTTGACTCTTGCGGAACTTGATTCTTAAAAAATTGCCAATTGAGAACGTCGGACAAACGGATTTATCACACTCCAGTAATAAACACAGCAGAATGTAATAAAAAAGTAATGACTGTTCAAATGAGAGCGAATATTCGAAAATTCTGACATTTCTTTTACATGAACACTCTTTTATTGATCGCTGCTCTTCCCAAATGTCAGTTAGTTATCTTAAGTCGACTAGATTGGTCTGGATAAGATGTAACCTGAACGCAAAAACTATTGGTCAGGAACGTCACTTTTTCTACGACAGCCACATTGCGAACTGTCCACTTAGTAGGAATATCTTGACCAGATTCGTCGGCTACCCCCCCATAAACGTCAACTGAAACAGCTGCTCATATGACAGTTTACAGCTAATCAAAACCGAGATACATCTACAATCTGACAGCTGTCAAACTTACTAAACGGATACTTGAACGTCCCAAATATTTCGCAGAGCCAATGGCCGCATTCAAGAATCTAGTCATCTTAAGTCGACTAGATTGGTCTGGATGAGATGCAACCTGAACGCAAAAACTAGAATGGTCGGGAACGTCACGATTTCTGCGTCAGCCACATATGAGAACTGTCAACTTAGTACTCAGTCACGAATTTCTTGACTACATAGATTCGTCGGCTACCCCTCCATAAACGTCAACTGAAACAGCTGCTCTCTCGACCGATTTCGACCAATCAAAACCGAGATTCACTTAGTGAGAGAGCTGTCAGACTTACTAAACTAGATATTTGAACGTCCCCAATCCTTTCACAGATCTTTTATATTTTTTGTTTAAACGTCAAAAAAGACTTGTAAAGACAATATAAACCTACTTCAACTTTTCACCTTTTACAAATAGATGTTTGATAAACACTGGATTGCAATTCTGCGAATTATTTTCTCTGTATTTTACATTTTATTATAATCTTTTGAACAATTTTTCAACAGAACTGTGCTCCAGCCATATAAAATTTTTACCTATCCGTTGTTTTCCTAGCTTTTTAGCTGTCACTTGGTTATTTCCTATTCTATTTTGACACTGACTTTGTCGACAACAACCCTATTACTATTTTGAGGTTACGTTCGAAGGAATTTCGCATTTGCGGATTTGTGGATTGCGACTGTACATTTTGTATAGATTGAGAAAAAAGAGGTCTGTTGATTCACTTTTAAATTTTCCTTAATTCGAAAAATTCGTAAAAGAGAACATCTTCGAGAGAGCGGTATATTACCCGTCCACTGTGAAACGTACTTTTTACTCACCAAATTTCTTGGTGTAAGAATTGGCAAAGCTGTCAGTCACCTGACTGTTGACAGATGGTTTGAAATTTCTTGTCCTATTATGCATACGGGTGCATATGTTTTGATTTCCTGCGTATTAAAATGACATCAACAGGCGGCAAAATAAAATTGAATGTACCCCTGAATATTCTTTTCGAAAGTGGGGAACAAATTCTTCCTCGCTGTAAGAAGGGGCAATCTTTTTAATGCAGTGTCGCTTTTTTCTCTTCTCAAATGTTTGCATTCCAAACAGTACACACTCTTTCTCATACTCTACTCATTCATCAAAAATAAGTTTGATTAATTCCGAATCACTTTCATCGCCAGACGAATCAACCATAGTACATGTTGTTAATAAATAAGCAAATTCTTCGCGTTTATCAGACATTTGAAAGACTTCTTTGAACCACTTTTTTTGAATTAGGTATCTGTCATTTTTCATTGATTACTATAAAAGATTTCTCTAGCTTTTCCGTAAGTTTCTCTCTTTCTCTCTCTGAAAGAATTTATCCCCACCACTTCCATTCTGACAGTCTTTTCCATTCTTACAACAAAAGTAAAGGAACAAACCTAAGGTTGACAGTTCTCGTCAAGATTATTTCAATTTGCGAGATAATTTTTGCAGTAATTTTGACGTTCATGTTTTTAATCAGAGGTTAGAAATACAACACTTTGGGACAATTAAAAATGTCTATGTCTATATTTGCCAATATTTCAATTCTAGCAAACCTTTCTGATGACAGTCACAAAACGCTCACAAAGTAAGAACTTGATTTTGTTAGGTTTTTGTATTCTGGTTACACACTCACAACTTGAAATGCTCAACAATCCGAATGCTATTGAATCTAGTTGCCTATTTCCAAACGCTTTTTGATCCCGATAATCATATTTCATATAAATTATTATCATTCTTTGAAAAAAAAATGGTAAAACAAATTTAATGTTTGCATAAATAAAGCTAGGGAATGTGGAAAGTGGTTAATATTTTATTTGCTCCCCCTTAAACATTTTCTTGTTATTAGTCTGCATATTTGGACTTAACAAAATTTTGTTTACATTTTTCTACAGGGCACTTATTCCGATAGACGAACGATACACCTCCAAAACTAGCAACTAAGTGCTAAAACTATAACTTTGAGAACTTAATCCAGTTTATTTTCCAAAAATATAATGACAGCTGACGTTTGTCAAGCGTTTCGAGCAGAATATGACTTATTTTAGTAATGAAAGTTTTAGACACGATATCTTTTCTCTACTTCGTCTAAAGTCGTACTCAAACATCAAGAATTTGTGTTTTTTTTTAAATGACAGATTGACACATTTGAGATCTAAATAGTTGCAACTATGCGGCCGGTTTGTTCAGCTCTATAACCTCCCCAACGCAAACTTAACGAACAATAACTTTAAAAATTTCGCATTCAAAACGACTGTTATAAAAGCTTTTTTTTTTATAGAGTCTCAAGTTTCCTGACAAGACCCCTAAATTGCCTCTTAGGCAAGGAGAAAACGATTGACAAGTGAAGCTACGATAAAGACGAACAAAGTCCGTAACTAACACAAAGTTACAGCCATTTTCTTTGTCGATATTGTCCTTTCTAGTTGATAACAAATTCTACTTGGTTTTACAACTAAAAACCTATTTTATCATAGACAGAGCATATCCGCTTTTCAAGTCTTTTTTCTTGACATAAAGTGTATCAGACAGAGACAATACTGAGACCCCCAACTTCAGGCGATTTCTCGTTACTTGCCTACAAGCTATATTTTTATTGGCAAATGCTAAGTGCGCATACAAATACGTATTGACAAAAATGTCACGTAACTTCAAAAATTCCGGCTCGCCAATACACTCGCACCTTGCATATGCCACTTCCGCTCTGGGAAAGTTGCTGGCAGCGTTCAAAGAATTTTATCCGTTAAATTTGAAATCGTTCGTTACGTGTGAATAATATTTTTTTAGGAATAAGAGTACATTTGCTTAAAATATTCATGAAAAATTAACAATGGAGATTGTTTGAGGAAAAATAAAAACATTTTGAGCAAATTTTCTTCATTATTTTAGAAAAATTTACAGACGAAATCGAAGTTAATGATATCCAAAAGCGGGACATACACAGCCATGTTTGTCCTAATATGTTTCTAATTCAATTATCCGCCTTTAAAAAATATGTGGTAACTAACCAATGGCACTGAGTAATGTCAAAATGTGGTATTCCCGAACTCTCTCACATTTCCCCACGGTTGCCGCTGTTGGCAGCATTTATTTTTGTATTTTTTTTTAATGTTTTTGCATGTCACACGGATTCTTAATTGACATAACACCGAAAAGAAAACAAAATGACCAATTTGAAGAAAAAAATTCAGGGGGCCAGCGACAAGAGGATATTGCGAATTAGGGGTCTAAGTACGGTTTGTCTCTGGTATTAGATTCCGGCCGTCTTTACTTATCATAATTATCCTTCGAAAGTGGAGAAAAATTCGTCACCGTATATTATACCGCAGACAGACCGCGATACCAATAATCAGTTTTAGTGTACAGACTAAATTTTTCGAACTCACAATAGCGAAATTTTCCATACAAAATTGCACATTGTGACCTACAAAATATTTAGTGTGGAGGCTAAAAATTATTATTAGTAGGGCCCAGAGTTTTTTCAGATTTTAGCACCGTCTGCATCTATACTTTTGAGGCTCCGATTTGAAGTATAAATCGAGATTTCTTTTCTGCCGTTTCTTGAACTCACTATGTCCCAAGCTCTTTTATATTTCATTGTAAAACGTATTTTAAATCCGTCTTGCCGTGTATATCAGTCCTAGCTCTGTCCTGCAGCGCTGTTTCGTAAGCTTTTACTTTTTCCCGTGCTTGTCTGTGCGTAATCGAATTTGGGATTTTGAGCGGGTGCTGTCACTGGACATCTGCGTTTGCTTTCAGATCTTTCCACAGCTCTTTTGACACTCTTTGCTGTTGCAATTTTTATACCCTCCAGAGGAAGGTATATTCACTTTGCCAATACATTTGTAACGCCAAGAAGGAGTCACCGGAGACCTCATAAAGTATATATATTCTGAATCAGGATCACATTCTGAATCGATTTAGCTATGTCCGTCTGTCTGTCTGTCTGTCTGTCTGTTGAAAGCACGATAGCGCCCAAAGTAATTGACGTAGGTGAATGAAATTCGGTGAAAGGACTTCCTTTTATCGGCGTCAGGTTGGTATTGAAAATGGGCTATGTCGGTCAAGTAGTTCTGGTACCTCCCATACAAAACCAATATTGGACCCATGTATCTCTCTGTCTGTTGAAAGCACGATGGCGCCCAAAGTAATTGACGTAGGTGAATGAAGTTTTGTGAAACGATTTATTTTATCGTCGTTAGGTTGGTATTAAAAATGGGCTATGTCGGTCAAGTAGTTCTGGTAGTTTGCAACACTTTTACTTGTTCAATCTTGCACTTTCTTTGAAGATAGCTGGGCATTAAAATATAAGTAGCTTGTTTGGAATGGAAGGCTCGTGCAAAGAGCTCTCTCGGGGCAGTTACGCTTTTAAATATTAGTCGCTCGCTAGACATGTATTTTTTTATTATTGGTCCCCTCGATAAACTCGTCCGTAAACTATTGGCAGCATATTTTTTCTTGGACATGTGTCTTATTTAACAAAAGTTGACTTTTAGCCTAGAAGCTGCAGACTTTGTTGCTAAATCGCAAAATCACATCCAATTACATTGGCAGTCTTTTTTTTCCTTCGCACTTCATGAAGATCTATTAAGCTACAAAATTCGCAATTTTGAGCTTCTGTAAATTTAAGGTAGAGACTTTAATTTATTTTTAGTAGTTCGGTTGCTAAATAATATCAGCTGCACTTCTTTGTTTTGCAATTGGTTCAAAAATATGACTGCCGGTTAAACAGAACCGGCTTCCATTTCTATCATCAGTTGGAGTAGAAACAGAATTTCCTTTTTTTTTGACGAGCCCCCTGCAGCCGCCCCTGTCCGATCATATAGCGATATCAAAATTGAAATTCCTCAGACGAAAGCAAAAACCCAAACTATCACCATTCTCTGCGTGTGAGGGTATTTCTAATCATTAATAAACCAAATGTTCGTCAAAATATTTTATTAATATTATTTATTCGTTTGAGCGATTTTCACTTTTCCCACCGACTGCGACCATTGGTCCAAGAAGGTGCTTTGTTCGCTCACCCCTCCCCGTCCATGAGTTAGACGTGTGTGCGCCCACTGACCAGACCATGAAACGCACGTCCATCAAATGGCAATTCTTGGTGGAGCAACAACAGTTTCGTACAGCCCAATGGTTTCCTTCAAAAATCCAATCACGTGCACACATTGAGAGATTTATCTACACGCATTACATAGCAATCGCGGGCGATTTTTCAGTTTGTGATATAATTTTGATTGTTTTCGTTTTCAAAAAAAAAAATGGAGAAATTACTTTAGTTTTTGGGGGTTTATTTGCGTTGGTCTGTCCTGCCGAGGTAATCGAGAGCATGTAACAGGCCATAAATATTCAGCGTGTAGATGGGTTAGGTAAAGGTGGGCTGACAGCTATGTTGT
Organism: Cheilosia impressa; assembly: GCA_948293265.1. Lineage (NCBI taxonomy): Eukaryota > Metazoa > Arthropoda > Insecta > Diptera > Syrphidae > Cheilosia > Cheilosia impressa. The sequence continues at coordinate 5,108,640 of OX411882.1, forward strand.
CATATTCGGCTCTAAATATGCGAGTCTATTAGTTATTGCATTACTGGGCGGCAAAACACTTTCCGGACATTGATAGAAATGCAATTACATTTTTTTCAAATGGCTTTTTGGCTCAGTGGGGTTCGGTTGATATCACCATTTGAATTGTCATACACACGATAGAATTCGTCATGAAAAATGCTTTCACCACGGTGTCACTCACATTTCAATCGAGAGCGATCCAGTGTGGAAATGTTTCCCAATCGCGGCGGGATCGCCAATTGTTATGCAGTCGATGCGGCGGCCAGGGAGGTGACATTTGATGGCCTCTTAAAGAGATGTTAACTTTGGCAAATGGGCATGTAATTAGGCAGATTAGGTTGCGCGAAACATGCTTCTTTTTTCGTTGCACGATGAAGGTGGATAGTACTCAATCAGTTATGAGATGGTTTCTGTTCAAGTTTTTGTCGAAACAATTCGTGTGGGGAAGGTGAGGAGAGTTTGTGAGCCGCAGGGGAGGGAGGAAAGTAATAAAATTGTTAAAAGAACGTCCATTCTACTGAAAAAATTCAAATCGTGCAAGCGGATGGTTCCAGAAAGCGGGACTTGAATTGCTATATGGAACCGTTGCTTCAACAATTTTGGGAATCCCCAATCGACGAAGAAATATTCTTTAAAAGGCTGATTTTAGACGGAAGGCAGATAGTCCACTCAAAAATTAAGAATAAATAGTTGGGGGCAGCAGGTTCGTTTACCCTATTCCTAGCCAAAGTTCGTTTTGTGTGAGTTTTTTTATAAAGGGTTTTCCAATGAGAGGTGTTATTGTGAATGACCCGCTATTTCGGTAGCTGTCACTTTTGAAGCTTTTATTCGTTGACATTTGATAAGTATAAACTACGCCATTACTAAAAATGGAACAATACACGCTTCAACGACGCATTGAAATTATTAAAACTCACTACAAAATTGGTGGATACCTTGCAGTCACAGTTCGCAAAACTAAAGCATTTTTTGGTCGTCGTGAAGGACCTTGTCGGACCGCAATACAGAAATTGGGGGAAAAATTCGAGCTGTTGGGACAAGTTGGTGATGTGAAGAATAAAACTCGTGCACGTCGCTCAAGAACAACTGAGAATATTGCTGCTGTAGCCCAAAGTGTTGAAGAAAACCCAGGTTTGTCCATTCCTCGTCGCTCTTTGGAATTGGGCATTCCACAAACCATTTTTATGGTCGGAGTTGGATGGTATTGATCTGGACAACGTTTACTTTCAACAAGACGGCGCTACGTGCCACACAAGCAATGAAACCATTGATCTTTCACGGGAAAAGTTGTCCGGACCGTGTTATCTCTCGAAGAGGTGATCACAATTGGCCACCGAGATCTTGTGATTTAACACCTTGCGACTTCTTCCTTTGGGGCCACGTGAAAGGTAAGGTCTACCCCAACAGCCCAGCGTCGATTTAAGACCTCAAAGATAAAATTCGTGAGGCTATCGAGGACATAGGGCAGCCACTTTGCGATTTGGTTATGGAAAATTTCATGAAAAGGATATGGTTCTGTATGCGTGCTCGTGGTGGCCATTTGGCTGATGTTGTTTTTCATTATTAACGGCATACCTTCCTCTTTATTATGAAATAAACATCCGATCATTTATCTCAAAAAATTTAATTTTTCTTTGAATACCAAAATAACACCTCTTATTGGAAAACCCTTTATTTGGAACGAATGTAAGGAATATATTTTATTTTATGCTGAATCCAAATGGGTAATTCAGAAGCTCTTTCATGACAGTTGCGCTCTGGGACTTTTGTCAGTCGTTCGCAAAAGGTGGCGCAGTACAAAAGAACTGCGGATCGAACCTGAGACCGCCAACTCATTAGTGCAGCACAGTAACCACTGAGCCACTGCGCCCACGATACTTACCATCTTTTTATCGATTTAAAGTCCGTCTATGGCAGCATTTATTGAGACGAACTTCATAGAGTCACGTCTAGTTTTGACATCCCTGGCAAACTCCACAAATTGGGCAGAATAATTGCAGAGACGTTACAAAATAATCTCACTGAGGCTTTTGGTCTTCGGAATGGATTCAGACAAGTTGACGCGCTTTGAATCAATATTGGGTCGTATGAATAAAAACTGGCATTTGCTTTGAGTTAAAGGTTTTAGCAAAGTAAAATCCCTTAGCAAATGCTTTGCATCGGTATGAATAAAAACCTAGTTTGCTAAAGTAAGTTCGAAAACTTGAACATAGCATTTACTTCACCGTACATGTCCTTGCCTTGCAATTTCTGTCAAACTTGACAAGTGACAACTGTCCGGTGGTTCGTTTATTATACCCTCCAGAGGAAGGTATATTCACTTTGCCAATACATTTGTAACGCCAAGAAGGAGTCACCTGAGACCTCATAAAGTATATATATTCTGAATCAGGATCACATTCTGAATCGATTTAGCCATGTCCGTCTGTCTGTCTGTCTGTCTGTCTGTCTGTCTGTCTGTCTGTCTGTTGAAAGCACGATAGCGCCCAAAGTAATTGACGTAGGTGAATGAAATTTGGTGAAAGGACTTCTTTTTATCGTCGTTAGGTTGGTATTAAAAATGGGCTATGTCGGTCAAGTAGTTCTGGTATTTTGCATGACTTGTATGCAGTGGAGGGTATCAAAACATCGGCCAGGCCGATGATAACACTTTTACTTGTTTTTATTTTATTTTCAAATTTTTGTGGGAAAATTGTCAAAAGCTATCTATACCTCCAATTTTACCTGGGAAGCATACATTTTATTTGCCAAATCGCTTGGTGGTGTTTGATTTCTTCCTCAGTTGTCGGAAAATGTATATCCAATCATCGGCTTGTTGAACTTTTTTTTGACACACATACCGATTAGTTAACGAAACGGTTGACTGATGAACATTAAGTTCTCCTTCAACACCAACCAAAGCACATAAAACTTTCATTTGCTAAGCCATGACTCAGAATTTGCAAAGCATTTGCTTTGTCTGAAAAGTTTTATTCATTTACCGATCTGAGTAAAAGATCAGTGCAGTCGCTTTTCGAACATGTCAAAAGTTGGAACTAACTCAAATTGGTTTTTATTCATACGAAATGTAGCAAATGCTTCGATTTTGACTTTTCTCTTGAGTAAAAGCAGTTGCTACGACCCATTATTGTCAGAAACTCCAAGCCAACACCAACCAGAGACCGAATTTTTCAACACTTCAACAACTGATGAGAATGACATTTATTGACATGATTGGCAAAAAACAGCGAGCTGTCAATGAAGCCCTCGATAAATATTTGGCAAAAATTAAGTTTAAGCAGTTTATGAGTTTCTTTAGCGGTGAAAGATGGAACCTGGCATGTAACACCAACGGACCAACTTCCATTATTAGTTCCGAACAAACCGAAGTAATGCCGCGGAAGTGCCGGATAAATCGACATTTTATCATTAAGATGTCACACCAACAGAATGGTGAAACAAATTTTGAAAACGTCTTTTAAGTCGACGTCTATTCACACCTTTCTTCCGATTTGTTATACGCGGAACCGCCGGCCGTAAAAGGCATTACTTCGAAGGGGTCCTAGCCTAGTATGACGGACTCTATTATGGGAAATGTTTCTTACTTACGTTCGCGCTCTAAAAGCTTAATATGCGTACCGTCACGCTCTTTAAATTTTTACGCTTGAATTGTCTTCATTCTAATGTAATTTACAACGTTATCAGTAGTGGGCCACTCCCCAAATTGGTCCCGTAGGGCAATTGTGTTGGTTTCGTATCGTGGGCAATTACAGAAGACGTGTTGACAGTTTATGGGATTGTGTTATGTCCGCGTTTAAAAATATATTCTCTGTAACAACCCTGAGCCGCCAAGAACTGAGTGTGATATCTGATATAATTTGTTCCGTGATGAGTTTGTTTAATCCATATACATCGATGATTGGTATGAGATGAACCTGTACCTCCATCGTTGAGTTGCATATGGTTAGATGTTCAATGCCTCCGCCAGGCTGTATCCTAAGAATCATTGGTTAGGGCATTTCTTCTCCAATAAAGCAGCCACGAAATGGTCACAACTAGAAGGGCACAGGGTCTCAAAGGCACTGTGGCCCGTCTTAAATAGGAAAAAGTCTGAAGAATTACTAAATCTCAGTAGAACAAAGTTAAGATTAACGGTAGGAATACTCTCTGGACACTGCCTTCTAAGGAAGCATGCCATGAGACTAGGCTTAGCTAATACGGATATATGCAGGTACTGTGAGGACCTACAAGTCACGGACGATATATCCCACCTTCTGTGTGAGTGTCAGGCAATTGCTCGGAGTAGAAGGAAGCACCTAGGCAGGTACTTAAAGGAGGTTGGTTCATTGTTGGTGGTGTAGCATGTTTTGGCTACATGGTCAATGTTAGCCTCCATCGTTGGGCCTTTTTCTTTTTCTTAAATATTTCTTGCTGCTTGTTTCTTTTTTTTCATTCTAGAAGGACTTTTTGGCGTTAACAACTGCGGTCATTTCGAATGTTGTTGGAGGTATTCACCGAAGCTTCCATGATCTCAGCATGCTTTCCATTCTTTGATGTTCGTCAGCCAGTCAGGTATACACCGACCTGTCCCAAAGTCGTTTCCATTCTATCGTGGTTGCTGCTCGGATGGTCTTTCGCTCTCGGTTTTCATCGTTATATACCCTCGCAGATATTTTGACCTCCATCCTGATAGACATTTAGGCGGCAATCAAACTTATAGCGTCCCTGATACTCCCTAAAATTTAACCTATGATCCAGCATCCTAAACGGTTTTTGTCTTTGACTAGCAACTTGTCTATAGATTTTTAAGATCTTGTGATTGAGTTTTATTAATTCGAGCAGTCAATTCCAGAGCCCTATCGCTCCTCATGAAGCCCGCTGCTTTTCGAACCTCTGCCAGTTACGACGGATGGTCTAGCTGTCTTCTCGAAAAGGACATTAGCTTCATTTAGGAATAGCCAGCGCATTTCAACTTGTCCATGACTATCTTGTGGACACCATCCAAGGGTTGTGTTGGAGGTCTCCTCGTCGAGCCAGAAAATAGCGGATTTTGCTGTTCTTATGATTGAGCGTTCTTTACTTTTCACAACGCTTACGCTCTAGGGTATACCATGGCCTTATGCCCCAGAAATGCAATTTACTAAGTTCTCTAAGTTAAAAGCACAGGATACTTCAACAGTCAAACACGTGATTGTCAAAGGCTTTATGACAGCTACCTTTAGAAAACTGTTGAACACTGTGGAGCTAACTAAATGCAACCTTCAAGCTACAAGTTAAGTGACTGTGATAACAAAGAACAGAGTTAAGGGAACTAAACCCCAAAATCACAGTACAAAAGTCTTTCATCACAGTCTCTGCAGCAGCCTGAAAACTGTGGAGTTACACAAGCCCTGTAAAATGCGTCATCTCTGTTGTAGGTGTTGATATTAACTGCTAATTTTGTGGCGGATTAAACAAAGCTACCACCTCAACAATATTTCAGTTCATCCCAATTTAGCTGGCTTATCCATTCACAGAGTTGGAAGGTGGAAAGCTATCACAGCCTCAAAAGATTTGTACATTACCCATCAGCACCAGAGCTGAACCTTTTAAAAGATTCATATACAGAGCTGTAGGTACCTTTTTTAATGTCGAGAGAGTTCAACTACCATTGTAAGGATCTGGCAAGCTCACATCACAAGCTTCATATAACCTTTCTTAAGTTATTTAGCGTGGTTTTGACTAACAAAGACAATTTACAGTACCAACTTAGGTGCATATCTGTTATATTTGCCTCAGCCTCGATAACCAAGATATAGCTAAGCTTGCTTGGTTACGGGCATAGCAACATTTAAATTTTCCCAGCAAAAGCAGAGTTTATAGAGATTTAGTTAGCCCAAATGGGAATCTGTCTTAGACTCTTCAAAAATTGTAGAAACCACGTATGTAAAGGGCTATCCGAAGCTTTTAAAGAAGCTGTGGCAAACTACGGTAGCCTCTTCAATGACCTGCAGCATCCACATACAGAGGTCTTGAGGCTTCACTTCAGATCTAGTGAGTTTCTGTTGAAGGTTAAGATACCTTCTTTAACTATTTTTGAAATACCAACTTACTTAGCTGTCAGAACCTGTCTAGAAATCTAAGGAGGTCAGAGTTGAGCTCAAGTTTGAACCAGCTATGAAAAAAATAAGTTTCAGACTCCAGTTTGTTGTGGGTTCAAAAACCCCTCTCAAAAAGAGCTTCGCACAAAACCCAATTTGAATGTTGGAAAAAAACACTTGTTTAAAAAAAAACGTTCCTTTCTTTGTTTCAAAACAAAAAGGACTCCCACTGCACAAAGCCATCCATATATATAAAAAAAATACTGTTACTAAACTACGCTCCTATTTCCTTTAATGGAAATGATGATATCCGCCAAATCCATGTGGGTAGCCGCCATATCCATGTCCGTAGTAGGGCGCATGTCCATGCACAATTGGATACCCAATACCGATGCCATGACCATATCCATGGCCATACCCATGTCCGCCGTATCCACCGTAGCCATGTCCGAAGCCACCGTATCCAAAACCTAAATGTCCACCACCGTATCCAAAGCCTCCGTAGATGCCGCGCTTCTCGGTCTTTTTACTCTCACCCTCCGCACTGGCAGGCGAACAGACAGCAGCGCCGATCAGTAGAACAACAACAACGAGGGCACTCTGTAACGATAATGAATTTTCACAAATTAAGATGTCACCCGTTGTCGGTCGGTTAGATATGTCTCACAAGGAATTTCATGATGACAGCGAGAGTGTAGGTATTTAGTTGGCTTGGTTAACTAGTTGAAGAGCAGAACTGTTTCTGATGCTTGGAATCTCGTTGCAAAAGGTATTTATACCCGTAGTCAGCGGAACAAGCTCATAAGGGCATAACCGTGCTTCGTTTGTTTGTCTCCTCTTTCGGATGTTGCAGAGATGAGGAAACGCCGTGAGTGGGGAGTGCACACTGATGCACATAGTAGTGAATGACGACGGCTGGGAAACGACTTGAGGCGATCCAACTGCAATTTGTGATTTTTTCTTGCGATATCAGCAATTGTTCTGATAGATTTGCTAATCGTGTCGGACGCTGAGTGGTGGGTATAGGGGTCAAGTTGGGTGGGTGGATTTCTGTCAGTTTTCCTGGGGGTCTCCCCAAGGTGTGCTGTGGCAATGGCTGTACGATGTCGATGGCTTTGAGATAGCTCAAGCTGAAAGATTAAAGGAGTAGTTGGGGGATAATTGGCTTAATTTGATTGCTGTTTTTGGAAACTCTGGCAGAGGATCAATTTTATTAAGAAAATGACTGTAAACAGTTTCAATTGTAGAGCTTGTTGCTCCTTTTTGACTTACCAAAGTCACAAATCCGAATCGATTTTGTTGGCATATTCAGTGGCATATTTTATTGATTTTTATTGATAACTATACAGCGCATTAAGAGGTTATCTCGAGAGTACAAATCCCCATTGAGAAGCTTGTCAGCTTGACAGTTCCTCGCAAGTTCCGTCAACTGCTTGCAATCAAGAGTGACTTCCGAAAAATGGTTCTGTTTTATCAAACAAAGCAAAAAATTAAAATAAATAGGTCTTTAGGGACCCTAGCTTCTCACAACCATTCGTTTTGTGTTAGTTTTTCATTTTTGGGACGAATGGAAGGAAACTAAAAAATTATGCCGAGTCCAGACGTCTAATTGAGAAGCTCTTTCTTGACAGTTATGCTCTCAGATGTTTGTCAGACGTTCGCGAGAGGTGGCGCAGTCGGAATTTGTGTTTTTTTTTTGTCGGGCTCTGAAACTGGAACCAACACACTAACCACTAAGCCACTGCGCCGAAAAACCCAATATAAGCTAGAAAAATGCTCAATAAACCAATTTAAAGTGACCTCCAGCCTGTAGGTATGCAAGTATTTCTGATAAAGTGCTGTAAGTCTTTTTTTTTGTGTTTTCCTCTACCTTTAAGTTTGGTTGAGTTTGTGGGCTGACGAGGAGTAATTCGTGCCTCAGGTTAAAACTGTCAAACTCTACCATCGGGGGAGGGATGTTGTGTCCTATCAGTCCCGTGGTATTTATACGTATTTAACTACTTCCCGAGCTGATTGATACTCGTACAAGCCATCCTGAGGAATTGATGAAGTTCACGATGTTCTCTGTTGATGCCGGCTAAACCTCCCAAGGAATTTGTTCTGGAGTGTTGGGAACCCTTGGTAGAGACGAACTTCCTTTTCACCACTGCCTCTGCAAAGCTCTCCAGATAAGGCTCCGCTTGTTTCGCTGATATCCAATTAGACTTAGACTTAGACTATCACTTCATCGAAATTTTGTTTAAAACCTGAAAAGATTGGAAAGACCGATTTCGGACAGTTCTATCCTCAAGTTCGTCCATCATTGACTGGGTAGTGGCGCAGAAGGTGGATCGTACCATCTTTACCACAGTCTCTACATAGACCGCCATCATTAAGTTGCGTTTTCAGTTTGTGACTCTTTAGTAGGTTACGTCCCGTTTTTTTCTAAGAAGTTTCTGGGTTCTGACTTTGGTCTTATATTTTTTTTGGATGCGGTTTTAAAGAGTAAGATTCCAAAAATTGTTGGCCTACCTCGTTGTTGCTTAATGATAGTTTGACAGATTGGGGTGGTTGTTATTTGTATGCCCTCTTAATAACTGAGACTCTCTTTTGTGACAACTTTTCTTAAACTTAGACTTTATTTCGACAGCAAAGATTGCTTAGATTGCCGCCTATGACTATCGATGAGTGTTGTACTGTCTTATGAAGCCAGTTTGGTTACCTCTGCCTATAAGAGACTAAGGGGCGTTTGCTGATACGACTCATAGCGAATTAAGTGCCACACAAACTCTTATGTGACAGTTTATGCCCTAAAAGAAGTAGCCCATAAGTATCTAAGTAGAACTTAAATTGTTAAGAGTCGTATGAGCAAACGGCCCTAAGACCACCTGTAAGAAACTGCTTTGGGTGTTTGTTGAACTTAAATTCTTCAGAAAGGACTGCAGCTTTGGCGCTTTCGGCCATTTTAAAGCGGTCTGTTTAGATGAGCATTGATTTGACCATCATTTGTGTATAAATTCACCTTTAAGCTGTTTAGCTGCTTTTTCGCTGAAAATTTTGGAATATTAAGGTACAAGGTAGCAAGCTCAGAACGGTCTATGGACGCTTTCATTCCAACGCACGCTATCCTTTGACATATTCTTCAGCTGGATGGATTTATTGAAAGTCTTCCACCAAACAAGTCATCGATTATGTCAATATAGACCTTTCGATGACCATTTACATCCATTGAATGATCTTGAGGCTAGCAAGCCAGTTTTTCTTAAAAGTAAAAAAATCAATTTTGACATGTTTTTAAATTTCCAACTAAGTTTCATGTCAAGAATGAGGCCCGAATAATTCGCTCAGTTGGATAGTTTGAGGTTAAAGCTTGGTCTTGTTCGCTTGTCGGTAAGGAGAACCGGTAGCTCTGTTTTTTTTAAACTCACATTATTTTGTTCATTTGTTGTTAATGTACGTTCAAGTAGAACTTAAGTATTGTCGCTTACTCTGTATTAAAATAATATCAGAAACTTGTACCCTACGTTCCCAAGTTTAGTCATCTACCCTATATGAAATTTGAGAATTTATTGACCTTAGGGTGGCACAGAGTACCCCACCCACCTAACCTAACCTAATTTGAGAATTTAACTGACAGATCGTCCAAGAAGTGTGGTTAAGTTTTGAACTGCAGCCAATTTCCGCATATTCAACTGCGCAGTTGTAGTTCAAATAGTGCCCGTCGTAAGCCTGATAAAATCCCTCCATTCCAACCTACCCAAATGACTTTAAGGGCTTCAAAGCAAAAGTCCAAAGACCGATAAATCTTTGTAAAGCAAGAATGGCATTGCGATTGTCACTCTCTCTATTCTATTCAACAATTGACGGTCGCTTCCTTAATTAATACCGAAGTTCTGGGTTAACTTCCTGCCAAGAAATACAGAAGTGTCTTGCCAAGAAATAATGATTTAAGAAATGACTGTCAGAATTCAAGTACTCAAGGAATCACTTAAATAAGTCTGACGATGGACATAGTTCAAAACAGCTCCACAGTCTACGTAAATTATCAAAACGTCAGTGCAAACTCGGCAGTAATTTCCGAACAGATATGTATGTCAAAAAACGGTCCCAAATTTAGGCGCAAACAATTGGTAAGCTACGATTACACATGCCACTTTTCATGTCAAATTTTGACATACCGGCGTCATTATGACGTAACGCGGGTTGTCGCAGGGCACTCTCACGAAAGACAGACGAGTGACCACCGAATGGCCGAATTTTTGTGACGTTAGTATGTCAAAATTTTCCACCAAAAATGACGCATGTAATCGTAGCTTTACACCCCTCTTTCTCCTATAGTCAAACTGTACCCTACGTTCCCAAGTTTAGTCGTCTACCCTATATGAAATTTTAGAATTTATTGACCTTAGTGTGGCACAGAGTACCCCACCCACCTAACCTAACCTAATTTAATAATTTATCGGACAGATCGTCCAAGAAGTGTGGTTAAGTTTTGAACTGCAGCTTGTTTCCGAATTTTCAACTGCGCAGTCGTAGTTCAAAAAGTGCCCGTCGTAAGCCTGCTAAAATCCCTCCATTCCAACCTTCCCAAATGACTTTAAGGGCTTCAAAACAAAAGCCCAAACACCGATAAATCTTTGTAAATCAAGAATGCCATTGCGATTGTCGCCTCTCTCTCTCTTTATTTAACAATTGACGGTCGCTTCCTTAATTAATACCGAAGTTCTGGGTTAACTTCCTGCCAAGAAATACAGAAGTGTCTTGCCAAGAAATAATGATTTAAGAAATGACTGTCAGAATTCAAGTACTCAAGGAATCACTTAAATAAGTCTGACGATGGACATAGTTCAAAACAGCTCCACAGTCTACGTAAATTATCAAAACGTCAGTGCAAACTCGGCAGTAATTTCCGAACAGATATGTATGTCAAAAAACGGTCCCAAATTTAGGCGCAAACAATTGGTAAGCTACGATTACACATGCCACTTTTCATGTCAAATTTTGACATACCGGCGTCATTATGACGTAACGCGGGTTGTCGCAGGGCACTCTCACGAAAGACAGACGAGTGACCACCGAATGGCCGAATTTTTGTGACGTTAGTATGTCAAAATTTTCCACCAAAAATGACGCATGTAATCGTAGCTTTACACCCCTCTTTCTCCTATAGTCAAACTGACGAATAGTTCAGCTACTAGTCAACGTTTTACAGTCTACATAAACTGGGTAGGTACGTAAGAGTTTCTAACCAGCACAGAAAGATTAAAATTACAAAAATCTGGGCAGGGCCAGTGAGACAGAGACTGGCGAACTTAAACCTCTGACGAAAAACATCAAAAGTTCTGTCAATTTAAAAAGAGTGCGGCGGTAATCGGAAATGGGTAACCTTTGGAAAAAAGCGCATCCAACTTTGTACGTTATTATTTCACAAGTTACCTACCTTTCAAACTCTATTTCTAAAAACTATATAAATCTCTTTCGACAAAAATATCCTATTGGCATCACTTACAATAAAAGTCCCACGGACTGTCATGAATCCTTCTAACCAATGTCTCCTCTCCCAAGTATCCATTTTCTTAATGAACCACCATTGGCAATGAACCAAGTTTTTATAGTCTTGTTGATCCGCGACTCAGTGAGGAAAAATAATTTAACGATCAAGTTCAGGGATGTGAAACGACATTCCAATGCAAACCAGTAGGCCAATTTAATGATCCAAGCCGGGCGTATGCAGGAAGTCCACGCGACGACGATTAGCATAAATATGTCCACGATATCCTCACTTTTTTAAGCAGCATCATATCGTGCAGTCCAAGAAACGAAGTGTAGCATGTAACAGGTTGCGCAAGAAAACCTGTTTAATTAACTGCAGACAGACTTTTGAAGTTTTTGTTGTTGTTACTGAAACTTGAATCAAAAGTAAGCATGAGCGTGTTTTTTAAGTGAATCAATTTACGCAAACTTTTTATCATTTGACTTGTCTGTGTATCTTGCTGACCTTGATTGTTATCCTATAAGAGCCTTGGCCAATATTTGAGCCACCAAAGAGTAGGTGATGAGCATACAGGGTGTGTCAGTTTTAAGTCAAAATTAATTGACCGACTCAGCAAACTTATCTGGAGGAGTGGCTGCAGCTGTGAATTAAATACGACTTGGTAGAAATACAGATTGAACTTTTCCGAGAAAGCTTTCGTTGATTTTACAAGTGTTGTTAAGTTCAGCCAACTCTGATTTAAGGACCGTATCCAAACGTAAACAACCATTTTTATGACAGAATTCGCCGTTCATAAAAATATTAGGGGTGTTCCTTTACTTTTGTAGTAAAATGGAAAAGACTGTCAAAATGACAGTGGTGGGGATAAATTCTTTCATAGAGAGAGACACTTAAGAAAAAGTTAGGAAACGCTTTTGTAGTAAACTACGAATAATGACAGATATACAGGGTGTCCGCCAGGAAGGTATACTACTTTGTTTGTTTATAATTTTTGATTAAATGAAAGAGAATGGATCTTTTGTTGATAAATGTTTTATTTAATGTCGGCAATTATGTATGGAATACAATATCAGGTAAATATCCGCCTCTGTTAGTCTCACAAATGCGAGCCATTTTGAGCATATTTTTCATTACATTCTTACACATTTCACGCGGTATTTCATTAAATTCATCACGAATATTTTGTTTGAGTTGCTCAAGTGTTTCTGGTTTGTTTGCATAAACCCTGCTTTTCAGATATTCCCACAAAAAGAAGTCCGGAGCAGTCAAATCAGGCGACCGTGGATGCCAATCAACATCCCCATTTCTCGAAATAACTCGTTGTGGAAAGAGGTCTCGCAGTAATTCCATTGTAATCCTGGCTGTATGCGATGTGGCACCGTTTTGTTGATACCACATGTTAATCAAGCCCAAAGCATGAAGTTGTGGCGTTAAAAACTTTTCAATCATATCACGATATCGCTCCCCATTCACGTTACGCAGCAGTTATGTTTTCAGCCGATCTTGCAGTACGTTGTGGTCCATGCTTGGCCTATCACCATACAGACATTCTTTCTTCGAAATCATTCACTAAACGATAAATAGTGCGTTTTGTTGGCCCGTTGTTTCTCCCAAAAATTTCACGTAACTTTCTCATCGTCATAGTAATCGATGATTGATTTTGATAAAATGTTTTAACGATTAAAACACGTTGGTTTATGGAATATTTTTCCATAATAAATTTGCCATTTTTTTTTTTTTTTTTTTTTATTTTATACCTTTCCGGCGGACACCCTGTATAATTTAAAAATTCAAAAAAGTGCTACGAAAAGTCGTTCAAATTTCGTATAAACTCGAAAAGTTTGCTAATTTACTGACAAAATTAGTTAATTCATATCCCTAGCGATGACAGTGATTCGAAACAATTTTCCGAATTTTTCGAGTTAAGGAACGGCATTGAGTAAAATTCGTAAGAATTAGTAGAAATTCATAAGATTTAAAAGTAAGGGAACAAACCTGTTGAAAACAACAACTCATAGCAAACAGTGCCTTCATGGTTTGAAAACCTGATGTAAAGAGTGTCACGCAAAATATCAATTTTGCTCCATGCCAATGGGAAAAAGATAACAATGTGACAGCTGACAGTTCGGGATTAGTAAAATTCTCATTAGGTCTGTTCCTTTACTTTTAAATCTTACGAATTTTTACTCAATGCCGTTCCTTAACTCGAAAAATTCGTAAAAGAGGGCGCCGTCGAGACAGTCTTTTCCATTCTTACTACAAAAGTAAAGGAACAGACCTATTAGGCGTTTTCCTTTTTTAGTTCAGAGCTGAGCTCTGAACAGAGGTCGAGCATTATGAGCGCTCTCTAAAGCGAGCCTGCTCAGATTGTTTTGAGGTATTTATGAGACACACTTGTGCACATAGTTGTCATAAATGCATAAATTGATATTTATTAAATTGGTTAATTTTCAGTTCAAAAACAACAAGGTTCGTCCAACATTTGTTTTTTTTTTTGTCAAATGTGACTGGAAGTGTGAAATCAGCTATTCACTCAGCCTGCTCAGTCAATTTATTTTGAGCTCATAGAGCGCGCTCTGATCGCGTTCTGAACGAAAAAAGAAACACAAATTCTGAGCTCTGATCGATGTATCTGAGCTAAAAAAGAAACACGAACTTTTTGTATAACAGTTCAGGTTGTGTTCTGAACTAAAAAAGAAAAACGCCTGTTGAGCGACATTTCAAAAATAACGAACATTGCCAGTTATACGACTTACAAATGTCACTTATGCCGTTTTCCATTGGGATTTTCAGATTTTGCTCTCAGAATTCGGATTTTTCGTTTCCAATGGAACGATGATGAGATTATTAACTTTTTCCATTACGTAGTAAGAGAAAGATATTGTATTCGTACAAAATTTCGAACTCGAGGGGAACTCAAAAAAGTGGGTGGCAAAATTCTGTCCGTCTGTCTGTATGTCCCGAGGCCTACAGCCTAAGCGTCTGCCCGGTTTCGTTCAAACTTCTGAATTGGAGTTTGGGAGCTTACAGTTCGGGGCCGTTTTTTAACCTCAATATTACTGGTACTTCCCATACAAAATTTTCATACCAGTTTGATTTCTCTAAAAACGGCTCTAATGATTTCAACCAAAATTGATATTTACGCTTAAGTAGGTGAGGTTAACATAACTGCATACTCAGTTTTCCCGTAAAAAATCTAAATAACGGTGTTTTTGAAATTTGGACATACATATCTCGAAAACGGTCCATACGATTGAAACAAAAATTGTTTTCTAAGGTAATATGGTCATTTATAACTTATTGGCAAACTCAGTTTTTCTTAATATTATCGTAAAATGAATTTTTGAAAAAGTTATTTTTTGAATAATTTTGTTTAGGCTTGAAAACGGCGATTTGGACCAAAATGGAAACTTAGAGTAAAATTTATGTTTGCAGAATTATTGCGTCCTTAATTTTAATTCGAATCACCCAAAACTGTCCATATCTCGAAAACCTCATTTTCGATTTCGAAAAAAACTTTAAAAACCGAGTAATGCTTACATCCCGAACAATAACTTGTACTCGGTTTTCTGCTAAACTTTTGCAATATTTGGCACTGTTTTGTCTGCCAAATTTTACAAAAACCCCTCTAACGATTTTGATAAAAATACATTTTAAAGATAAAATCGAAATAAGATCTCGTATACTTAGTTTTTCTCAAAAAATCCGAAAAAAACTGTTTTTTTATATAAAAATATAAAGAGAGTTGCAAAAGCGTTGTGACTTTATAACTCACCGAATTCCATCAAATTTTTAGAGTTTGTATGGTCGTGTAGTTGGTTTATCTAAGGAGAGGAAGTCCTTATCCCACGAACACCGATTATTCCAACTGATCTTCCATTCATGTTCAAGCGGATTCAGTTCCCCGTTCGATTGGCTTTTGCGATGAGAATCAATAAATCGCAAGGCCAATCTTTGGAAGTCTGAGGGACTAATCTCGAATTTCCCTGTTTTTCGCACGGTCAGCTGCATGTTGCATGTTCGCGTGTTGGCAAACCGTCTTCGTTGTTTGTTTTTGCGGCGGAAAATAAATCGGAAAAAAATATCGCTCTATACAGATTTCGATTGCATTCAAATGCATTCAAATAATTCACATCGAAATTTGAACTATCTGTGTTCTATTATCACTCGGGATCGGGACGAAGTTCGCGTGGTCCGCTAGTTATTTATATTTCCCGATTGATTTTCACATATCTATGCTATATTTTTGTTATTATCTCCCCACTTCCGATAAAAACGCAATAACAGCTACGCCAAACTTCATTTTAGCAAATATTTCCCTTGTTAAATATGCCCCTTCAAATAATTGCAACCACTTCCTTACACAATCAGAAACTCCCACACGTCCATCGGCATATTCGGTTTATAACTGCTAATGCAAACTCAAAAACAAATTTCTGAAAACTTACATATATATATCTATGTAAAAATATCGGTCTAACACAAGCCTTAACTTTAAACCATCGTTACTAATATATTCCAGTCAAAAATAAAAATATGCATAAGTAGATCAGAAAACAGAAACCACTGCCACACTTTGCCTTGTAAATTGTAAGAACTTATAAAATAGTACTGTAGACGCTTCTAACTCTTTAAACAAAACTTGGGAATATTGCCTGTTACTACATATTTCTTTTCTGTGTTCTATTCAACGTTTCTTTTATCTAGCATCGGTTCTCAGATTTTTACCGATCTACTTAAATAAATAAGAAAACAACCAACCAAACTTTTGATGAACAAGAAAGTTTCGTTCGACCCAGTCGTGTACTTTATTTCTTTTTGCATTTGTGTTGGTGCGTGATTTAAAAGTCAATTGTTGTAATTTATGTTGATATCCATTGCATGCAAATTGTTCTCTATTTTTCACAGACTAGTGGTGACGCAGTGGCTTAGTGGTTAGTGTGTTGGACTACTAAGCGAGGGGTCTCAGGTGCGAATCCCGAGAAAACCCTAAGAAGTTTTTTTTTTCCTACTGCGCCACCTCTCGCGAATGTCTGACAAACATCCGAGAGCATAACTGTCATGAAAGAGCTTCTCAATTAGCCGTTTGGACTCGGCATCAAACTGTAGATCCCTTCTATTCGTCCCAAAAATGCCAAAGGTTTTGGTGTTAGAGGAAGATGGTGTAAATCTCGCTAAGAAATCGAGATTCGCAAAATTAAAATCTGACAGCCAGCTAATTTCGAGAGCAGGGAAACTGCCCTGAATCTGATAAAAGTGCTTTTTCTGTCCCACTGGAAAACGACATCAAAACTGTCCTTTTATTGGGCATTCTTCTACTTAACTTTGCTGAGATAGGTGTTCAACGAAACAGGTTATAGCTCCCGTTTTAAAAACATTTTTCATTTGTATTTTTCAACAATCGATTTTGTTTTTGTTTTGGCCCACCCTGTACTGAAATTGCTGCTAAATTGATGTCGATGGAGTCGAACTCGGCAACACTTTTGTCGTGTGTATGGGCCGCTCAAGTCGTTGCAGTTCCTATAACGCATTTCTGATGCAACGAATGCTGTTCGATATACATACTCTGTTTTTGTAGAATCCACAAAGTCCGCTTGTTCCACATTTGGAGCCCCCATCTGCCAATCCAGGAACTTGAACCAACAAAAGTCGCATACAATGAATTCCAGATTCGTTTATCAAAAAGGCATCGCTGCATTGAATTAGTATCAATTAAAATGTTTGCCGCATTAGTCACACCCACAACACCCTCTGCTCATGCAAATCTCACCCGAGTGTGTAACAGCCGCCGCTCATTGTTTCAAAGGGTTCGCAAAGCGCGCGATTCTAATCCAAATCGTGACCGCCAATAGGCATCATTGCGCATACAATAGCATCGCTGGCGCAGTAGACTTGTGGAACACCGAGCATAGCCCGCCTGACTCTGGTCAAGGTCGTCGTTATGCAACTCATGATATCTCTATCATCCCTGGCGTCCAAGCATCGGATCGTTCCTATTCTACGGCCATAATAAATCTCAAAGTAAACCCATGCTTGGGAGGTAGGTAATACTTTCTCGGCCCGATGGAATCCGCATCAAAACGATTGCAAGTCGATGACGATGATGCTTGGATGAACAGCAACAGAGGCACTAGAAGCGTGTGGTCTTCCTAGGCGAAGACGTGCTCTGCCTAGGAAAATCACGAACCAATGATAATGACAGCCGTTGTTTCGGGAGCGCACCACTTTGCAATTATACGTTGCCCAAGCCCCGATGCGATACCTGTAGACAGAGAAAGCGCGCAGACAACAGAGGAGACGTTGACTCTGGCGGGTATCGAATGAATGACAATTTTGCTTCCGTCGCGTTGCGTCGCTTGTGTTGAAATTCTATCCGAAGGGCCGCCGATGGAATTGCATTATGCGATCTGGAAGATTGCATAATTTAGAAAACACCGCTGTAACGAGTGTTTCGTTGTGCGTAGAAGGCGGGAGGGAGCTCTGGCGGTGGTACGGCAACTAATCGGGATGTCGTTCACTTTTCTTGTTAACATATCGCATTTTACCAAGCTATTGGTCTCGGTTTTTATTTGGTTTCGTTTTCTCTTATAGGTTCTGCAAGTATAAGGTGTACCTGTAGCGGAAGGCGAACTGGAGGACGGGGCATCAACATAGGATGCGGAACGATCAAGGGGAAGGTTTTGCATAAATTGACAAGGGGGTAGAGAAGAGCTTGACGAAAGGGGTTAGAAGTTCGCTTCGCACAAAGAAAGAAACGTTCCCCTTTGAGTTTTCTTCGTCTTACAAACCTCAAAGAGGTGAGAGACGCGCCGTCGTCGTCTTTGTAACTCATATAAGTCGTTTAATTTATTGGTTATAGGAAAACGCTCCTCAGAGGGCGTGGCTTATAATATTTGCGGCCTTTTGTTTAGATCTGATTTTGGGCCACATGTTGACCACAGATTTAATTTTTATATATAAAGTCTAACTTGCCGCTTAAGCCATTAAGGCCTTTGATAGCTGAATGCAAGTGTCAGGTTAGGTTAGGTTAAATCAACTGTCAGCTTAAAAGCCAGAAAACTTGTACAGTAACAGGTCCACTGTAATACCGCCTGGGTCAAATAAAGTCCTATCCCCACTCACAGAACAATTTGAGCTTCAAATGAAGCAAGCTGTGCACTAGGCTTCTAATGTCAGTGTTAACAAGATCGCTGGTATCATTTAAGAAAGAAGCCCCCAGGTAAAGTTGTCTCCTCTGTGTTATGTCGAACTTCATATGGAACAAATTGACATTTAGCCATTTGCGCCAGCGATAAGGAAATTTCTGAACTAAGAGCGAAACTGTTTGCTTGACTTTGAGACGTAGGTATTTCACTGACGAAGCTCTAGCATTCCAGATGCCTTCGGTTCAATGGAACCCTGTCACTCTGTGTTTAAATATCTCGAATTCGATGCAAAAATAAGACGCACCCTCACCTAGCCGCCGAGCTGTTCAAAGCGGCAGGCGATGAATTGGTTAGGAGCATGCACCAACTCATCTGTAAGATACGGTCGGAGGAAAGTACGCCCGATGAATGGAACCTCAGCATTGTTTGCCCGATCCTCAAGAAAGGAGACCCTCTGAACTGCGCCAATTACAGAGGTATCAGTCTTCTAAACATTGCCTACAAGATCTTATCTGCCGTTTTGTGTGAACGCCTGAAGCCTTTCGTAAACAACCTGATTGGTCCATATCAGTGTGGCTTCAGGCCAGGAAAGTCTACCGTTGACCAAATATTCACACTGCGGCAGATCTTGGAGAAAACCCAGGAAGTCCAAATCGATACCCACCACCTTTTTATCGATTTTAAGGCCGCCTATGACAGCATTTATAGAGACGAGCTATACAGAGCAATGTCTAGTTTTGGCATCCCTGCCAAACTCGTCCGTTTGTGCAGGATGACACGCTGCTCCATTAAGGTCGGTAAAGAACTTACCGAGACCTTCGATGTCAAAAAAGGATTTAGGCAAGGCGATGCGCTGTCATGTGACTTCTTTAACATCGTTCTTGAAAGAATAGTGCAAATCTCAAACGCTAACACCAGAGGCACTATCTTCCAAAAGTCCGTCCACCTACTCGCCCAACACCGACGTCTTGGACAAAATGTCACCATAGACAGATATAACTTTGAGGTGGTAAAGGACTTTGTCTACCTAGGCTCCGCTATGACTTCAGACAATGACACCAGCGCTGAGATTAAGCGAAGAATAACTCTTGCCAATCGCTGTTTCTTTGGGCTAAGAAAGCAATTGAGTAGCAAAGCCCTCTCTCGAACAACTAAAGTGACCCTTTATAAGACCTTGATCATCCCAGTCCTACTTTATGGTGCAGAGGCATGGACTCTATCAAAATCGGATGAGGCTACACTTGGTTACTTCGAGAGGAAAATTCTTCGAGTAATAGACGGTGAATGGAGGAGGAGATACAACGACGAACTGTACGGGCTGTACAGCGACATTGACCTGTCCAGAAGAGTGAAGTTCCAACGACTGAGGTGGCTGGGTCATGTAGAGCGAATGGACGTCAACGCTCCGACCCGGAAGATCTTCGAATCCACACCCCAGGGACGGCGCAGTAGAGGAAGACCGCGACTCAGGTGGCGCGCGCAAGTGAAAGGGGACCTTAACGAACTTAGCGTGCGAAACTGGAGACAGCTGGCCAAAGATCGTGCTGGCTGGAGACGCTTGTTGGTTGAGGCCCAGGTCACCCCGGACTGTACCTTAAGTAAGTAAGCCTTGAGAACTGGTTAGACCTTTAGACACATGCCAATCTATCACCTTCTCACGCGGGAGCAAGAAGTCTCCTCCCCGTAATTACCTTCCAACCTAAAGGGTGGGCCATCTAGTGGTTTCTTTTTAAATCATATGTAATTTTCACACTGACAGGTGTTTCCCGTTAAAATTCTTGACAGAAAGTCAGTATCATACCTCCGCGGAACGAAATGAGTCGTTTGACGTTTGGACAACGTTGGGAAATATTGAAAACTTATTTCCAAAGTGAGTGCTGTGTAGCCCAAACAGTGGGTTTTTTTGAAAAAAGAAGTTTCGACCGAAATGAAGCACCCACCGCGCCTGCTGTACGCAAGTTTGGGCAAAAAGTTCGTGAGACTGGTATGCTAGCGGACAACACTCATGGTCCACGTCGTCGAGAAGCCAATGCATCCATGCACATAGAGCGACAGTTTCGAGCCGATTTCGAAGTGGTGGCATCATTGAACCATTTTTATTCGAAAATGAGGCTAGGAACAACGTAGCGTTTCGGTCAACAAAGGTCGTTACAGAGCCATTTTAACCGCCTTTTTTTTACTGGAATTGAAGACATTGATTTGGCAGACCACTGGTTCATGCAGGATGGCGCCCCATTCCACACAACTAATCGATGTTTTGCGCATCAAATTACCGAATCGTCTTGGCGATGTCAATTGGCCGCCTCGGAGCTGAGATTTGATCCCTTTGGACTTTTTTTTTTGTGGGGAACCTTAAACGCCCGATGTTTTGCTAACAATCCGGAAACGATTCAAGCACTTAAGACATCAACAAGGTCTTGGAAAATTGGAGTGACAGAATGCGCTACTGTGAAGCCGAAGGAATGCCGTTAATAATGAAAAACACTTACTTTACTTAACGGGCTCCCGACCCGTGGAGAGTCTCTGCCTGAGACACTGCAGCCTTCCATCCTCTGCGATCCCGGGCACGCTGCTTCCAGTTATCCAGACCAAGCGCTCTGGCATCCGCGATGGCTTGGTCTTTGAAACGGAGGTTCGGTCTTCCTTGTCGTCTCGAACCTGGCGGCTGGGATTCGAAGATCCTCTTAGCTGGAGCATTATTGTCCATTCGCTCGATGTGGCCGAGCCAATGTAGTCGACGTATTTTGGCCTTTTGGACTACATCCACATCTTGGTACAGCTCATAGAGTTCGCGGTTGTATCTTCTCCTCCATTCGCCCTCCTCGCACACAGGACCAAAAATCCGCCGAAGAATTTTTCTTTCGAAGGAGCCCAGTATCAGCTCTCCCTTCCTGCTTATCGTCCAGCACTCGGCGCCATAAAGCAGAACTGGCAGGATAAGGGTTCTGTAAAGCATACATTTTGTCCTTCGAGTTAGGAGTTTTGAACCCAATTGCTTTGCCAAACCGAAGTAGCAGCGGTTTCCTAGGGTAATTCTTCGCCGGATCTCCACTAGGATGTCATTTGTGGAGTTCATGTTTACTCCGAGGTAGATAAACTCCTTAACTACCTCGAAATTGTTGCTATCAATAGTGACGTTCTGTCCTAGGCGGTGGACAGATGCTTATTTGTTTGTTGATAGCATGTACTTAGTCTTGTCCTCATTTATTACAAGACCAACGAATTTCGCCTGTTCTTCAATCGCCGTAAAAGCCTCTATCACGGCGCGCTGGGAGCGACCGATGATGTCAATATCGTCTGCATACCCCAGCAGCTGGACGGATCTGTTGAAGATAGTGCCTTCCGTGTTGACACCTGCCCTGCGCACTATCTGCTCTAGCACGAGATTGAAGAAGTCACATGATAATGCGTCTCCTTGCCGAAATCCGGTGCATGTTTGGAATAGCTCGGAGGAACTACTTCCAAATTGCACATTGCAGCGTGTGTTCTCCAGCGTCACGCTACATAGCTGGATCAGTTTTGCCGGGATCCCGAATTCGGCCATCGCCACATAAAGCTCCTGACGATGAATGCTATCATATGCGGCTTTGAAGTCGATGAATAGGTGGTGAGTCTCGACTTGAAATTCATTGGTCTTTTCCAGGATTTGCCTCAATGTGTAAATTTGGTCTACCATCTGCCGGGCCGGAAGCCA
Source organism: Cheilosia impressa (assembly GCA_948293265.1). Classification (NCBI taxonomy): domain Eukaryota; kingdom Metazoa; phylum Arthropoda; class Insecta; order Diptera; family Syrphidae; genus Cheilosia; species Cheilosia impressa. Next base: position 5,131,032 of record OX411882.1, read on the forward strand.
CACTGGTACGTGCCGATTAGTGTGTTGCAGAAAGGTTTGAGACGTTAACACAGTACGTTGGATAGGATCTTGTATGCGACATTAAGCAGGGATATGCCTCGATAGTTCTTGCAAGACATAGGATCGCCTTTTTTGTAGATGGGGCATATGGAGCTGATAGTCCAGTCATCGGGCATACTTTCCTCCACCCATACTTGGTTGATGATTTGGTGCATGCGCCCTACCAAAACATCACCACCGTATTTGAAGAGCTCCGCTGGTAAACCATCAGAGCCGGCGGCCTTGTTGTTCTTTAGCTTTTTTATTGCTAAGCCAACTTCTTCTATACTGGGCGGTGGAACTGGATCTTCATTGACTGGACGTGGGTTCTCTTCTTGCCCTATCACTCTCTCTACATGATGCCCATTTAGCAGCTGCTGGAAGTGCTGCTTAAAAACATCTACTATTCCCTGCGCTTCGGTGACTAGGTTTCCATCACTGTTTCGAAGAGCCTGCGTTCCGGTCTTGAAGCCAGCAGCCAGTTGCTTGGCTTTCTTGTAGAACTTCCGGATGTTGCTTCGATCGCGGGACTCTTCGATCTCCTTGAGCTGGGAGACTGCGTAGGCCCTCTTCTTTCTACGCAGGATTTTCTTCTCCTCCCTCCTCCTGGCTCGATACTCTTCCCTCGCTGCCCTTGTTTTGCGCTGCAGCGCCTTTATATGTGCATCTTCTGTCACCTTTTTCCTGCGTACGCATTCATCATCATACCACGGGCTCTTTCTCTGGGGTGGCTGGTACCCTAAGGTGGTTTCGGCTACCTCTTTGATGATGTCGCGATACTGGGACCACTGGGTGTTGGCATTTGTGGTAGGTGAATGCACTGCGGAGAGTTTCTCACTCATGAAAAACAACATCAGCCAAATAGCCACTACGAGCACGCATACAGGACCATATCCTTTTCATGAAATTTTCCATAACCAAATCGCAAAGTGGCTGCCCTATGTCCGCGATAGCCTCACAAATTTTATCTTTGAACTCTTGAATCGACGCTGGGCTGTTGGCGTAGACCTTATCTTTAACGTGGCCCCAAAGGAAGAAGTCGCAAGGTGTTAAATCACAAGATTTCGGTGGCCAATTGTGATCACCTCTTCGAGAGATTACACGGTCCGGAAACTTTTCCCGTAAAATGGCAAAGACACGACGTTGTTGATGATAGGCAGGCTTGAGTTCTTGGTGTTAACTGAACTTTATAAGCCTTAAGACCCAAATCTTTATGCAAAATACGGTGTAATGACGTTTGTGGAATGCCCAATTCCAAAGAACGACGAGGAATGGACAAACCTGGGTTTTCTTCAACACTTTGGGCTACAGCAGCAACATTCTCTGTTGTTCTTGAGCGACGTGCACGGGTTTTATTCTTCACATCACTAACTTGTCCCGACAGCTCGAATTTTTCCACCAATTTCTGTATTGCGGTCCGACAAGGTGCTTCACGACGACCAAAAAATGCTTCAGTTTTGCGAACTGTGACTGAAAGGTATCCACCATTTTTGTAGTGAATTTTAATAATTTTAATGCGTCGTTGAAGCGTGTATCGTTCCATTTTTAGTAATGGCGTAGTTTCTACTTGTCAAATGTCAAAGAATAAAAGTTTCAAAAGTGACAGCTACCGCAATAGCGGGTCATTCACAATAACACCTCTCATTGGAAAACCCTTTACATGGAAAAAAAAAATCATTTTATTGCATTTTTAGAAAGAAACTTGCACTTGGCCCACCCTGTATATTTGTCGTTCAATCTATTCGTGACCTCGTGGCTCCAACGAACCAAGCTCTCGTATGCTGCGAAGAGGTTACTGTTTTCGACCGCAGCCTCTCTCAAAGCGACCTTCCTAAGCAGGCTCAGCTTCAAGTCCTGGTTTTAAATTCCAGATTTTATTCAAGGTTTTATAGTTGAGTCATTGTTATCGCTTCTTTTAAACCTAATAAACGGGATTAGCCGCAATTAGGACTGCCATGGTAAAGTCCTCCAATGAGCAAGTAAAGGTCTGCTAAAACCTACGAGAAACGTTGTAGCCCTCAAATGAGTAAGGTACTTAAAGGAGCCCCCACTTACATTCTTCATTTGAAACCGTAATTTTAAATATCCAAAGGCATACAATGCAATGTAGAGCGGTCTCAGAGATTGGGTGATAAACCTACTATTTAGCTCAAGTCGGTATACTCCATTACAACGCTTTATATGCGGCTGCAGTTTGAAAACCCCCAACAGTCGAAACAGAACGAGTGGGTTTGAAAAGCTCGATGCGCTCATTTCAAATGGTATTAATTTTTGCAGATCAGACTTCCCCCTTTTTATAGAAGAGGCTGTTTGTTTTAGTCCGTAGTCTATTCCGGACTGTAAGAGTCGCCTGAAGTAAAGTAAAACTTACAGAAGAGCTTACTCTTATCCAAGGGCGAAAACATTTCGCAAGTAAAGGGTCGGAACTCTCAACTGAAAAAAGACACAATAATGACCACCATTGCCTTGACCTTATTAAAGGGATAACTTTCTGCCACTATTGCTGTTTAAAATTGAGTAATTGGGGCTCTAAACGAGACAGTAGTTTTAGCTTTTTAAAGGAAGCTCGCACTCAGCAACAGATATGTCGGTTCTAGAACTCCAGTCCACCTTCCCTTCCCCTCACTTATGTGGTATCACAATGGATCTACGACTCTCGTCAAAGTGTGTCTTTTAAGTCAGCCACATTACCTCACCTTACCTTAAGTATAAATTTTAAGTAGGGCATATAGACACGGAATCAGGATGTGGTATTGTGTTCGACTCTTGTTTTGAGCAGCTGGGCTCTGCGTTTTGCCAGTCTTTACAAATTGTTAAATTTGAAACCAAATTTAGCACAAATCAGCTCTAAGCTGTCGAATTGGATGTCACCAAAAGTGTTGCCCCTTCGACAAACAAACAAATCTCTTAAAAACAAACCTTATTGAAGTTAAACTTGCCCGCACATTAGACCATTATAAGGTCCTTTACAATTGCATGGAGTTGTTTACCCCTAAACGTTGATCCAGTCTGAGCTTCAAGTGAAGCGTAAGAGACTTTGAATGTTATAGTAGAAGGTTCCTTCATGAAAAATGGTCTCCTCTTGCTCCTTATCCACTCCGCTTCTACAAAAGTCATTTGCTTAGCCTTTGCTTAGCCTTGTTGGACACATATTGTAGCTCTGGCGCTGGCTTACACTCTGTCGAGAGAGATCAAACTTTAAGAACGTTTCATATCCAACTTAAGACAATTCTGTTTTGTCGCTTGCTGGACCATAAGTTTCCAAGTTGTCATGTGTGGCTAGCCTTCGACGTTGCAGTTTGCTGAGATGTCTGTATGGCTCGGCACGCAGCAAAGGTGAATATTGAGCTGCTCCATCCCCGTCAGATATGTGCGACAGTTTTTAGAGCGATGCGCCCAGAGCAGTCACACCCAATTCAACCTAACCAAGGTAAGGACTTATTTTAGGAACCTGCCTAAAAAGTGTTCATAACCCATCGCAATATTCACTTACAGAACACACACTATACCAAGGGGAAGAAAAGGCATTTAGGTGTCTCATAGCAACTGCTACTATGGCGTTGTCCCAAAAATTACCGTCTTCTATAAAATATCAATCGAAAACGATCGCAATTCCGTCAGTTGCAGTTTATTCATTCATTTTCATTCATTTATTTATTTATTTATCTTGCAATGGCTTTTTTTTTAATCGTGTCCTAGTCTAGCAGACAACCAAACCTTCCAAACTTATCCTCAGAGGCTACCATTTATTCCGAATTATTGCCAGAGAACGATGATGCCGTCTGGGTAGATCTAAACTTACTTAGATAGCGCTACTTTCGGTGGTGGACATGGGCCTATATATATTCAACTTAGCCTCACAAATAAACGTCCGTTAAAGGAGCTTTCTCTGTGTGACCTGTTTGCGACACCGGCGATAATCTGATGCCGAATCGTTTTATCCGTGAACGAGCAATACGCGACTAAATGTTTTCGTTTCATGTTTTAAATTGTCATAATTCCGTGGCTCCGTGAGGTAATTCGTCCACAAGACTGCTTAGTCATGTGTCCGACCGATCCTTTCACTTTCAAATGGAAATCGTGACGTTTGGCAACTTATTGTTGATCTTTCAAAGTTTCTACCTCCGGTATTTTGTAATATATGTCGTTTTCCATTGGACAAAAAGAAGCGTCCGGGAGAGTCCGGAATCGAAATAATGCTGTTCCATTGGCACAAAAATACTCTTCTGGTGATTCTGAGAAGAGAATTTTGCTTCTCGATTTCAAGTCAGAATCCACTCAAGAAGCACTCACACAAGTGCAATTTTATGTATTTATTACAAGTCAGTTGACAGAAGCCATAGATTATTTTTTGGCATTTCACCAATACTTTGGTGGATTCTGTCAGAAGCAGTTTTGCTGTTCCATTGGATTTCAGAATGAGTGGATCCCCGAGTGAAACCAATGGAAAACGACAATAGATTCCTAGGATGCGCTCAATTGCCCACACATCCGACGCAGGCACGGAACCTTGCGGCTTCTATATATCGCAACAAAAATTCCCAGAAAAACAACAGAATTTGTGAACACGCGTCATATGGTTTGACTTCCACATGCGAGTGCTCCCCAACGGATACGTTCGTTACAAGATCCAACTCTGCAACAAAATCGTAAGATGTAAAGTCCGGGGAAGCAAACCCGTCTTCGTGTAGGACTTCCTGCCTCGCAATCCACGCCAAATCGATCCAGTTTCACTTCACACTACCCAAAGTACTGCAAAAAATCACCACCAGTAAAATAAAACGCGGAAACTTTATTGAAGAACCTTTCAACTGTATTTCTCAACTAAGCGCACCCCCCGTCCGTGCATAAACTCATTTTCAATTTGTCGGCATAAAGGTCAGCTTCTCGTTGAGCTGCAACTGTGTCTTGATCAACTGCGACAGAGTGACCACCATCAAGAGATCCCTGATGTTGGCGTTGAACATCTGTGTGAACTGTTCGTGGCTCATGTTTGGCACGGAATGAATCAAATCCAGCAGCGAACGACCGACAGCATTGTCTGGCAGCTGCTTGCGTGCAATGACATCCTCGACGTACTTCAGGATCAAGTCCAGGAGTCCCTGCAACTTGGTTGAGGCTTCAGAGATCTGAGCCAAGTCCAGCATGGGAGACACTGTCTTTGGCCGGTTGGGGCTGGACACACTGATTGTCTTCTGGAGGAGTTTCAAGCCAAACACCTCTGGCTCATAGCATGTCACCTCAACGTTGATCGGGGTGAACATGCATCCAGTCTTGCCGCCGGGAACTCCCAGCTGTATGCAGACGTACGCCTTCAGTCCCATTCGGCCACCCGAGAGCGAGGTGTCAACGGTAAGATGCACCGGATTGTTGCATTCGCGGGCATAGTACTCGTGAATCACGGAACTGTGATTGGTCACCTCGTTGCCAGTGGCCCACCAACCTGTGCGAAATGAAAGCAGTCAGAAATGGGCCTGCGTTTTGAGGTTATGTTTGCACTCAGTACTCACCCACAACATTCTCGTTGTTGTTGACTTTGCGATTCAGGTCGTACAAGTCCATGGCGTAGCTAAGTTCGGCTTCCACTTGGTCATCGTGCTCCTTGTGGGGAACGCAGAAGCAATTTGTTACCTCAACGACGCCTTTTTCGATCGAACCTACGTGGACAGAGGGGGGGGCTTTTTGTAATCAAAGAATTCAAGGAAATCGAAAGCGAGTTTCTCACCTAGAAGAGTGCCAATCACACGATGGGAATCGGCATTTCTGCGCTCGTAGGCATCCACAACTTGGAACAATACGACGGGGTGTACTTTAACAGTTAAATTTAGAGCCGACATTTTTGCGTGGAACTTTTTGTTAAAAAGGAGGATGGTTATTATTTGACAGCCCCTAATAAAGTGGCTGTGACAGAAACGTAATGGGAATGAAGTGCAACAAAGTGAAGTTGAATCGCAGAGATGTGCGCAAGTGAGTGGTGTAAATTTTTTTTCTGAAAAACAAACAATAAAACTCAACAAGAATATTGTTTAGTGCTGCGTTCCAAATGGGTAATATAATTAAACAAAGGGTACTTCTCGGAAGTTGGAAAAATGCACAATAAAATTATTATGAGTTTGACAGTTCAAATTCAGATTACTATCTGACACTATCGTGGTGTAAAAAGTAAATTATCCCATTCCAAGAACTGTGTAACAATTTTCCTAGGTGACATTCATTTTGCTGGATAAAAGCTGTCAACTGTTTGTTAAACTCTGTCTTTCAGCAGAGAAATGTCAAAAAATCCTACGAGTATACAAGTAGATGGAACTGCAATTCAAAAACATTTCAATTAGCATACATTTTGAATTTAAGTACCTTTCACTTTTAATGATGGCGACATTCTTATAAATTAACGTCCGTCAAACTTGAAACATTTTCAAAACACGCATGCCTACAACTTTTCCACCTCGTTCCCCCAAAACTGCACAACATTCCCCGGCTGAACGCCAGAGTATATTGATTTTTTGCACAACATCCTCATCTCGCTCTGATTTTGCACAACTTCCGTCTTGACCTAAACAAATTAGAACTGTTTTAAAAAAAAAGTTCATCAATTACTGCACAAAATGAAAGGTTGTCAATTTTCTATTCTCTTTTCCGTGGTTTTATTCATTGAAACCGTTCGTTCGAGCTCGTCTAATGGCAGCCAACACGCTCAAAATCTCATAGTATTACCGCCTTGCAAATCCTGCACCGTGTTCGTCAACTCACTGCAGAGTGCGAAGGAAAAAGCCTCCACCGGACGCGATGATGCAACTACGCTGCAGCTTATAATGGATAATGTGTGCAACGACGTAGTCCGTGGGCAGGATCAATGCTATAACATTGCCGAGACGTACGCAGCCACAATTGAAGAGCACTGGAAGGACGACCTGTTCGGGGTGCTATGTATCGAGACAATGAAGGTGTGTTGTCCGCCGGACCACTTTGGAGCGAAATGCGAAAAGTGTCAAGACTGCCATCGGAATGGGAAGTGCAAAGGAGCCGGCACCAGAAAGGGCAATGGACAGTGCTCCTGCAACCCGGGATACGCAGGAGAGCAGTGTAGGGACTGTGCAGTGTCATATTATGCTGCCTTTAAGGACGAATCCAAGTTGCTGTGTTCCAAGTGTCATGATGCCTGCGCAGCAGAGGGGTGCACTGCTGCAGGCCCCAAGGGTTGTCTAAAGTGCTTGCCTGGGTGGAGAATGGACGCCACCAACGGATGCACCGACTTAAACGAGTGCCTGGAGTCTCGCAACACCTGCAACTCGCAACAGTTCTGTGTGAACAATGATGGCTTCTACAGCTGCTTGGACTGCGACCGATCCTGCGTTGGATGCGATGGCGACGGACCGGATATGTGCAAGTCGTGTGCGGAAGGTTTCACATTGATCGACGGGAAGTGCACGGACGATTCGTCACAGCAGCGCGAGCAGTACGTGAATATGACCAGGTTCCTGACCTACCTCGGCCTGTGCATTGCCACCTGTGTCATCTTCCAAAGCTCAACCACGAAGGCGTACCTTGTGGGCGCAGCAGTGGCCGCTTACATCGCCGCATCCGAGTATTGGCTGAATACAAAACCGGCCCCAGACGATCTCAAATCGAAGATAAACAACAAGAAACTTGAAGACTTGATCATGAATTTATTATAAACCGTTAATTATCATAGCAAATAAATAGTCCACTTTGCGAAATTGCACTTAGAGATCAAAGACTTTGTTTTGGGAAGTGGTTTTCAAGTTGTTTCTTTTTATTTTATAACTACAAACGAACAGTGCTTAGTATTTCAACTCGGGCGCCTTGTCGATGTTCTCATGAGAACCTTCTGCAATCATTTTCAGTTCTTGGCGCTGTCGTTCCGGCCGGATCACAGTGATGTAGCGATGGATGCGCAGACCCAACAAGAATGTTCCGTACAGCGTCACTCCGATGCAGGTATACACTACGCCTCTATGCAATTTGTCGAGGATTGTGTTGCGGTTGATTTGTGGTTTTTTCATTGTTAATTCTGTTTAAATGTTGTTCACAAAAGTGCGTATTGGCGATTTTGTCTTTAGTTTTGGTTAAAAATCTTTTAGAAATGTCACACAGCTGTGTTATGTCATGTCAAGATGAAAGGGAATTTTTTCGAATTTCCCATCAGGGAACAGAGTGAACGCGTTCAGACGTGAATGAGGTCGGTCAGTACCTACCTACTATGGGCAGGCTACAAAATCTAGTTAGGCATCTGTAGTCGATCAGATTGGTCGGGACTAGATGTAACAAAACTAGATTGGTCGGAAACGTTGCTTTTCCTACGTCATCCACATTTGCGAACTGTCAACTTGGTAGTCAGTCACGAATTTCCTGACTAGTTTCGTCGGCTACCCCACCATAAGCGTCAACTGAAACAGCTGCTCATGTGACCGATTTCAGTCAATCAAAACCGAGATACGTCTAGCCAGACAGCTGTCAGCCTCACTAAACTAGATATTTGAACGTCCTCATTGTCTTGAGCAATTGAGAACGAGAAGTGCATTTCTTTTCAAAAATAAATTTCAGTTGAACTGACAACCGAGCTTTCATCATACAACTTCGATTCTTATGACGGATAAAAATACGAACATCGATTTAAAGTGAATCAAAGATTATTCGGAGAACTTTTTCCTCAAATCAACCCAAAGCGCCCTCGATAATAGAGAATAACTAGAAGCTTTAGAGGCCTTTAGCTGCTCGTTAGCTACTCAAATTTCGTTGTAAAGATATAGCGACCAGTAAGATACTTCCCTTTCTTCACATCTGCTGTAGCTACCCAAAATCGCACCGGGCTAATTTCTATTTTGTAATCGATTTAAGAAAATATTATCGAAGCGCTTAGGATTTTGACAAATTTGCTGCATCACTTCGCTTAGAACTAAAAATTCATAAGCAACATTTCCAAATCAAACGAAACCCCCATTCGTTGAACACACTCATTCACCGCTGAACGCGTTTGCAAAAAACAAAAACTGTCAAATTTCCACACAGCACGGTTGTCAAACACACTAAAGTCAAAAGTGGAAAAAGTTGTGTCGGGTGAAGAAATTTATCGATATTTACTACCAACAAATCCATTTAAAAAATGACATCCAGAAGGTATATTAATTGCAAAACTAATCCCCAACCATGTGGTGCATAATTTCCTCCCTCGTCGGGCGCTTAAAATTAACAAATTCTGCCATTTCGATGGCCTTTGTTTCGTGCAACAGAATTAGGTCAGCCTTTTTTTGTTGCTTGACGTTTCACCCCAAAATGTTGTATCCCCCTTTTTGCTAGATGAAAGAATTTTGTTCTCTTCACTTTGCACGGCTCTCGCCTGTCGCCCATCTCCACCACACGTTCCCATATGGTATATACACATATTCCCACAACTATATATCGACTAGAAACGAGAAACGATAAAAAAAAAAAAAAAAAACGTTAAAATGCCCACGATGAATGAGAAAATGCAAATTCCTTCTTTCAGATGGTTCCATCCGACGATATCGGGTATAGAAGCGGAGACCTTGCTTCAGGAGCAGGGCTTTGACGGTTCATTCTTGGCCAGGTTGTCTTCATCGAATCCGGGTGCGTTTACCTTGTCCGTGAGGCGTGGACAAGAGGTTACCCACATCAAAATTCAGAACAATGGTGATTTCTTCGATTTGTACGGAGGTAGGTTGACATCGCACTTTGACTAGAATCTGCCATATGTAACGCGTTCTCTTTTTAGGTGAGAAGTTTGCAACGCTGCCGGAACTGGTCCAGTACTACATGGAGAACGGGGACCTCAAGGAGAAGAACGGCCAGGCCATTGAACTCAAGCAACCACTTATATGCGCCGAGCCAACAACCGAGAGGTAAGCTGCTACTACCTTCTCACATTTTCGCTATACATACAAGGCGGTTGACCTTTTTGTTTATCAAAGTTGGCGCGGGGAATACCGCCTAATGTTTTATCGCGATGCACTTGAAATTTAATAAGAACGGCGCGAGGGCAGGCTGTCTAACAGGCAGATAGTCGATAAGAGACAACAGATATCCCACCACCAGTCGATACAGTTTTTTCTTTTCTTTATTATTTATGACAAATGTGCGATAACACGACACAGGGTAGCGACGAGGACAGTATAGTTGAGATTCTTTGACTGGTTACTGCCACGGTTGATGAGTCAAAAGGGTTTACGTATTCGCAATCAGTCGGTAACTACTTTCCATTTGCAGAAAGAATACTGTCCACCTTTATGCGCACAGCTATATGTAGTCATAGAGCGTGTATTGACAGCAGTAAACTATTATTGCTAAGATAATGAAGAGGCAAGGTTACTGCAAAGGTCGCACATACAAGTCGAACGAACGTTTCCGTCAGTTGCTTTATTTATAAAGCGAATAATCACGTCATACGTGTAGGATTTCTCGTTATGAGCTGCCACCAGCTGTTAACTGGAAGCAAATCTGGTATTTGTTGGCGTTGCAGTCGCTAAGTAGGGTTGCGGAGGTCTAAGCTTTGCGATATCAGTGCATAGCCAAACGCTTTTGATATCCATCTTTCATAGGTTCCAGATGGCAACTATGAGCTCAGTTTCGTTTTAGTCAAGTCCGAGGTCCATAGCATTCCTGGGCTAAATGCGGTTGGTTTTGCTGGGCAGTTGAAAAGGTGTTGTACATCGTCTTCCTTGCAGTTTGGGCATTTGTTCTCAATGTTCTCTCCCCCGATGATTAGCGTGACTCGTCGCCGGACTATTTTACCCTGGCCCGATAGGGTAGACGATCTTTGGTTGTCGATGCGTTGAGTTGCTCGTGCTACTAAACTTTTAGATAGATTGCGGTTCCTTTTGTGCATAAACTAGAGAAGAATAATTCTGAGACAACTTTGAACCAAAAATGTCAGCAATTTTGCTGTTGGTAATGGTGATCCGTCTTTTTTTATTAAAGGAAAGGAAGAGCAACTTCGGTTCGGCATTTTGTTGATTAGCTCGACTCGTCGCCGGACTGTTTTGCCCTGGCCACGACCAAAGATCCTCTACCGTCTAGCCTCGACAATAGCGGTCAATATTCGTCAGTTTATGTGACACATTTGTCGCTTTTACTTTTACCTAGTGCCAGGTGGCACCCAATTGGGTTTAAGGTTTAGGGAATCTACTCACGTTGCTTACACGTTGTCCATACAATTGCCAAGTCTCGTTACCCATCGAGAACCCAGTTCTTCTGGAGCAAAGGTGATGGTAAGTTAATTGATAGCCCACTTACGACATCGGTTGATGGTTTATAAAGAGACAGCAGTTGGAAATGCGTTCAGTTGCAGGCGATTGCTTAAAGTTGCCGCTGTAGCTTCCTCAGTGTTGGTGAACTTTTCATCAATTAGTTGGACCTGGGCAGGAATTTCCGGACAAAACTTTGTGAGGCGTTTGCTTGAACTGCCCTTTCGCACTTGGGATTCGATTGCATCTCTTTGAGAAACGATGGACACTTGTCCAGGAGTTGAAATTTGCTTGTCGGCCTTATCGCTGCATTCGGTCAATGGTTCATATTTTTTTGGTATAGGTCTTAATATGGTTCGTCTTACTTACTTAGGTTCTTTAACCCCTCGGGGGACATAGGGCGTCAACCACGTCTGCAACGCGTTTGAGCTGCCTTCAACTCATTCCTTGAGAGCTCGATTCCTTCTCAACTGCTCATCAAATTTCTTTTTGTAGTCATCTTCTCTGGAGTCTGAAGTACTTCGAAAATGGATTATATGTGCACTTTAGTGCGGGGTATAGCTACGGTCCTATATTCATATTTTTATGTTAAGTTGGACATTCGTTGTTACGACGTGTAAAACTCGCCTTTGAATAACTCGTGCTGTCCCAATCGCATGAATCTTCGACAACGTGCTTTCTACACTACAATCAAGTCTTCTCAACTGACAGTCCTCTTCAGTCTTTAACCGCCTTTTGTCCACTTCAAGTTGTTTGAGGTCCTTTTCTACTTGTGCGCGACACATTAGGAGAAATCGTAATCTACTCCCGTGTGTCTCTGGATTACAATAGAAATACTGCGGGCTGAAGCGTTGATGTCCTAGCCCTTCCAGACACCCAATGTGCAGGTTTCTTTGACTAAATGGATGGAGCAGTACATCCGATAAAGATTGTCGTCTCATCCCAAATCCGTCAAATATCTTGCAAGCATTTTTCTTTCGAATCGGGAATCAATGAGCACATACGGCCAATATCTATAAAAGGACGAGCTATCTTTTTGTCCATGGTAACAATGTAAATCCTGCGTTTCACATGAAAGAAGTTCCTTCAAACTATCCAAGTAGCTGGCTGGCTCCCGTAGTTTTTGAAAAACAAAGTAGCAAATCCAGGAGCGCAACAAAACGCGTGCAGAGAAGTCACCATTGCCGCCCTCGCAGTGTGCCCGGTGACATCATCCTGAAAGCATATGTTATAAGGTTATTTCGGAAAGATGGACTGGAACGTTATCTGTCCCAGTAGGGTATTTCGCTCCAGTGACATGACGGTTGCTGTCTGCCCATTGCCATCTTCGAAGACATATGGGCCGATGATTGCCGCCAAACTAATTGTGTATCTGAGCGAATGCAATCGAGGGTATATACTTTTGTACAGTTTCTAGTCTCACTAGTCACTATACGCGAATTCGACAAACGCGGTATTGTTTTTGGAACGCATCCCTCGCGTATGTGGGGGGATTGCTGTTCTTCCATTGAAGGCGTTTGCCTGGTTGCCTTCTTGTGTCAATAGAAACGCTTATGGAACCATCTTCAGGTTCAAGTAACAAAATTGCATGTAGTGATGCTCGCTCAATTGAGCAACAGGTCGAACAGTAGAGGTTGACTAGCAAGCTGGTACCCGCGACTTTGTCTGCGTAGAATCAGTACTTCCAGGCACTCAATTAAAATATTTATACCAACAACAGCGCCACTACTTAAATTCATTGGTAAAATACGCACCAAATGTATACAAATACATAGATACCTGATGAGATTTAGTATCCCTAGCTGGAGAAATAATTGGTTCGTCATTTAAACTTGCATCCCCTAGTTCATCCCCTTGACGTTTTGCTTTCGCGACAAAAAGTAGCCTATGCCATTCTCAGAGGCCCCATCTTTACCTGGTTTATAATTGCTTTTGCGGTCGTTAAAAAGTAACAATCTTACTTAAAATGACAACTGACAACAAAATTAGACTTTGAAATAACATAACAGCGCTCCTACCCGATTCCGCGGCAAATTTTGAAAATTCTCTCTTAGATTTCCTATGACTGTAACTCTCTTCGGCCGTGGACTCTTTTTCGTGGCGTCGTTTGTACGGGCTATGGCACCTTCTCCAACTAAAAAAGGGCCAAAATAGCAAAAAATTGTGGCAGGCTCTCGAAGAAAGTGCCAAATTGCAACTTTAGTCGCACAACGGTCACGCTGTAAACGCTAAACGGCACTGTACATTTTTTGTCAAAGTTTGGCTCTCTTAGTCTATGTATATTTTTATTGGATTTTGTTTTAGATTCAACTGTTTATTGGTCTTGTCTAACCTGTGCTTTATAAAGAAGAAGGAACTTTTTCGGGACTAAGGTACATCTTTGCTTTGAGGACGCTGGTCTTGCGATTTTCGATAAGTGGTCTTGCGACACCATTCCTGAATCGACTGCGATTTAAAGTGGCGTGAAGTGGCGTAAAGTGCGTGGCTTCATTGGGGTGGCCGGGTAGGTCTTTCATTTAATTTAATTTGGAAAGTGTGGAGTCTCGCGTATAGATTTCGAGAGATATAGGTCTCTTTTCGTGTCTCTACCACTAAAAATCTTAGGTACCCAGAGAGACTCTATATTCTCCAGAGTTCTTCTAGCATCTGTTTATGGGAGATCTGTTTCATTGACTGGGTCACGTTCCAATGATGTCCCAAGATCCTCATTCTTCTGCCAGCCAACGCCGGACATTGACACAGTAGGTATATGTGCCGCTGTCTCAGGTTCCTCCAGGCATAGTTTATCCTCTCTAAGGCCCATCTTCCTTAAGTGATATCCGAAGTTTCCCTTAAGACAAAACCACCACCCATTGCAATGTTACTCGACTCATGCTTAGAACCCTACTTTAGGTGGAGCGGGTCGGCCACTTTATTGCCATTTTAGCCTGTCTGACAAAACAGATCTGGCCTAAGGTCGATCTAAAACGTTCTAGGCATCTGATCTCCCTCGATAGAAAACATATCAGTGCTACAATAGGTGTCATCACAGGACACTGTCTTATAGGCAGGCACGCAAAAAGGCTTCGCGTAGCATGTAACGATTTTTGCAGAAGCTGTTTTGACGAGGAAGAGGAGGAAACCATTCATCATCTCCTCTGTACTTGTCCGGCCATCTCACAAACACGAAAACTCCATTTAGGAGAGTTCTACTACAGCGATCTTAACGATCTGAAAAACACAGACACTCGTCATCTCCTACGTTTTATTGGAAGCTCGAGCTGATTCAACGAGTAGGAAGAATTAGATACATAGATTCATGTGGTCTCACAAGGGACCTTTTAATGGTCTAAGTGTGTCGGCTAGCCGGCAGCCACTTCAGCCTAACCTAACCTAGGTGTTCAGCTGTGATCCTTTGGTGAATCAGTTGTTCGCTACCAATTGAAGAGAATGTTTTTGGTCCCAGCAACTTTTCAGTTGACCCCTGTTTTGCAAGGCAGTCCGCTTTTTCGTTGCCTGCGATCCCTATGTGTCCTCGTACCCAAGTCAGTGTTACTCCATTTTTAGATGAACACTTATTGAGCTTGAGTACACATTCCTGTGCCAATGATGTTTGTTTGTTCCATGCGTCTGATTGTCCAGTGCTGTAAGGATATTTCTTCCTTCCACCTGACTCTCAAGCAAGGAGTCCAACGCATGCAGCAAAGCAATCATCTCAGCCAGGTATACTGAAGTGTATCTCCCGAGGCAAATGCAACGGGCTAGTTCCAGCTTTTCTGTGTAGATACCGGCCCCGCTCCGCCATATCCATCATGGATCCATCCGTAACAAGCACCATTTCACCACATTTCAACCTGCCTTTGAGTCGGAGTTATTTTTCGGTGTTTCTTGGGCTTAGGTTCGGTTAGGTATGTCAATATTGATATTGCACTCAAGTCAATATTGACCCATTGTGATGCCCATTGGGGGAAAAGGTTGTCCCTTACCCATAATAACCCTGTCTATAGATACCTGTGTTTAAGTACTCACTGTGCTGTTGCATACAAACCATCCTGTGGATTTGATGAAGCTCAATATCTTGTCTATATGTATGCTGGAAAGTTCGTCTAGGTCGTGGAAGAAGTGTCTCCCTAGGTATCTATGCCTATAGTGTTGGAGACTTGGGCAGTGACATAGCAAGTGGGTTATGTTCTCAAGAGCTTCCTCATCACCGCAACCTCTACAAAGTTCTTCTCTTGTCAAGCGTATTTTCTTCCTAAGAGACTGGAACAAGATTTTCTATCCTTTCGCATTAGACTTTCGGTTCTGGCTTCATTGAGGGTTGGCCATAGCATTTTTGTGGTATGAGAAGTTTCTAGTGCAGTCCATCTAGCGTTCGCCTCTCTTGTGGCCTTTCTTCCTGCTTCAAGCTTGAGTGCACAAGTCGGGATTTTCACAGAGGGATCAGCTTGTTCTGATGCAGCTGTCGAACCTAGTCTAGTTAATTCGTCCGCGTTCTCGCTTCCTGGAATGCCTTCATGTCCCGGAACCCGGCAGAGCAGTACTCTATGCTGAGTGCCAAGATCCCTGAGTTCTTCGCGACAGCATTTCACAAGCTTTGATTTAATTTCCATTGCAGTTGATGCTTTTATTGCTGCCTGGCTATCGATAAAGAAGGTAATACCTTCAGGTGGTATTGCCCTTACCATAGACTCACGGGCCGCTGTTGTCACTGCCAGGACCTCTGCTTGGAAGACACTGCTGTGGTCGGGGAGGCGAACCGATTTAAATATACCCAGCGACTCGGAGAAGACGCCATTTCCATTTTAGAACCGTCCGTAAAGAAGGCTATGTATTGTGTGTTAGGTACAAGTCCGTCTCTCCATTCTTCCCTGCTGTGGTAGGCGCTCGAGAAAGGTCTTGTAAACTGTAAGTATGGCGTCATGTAGTCTATGCTTGGTACGTAGCCAAAATATGTGAACCACTGCCTCAACCAACAAACCCCTCCAACCAGCTCGGTCACCGGCTAGCTGCCTCCTAGTTGGTTGAGGTCATTCTCCAATTGTGTGCGCCACCTAAGGTGGGGTCTTCCTCTGCTGCGTTGTCTCTCACTGGTGGATTCGAAGACTCGTCGGACTGGTGCGTTGTTGTTCATAGGCTCACGTGTCCCAGCCATCTCAGCTGGTGTATTTTTAGCCTTTTGACCAGGTCAGCGTCGCCGTATAGCCTGTATAGGTTGTCGTTGAATCTTCCATCGTCACAAACTGGACCGAATATCACTCGAAGAATCTTCCTCCCAAAGCCTCACAGAAGGTTTTCAACAGCTTTTAACAGGGTCCATGCTTCTGCATGCTTCTTCTGATGATTAAGGTCTTGTAAATATCTCCTTGGTTCGATGAGAGAGGGCTTTACTTCTTAGATGCCTTCTTAGCCCGAAGAAACAGCGATTGGCGGGAGTGAGTCTTCGCTTGATCTCTGCGCCGATGTCATTTTGCGAAGTGATAGTGGAGCCCAGGTAGATAAAGTCTTTTACTACTTCGAACTTGTATCCGTTCATCGTGACGTTTTTTCCGGGTCGCCAGCATGTATACTTCGTTTCGCCCTCATTAACGGCCAGAGCCATCTTCGCCGCCTCCGTTTCGATGCTTGCACATGCGCCACTGCCAATAATGAAAATGCCTTTTACCAGCCTTTTTATTTTGTCTGACCACAGTCGCGAAGGCAGTTGAATAAGCATTTCAGCGCCACACTGTCCATTTGCCTCTTCCTGAACTGCTGCCGTACTCTGGAAGTGATGGTAGCCCGACTTTAAATCTGAGTATTGATCTAGAGCTCTTTGAACGGTAGCCCGACATTAAATCTGAGTACTGATCTAGGACGCTCTTTGATCACTAGAAAGGTATTGCCTCGTAAATTTCTGTTTTCAACACTCTATTGCCCACCAAACTGCTTCACCATTTCAAAGGGGGGTTTTATCTGAACAACTGTCCTACTGTTCCGGAAAGTCTTTATCGAGTTGCATACGGCTTAAATCTGTCGAAGGAAAACCTCTCCACTCAACACCCACACACACGTCCGCCATGTGACAAAACCGATTCCGGTTCATTGAATGGGGAACAACCTTATTAAGGTCACTAGACCTCGCGCTCGCATCTTACAACAACAAAAAACCATAAGCCGATCTCATGACCGCTCTGCCCATTTTACACCGACTTGTAATGCTTCTCGGTTACACGTTCCTTTCGAATCCGCGACTGCTACTGTTCAACTTGGCAATGAAATGCGAGTGGAAAACAAATCGACAAGAAAAATAAAAAAAAAAACCACCGAACGACGCCAGTGGAATACTAAGTCAGGTGGCGATAAAACTACACCGCACCATAGTCCACAAGCAGGCAACTGGCTTTTAATTAGTTTCCGAACGGAAAATACGATCGCAACCCAAGATGACACCCTCGAGCCTCAAGCTGTGTGACCGCAAGTAGTTGAAGGAGTTCCCCAAACCACACAAACTCTGTGGCTTAGAATAAAATTTCACGCTTACGTGCACAGTCCGTTCTTGGTAACACGACAGCATCGAGGAAATTGCTTCGCTTTAAACAAGCAGCGGGATTCAGCCAGTGACCAGTTGGAGTATGTGCGAGTTGTCACGATCGTTGGGCAGCCAACCACTTGGTACGCATGGCACATCGCGTGCAGTTGACATTTTGTGAGAATTCCATTTCGACAGTTTCATGAATCAAACCCGACCGAAGCCAAATATCGAGAGAACTGTGCTCTGACATTGAGCCTTGGCAGCGCTTCCTCCTAAGCCCATTCGACACGGCTCCGATGAGGGTTTTGATCTTTTCGATCGGATTTTGTGTTTTTTCTTGTTAATGACGGCGATTTATATGCAAAGCGCGGACAGGCCGTTTTATCTTACGTCCATTAACAGCCACAAACATTGCATGGGTTGGATTTTACTTTTCTTTTCTGTCTAGCTGCTGCGGTAGCATTGGCGGATTTCCGACCGTGTTCGTGTCGGGCATGCACGCACTTTGCGCGAGACGAAGTTCGCCGAAGCGATTATGTGTCGGGTTGTTAAGTCATAATTGAGATAATTAAAACGAGTGGCTGGTGACATTTAAACTTTCTAATTCGTGCTCAAGATGCGAGACGCACCGACATTGGGCGAGCGGCGTGAAAGTGAAACCTTTCACTTTCTTTCGCAGGAGGTTAGAACGTTGACTAGTGGGTTTTCTCAAGTCGAAAGAATGCGTTAGAACGGGCATTTAGAAGGTGGGTCGGTGTGCAAATGTAACTATAGAGCTTTGGGAGAGGTCTTGCCTTGGCTTGTCGTTCTTTTCGGATACTTTGTATGAAGCAATGACAGTTGAGCATACGTTCTTTGGTCAGGTTTTTTTTTTGGCGAGAGCTTTGCAGGGTTGGTCTTTGTTAAAGACGATAATGTCTATTTATTGAGCTATCAGGTACGAAAGTCCGATTGACAGGGCCGAGAATTAGATGTTTCGGACGTTTTTCTTCCCAATCGTGTCGTTCTATTCCCTTTGGACCACTCCAGCCTTTATACAAGGTGGGCCAAAAGAAGTCATCCGATGTTGTTTGGCTCTCTTTTTTTTCTAAATGAAAAACTTCGATTCTGTTTTTTGATTATGTTTATTTGAACCTTTAGAATTTGATTGGTCAAGTGGAGAAGATGATATCGGCCAAATGGGCGCGGTCACAATTGATTGCCATACGGGCTCGTTTTATGGCATTTTTCATCACTTCGGCGAGAACTTCGGTCGACAGATTCTCGCACTCGTGTCGAATGTTGTCCTTGGAGGCTTCTAGGGTCTCGGGTCTCGGTCTTGTTCACGTTAATACGGGACTTCAAAAAACCCCACAAAAATAAGTCTCGAAAGTTAAATGGGGCGATCTTGCGGGCCAGTGCAAATCGCCAAAACGAGAGATAAGGCGACCCGGGAACACCGTCTTCAGAATATCGGTTGTGGCTCGCGCAGTGTGTGCCGTAGCTCCGTTCTGTTGGAACCACTTGTCCTCCAGTCCTAATTCGTCCAATTGCGGCAGAAAACACTCGGTTAACATGGCCCGTCCACTGTTGTCGTTTGACCAGCGGCGTTCTCGTAAAAAAATGGCCCCATGACTCCTCCAGCGTGAACAGCGCACCTTGCAGTAACTTTGAGCGGGTGTAATGGCTCCTCGTGCATTACTCGTGGATTTTCAGTGCCCCAGAAGTGATAGTTTTGCTGGTTCACGTACCCGCTGAGGTGGAAATGAGCCTCATCGCTCATTATGATTTTGGTCGAAAAATCGTCCACTTCGTCCTCGAGATTGAGGATGGCTTGGGCGTAGGTTACACGCGTTTGGCGGTCGACAGGCAGCAGCTGATGCACGGACTGGACTTTGTACGGGAACATGCGCAAGTCTTTGACCAAAATTCGCCTTAGGGACGACCGGCTGATGACTAATTGCGAGGCACGGCGTCTGGTCGATGTTTCCGGCGACAGCTCGACATCCTCGTCAACAGCGGCGATATTCTCGACAAAACGGGCGCTCCGGGGCCGGCCACTCTTGGCAACGTCTCGTGTGGTCCCATACTCTTCAAGGTTGGTAGCCAAACGGCGCAGTGTTTGCGCAGTCGGTGTCGGACGGCCGTGGAATCGGTAACCGAATTCGCGCTGCTCCAACACTACAGACGAATTGTTACGCAAAAAAATAGAGACGATTATTCCGCGTTCTAGGGGAGTGTATCGCTGCATGGCTAATTCGCTTGTATTCTACATCTGTCTAGTCCACAAATGTCAAAACAGATTTGACATTGGCGGCCATTTGCAGAAATAAGAGCATCTTCCAATAGGGTGATCTCTTTGGCCCACTTTGTATGTAGGTAGTTATTCATTTTAAGGCAAGTCTCCTATGCTCCAGGGACGCAGTGAGCGACGCCGCTCTGCCTGACAGCCTCGAATCCACCCTGGTACCACTTTTTTGCATTATTCATCGTGGTTGAGCCATTTTTTAAGGACGGTCGTGCCTGTAACTATTTTCCAACTCCTTCGGTCTTCTTTCTCTCTGAAGAATCTATCTTGACGAAGAGGTTTTCACCAGTAGTGTGAGAGATGTTAGAAGAGTCGTCACTGTAGGAGAGGTTAAAATTGCTTCAAAATCTCATTTAACTCGTTACAATCGACATTGTTGAGACTACAATTAATTTGTTTGCCAACTCGTATATCTCTAAGGTTCTTCCAGAGTTTTTGCTTAGCTTGGGAAGGATCAAATCGAGGGGCATAAAAACGTATTTTTGCTTCTCGTATCTCGGTGGTCACACTATTTCTCAAAACACGATAATCATCCGGAAGTATATCCAGCCGAAATCTTTTCCAGCGCTTGTATGCTAGGTCTCGCTGATGGTCGATTGGGTTTCTTCTACCCTTGGTAAACCATGGACATGCGCATTCTTTTGTTCTGGCAGACTTGGTTATAAGAGGAACATGAATATTAAAGAGATTTCTGATGTTATCTTGAAAGAAAGCAACTTGACTGTCGACCGAGGGCATTCCATAAATCCTGTACCATTCGATCGCAATTAGGTCCTCCTTTAATCGATTTAAGTCAACATTTTTAAAACAGAGAAAGCAATAGATGTTTTTTGGAGGTTACAGGGTCGCATTCGGTTAGACCCAATTATTGAGCGAATAACCAGATGAGCATGGGTCAAATTAACCTCCACTACTTCAATTTGGCAACCGACGCACGCCCTTCTACTTTGCTCAGTTCAAGAAACCTGCGTCGGAAAATAAAACTATTGTGTAAGTTCAGGTCGCAGTTAAGCGTACTAGGTAAACCCTGTCCAGATATATGACCATGGCCATAATGGCTGACTGTAATTACTACCAATAGCTTCAACATATTCTGACCATGACTTGTGGGTACCTTCCCCGCTTCCTCAATGATGGGTTGGAAGGTCCGGATTGTCTAGGAAATTTGCAGAATTTTTGCCAGATTTTTGATAATTTGAGGGACACCTTAGAGCAGGTTCTAGGCCTATCAGGCGCTTGCGGAATAAAGTCTAGTGGAGCACCAGTCCATACTTCTTTGAAATTACTACCTGTGACAAGAGATCAGCTGAGCTTAATTTGGCCCTGATGACAGCCACCATATAGCGGACTGGATTTGTTTCGGAGAAAATTGTCATCAATCACTTTCTCCATCAACTGTCCTTCATCCCTATGTTGACGGTTTCGCCTCAGTTCGATTAATGACCACGACAGTTAAGTTGTCCTGATTTGTCAAGCCTCTTAGAGCCACCTCGGGAAATTTATCGAGATCTCTATCTTCTGTTGGTTTTGTATTCTACTCGTAGTAATCTCTGAGCCCTAGAGAGGCCTTTTGTCTCTCAGAGCGCTTCTTCAAAGAGATTTTATCGATTCGGCTTATGAGAGGCCCTGACATGTCACTGCTTCTGCTCTTTGCTCTGAGTACCCTATACGAAGTAGTTTCGCTCAGTTCTACCCCAAAAGGGTCTTTAAGAACTCAATTTACTTACTTAACTGGCTCCCGACCCGTGAAGAGTCTCTGCCTGAGACACTGCAGCCTTCCATCCTCTGCGGTCCCGGGCACGCTGCTTCCAGTTATCCAGACCAAGCGCTCTGGCATCCGCGATGGCTTGGTCTTTGAAACGGAGGTTCGGTCTTCCTTGTCGTCTCGAACCTGGCGGCTGGGATTCGAAGATCCTCTTAGCTGGAGCATTATTGTCCATTGGCTCGGCCACATCGAGTAGTCGACGTATTTTGGCCTTTTGGACTACATCCACATCTTGGTACAGCTCATAGAGTGCGCGGTTGTATCTTCTCCTCCATGCGCCCTCCTCGCAGACAGGACCAAAAATCCGCCGAAGAATTTTTCTTTCGAAGGAGCCCAGTATCAGCTCTCCCTTCCTGCTTATGTTCCAGCACTTTAAGAGCTCAACCCTGACTCCAACTCGTCCTTTATCCGGGATTTTGACCCCCACATAGTTGTGGTTCGAGTAAACACGTAACCAGGCAAAGTTCTACCATAGTTCCGCTCATCGAGTATTCCCATTTGAAGGATGAATCGCTTCGTGGTCAATTACAATATATTACTGTTGCTTCTCAGACCTAAGCAAAGTCATTCAGTTACAATTTAGAACATGACAACCTTTTGAGTGGGCACCGGACACCGGTATGACTCGCATTCACACCCACGAACGTCATTCAGATCATCACCCCGTATGTGATTCACCAGTCCAGAGTATTCCCAACTGATGCAATCAATCGATCAATCACCAACAGTAGTGTGTTTTAAAATCGGAATTGCACGACTGCATCAGGTAGCCATAATTAATCGCCTTTAAACGCTTCATTTGAGTGTCTTGCGTCAATTTACACGGCATGAGCCTGCGCGCTCCGAACCCCATAAAGTGCGGTGATATCTCTTACTCGTTAGCGGTTCTTTAAAACCTCTCTGATGCCTGCGGCTATAAAAAGACCGCTGAACTCTAAATTTATCCAACTTTGCACATTTTTATGCCATCGCGGGCGTATTCTTAGCCTGGAATATTGACGCACTCGGACGCAATACCAAAAACGCAAAAACCCATCGATCGCGGCACAAAGTCTCGGTTCTGCCTGAATCGGAGCAGGTAAAAATAAACCCCGCTTACGGAAATTGTCATCAAAAAAGGTCAGCGCTCTACAACAGGATTTTTTCGTTTTTTCTTGTTCCCCTCTCGCTTGAAATCCTTTATATTAAAATTTCCGGTTTCGCACTCGTAATGACTCAGTCACGAGACCAGATATCGATAGATTTGGATTAGCCAAGCCTTTGTCACCTCTAAGCCAGATGCAGGTGAGCGTAGTTGCGTTACTCGAACACGTTTTGCGATGCAGTTTCGGGATTTGAACTTGACCACTGCTGGGTGGCGGTCAGCGGCACAAGTGGTGCTCTTTTTTGTGGGGTTTTTGTGGTCACTTAGCCTACGTAAGTGGCGGTGCTATCGAATGCCGGGCACGTACCCCAAAAAGCCATAACCAAGATAGATCTCTGTTGCGCATTTCGCCGAACGCCGACAACGTTGTTGGCTAAGAAAAGCTTTTTTTTTTTTTTGTTTGCTTTACATGTTTCTCTGCGGAGCTTTGGAGTCGTTTTTGTCGGTGCGCTGACAGGTGTCATGTTTTTTCATTTTTTCTCTCTCCACGCCTCGACTCATATCACACTCATGTGTGGCTGTGTATATTTTGATCAGACGGAACAATTAAAGTTGTTTTGTTCTCGTTCTCATTCTCGTCCTCTCCGGGGGCACTGGCGAACCAATAAAACAATAACATTTCGGGTGCTTTCAGCTTAGTCGCACATTTCATACGATCCCATTTACACGGAAGATCGCGCGCGCAAGGAAGCAAAGAAGTTGATTTGATATATCGCGGGTTTTTATCCTTAAACAGTGCGTTGTTCTACATCAAAGTTCCTTTTGCTAGAAAGCATAACTCGTGTCAATTCTTTATACAAACTCCATTTGCAACAGAAACTAGTGAACCATGTCTTCAGGGTTTGTGTTTGAGCATCTGACCAAAATCGCTGTCGTCGTCAAATCCGGTGACGCCTCCAAGTCGGGAGCGAAAAAGTAAAGGAACCCGAGGTTCCGTTGTGTGAAAGACGAAATAAAACTATTTGAATTATGTTCAGCAACTATATTGGCAAGATAACCAACAGTATCGGTACAGTGCACTTTGTGGAAAATAAACTCAACAGCAAGCATTCGATGGAGTGCAAGAAGAAGCCAACCAAGTGTGATGAGAAGAGGACTAGTCACAGCAACAGTGAGAGTTCTGTGGACTCGGACGAAGAGCACAATCTGCTGAACCAAATGATGGCCAAGGATCGAAGTGGCGGTATGGCAACGACGCCGTTGCTGATCCTGCCAGCGGCGCAGATTATCATATCGACTGCCTTGGCCGAGCTGAGGAGGACGCTGCTTTTTTACCCGTTAGTATGAGTTTTTTTTTTTTTTAGAAGTTTATTTGTGGGTTTGTAGGAAGAAAGCAATCGCGAGTGAGTTCAGTCCCCGAAATTAGGAGAAGGACGCCCTTGACAGCAGAGAATTCTTTTAATTTCCCTGGTGTCAAAAAGGCCCTTTGAATTAAATTTAAGGAGAGTTTCACACTTTTTCTCATAGCCACAAATATGTACTTCGGCGCAGTGGTTCGTTGGTTCGTTAAACCTTTTCGCCGACTCTTTATCCAACTGTCAGTCGGGGTAATCTTTTTGTGATTTTTTGTGATTTTCTGTCAGTTTTTATCGTGGCATCGAGTCGATCCCAGTAATGGTTTTTGTGACGTGCCTGGGTTAAGCTCCCACGCCCTCCGGCGAGCTTAGAGAGCGGGTGCAAGCATGCCAGCAAGGACCCTAGAACAGGCAATCACCACGTTACAAAATGGCAGATTCCGTATTTCAACGACCGTCAAATAAGTCATATTCTGCTCGAATTTTTTTGACAATTGTCAGCTTTCGTTATATTTGTGTAAAATGAACTCGATTAAGCTCTGAAACTTTTATTTTTAGGACTAAGTTGCTAGTATTAGTCTATCGTTTCGACAATAATCGTCTGAAAAGTTGCGGAATGAGTTTCCAGACTTAAACCGGACGATGAAGGCTGACTCCGAAATACAAAAGATTACAAAAAGATTAGCAGTTAGATAGGTCCTGGAAGACCGATATTTCACATAAAAATTATCAGGGTAAATAGTCCTCAACAAGATTGGATTGGATTGATTAATTCAGATTCGAGTCGTCCTATATCAGTCTTTTGGGGCCTCCTGTGTGAATTTATCGGCGTAGTTACCTTATATCGTTGTAATAGGTTACCATTCTGTCCCAAGCAGATTTCTTTGATCTTTCCTCAGACCTTAAGGTTCGACTTGCATGCTTGTTAGGGACTTGCTTTAGTAGATCTTTTGATCGGCCCTACTCTCGTTCCAAAAGTAAAATTTTTCAAAAACGAACCTTTATACTCTGTATTTCGAAAGTGGAATGAAATTGACTTATGTCGTATTTAGAATTCCGAAATTATTACAGAGTCCCTACTAAAAAGCAAAAGGGGAAAGCTATTTCCAATGGGACGAAATAGAGAGTAGGGCCCCTGTCCGTTGCTCTCCAAGTGTGCCCTTCAATTTTTGTTCGTCAAACAAAGCGCCCATTTCTAAGATGAATATTTGTATTCTGCACCCACTCATGTGTTTCACATCTATTGAAAACATTTGGAATGCAAAAATACTCCTAAGAGCCTTTTCCAAGTTTTCGGACTTGTACATAACTTATTTGCAACAGCGGCGACACATTTTTCGCTTTAATTTTCCACAGTCAAACAACTTTCGGATTCACAAAATTCATAAATAAAAATGATTCGAAGTCACAAAATAAATGCAAATGATGTGACACAGTATTTTTCGAAGTAAACAAAAGTCAGGTCACAACATTTATAAAGAGTTAGGAATATTTCTCAAGCTCATCCTGTTCCTGTACAAAAATGATTCAAAACTTTATGAAAGTCAAACGATTTATAATTTTTTCTTCATTCTTTCGAAGTCACAAAATTAAAAATAATTCGAAGTCATCAGTTTCATTTAGTCATCACATTTATTTAGATTCCGCCATATTTTCGGAGTCAATACAATTCGAACTGAACAAATGCAAAATTTTTTCGAAATAAAAGAAATGTATGAAAGGTAATTTTTCGAAGTCTAACAATTTATTCAAATTATGAATAAATATTGTTCAAGCAATCACCAAATGATTCAAAACTTTATCGAAGTCAAACGCTCCTTTTAAAATGATGAAACATTTTTCGAAGTTAATTCGCCTTTCTTCCCACATTGTTTCTTCGTTGAGGATTAAAATGAGTATTGTCAGTTGGCTTTGCCTGCTTTGTTTGGCTATCGATGGCGTGGTATTTCCTCAGCAATATTGTCTCGAGTTCATTAATTCACACTTAATTCGCTTTCAACAATGGAAGTGTCAATTAAACAATTCTCCATGTAGAATCCTCGAATCGTGAGTGGTAAAAGCTGTCAAGCGGAAACTAGAACTAGGTATATCCTACATCAATCCGCCACTAGGTCTTTCTATTATATGTCAGAAACAAGCTGAAATATTGATCCATCTTTTTCGAGAATTTCTTTATGACATCTGTCAATTTATGTTCATGTTCGTACAACTTCGTACAAAAAAGAGTGGATCGGGCAGTTTTTTAATATACAGTACAGCCTCGCTAGTCCGGACACATAAAGTTTCTACCGTGTCCGGAATAGCGAAATGCCCGGACTATAGAGAAAAAATTAAATATACATACAATGGACAAATCAAAGACCACAAATATAAACTTCCAATGAGTAAATTTGCAACGATTAAAATGTCTAGATTCCAGAGCCAACTACAAGCGACAAAACTAGAAGGGGATTCCCCGTAATCGTACGAACAAACGTTTTTTCCAAGAAACGAGACAAATAATATATGTATGTCCGAAACATAGAGGTGTCCGGACTACTGAAGTGTCCGGGCTAGCGAGTGTCCGGACTAGCGAGGCTGTACTGTACAAGTATTTTCTTCGTTATTGAAGTGTCATTAGGTACATAGCGAACCATTGACCCAAAAAACACCTTGAATTTAACAAATATTTCGAAAAATGTGATCTTCTAACTACCCTCCCTCCTTTCTTAAGACGTCCATTTTAACAAACGTCATTTACGTATTTTTATTGCGCAAATCTAAGTTCAAAATGCATCGACTTTGCTCTACTGCGTCATGCATAAACAATCAACTGACCATAATTCTCCACACCCTATTGCTACGGTTCACAAGTGTCAAAACATTTTAGCTGTCACATTTTCTTTACGCGGAAATTCA
Organism: Cheilosia impressa; assembly: GCA_948293265.1. Lineage (NCBI taxonomy): Eukaryota > Metazoa > Arthropoda > Insecta > Diptera > Syrphidae > Cheilosia > Cheilosia impressa. The sequence goes on from OX411882.1 coordinate 5,158,175, forward strand.
TTCTAAGGAGGATTTCATGAAGAAATCGCTGATTAAAAATCGTGTTCTCTCATTTTTGTGATTAACAAAGGATTTCATACAATAGCCTGTTCCATTTCTTGACAGTTTGACATAATCTGACAGTATGACACTTTGCTTATATAAGATTATGTTTCTACATCAATTGAATAAATTTGATTTCGCTCTCTATTGGGTTTTCAAATCTGTTTTCGATATTTCGATGAAGGTAATTGACAAAGCGATAAAATATTGTATACAGCCAAGGCACACCCTCACCGGCGCGATAAATTTGCAATTGGAATGTGAATACTTTTCCATTCTGGTCACGTCTAGTATCCTCCTTTGGTTTATATTTTGTTTATCTGAAAGTTATGTTTGCGGAGATTGATTTTTTGCTTGCAGTTCTCCAAAATGGAACTTATTTAAATTTATTTATAATCACTTTAAATATCTGCCTTAAATAGTTTGTGGGTCACAATAGTTAACTCTTACGCTTAAACTAATCAGCAGTTGCGAAGTCGTTTATTTATGTGATGCAAGTTTAATCATATAATTTCAAGCATCCACGTTAAATTTTGCCAACTCAAAGCGGCGGAATTTTTGACATGCAATTACCTATTGTGACCTACAAAGTATTGACTAACAATGATTACTACTGAGGAAGCCTACAAAGCTGCTATGTCTTTAAATCTGCATCATATAATTTAGCGACGCTTTTCCTTCTCATGAATATGTTGCTAGCTTTGGTCACTAACAGTTGTTATTTTGACACTATAATGATGGATAGGATAAATTGACAGATTGCCAGTTACAGCTAACAATTTGGTTTGCATTTATTTTCTTCGGCCTTGACTCAGCTGCAAAAGTGTGTCATGGTCACTGGAAATAAATGTATGTATTTTATATAAGTTGCAAACTAGACTACAACAGCTGTCAGTTTGATTACTAAACATCTATAGTAGGGTAAGAATACAGATAATGGCGACCGCTTACTGAACATGCTTTGTAAACGTTGTTCAAAACCCACAACCTTAGATACGGAAACGGCCTTCGCCTTTGTCACATTAATTTTTTGTTCTTCTCAAATATTTGACTGTTTGACAGAAAACTAAATTTAACTTTTGGGGACTTTTAGTTTATTAAACCTGACAGCTGACTTGATGTATTTCAGTTTGTATTTTTCCAGATTGAACACTTGAATAGTTTTGTTGAAGTTTATGGGTAGCCGACATATCTAGTCAAGAAAATCCGTTGAGTTGACATTTCGAAGTGTCAAAATGCGAAATAAACCACAAGAATAGTATAAAATACAAGTTGGCTACTCAACGCGTTCGTATACCTAGACCAGACACATTTAGCTGACGTTTTACATGAACTTGGTATCCGAACGTCCCCATTGTCTGACAACTTTTCAGCGAAGCGTTTCTTGTGGTTTGACAGATCCACTTCCTACTCATTTCTTATAATTTTTTCTTTAATAAAATCCAGTTTTCAATGATATTGCCCTCAAAAGTTATATAAATATATTTTTTTAAATTTCTTAAGCTGTCAAAATCTCTTCATAAAATTGACTGCGTTCCATTGACAGCTAGATGACTTGGCACTAGCCGTTCTCAACTCTGTATACAAAAATACGTTTAACCATATTTAGCACAAATTATCAAACTTCCTCTTAGGAGAATTCAGTCGGTAGATTGAGACAAAAGGTGTAGATAAAACAAACTGTCATTTTTATTGAATTAAAAGTAAATGAACATGGAGAAACAAAACATCGATGGAAAAGTTATCGTTGATAAAATTCGCAGTGAAGTGAATTAAATGGTTTGAAATATAACAATGTTATGAAAAATTTGTTTATTACTGAAATCAATTGTCATTTTGTTGTACTGTCGATAGAGCTTTGGCTCTAGCGTTCTTTTATCTAGGATATTGTGTGTTAGGCACGTCTAGCAATCAACGGAACACGATCGATTGTATTTGCAAAACCTCTTCAAACATGATAATATAGGATTATACTCTTATATGATTTAAAAAGCAGTCCTAACCAAAACTGTTTTCAACAGTTTATGACAGCTTAATGACTTCAAGTAATGAGGTAGTTCAGAACACTAGTTTACTAATTCTGACAGTTGGCTCTCGTGATTTCTCCGAGTTGTCGTTGGGCTAAATTTATCAATTGATCATTTTTTTATCAGTTGACGTATAGGAAGAAATAACTTACAGCTCTAGTAAAAAAAAGAGTGAGTTGACATATCGACTGTGCTTTTGGCGTAAAATTCTAATCTAGTTCTTGCGTTCAGGTAAAACATTCAGTGGACTTCACCCGACTAAATCTTTGAATTTGTCCTTTATAATATGTATTGGATTGTCAAATTGGTCTCGAATTGGTGTCAAAAATGTGATCTTGAGGTTAACAATTAAATTGAACCTTCACATATTTTAGAGTGATGTCTTCTAGCAGAAATTTTAATCAATTTCTAAATGTCGTCTCCTTCCTAAAATTTGATTTGTTATATCCCGCAAAAAAGGGCTCCGATGCAATAATTTGTAACCTTCAATTGAAATATTTTGTAGGTCACAATAGGTAGTTTTATATGAAAAACTTCGCCACTGTCAGTTAAAACTTTTTATATGGCCACGTAATCGCTTGTTCAACTTCATTTACATACGAGTAGTGGGCAAATTCCATTCTGCGGGACAGTCGTCCTCACTAAATTTAATATACCTTTGTTTAGTTACATGCGCTGTAAAGTAATTAAACAATTTGGTGCCTTTCTTAATGCGGGTCACCAGCAACTCTTTGTATTCAGATTGCGCATCAAATACCACCCACCATATAAGGGTACTAAACGAATTCACTCTAATTTGCTTTAATCAGCAGAAAATGTGACGACCTATTAAAAAAGGCCTTGGTACCGTCTATTTGTGTAAACAAGTACCTTAATTGCTTCCGATGGGAGACCTTTATAGACAATTTCGTTTTTAATCAATTGGTTACGTTGCTTGTCAACAAGTCCCCCATTAAAGGGACCGTGTGATGAGCTTAATAATGGGTGTCTGATACTAATATTCATTCATTTAGTGTCCAGGCTAGATTTAACGAACTTACAATAGTGAAAATTTCCCATTGTGACCTACCAAATATTTAGTGTCAAGGTTAAACATGATTATTGGTAGGGCGTAAGACCCACTGTCAGTGCGCGGTAGGTACCTGTAGTCGTTTTTCGTTGCCAGGTTACATTTGACGACCTCACAATGGCGAACTTATTTATATAATCAACTATTGTGACCTAAAAATATTTAAGGTGTGGGGTTAGTCATTCCCCGATACTTATAAGCATTTTTAGTGTCAAGGATACATTTTTCGAATTCACAAAAGCGAAATTTTCCATTCAAAATTGCATATTGTGACCTAAAAAATACTTAGTTTGGAGGTTAAAAATTATTATTAGTCAGGCGTAAGCGCGGTAGGTACCTATAGTCGTTTTTCGTTGCCAGGTTACATTTTACAACCCCACAATGGCGAAATTTTCTTAATAAAAACAACTATTGTGACCTAAAAAAATATTTAAGGTGGCGGGTTAAGTCATACGCGGGTTAAGTCATAGTTAGTACAGCGTGTTAAAAAGTGGTTGCATTTCTTTGACTTTGGCTTGGAAGGTTTGTGTGCTTGACCACTGAGCGAGGGGTCTGCCGTTCAGGAAATACTAAGTAAAGTTTTTAGACCAGTTTTTCACAAATCGCAAACATCTAAGGAAAGTTTCTTGTAAATATTTACAACGAAAATTAAAAACTATCGGCCTTGCCACTTGACATTTTGAGCTTCGACTTTAAATTTTAGTAGTTCACAATGGCAATATTTTCCATACAAATTTTGCAATTGTGAGCTGCCGTAAATTTAATGGCGAGACTAAAATTTGTTGTTAGTACCGCGCTATGAGAACTTAGGCCTAGGGACCTAGTTCCTATTGAACCTGTTACGCTGACAATTTCTTTATTTGAACGGCTAAATTGAGGAGCCCTTTAAAAACACTTTTGGGGCTGTGAAAAATGTATGCATCCCTTATACAGGGTATCGACCCTAGGGCCACTCTTTCACAGACTCCTTTCAAACTTGTCCATCAACTGGGGGCAGATTCCGTGCAACAATAATCGTCGGGGCGATATCGTTTTTGAAACTTTGATGACCATAAGAAGCTCAATTTCGCCCGAATTTGTTTCAATGTCGTCAGCTTTCATTACATTTCTGGGAAACGAACTGGATTAAGGTCTCAAACTCGTAAATTTGGCACTTAGTTGCTACTTTTGGAGGTCTATCGTTTCGGCGGTAATCGTCTGAAAAATTACGGAATGAGTGCCCTGGACCGCCCTTCACCCGAGTGACCAATCCTGTTAAGCGGATGATTATTTGTTCAGCTGACTGCCCTTTAATACTAATCACCACCACCTGAATTTTCGGGCCTTATTAGGATGTCAACGCAAATGGAAAATATAATCTTCCTGTTGTGTACTCAAAAGTTTAGTCATATTTTGGGAAAATAAAGAAAGGCAAATAAATGTACTCGCGCACATAACATATTCCGGTCGCTAAAGTTGGTCACATGTCGCGCATACATAGCAGATAAACAAGTACCTCGCAATTGGCATTGCATATCTCGAATTTATGGTGCTAATTGGTTAAGAATCTGTTGTTGTTGTTGTAGCTGTTAGGTTTTTTTTTTTTTTTTATAAATATATTCATTAAACAAACGAAAAGTAGGCATTTTTCCGACGCGCGTTCGACTCATTTGTTAGCATTGACTGTACCCGTTTGTGTGTGAACTTGGACGCACATATTTGTCGCACTCATAAACGAATTTTAACATTTTTTAGCGATAAATTGTCGGCTCTACGTCTAGCCTACAGAGTTGTGGGTCTCCAGACTTGATACAGAACAAAGTAGACTGCCTGGTCTTGTGATGGTTAATTTCCGTCAACATTATCGATGGAAGTGCGCCTTGTTTTGCACCAATTTCAGTTTAAATAACTATAAATATTTAATCACAACAATGAGTTAATTTTCCCTCCACCAATTACCCGTTTAATGGCTCGTAATGGGGTTTCAACGAAATGCAAAAAAAAAAACAAAACCTGACAACGTCGTACTAGCTAACAATGTTTACCTTTGTTTACACAAACGTGATGAGTGTGCGTATACAGGGGTGAATCAGAGACGGAGAGATGCTGCTGTCATCCAAAATCGGCGTTTGTGATTTAGGAAATACCCCCACCCGGTGTGGCTTGGAAAAGGTAAATGTGATATGAACGAAGTGCGGTAAAATGGCAAAATGCACAGAATCCCATTTTCCAAAGGCACACGAAGCTAGATCTGGGAAGCACTGTGCGATCACGTTTGTCATTGTGTAAGGTTCGCACGGTAATCCACCATAATTCACGTGTTTTCGGAGTGGCTTAGAGCTTAGACACACGAAGTGCTGAGGTAGTAAACACGTTCATGAGATTACAGCCAGAAGCCTAATTGGTCTGTGAGCGATTATAGATCAACACGTTGAAGATGATCTATTTTTTTTGCCGCAGTTGCCAGCGGTTTGTAGTATAATCACGTCTCAGCTGACGCTTATACTCGAATTAAGCGGAGTTAATTGTTTAATAGTACAAATTAGCCGAGCAATTAATTTTTTTTGTTATGCCTTCGCTTGGTTCTGGCCGCATAATCGGTTAGTCAGACTGTTTTCTATGTACCTCAATTAATTCAATACAAACTAGTTTGGCAGTTCTTGCCCTGAAATGGCCCATATTTGTTGAGTTGAAGAGACACTTAGGCAAATGTTAGACGGGCTTCCATTTGGTCGTGCGCCATTAGTAGAAAATCAATGCCTAAGGTCGGCGTAGTTCAGCGACTTTCCTTTGCTTGTGAATTGACCTGGGGTCGAATCGACACTTCCGTGAACGAGCTATACGTTCACGGAATTAAGTTGAATTTACATGTGAAACAAAAACAAATTCCGTCACGTAATGCTCGTTCACGGACTACGCGATTCGACCCCTGGAAGCTTCTAAAAATCGCTTTAGATCTGCGGAAGAATTTCGTTCATTTTCCGACATTTTGATCAACTTTTTAAAAGTACTTGAGGCTCTATATTATATCCAAGGCACGCAACACACCAATTCTGGGGCTTCAGCTTGCTGCAGTCGTACACATTGCAGCAAGAGACTTAAGTAAGAAATGATTTCGACTCCTTGTGTAGTTCACGCTGTCACTTTGACCTTGCAATTGAGGTGTTGATTACATTTACGAACTGGCCACACGCATTTGTGTCCCAAAAGGCAGAACCATATGGCAATCTCCACCTTCCAAGAAGTCATATGACTTTTCATATGATTTTGTACATGATTTGTCAGCCATTTGACAGATTAGCTTCTTAATTCATCCGCTCGGACTCGGCATGAAATTGTAGTTCGCTTGTAGTCATCCCAAGAAGGTCCCTTCTATTCATGCCAAAAATAATAATTTTTGCTCACGAATGGTGGTGAGTAGCTAGGCGCACCTGTTGCGCCACACCTACTAATTTATTTTTGACAGATCGTAACGCTTTCTGTTTTCGTTGTCCGCAGCTATGACTTTCTGTTTTGGGAACATTTGAAGGAGAGACAATGTTACTCTCACAGAACAGACGAAGGCGATGATGAGTATCAAATTTCCATATAGCTTCTTAAACGTCAGATGTCATATGTATAAGTTCGATGAACGCGTTCAGACTACTGAATTTGTGATTTTTGGCAGTTCCCAAGAGAAGTGAATTTGCCATTCAAAGTGGGGTTAATCTTATTATCTTTTTTGTGGATTCTAAAGCTGTCTATAACACTGTTTAAAAATGTAGCAAACGTCTGACATTTTAAAGCGTATATTTGGCAATTATTTCGGTATCAAAGGTTCGCCATTTATTTTTAACTTTGACTCTTTTTGATCCCAATACAAATTGTATCAAACTGCGTAGTTCGATCGTTTTCGCTTGTTCGAATGCTTGCTGCATTTAACTTCAAAAACGAAACAAAAAACTAACAAAGAACCAAAACTATTTCATTGACGTTTTTTGCTTCCTTTTATTATTTCTACATCATAAATTCCATTTGCGACTTTCTAAACGAAGAGACATCTCCAGAGAAGTAATAGTTGCACTGCATAATAGCTGTTTATCCACAGTTAAAGCGCTGCTGTCAGAAACCAAATGTCATCCAACTGTCACCGTTGAAGTATTTAATTTAGACTATACTATTTGTGAAGAGGAAAAAGGAAACGAAAGGAGCTACCCGAAGCAAGTTTTCGCTGTCGCATAGTTTCTTTCATGTTTTTAAGTGTGAAAATGGCTTTCGTTTCGTTTTTATACCCTCCAGAGGAAGGTATATTCACTTTGCCAATACATTTGTAACGCCAAGAAGGAGTCACCGGAGACCTCATAAAGTATATATATTCTGAAGCAGGATCACCTTCTGAATCGATTTAGCTTTGTCCGTCTGTCTGTCTGTCTGTCTGTCTGTTGAAAGCACGATAGCGCCCAAAGTAATTGACGTAGATGAATGAAATTCGGTGAAAGGACTTCCTTTTATCGGCGTCAGGTTGGTATTGAAAATGGGCTATGTCGGTCAAGTAGTTCTGGTACCTCCCATACAAAACCAATATTGGACCCATGTGCCTCTCTGTCTGTTGAAAGCACGATTTAGCCATGTCCGTCTGTCTGTCTGTCTGTCTGTCTGTCTGTTGAAAGCACGATAGCGCCCAAAGCAATTGACGTAGGTGAATGAAGTTTTGTGAAAGGACTTCTTTTATCGTCGTTAGGTTGGTATTAAAAATGGGCTATGTCGGTCAAGTAGTTCTGGTATTTTGCATGACTTGTATGCAGTGGAGGGTATCAAAACATCGGCCAGGCCGATGATAACAATTTAACTTGTTTTTTTATAGAATCTACCTTAGTTTACAAATAAATTTTATTAAAGTGACAACCTCGGATGAAGTTGCTTGCTGTTTGATATAAAGGGTTTTCGAATAAGAGGTGTTATTTTAGTATTAAAAGAAAAATGAAATTTTTTGAGATAAATTATCGGATGTTTATTTCATAATAAAGATGAAGGTATGCCGTTAATAATGAAAAACAACATCCGCCAAATGGCCACCACGAGCACGCATACAGGACCATAGCCTTTTCATGAAATTTTCCATAACCAAATCGCAAAGTGGCTGCCCTATATCCTCGATAGCCTCACAAATTTTATCTTTGAGGTCTTGAATCGACGCTGGGCTATTGGCGTAGACCTTATCTTTCACGTGGCCCCAAAGAAAGAAGTCGCAAGGTGTTAAATCACAAGATTTCGGTGGCCAATTGTGATCACCTCTTCGAGAGATTACACGGTCCGGAAACTTTTCCCGTAAAATGGCAAAGACACGACGTTGTTGATGATCGGCAGGCTTGAGTTCTTGGTGTTAACTGATCTTTATAAGCCTTAAGACCCAAATCTTTATGCAAAATACGGTGTAATGACGTTTGTGGAATGCCCAATTCCAAAGAACGACGAGAAATGGACAAACCTGGGTTTTCTTCAACACTTTGGGCTACAGCAGCAACATTCTCAGTTGTTCTTGAGCGACGTGCACGGGTTTTATTCTTCACATCACTAACTTGTCCCGACAGCTCGAATTTTTCCACCAAATTCTTGCGGTCCGACAAGGTGCTTCACGACGACCAAAAAATGCTTTAGTTTTGCGAACTGTGACTGCAAGGTATCCACCATTTTTGTAGTGAATTTTAATAATTTCAATGCGTTGTTGAAGCGTGTATCGTTCCATTTTTAGTAATGGCGTAGTTTCCACTTGTCAAATGTCAAGGAATAAAAGCTTCAAAAGTGACACCGAAATAGCGGGTCATTTACAATAACACCTCTTATTTAATTGAAAATGAGTTAGTAAATTTTTATTTCTTTAATATATTTTAACAAAATTAAAACACAATCCGCGGTACTAATAATCATTTTTAGTGCTTAGGCTAAATTTTTCGAACTCACAATTTTCCATACAAACTTGCACATTGTGACCTACGAAATATTTAGTGTTAAGGTTAAAAATGATTATTCGTGAGGCCCAATGGAAGCTTACTCAAAGTCGTATTTAAACTGCGCCTTACATATTTTGTGGGTCGAAAGAGATTGTAAAATTTAACCTGATCTGAAAGATTACTGGTTACGGACCTCTTTATGGCTACCATTTTGGACAGTCTTCTGATGAAATTTCTTGTCACATTTACTAAAGTTGTAATGGATTGATCTTTTTGCTGTTTTTGAGGACTGCAAAAGACTGGGAACTATTTTTGTGAACAAATCTTGAGATTTGCTGATCAATGTCGCCATATTTTTTTTTTTTAGATTAGGTATCCGTTTTGGAAACATTTCTCGAAAATCAGTCTTCGTAACTCGGGCTTTATGGACAGCAGCACCATCCTGTTGGAACTACATGCGGTAATGGGATAGGCGATTCAGCTGAGGAATAACACTCCAGTCTTTTTTTTATCCCTTCTTCGCCTCTTAAACCAGGAGAGTACAAGAGTCGGGAGAGTTATCGCACTAAATCGCGACTCGAAGTCTATGTATACATTGCTCACCCCAGAAACGCCGCTTTCTTTCTCTATTGACGAAGCTTATGAGGTGGCAATGGGCTTCGTCGGACACCTCAAAAATATACCGATATTGATCTTGTTTTTCAAGCTCTCTGCCGGTTAATAATAACCGACTTGTGGAGGTTCTTGCAATTATTTGTTGATTTAACTGAGTTTTTTATGAAAAGTTTTGTAAATCACTGCTTAAAACTCAAAAGCAAAGCCGTTCGTGGGAAGTTTATCTGAAATGAGATCCGTCAACGAATCTTTGTCAAAATACCTCTACGCGACTTGTTTTGTCTTGAAAACGTCAGGACGTGGATCGCCTAGTTTGTCTATGATTGATCACTGCTCCTTCTTGCAGAATTAAAGCGAACGACGAATCTTTACGGGGCACTCCTACATTAAATTGACTGCGAAATTCTGGGCCTCGCCAACAAACATTTTTAGTTTCGTCTATAAATTTAAAAATTTAAAATATAGTGGCCATATTTTCCATGCAAGTTTCGCAAATGTGAGCTTCAGTAAATTTAAAGTCGAGGCGCGCTGTATTCTTATACTAGGACAAAGAAAATAAGTTCATTCGGAATTTATAATTCGCAGGATTTATTTTCTTTTTGCTTCCCCTGTTTTTTTTTCGGGTTACTTATAAGAAGCGTTTTTTTTTTTCATTGACTAAGATTTGAAGACGTTCACTCAAAAGGCAAGAACATTACAATTCGCTTCCACCAACAGTTGTGAGCGAGTCTCTACATTTTCCACTTTTGAACTTATATTTGGAGGTTATGTTTTTAAAAAAAAGGTACACTGTCTTGTTAGCAGGAATAAGCGAACATGAGATTATGACAGTTCACCTTCCCATAGCATGTACGTCCCAAGAGGCAGTCGAAAGAGCACATGTTTGCATGAGGTTTTTTTGTATTAACAACTCCGCCACAAGAGTTTTTGTATTTTCTAACTCTGTGCGCAGTTACGTCATAACATAAAAACTTACGTCAAGATTTAAATTCTCCTTCATTTCGCTGTCGCCATGCTGTCAAATTTGACCACAATAACATGGAATCGGGCGAATATCGTGGTCTCGTCCTTCTTTGATGTGTGAAAACTAAATTGGTTTTCCGAGGAAAGGTGGAACAAGCCCTCAACTCTAAGAAAGATGACAGTTTACGCCTACAGGGTAAATTGTCCTTTTCTCTATTCAATATTGGCAAATGTCACAAAAATTTGCTCTTAACAACAAAAAAAATCCCTGGCTTAGTGGAATTTCACAAACGGATTCCAAATGGGGTACATAGATAGGAATCGAATGAATCACCGGCGGGTGGACTTTATTTTCAGGAGAAGACTGCTTTAGTTTGCTCTGTCTTTTTCGAATGCTCAGGCTCATTGGGCAGACTTTAATGCTTTTAATGCGTATTCCGTGGAATCATTGTTACCGTTTTTGGGATGATTGTCAGACATTTCCGTTGAGTTACTACTCCACTGTTCAGTACTCGTCGTAAGTATATTTCATTGACGTATACACTCCGCCGGCAGAGGCTATCTGACTGCTACGGGGTCTTGCAGGCGTGTGCTGAATATGAAAGGTGCAATTCAAAGTTAGAAATGAATCTTCTCTGTAATAATAATTCCCCATTATACGTCCAATTTGTAGGCGACTTAAACGCGGATGAGCCTTATTGGTATTCATTGGAATTTTCTCAGAATTATACTCGGGTGCGTGTTGTCAACACAACCTGCGTCATTACAACTGGCCAATAAAACAGATTTTCTTTGAATTTTCGGCGCTTATCTGTCGGCGGAGCGCAATAAAACCTCAATCCACGACTTCCTAGTGACAATTAGTGTCCACTCTGTCCCATTGCCAGTGGTCAAAATTAGCTTCCCCCGAAATTTTCACCCACCTGCCGGGCGATTGCTATGCACGCAGCGTACACCGAAATGACTAAAGCTAATGACTGGGCTGGGGCTCCCCCTCCTTTGACACATTAAGTCATCCAATAAATAACTCTCCACGGGCAGCAGCCTAACTGAAAGCAAAACCAGTGGCGCTGACGAAAACGTTGTATGCAAAACCCAATTTGAATTATTGTTTTTGTGTTCGTCTCGAAACGAGTTCTCTCCTCTGTTTTTGTTTACTCGAGATACTATTACCCCTGTGCATACGAAACGAATGTAAACCAGACTGACTAAAACTATGCCGGTGCGGACGGAGGCGGGGAAACCAAACTGAACTCGCAATTGCAACTAATTTTCTACGTTTTAAGCGGAAAAACACCTTCGAGCTGGTGCAACGACGATCAATCGAAGCCGCGATCTTGTGCACCGCGAATGTTGTTCTAGAGTCGCTCCTCTCTCACTTGAATAGTTTATAAATAATTTTTGATATTTTGTACTAATTCCCTGTGGTGTGTGTTTCAGATGGTTTCACGGGAACCTATCCGGTAAGGAAGCTGAAAAACTGATTCTGGAACGCGGAAAGAATGGCTCGTTCCTGGTGAGGGAATCTCAGAGCAAACCAGGCGACTTTGTGCTCTCCGTGCGGACAGATGACAAAGTAACGCATGTAATGATCCGATGGCAAGTGAGTATTGAGGTTTATTTTTAACTTTTCTACTGTTTTTTTGCGTGTAGTTACCTTCCAAGTCATGTTTCCTTAAGTGGAAAAGTTGTGTCGGTCGGTCGGTCGGTGTGTCCCCCCGTTGTTTGCGTTTTGACCTTGACGGATTCATAAGCCCGAGCGAGCGCGCAGAATAGGCACAGTCATTTTGTATTTTGTTGCATAAAACACTGAATGTGTGTGTGCGTGTGTTTGCTTGTGACTTGGATTAGTAACACTGTGCTGGCACTGGATTTGTACTTACGTGCGACTTTGTTCTGTTTGTCATAGGATAAGATGTACGATGTTGGCGGTGGTGAACCCTTTTCGACGCTCAGTCAATTAATCGATCACTACAAGAAGAATCCAATGGTGGAGACGTGCGGAACTGTGGTGCACTTGCGGCAGCCCTTCAATGCGACGCGGATCGCTGCAGCCGGCATCAACGCCAGGGTGGACCAGTTGGTTAAGGTGGGCTTTCCGCAGTAGTTTACCAGATATTTGCTATCATGCTTGCATTTTGAATAGCGACGTTGCTAACACTGATTTCTTTACTCTGCAGGGTGGCTTTTGGGAGGAGTTTGAATCGCTGCAACAGCAAGACAGTAGAGACACATTCTCACGGCGTGAAGGCTACAAGAACGAGAACCGCAACAAAAATCGCTACAAGAACATTCTTCCCTGTAAGTTAAACAGCAACCAACTCTGATCCTCTGACTAATTTTATTGCATGCCCATTTAGATGACCACACGCGAGTGAAACTTGGCGACGTGGATCGCAGTATTGCCGGCGCCGAGTACATAAATGCCAATTACATTCGCCTACCCACCGACGGTGATCTGAACAACATGAGTTCGTCATCGGAAAGCCTGAACACGGTCTCGTCGTGTCCGGCCTGTACCGCCGCACAAATGCAAAAGATCTGTCAAATATGTCAAATGTTGAACAAGACATGCGTGCAATGTGCCATGAAGACGGCAATCCTGCCGTACAGTAACTGTACCACCTGTAATAAAAAATCCGATACGATGCACAAGCATAAGCGCAGCGAATCGTTGACATCGTCCAAGAAGGACGAACGCGATATGTTCAAAACCTACATCGCCACTCAGGGATGTTTGCAGAATACGATTCAGGACTTCTGGAACATGATTTGGCAAGAGAACACTCGTGTTATTGTCATGACCACCAAAGAGTTTGAAAGGGGTAAGTCGCCGGACGTAATTTTACTCCGAAGCAGCTTGTAACTCCTCGTCTTGTTTAGGTAAAAACAAATGCGCCAAATATTGGCCCAGTGAGGGGAACACCAAGGAATGGGGCCATGCCAAGATCACTTGCTTGTCGGAGAGTTCGACCAGCGACTATACGCTGCGGGAATTTTTGTTCTCGTGGCGGGGCAAGCCGGAACGTCGCATCTTTCATTACCATTTCCAAGTGTGGCCCGATCACGGAGTGCCCGCCGATCCAGGTTGTGTTTTGAATTTTCTACAAGACGTCAACACGAAACAGAGTCAGTTGACGCAGGCGGGAGATATGCCCGTAAGTTCTTGAATCCCATACAAATTACTCTGCTGTGCTAACAGGTGTATTCTTCTAATTTTTAGGGACCGATTTGTGTCCACTGCTCGGCTGGTATTGGTCGAACGGGAACGTTCATTGTCATCGACATGATTCTCGATCAAATCGATAGGGAAGGTAAGTTCTTTTCACTCCTCGTTTGTCAGTGTGTAAAACACCATGTGTTTCTATTTGCAGGCTTGGATACTGAAATTGACATTCAACGCACAATCCAGATGGTTCGGTCGCAACGCTCTGGTCTAGTACAAACTGAAGCACAATACAAATTTGTATACTACGCTGTACAGCACTACATTCAGACTTTGATACAAAGAAAGCGCGCCGAAGAACAGAGTCTGCAAGTGGGCAGGGAGTACACCAATATTAAGTGAGTATGAGTTCGAAACTTGAAAAGAAACCTACCAAAGTTTGAACTCTTGGTCTGACAAGTTGGTTCTTCGCCAAGTTGATTGCGCTTAAAGTTGATTGAGGCTCTTCTGGTTTACCCAAGTTCGCCTTGCATGATTTCTGATGCATTTTCTGAATAGTTTCGTAGTAATCGCCCGCAGCCCAATCGCCATACGTTACAGAATTAGGTGGATTGTACCCACGCTCGTTTATGACAAAGCGATTGGGCAAACGATTACAGCAATTGCAATAAGAATGCTATGAAAGATTTTTCAAAACCCCAACCTTGCAAACAGTGCTGCGCGGCATGCGTCAACAAGGGGAACTCCTGATTAATAAGACATTCGTACAATTTTGCACACAGCAGCTGTTGTTACCCTCATTTCGTCAACCTTTTTGCAGCCTAAAAATTTGACAGAGTGTGATTAAAAATTTCAAATGTTTCACCCAGTTTCCTTTTCAGCCAGCGACGAATGTATCAACCGTCCTGGAGATCCCTATAATCACGGCGTTTGCTTTTACAATTAACAATCGTGATAAGAGCTAAGAGTCTCAGTCTTTGACGCCATGTTTGTGTCAGATAAATGCTTCAATGCAAGTTGTATGTGGATTTGCTTCACCGACTTTTAGCGACTGCTACTTTTTTATAAGGGACGTGGTTGACTCAAAGACTGCCTGTGGAAGCCATATTGCGTCGCAAATAAAGGGTTTTTCAATAAGAGCGCTACAAAAGTTTTTTTAAATAAAACAAAAACGGTTTTGGATATCAATGAAATTCTTTTTTCCTGTGAAAGTACGTTCGATGCCATTATGTATGGAACTCGATTTCTTTTGCATGGCCACCACGGGCACGCTTGCAGAAGTCCAGACGCTGAACCCAATTTTCGACGGTTTTCAAGCATAAATCGGCCGATACTGCTGCAATTTCACGTTCGGTATTCGTACGAAGTTCATCAATCGTCGCTGGCTTGTTGGCATAGACCATAGACTTGACGTAGCCCCACAGGAAATAGTCTAACGGCGTCAAATCGCACGACCGCTCGGCCAAGCGACTGGACCATTTCGTGAGATAACACGTTCTCCAAACTTGGTTTCCAATAAATTGATTGTCGCATTCGCTGTGTGGCTTGTGGCGCCGTCCTGTTGGAACCACATGTCATCCAAGTCCATATCATCTAATTGGGGCCAAAAATATTCGGTTATCATTGAACGGTAGCGATTCCCATTCACAGTAACGTGCCGATCTTGATCATCACGGAAGAAGTACGGCCCAATGACGCCGCCGGCCCATAAACCACACCAAACCGTAATTTTTTCGGGATGCAATGATGACTCATGGAGTACGTGTGGATTGCTGCCTGACCAATACCGCATATTTTGTTTATTGACGAAGCCATTCAGCCAGAAATGAGCCTCATCGCTGAAGATGATTTTTGGATGAAAATCCGAATCATTTTCAAGTTGTTGCTCAGCCCAATTCACGAACATACGACGCTTCTGGTGCTCAAGCGGCTTCAGTTCTTGCGTCAAAGTAAGGCCAAGATCTATTCGCAAAATTCGCCACAACGACGTCACAGAGATGCCCAACGCTTGAGAACGACGTGTGAGAGACACATTTGGGCTTTCTCCAACTGAAGCCTCAGCGGCAGCAATATTCTCGACACTACGGGCACTTCTTTGTCTCACTGGCACGGCAACATTTTGTACTGTGCCTGTGGATTCAAATTTTTCCACTAGACGCTCAATTGTTGATCTGCTAGGACGATTATGACGACCATAAATTGGACGTAGCGCTCTTAACGTTGAGGCCACTGACTCCGAATTTCGGTAGTAAATATTAATAATTTCGACTCGTTGTTGGCTCGTATATCTTTCCATCATGAAATGGCAAACCTTACTGAAGAGAAATGTCAAAAGAGCGGCAAGAAATTCGGCGTCGTTTGCTGTCCCTGTCGCTTTACTTTTGTAGCGTCCCTGTTGAAAAACCCTTTAGATCTTCTTTGTTAGACGACACTCCTTTGAAGTGTTTATGTTGTTTAACTCTGACGACTCTCATGATTTACGTTCGTGTAAACAGATGAGCGGCAATCAGACGAAGACGCAATCTTCAAAATGTTTATTCGTCGAAAAGTAAGCACGTTACTTTATACAATCGAGTTTAGTCGATACAATCGAGCTCTCGCAGCACCTAATTTGTCTCGAGGATAATCGATAGAGGATAATCGATTGAGACAAATTAGGTGCTGCCAGAGCTGAATTGTATCGGCTGAGCATAGAAAAAGTGTTTAAATATTGATAGGGTTTATAGAACAGCCTTCCATTGAGAATTCGCTGCCTTTTCCGACGCCTTCACCGATACCATCAACGATTCCTTAGAGGTATGGATAAATTTCTCTTTCTAACCTCATTCCTGCAGTAAGAGTTGTTTCAAGAGCGTTCACAAACGATGCCACGGTAGCGATTTTCATCCACTCATTGACCGCTGCAATACCTTTCATGCTTCCCCAGCTTCATTTGCTGCTGAAATAGGTGCCCGGTTAGAACGACATTCACACAATTGACACCTAATGTGGCATTTTGATACCATTACTGCATTACTGGGTCAAGGTTGCTTGTAAGCGTCAAATTCATCCTGCCGAGCTTAGAAATTGAATAGAGTTGCAGCTTTTTATGTCACGGAGTTCATAGACTTTGCCATGTACGATGTTTGACGATAGCTAGTGTCAGTCATTCGCAGAAGAGGTGAGTCTACTTCTGGGGAATTTTTTCAACTGCTTGGCAGCGTGCGTACCAACTAGACAGTGTTCTGTGTCGATTGCTACTAATTCCAGCCAGTAAGTCTTGTGTTCCATTTGTACATCTCCTTGAATATGACACAGTTTACTGAGTTCTATGACAGTGACTGCTTTTGCAACGAAGCCTTCAAGGCTTGATCCGCTTTAAACTGATCAAGAACTGGGAAAATTTCTCACTAGCAGTTGCACTGTATGCTGTTTGAATGGAATGCTTTGACGGCCGCCTGGCTATCAGTTAAGATTCCTTTATCTTCCCTGTTTGTAGGGTCACGATTTAGGGCCATTTTATTCACTATTGTTCAACTTCCCGATAACTGCGAGGTTGACCAACTTCGGAGTTGACTTGAAAGAGAGAGTTGAGCGGCAAGTTGAAAATTGTTTTTATTCACTACCTTAATTCTCAACTCCTCAGTTGAAATTCAAAAGTTGACGTACTTGCTCTTTCCGAAATATCCCTGGGATATTTGTGGCAGGTGACACAAAATATGTCAGTTTCAACTTTTGATTTGAATTTCGTGCGTTGTTTCTAGTATAATATTCGTTGTATGCAAAGACGAAAAGAGAAAAATTCAAAAAAAAAAGCTAAAAATTGTGTATACGCCAGAGTAATGTTATGTAATATAATGTAAAAAAAACCCATGAGCTATACTCTCTCTTGGATGTAAGCCACTTTTGTCTAAGCGTGTTTTGTAGGTGAGAGGGACCATGTGGCCACTAGTCCTAAGGAATAGACCGACAGCTAAAAGGACATTTCCTACAAGTTTGCTGCAGAGTTGCAAAAAGTTTGTTATAAATTACCAGTTAAAATCAGTAGGTACATGGAAGCTAGGGCGTCAGGTGGTCTCTTACCCTCACCAAACGAATTATTATGACAGACTAGGCCTATGGTCCTGACGGACCTGTTGTTAACTATTTATTTATTTAAATATAACTATCTAATGGTTGCAATATGGAAATAGTGGATGTAATGCGACGCAGTTGTTAACATTTTTTAATGTGGTTTCTTATGCCTTCTATGAGAGAACAGCACTGCTAAAAATTCAAAATCGAGTTGCATTAATATAATCTTCGCTGCTTGAATCAGACGATTGCCAATCTGCAGCACCATCAATGTCGTTCGCTTTGAGAGACGAAAACGATAAATAAAGTCACGGTCGTCGACGTCTCTCATGGACCAAAATCTCCTCAATAATAAATAGACATAAGTAATATCAATTTCACAAATTATTTTTATTTTATGTCCTCAAAAATAAAATATATAAAATTTCACATAAAACCAGAAGTTGAGAGCTAACGTCTACTATTTCGGGGAGTTGAGCGAACCCAAAGTTGAACAACTCTCGGTTTTCTCAACTCCGGAATATCCAAAGTTGAGCGAGTCAACTTTGAGTGAATAAAAGCAAATTCTCAAGTTGAAAATAAAAATCCCCAAGTTGTGTTCAACTTCGAGTGAATAAAACCGGCCTTAGTTTCTCACAAGTCTCTAGTTCGTTCTGCTCTCCCCTCTCCAGTAAATGCGGTCTTTGGCTAACAGACTGCGCGCTCTATTTGAAATTGCTGTCCACTTATGCGCGCTATCATTGGCGAAGGTTTCCTAAATCGCATTTAATTCCTCCGAGCTGCAGTCGTAAACTCTTTGGGACGGTGCGGTAGTTGCCATTCGCTGTAATCTCCCACGGCTTAGACGCAGTTTTCTGACTCTGACTCTGCTTTTATTCGCTACTCAGCCTGGGCCCTACTCTCTATTTCGTCACGTTCGAAATAGCTTCCCCCTTCCGTTTTTAAGTAGGTACTCTGTAAAAATTTCGTAGTTCTAAATGCGACATAAGTACAATTCATTCCACTTTCCAAATACAAAGTAGAAAAGGTTCGTTTTCGAAAACTTTTACTTTACGGAACGAGATACACAGTAGGGCCCCTGGTATGCTGTAGTCATTCATATCAGCGTAGAAGCAATTTGCATTTGCAGCTTCATCTCCGAACCGGACGGCCCATGAGTCCCTAATGCTTTGGCCATGCTAAGCGCACATCTCTAACTCGATTTTGGGCAAGTGTTATGGATCAATTCAAATATTTCTCCTTTACTCGAACGGGGATTGCCGCTTGTTGAGAACTATTAAAGGTCCATTTGCATTTTACCCACGGCCCTTGCAACAAAAAGAGGGGACTTTGGCAATCGCAATTTGGATGGAAGTGGTTTCCCTGACACTCTGACACGAATTTACATTCGAAGTTGAACTGCTCCTTCCTATTAAGGTCGCTGGTTGTCCATACTTTGAGATTAAATCTGCACAGCCCGCGTCAAAAGAGTCCGCATGGCTATTGCTTTAACCATTCCACTTGGAAGGGATCTACTATCCTTGAAAAACAACCAATCCAAAAGCACTTACTAAACTCGCTCTTTCTCTTTTTCTTTCTCCCCATAGGTATACAGGTGAAATTGGCAACGATTCTCAACGATCTCCATTGCCGCCAGCAATTTCCAGCCTAAGTTTGGGCAACAAAAATGACAATACGCCAAATTCATTGAAACAACAAAACCTACCGCCACCACAACCAGCACCAAAACAACCAATGAGATATCCAGTCAACGAGGCGAACATGATCGTCAACAAACAGAACAACGATTCATCAGCTGCGGCTGTAGCGGCATCCAACGCAACCAACCAGCAGCAGCACCACCATCACCATCCAACAGGTAAGCAGCTGTCCCCCAGGTCCGGCATTCTCAAATTGTTCACTCCAATCATTTTTCAGCCTACGAAAACATTCCCAAAGACATGAGGCCACCGCCTCCGACACCACCGCGTAAAACATGACAGTTAAATTTCTAGAACGAACTAAACTTTTTTTGATACGAAAAAAATTAAAACAAACAACAAACAGAGAAAACAAGTGAAAAGAGAAAGCAACTGGTCGGAAAACGTTTAGTTTTTAGAGTTTTTTTTCTTTTATTTCTTTATTTTTATTCAATATGTATCCTCCTCCCGTTTATGCACACACACACTTCCGTTTTTTGTTTACACACCTTCCGCTGCCACGTCCCCAAAGAATGAGATCTTTCCTCCCAAACATTCACTTTGTGTTTTGTTTAAGAGTTATCTATAAATTTAAATGAATACGCGCTCCATACGGATAAAATCCACTTGGCTGTTATAAGTGTAACGTAGATTTACCTGCAAAAGAAAGAAAACAACAAAAAAAGAAGAAAAAAAAACAAAAAAAAAGTTAAATTAAGATTTACAAATATCTGTCGTTAATTATAAACAAATGGGGTGTGTTCCAGGAGTTGTTGCGTTGCCATTGACAAGTCAGTTGAAATGGGTCGGGGATTTTTCTTAAATGGGACGCTTGACTTGAGCTTTGGAAGTTTTTCCTTCGGATTCTAGAAATGGAACCCATCTTATAGTTTCGGGGTGGTGGATAAGGAGGGAGGGGAGCGTTCTTGCGGTTAAAATAACGTTGTGACATCAGGCAACTAGTTGTCAAATTATTTCAAGCAGATCATTTGAGGATCTGCAGTCGTTTCAGCGATGAGCCTAACAAAAACCAAAGACCACTTCAAACAGCATCGACAATCACCGCAGCTTGGACATCAACTTTTAGTTTCTAACAAAGCGATGTCCGCTTGTTATCCTGACGAGCGCCTAGGTTAGAAATACCTTATATTGTGTTGTGACCAAGGGAGTACTTACCTTGGCTCATCCATCAAGCAGTCGCTCCCAATGTCTGCTCGTAAGCACTAGTTCGACTCCAGTTCAATGTCAGATCTTTCTCCTTCTGTCTGTATCAATATTTTGTTAAACTAAACCTCTGACTAACTGCCTGAACTCAATCAAACAAAGTGCGGTCAAAAATGCACCACGAAACAGAAGTGGCCCAAGCTGGATCTCAAGTCGTCGACAATCTTAAAACACTAAAAAGATCCATTGTAAGCGCAATAGTAGGTGTCATTAGGGGACACTGTATCATGGACACTGTATCATTGGGAGCTCTCTCAGGTTGGGCCTTCCTTCAAACGATTTCTGTAGAAGGTGCATGGAAGAGGAGGAGGAGGAGACTATTCCAATGAACGTGACCAGCCCTCTCATCTCTTAGAAAACGAAGAACACTTGTTTGGAAATCTTTGCGAACGCGGTAAATAAGCATCAGTTGCCTCCAAAGCACATTACTCTTCCCGTTGGTTCAACGGGTGGTTTTGAGATAATTTTTTGATCCTGTGGTATCAGGGCCTTCTCTGGCCTAAGTGATGCTGCACTTGTAGCCTGCCATACCTTACCTCAATTCCATGGAATAGTTCTGATATTTCGCGAAAGGCAAACCTATGACGCGTTAACAGCGCCCTAAGGTACTCGCCACTAGGTGCTTCTTCTGCACCTAAGTGGTTGTGAGTTGTAATCCTCCTCTGGCGAGATGTGGAGTTTCATAGTTTTGCTTGTCACTGGGAGTTTTGGTGGTGTATTGGTAGGTGATTAGTTGGCTGTCTTGTAGGGTGCTTCAGTAGTTCCATTTTTAGGGACCGCGCCCAAAGGAGGAGAGGCTTCGTCACATTTTTGCTCCATCTCTTCCGATCTTCCGAGTTCGCTTCTTTTTTTAAATTCACGATCACGATCTTTCTCGACTTTTATTTAGTGGTTAGGCCGCGGTGTTGTAGGACCACTTGAGCTGTCTTAGCTAATAATGTCAAAGATGCCTCTTTTTAGAGCCTGTACTAACAGGGTTTCTTTGCGTTGTGAGCTGACCTACGACTTTTACCGCCCGTGATTGTAGCACGTTACCAACGTTTGCTTTGTTTTTCTCCTCTAAACACTTGTGGTGATCTTGCATCGAGCTTTGTCTTTGGTTTGCTGCTAGATGTGCACTCTTAAGTTGGGTTCACTTTCATTTGCGCGGTCTTCCTCTACTATTAGGACCGAGGCGTTGGTGTCCATCTTTCGAGAGACTCTCTTGATTTTCAATGTCCCCTACTCAAGTGGATCCTCCGCAACTGTCGATTTTCCGCCACTCTAAATCTTTTTCGCCAATCCCGCAAAAGGGTAGAGGAGAGATGCCGGACTTGATCCAACTTGACTGCAAATAGCGCGGATTCCAATGAATTCCCAGAGAGCCACTGACTCCGTAAGTAGATTTTGTTTGCATTATCCAAGAACGAGCAAGAGTGGCGGAATTTGCTTTCGATCCAACTTTGTACAGTGTAAACGTTCACCAGTTCATGGGTGCCGCCTTTCATTCAGCGTTCTCCAAGTAGACCTGCCTTCCTAAGAGTGATGCACCTTGTCTTGTTCGTGGATATACTGTCATGTCCGCCAAATGCAAGCTCCAGTCTCTGGCGACAGCCCTCCCCTCTGACCAGGCTTAGTTATCTTTTCATGCGACACTCTCATTGAAAGTTGGTATTTAGTTAGACAAAATTCTGATCTTCTCAGGCCAGTAGTAAGCATGATTCCATTTTTATAATTCCAGAAAATGGCCATCTTACTTATTTGCTTAAGCGGCGCTACTCCTTGAAATGGATCTGAACACAACAAAAACCTCTGCAATAATAAAAAAGAAATGTAGGTATATCAGAGCTGTCCTCAGGCTAGCAATCGGGGAGTTTAAGGTCTCCTCGTCCTCTTCCAAAGGCGAAGAATACACCTCAGAGCCTAGATTGTGCAGGTAAGGACTACCAATTCAGAGAGAAGCACCAAACAGCTGCAGCGGAAGACACAACTCGCACGTTGTTCCTCTCGTTACGCAAGTTCGCAAGAGTTCGAACGCAGCTGAGCCGCCTTCTAGTCGGAGAAATCCACATCTCGGCCAGTTTTATTTTTACTTTTTTTGTGCTAAAAAAAAAAACAGAAAGAAACATTCTGTGTCGCCTCATGAGGCCTTTTCTTCACATCGATCTCATTATGGTTTCTCCCTCTCTTTCTTCTGACGAAAGAGGGCGCCACCAAGCATGAGAGCATTCTTTTGACCCCTGACTGTCCCAAGTGTCGCCACTGTCAACGATTCTAGAAACACCCTTTACATATACAAATAAAATATATATATACATAGCATCGCATACATTTTTGTAGCTTTAAATGTCCTTTAGAGATTCAATTGAAATTGAACGAAAACAAAAGCAAAAAAAAAATCGAAGAAAACTGTACGAAAAATATTTAAACTTGTTTTGTAAACGCGCATTTTGTTCGCTTCACTCGATCGACAATGAAATCTGACACAAGCTACCATTCTCACCATTTTCTTTGTGTTTAGTTTTAATTTTAAAAATTATAATTATTACAATTAGTTTGTAAGCAGCACCAATTGTGATTTTTGATAAACAAACAAAAAAAAAAAACGAAAAAAAAATATATTTTATTATGAGCGTAAACGAAGAGAGCTTGATGTTCATTTGCATTGATCATTTTTTGTTTACGAAAACAAAAAAAAAACGTAGCCATATGAGATTGTTTTTATTTACAAAGAGCAAAATTGCAACAAATTTGAAGAAAATTCGAAGGAAAATGATTTTCGATTTGATCGAGAGAGGGGAAACTAACTTTTTCTTTTTATTGTTACATGATGATGTATTATTATTATTATTATGATTAATTAATTATTATCTACAGTAAACAGAGCATGATTGGCGTTTTTTATTTTTGTTTAATTTGTTTAATAAACAGTACGCCAGGATGAAGAAACGAATTATTATTAAATAATATTACAATAAAGAAGAAAACAATGTTTTGTATTTAAGTGAGAACAAGAAGAATATATTATACACCTCTCTACTGATACAGAGAAAAAAACGAAAAGATGAATCAAAAATAAAACATTTTCGTAGTCGATATGTGTTACTTCAAAAGTGTGGTTATGTTTGTTTACTTTTCATTGGTTTTCGCACCTCAATTCCGGATGTCGACTCGTGAGCCAAATTTCAAATTTGTCAAGGATTTCATGCTAAACTGCGATTGGTACACCCCTCTCAGCAGAGTAAAGAAGACGAATGGTCAATAAAAAGACAGTTCTAAGTGACATGTGTCATCAAGTCGTATATAAACTGATGTCGTTTGGCATTGGAACAGAAAAGTCACATCCAGAGCGGTTTTTCTGCTCTCGAAATCAGCTGGCTGTCAGATATACACGTCTATCACAGAATCCCTCGTAATAAAGTTACGAATTCGGATCTACGTTACGAATACGAAAAAATGTATATCATAGAATCCGCATTTTGCATTTTGTTTCTTTTTTGTCTGCGCAATACGAGAAATCAAATAGTTCGTAGATTTAAATGCCAAATTACGATTCATTCGGATTCAGTGATACCACTTTCTACGAATTTCGAAATTCGTAGCAAAACTTTCCCCTTCGACGGATTCTGTGATAGTTCGTTCGAGGTTCGTAGCAAAATTCCGAGTACGGATTCTGTGATAGACGTGATAATGTTCATGTTTTTTTGAGAGTCAGGGCAATTTTGCGAATCTCGATTTCTTAAGGAGATTTACACCAAAACCTTTGGCATTTGTCAAACTTTGAAGTAGGTTTTTTTATACGTTTTTAGACGACTAGTTTGTGAAGGAATAGAGAAAAATTTACCTTTGGCCGCTGCAGTGGATACCAACATTACAAATCAAAAACACAAATTACAATTTAAGAACAGTGCTGACATTTAAATCACGCACCAACACAAATGCAAAAAAATAATAATTTCATTTTATGTTCTATTGCGGACGAAAAATCTAAAATCTGAAACAAAAGCAAAATTCCGCCACGTATTGCTCGTTCACGGAAGACACGATTGGACCCCTGAAAATCCCAATGGAAGACAGCCGACATGAGATATTAGGTCTGTTCCCTAATACACACATTCACGCATTTGAACTTATTAGTCAAATTAAGTCAAACTTTGTTCCCTTCGACGAAACTTTTGCGCGAGGGAACAAAATTTGACGAAATGTGTTTGACTGCGTTGTAGTTCGCGAACAGAGTTAATTTGTAGTGTGTCTCTAGTTTGATTCGACGTTCTTCTAGTTCCGTCTTGTTGACAGAGAATGGCGCTGCAGGCAGTTTACTAGCTGTACCATCAACACATCACCATCCAGAAAGGTGTCAACGTCAACTAGTTATTGGGCACATTCAAGAATCTGTCTTAAGTCGACTAGATCGGTCTGAAGAAGATATAACCTGAACGCAAAAACTAGATTGGTCAGGAACGTCAGTTTTTCTACGTCAGCCACATATTCGAACTGTCAACTTGGTAGCAAGTCGCGAATTTCTTGACTAGATTCTTAGGCTACCCCTCCATAAACGTCAATTTAAACAGCTGCTCGTATGACCGATTTCAGCCAATGAGGGCGTTCAAGTATCTAGTTTAGTAAGTCTGACAGCTCTCTCACTAAGTGAATCTCGGTTTTGATTGGTCGAAATCGGTCGAGAGAGCAGTTGTTTCAGTTGACGTTTATGGAGGGGTAGCCGACGAATCTAGTCGAGAAATTCGTGACTGAGTACTAAGTTGACAGTTCTCATATGTGGCTGACGTAGAAAACGTGACGTTCCCGACCAATCTAGTTTTTGCGTTCAGGTTGCATCTCATCCAGACCAATCTAGTCGACTTAAGATGACTAGATTCTTGAATGCGGCCAATGAAAACCGAGATACATGTAGTCAGACAGCTGTCAGACTTATTAAACTAGATACTCGAACGGCCCCACTTATATATTATCCCAATCCCAAATAGAAGTGACATGCTGTTGTCCACTTAGAAACGAGCCAAATGAACGTTATATATCCAAATAGAAGTGACACTGCTGCCGTACAGTTATGTTACCAAGTAGAAGTGACTTGTTGGTGGTTGCTGTCAAATAGCGTGAATCTCAATTTGTAATTGCGCGCTCACGAGTCTACTTGACTTGCTGCAAAAATGTTAATTCAAACGAAGCTATTGACATTTCATTGTTTCAAAAAAAAAAAAAAAAACAAACAAACCAAAAACAGACGAAAGCCTAGTATGCTGCTCGCGCTTAAATTAAGCCCCCAAACAAAAATTTCTCCAAAGACAAAATAAAGCAAAGCGATTAAGCCAAGCAGTACGCAGTTCAAGCAAAATTTTAATGCAAATACATTTTTCCACAGCTAAATTTTGATCAGAGAAAATATCGGTATTTGCAAAAAAAAATCAAACGAAAGCAAATTAACAGTAGCAAGTCAATCAACTTTACCAACACAGTTCTTTTTTTTTTACGGAACTTACACTGTCAAAATTAAGCGAACATCAAGCGAAGTGGTGGAGAGAAACATTGGAGAGGCGCTTAATTTTAGCTTTCCTGGAACAACATACTAGGCTTTAACAGTGGAATGATACATTAATCGTTAACGACAAACGCTGACGAGGATAGAGGTCTTGGTATTTGAAGTTGCAGATTAACGTCAGCCACGCAAGTAAGTAGGTAACGACAATTTTTTGGTACGTAGCAATGCTGTTGTCACCAATTGTTTCTAGGACTGATCTACTTTGAAGCGTTGCGTAACTTTCCACCTCACTATTCGTGAAGGAACATGGCTGCCAGCAGAACACCATTCCGTCCAACTAAATCAATCAAGTTACAATCGACGTACGAATTATATTCTATTTCAATTTTCTAGATGAACAAGCTCTAAGGGCTGTCTGAGTTCTGAGACGCCACAACAACGGAGAATCGGGAGATTGAACACTTGAACGACAACAATCGCAAGAGACCGCCAAACGTTTTGCCTACCAGAAGTGCGAGAACCTGTGGTAACGATGCCCAGAGGAAATCAGAGTCACCGCAACTGATATTTTAGGCTTCCACCGGCCATCAGCAAGACACCCTTGGTTTGATAGAGAGTGTTGGCGAGAACAAGCTATACGCGGAGATTATTAGTCGGATGGTGGGTGCTGGTGAGTACATGCAGCAAACCAAGTTTCAGAGAATGTGGAGAGGGGCTTGTAAGTTCTACGTGGAAACCAGAAGTAAAAACCATCGGGACCTCATTAGGAAAAAAGGAGTGCGAACAAGTGATCGAAAAAATAGAGAGGTACTACTCCATGGGGATTGTTTGGGAGCCTTACCAAAAACTAAACAGAATGCGACAAGATTTGTTCGGAAGAAAGTATACTTGATGAATGGAAGCATCGTTTGCAGAGTCCACAGGAAAAGCTATCAGTCTCCTTAACATCGCACAAGAGATATTGCCAGCTGTGCTGTTGAAAAGCCTGAAAGCACTTAATTTATTTCCTCTCATGTGTATATCGTTTGTGCATACATTCTTTCGCATTGATTTGACGCATCGCACACTTCGTTACCGTCTTTGTTAACAGCATCGCGTGAGAATCTATTCAAGTGTCACCTTTTTTCAGAATGTGTAGTTAATCCTGTCTCTTTTTTAGTTAAAGATTTTCCTTGGGACACAATTGGACTGAAAACTGTACCACTCTGGGCGCCTTTCAAAAGATATTTCCAAAAGTGCAGTTGGTGGAAACATGGAGTTTGTGCTTCTTTTTGCTGAGTGCCAGTAGATTGGGAAAGAGCTGTAAAGACCGCCTCATACCACCTCCTTAAGAAGTCTTGTCCAGAACGACATACTGTTTGGTGTATGCCTACTTAACCTCTATTCTATCTTTTTGCAGCTAACAGCTTAGACCAACTGCTCGCTGGTACACCGCCGCATTATGCGGGTATTCGGATCTTCAAGCGGCCGAATCAACACAAGGAAAGTGCAGCGTAGTGTGCGATGTGACAAGAGCTAATCACCACTATCGGGAATAAAATTTTAGCAATCTGATTTACATTGCTGACAAGGGAAAGATTTCCATCTGAATTTATTCGCCATAACCCTGAATATGTATAAATCAGTGCACTGGCTGCGGCAACGCAAGAAGCAGCAAATTGACAGCGCAACCGTTTACAGGTAAAACAAAATATGTAAAAATTCAGGAATTATCCTCTAAACTAATGCACATTTTATTTTACGGTGTTTTAGCAACCTGCGCAGCACTGTTTGATTTGCGTGATACTTCCTTTAGCCAAGAGATGGAACCTGGAAGGCACACTCGACGCCAAACAGGCGGATTTTCGCTGTGGGTCCTTCTCTGTCGACACATTTACCTGAAATATTGAAAAGTGCGTCGACCATGGGTCTACCTGTTCATCAATTTCAAAAATACTCCAACAGAGCGTTTATTGGACTTGCCTTACGAAACATAAAATCTGTCCAAATGCGACACTGCACAGAGAGGAATTCTGTCAACAGAGTTTAAAATCCAAATCGGAGCTGATTGTTATGTCAACATCGTTAGAGATGTCCATTGCGGAATTCATTGGACGATGTCAACTGGTTCCTGCTTTATCACAGGTCGGACCTTCCAAAACCTTCTGCAGCCAACAGCTGCTGATACCATCGCAAGAATGAATTTACTTCAACCCGCACAAAGTCAAACAAAGTGAAGTGATCTAATCATATCTGGGCAATCGCAATCGATAAACATAAACAAAGAAATAAATTTGTGTACGACTGCGGCTAATCCGCAAACAGGGGCGATACTGAGGTGCACCCCACATCCACGATTACGACGGCAAACATGAAGTAATATTCCGCTTGTCGCTAATTAAGTAGTCAGTGCTGAGTGCGACTCGAACACACAATGGGACCGGTTTTCATTTTCCTCGTAGTCATCGTTTGCGTGCACATAATCCAGACTAAAGTGCAACTCTTTCGATGTGGCAGTCGCATTCCCGGACCTTGGACAGTTCCACTAATCGGCAGCATACAGTTCATGTCCCAGATTCGGCCAGAAGGTGAGGAAATATCTCTACGACCTATTGCTTGATAACATTTCGAATTCTTTCAGCTCTCTTCGTGTTGGTTGACAAATTGCGAAATACCTACCGCGGTACGTTTCGCATCTGGCTGGGTACACAGTTGTGGGTCTTCCTCTACAGCGCCGAAGAAACGCGCCAAGCTCTAAATGAACCGTCTCTAGCAAAGGCAGACACGTTTCAGCTGCTAAACCCATTGATTGGAAATGGACTGCTGATAAGTGACGGTGAGAAGAGCGGCCGTTGATTTCTTGATAAGACTATCGCACCTAACTTATTTTAGGCAAGCACTGGCACGCACATCGGCGGGCACTGGGACCGGCTTTTCATCCAAATGTACTGGCGGGTTTCACGAACCGTATTCATCACCATGCGCAGATATTTGTGGGTAAAGTGCTGGCGAAGAGGGCGGTCGATGTTGTGGATTTTATATTTCCGTGCGTTTTGGACACGATTTGTGGTTTGTTGAGAGTTTTGCTTTCGGAATACGCGAAATATAGCGACTGACTTTTTGCAGACACATCAATGGGGAAGAATTTGAGGACGCAAGAGGATGACGACTCGCCGTATACACAAGCTTTTCACGAGTAAGTTAGATGTGCATTGGCAATGCTTGGATTACATAGACCTTGGCCTTGTCATGTCCGACTTAACTTCTTCCACAGAACGAGTCGTCTCCTTTTCAAACGAATGGTCAATCCCCTGCTATCCCCGGACTTAATTTACCACCGCACGCCGTCATACACACGTCTTCGGAAGGCTGTCCACATCATTCACGGCATGACAGACGCAGTCATCAACGAGCAGGCAGACTACCTTAAATCGCAGGGGAAATACAGTCGCACTCTGCTGAACCTTCTGTTGACCACAGAGATCGGCGGTCAGCCATTGCCATTCAGCGACATTAAGGACGAAGTGAACACGTTTCTGTTTGCGGTAAGTTGCTCCGCAATGCATATTTCATCTCCTTTTGACTAAAAAACCTTTTCGAACACCTGCAGGGAGTGGACACCACAACAGCGGCGATGGGGTTCGTGCTCTATTGCCTGGCCAAGTATCCCGCCTGTCAAGAGAAACTTGTTCACGAGATTCTGTCCAACCCAGGCGACCACCCGAACGAACTACATTATCTTGACATGTTCATAAAGGAGTGTCTGCGCCATTATACAATCGTCCCGCTGACGGGTCGGCAAGTCACTCGCGACATCAAAATCGGAAACTTCAATCTGTGTCGCGGAACCACGCTCTGGATTAACATGTACGGCCTGGCGCACGATGAGAAATATTTCCCCGAACCCAATCTCTTCAAGCCGGAGAGGTTTGCAAAGGGGGCACCTGAAGTTCCGGCGTTCGCTTTCATTCCGTTCTCTGGTGGGCCACATTCGTGTATAGGACGAAAGTACGCCTTGCTTATTATGAAGATATTGACTGTTCAGACGTTATTACAAGCGAGAGTTAAGCTCAGGGACGCGGACGAGGACCTGGTTCTGATGGCGGAAATGGTACTGAAGTCGAAGAATGGAATTCATTTGATATTTGAGAGAAGGAATGAGACGGTTTGACGGTGATTTTGTGGCGGTATTGCATTAGAAACCCATTAGGAAATCTAACTTCTTTGTTCATGGTCAAGCGAAAAATATTCATCAACTGAAGACACTCCGTGGTCTGGTCAAACAAGCAGCAAACTGATTTCCTAAGTCGTAATTTGCACTGATCAATATTTTTATGTATCTGGCAACCATTTATTTACTTTCACGACGAATAAAAGAAGCTCCTTACTCACAGATTGGATTATTGTAGACAGTAGTTCTAACTAAACATATAAATAAAGCAAAATTTGGCAAATGATCGTGTTTTTCCCTTCACAAGAGAATACACAACATATTTCTATGTAATCTAGTACAATCAGAGTATATGCAAGTGGCAGCACTAGCCATTCACTTTCTGAACGCGCTCCCAACAAACTGACAGCGCACATCACAAAAAATAATGTAAACAAACAACAAAATGTAAACAAACTGCATCCAAAATCATGGGATGAAATGGAATAGAACACCTGCTACTTTTCATGAGCGCCTGGTGTGAAAAATCGTGCCCGAGCCAAGGCTTTTTAATTGTGTGACGTAGGCGGATGATATTTTTGGTTAGAGATTGAAAATTTAAAAGATTTTCCAGTCGTTAGGAATGGAACTGGTTATGGAGAAGCAACTGCGGGGCAAATCACGTGTGACGATCATCGTCTGCAGGATATCCTTTTCGAGATTTGTAGGACGAAAATAGATTTTTAGAAGGATTTTCCGTTTGTTTATCCGTTGATTTGTTTGTGTTGGAGACTGAAGTTGGCGGCGCTCTTAAAGCACAGAGTTCCTAGCCCTCCGGGTTTATCGGAGGGAAATTTTCTGATTTGGACGAGGATTTGAGCCTGGGTTTGACAATAACGCTTGGGATTATGAACAGACTTCATTTGTAATGAAAAGGGTCATGGAACAGTCAGATCTTTCCCCTTTGAGTAGGAGAAGGGTGACAAAAGTCGGTGCAACTTAGGCTGTACTCACGACAAGATAGAAGACCCATCCCAGATAAAAACTGCCGCATATTTCCGAACGTAAGACTCAATGGAAGGGTAGGGTTATTAAAAGTCTTCAACAACCACTCATTTGTGTAGGGAACTCTACTGACATCCACATCGAGTCACCTCATATCAGAGTCCAGGGGGCGAATCGCGTCGTCCGTGAAAGAGGATTACGTGACGGAATTTGTTTTCGTTTCGCATGTTAAATCAACTTAATTGGCGATTCGTGGCGATTCGACCCCAGATCGCCATTTTTGAGGACGAGCTGTTGAAGTTGACTTTACTTAGAAACAAAAAGAGGTTATGTGACGTATAATGGATGACACAATTCGACTCCAGAAAATCAAACAGCTTGAGTTCGCAGGACTTACCTTCATCAAGCTCCCGGACACTTGTCAAACTCTTTCACAGATGAGAACTTACAGTCGGAGGGTTTACGAAAACTCGGATAGTCCCGTGCATAAAGTTATTCCACCAAAAACCACTCTGCAGCGGACAACTTCAGTCTGCGAAACTTACCTCCATCATTCTTTTGGACACAATCAATTCTTTTGCTGCTCAATATTTAGGCCAGTAAACTGAAACATGTCTCTTTTTATTAAACAATTCGTGGTCTTTGTTTTATTTTCTATATTCGCTTAGGTTTTATTAACTTCACACCAGTGACGTGGCGTGGTGCTTTTAGTAGGGTGTTCACTATATTTTTTACCGTAGTAAGATAGTGAATTTTTTGTTCTATTCCAGGACCCTGCGAGGACAATGAATACTTTGCTTATAGAATGGTAACCACCAGAGACAATACTGAGACCACCAACTTCGGCCGATTTCCCGTTACTTAGCCTACAAGCTATATTTCTATGGGGTGGCAAATGCTAAGTGCCCTTGTATTGTTACATAGAAATTCGTATTGACAAATGTCACGTAACTTCAGAAACAAATACACTCGCACCTTGCATATGCCACTTCCGCTTTGGGCAAAGTGGCTTGCAGCGTTCATAGAATTTTATCCGTTAAATTTGAAATTGTTCGTTACGTGTGAATAATATTTTTTTTAAGGAAAAAGTGTACATTTGCTTAAAATATTTACGAAAAATTAAGAATGTAGATTGGTTGAGGGAAAATAAAAACATTTTAAGCAAATTTTCTTTATTATTGAAGAAAAAATTACACACGAAACCGAAGTTAATTTTATCCAAAAGCGGGAAATACACAACCATATTTGTCCCAATATATTTCTAGTATATAAAACATCTCCTTTAGATAGTTTTATTAACCACACAAATCAAATTATTTACCTTCAAAAAATGTATAATTACTAACCAATGGCATTCAGTTATGCTAAAATGTGGTATTCCCGAACTCTTTCACATTTCCCCATGGTTGCCTAGGTTGGCAGCATTTATTTTTGTATTTTTTGTATGTTTTTGCATGTCACACGGATTCCCAATTGACAGAACACCGATAGGAATACAAAATGGCGAATTTGAAAAAAAACTGAGGGGACCAGCGGCAAGAGGATTGTGAGTTGGGGGTCTCAGTATGATTTGTCTATGGTAACCACGTAACCAAAGCTTGAATTCATATTTTCTTTCATTCAAGTCCCTAATAAAATATTTATTAAAATAATAAATAACGTATTTCCAATTTATCAGCTGTGAAAATGGTTTCGCAAGTAGCTTTTCAGTTAAAGCAGTTGCGATTTCAAATGTTCGAGCAACCCACCTCTATTCCATATTTACCCACCCGAGGACCGAGTGGGAATGAAAAATTATACAAAATTCCAGCTTGCGCTTTCAGGTTCTGCAAATTATAGCGCACCACACTACAGGAGAATAAAGCACTAGGGTCGAAATGGGACTTTGGCTCTAGCTGTTCGCTGTTGTATGTTGCATCTTGTATGATCTTGCGTTGTGCTTGTTTTTGTTCCTGCACACAGTACCTGTACCAGTAGGCACAAAAGCACAAAAGAACTTCCAAGTTCCAACTTCCAACACTATGTTTGTCAGGGTGGAACGAAAATGAAATTACAAGTGCGAACTGCAACGAGGTGCGCTCGATGTAGGAGAACACCAAGCCAGGTAGATTTCTGTGGGAAAAGGGTTTTTGTTTTTTTATTGTTTTTTTTTTGTATGCAATTTTGCATGTCCACGGTGCTCTAAACCGAGATGAACACCCCGATGTGTGAGTTTCATTACCACCAAGTTGCGTTGAATGTGAATAGGAATTATCGATACAGACAATTTTTGTATTTAGGTTCGATACAATTTTTTCAACATCTTATGTTGAGAATAACTATTCATTTCACAGATACTGATTTGGTAAAATACAAATTATTGCAAAGACAAAAACAGAAATGTGTTTCATAATGAACTTACGTTCAGTGCATTATAATAATAGATTTGGATAGGGTGTGCAGAGAACACCTGCGCACCTTTGAATAAACGTCACTGCTTCACACACTTTTTTTTACCTAATAATAGTTTTCTATCACAATAAAAGAAAACAAAAACTGTTTCCACTTTTAAATTGTTGAATATTCACTTAGAAACTAAAGCAAATTTTATTCTCAATCATTTGACAGAAGGACAACTAAAATTTGATCGTAATTTTGACGTTAACAAAAATGGCAACAGGCAACAAAATGGTTCGAGAGAGGTTTGCATTATTCTATTACACGTTTCTTTTGATTGGGGTTGTCAAAGTAAATAAGCTGCACATATGTAGTTCCCTCAAAAAGGACGACTTTCCGTCCTCGATCACATCAATAACAATCGATACTCAACAGTTTGTGTTGATTTTGTAAACAGCTCACCTTCAATCACGATGCACTATATCTATCTCTTTCTTTAATTTGTGGAGACCCCCACGACCACTGACAGTGACGCTGACAGCCCGCCGAACAACACTTGTAAACAAAAGAAAAATTATGGGATGGCGATGAATGCCTGCTACTTTTCATGGGTGCCTGGTGCACAGCAGCCAATAAGTTTGAAGCAACGCCTTCTGCGGTTGTTTTTGTTGATGGCATCACAGTAGTCCGTTCAGCCGTCTTGACACACACTTTTGACGGTTGGTGTTGAATATAGGGATTCTAGCATTTCTTCGTAGGCCTGAAACGAAAGACAAAATAAAAGTATTTCTATTTCATTTGCAATAATTTGTACAATAAACAAGAATTAGAGGTTAGTTTTATATTTGAGCAAAAGTTGTAAAATACGAAGCTGAAATGCATAAGGCCTATTCATTTGCAGCCGTATTTATTAGATTCTCTCTACGATGTTGTTTGGTCAAACATCGCGTAAGAATTTACGCAGCCTCTACGTGGCTTTCCTGAAATTGTGATTTATAAACATTTTTCCGCTGTAACTTTACTAAACGAGGTTTGTGTCTAAATATGTAAGAATTTCGATAAACTATTACAGAAAACACTGAAATCTATTACTTTTTGCAACCGAAACTGATCTTAGCTGTGGTTGAGCTTTGTAAATCATACATAATACAAACAAAAAGCCAAATTATCTGGGACAATTCCGAAATTCCTTTGGAGGGACTGCTGAAATAGAAGCGTCCGGGAGAGTCCGGAATCGAAAAAATGCCGTTCCATTGGCACAAAAATACTCTTCTGGTGATTCTGAGAACAGAATTTCACTTCTCGATTTGAAGTCAGAATCCACTCAAGAAGCAGTCACACAAGTGTAATTCATGTTCTTTATACAAGGTGGCGCAAAAGTAATCCTCCTATCAGAAAATGCTATAAATTTTGCGATTGGCCCCTAATGTCAGTTCTGTTTTGACATTTGTGTAGTAAACACATGCGAAATACACGTTAATAAACAATTTTACGCTACACTACTCCAGAACGCGGAATATTGGTGACTACTTATTTGAGCAATAATCGGTCGGTGACTTTGGCACAACGTGAATTTCGTCGCAGATTTCCTAGCCGTCCAACGCCTACTGGTGAAACACTGCGACGTTTAGCCACTCGCCTCGAAGAGACTGGCACAACACGAGATGCTGCCAGGCGTGGCAGACCCCGGAGTAGCCGTTCTGCAGAGAATATTGCTGCAGTAGCCGAAGATGTCATGGAAGCGCCGTCGACATCGACCAGACGACGTGCCACGCAAATGTGTATCAGTCGACGGTCTTTACAGCGAATTTTGGTACAAGATTTGAAGATGTTTCCGTACAAAGTCCAGACGGTGCATCAGCTGTTAGCTGCTGACCGCCAATCGCGTCTAACATACGCTCAAGCCATCCTTAATCACCACCAAGAGGAAGATGATTTTTCATCAAAAATAATCATGAGTGATGATCGCCTGATTTGACCGCTCCAGACTTCGTTTTGTGGGGCTTTTTGAAGTCGCGGGTTTATGTCAACAAGCCTCAGACTCTTGCAGCTCTTATAGACAATATCCGTCAAGAATGTGAGGACCTATCGCCGG
The DNA here is from genome assembly GCA_948293265.1 of Cheilosia impressa. Taxonomy (NCBI): domain Eukaryota; kingdom Metazoa; phylum Arthropoda; class Insecta; order Diptera; family Syrphidae; genus Cheilosia; species Cheilosia impressa. The sequence continues at coordinate 5,194,003 of OX411882.1, forward strand.
AAGTTTTGGCCAAAGTGATGGAAAATGCCATAAAAAGGGCTCAAATGACAATCAACTGTGGCGGCGGCCATTTACATGACATCATATTCTCGACTTGATGTAAAAAAAATTAAAAGACCAAATAAAAATAATCCACAAGAAGAATCAAAGTTTTTAATTTTTTTTTTAAATTACAGCCAAAAAACATCGGAAGGTTATTTTTGCGCCACCTTGTACAAGTCAGTTGGCAGCAGTTTGGCGTTTCACCAATACTTTTGTGGATTCTTTCAGAAGCAGTTTTGTTGTTCCATTGGATTTCAGAATGGGTGGATCCCCGAGTGGAAAATGGAAAATTACAATAATCTATCAACCATCACCAAATCTGAAATTATGTTTTATAATTGCATTTGCAGACGAAATTCGTTTGGTGCAAATTTACACAACATTCGAAATGAATGCACAAACAAAAATTATGTCGTTTTCCATTGGGACCACCAAAAATCTTTTTCAGATCTCAGATTTATCGCGGTTCATGGAACGTGCAACGAAATTGATCTGCTTTTGTCAATGGATTAGTGTATATTTGACAACAAAATCAGCTGTTCAAATTGCATTTGCTTTTGCAAAAATCAGCTATGGATATCGACTTGAAATATGTTTCCCCTGTTGTAGACACAAATGGAGTAGTTTCGGTGAGTCGTAGTTTCCACATGATGAGGAAGACAATAAAGATAATAATTCCTCCAACATTATATCAATTGCTTTTTATGTATTTCTTTATTTTGCTTTTCACCAAACTTTGCGCATTTGTTTTCAAAGCAAACTTCTTTCAATGACGTGAAACAGCTGTGGGTATTTGTGGCAGTATGTGTAAATCTGAAAAATTATCGAGATCTGCAAAAAGTGCTCCGAATCGAAAAAAAGATTGATTTTTTTTCCTAATGGAACGCGAAAAGTGATTTAGATCAAAAAAAAGATTGATTTTTTGTCCCAATGGAAAACGACGTTAGTTTCACTTTTGGGATTTGTTTCCAATTCGACCACTACCAAAAATGACATTAGCTGCAAAAACATATTTACGTAAGCTCTACGCAGGCTCTAAACGCAAATTTTCGCGTTTAAACTACGCAGCCTTAAAGCAACGTTGCTTAAGTTCGAAAAATCTTTATAAATCGCATTTCCCTGCATAAGGGCATTTAAGAGGTCGCGTAAAGTTAAGCAGACTCTACGGTGGGTTTATAAATAAGGCTGTTGAAGTTTGGGACGTTATTTAATCAATAGGTTCGTTCGCGTATGCGGTTTGAATCGAACGCAATCGATTTACATCGATCAAAGTCTAAACACGTACTCATCAAAAATGAGAGAAAAAGACAAAATTAGCAAAGTAACGAGTAACAAGTAGCTCCTCTCTTAGCTCGAAACAGCTCTGAGAATTTCAACCGGCAAGTGCTGATAAATATGTCAAATGCACAAAGTTACCAGTTTGATAGATTTGTTTTATTTTGCACAGCAAATTTTTGTCATTATAAGAAGTTTGCTTTCACAACAAATGCAATTTTCGTGAAAATCGAAATAAAGAAATACATAAATAGCCACGGCTATAATTTTAGAGGAATTATTATCTTCATCGTCTTCCTCATCATCTGAAGACTACGAATCACCGAAACTACTCCATTTTTATGTACAACAGGGAAAACATTTTTCAAGTCGATTTCCATAGTTGATTTTTCCAAAAGCGAATGCAATTTGAACAGCTGACATTTCTGTCAAATAACGCACTAATCCATTTACAAAAGCAGATCAATTTCGTTGCATGTTCCATGAGCCGCGTTAAAAAAACGACATTACATGAACAATGGGCGCATTCAAGCATCTAGTTATCTTACACCCCGACTCCACATGAGATAATTTCTCCCATAATGCTCATCATGAGATGAAAAATCAGAGTCACACCATTTCATCTCATGATTGGATGTCAGCGATCGCTCTCTGCGATTATTTCTTGACATGGATGTCTGACATGAATTTGACAGATGCTTGTTTTTTGCTTTTTGTTGCTTTTTGTCTGAAAATGCCATTTTTACACCTAAAACCTCTCTTGCTGTTGCGATACGAAATGAAATGTCATGGCGTAATTTGCCCAGCACAGACATGGGAAAATTGTATGGTATAGATGTCAGACATTTAGTCGGAGAGATATATCCATAGTGGAGTCGGCGTGTTAAGTCGACTAGATTGGTCTGGATGAGATGTAACCTGAACGAATAACTAGATTGGGCGGGAACGTAACTTTTTCTACGTCAGCCACATATGCGAACTGTCAACTTGGTAGTCAGTCAGACTTACCAAACTAGATACTTGAACGTCCCCAATGGCACTATCGGGGTAATTAGGTACCAAAAGTATGAAAAAAAAAAATTGTCCTATATGGTAGTTTTTTGACGTTTCCTTTTGCTTTTCAGATTTGCTAGTATATAGCAAACAGAAAATTTTATTTGAATGAATGGAACTGTGAAATCAAAGAACCCTGTACAAAATTCGAGTTTGGGGAACTCCCCTGTTTTTAACAGTCAATCGTATGTCAAAAAACTATATCCGAAGATAATTATTATCAAGCGCAATGCAAAATAGTGTGAGCAAAAAAGTTTGAGCTCTTAGCCTGCATTTCTATGCTGCCCGAGATCTTCAAGTTTTTTTTTATTTTTTGGATGCAAATAGCAAATTTTAGTCGAGCTACCGTTTCCTATTTGAGTGTTAAAAAGCGCTCGAAAGCGGTATGTAAGTTGAAAGAGATGCTTTTCCGCAAGTCAGTGGAAAATATTCCCTGGGTTGTGGCGCTGGAAGTCATGAAGCCTTAGTAGTAAGAATGGAAAAGACTGTCAAAATGGCAGTGGTAGGGATAAATTCTATGACAGGAAGAGACATTTACGAAAAAGTTAGGGAACGCTTTTGTAGTAATTTATGAAAATGACAGATGCATAATTCAAAAATTTAAAAAAAGTTGGATGAAAAGTCGTAAAAATATTGTAAAAACTCGAAGAATTTGCTAACAAAATTAGTTGATTCATCTACATAGCAATGGAAGTGATTTGGAATTAAACGAGCTTCTTCTTCATGTATCTGTCAGACTTTGTACTAATTGAACTACAAGCAATAGAGAGGAGGAAAAAGCGACAGGGCATTTACAAATTTCTTGGAGGCGATTGTCCTTTCTTCCTCCTTACAGCAAAGAAGAATTTCGTCGCGATTTTCGAAAGGAATCTAGGAGAACCATTTTAAATCGAAACAAAAGCACTCATATGTCAAATAGGACAACAAATTTCAAATCAGCTGTTAATTAAAAGGTGACTGACAGCTTTTTCAATTCTTACACCAAGAAATTTGTTGAGTAAAGATTGGGGACGTTCAAGTATCTAGTTTAGTAAGTCTGACAGCTCTCTCACTAAGTGTATCTCGGTTTTGACTGGTGGAAATCGGGCAAATGAGCAGCTGTTTTAGTTGACTTTTATGGAGGGGTAGCCGACGAATCTAGTCAAGAAATTCGTGACTGAGTACTAAGTTGACTGTTCTCATATGTGGCTGACGTTTCTGCGTTCAGGTTACGTCTTATCCAGACCAATCTAGTCGACCTAAGATAACTAGATTCTTGAATGCGCCCATTCTCAGTGGAGGGGTAATAGCTTGCTCTCTCGATGACGCTCTCTTTTACGAATTTTTCGAGTGGGGGAACAGCATTGAGTAAAAATTCGTAAAAATTCGTAAGATTTAAAAGTAAAGGAACAGACCTAATCTTTTCCCGATTTCAGAGTGAATTTTGCGAATCTGGATTTTTTTCTCAGAGTTGATTCAGAATTACCAATAAAAGTGCGAATGAGTTTGACAACTAGTGCAGTTCGTTTACGTTTTCGTGAAATTTTTCAACTGCAAAGAAACGCATTGCATCGGGTGGATCTATTTTTGTTAACTATTGATGTACAAATATTTAGAAATCAATCTGGGCGAGCATTTTGAATGCTTTTATATAAAATTTAACCAGTGAATAGAAACGCTTAGAAAAGTGTCAAAGGCTTCACATATTCCAATCGTACGAACATCAACTAAAAAAAGGGCAAGTGACGTTTTAACGTTCGATTAAACACACAAAATCTGAAATCTAAGAGCAAATCTGAAGAAGCAAAATCGAATACCAAATAAATATTCTGTAGGTCACAATGGGTAGTTTTATACGGAATTTTGTGATTTCGTAAAATCTAGTGTGGACACTAAATATGATTAATTGACTTTTTAGTCCACTGCGCCTTTTTAAACTACGACCGCTGAATTCATCAACAATAAATCACCCAAAACCCGTATCAGTTTATCAATCTTTACGATGACAAACACTTTACCTTAGAAGTGATGCCAATTGTTTGCTTTAATGGATATTTTGGAAAGTCGTATGAGCACCGTCAATGCAGAGATGCGTTTCTGAATGTACTCACAGATGGTCCTGCGCACCTCCAGCTGTACAGAATACTAGTTATTGCAGCTACCACCGAGCAAAAAAGCCATGAATCGTTTTAAATGCAAATGACACACAGATCCCTGTCAAGAGTGTGATGTGCAAATGTCACCAGCTAAGTGATGTCTACCTTAGTAACTCAAAAGTCGCTGAAGACAACTTTATCCGTTTGAGAGAGAAATGTTGTCGTCGGTTAATATTCTCGATCGAACCGTTAGTCCCATGTTTTATCCAACTTGGCAGCACTTTTATGTGACGTCTGTGAGAGAAACAAGACCGAAAGACACTCATTTATGCATCAACAAAAAATGTTTGCCAAAGGTTTGGCATACTAATGTCCTTAAAAATGTAATTCTCTAGGCCCGATTAATGTAACTTCCTTTAGATGATTATTATTGAAACGGTAGGCCTCTAATTCTTCGAAAGCATTGCTAAAATTCCACATTTTAGAACAGCATCCCGTTCAGAGTCAACCTATGTAAGAAGCTGCTGGCTATTGGAGAAAAAACTCACCCGTAAAAGTTATACTACGTGATTTGCTCTTTGAACAAAATTGAAGTACAGTTAAAAACAAAATTGTAGTCCAGTAATGACCAAAATCGACTGCAAAATTCACTGCGCAGCAAGAGTAAAGCACAAGAGTCTGGAAAAACGTAAACGTCGGCACTAAAACATATGTTTCTTTTTCCAAATCAGTCCATGGTTTGTCCCGTGGGTTTGGCAGCATCGTTCAGCATATTGAATATGAAAATCATTTCCTACATCTCGTAACTTGTTCTTTTCCCATCCACCACTGCAAAACCAAGTCCAACTGACGTCCACACGTTTCTCAAGTGCTGCCAAATCTATGAATTCAATTCTACCATCACCAAAACCTTACCACCAAATTGCTTTAGTCTAAAAAAAAACTACCATTCCACTCACTGTCCTCTAAAATATTATTTAATACGAATATTTACATCACAAAAGCACACACACGCACACAACATCTACATTTAAACAAAGGACAAAACTCTCGACACGGCCATGCACGGCTGCGACAAGCTCCTCTTGAAACTCCTGCCCATTCGATTCCGTCTCCGATCGTGGAAATGCGACCTGGAAAACAATTTATGAAGAACTTTTCCAACTGTAAAAATATCCATCAAAACAACGAAAAAAGAACTAATTGCGATCAGTGAAACGGAAAGTGGCAGCACTTACTCGAAAATTTTGCTACTATGATCGATGAGCAGTTTCAGACAATCGGCGTACACTTCGCTCTCCTTCAGCACGATATGAATGTCCTGGTAGCGCACCTCGCCGGTGACTGTGTGAAAGATGGACGGCGTGATCGAGATCGCCAGCACCTCCGAGGAGACGTTTTGCAGCGGAACCTTGGTCAGCCGATGGAAGTGCGAGAAGATGTAGTTCAAAGTGTCGCGGTTCGTCTCGGGCAGCATCTTCACCAAGCTCTGGAGTATTTCGATCTTTTTCGGCATCGGCTTCAGCACTAGAAGGGAAGAGGAGGAGGGGCAGAAGTCAGTTAGGAGGATTTGCAGGAGCAAATCTTATCTTACACCACTGATTGGACGGGCCAATGAAAGTCTTGATTTCTGTCGTCTTCACCAGGGGACTCTTGATCTCGCGCAGGAACAGCTTCAGCAGTCCGGTCAGAGTGTGAATGTCGTTCACCTTCTTCAGTGAGTCATAGTCGTTCGAGTCGATGCTGAAGCGAAGCGCTTGGATTTTCGTGTAGTCACCGGATGTGCGGTACAGCCCTTCGACTGCGTGCGGTGACTTCTTGAACTGCTCCTCAATCAGGTCGACACAATCGACGACGATTTTCGGAATCGTCGTGTAGACCTCGTGCTTCAGGGTCAGCTCCAGCTCGGTGTCGAAGCAGGGTTCATCTGCAACAAAGAGAGAAGATGCCACTGATGTCGCACTCTCACGCAGCTGATCGACTTACCGTGGAAAATATTGTTCTGCTTGAGCGTGTCGATGGTCGGGCGTTGCTTCCACCAGTTGGAGAGCTTCAGCTTCGAAACCAGCCTCGAGGTGGAACTGGTGTGCTTGCGACTCCTCTCCGGCGTTGCGGGCAGCAGCTCCTCCAGCCTCTTGGTCAGCTCCACCACCTTCGTTTCCAGTCCCTTCTTGTACGATTTGTCGTCGGCACACTGCTTCTCGAGGAAGGCGACTTTCCTCGACAGTTCCTGGATTTTCTGCACACAACTGCCATCACACTGGCGCACATCCCTCTGACTGGAGCTCTTGGACAAACGCTGCTTTCGCGTCTCCTCGGCGTAGTTCTGCGGATCCGTGAGGTCTTTGCGACTTCCGCCGCGGTCCCGAAAACAGTTCATGATTGTTTTGTTGCGTCTCTCAACTGAATTCGGATACATAGTCGATAGGGTACGTTCGTCAGCTGGCTTATCGCACTGGGCGCAGCACATAAGTGCCAAACGTTGTTGTTGTTTACGTTCGCTTTTATCTGAGTTTCTGTTCGGTTTTTTTTTTAGTTTTTTGCGAGCAAAATACTGCACGAATCCGTCTCGATCTAGGGAACCGAATATTTGTAGTGTGCTACACCCAAGTCGGACTGAAAAGCCAACTAAACTCCGGAGACTTGGGTGGGAAGAGGAACGCACACACTATACAGTCTGGTATCTTATCAGGCCGGGCGTTAGTGTGCGCCGACAACGCCGTCGTCGCCGTCGTCGGAATAGTTATGTGTGGAATAGAAAGTTGGCTTGTAAATAACACAATCTGGGTGTAGGACGTCGGAGAACGCAACGATATCGATAAGCGTTGGATATCGCGCTGGTGTTTGTATAGTGCGAGTGATAACGCCCGCCGGTGAATGGTATTTTCGTTGATGTTCTGATAGCCGCCGGACTGATGTATATAGGTCATAGGTGATTGGAATCGAAAAGCAGCCAAGTCGAACTGAAAAACACCAAAATGCTGACCATATTTTTTTTATCCAACGTGAGGGTCCATCTGTCACGACGGGAATGACCGCTGCGTCATGAGGCACTGGACAGCAGAAACCAACCAACCAAGAAGTGACTAATGACCGCAATGACTGCGGTTATGTATATCAGTGACTAGTCGTCGAAATATGTGTTGCATTTGCAATTTTAGATTTCACTCAAGTACACTGACACGACACAAACTAACAAACGACTATCTGCGGCATTCCAGGAATAGATTTTGTGGAGTAGATTGGAATTGGAAAACCTACTCAATTGCTGTGAACACGCAGAACGGGTGCGACCTACCACGAGTGCCATCAGTGTTAGACACAAGTCTGAAAGATTGCCCAACGTACAGGTGGAGACGCTTCGGAGCAATTTTGTTTGCAGAGTACAACGCGCATCGACGAACGCGATTCACTTCCGGATCATAGGTTAGGTTAGGTTAGGTTAGGTTGGGAGGGCAGTTTTGCATCAGATGCAAATTTTCACCCGGAAGCCGTGCAGGCCCATTGTGAGTACCCTGTTTATATTTACATGTAAGGACATGTGGCTAACAAAACCACTTCGATCTGTTGAGGAATAGTTTTATGTCTGATAGAGGTACCCCAGCCAAGTCGTCCAAACTTTCGAAGAACCTTGCTCCCATACAGGATGAGCGGCGTTCTTGTAAAGCTGGGCAGTGGCATAGAAGATGTTCCACGGACTCTATTTCCTCTTCGTCTCTGCAGCTTCTGCAGAAGTCATTTGTAAGAGCTCCCAGCCTTTTAGCCATGTTTCCTATGGTGCAGTGTCCGGTTAGAACCCCGACGAGCGTCCGGATTTGACTTCTATTAAAAGAGACTAGGAGCTTTGATCTTTTGGTGTCAACCACAGGCCACAGACTACGGGTTATGACGCAACCGATGGTGTTGCTCCATTGTTCCTTAGCCAGTTGTGTGTTGACGCCGTCAATAAAAGTCTTAGCAGTGTTGAAAGGCGGTAGCACCTCTCCGTCCGCTAGTTGAGGGTTCATATCAGGGCCGTATCGGGCCAATTCATCCGCTTTTCCGTTCCCTTCCACCCCAAAGTGTCCAGAAACCCAGCAGAGTAGAACCACGTATAGCCCTAAGTGCCAAGAGGCAATCTGTAACACATTTCGCATTAACAAGGTAGAAGCCGATTGCTTTGAGTGCTGCTTGACTGTCCACACAGATGGTTATTTCCATTGCTGGTAGTCCCATCGATAAGATAGTCTGTGCTGCTTTCTTAACCGCAAAGATCTTAGCTTGGAAGACGCTACAGTGATCAGTCAGTCGAAACGACTGGTTAATAGCAAGTCTTTCTGAGAATACGCCGGCTCCTGTACCGTTTTCTGTTTTTGAACCATCCGTGTAGACGGATATACCTCTAATGATGGTACTGGGTGAGTTCCAGTCCTGTCTTTTGGGTATAGTGATTCCGGATCATACTTAACCTATAAATAAAATTTATCGTCAGCTCTTTCTACTGACAAAACCCCCAAATCCCTTCATCTGCAGGCTAAATGGATGAGTCAAAGCTTGGGAAGAAAGAATTTTTATTTAAGCCCCCTATATAAAAGAAAAATTTCTGGCGCAAAAGGTCATTTTCTATATTTCCATAAGCTAACATATTTTTTTTCTATGTACCTAGACAAAACCTCTGAATACGGTCTTCCTTTTCACCGCCTAGGAGGGTCGCAATCTAATACAAAACACGACCTTGATCTTTCTTGTCATGGGGATCCTATTCCATGAAAGCGTTCAACACATCTCACCCTCACGACATCTATTGACAATTTTCTCTATACGCGATTTCGAAAGATGTCGTGAGTTTTGCCTGTGCAAAATAAATCATCTTATGACAGCTTTCAGTGCTGAGGACACTTCTGGACTGGTGTCCCTTTCTTTCCGTCAGCTTTTTCGTATTTTCTTCGCCAGTTGCTGTTTCGTTTTTACAGTCATAAACAACTTGCAATCTCTCTCAAAGAAACAGGATGAATGGAACTTTGTATACAGCATTTTGTTGAAAAAATTCCCTCGCTTATGGAATAAAAAGATAGTGTACACAATTTTAAGTGCACACAGCAAAACGCACTCTTGGAGAATCGGTCACTTGTGCTACGGCACTATTAGAGATAAGCTCTTCGTATTACCTTTAGCCCAGCTTGCGTTCAAAAGTCCCAGAGGAGACGATTCAACGATAAGCTATACAAGTCGAATAAATCTTGCCGTTTGAGGTAACCTAAAGAGCGAATGAATATAAACTTCAAGGACCTCAAAGCTTCGAATCGAACCTAAGATGTGGTAGGAAATAATGACCTAAACCAACTTGGATTGCGCTACTGACAAAGGACCGTTCTTACTAAAAAGGAGTGGATATTGTCGACTAGGGCACTTTACGTTAACAGAACTTGGTAGCAAATATTTCGCGAGCTTAATGTGGCAGTCAGAAAAAAAGTCTTGAAAAAACTGCCACAATAACAAAATTGGGGAATTTTCAAAGAGCTAAGAAGACTAGCGACTCACCGAAAAGGGTGTTATACCCACGCCTTAGTGGATTTTGTCAGAAAAAAATTCACATACAGATTCTCCTGTTGGAAGTCAAGCCAACTGTCAATAACTTTTGAAAAAAGGTTCCAGATAAACACTGTTTGATATTTTTGACTCTTCTACTCTTTTAAAAGGAGTAAGTCTTCCGACTTGTTATAGATTTTAAATTTATTGCAATGACTGTCGCTGACTGGTTCGATAGAAGCCCAACCTATCAATCCAATTTTGATGCACGTTTTCAATGGTTTGGAACTCTTTTTCACGAATAGTTCGACCCATTGTGTTCTTTAGGCTGCACACACAGTGAGGGACTAGCGATTGAGCGAACATCGCTCGTTGATCACTGCGTTGCCGCAGCCTAAGCTCAAGTACCTCAATCGTTACCTCAGTTGTTACTTTTTGTCAAACTTTAACAGCGCCGCTTTAAATGGACTAAAGCCCGTGTGACACAAAAATTTGTCTTCATTTTTATCATGTTGAAAAGTGAGCGGTGTGTAAAAGAGACTGAAAGAGTATTACGAAAGGGGTAGCAATTGTTTGCAAAGCACCCACAAATTTTCAAACGAATTTATTTTCAAATAATCTTTAAATGTCAAAAGAAGGATGACAGAAGCTGAAAATATAATTTGAATACATTTTTAATGGATTTTTTTGATGTCTACATGAATAAGTTGGTGTGAACGCACTCACTCCTATCGGGAATTTTCGTTCCAATTTTTCGTACTGCTCTAGGTTTATTTTAAAGGCAGAAAAATGCAAAAAAAATTTACTGTCATATGGGCTACTTCTCCAAAACCGCTGCTTACAAAATTATTGATTAATTTTTTGACGTGTTTGCGACATTTTTAGTGCGTATTTTTAACATTCTTTGACGCGCTTTTTTATGCGTTTTTTGCGCAGTTTCGTAGCGTTTTCCGAGCTAATTTTTCAGGTAATTTTGAAAGTCTTTTTAATAAATTTTTTTTAAATTTTTTTAAAGCTTGTCTTTCAATAAGTTTTCCGACTCGCTTTTTTAAGCGTTTTCTGAGACGTTTTGGACTCGTTTTTTTTGACGCGTCTTTCAATAAGTTTTCGGGGTTGCTTTTTGATGTGTTAATCGGAACTTTTCGGATTGGTTTTCAGAGCGTTTTGTTAGAGCGTCAATGGAACATTTTAAGAGATTTTCAGAGCCCTTAGAGGTTTTACAACAATACATATCTGCCAAAATAGGGTACATCTAGATTTCTATTGTCAAAGAAGATAAAATGCATCTTACAAAACCGGTAGTTACGAGTTACTTGGAACAGTTACGACTATAAAGAAGAGAAGTGACCCTGCCAAATATCAGAAGGAAGCCAAGAATGTTGAAGCTCATATAGCTACCAAAACAAAGACGATTTCAGCAGTTCTTACAACATCACCGAGACGGTTAATCAAAATAAAGGGTTTTCCAATGAGAGGTGTTATTGTGAATGACCAGCTATTCCGGTTGCGGTCACTTTTGAAGCTTTTATTCTTTGACATTTGACAAGTAGAAACTACGCCATTACTAAAAATGGAACGATACACGCTTCAACGACGCATTGAAATTATTAAAATTCACTACAAAAATGGTGAAAGTCTTGCAGTCACAGTTTGCAAAACTGAAGCATTTTTTGGTCGTCGTGAAGCAACTTGTCGGACCGCAATACGGAAATTGGTGGAAAAATTCGAGCTGTCGGGACAAGTTAGTGATGTGAAGAATATAACCCGTGCACGTCGCTCAAGAACAACGGAGAATATTGCTGCTGTAGCCCAAAGTGTTGAAGAGAACCCAGGTTTGTCCATTCCTTGTCGTTCTTTGGAATTGGGCATTCCACGAATATTTTTATGGTCGGAGTTGGATGGTATTGATCTGGACAACGTTTACTTTCAACAAGACGGCGCTACGTGCCATTGATCTTTTACGGGAAAAGTTTCCGGATCGCGTTATCTCTCGAAGAGGTGATCACAATTGGCCACCGAGATCTTGTGATTTAACACCTTGCGACTTCTTCCTTTGGGGCCACGTGAAAGATAAGGTCTACGCCAACAGCCCAGCGTCGATTCAAGACCTCAAAGATAAAATTCGTGAGGCTATCGAGGACATAGGGCAGCCACTTTGCGATTTGGTTATACCTAGAAAATTCCATGAAAAGGATATGGTCCTGTATGCGTGCTCGTGGTGGCCGTTTGGCTGATGTTGTTTTTCATTATTAACGGCATACCTTCCTCTTTATTATGAAATAAACATCCGATCATTTATCTCAAAAAATGGCATTTTGCTTTGAATACCAAAATAACACCTCTTATTGGAAAACTCTTTAGAAAAAGAAAACGAAACAAATTGAATTTTAAATAATGCTCTTTCAAAAAAAACTAGGTTCGTAAGGACCCAAGGCCTAGCTTCTCAAAACCATTTGTTTTGTGTAAGTTTTCATTCTTGGGACGAATAGTAGAGCCCTACAATTTTAAGTCTGCAGCACACTAAAAGTTGGTTGAGGTCATTTTCTAAATTTTAAATTCATAGACTTTGAGGAACGCAAAGTTGACGATCATTCCCTCTTTAGGGCTTAATTTCGCATAAGTAAAACTCAACTGTTTGCAATTTCAAATATTTTGATAGAGTAAAAATGCCTTTAGTACTACAGATATCTTTTGTTTGGATTGGGTGACAACTGACAAGCCCCGATAAAGAGATTTGTTCTATATAAATATATAGGGCGTATCTGACTGAGTTATGCCGTGTACCTATTTAACTAAAGCTAGGAAGCTTTTTCTCTTGAAGTCCTGTTTTCCCCAAAAAGTCTACAAATCATTTCTTAACTTGCGAAAACAAAATCCTCCTGCAAACAAGACGATATACAAAACCTGGCTTCGATTCTGTAAAGCGAAAACTTTGAAACGTTTGATTTGCTCTAAGTTGCAGAAGTAAATCGTTAGTGCAGACGAAACCCTTTCACTGTTACGCCTTACAGAACACCGACCCAGTACTTTGTACGTTTTTTTTCATATTTAAATTCAGTCTATTACATTTTTCGTCTACGCTTCCGGTTGTGGTAGCCAAGACAGCGGCCAACTGCCTCTTCATCACCGCAGTCATGACATGTTTAGCATTTCCAACCACCGATTTTCCAGCAGTTTGTACACAAACCCAGATGGATATTTCGAAAAATTTAATTCGCTTCATCAATAAGGTACCTGCAGTGGTAAGTAAGGTAAGGCAATGCCAATGTGTATTCAAAAGGTAAATAAATAGACCTACGTTCCTTTGCAAAGATAAAAAGACTTAACAATCTTTAAATCTGATGGGTTGAGCCCCCTATTTTAATTTCAAATGAAGTCAACTCAACCGACAATGTTCAATACAAGGTGGGCCAAAAGAAGTCATCCTCATCATCCGATGTTGTTTGGCTCTCATTTTTTTTTTTTATGAAAAACTTCGATTCTGTTTTTTGATTATGTTTATTTGAACCTTTAGAATTTTATTGGTCAAGTCGAGAAGATGATATCGGCCAAATAGGCGCCGTCACAATCGATTGCCATACGGGCTCTTAATTTTTCATCACTTCGGCGAGAACTTCGGGCGACAGATTCTCGCACTCGTGTCGAATGTTGTCCTTGAGGGCTTCTAAGGTCTCGGGCTTAAACACGGGACTTCAAAAATCCCCACAAAAAAAGTCTGGAACTGGAACGATCTTGCGGGCCAGTGCAAATCGCCAAAACGAGAGATGAGGCGACCCGGGAACGCCGCCTTCAGAATATCGGTTGTGGCTCGCGAAGTGTGTGCCGTAGCTCTGTCCTGTTAGAACCACATGTCCTCCAATCCTAATTCGTTGAATTGCGGCAGAAAAAACTCGGTTAACATGGCCCTATAGCGCGCACCGTCCACTGTTGTCATACATACCATTGCTAAAACGAGCCCGTATGGCAATCAATTGTAACGGCGCCGATTTGGCCGATATCACCTTCTCGACTTGACCAATAAAATTTTAAAGATTCAAATAAACATAATCAAAAAACAGAATCGAAGTTTTTCATAAAAAAAAAAAAAATTAGAGCCAAACAACATCGGATGACTTCTATTGGCCCACCTTGTATGAAGAGGTTATTAACCTGTCAACCTAAACCCCGGATCTCTGTTCGGATTATTCAGTTTTAACATTTTCCTCTGAAAGAAATATTTTCCAAATAGTGCACAGTCCATACTTCCCGTAAAAAGTTTTCAGTTTTTTTTCAACCAAAACTTTAGCAAATCGTCTGAGTCAGCTAAATAGCAGACTTGAATTTTATAGCAATTGCCACGTTTAATTCAAACGCAACTGAGTAAAAGGGAAGTGACGCCGCTTTTCGAACATGTCAAAATGTATATTGTAAGCTCAAATCAGTTTTTATTCATTGAAACGTAGAAAATGCTTCGATTTTGACATTCCGTTTGAGTAAAAGCAATCGTCTTAAGTCTTATGAAAATAAGTAAACTTGAAAGAGAATTCAGTATCATAACTCAAAAGCGAGAGAAAGAATACAGACATGAGGTCACGAAAAATGTCTCAAAATAATATAAAAAGCATCCTCTGAGTAGCTCAAGAATGAGATGCTTGCATGAAGTTCGTCATTTCACCTCTATTCGTATGGGAACTACCTCTGATGTCTTGGAATCGGTGATGAAGACATAGGGCATGATGAAGACATAGGGTATGATGAAGACATAGGGCATGATAAAGACATAGGGAATTTAAATAAGCACAGTGATAATCTGCTGGCTTAAATATTTACATTTGAGGATCTCTCGAATCTCAAACAGGGGAAAATTTGGTCCGTCACTTTTTATGGAACCGAACCGAGGATTGATTTGATTTTTTTTGGGGGGGCTAAAGGGATAAAGTATTTGATGGAAATTCGGTAGCCGATGCTGCAACTTTGCATCGAATTTTCCAATTCGTTGGCCACTGCTACCACTTAGATATCTTTACCAAAACCAATGTCAGGCATTTTGTTGTATAAGACCCAGAACAGACTCCTGAGGAACACCTCGCATTTACACTTCCATCCCCTCGTCCGTGTTGTAGTGGAAGGTTCTTTCTTTAAAGTAGCTGGCTACAATTTGCAGTAGGTAGCGCAAGTTTTTCAACGCTCTGTCCTTGCCACACAAATTGGGTAAGTTGGAAGCGTGTTACTGATTCAAACAGCAAATAACCATGATTGTGTTAAAATTGTGAAGGTATTTTCTGCGACTGGCAGCTTCTTATGTTCCCTAGGTTAATATTGCACAAACGGAATGGCGCCACTGTGGTACAAAAAGGCAAGTCTCGTGTTAAAAACATTAAATTCGATGTTTTTTTTATTGTTTTGTTTTTAAGGTGCCGTACCCAAAGGAAAAAAACGGAACCTTATTAGTTTCGCTTTTGTCCGTTCGAACCCGCTAGACCAATTTTTTTTATTTCCAATAGAATATAGAAATATAAACGGAGCTTCAAAAAAAAACAAACAGAACACCAGATAGTTGACCATAATTATTTGTTAAGCCATGACGAAAAATTTTAGCTACAATTGTGATTTGCGTGTTCCCAGTGCTGACATTTTTGACATAAGAGCAAATTTCCTATTAGAATATTTCACTTATTTTGTTATTTAAAAGAGCTGAGAGCGAACGTTATAACGGTTGATTTTTTAAGAGGTAAGTTTTTCAGGTTGGCAGCACTGGCTAGTAATGGCGTACAAACGTCATCTGTCAAAGTGAAATATTTTCAGTATACTCTGCCATTTAATCATGGAAAGACTTACAAACGAGCAACGATTGCAAATTTTTGAAATTTATCCCGAAAAAACGACAGTTTGGTGTGGTTTATGAGCTGGTGGCATCATCGGTCCAATTTTCTTCAAAGACGACCGTGAAACGTTATAGTCAACGGCGAACGATATCGAGCCATGATACGCGACTTTTTATTGCCCCAGTTGGCTGAGTTGCACTTGGTTATCACATGGTTTCATCAAGACGGTGCCACATGCTACACAGCTCGTGAAACAATGGAAATGTTGAAGGATGCATTTGGTGAGCAGCTTATCCCTCGAAATGGCCCTGTGAGTTGGCCGCCAAGATTATGCGATTTAACGCCTCTTGATTATTTCTTGTGGGGTTATGTAAAGTCGTTAGTCTATGTGGACAAGCCGAACACGATCGAAGCCTTACAGGATAACATAACACGTGTAATTCGTGGAATACAGGCCGAAATGCTCGGAAAAGTGACGCAAAATTGGACCTTCCGAATGGACCATTTGAAACGGAGCCGCGGACTACCTTGCCAAATGAAATGAATTAATTGATTTATTGCCTAAAGCTCACAAAAAATTTTAAGAAATATTTAAAAGTTTTTATCAATGTTTCGAATTTTTAAGAATTTGTAACTTTGATCCAGACAAATACGAAGATATAAGTGATGAAATTGAAGACAGTGACGATGACGTGCCAAATACATCAAGAGGAAGGCCTTCGAAATCCTTAGATGAATACACCTAAAGGAGGAAACTATTGGGAACTACTGGCAATGTTTTGACTGAAAGTATTTCCTCAGCTCTGAGTATGAAATATCATAAGAATCACGAAAAGACAGACAAAAGCGGACATCACAAAACCAGCCCAATACGAGTGCAACTGATAAAAGCGAGTACATATTCGTAGACCTCAAAGTGATCTAATAAAGTACGATGGTCCCACTGCGCTAGCCTTGTTCTTGGATATGGGGTTTTCAAAGGAAAAATACAATTTGTTGAGAAAATCATTAAGAAGCCACTCCATCAAACTTCATAGTAACAGAAACTTCTTTTGAGGTTGAGGAAAAATATATCACTCATACAGTTTATACAAGGTGGCGCAAAAGTAATCCTCCTATCAGAAAATGCTATAAATTTTGCGATTGGCCCCTAATGTCAGTTCTGTTTTGACATTTGTGTAGTAAACACATGCGAAATACACGTTAATAAACAATGTTACGCTACACTGCTCCAGAACGCGGAATATTGGTGACTATTTATTTGAGCAATAATCGGTCGGTGACTTTGGCACAACGTGAATTTCGTCGCAGATTTCCTAGCCGTCCAACGCCTACTGGTGAAACACTGCGACGTTTAGCCACTCGCCTCGACTGGCACAACACGAGATGCTGCCAGGCGTGGCAGACCCCGGAGTAGCCGTTCTGCAGAGAATATTGCTGCTGTGGCCGAAGATGTCATGGAAGCGCCGGCGACATCGACCAGACGACGTGCCACGCAAATGGGTATCAGTCGACGGTCTTTACAGCGAATTTTGGTACAAGTTTTTAAGATGTTTCCGTACAAAGTCCAGACGGTGCATCAGCTGTTAGCTGCTGACCGCCAATCGCGTCTAACATACGCTCAAGCCATCCTTAATCACCACCAAGAGGAAGATGATTTTTCATCAAAAATAATCATGAGTGATGATCGCCTGATTTGACCGCTCCAGACTTCTTTTTGTGGGGCTTTTTGAAGTCGCGGGTTTATGTCAACAAGCCTCAGACTCTTGCAGCTCTTAAAGACAATATCCGTCAAGAATGTGAGGACCTATCGCCGGAAGTTTTGGCCAAAGTGATGGAAAATGCCATAAAAAGGGCTCAAATGACAATCAACTGTGGCGGCGGCCATTTACATGACATCATATTCTCGACTTGATGTAAAAAAAATTAAAAGACCAAATAAAAATAATCCACAAGAAGAATCAAAGATTTTAATTTTTTTTTAAATTACAGCAAAAAACATCGCAAGGTTATTTTTGCGCCACCTTGTACATAGGAAGTAGGATATACTAATGCGCCCAAAATTAAAAAAAAAAAACATTGTGTGGTTTTATGAAACCGCGAAGAGTGAAGCTTTTTTAAGCTTAATAATTGGAGTCCCAGTGTATTTCAGGCAAACCTCATAATTTCTTCAGGCATAAAAGGTGCTAACATCTATAAATATTCACAGACAGTCAAGCAGCTATGAATGCCCTTAGTACATTGTCATTGTCTCAAAATCAGTCATGCACTGCTTCAATGCCCTCAAGACTCTCGGCTCCAGAAACAAAACGAAAATATGGTGGGTTCCGGGACATAAGGGCATTGAAGGAAACGAAAAAGCTGACGAACTTGATAGGAAAGGGTCAGATACCTCTTTTATAGGACCAGAACCTTTCTGCTCCGTCACTAAATCAGCAATTAACTCCACTATTAGGACCTGGGAACACAAAATGTGTATCAAACAGTGGGAATAATTCCCAGGCCTTAGACAGGCTAATCCTGCCAATAATATTCAAAACTTAAGAACGCACGATATCAAAAAACTTGTAGGCTACCTAACTGGTCCCCACAGATTGAGATACCACTTAAACAAAATGCACATAGTCAACTCCCCAGAGTGCCGGCTATGTCTCGAAGAAGACGGAACAGCTGAAAACATCGTGTGCGAATGCCCAGCTCTATCTAACACTGGAAGGAAATTCTTCTTCCGTGAGCTATTAAAGCTGCGATTACACGGCCATTTTTGCGTCATTTAAATGGCGTTTTGACGTCAAAATCGCGTCACAAAGCCGCCATTTAAATGTTGTTGTGCCATTTTGGGATAACATTTTCGGTGTCACTTAAATGACTAGAGAAATGGCAGACCAATACTAGCGACCCGAAAAGTCCTTTCAATCGTTCTCCTTGTCATCTACGAGCCGAACTTCGGACGATCCTTCTGTTCTGTCCCCGAACAAATTGAATCGATGTCCGAGTGTGATCTTGTTAGGGGCACAACAACTGTCAGCATTGTTCGAAATCTATACTAGGCAACCACCAAATCTCTCCACTCTCTTCCTCTCTCTCTCGTTCGCACTCCTTAAACCAGACAATCAACGGGCCATAAGCCAGCAGAGCAAGAGCATTCCTCTAATCATTACCACAAATCTTAATGTTTCATCGGATTGTTTCGTGGTCGGCGCGTTGCATATCCCAATCCCAATCCCGACATGTATTCCCCCAAAACCAAAGAGGGAAACAAAACTGCAAGTCCGCCGTGCAACCGTGGCCATATTCCTGGAACGAATTCTGCACGAACATTGGTGGGTTATTGGCATTGTTGTGCTGCTATCCCTGCGCGCCGCTCTATACCTGATGTGGAACAAGTGGAGCAGTGGTTCAGTGCCGCGGTGGCGCCACTTTATACTTGCCCTGTCGTATAAATCAAGACCACCTACAAAAGAAGACGACGACGCACACTGTGCAGCGCGCATGGAATGGATGCCCTGCTCATGCCCATCCCCAACCGCACCGTGTACACACACTCGTATAGCAAATGCTAAATGTCAGCGTGCAGCTCTAAAAGTTGTCATTTCTTCACCTCACAAATTTTCGGTAGTCGCTGAGATCTCTCGATCTAAACAGCGTCAGCCTGCAGCTTGTTATTAAATTCTGTTTATCTCTGTCCCACTCGGCGTTCGCTGATGGAAACATTTGTTGATGTTGCACGTATAACAAAATGTTACATGTGATATGGCAGGAGCGCGCACATTTATGTTCGACACGGTCACGTGAGGCTTATCTGATAGAAGACCGAAACGATGTCAGTGGCCAAGCTACAAGGAGGCGACCGAGGTGTGGACGAAATGAAGATGCTGAAATGCGAATGTCTCATTCTGGTGGGGAACTTTGACCGCACCGAAGTCATTATGACACAACGCGTAAAGAAATCCATTGGATCTGTTAAATTAGAGGGAACGGAGCGCAAAGTAGGTCTGTCGACAGAGGAAACCCAGGCAAAACCTTCCGTTTTCCTTTCGAAACAGACGACGAGAAAGGAATGTTGGTTGTCGGTCCTTTTTCCCTCGGTTAATTGTGCATTTCAAACAATGGACTGGAAGAAGACGTTTTTTTTTTTTCATTTTTGTCTTCTGCTCGTGGCCAACGGATGGAATTTGCGATTTTCTGCTCTAGAAAATTGTCACAGACGGCACGAGTGTGTGTTCCGTTGAGAGCAGGGTCCGGTGGTGGGAAAATTTCGGTTGTTGGTTTGTGCGATGGGAGCAGGAAATCTTGCAGAAGATCCAAAGACCGAGGTAAAAGTTGCACGAAATTATTAAAAAGGACTATCTGACATAGAAACTCTTCTGTGCAACAACCTGGATTTCGTTCCACCGAAGGACGCCCATGGTTTCACAAAGCTACGTCCTGGTTTTTTGAGGCCCAAAAGTAGCTGCCACCCCAAAAGGACAAAGCCACCGCTTGATTGCAAAGTTAATTGTGCCGGAGCTGGCTCGATTCTTTTGGAGAGCCGTCCAATCGCAAACCAGGTCGTCAATGGAATTTACAGAGAAAAAAACCAGTCCAATCGTCAGTTGGATGATATTTGTGATTATCCTTCTTCGAGGGGGCAAACAATTTACAGCCTTTGTGGCAAATAGCGAAACAAAGGGTCACAGATTCCATTTAGAGGACTGCCGACTGCACTACAACCAACCCACCCGCCCTGTACAGATTTAAATTTGATTACTCGAGGAAAAAGGGATGCCGCACACTCAAAACGAAAATCAAAATCAAAACCAAAAAGGACAAGCGAAGAACTTAATCCCCATTGTGTATTCCTGTTTCGTTCGATTTGTTTATCAGACTTAAAATCAACGCTAAATTAAGAACGTTTATTCAACTAATGATGTCTTCAACGTAGGTATACATATCCCTGATGGTACTGGTATCAATAGCCTCTCAGGATGAGCCCTGTTCTTCTATATTCTGTTTTTTTTTTCCTTTGGTAAACAAATCTTAACTCTCGGCAGGACATAGGCATCAGCAGCATCACACACAACAGAGACGACAAGCAAACAGACAGAAGGCACACAACAAATGTATATTCTCGGTTGCAATTATCCTGATTATGCTGAATGGCCCGCAGGGGGGTGTAGTTTCCCACACAAAATTTGCCCGCACAATCAACCAAAGAAAAACAGGATAAAATATCTATTCACTTGTTCTTCGATGTATAGTGCACGTGGAGCGGATCCATCTCTTGGACGCTTCTTGCTCGGCGAGTGGATACTTGTGGGTGTCTATTGTGTTAAACTTGGAAAGTATTGCGCCGCCACCGCCACCCACGGAAAACATCTCGAGGGGATCTTCGTATGTGTTTGTCGGGGTTGTTGGTTTGCTCAATAGCTTAACTAAGTCGATTATCCTTGGGATATTTGATTTGTTGTTTCTGTGAAATGCGGCGGCCCCCGTTCCGTCGTGCTGTCGTACACAAAGTTCATTAGGAGTGGCTATCAAGTCATGATAGCTTTTGGTATTCCAAGTATCATGCCCAAAACGATTGAAGGAAAATCAATGAGATAGCAACTAAAGAACGGGATGGGGGTGGTTCCTTGCTTCTCTGTTGGGAGACGGAAGCCGTCGAAGCTGTGTTGATATTTTTGAAGCTGCAACTGTAGGAGTTTTGTGGAATTGATCGGAGTTAAAGAGGTCTAAACGCGAGATTGGCTGTGGTAGGTAAAGTGTCAAGATGGGGTTAATTAGAGACTTAAGGACAATGACTGACAATTCATGGCCGTCGGAAATTGCAAGTGGGACCCGTTTTTCTCGTGTTTTTGCTGCGTTTTTTGACGCGTTTTTCCACGCGTTTTTTGCTGCGTTTTTTGACGCGTTTTTTCTCGCGTTTTTTGCTACGTTTTTTGACGCGTTTTTTCTCGCATTTTTTGCTGCGTTTTTCGACGCGTTTTTCCACGCGTTTTTTGACGCGTTTTTCCACGCGTTTTTTGACGCGTTTTTTGCTGCGTTTTTTCTCGCGTTTTTTCCCGCGTTTTTTGAGCGTTTTTTCTCGCGTTTTTTGCTGCGTTTTTCTCGCGTTTTTTGCTGTGTTTTTCTCGCGTTTTCCGACGCGTTTTTTCTCGCGTTTTTCGACGCGTTTTTTGCTGCGTTTTTTGACGCGTTTTTTCTCGCGTTTTTCCACGCGTTTTTTGCTGCGTTTTTTGACGCGTTTTTTCTCGCGTTTTTTCCCGCGTTTTTTCTCGCGTTTTTTGACGCGTTTTTTCTCGCGTTTTTCTCGCGTTTTTTGACGCGTTTTTCCACACGTTTTTTGACGCGTTTTTTCTTCTTGTTTTTTGATGCGTTTTTTCTCGCGTTTTTTGCTGCGTTTTTTGACGCGTTTTTTGACGCGTTTTTTCTCGCGTTTTTTCTTGCGTTTTTTGACGCGCTTTTTCCCGCGTTTTTTGACGCGTTTTTTCTCGCGTTTTTTGACGCGTTTTTTGAAGCGTTTTTTGACGCGTTTTTTCTTGCGTTTTTCCTCGCGTTTTTTCTTGCGTTTTCGACGCGTTTTTTGACGCGTTTTTTCTCGCGTTTTTTCTCGCGTTTTTTGACGCGCTTTTTCCCGCGTTTTTTCTTCTTGTTTTTTGATGCGTTTTTTCTCGCGTTTTTTCTTGCGTTTTTTCTCGCGTTTTTTGACGCGTTTTTTCTCGCGTTTTTTGACGCGTTTTTTGAAGCGTTTTTTGACGCGTTTTTTCTTGCGTTTTTCCTCGCGTTTTTTCTTGCGTTTTCGACGCGTTTTTTGACGCGTTTTTTCTCGCGTTTTTTCTCGCGTTTTTTGACGCGCTTTTTCCCGCGTTTTTTCTTCTTGTTTTTTGATGCGTTTTTTCTCGCGTTTTTTCTTGCGTTTTTTGACGCGTTTTTTCTCGCGTTTTTTCTTGCGTTTTTTGACGCGTTTTTTCTCGCGTTTTTTCTTGCGTTTTTTGACGCGTTTTTTCTCGCGTTTTTTCTTGCGTTTTTTGACGCGTTTTTTCTCGCGTTTTTTGAAGCGTTTTTTCTTGCGTTTTTTCTCGCGTTTTTCCTCGCGTTTTTTCTCGCGTTTTTCCTCGCGTTTTTTCTCGCGTTTTTCCTTGCGTTTTTTGACGCGTTTTTTCTTGCGTTTTCGACGCGTTTTTTGACGCGTTTTTTCTCGCGTTTTTTCTTGCGTTTTTTGACGCGTTTTTTCTCGCGTTTTTTGACGCGTTTTTTGACGCGTTTTTTCTCGCGTTTTTTCTCGCGTTTTTTGACGCGTTTTTCCACGCGTTTTTTCTCGCGTTTTTCCACGCGTTTTTTCTCGCGTTTTTTGACGCGTTTTTTGACGCGTTTTTTCTCGCGTTTTTTGACGCGTTTTTCCACGCGTTTTTTCTCGCATTTTTTGACGCGTTTTTCCACGCGTTTTTTCTCGCGTTTTTTGACGCGTTTTTTCTCGCGTTTTTTGACGCGTTTTTCCACGCGTTTTTTCTCGCGTTTTTTGACGCGTTTTTTCTCGCGTTTTTTTGACGCGTTTTTCCACGCGTTTTTTCCCGCGTTTTTTCTCGCGTTTTTTGACGCGTTTTTCCACGCGTTTTTTCTCGCGTTTATCCACGCGTTTTTTCTCGCGTTTTTTCCCGCGTTTTTTCTCGCGTTTTTTGACGCGTTTTTTCTCGCGTTTTTTGACGCGTTTTTCCACGCGTTTTTTCTTGCGTTTTTTTGACGCGTTTTTCCACGCGTTTTTTCTCGCGTTTTTCCACGCGTTTTTTCTCGCGTTTTTTGACGCGTTTTTTGACGCGTTTTTTGACGCGTTTTTCCACGCGTTTTTCCACCCGTTTTTTCTCGCGTTTTTCCACGCGTTTTTTCTCGCGTTTTTCCACGCGTTTTTTCTCGCGTTTTTTGGTGCGTTTTTCCACGCGTTTTTTCTCGCGTTTTTCCACGCGTTTTTTCTCGCGTTTTTTGACGCGTTTTTCCCGCGTTTTTTGACGCGTTTTTTCTCGCGTTTTTTGACGCGTTTTTTCTCGCGTTTTTTGACGCGTTTTTCCACGCGTTTTTTCCCGCGTTTTTTCTCGCGTTTTTCCACGCGTTTTCTCTCGCGTTTTTTGACGCGTTTTTCCCGCGTTTTTTGACGCGTTTTTTCTCGCGTTTTTTTAACGCGTTTTTTCTCGCGTTTTTTGACGCGTTTTTCCACGCGTTTTTTCCCGCGTTTTTTCTCGCGTTTTTCCACGCGTTTTTTCTCGCGTTTTTTGACGCGTTTTTCCCGCGTTTTTTCCCGCGTTTTTTCTCGCGTTTTTTGACGCGTTTTTCCACGCGTTTTTTCCCGCGTTTTTTCTCGCGTTTTTCCACGCGTTTTTTCTCGCGTTTTTTGGTGCGTTTTTCCACGCGTTTTTTCTCGCGTTTTTTGACGCGTTTTTCCCGCGTTTTTTGACGCGTTTTTTCTCGCGTTTTTTGACGCGTTTTTTCTCGCGTTTTTTGACGCGTTTTTCCCGCGTTTTTTGACGCGTTTTTTCTCGCGTTTTTTGACGCGTTTTTTCTCGCGTTTTTTGACGCGTTTTTCCACGCGTTTTCTCCCGCGTTTTTTCTCGCGTTTTTCCACGCGTTTTTTCTCGCGTTTTTTGACGCGTTTTTCCCGCGTTTTTTGACGCGTTTTTTCTCGCGTTTTTTGACGCGTTTTTTCTCGCGTTTTTTGACGCGTTTTTCCACGCGTTTTTTCCCGCGTTTTTTCTCGCGTTTTTCCACGCGTTTTTTCTCGCGTTTTTTGGTGCGTTTTTCCACGCGTTTTTTCCCGCGTTTTTTCTCGCGTTTTTCCACGCGTTTTTTCCCGCGTTTTTTGACGCGTTTTTTGACGCGTTTTTCCACGCGATTTTTCTCGCGTTTTTTGACGCGTTTTTTCTCGCGTTTTTTGACGCGTTTTTCCACGCGTTTTTTCCCGCGTTTTTTCTCGCGTTTTTCCACGCGTTTTTTCCCGCGTTTTTTGACGCGTTTTTTGACGCGTTTTTCCACGCGTTTTTTCTCGCGTTTTTTGACGCGTTTTTTCTCGCGTTTTTTGACGCGTTTTTTCCCGCGTTTTTTGACGCGTTTTTCCACGCGTTTTTCCACGCGTTTTTTCTCGCGTTTTTTGACGCGCTTTTCCACGCGTTTTTCCACGCGTTTTTTCTCGCGTTTTTTGACGCGTTTTTTCTCGCGTTTTTTGACGCGTTTTTCCACGCGTTTTTTCTCGCGTTTTTTGACGCGTTTTTTCTCACGTTTTTTGACGCGTTTTTCCCCGCGTTTTTTCTCGCTTTTTGACGCGTTTTTCCACGCGTTTTTTCTCGCGTTTTTTGCTGCGTTTTTTGACGCGTTTTTCCACGCTTTTTTTCCCGCGTTTTTTCTCGCATTTTTTGACGCGTTTTTCCACGCGTTTTTTCCCGCGTTTTTTCTCGCGTTTTTTGACGCGTTTTTCCACGCGTTTTTCCACGCGTTTTTTGACGCGTTTTTTCTCGCGTTTTTTGACGCGTTTTTTCTCGCGTTTTTTGTCGCGTTTTTCCACGCGTTTTTTCCCCCCTTTTTTCTCGCGTTTTTCCACGCGTTTTTTCCCGCGTTTTTTGACGCGTTTTTTGACGCGTTTTTTCTCGCGTTTTTTCTCGCGTTTTTTGACGCGTTTTTCCACGCGTTTTTTCCCGCGTTTTTTCTCGCGTTTTTCCACGCGTTTTTTCTCGGGTTTTTTCTCGGGTTTTTTGACGCGTTTTTCCACGCGTTTTTTCCCGCGTTTTTTGACGCGTTTTTTCTCACGTTTTTTGACGCGTTTTTCCACGCGTTTTTCCACGCGTTTTTTCTCGCGTTTTTTGCTGCGTTTTTTGACGCGTTTTTCCACGCTTTTTTTCCCGCGTTTTTTCTCGCATTTTTTGACGCGTTTTTCCACGCGTTTTTTCCCGCGTTTTTTCTCGCGTTTTTTGACGCGTTTTTTCTCGCGTTTTTTCTCGGGTTTTTTCTCGGGTTTTTTGACGCGTTTTTCCACGCGTTTTTTGACGCGTTTTTCCACGCGTTTTTTCCCGCGTTTTTTCTCGCGTTTTTTGACGCGTTTTTCCACGCGTTTTTTCTCGCGTTTATCCACGCGTTTTTTCTCGCGTTTTTTGACGCGTTTTTTGACGCGTTTTTCCACCCGTTTTTTCTCGCGTTTTTTGACGCGTTTTTTCTCGCGTTTTTTCTCGCGTTTTTTGACGCGTTTTTTCTCGCGTTTTTTCTCGGGTTTTTTCTCAGGTTTTTTGACGCGTTTTTCCACGCGTTTTTTCACGCGTTTTTTGACGCGTTTTTCCACGCGTTTTTTCTCGCGTTTTTTGACGCGTTTTTTGACGCGTTTTTCCACGCGTTTTTCCACCCGTTTTTTCTCGCGTTTTTTGACGCGTTTTTTCTCGCGTTTTTTCTCGCGTTTTTTGACGCGTTTTTCCACGCGTTTTTCCACCCGTTTTTTCTCGCGTTTTTCCACGCGTTTTTTCTCGCGTTTTTTGACGCGTTTTTCCACGCGTTTTTTCCCGCGTTTTTTCTCGCGTTTTTCCACGCGTTTTTTCTCGCGTTTTTTGGTGCGTTTTTCCACGCGTTTTTTCTCGCGTTTTTTGACGCGTTTTTCCCGCGTTTTTTGACGCGTTTTTTCTCGCGTTTTTTGACGCGTTTTTTCTCGCGTTTTTTGACGCGTTTTTCCACGCGTTTTTTCCCGCGTTTTTTCTCGCGTTTTTCCACGCGTTTTTTCTCGCGTTTTTTGACGCGTTTTTCCCGCGTTTTTTGACGCGTTTTTTCTCGCGTTTTTTGACGCGTTTTTTCTCGCGTTTTTTGACGCGTTTTTCCACGCGTTTTTTCCCGCGTTTTTTCTCGCGTTTTTCCACGCGTTTTTTCTCGCGTTTTTTGACGCGTTTTTCCCGCGTTTTTTGACGCGTTTTTTCTCGCGTTTTTTGACGCGTTTTTTCTCGCGTTTTTTGACGCGTTTTTCCACGCGTTTTTTCCCGCGTTTTTTCTCGCGTTTTTCCACGCGTTTTTTCTCGCGTTTTTTGGTGCGTTTTTCCACGCGTTTTTTCCCGCGTTTTTTCTCGCGTTTTTCCACGCGTTTTTTCCCGCGTTTTTTGACGCGTTTTTTGACGCGTTTTTCCACGCGTTTTTTCTCGCGTTTTTTGACGCGTTTTTTCTCGCGTTTTTTGACGCGTTTTTCCACGCGTTTTTTCCCGCGTTTTTTCTCGCGTTTTTTGACGCGTTTTTTCTCGCGTTTTTTGACGCGTTTTTTCCCGCGTTTTTTGACGCGTTTTTCCACGCGTTTTTCCACGCGTTTTTTCTCGCGTTTTTTGACGCGCTTTTCCACGCGTTTTTCCACGCGTTTTTTCTCGCGTTTTTTGACGCGTTTTTTCTCGCGTTTTTTGACGCGTTTTTCCACGCGTTTTTTCTCGCGTTTTTTGACGCGTTTTTTCTCACGTTTTTTGACGCGTTTTTCCCCGCGTTTTTTCTCGCTTTTTGACGCGTTTTTCCACGCGTTTTTTCTCGCGTTTTTTGCTGCGTTTTTTGACGCGTTTTTCCACGCTTTTTTTCCCGCGTTTTTTCTCGCATTTTTTGACGCGTTTTTCCACGCGTTTTTTCCCGCGTTTTTTCTCGCGTTTTTTGACGCGTTTTTCCACGCGTTTTTCCACGCGTTTTTTGACGCGTTTTTTCTCGCGTTTTTTGACGCGTTTTTTCTCGCGTTTTTTGTCGCGTTTTTCCACGCGTTTTTTCCCCCCTTTTTTCTCGCGTTTTTTCTCGCGTTTTTTGACGCGTTTTTTCTCGCGTTTTTTGACGCGTTTTTTCCCGCGTTTTTTGACGCGTTTTTCCACGCGTTTTTCCACGCGTTTTTTCTCGCGTTTTTTGACGCGCTTTTCCACGCGTTTTTCCACGCGTTTTTTCTCGCGTTTTTTGACGCGTTTTTTCTCGCGTTTTTTGACGCGTTTTTCCACGCGTTTTTTCTCGCGTTTTTTGACGCGTTTTTTCTCACGTTTTTTGACGCGTTTTTCCCCGCGTTTTTTCTCGCATTTTTTGACGCGTTTTTCCACGCGTTTTTTCCCGCGTTTTTTCTCGCGTTTTTTGACGCGTTTTTCCACGCGTTTTTCCACGCGTTTTTTGACGCGTTTTTTCTCGCGTTTTTTGACGCGTTTTTTCTCGCGTTTTTTGTCGCGTTTTTCCACGCGTTTTTTCCCCCCTTTTTTCTCGCGTTTTTCCACGCGTTTTTTCCCGCGTTTTTTGACGCGTTTTTTGACGCGTTTTTCCACGCTTTTTTTCCCGCGTTTTTTCTCGCATTTTTTGACGCGTTTTTCCACGCGTTTTTTCCCGCGTTTTTTCTCGCGTTTTTTGACGCGTTTTTCCACGCGTTTTTCCACGCGTTTTTTGACGCGTTTTTTCTCGCGTTTTTTGACGCGTTTTTTCTCGCGTTTTTTGTCGCGTTTTTCCACGCGTTTTTTCCCCCCTTTTTTCTCGCGTTTTTCCACGCGTTTTTTCCCGCGTTTTTTGACGCGTTTTTTGACGCGTTTTTTCTCGCGTTTTTTCTCGCGTTTTTTGACGCGTTTTTCCACGCGTTTTTTCCCGCGTTTTTTCTCGCGTTTTTCCACGCGTTTTTTCTCGGGTTTTTTCTCGGGTTTTTTCTCGGGTTTTTTGACGCGTTTTTCCACGCGTTTTTTGACGCGTTTTTTCTCACGTTTTTTGACGCGTTTTTCCACGCGTTTTTCCACGCGTTTTTTCTCGCGTTTTTTGCTGCGTTTTTTGACGCGTTTTTCCACGCTTTTTTTCCCGCGTTTTTTCTCGCATTTTTTGACGCGTTTTTCCACGCGTTTTTTCCCGCGTTTTTTCTCGCGTTTTTTGACGCGTTTTTTCTCGCGTTTTTTCTCGGGTTTTTTCTCGGGTTTTTTGACGCGTTTTTCCACGCGTTTTTTGACGCGTTTTTCCACGCGTTTTTTCCCGCGTTTTTTCTCGCGTTTTTTGACGCGTTTTTCCACGCGTTTTTTCTCGCGTTTATCCACGCGTTTTTTCTCGCGTTTTTTGACGCGTTTTTCCACGCGTTTTTCCACCCGTTTTTTCTCGCGTTTTTTGACGCGTTTTTTCTCGCGTTTTTTCTCGCGTTTTTTGACGCGTTTTTTCTCGCGTTTTTTCTCGGGTTTTTTCTCAGGTTTTTTGACGCGTTTTTCCACGCGTTTTTCCACGCGTTTTTTGACGCGTTTTTCCACGCGTTTTTTCTCGCGTTTTTTGACGCGTTTTTCCACGCGTTTTTTCCCGCGTTTTTTCTCGCGTTTTTCCACGCGTTTTTTCTCGGGTTTTTTCTCGGGTTTTTTGACGCGTTTTTTCCCGCGTTTTTTGACGCGTTTTTCCACGCGTTTTTCCACGCGTTTTTTCTCGCGTTTTTTGACGCGCTTTTCCACGCGTTTTTACACGCGTTTTTTCTCGCGTTTTTTGACGCGTTTTTTCTCGCGTTTTTTGACGCGTTTTTCCACGCGTTTTTTCCCGCGTTTTTTATCGCGTTTTTCCACGCGTTTTTTCTCGGGTTTTTTCTCGGGTTTTTTGACGCGTTTTTCCACGCGTTTTTTCCCGCGTTTTTTGACGCGTTTTTCCACGCGTTTTTCCACGCGTTTTTTCTCGCGTTTTTTGACGCGTTTTTCCACGCGTTTTTTCCCGCGTTTTTTCTCGCGTTTTTCCACGCGTTTTTTCTCGGGTTTTTTGACGCGTTTTTCCACGCGTTTTTTCCCGCGTTTTTTGACGCGTTTTTCCACGCGTTTTTCCACGCGTTTTTTCTCGCGTTTTTTGACGCGTTTTTCCACGCGTTTTTTCCCGCGTTTTTTCTCGCGTTTTTTCTCGGGTTTTTTGACGCGTTTTTCCACGCGTTTTTTCCCGCGTTTTTTGACGCGTTTTTTCTCACGTTTTTTGACGCGTTTTTCCACGCGTTTTTTCTCGCGTTTTTTGCTGCGTTTTTTGACGCGTTTTTCCACGCTTTTTTTCCCGCGTTTTTTCTCGCATTTTTTGACGCGTTTTTCCACGCGTTTTTTCCCGCGTTTTTTCTCGCGTTTTTTGACGCGTTTTTTCTCGCGTTTTTTCTCGCGTTTTTTGACGCGTTTTTTCTCGCGTTTTTTCTCGGGTTTTTTCTCGGGTTTTTTGACGCGTTTTTCCACGCGTTTTTCCACGCGTTTTTTGACGCGTTTTTCCACGCGTTTTTTCCCGCGTTTTTTGACGCGTTTTTTGACGCGTTTTTTCACGCGTTTTTTCCCGCGTTTTTTGACGCGTTTTTTGACGCGTTTTTCCACGCGTTTTTCCACGCGTTTTTTCTCGCGTTTATCCACGCGTTTTTTCTCGCGTTTTTTGACGCGTTTTTTGACGCGTTTTTTCTCGCGTTTTTTGACGCGTTTTTTCTCGCGTTTTTTCTCGGGTTTTTTCTCGGGTTTTTTGACGCGTTTTTCCACGCGTTTTTCCACGCGTTTTTTGACGCGTTTTTCCACGCGTTTTTTCCCGCGTTTTTTGACGCGTTTTTTGACGCGTTTTTTCACGCGTTTTTTCCCGCGTTTTTTGACGCGTTTTTTGACGCGTTTTTCCACGCGTTTTTTCTCGCGTTTTTTGACGCGTTTTTTCTCGCGTTTTTTGACGCGTTTTTCCACGCGTTTTTTCCCGCGTTTTTTCTCGCGTTTTTCCACGCGTTTTTTCTCGGGTTTTTTCTCGGGTTTTTTGACGCGTTTTTCCACGCGTTTTTTCCCGCGTTTTTTGACGCGTTTTTCCACGCGTTTTTCCACGCGTTTTTTCTCGCGTTTTTTGACGCGCTTTTCCACGCGTTTTTCCACGCGTTTTTTCTCGCATTTTTTGACGCGTTTTTTCTCGCGTTTTTTGACGCGTTTTTCCACGCGTTTTTTCTCGGGTTTTTTGACGCGTTTTTCCACGCGTTTTTCCACGCGTTTTTTCTCGCGTTTTTTGACGCGTTTTTCCACGCGTTTTTTCTCGCGTTTTTTGACGCGCTTTTCCACGCGTTTTTTGACGCGTTTTTCCACGCGTTTTTTCTCGCGTTTTTTCTCGCGTTTTTTGACGCGTTTTTTCTCGCATTTTTTGACGCGTTTTTCCACGCGTTTTTTCCCGCGTTTTTTCTCGCGTTTTTTCTCGCGTTTTTTGACGCGTTTTTCCACGCGTTTTTTCTCGCGTTTATCCACGCGTTTTTTCTCGCGTTTTTCCACGCGTTTTTTCTCGCGTTTTTTGACGCGTTTTTCCACGCGTTTTTTCTCGCGTTTTTTGACGCGTTTTTCCACGCGTTTTTTCCCGCGTTTTTTCTCGCGTTTTTTGACGCGTTTTTCCACGCGTTTTTTCTCGCGTTTATCCACGCGTTTTTTCTCGCGTTTTTTGACGCGTTTTTCCACGCGTTTTTCCACCCGTTTTTTCTCGCGTTTTTCCACGCGTTTTTCCACGCGTTTTTTCTCGCGTTTTTTGACGCGTTTTTCCACGCGTTTTTTCTCGCGTTTTTTGACGCGTTTTTCCACGCGTTTTTTGACGCGTTTTTTGACGCGTTTTTCCACACGTTTTTTCTCGCGTTTTTTGACGCGTTTTTCCACGCGTTTTTTCTCGCGTTTTTTGACGCGTTTTTTCTCGCGTTTTTTGACGCGTTTTTCCACGCGTTTTTTCTCGCGTTTTTTGACGCGTTTTTCCACGCGTTTTTTGACGCGTTTTTCCACACGTTTTTTCTCGCGTTTTTTGACGCGTTTTTCCACGCGTTTTTTCTCGCGTTTTTTGACGCGTTTTTCCACCCGTTTTTCCACGCGTTTTTCCACGCGTTTTTTCTCGCGTTTTTTGACGCGTTTTTCCACGCGTTTTTTCTAGCGTTTTTTGACGCGTTTTTCCACGCGTTTTTTGACGCGTTTTTCCACGCATTTTTTCTCGCGTTTTTTGACGCGTTTTTCCACGCGTTTTTTCTCGCGTTTTTCCACGCGTTTTTTGACGCGTTTTTCCATGCGTTTTTTCTCGCGTTTTTTGACGCGTTTTTCCACGCGTTTTTTGACGCGTTTTTTGCTGCGTTTTTTGACGCGTTTTTCCACGCGTTTTTTGACGCGTTTTTCCACGCGTTTTTTCTCGCGTTTTTTGCTGCGTTTTTTGAAGCGTTTTTCCACGCGTTTTTTCTCGGGTTTTTTGACGCGTTTTTCCACGCGTTTTTTCTCGCGTTTTTTGACGCGTTTTCCACGCGTTTTTTGACGCGTTTTTTGCTGCGTTTTTTGACGCGTTTTTCCACGCGTTTTTTGATGCGTTTTTCCACGCGTTTTTTGACGCGTTTTTCCACGCGTTTTTTCTCGCGTTTTTTGCTGCGTTTTTTGACGCGTTTTTCCACGCGTTTTTTGACGCGTTTTTTGCTGCGTTTTTTGACGCGTTTTTCCACGCGTTTTTCCACGCGTTTTTTCCCGCGTTTTTTCTCGCGTTTTTCCACGCGTTTTTTCTCGGGTTTTTTGACGCGTTTTTCCACGCGTTTTTTCCCGCGTTTTTTGACGCGTTTTTTCTCACGTTTTTTGACGCGTTTTTCCACGCGTTTTTTCTCGCGTTTTTTGCTGCGTTTTTTGACGCGTTTTTCCACGCTTTTTTTCCCGCGTTTTTTCTCGCATTTTTTGACGCGTTTTTCCACGCGTTTTTTCCCGCGTTTTTTCTCGCGTTTTTTGACGCGTTTTTTCTCGCGTTTTTTCTCGCGTTTTTTGACGCGTTTTTTCTCGCGTTTTTTCTCGGGTTTTTTCTCGGGTTTTTTGACGCGTTTTTCCACGCGTTTTTCCACGCGTTTTTTGACGCGTTTTTCCACGCGTTTTTTCCCGCGTTTTTTCTCGCGTTTTTTGACGCGTTTTTCCACGCGTTTTTTCTCGCGTTTATCCACGCGTTTTTTCTCGCGTTTTTTGACGCGTTTTTTGACGCGTTTTTTCTCGCGTTTTTTGACGCGTTTTTTCTCGCGTTTTTTCTCGGGTTTTTTCTCGGGTTTTTTGACGCGTTTTTCCACGCGTTTTTCCACGCGTTTTTTGACGCGTTTTTCCACGCGTTTTTTCCCGCGTTTTTTGACGCGTTTTTTGACGCGTTTTTTCACGCGTTTTTTCCCGCGTTTTTTGACGCGTTTTTTGACGCGTTTTTCCACGCGTTTTTTCTCGCGTTTTTTGACGCGTTTTTTCTCGCGTTTTTTGACGCGTTTTTCCACGCGTTTTTTCCCGCGTTTTTTCTCGCGTTTTTCCACGCGTTTTTTCTCGGGTTTTTTCTCGGGTTTTTTGACGCGTTTTTCCACGCGTTTTTTCCCGCGTTTTTTGACGCGTTTTTCCACGCGTTTTTCCACGCGTTTTTTCTCGCGTTTTTTGACGCGCTTTTCCACGCGTTTTTCCACGCGTTTTTTCTCGCGTTTTTTGACGCGTTTTTTCTCGCGTTTTTTGACGCGTTTTTCCACGCGTTTTTTCTCGGGTTTTTTGACGCGTTTTTCCACGCGTTTTTCCACGCGTTTTTTCTCGCGTTTTTTGACGCGTTTTTCCACGCGTTTTTTCTCGCGTTTTTTGACGCGCTTTTCCACGCGTTTTTTGACGCGTTTTTCCACGCGTTTTTTCTCGCGTTTTTTCTCGCGTTTTTTGACGCGTTTTTTCTCGCATTTTTTGACGCGTTTTTCCACGCGTTTTTTCCCGCGTTTTTTCTCGCGTTTTTTCTCGCGTTTTTTGACGCGTTTTTTCTCGCGTTTTTTGACGCGTTTTTCCACGCGTTTTTTCTCGCGTTTATCCACGCGTTTTTTCTCGCGTTTTTCCACGCGTTTTTTCTCGCGTTTTTTGACGCGTTTTTCCACGCGTTTTTTCTCGCGTTTTTTGACGCGTTTTTCCACGCGTTTTTTCCCGCGTTTTTTCTCGCGTTTTTTGACGCGTTTTTCCACGCGTTTTTTCTCGCGTTTATCCACGCGTTTTTTCTCGCGTTTTTTCTCGCGTTTTTCCACCCGTTTTTTCTCGCGTTTTTCCACGCGTTTTTTCCCGCGTTTTTTCTCGCGTTTTTTGACGCGTTTTTCCACGCGTTTTTTCCCGCGTTTTTTCTCGCGTTTTTTGACGCGTTTTTCCACGCGTTTTTTCTCGCGTTTATCCACGCGTTTTTTCTCGCGTTTTTTGACGCGTTTTTTGACGCGTTTTTTCTCGCGTTTTTTGACGCGTTTTTTCTCGCGTTTTTTCTCGGGTTTTTTCTCGGGTTTTTTGACGCGTTTTTCCACGCGTTTTTCCACGCGTTTTTTGACGCGTTTTTCCACGCGTTTTTTCCCGCGTTTTTTGACGCGTTTTTTGACGCGTTTTTTCACGCGTTTTTTCCCGCGTTTTTTGACGCGTTTTTTGACGCGTTTTTCCACGCGTTTTTTCTCGCGTTTTTTGACGCGTTTTTTCTCGCGTTTTTTGACGCGTTTTTCCACGCGTTTTTTCCCGCGTTTTTTCTCGCGTTTTTCCACGCGTTTTTTCTCGGGTTTTTTCTCGGGTTTTTTGACGCGTTTTTCCACGCGTTTTTTCCCGCGTTTTTTGACGCGTTTTTCCACGCGTTTTTCCACGCGTTTTTTCTCGC
The DNA here is from genome assembly GCA_948293265.1 of Cheilosia impressa. Lineage (NCBI taxonomy): Eukaryota > Metazoa > Arthropoda > Insecta > Diptera > Syrphidae > Cheilosia > Cheilosia impressa. Next base: position 5,228,297 of record OX411882.1, read on the forward strand.
GTTTTTTGACGCGCTTTTCCACGCGTTTTTCCACGCGTTTTTTCTCGCGTTTTTTGACGCGTTTTTTCTCGCGTTTTTTGACGCGTTTTTCCACGCGTTTTTTCTCGGGTTTTTTGACGCGTTTTTCCACGCGTTTTTCCACGCGTTTTTTCTCGCGTTTTTTGACGCGTTTTTCCACGCGTTTTTTCTCGCGTTTTTTGACGCGCTTTTCCACGCGTTTTTTGACGCGTTTTTCCACGCGTTTTTTCTCGCGTTTTTTCTCGCGTTTTTTGACGCGTTTTTTCTCGCATTTTTTGACGCGTTTTTCCACGCGTTTTTTCCCGCGTTTTTTCTCGCGTTTTTTCTCGCGTTTTTTGACGCGTTTTTTCTCGCGTTTTTTGACGCGTTTTTCCACGCGTTTTTTCTCGCGTTTATCCACGCGTTTTTTCTCGCGTTTTTCCACGCGTTTTTTCTCGCGTTTTTTGACGCGTTTTTCCACGCGTTTTTTCTCGCGTTTTTTGACGCGTTTTTCCACGCGTTTTTTCCCGCGTTTTTTCTCGCGTTTTTTGACGCGTTTTTCCACGCGTTTTTTCTCGCGTTTATCCACGCGTTTTTTCTCGCGTTTTTTGACGCGTTTTTCCACGCGTTTTTTGACGCGTTTTTCCACGCGTTTTTTCTCGCGTTTTTTGACGCGTTTTTCCACGCGTTTTTTGACGCGTTTTTTGACGCGTTTTTCCACACGTTTTTTCTCGCGTTTTTTGACGCGTTTTTCCACGCGTTTTTTCTCGCGTTTTTTGACGCGTTTTTTCTCGCGTTTTTTGACGCGTTTTTCCACGCGTTTTTTCTCGCGTTTTTTGACGCGTTTTTCCACGCGTTTTTTGACGCGTTTTTCCACACGTTTTTTCTCGCGTTTTTTGACGCGTTTCTCCACGCGTTTTTTCTCGCGTTTATCCACGCGTTTTTTCTCGCGTTTTTTGACGCGTTTTTCCACGCGTTTTTCCACCCGTTTTTTCTCGCGTTTTTCCACGCGTTTTTCCACGCGTTTTTTCTCGCGTTTTTTGACGCGTTTTTCCACGCGTTTTTTCTCGCGTTTTTTGACGCGTTTTTCCACGCGTTTTTTGACGCGTTTTTTGACGCGTTTTTCCACACGTTTTTTCTCGCGTTTTTTGACGCGTTTTTCCACGCGTTTTTTCTCGCGTTTTTTGACGCGTTTTTTCTCGCGTTTTTTGACGCGTTTTTCCACGCGTTTTTTCTCGCGTTTTTTGACGCGTTTTTCCACGCGTTTTTTGACGCGTTTTTCCACACGTTTTTTCTCGCGTTTTTTGACGCGTTTTTCCACGCGTTTTTTCTCGCGTTTTTTGACGCGTTTTTCCACCCGTTTTTCCACGCGTTTTTCCACGCGTTTTTTCTCGCGTTTTTTGACGCGTTTTCCACGCGTTTTTTGACGCGTTTTTTGCTGCGTTTTTTGACGCGTTTTTCCACGCGTTTTTTGATGCGTTTTTCCACGCGTTTTTTGACGCGTTTTTCCACGCGTTTTTTCTCGCGTTTTTTGCTGCGTTTTTTGACGCGTTTTTCCACGCGTTTTTTGACGCGTTTTTTGCTGCGTTTTTTGACGCGTTTTTCCACGCGTTTTTTGACGCGTTTTTCCACGCGTTTTTTCTCGCGTTTTTTGACGCGTTTTTTGACGCGTTTTTTCTCGGGTTTTTTGCTGCGTTTTTTGACGCGTTTTTTCTCGCGTTTTTTGACGCTTTTTTCACGCGTTTTTTCTCGCGTTTTTTGACTCGTTTTTCCACGCGTTTTTTCTCGCGTTTTTTGCTGCGTTTTTTCTCGCGTTTTTTGCTGCGTTTTTTGGCGCGTTTTTCCACGCGTTTTTTGACGCGTTTTTCCACGCGTTTTTTGACGCGTTTTTCTCGCGTTTTTTGACGCTTTTTTCACGCGTTTTTTCACGCGTTTTTCTCGCGTTTTTTGACGCGTTTTTCCACGCGTTTTTTGACGCGTTTTTTCTCGCGTTTTTCCACGGGTTTTTTCTCGCGTTTTTTGACGCGTTTTTCCACGCGTTTTTTCCCGCGTTTTTTCTCGCGTTTTTTGACGCATTTTTCCACGCTTTTTACACGCGTTTTTCCTCGCGTTTTTTCTCGCCTTTTTTGACGCGTTTTTTGATGCTTTATTTGAAGTGAGTTGCTCTCAACAAGATTATGGTTTCAATTAGCAACAGAGCTAATCCAAAAAAATCGGCTTAAAGGTGCTCGTAGAAATCAAATCAAAAAATAAGATCGGCCCAATTCAAGAGTCAATTTAGAAAGAACACCTCATCATCAACACAGGCCAACTTAAATAGCTGAGCAGTTAGGTCTAACCAACTCTTTCAAGTGAACTCATAGCCCTTTTTGAAAATGGTGGCTTTTTGTAATGGTGGCACCCTTGGGGGTGCCAATTGTGGGGCATTTTCCTTAGCAATAACTTCCCACGGACTTTACTCGTTGCGTGCGCATAATTGTGGTCAGTGCACAGTTTTATACGAAGGGAGGACGACCAGGACAGTAGTTATTTTCTGAGATTCAATTGCAAAAACGCCCGCCCCACCCTCGGTTCGATACACAGGTTAATATGTTTTTAATAACCCCTACGGCCATCTGTGTACACATCTACCGTTTCGTACGGCATGTCCTTGTTTAGCTGATTTGAGCTGTCGCTGCATGCGTTTATCACACCGTGCGGTGTGGTGAAAGCGAATACCTGCGAATTGTCTCTATGCGCGCAGCACATGCATAGGAGCACACAATTTTACACCCTTTCCCGTAACTAATTGCCGTGCGTGATGCACCTACTTATTTGCCTATAGAAGAGTACAATTCCCGTCCGACTTCCGATAGCCCATCTGTCTGTCTGGCTGTGTAACCGCAAAATGCATGTTTGGTCTTCTGTGTCCTCTACCTTGAGAGATGAGATGCACGTTTCAAAACTAAGATTAGTGCGAAGGAGCCCAGAGACAGGTTCTGCGTGTCATGTGTGGCTGTGGTTTTTCTCTGCCCAAACATATGCTCTTGATGAACAAAAGAACAAAAAAAGGACACACACCGGTTGTCTATACACAGCCCCCAATATAATTGATATATCCTCGCATGCCAATTCGATGTCATCCCGAGAGCCGTTTGCCGTTTGCATGGGACTCCGCAGTAATTTATGACATCGCTCGTTTATTTAATTAGAGTCTATCGCTGTCTGCCATCCATCGCACTCTCGGCAGTGTGTTCCTGTCAAAGGATCCTCGACACAGACATTGAATTGAGTTTTGATTTCAATTGACTTTATAATGAGGTATAAGCCACCCCCGCTGTATAAACAATTGCACACTCGATACGCGCTGTTAATTCGTAATAAATTTTACAATTTTGTCAAAACAAAACAACCCTCGAGATGGATTCGAGTTCGAATGATGTCACTCTGCTCGTTCGCCTCGGCGAGTGGGGGTGTGTTTGGTGTGCGCAATTCCCGATTAATGATGACATGAGCACAAACATGGTTTCTCTAGCTCTACCTTTCGGTATATGGATGCCAAATCCTTTGTACTACGAGTACAACTCCAACCCCTGTGGATGATGGGTATAGGTATGGTATGGCGTGAAGGTGAAACTACTCGGACTCACCCCCGCAGCCGATTAACGTGCGGAATGCGAATGGAAATCCATTAATGTGATTTTCCAGGGTAAGGTAAGGGTCAGCGTCATCAATCGGTATTGATTCGAAATGAAAGGTTCTCTTTGTTCGCCATAAATAGGCTGACAGTTGTATTGCGGACCCCACGCATCTGACTTATTGTCAAAGCAAAGCTATTACTGAGCTGGGTTTGATTAATTTGACAGAGCACTTCAACTCGAACTGGAACCAAGGGGAAGCGGTAAAGCAGTCAATATGCCGGTGGCTGAAGGAAGAAGACACCGAAACCAGCTATAAGCTGTGACTTTTCGATCAAAAAACAAATTCATTTGAAAAAGTTCTGACTGAAATGGGACACATAAGAGTATATTTGGAGGTGAGTTTGTCGAAAGTGCTCACCACGAAGACTTCTGCCACAAAAGACCGACTGTCTAAATATTTTTGCCGGAGTATTTAAGTCGAAACATGCAAATGTGATACTCGGCTCAAAGAGCTGTTTTAGGAGACTGCCCAGAAAAAAATTATTGTATGTTATTTGTCGTTTTAGGGGTTGAACTGAAGTAGCCAAACAGTATAACCACTGCGCCACTGTAGCGTCGTACATAAGACATTTCCCTCGTGCTATAACCCGACTTTATAAACAAATTGTTGCCGCAACAGGTCTGTAAACGGCCCTAGGCCTATATTTCAACGAACAACCGTTTTGTGAGGTTTTTTTTTTTGAGAAAGAATGAAATGAAGAGAACCTGTAGTTCCGACTTAAAACGAACAAAACTGAAAAGATCAAAATGCAAAGGACTTGCAATTTTATTCCGACTTAAAACTTTGTATTTAATTCAGACGCACTTGTTCAGATTGAAAATCCCACCGACATTGATATTATATATAACTTTCGGTTAGTTGAGAAGGTAGAAAATAAACAGCGCCTTCTTTTGCGAGTCAGTAAAGTTGAAGGGTTGATTAAGTTCCTTTTCATAAAGCAAAAAAGCAGTGGTCCAGAATGGCGCCTTGAGGCACCCTACACTTGTTGCCGCCTCCTGTTGAGGTGACATCTTGAACGCTTTTATAAGTTCGGATAGAAGAATTGCATGATTGACAGTATTAAACATCTTTGAAAAGTCGAGCAAGGGGAGAATGGTGGCAAGCTTAGATTAGGAGGGCAGTTTTGCATCAGATGCAAATTTTCACCCGGAAGCCGTGCAGGTCTATTGTGAATACCCTGTTTGTACATGTAAGGACATGTGGCTAACAAAACCACTTCGATCTGTTGAGGAATAGTTTTATGTCCCATAGAGGTAACCCCGCCAAGTCGTCCAGGATGAGCGCCGTTCTTGTAAAGCTGGGCAGTGGCATAGAAGATGTTCCACGGACTCTATTTCCTCTTCGTCTTTGCAGCTTCTGCAGAAGTCATTTGCAAAAAGTCCTAGCCTTTTAGCCATGTTTCCTATGGTGCAGTGTCCGGTTAGAGCCCCGACGAGCATCCGGATTTGACTTCTATTAAAAGAGACCAGGATCTTTGATCATTTGGTGTCAACCACAGGCCACAGACTACGGGTTATGACGCAACCGATGGTGTTGCTCCATTGCTCCTTAGCCAGTTGCGTGTTGACGCCGTCAATAAAAGTCTTAGCAGTGTTGAAAGGCGGTAGCACCTCTCCGTCCGCTAGTTGAAGGTTCATATCAGAGCCGTATCGGGCCAATTCATCCGCTTTTCCGTTCCCTTCCACCCCAACGTGTCCAGAAACCCAGCAGAGTAGAACTGAGTGATGACGTATAGCCCTAAGCGCCAAGAGGCAATCTGTAACACATTTCGCATTAACAAGGTTGGAGCCGATTGCTTTCAGTGCTGCTTGACTGTCCACACAGATGGTTATTTCAGCTGGCTGGTAGTCCCATCGATAAGATAGTCTGTGCTGCTTTCTTAACCGCAAAGATCTTAGCTTGGAAGACGCTGCAGTGATCAGTCAGTCGAAACGACTGGTTAATAGCAAGTCTTTCTGAGAATACGCCGGCTCCTGTACCGTTTTCTGTTTTTCAACCATCCGTGTAAACGGATATACCTCTAATGATGGTACTGGGTGAGTTCCAGTCCTGTCTTTTGGGTATAGTGATTCTGAAATTTTTCTCAAAGTCATATCTGGGTTTGGTGACATGAGTCCTTTCCGATCAAAGATTTCAAGTATGCTTGAGTGTTCGGAGTCAAGGCGTCCAGGCTTTCAAGTTTTGTTCTCTCTTAATCAGAGAGCGGCTTTGGCTGCCACGTTCTTAATGAATAGCTCAATAGGTTGCAGGTTCAATAGCGTTTCCAGACCTAGTTGTGGTTAAACATCTTTGAAAAGTCGAGTAAGGGGAGACTGGTGGCAAGCTTAACTTTTCTGGTTGTCGATTATCAACCAAAGTTGAGTCTTACAACTCAAATCGATCGATATTCTATATCGAATTAAACCTTAGCTTCGTTCCATTACAATAGGGAAAATTGAAGTTCTTGCCAGGTAAAAAGTACCAAATTTTCTGGTCGCCACAAGGAAGACACTCGATAAGGTGCGAAGATTGGCTTGTTTATGTAAAACAGGGTGCGTGAGAACTTGCTCAACAGCAGCTTTGGAGGTGCTAGTGGAACCAACGCAGTTGGCAACGATTCCGAAAGGAATCTAAGTGTAAGGGGAGCTCTTATGAGGTTTATAACTTTCCCAGGCTTAAGCAGGCGGTACAAGTACAAAAGGTCAAAAGGTCGTAGCACAATATCAGCCTTTTCAAAATAATAAGTAAAGAAAAGTAGAACTGGACTTGGTGGGCGATTTATGGAAGACCTGGATCTGGGGTCGAATTGTGTCTTCCGTGACAGCAATACTTGACGGAATATGTTTTTGATTCGAGTGTAAAATCGCCTGGTGTCACACATTTTCCTGGGGAACACATTTTCATTGGTTATGTCAAACCTTAATGGTTCTAAGCCACCACAAACGTCTTCGTGCGAAAACGCTTAAAACAAATGTACAAAGCCTTTCAAAAGTTTCCATAGAACTTTTATAGTCGACTGGGGTTATAATTGAAAATATTTTGCTGTCATTTTTCTGTCAATTTGCTGTCATAATGTGTTCTGTCAGTCACATTTTACCAAACGGAGTGCTGCAAGATTTAACGCCCCATCGAAGTCGTATGAAAGTTATTTGGAAGGACGCCCACTTACTGATCCCAATCAGGTCCGGCAAATAGTGGAAACAAAATTTTAGAAATGTGGTCAACAAAACGAAATATCGACAGAAAATGTTGCTGCGGTGACACAAAGTGTCCACGAAGCCCCAAACGGGGGCATTTTCACGTCAATTTCAAGAACTTGACCACGAAGAGCGATGTTGGGTGAGAATCGATGAGTTTTCTAGGCAAAAATTTATCGTTTGGGTATTGGCGACTTGCGGTTTCATTTGGATGGTCCAAAGTGGCACACACCGATCGAAACACTGGAGATATTGAGGCCGAAGTCTACTGGTGGCTGATGTCAATTCGCCGCCACTTTTAACGTTCTTAGACTGCGTTCTTTGGTGCAATGTAAGACCTCTGTTAAGCCAGCAATAATCCTCGAACTTGAGGAAAATGTTGTCCGCGTCATAATCGGGTTTCCGATTAACGTTCGTCACTGAGTCACTCAAAATCGGACCTCTGCGATGACCGCCGTCAAGCAAAACCCTGGATGCCTTTTCTTGTTTTGAAAACTTAACAGTATCGGATGAGTCTGCATTCCAGGAAGAGGTATGAAAAACATTCCAGTAGGACGGACTATGGTTTCTTAGAAGGTTTCCTCATCTCACCGGTGCAACAGCTAGAAATGAAAGGGCAACTGCTCCCAGGAGATTATGAAAGCTGCTCCCCTTTCTGGGAAATAGCAAAAGCCGCCGCCCATCCCCGGTTATGTCAGCCAGTGATCCACAAATGCCTCCTCCATATTAGCTGATGCCCAACATTGTAGTGCCCGCAAACAAGATTCCCCAATGCAAGTTTTACACCGCTTTTTGTCCTTGTACAGCATTCCGATCGCACTCGTTCTCCCGCAGTCAGTCAAACATCATTTCCATAGAAATGCTGTGTGCCAACGTGAGAATACAGGTGTCGCACACTTCGAACCGTCACATTCCATACTTCCATCGACGATGAAAAACACCAGACAGCGCTCCACTCACCGATTGATAAGTGCAACATCGCCACAAGATTCCACTCGAGCATTGTGACCAAAAACAGCGCCTGATCCCAATCAGAGCTCCCCATTCGAGAGCAAGTGCCAAGATTGCCGGCAAAAACGACTCCTAACTCCCTTTCTAATGCGACAGTACGAGCGAATGCCAGCCGGAGGAAAAACACAAACTCAAGATAGCACCGGAGGAGGCTGCAATAGGGTTCAGAGTTACGTTGTTGCCAAAACACTTATTTTGCCTCCCTCAAGCTGCTGCTGGCTGCTGGCTGCTGGCTGCATTATCGCCACTAAATCTGAGATGCTCTGGAATCCTGATTTAGCAACAGCCTCCATGGTGAGGTGGACTAGTAATTGCGCTGAACGACGCTCTTCCATGAGCACACACAGAGAAGAAAAAAAAACGCCCGAGCAACAAGGTGATCCCCGATGTGCAGCAAAACATCTTTGGGGGTATGAAAAGCATGACTTTTCCAACACAAGAGGCGATTTTCCATCGATAAAGTCGTGACAGTGGCATGGGCTGTGCAGCACTGCACTGCACTGTGTGTTACCTGAACACATCTAGGTACCACTGTTTTGGTGCCCAGCAGTAGGAGTCCTCGCCGCGCAGTGGGTGACTCGCCGAGACCAAGACTTCTGCACTTTTTTCCTGCTGTTGCCTGCCCACAATTGGACGAAGGACAATGGCCCACAAGCCAGAGCGAGAGAGAGAGACTCGGTCCGATAAGCATCTTGCAATCAAAATTGCAAACGAGCACACCAGCTTGCAACTCGACTCTGATTTGGGAGACCTGTCAGAAGACATTACCCGAACAACCCGAAACCGACCCCCGAAGCCATGGGAAGGGCGAAGACATATTTCTTGCACACCGGCTCACACCTTCGCGGAATCAATTAAAGCCGACCAAGTACTCATATATATTGTGGCTCTGGTCGGGGGGCAAAGCAACATGACCACCGGCGCGTCACTGCGTCCTGCAGCCAATTGCGAGCCTCGGCCGTCCGAAAGGGTACAGGAAAATGGGCGGCGCATGGAAAACCTTTATTTTTTCTCAACTCTTATGCTAATGCCGAAGAGGTGGGGGCGCCGAGCAGCGCAAGGAGCCACTCGTGATGGTCGGTGCTGGGTGCATGCAGCGCGACAAAGCGGTTCGACTGCTTCCATTGTTGTTTCTCACACATGAATGTGTGGCGTGGCTCTGAATTAACATTTATTTGGTTAGCTGCCATACAACAGTGGGGCAGTGTTCACGGTAATGACTTGAAAAATTACGTACACTTCACGGTGGTTAAAAAGTGAAATTTAATGAGAATATGATTGTGATGGACATGATATGATTTCCGACGGACTCACTGACGGGGAACCACTTTCCATAGAGAGACAGAGAGAGAGAGAGAGGGACCTTTGTAGCTATTTCGGGGAAACTATATTTTTTAATGATGAGGACTGTGCAAGACCGTCATATTGAAATTGGCAAGCCAACGAACTGCGAAGTGGCGGTTCTATTTCAGCCTTGAAAAGGTATATTTGCATCGAACTTGAGTGTATGGAAAGGGTGGTCCAGTTGGAGCTTTTTTTTTGTGACAGATGTCAAATGCTAGTTCTTGACTCAGATCACTCATCTGCGCTGCTTGCTGGTGACGTTTTAGTGAAGGAATGCAACCCACCAAACGAGCTAACAGGATGAATTTAAGAAAGGTATTTTCAAGAGGAATGAAACAAACTGCCCACAACAATAAATTAGAAAGTAAAGTACAGACTTTCGCCCTAAAGATGTATTAGAAGAGGCAGCCCGTGTTGCATGGCCTCAGTCAAATAGTAAAGCAAAGAGACACCCAAAGAATTTCGAGGAATTGCCCAGTGAATTAACCTCATATCGTCCGATCTCTTTGCTGCCGATCTAGGCACTAGGGTCCTTGAAAAAATTCGCTAAAACGACCCCATGAGTTTGGATTTAGAAACAGAAGCTCAACTTAAGGGTGTCCCGCATAATTCACGAACAAATTTGAATTTTGCGCCATTTAATAGTACAGTGATGCCAACGGAAAAAAAATATATTAATGCGTGACAGCTGACAGTTCGGGGTTAGTAAAAATGGCGTTCCATTTACGAAAGAACAACGCATTTTCGTTGAGCAATATTTTAAAAATAATTATGGTTAATTTTTCCGAAAAGAAAAATAACATGGTTGCCACTATTATTATAAAAAAAATCCCTGACTTTCCCTGACCAGTTATGAAATTTTCCCTGACCAAATTTTGCAAATATGTATACCAAAAAAAAAAAACGCATTTAAAACACTAGGCCTTGAGATTAATAAGTTACCTATGTAGGGTTTATTTTCTTGTTTCAAACAAATCACACAATGAAAGTAACTGTCAGTTTTGTTAATTCTTGATGGAACAGCTTTCATATTGCACTGCAAATTTTTATTTTTTTTTAGTTTGATGAATATCTAAGAGACGAGGACAAAACAGTAATTGAGTTAAGCGTAGTACGCTGCTCGAGCTAATCTGGTCTCGAAATTTTCTAACATCTGGCAAATTTTGACATAGAGTATGCCGTAAGTGTCACAGAGAACAGCTGTTCTTTGAAAAAACTTCCTTCAAAAATGTAATTCTCTCTTATTTCAACTATTTCTGATTGTAGGTACTTCTCGTCCATGTAATAATGAAAAAAGCTCATCCTTGCATACTTTTCCGCAACAGAACAACAAGTACACATCTATCTGTCATAATTGAAAAAATTAGAAAATGTGCCGACCCATTAAATGGGCACGCTAAATTCTGACAGACACATAAAGTACATTCTGAAACAAAGGTTTGATTATTTAGCTCAAGCTGCGTACCACTCAGCTAAATGGGTTCGCTTAAATTTAGCTCAGCTAAATTTTGGAGATAACGGTTTGAGACGTTCACACAGTACGTTGGATAGGATCTTGTATGCGACATTAAGCAGGGATATGCCTAGATAACTTTGTATGGGATGGAAAATTTAGCTCGAAATGACATTAATTTTCCATTGCTGAAATCCTTCGAAACATTTCATATTGTTTGTTTTCTTTTTTGTATAAAATGGCTTGTGTTAAGGTACGTTTGGGTGGACTTCAGTGTGGGTAGACTTCAGAGCTCGACAGAAATAATTTTTTAAAAATATATATAACAAAAATAGAGCGTGAATTTTCCCTGACCAAATTTTCGTTCCCTTAATTTCCCTGACCTTCAAGACCAGTGGCAACCATGCAAAATCGTCTTTAGTGATGAAGTTAATTTTCAATTTGACGGCTTCGTTAATCGTAAAAATTGTCGCATTTGAGGTTCAGAAAACCCACGAGTAATTGTTGAGAAACAAATGCATCCATAACGCGTCGTGACCGTTTGGTGTGGATTTCCGGCTGGAGGCATTTTTTCGACTGAAGAAAAGAATTGCCCTATGAAAACAGAAAATCAAGGAGTGCACTTTCTATATGTGTTACATTTTTTTTTTTTAAAAAAAAGTGCACTTCCAGGTCAATTCTTAACACGACAGAAATGTTCAGAATATGTTAGGGAATTGCCCTGAACACACCAACTCTATCTTGGGCAATATACCATTTTTGGTGAAAAGAGTTTATGAGTTAAATATGCAGTCTTACTAATTTGGGGACACTCTTTTAGTTTTCTAGTTATTGCGATCCATTTTGTTCAATAAACCACTTTTCTTAGAGCTTTCATGTATTTATTGTTCAACAAACCATTACAAATTATTTTTGTATAACATTGGACGGGTTAAAGAGAAAGACTTTATTTTTTAAATACCTATCCAATTTCCTTTTTTTTGTTGAATATCCAATACTAAGTTGGCGTTCTGTCTTATTCAATATCGAATGCAATAGCCATTGAATTAGATAGTAGTTGGCAACCAATGAATCCCAAAGAAATGTAAGTAAGGTTTTATTTTTGTCAATTTGTTATCCATACATAATGTTTCTAACAGTTTAATGGAAGCTTTTGAGTACATAATCGTCTCCAGAGGCGGAATTACCAGACGAAAATTCATTGTTACTAAATAAAGAAGTGTTTGTTATTTTTTTGTTTTCTTAAAACTTTATTGTCTTATGTCTTTCAGGCCGGTATTCACCGATCAATTTTAAACTAAGAGCTTCAGAAACCTATTCATCAATGGCAATTAGTGCATATTTAAAAGCGCTCATAAGACTTATCCCTCTTATCCTCATTGATCCCGACCACTCTTAACTTGAGAGAAGTAATAACTTCGAAAATTCGAAATCAGCTGTCGTTTTCAAAATGGAAGGGAAGAGAAGGAAACCAAATCTTTCCGATAAGGAAAAAGAGCAAATAATAGCCTTGAACTGGATTGCTTGTTTTATCCAAGTAAACCAGTTCGGAACCAATTCGGCTCTATAATTTGCTTATCATATTTTTTGGCAAACAAAACCTCTTCTCGAATTCAGCATCGGCAAATTTTTACATGAAGTTAATTCTTTCACTTGTTGATGTTGCGGCTTGCTCCAAATATTTGGTGAGCTACTCTTCGTCTGAGCTGTTTTCCGAGGATGAAGAACTGCTCAATGAAGTGCTAAGAAGATTGCTCATTAATTAGTATCTATATCACTAATTTTGACAATTAACAGTTTCGAAAAAGAGTGCACAAAGTCGTTTTAAAACGCGTTTGGAAAATCGATTGTTTTTGTCGCATATTCGATCTAATATATATAATTTCAACCCTAATAGTGCTTGGTGAATAGGTCGAAAAAACATGTATTTATGAGCCTCGTAAACTAATAATCGATTTAAGAGCGCTTGATAAATACCGGCCTCAGTTTCTTAAATGAAATCGAAATAGACTCGCCAAATAAAAGCGATCCTAAGAGTTAGTAAGTTTTCAAAAGTCTTGAACTCATTTTTGTGAACAGTGTTGACAGAATTTTATGATACAGTATAAGAGACGATGTTATGCCCAATCCATCACTGAATCTTGGATCAAAAATCTCTTCAAAAAGTGAAACAACGAACAACTATCCTAAAACGCTTTTAAGGTTTGCTAAATATAAACAAAATTTGGCTCACCTTTTAAAATAAGAAATGTTTTTCCTCTATAGACTGACTAACGCAGCAAACCCCAGATTCAGTTATGTCAGGATTTCATGATTCTGATGCAGATCCAAATGCAAGGACTTTTATTTCTAAAAGCATTATACTTAAAAAAATGTTTGTACTTTTTGTAATCTATGTATATAAAAGAAAGTGACGTTAGTTACTACGCTTATAACTCAAGAACGCCTGGACCGATTTCGATGATTCGCATCAATTCGGACTGGTCTCTGGCCAAACAAGAAGAATACCCAAGAAAATTCCAGAAAAATCCCAGGAAAAAAAAAATTATGAAGAAAATTCATTTTCCCATACATTTTGTTTGGAGCGATTTTACGACGCCATTTTCATGATAGATGACGTTTATGTTTACTTTACGTTGTGACAATTTCTTTTTTTTACAATTTTTTGCGACAATTATTTTTGTACCAAATTTGTGTGACAATTGTTTTTGTACCAATTATGTTTTGCCATACATTAAAAACGAACATGATTTCAATTCCGGTATTGCCAGTATATGGCGTTTTGTGCATCAAATTTTGACAGCTGATTGATTTGCACAGTATTTCTCTACTATTAGTCTAAGAGCTACTGAACGTTTTGCTAACCTCATAGTTAAATGGAAAATTTATATATGTTATTGCTAATTGGTGCCTTGCGTTCGAAGATATCACCGTCTGGCAGCAAGAAGCTGGGGCATTTGCAAGGGGCAGTGCCCCAAAGATGTTAAAAAAAAGTGATCAATTACGTCATCGTTGCACGGCTGATTTTTTCTCAGGTAATAATATTCGTACCCAGAAAACATTTTCATATAATGCCAGACGTTTTTGACGGGTCCTTAAGGCTGCCAGACGGTCTTCAAAAAGCTGAAAAAATCGCCTCATTTATGTCATCGTTTCATGGAAATTTTTAGTTTTATTCAATTATAGATGTGTCCCTGAGTCCTAATATATAGTTGCCAGACGAAAATTTCAGGTATTTCATCCTTCCAGATGCAAGGAAAAAATTTTAAATCAACATTTATTCCTCTAAAGTGCTTAAAATAATACCTCAAAATCTTAACACACAATTATGGTCAAATAATTATTCACAGAACCTTTTATACCCTTTAAAAAAAGAAAACGTTAGATGTTTCGTTGTAATTCACAAATTCACAGAAATTTTATTTCTGTTTTTTTTTAGAATTAAAATTGCTGAGGGTTAGTCGGGTAAAAACTCAAGAACGGCTCAACGGATTTGAATATTTTTATGGTCTTTGTATTCGTATCGAGTTTTAGGCATTTTAGTGAACATACCTGTGTCGACCTCCGAAACCCCTCAACCGATTTAAATGAAATTTGGCCGATATGTATGGTTGATTGCAGCTTAAAGAAAAGGATAGTTTTGCTGGCCACCCGACAGGTGGCGCTGTTGTCAATTTAGAAAACTACTCAACCAATTTCAATAAAATGTTGTGAATGTGTATGGTTGATTGCATCTTAAGGGATATGATAGTTTTGGGGCCGATTGGTGACGCTGTTGTCAATGTTTTGTGGTGGCGGGCGCAAATCGCAAGCATTAAAAAATATGTGATGTGGCATGTGGCATGTGGCCTATGTGTGCGAAGGTCGTACGGCGCATATCGCTTGGTAGAAAGAAGGGAAGTTATATTGTATACTACCATTTTTACAAGTTGACCACTCGGCACTCGCCCAAGTAGTCCAGCATACTAACCACTGAGCCACTGTTTACAAGTCGCAACTACTGAAATTTTTAGGGTTCTATAGCATCTTTATCGAATGTGAAGTGGGAAAAAAATTATCCGAACGGTGGGCAAACTTCGAGCTACCTCCATGACATCACCGCACGATTTTTTAAAGAAAACCTCAAAACGATCATGGACTTCGCGTTTCTGGATGTACTCGGTCGAATGGCAGAAGCGAGGATTGCCTATTGCCCACATTCTGCTCTGGTTGATTTGGTTGATTGAGAAAATCTGACCGGAAGAACTCGATTCAATCATTAGCGGAGAAAAAAACAAGTAAAAGTGTTATCATCGGCCTGGCCGATGCTTTGATATTCTCCACTGCATACAAGTCATGCAAAATACCAGAACTACTTGACCGACATAGCCCATTTTTAATACCAACCTGAAGCCGATAAAAGGAAGTCCTTTCACCAAATTTCATTCAGCTACGTCAATTGCTTTGGGCGACATGGGTCCAATATTGGTTTTGTATGGCAGGTACCAGAACTTTTTGACCGACATACCCCGTTTTCAATATCAACCTGACGCTGATAAAAATAAGTGCTCTCACCAAATTTCATTCACCTACGTCAATTACTTTGGGCGCTATCGTGCTTTCAACAGACAGAGAGGCACATGGGTTCAATATTGGTTTTGTATGGGAGGTACCAGAACTACTTGACCGACATAGCCCATTTTCAATACCAACCTGACGCCGATAAAAAGAAGTCCTTTCACCGAATTTCATTCACCTACGTCAGTTACTTTGGGCGCTATCGTGCTTTCAACAGACAGACAGACAGACAGACAGACAGACAGACAGACAGACGGACATGGCTAAATTGATTCAGAATGTGATCCTGATTCAGAATATATATACTTTATGAGGTCTCCGGTGACTCCTTCTTGGCGTTACAAATGTATTGGCAAAGTGAATATACCTTCCTCTGGAGGTTATAAAAACGATCAATAAGCCCGAAAATCTATGAAGTTTCTATGCATTCAACTCAATTTAATTCCATGGGAGTTTCAGTCGATTCAACTATCAAAAGGGATGTTAATAATTTAATCAATTTTAGGCGGTACGAAGTTCGCCGGGTCAGCTAGTAAAATAATAATAAAAGAAAAACCTTTGACTTAACTGTCTTAAAAGTTAATTTGGAAGACTTTTTGTTTAATATTACTATTAGCAACACGGTTTTCGTAATTTCATTTTCTTTATTTTCTATCTTGTTCATTCGATTTAACTTCTTTTTGTTCAATATCCAACATTTGAACTAACTTTTACTCATCACATACATCATTGTCCAATATCCAAAATGATGGTGATACATTTTTATTTTTTATTAATTCGTAGAAACTTTATACAGAATTTTTTTTTAATTATTAAATATAAAATTGTTTCAGCTTTCATAAAAAAATTACTTTAGAACAGACATCTGGTAAATTGAATAAAAGCTTTGGACATAAACTTTAAACATACAATTATGCGTGCAAAATGTAAACTGAAATTGAAATACATATATAATTGATTTGGCATATTAAAAGAACAAAAAAACATAGCAACAGAAAACCAAATCTCGCATTATGGTGTCTACCACTATTACAAAAACGAATTTCATTGAAAAGAGAAATTCTGAATTTCGGGGCAATTCTCTCGGATCTTTAATGAAAAGCTCATTAGTTTCTGGTCACATCAGTCTCCTTCTACGTAAGGAGATCGCAAAATAATTATGCAAATTTGGCATCACTTTGTTATTTCAAAACATAGTTTTGTTGTCAGTTGTGATTTGCACAGAAAATTCAAGGTCGCCTTGTATAATCCTAATATTATAGATGCGGAAGTAAGATTGTTACCTTTTAACGACCGCAAAACTAATTTTTATGAATTTTGGTAAAAGTATAGATGGGACCTCTGTGAATGACATAGGCTACTTTTTGTCACCAAAACAAAACGCGAAGGGGATGAAGTAAGGAATACAAGTTTAAATGACGAACCAATTATTCCTCAAGTAAGGTATATGTTAAGATGCTTTTGGTAAGAAATAAATACAGTTGCTGCGTATTTTACCAATGAATTTAAATCTGTAGGGCTGATACGTTGGCTTGAACGATAGGATAGTTTTGGACCCGATAAGTGGCGCTATGGTTGATACAAATATTTTAATTCAGTTCCGACGAAGTCGCGGACATCACATAGTAGTTATATAAAAGGATGGGCCATCTAGTGGTTTCTTTTAAAATCATAGGTTATTTCGACACTGGCAGCTGTTTTCCGCCCGAAATCTTGACAGAAAGCCAGTATCATACCGAAATGAGTCGCTTTACGCTTGAACAACGTTGGGAAATATTGAAAACTGATTTCCAAAGTGAGTGCTGTGTAGCCCAAACAGTGCGTTTTTTTAAAAGAAGTTTTGGCCGAAATAAAGCACCAAAAAAGTTCATGAGACTGGTATGCTAGTGAACAGCACTCATGTCGAGAAGCCAATGCATCCACAGAGAGTGACAGTTTGGTGTGGATTGTTTAGTGGTGGCATCAGCCGTCTACGCAATGTCAATTGGCCGCCTCGGAGCTGCGATTTGACCCCTTTGGACTTTATTTTTTGTGGGGAACCATTCAAGACCTATGTTATGTCAACATCCGGAATCGATTTGAGCAGTTAAGGCCAATATCATCCAAGCAATCCGTAAGCTACAGCCCGAAACCATCAACAAGGTCTTGGAAAATTTGAGTGACAGACTGCGAAGCCAGCCGAGGCATCCACTTGAACGACGTTGTGTCCCATAATTAATGGGGATGTTTGCTCTTACTAATAAAAGCCATAATAAATGAAAAAAATTTAGTTTTGACCATTTTATTGCATTTTTAAAAAGAAACTTATATTTGGCCCACCCTGTACCAAGGTTTATAAACCCAAGATAAGTTTAACAAGCAGAAATTACTCGAGAACAGCACGATGACTTGACACCTTCCTGCTAGCATAAACTGCTTTCAGCGCCACTCACTTACAGCGAGAACTTAGGAGAATGTGCAAAGTTGCGACGCTCGACAAAATAAACAAGTTTAAACCATTTTATCAAAAAAGACACTGAACTGTGTCACTGAGCATTCGGTTAGTCTACTTTGCCTATATAGGTAGGTTAGATTGAGTACGCTTGTGAGATCGTCAAATAATTCAGGGAACCACTACAGTTAGAAACTAAACCACTCTGCCCAATCACCCAATTTTCCTACAGAATTTAAGAAGGTTTTCAACTAGATTTGAGAAGCCAACCTGCTGTAAGCTGTTAAAAAGTACCTTCCGAGGTGCTTGCTTTTAGTATAAGCAATTGCTTGACATTCAAAGAGAAGGTTAGTGCTGCATTTGATTTCCATTGCGTAACAGATTAACCAGATTTTCTTTACAAAGGATAAGTTTTAATTTCCCACTAAATCTATCCTTGTTCGCAAAATATCCAAAGATGGACCGCTGTCAGAAACGTCTGCCCTTTTTTGCCAGAAACCCAAACCCCAACACACCCCTTTGCATATATATCTCCTTTTCAATAAGGACACTTCTGTGCATCGCTCTCAACCTCATTTGAATGTTGTTAATTATTCACACTGACGCTAGCTGTATGCATTACATTGTCCTTACGTACACGTTGTGCAATGTGCATCTATGCACACACCGGCCAGCCCACCCACTCATTGCATCTATTATTTTCCATGCACACATTCGACGACGACAACAACATGGACGTCGAGAATTCAACTCCTTCGAGAATATGCGCATTGTGTGCTGTTGACATGCGACAGATTCCGGTCTCCTAATAGGGTGTCCATTTTAAGAGGTTCTTGACACTGTATCGCTCGACAAAAAGACTTGAAAAGAAAAGCTTAGCAAACACTCTGTCTTCGAGAAAAAAACACAACAACCGACCAAGCACGAGGAGCGGGCAAAAGAGAGCTAACGAGTCCTGCTCGAACCTCCTCCTCCACCCATACCCTACGTGTGTGTGTGTTGGTATGTCGTCGCTCAAAGAAACAACGCAGCCCACTCCGGACTCCGGAGGAATGCATTCAAACTAAGTGAAATAAAAGTTTGCAATGTATGAAAATGAAAAGCAAATATTGGGTATTTTTCCCCATTCGTAGCAGGACATAGGTGGCATGCCGGCAGGAAGAAGCAATTTCTTTGACAACGCAACACTTCAGAAATTGTTTGTTTGTCCGTTCTGGATTTGAATATTTGTCCGGAAATAAGCCCGAGGCGAAGCAGCAGAAACAACTTGAAATGGGTGAAGGATAAGGATGGGCCAGCACTACCGTGGGGAGGATGCAAAAGTATTTAAAAAAAAAGAAGAGAAGGTGGACTGCTAATTGTGTCTTATTGTGGAGGAGGATTTCCTTTTTATTTCTTTAGCACTGCATGAATATTTTAATTGAGAGCGAAGTGCCGTCGGACTGGCAGGTTAGGTCAGTCTGTCAAAAGGGGATCTCAGTGGGAACGATTTTAAAAAGAGGTTCTAATTACAGCTGCCTAGTTCCGAGGACCGGCATCCAGCCGTGGGAAAAAGCATCAAAAGTTCTACTGCGTTTGACAAGAAACCATTTGTAGGGCTCTGTTCATCAGCCCGTTGTATAAGTTTGAAGGCTTGCAAGAGCTCAAACTTAGAGTTTAGAGGAAGGGTAGGTTTATGAGGGGACGCTGTCTTTTGATTAATGTGGCAAGGGATTTGTCAATTTGTGCGTTCATAAGTATAACAACTTTTCAAATATTTCCAAGTTACTCAAGGCCCGAAGTAAGTCCGGGTTTCTAAGGTCGCAACAAAATCCTTACAGGCCTGCACTAGCTATTCCAATGGTGATAGCTTTGATTGAAATGATGCTGAAGGGTTTTCAAGACCAAGACAACAAATGGATGAAGCATTGACTTGGCATTCGCAATCTAGCAGCCAGGCCTAAGGTCCTATGCAGACCTGCCGCGGCAACTTTTCAAATAATTACATTTCTTAAGCTTCCATTTTAATACTTCTCCAGTCAGAAAAAAAACTTTCAGCCTTATTCCTTCGGACATTCAAGTGGCTCTTGAGGCTCTAAGACAATTTTAAATTCAACCAAACTAACTAAAAACGTAAATCTCATGGAATACGCTGCTGTGGCAAAAATACCTTTCTACAAACCCTCATGCTCGAAGAGGGTGATCTGCTCGTCGAATTTTCTACAAATTTAGCATCCACGTGCTTGCTGAGCACAATCAAAGCTCAAAACGGAAATCGTGGCAAAAGTTCTGTAACGAGTTATAAGGCACAACGGAAACCGCGAGACTAAGGAAAATCCAGAGAACCAAAAACTCTGGGATCTCTCAAGGAGCCTGAGGGTAACAGGACTGAGTCCTGTTCAGAATCCCTAAGATACTTTTACAGAACTCAAATGTTGACCAATCTCTCACTAATGTGATTATAAATCTACTAAGCGAAAGGTACATCAACGCGAAAATAGGTGACACTGAACTCAGAGTAACTGCTGCAAGAGGCACTCCGCAAGGAGGGGTCATCTCCCCCTTACTCTGGGTACTTGTCATCAATGAGATTCTACTGAAGTTAAGGAACATGGGGGTCACTGTAACTGCTTACGCAGATGATGTAGTCTTGCTTGCAAGAGGAAGATTCTTACAAACCATTAGCGACCTGCTAGGGAATTCACTAAGAATACTCAGTACTTGGACAAAACAATGTGGCCTTGGGGTCAACCCCCAAAAAACCGAGCTTGTCCTCTTTACAAACAAACGAATAATACCACAATTTGTGGCACCAACTCTTGAGGGAATACCTCTAAAGGTGACGGAAAGAGCGAAATACCAAAGTATGATTCTCGATAGAAAACCTATATTTGGAAGCCAAACGTCAATGAAAGATTGAAGAAAGCAGCTAATGCTTTCTACGCATGTAACCGCATCTTTGGCAAGAAGTGGGGACCAAACCCCAAAATAATCTTGTGGCTGTACACGGCAATCGTGCGGCCTATACTCACATATGGCAGCATAGTCTGGTGGCAAGCTGTGAGCAAGGCGACCAATCCCAAGGCAATGACAAAGATACAAAGACTAGCATGTATAGGGACAACCAGCGCTTTGAAAACTACTCCTACTGCTGGACTGGAGGCAATCCTCAATCTGACTCCACTGGACCTATATATGGAAGAATCTGCTGCCAAAAGTGCCTTAAGGATTAGCCAAACTAATTCCTGGAGAACATGTAATTTAGGCCACGCACTAATTCTAGAGAAATACGTTGGGAACGATGTCATATCTGACTATATGTATCCCCATCTGAACTTTGATAGACCCTTCACCTTCTCCTTCCCGAGTAGGAATGAATGGAACACAAATGAACCCACAAAGCGGAAATCGGTTTCCATCCACACAGATGGATCTAAGATGGACTGTGGAACCGGTGCCGGTATATTCTGTAAGGAATTTAATATACACTGCTCCATCAGGCTACCTGATAATAGCAGTGTCTTCCAAGCGGAGGTTCTGGCAATCGCGGAAGCGGCCCGAATGGTGTCATTGTTGGCAATACCACGGAATGATATTACCATTTTCATTGATAGCCAGGCGGCTATAAAAGCAATTTCTGCCATCGAAATAAAATCCAAGCTAGTACACCGCTGTCGCGAAGAGCTTAAGGTTCTTTGCTCGCAGCACTCTACGAATCTCTGCTGGGTCCCTGGACACAGTGACAAAACTGGCAACGAGACAGCTGACGAACTGGCGAGAAAGGGATCTGCAATGGATCATGATAGAGCACTACAGTCGATCAAGCCTCCACTCTGTAATCTCAGAGAGCGAGTGGAAAACAAAATTCGTATGAAAACTAATAACAGGTGGAAAGAACTAACTACCTGTGAAATATATCTAGGAAGCTATGGCCAACATTTGACAGAGGTCGAACCACCAAACTTTTACAGTTTGACAGGTCATCGCTATCTAAGCTGGTAGGGGCTCTAACTGGTCATAACTTCCTAAGAAACCACATGATGAAACTAAATCTCAAAGATGACGATATATGTAGGGGCTGCGGAGACGAAGAGGTCCATGAGGACACATTTCATTTCCTCTGTCATTGCCCGAGCCTGTGTCACTTGAAGCTATTACTTCAACGACTTACAAGAACTTTCAGATGTCACACTTTCTAATCTTTGCAGGTTCTTGAGGACATCAGGATGGCTGGACGGCATTGGGTAGCACAAGAAGAGGAAGGATATATAGGAGTAACCATAAGACACCAAGTTTAACCCCCAAAGAGCATCACAATGGGTCCAAGAGGACCTAAGTGTGGTATAGTAGGGTTTACCCTGCTCTACCAACCCGTAAACCTAACCTAACCTAACCTAGCAAGAAAAACAATCCGCAAAAGCTGTTTCCGCTATAAGTCTTTACTATCTAGCCAACATGTATGCCTCCCAAATAATCTTTCAAATCAAACTTTAAACCCACTCCACCTTGGAAAAGAAACTCCCTAAACGGAACACCGGACAAACAATTTCAAGCTCTACACCAAAAAATTATGGCTTCATCGAATGCAGTAAGATTTTTATACACGGACTGTCGTGCAAGGACAATAGTTCTACATGGAGAAACCAAAATCATCCAAAGGGGACTCCTTCCAGAATTAGCCGGCAGTTACTTAGCTGTGCTGGGGATGGCGATGGGCCCGTCTTGGTGCCTGGTCTTTGATTTCACAACCCCACTCAACCTAACCTACTTAGCTGTGCTAACGGCTGTCGAAAAAGGGACTTCCATCGCCCAGTCCTAAAAAAAACATAATTTTCCCTCAGAATTTAAGTACGATTATTATAAATGGTTTGAATACATCCGGATCAGTCTCAAATCTAACTGGAACATAACTTTAGCTTGGGTACCAGCACACATTGGTATCAAGGGTAACAAGTTTGCAGACATAGCCGCCAAAGAGACCATTAAATACCCATTGGCCGTTACTGACCCCAACTCTTGTCAGCTTACCAGGACAATCTTCAGAGCAACCAAAGGTAAAAAGACAGCTGAGGGTTGGGAAACCTGTTTTACTTTTTTTTTCGAACGCACCACTTTCTTCCTACTCGCATCCCCTACAATAAAAAATTCAGCAGAGAAGATTGCATAAGATTGTTGCCAACCAGGTAAAGAAAACACTTTTCCCAACAAGGCATCTGAACAATAGAGATACACCGAAGGAATGTCGACATTGCGGAAGGGTTCTAAAGGTCATATGCAGAACACTAGGTAAACTCAATATTGACATCACTGTCATCCACTGGATTGCCAACGTACTTAGGCAAGACACCTTGTACCAGAACTCGGGGGTTCCAGAATCGAAGCCTATACGCCTCAAGAGGAACACCTCAAGGAGCGGTAACATCCCCACTAATTTGGGGTTATTGTCTTAAACGAGGCACTTATGCTTGTCAATCAATGGCGGAGCTCCTCTTTGTGCTCGTTGAGAGTCTAAGAAAAATCGTGATTCGTTGACAAATGCGAAGAATGAATGAGTCGCAGCTTGAATACAAATCCCTCGCGGAGTTTTGGTGCTCGCTCAGTGTGATCCACAAGCTTATAAGACGGCTTGATACGTAACACAAGTCCATCATGCAAATGCTTGTCAAGTGTAATCGATTGCTTGCCGAATTTTGATGCTCGCTCACGTGATCGCTGAGTTTGATCTACGAGCTTATAAATACTACGGCATGATGTGTGACACAAGTCCATCATGCAAATGCTTGTCAATCGATTGCTTGCCGAATTTCGGTGCTCGCTCACATGATCGCTGAGTTTGATCTACGAGCTTATACTACGGCATGATGTGTGACACAAGTTCATTATGCAAATATAAATACTTATCGAGTACAATTGATTGCAGTGCCTATCCTAATGCAAGTAGGTAATGATCGTGCTCTATAATGTCCTCGTAGAGCATTCCGAAATGGTGAGGAAACAGTCACCTTCTGTCACACAAATGGTACAGTGATACTTTTACTTTATTATTGTCAAAGCTATTCAGTGGAATATCTCATGCTCGACGAATGTGATCTTCAAGTTCCAACGATCATGGAGACAGCAAAATAGCCACAACGACTGATAGGAGGTTTTCACACAATTGACTGTGGATGATATTCAACAAAAGGCTTCTGCTCGCCCTCATGATCGTTAAGTTCGGCTTAAGAGTAGAAACACTTTTCAAATTGAAAAGACTCGGTGATGTAAATGCCTTCCGAGCATCACAGCTAATATGAGTCAAAGGCATAACCAACGTATAGTGCTTGTGCTTAGCCTGCAGAGGTACGCTGGGTGGTAGATGCCACTGAATAGCATTGTGACTTGTACACTTCTTTTGCTCGCAGAGTGTGATGTGAAAACTTCTACATTCCTCAGCTCGTGGAGTGTTAAATTTGCTCAAATCTATAATTAAGTCCTAGCCGATCATCGTGCCTCGCACGTCTCTCTTATACATATGCTTGCCGAGCAAGGAATTCTTGTGCTCGTTGCCACACTCGTAGCGTGTAATTTGAGGTTTTCTGCGAAAGTTCCTATACGCCCAGCGTTAATCTTCGACAAACATGCATGAGTCGATGATCGTGGCTCATAGGACTCTTTCAAACAAATGCTCACCGAGCACAGTCGAAGAAGTCTTTTATTCGCACTTGTGAGTGAATATGCTTTATAAGACAGTGTACATGGAGGAGTAACTTCCCTGAAACGAATGATGGTCGAGGAAAACTTCAAATGCTCGTAGAGCAGTTCCCCCAAGTTCGTCGAAAAGGCGAGGAATGTACTGCCGACAGAACTAGCTTCTTCTTTCAACCTAAGACGGGAGTTTTTGCCATCAAGTTGTTACAGAAAATGGTCAAAAAGGACCCACCATATTTGCAATGCACAAGGAAGGAAGATGCTTCAAAACTTGAAGGCCATTCAAAAAATGCAAACAGACTGCAACAAGCAAAGGTATAACCACAGCACTTAGCAACCAGGCAACGCGCGCGCAACCTGCATCACTGCCTAATCAGCGCGTATTCGTGAAATTCCTGCAGCCTTGCTGCACACATCACGGAAAGGGCGGAGTAATCGCCAACGTGATCAATTTAGATGGCGCCATATGAACAACGAGGTGCGCAAAGCCAATTTGACTGCAGGCCATCGTTCCCAATCGCCGAGATTAAAATCTCATCAACTGTCACCGCACATAGAGAGCACTCGGGCCGCTAAAGTGCCGCCAGTAGTCAATCTCCTCTCAGTTAACCCCATTTCCACACGACGACCCACCGCCGCCGCACCGCATCGCACCGCCATCACACCGCTCCCAAAGTGTGAGGATATGGACCTCATTATCCCAGCCACACACGGCGCCGAATCAGCTTCCTCCTTCTTCACGGAAAGCATCATTATACTCCTCTCTCGACCGAAAAGCAAACACAGCACAACCCGACTTAATAATTTTCGAAAATGTATTAATTAGACACTGACAGACGCGCACCGTAAATCATGCCGCCGAGCAGCAACACGACCATCGACGCTTGGCCTGGGTGCGCTCCGGCTCCCCTGTGCGTTTCATCAGCTGTCCCACCTTTCTAATGCCCAATTGTGGGGAACCCACAATGATTATGCCAAAGGTATCATCAATAACTTTAATGTTCTTGTTGATTTTTGGTCGACGCAGAACGACCAGAAAAAGATGAACGCATCCCTCATACCTCAGAGCGAAAACATAAAACCATTACTCGGGCTCCTCTTCAGACAAAAACAACGAAAAAAAAAAAAAAGACCAAAGAAGATCACCACCGAGCAGAGGAATCTCTCTCTCATGGAACTCTCGTCGTGTATGGGTCTGTGCATATAGAGGAGCAACACGATGGGCGAAACCTTCCAGATATGTTGGGCAATTATCTGCGGGAGGTCTTGTTAGCAATGTGAGGCGGGAAAGAAAACAACCAACAAAACGACGACCAAATGAACAACCTGCACTACGGCGGCGGCGGCGACGGCGGCAACAACGACGATGACGATGACGACTACGGCGGTTTACGTGTTCGTACAAAACGCTATATGTGTTCTGTTTAAGCTCTCGGGCCGACTCCAAGCCACCACACAGAGGAACCCCCAAATCGAATTAATTTCGTGTGGAGCTGGAGTAACTATACACACAACACACGAGTATATCCAACAACAGCAACAGGCGCACATGCGCTGGTGGCATGCGATAATCAGCGCCAAGTGAATTCCTCCATCGCTCGCATATAAATGCTTCCTCTCGAGGAAATTGGGATGTTAGCTGGTTTTGGGGCTCATCGGTAACTTTTGGCAGGAACACCGCATTAAAGTTGAGTACCTTCGAGTACATTTCGCTGGAGGAATTGTTAGGCGCATTCCTCCGTGCAGAGGTCTTAATTACTTACTCCCATCAGTTGGACTCATTTTGGCCGTTTTTCTTTTTTTTGTTCAAGACAAATGTGGTTGTCGTTACATTGTGTGCGAGGAATGGCAGTCGGATTGATGATCGCAGAGCGTCATTAGCAGCAACCCATTTTGGGACTGAAACATTTAGTCTAACGTGATCCGAGTTTTGGCCCGAGACAAAGTCGAAGGAGGAAAGTTGCAGCCGTAATTGTGGGACAAGACGGCTCAGATTGTGTTGCAGGCGAGGCTTTTTTTGGATGCTCAATCTTGGAAGATCCTTTCGTTAAGAATGGGTACTTCAAGCTCATAGCTCATGATGGTTAAAAGCGAATATAGAGATGAGTTTTTAGGCTGCATCAAAGGTATAGCGGGTCTAAGTTTGATTTTCTTTTGCCCCTTAAACTTCAAAGAGCGTATGTTTCATTTGAGCGAGTTAAATCGCAATGCTCCGCTTTATTCAGGCTTGGATTTTCTGCAGCAGAGATAGCTAGATCAGCCTAGGTATTGTCGATCAAGCCGGCCAGCGCTTTTTCGGACTCAGACTTCATTGAAACTCACCTAAGACGTTGCTCGTAGGGGACTCTGCCCGTGCTCGTTGCTTGGAAGATGTACTCGCTTTTGACTAACCCTCAACTGTCTTTAGCAGCGGTCGTCGGAGGTGTTCATTTCTAAGTTTAGTTGTTGAAACTATTATCCTCCCATTTGACACCAACGCTCAAAGAGATCGCAGAGCATTTGCTTGTCAAAATCTCCTGGACCTCGGGTATACCTCAAAGCAATCACTCGTGTCATTTATACCCCCAATGTAAGCCCTAGCTTTATGTAAGCCGAAGACTTCTCTATTTACAAAAACGAAGTCCTACAAAAAAAAAATGTAAGCCGAAGACTTCTTTATTAAGAAAACGAAGTCCTTCCAAAATCAGAAACAAAAACAAACATAAAGTGACAGTTGGAAGTCTTTGCTCGGTGAGGATGTGAATCCGCCGAGCATTTAAATGGCGAACACGGAATCGCAAGCGGAAAAGTCGTTCAGTCGCTCTAAAACTATTGAAAGCTGTAGGGTATTTTGCCAACTATCAAGATAATGTCATAGTCGGCTAAGTGTTCCTTCTCGGAGATCACTCTTTTCGCAAAAATTGTAAACCAGCCTACACGGTATCCGCTCGGTTTACATGGTTTACTTTAAGTACTACCCAAGTAGAGATTTGTGACTATGATGCAAATTTATTTAAAATTATAGTCACCGAACGGTATATTTGACCCTTTTTTGTGTCGTTAAAGCCACAGAAATGAAAATGGTAACTATTTGACATATTTGTTACCATTACGCGTCTCAAATATACAAATGTCCTTTATTGTAACATTTTAGTAAATTTTGTGTCTATAAAATGACTGAAATGCTGACCGTAACCGCTGTAACCGCTTAATAGCCACATGAATATACCATACAGGGTCTGATTTATGACCAGTAAATATTACCATAATATTTTGGTTAGGTACTATTTGCACACAATCTCCACATAATAGCCGAAATAATAACTGAAATATGACATTGCTCAGTAAGCGAAAAATATACAGGGTGGCATAGAAAAAAAATTTGGGAATGGTGAATAATAATTGTTTTAAAAAAGTCGATATATACATAATATGTAGTTTTTGAAATGTCCTCGTGTTATATTTATTTTAATTCCTTTCCCAAAAATATTATTTTGCATTTTAAAAATTAGATTGAGAAATGCTTGCCGCTAGAGTGCAAATTCAACGAAATTTTATTTTAAACTAGCTGGTACCCGCAACTTCGTCTGCGTATAATTGGTACTTCGAGTAACTCAATTAAAATATTCATATAAACAACACCGCCACTTATCGGGTCCCAAACTATCGGATCTTTCAATCCAACCAATCAGCCCTAAAAATTAAAATTAAATTGGTAAAATACGCAGCAAATGTATTTATTTCTTATCAAAACTATAGATACCCATGATGAATTTTACTATCCCTAACTTGAGAAACTTCATCGCCTTCACGTTTTGAAGGTAGCCTATGTCATTCTCAGAGGTCCCATCTCTCCCTATAGCTACCAAAATTTATAAAAATTGGTTTGCGGCTGTGAAAAGGAAACATTCTGACTTACGCATTTATAATATTAGTGTGGTATTCGATTGGGCTTCTTGAGATTCTCTCTCAGATTTCAGATTTCCCGTGTGTCTAATCGAACATAAAAACGTCGCGCGATTTTTTTTTGATTATTTTCAGAGTCTTGCAAACTGAATTTCGAAGGGAGTATTTTGTCAAACAGAACAAAAATTAAAAAATGCAGTTCAGTTTGCAAGACTCTGAAAATAAAGTTCACTTCAAACTGCTTTTACTGATAATGAATCGTATTGACTGCACTTATCCGAGATAAGCTTAAGATTTTGTTAGAAGAATGTGATAACTAACTGCACTTTACAGTTTGTTGTCCAATCCTAAATGTTTGAAGTTAGTTCCCCCTTCTTATTTTTGAATGTGTACTAAGTTCCCATAAGAAAGTGGACTCAGTTCCCATCTTGCATGGGAACTAAGTCCACTTCACGAAAGTGATTTTATTTCCCACTAGGTGGGAACTAAGTCCCTCAGTGGACTTAGTTCCCGGGGACTTATTTCCCTGCACCAACATAAACGTCATCTATCATGAAAATGGCGTCGTAAAATCGCTCCATACAAAATGTATGGGAAAATGTATTTTTTTCATAATTTTTTTTCCCGGGATTTTTCTGGAATTTTCTTGGGTATTCTTCTTGTTTGGCCAGAGACCATCCGAATTGATGCGAATCATCGAAATCGGTCCAGGCGTTCTTGAGTTATAAACGTAGTAACTAACGTCACTCTCTTTTATATATAAATATATAATATAAGATATAAGAAGAAGAAGAAGAAGAAGAAGAAGAAGAAGAAAAATAGAAGAAGAAGAAGAAGGTAGATAGAAGAAGATAGAAGATAGATAGATTTACTTATCGATAACATTTTTCATATTCTCCGATAATGCTCACAACAAACCTCACAACAAATTCACCTCACAATGGTTAGATTACTACACTTTTGTGAGATGTGAGATCATTTCAATAAAGAAACACAAATTTATTAAGAAAATATTCGAAATATTGACACTGAAATGATTTAAAACGAAGAAAATAAAATATTAACATTTGTCACAAATCAAAATTTTCACATTCCTTAGTTTTTTTTATACATATGTACATATATCAATTTTCCCCGAAAAGTTAATAAATATAGCGTAAAAGGTCAGGTTTTGGGTCTTTAAATGATTGGAAAGAGGAAAACAATGCCATTATATACAAATATTGTCATTTGTGAGCGCTTTTGACTGGTTTTCTATTTTGTGACTTGCTCCATAGGAGATCACAATTTCGATTGTTTTTGTGAGCCTCACAAGTTGTGAGTGTGCTGCCATAATACGAAAACCTCACAAAATCTATTTCACCTCACGTTGTGATTGTTTTGTGACTTGTGAGGTTTGCCAGAATCGGGCTGTAAAATGCAAACAATTAGTGAGGTGTGAAAAGAATAGAATTTCACAGTAAAAATAATGGGAATATAAAAGAAAAGACGTGTTGCACCGAGGTTATTGGAATTTTGATTATTCACATTGTAGTTATCAAATGTTAACAATATTTAACAAATAGCATTTACATAAATTTGCCGAGAGCATCGCCGCTGTTGACGAGGATGTCGAGCTGTCGCCGGAAACATCGACCAGACGCCGTGCCTCGCAATTAGCCATCAGCCGGTCGTCCCTACGGCGAATTTTGGTCAAAGACTTGCGCATGTTCCCGTACAAAGTCCAGTCCGTGCATCAGCTGCTGCCTTTCGACCGCCAAACGCGTGTAACCTACGCCCAAGCCATCCTCAATCTCGAGGACGAAGTGGACGACTTTTCGACCAAAATCATAATGAGCGATGAGGCTCATTTCCACCTCAGCGGGTACGTGAACAAGCAATACTACCGCTTCTGGGGCACCGAAAATCCACGAGTAATGCACGAGGAGCCATTACACCCGCTCAAAGTTACTGCATGGTGCGCTGTTCACGCTGGAGGAGTCATGGGGCCATTTTTTTCCGAGAACGCCGCTGGTCAAATGACAACAGTGGACGGTGCGTGCTATAGGGCCATGTTAACCGAGGTTTTTCTGCCGCAATTGGACGAATTAGGACTGGAGAACATGTGGTTCCAACAGGACGGAGCTACGGCACACACTGCGCGAGCCACAACCGATATTCTGAAGGCGGCGTTCCCGGGTCGCCTCATATCTCGTTTTGGCGATTTGCACTGGCCCGCAAGATCGCCCGATTTAACCGTTCCATACCTTTTTGTGCGGTTTTTTGAAGTCCCGTGTTTACGTGAACAAGCCCGAGACCCTAGAAGCCCTCAAGGACAACATTCGACACGAGTGCGAGAATCTGTCGCCCAAAGTTCTCGCCGAAGTGATGAAAAATTACGAGCCCGTATGGCAATCAATTGTGACGGCGCCCATTTGGCCGATATCATCTTCTCGACTTGACCAATAAAATTCTAAAGGTTCAAATAAACATAATCAAAAAACAGAATCCAAGTTTTTCATTTAGAAAAAAAATGATAGCCAAACAACATCGGATGACTTCTTTTGGTCGACCTTGTAGTTATATAAAGGATGGGCCATCTAGTATGGTTTCTTTTAAAATCTTAGGTTATTTCGACACTGACAGCTGTCTCGAATTCTTGACAGAAAATCAGTAGCATACCTCCACGCAAAGAAATGAATCGCTTTACGCTTGAACAACGTTGGATAATATTAAAAACTGATTTCCAAAGAGAGTGCGTTTTTTTGAAAATAAGTTTTGGCCGAAATGAAGCACCCAAATAGTTCGTGAGACTGGTATGCTAGTGGACAACACTCATGTCGAGAAGCCAATGCATCCATAGAGAGTGACAGTTTGGTGCGGATTGGGGAGTGGACCATTTTTCTTCGAAAATGAGGCTGGGAACAACGTTTCGGACAACGGTGGGCGTTATAGAGCCATTTTAGCCGCCCTTTTTTTTTTACTGAAATTGAAGACATGGATTTGGACGACCCCTGGTTCATGCAGGATGGTGCGCCATGCCCACAGCCCATGCCACAATCGTTCCTTTGTGCACCAAATTCCCAAATCGTGTCATCAGCCGTCTATGCAATGTCAATTGGCTGACTCGGTGCTACGATTTGACCCCTTTGAACTTTTTTTTTTGTGAGGAACACTCTGGAAACGATTTAAGAACTTAAGGCCAATATCATCCAAGCAATCCGTGAGCTACAGCCCGAAACCTGCTTGGTGGAGTTCGCTGACAAACTGAGTTTGCATGATATCTCTACTGTTTTTTGGTTTAAGGGGGTAGCAACAATAGTTTTAAATTGCAGGACATATTTTTAGTTATTTTTCGAAAAATAGTAAATTTTGTATTTAACTTCAAAATAAACTCATTGGTATCTATTCAATTGACTTTTTAACAGCCCTTGCGATACTCCAATGCTCGCAAATATTAAATGCGGTTCGCGAAGAGTTAGAAACACGATGTATTTTTAAAAGTAGGTAACGTCATCTCGTGGCAACTTAAACTTTAAAAGCAAAATGCAGGAAACACCTCTCCAAACTACACAATTCCCAAGCCCCCGCACCTGTGGCCTTATTCACCCCACAAAAGTGTGCAGTAATTCCCCCGAAACACCTTCCACCGGCCCCATGTAACCCATGCCCGGAATCTCTTCTTGCCTCTGAGCCAATTTGATATTTACACTCTGTCAATATGTGCGCTGTCCCCCACGGTAAGAAGATGACGAAAATAATTTAGTAAAACACACCGTGATGTCTAAAACCAATAAATAAGTCAAATCACCAGCCAACCCCGCCTGTCGTCGGGCATAAATCACCCTTCCGCATCCACCCTCTGACTTTTAATGCTTTAAAAACATTTAAAACAACCAAACACGCAAACAACAACAGCGCGACAGCGACAGCGAAAAAACTTGTCATTTAAATACCCATCCACACGCCGATACACCACACACCAGTAATCAGTGGCAACAGACTGTCATAGGATCCCGAATGCGATTCGGTGTACCATGAACAGACGTACGAGCTACAATATACGAGGACGAGCAAGGAGCAACGAGCAACGTTCAACGAGCAATGAACACCGAGCAACGGAAGCTTTGCGGCCACATTGGGTGGTGGCTTTAGATCGTTTAATTTAATTCATTTTCACCCCTCGTGATATTTGTCGCTTTTCGCGATTTATTTATTTAATTCTGGTGCGAGCGTGTGAGTGTGTCCTTGCCGCCAAGGCGCCAAGCGACTGGGCAACTTTTGTGTCATGATTGTACTTCACACCATCGCATCGTGTCGGCGGCCGAGAGTGAGACAGACACACGATTATTTATTTATGGCCGCGTTCATATTTGGACGACGGCTGTCATATTTGATTTTCATAGAGAATCGGTGTCGTTCCGTCATTTATTGGGCAAAATTTATTTGCAATTTAGGTCCCATCCCCCATGCACGGAGCGAAATAATAAATCGACCGGCGGTTATCTCAGTCAAATCGAGAGCAAATCGCAAACCATGACGAATGCGATTCGAGCGCCCTTGTGTCCTGGCAAATATTTAATTTGCACCGACTGTAGCGAAACGCATTTAAAATGGTTCATTATTCTCGGTGGTGTTGCGGGACACAAACTTCCCCCAAAATCCGAGGGCTGTAGCTTGTACCGGCCGTCGAATTGGATACGGACCTTCGACCGCATGCCGAATCGGCAAAGGCAATCTTAACTATCAAAGGATTCATTTTATTTCGAATTTTTATTGGCATGTCCCTGTCCGTTTCTCAATCTGTTCCACTGTCGAATTTATTGAGCAGAGATATCGGTGACCGATAGCGAAGACGACTGCAAAGATGACTCCCCCACGGGAGTCGTTCGAGATGAGCGCTTTAAAATTTCGAATGTGGTGGGATGGGGGCTGCTTCCAACACAAACAAAAAACAAACATGTCTCCGCCTCTGAACGCGCAAATTCGTTAATTTGAAGTTTCAATTTACCTTTCGCCAGCGTCAACGGGAGGGGGGATAATCCGTGTGCTGCCGGTGTGATGTGCTAGTGCACATACATTTATATTTGTGGCGGTGACTGTGCGCGCCACTGATGATGACATTCGTGCTTATTTGCATAAATGAGTCGACTCTGCGACGCAGTTAAACAAATTTCCAACATGATAAGGGTGTAACCCGTAAGTCAATGTCTTCGTCCTTGCGTTTAATTTTATATTCAGTGGATGAGTTCACATTTTCTGTTCGGCGTAGCTATAGAATTTTTTTTCGCTGTTTTTGCCTTTTTGATTTAATTTAATTTTCAAATTTAAATAAATCGAAATGAGGACGGGACGGGGGATATGTACGCGAGTACGAGATGCGACAAACATGCTGCCAGAGGTGAGAAGGTAACAGGAAACGAATGCCGGATGGATTTCGTTTGAGTGGCAATGTTCATCGATTGCGGAGGTGAGTCGAGTCTGGCGGTGCCAATGCGTTCTTGTCAGTGGTTGGCGAGGGTTTTTGGGGAAGAGGTGGGGTGTAGGTGGCTCTCATTATGCAGCGCGAGAAGAGATTTTGTGCAAGTGGATCCATTTGTTCGGAGCTACTTATTCACTTACATATATTGGCGAACAAAGGGATCTGCGAGTTCCATAAAGCCACAGGTTCGAGGCGACAAGGAAGACCGAAGTTTGGTAGGGAAACTAGCGAACCTTCCCAACATCGAATAGAATGAAAGATTGAAGTGTCACGAACATTGGACGGGGGCCCGATGAGGTTTGAAAGAATTTCGGGTTCCTAAAGGGCTTTCCAATGAGAGGTGTTATTGTGAATGACCCGCTATTTCGGTAGCTGTCACTTTTGAAGCTTTGATTCTTTGACATTTGACAAGTAGAAACTACGCCATTACTAAAAATGGAACGATACACGCTTCAGCAACGCATTGAAATTATTAAAATTCACTACAAAAATGGTGAAAGTCTTGCAGTCACAGTTCGCAAAACTAAAGCATTTTTTGGTCGTCGTGAAGCACCTTGTCGGACCGCAATACAGAAATTGGTGGGAAAATTCGAGCTGTTGGGACAAGTTAGTGATGTGAAGAATATAACCCGTGCACGTCGCTCAAGAACAACTGAGAATATTGCTGCTCAGAGTGCAGCCCAAAGTGTTGATGAAAACCCAGATTTGTCCATTCCTCGTCGTTCTTTGGAGTTGGGCATTCCACAAACATTTTTATGGTCGGAGTTGGATGGTATTGATCTGGACAACGTTTACTTTCAACAAGACGGCGCTACGTGCCACACAACCCACGAAACCATTGATCTTTTACGGGAAAAGTTTCCGGACCGTGTTATCTCTCGAAGAGGTGATCACAATTGGCCACCGAGATCTTGTGATTTAACACCTTGCGACTTCTTCATTTGGGGCCACGTGAAAGGTAAGGTCTACGCCAACAGCCCAGCGTCGATTCAAGACCTCAAAGATAAAATTCGTGAGGCTATCGAGGACATAGGGCAGCCACTTTGCGATTTGGTTATGGAAAATTTCATGAAAAGGATATGGTCCTGTATGCGTGCTCGTGGTGGCCATTTGGCTGATGTTGTTTTTCATTATTAACGGCATACCTTCCTCTTTATTATAAAATAAACATCCGATGATTTATCTCAAAAAATGGCATTTTTCTTCGAATACCAAAATAACACCTCTTATTGGAAAAGGCTTTATAAACGGCTTGATAGAGTCAGACTAACAGTCACAACCTCGCAGTATTTAAAAGGGTCTAAGACACACGGGGCAAACTTTTCAAAGGGTTATTGCAAAGACAAATGACCTTTAGCTCTTTTCGGTCTTTTCGGTACATTTGACATCGAATGTAGAAGAGGAACGATGATACCCTCTCGAGATCTTTTAAAGCGGTACAGCGATTGAACCTCTTTAGCTGATCTCAAAAAGTACGACGTTGATAGGCGACATTTTGTGGTTTCTTCTGAAGTCATGAATCCCCCACCAGGACGAAAAATAGAGAAAGCCACCTCAAACTGGTAACCCATTCATCTGAAGAGCTCCTCAGTCAAAATTTGCAAATACTTTGTGAGTCAAGTTCAATATTAACGGATCAACAAGCAAGCAACGTCCGCTCGGCCAACATTTTCTGCACAGAGGAGGGTACCATACTAGATCAAACATCCGGACGTCTGCGTCTGCCTCTGTATTCTGTAATTCGAAGCATTTAAACGTTTTCGTGTGGACGAACGATTTACGAAAAGTTTTCAACGTATGTACGAGTATGACCCCAGGTCTTCAGGAAGAGTGTCCATTTGGTAGGCAAGCGTTCTTGTACTTTGGTAAAAGACTCAGTATACATACGATAGACAACGTCTGGCACTAAGCAAGTAAGAGTTATATCCCAGGTACAAACTTAGTAAAAGGTACAAGCCGCTGCCATAAAAATCCTAAGGGTGATTTGCTAAAATCGTAGAAGGCACTCTACGTCGAACAGCTCCTTCTTCGAAAGAAGTGGTCCTTACTTCAAAATGTTCTATTGAAATAGTTTCATCAAAGTGGCCTTCACAAGGTAGGTCCAATGATATTTGGATAAAGGCCGACATATTTTTTCTACTCTAAAGTCTGTGAAGGAAAGTCGGAAGCTCTAAAAAGCCCACTTGAGCATTCCAGACCCGCGACTCTAATGGGTAGACGGGACATTTAAAACTCATGATGATAGAGTACTTCAAAGACATGCTTCAAGACGGACCGCAACCCGGCTTCACTTCACCTTCCAATTCTAAGCGGAAACAAAAATGCATCGATACCTATAAGAGCCAACACTAACTGCTGACGTAGAGCTTTAAAAATCTGTGTCAAAGTAGCTTCGCATTTAGTAGATACCACAGCCTATCCGCCACTAAGTCTTTGACTTACTGTCAAGCCTCATACCTCATAATAGCTGCAGAAGCATGTGCCTGGTCTCAGAGGTTCGCATCAAAATGTAGCGCAAAGCTTAAGTTTCCAAGGTATCTTCGCTGGACCTATGCCCTTTGAAGGTTGTCTCTCACAATTTAAGACCATTCTTCCAGCAGTTTTCCCATTTAAAGACCCGCAACTTATGACAAACATAGGTAGTCAGAGTCAACTGGTGCAAACTGTGGCGCTGCGCTCTGAGCTTAACATATTGTTAAATCAAAGATGCGAACTTTTTAGGCCGTCGCGTCGGTGAGAATTCGCCATCAACCACTTTAGGTGTTTAGGTAACAAATCAACAAACAAGGGCCTTTTGGGACGAGGATAACACCTTTCAGCAAAACTTTTCAGAGAATTTTGGCCAACATTGACTTCAATTTGAGCTTGATAAAGCTTGACAAAGCCACCTTTAGGACACGTTTCTAAAAGATCATTAAAGCAGGAAATCTTATACAAAATTAAATTATTCATCTGCCTGTCGAATTTGAGTTGTCTAAATGCGAAGACGTAGCTTGTTAGTCAAATTGGGAATCATAAATTTCATTGACAAAGTTACAACAAGGATCCAAGCTATGGAATGAAACGAGATTAGAAAAGTGGTTTCACCAACATCAGTGGCAAAGATGTCATAATGACAGATGATCTGTTTTAACCAGCTTTGCCTTTGTCGAACCGTCGGCAGAGTGTTAAGAGTGCTTGACAACTGGGTGAAAGGCTTCAAGCTCAATCATCGGAAAAGGACAAATTTCATTTAAAGGCCTTTTCTCGAACGTCTAGGCAACATCCGAGACTATAACTGTCCGCAAAAAAACTTCAGTAGTAGTCAGCGGGGATTGGCACTTAGGCACCTTCTATTTGAAGCGAATGATGGTGATTGATGTGACCTATGGTGCACCTCTTGATTTTATTTACTAATTTAAACAAGTCGAACAGTAGCGTTTGGGAAGCTGCGAACAAATCATGCCGTTCAGCTGTATTTTGGGTAAGGAAAATATAGTCTTCAAGACATGTCCACAAGGGTTAAAACTCAGAGAAAATGTTAACTAGAGCCTTTAAAACAAGTCGCCACAAGGGTTTAGCAGAAGTTGAGTGACCCCTAGCTTTAGACGTTTGCCCAGGTACATATGCGACTCTACTTTGCAATACTTAATTAATCAGTCCAGCGTGCTGGCAGTAAAAAGTACTAGTCACGTTAAAATAAGCATCGGATAAAGCTACTGCCAAATAGCCGCATCCATGAACAAGCTACACGTCAAAAAATGGTTCCTATCTGACAAGAAAAAGCAAGACCTCGGGTTTACATTTTTAAACCTATTTTGCTATTCCCACCCATGACTGCAAGACAACCACAAGCCTGCTGGGCTTAACCATGGTTATCAACGTTCATGAACGACTTCTTTAAGTCCAACGATATAGAAGAAGGAACAAGTCTGGATTCAGATCACTCTAGAGTAGCTACATCTTACATTTGGTGGCTAAATAAGAATGAAAGAGAACAGTCGGAAATTGGACAGACTGACGAGCAGTATTTCAGACAAAATTTTGCGGAGGACAGTCAGCTATCGGGAGCTGTTGAAAATGGAGAACAATTAGAAGAAGCTATTAACACTGGATATCCAGAAAGAGCCTTGGACAAAACACCTTAGGGCAAGAGTAAGAGTAAAACAACACAAAGTGTGGCGTGTACAACAGGTTTAACATGTCCCGCCAACCCACTTACGGAATGAGTAAAAGAAGCTTCTTAGAACAGAAAAGCTGTAAAACCTTGAAAACGAAACAAGGGTAACATGTGACAAAAAAAAAAAGACCGAGTACCTTTAGTAAGCTTAAAGTGTTGAGACTTTAAGACCATTAATCTGACAAAAAGATGCTACAATCTTTGTCTCTTGAAGTGGTCACAGAAAATGGAAACGACAATAGGACAAAGTCATTCAGTCAAAACTAGGCAAGGTACCTGCGGGCTATCAAGAGAAGGCATATGCGTCTTGTAGATGTCTTCCAGCAAGACAAATGTTTTAATTTTGTATGCACATATTCATAATAGATTTTCCAAAAACAAATTAACTATCTAAATATTTAACTAACTATAATACCAAAGAGCGGAAGGTGTAAGGACGACAGGCGCATCAGACCGGCAATAGCCAAAGTAACAACAGAAAGCATTTACGTAAAAAAAGCTTTTGGATCTCATCTAATTTCATAAGAAATTCTGAAGCACTGTACAAAAAAGAAGGTTTCAAAAGACAGCGCAAATTGTAAATTCTGCATTCAGGTAAAGGTATAAGCCTAACGTTTGTGAAAAGTCGGAGGTTATATTTACACCGAAAGGGGACAACTCACCTGATGAATTATTTGACAAAAATATTGACAGCGCCTCAATAAAAGACGATTGAAGCATATTTAATGAATAAATATTCAAGCGATTCATAGAATTGCTGGAAGTGATCTGCTAATTTCTTAAGAGGCTTTCCATAAATTTTGGCATAAAAGACAAGTCCTCAAAATGAACAGGTACTTGCCAAATCGGTATGTACTCAGAACTTCTTGAGTCTTACGGAAGTGGCCGCTTTTCAAAATCAAGTAGGAAAATGTGTAGGCCTAAAAAGACAAAATAAGCTGGAGTACCACAATGCAGTGAACTAGGCACTGTGGTGTTTCGATCTACCACAAAGTGAAGATCACAGAGGTGGCAATTTTTTCGATGACACAGCTGTATTTGCTGTGGAAAAAAACTGTCGAAATAGGAACAAGGAAGCAAGGAGAAAGCTACCAAAGGCAGTAAAAATTAAATGAACATGCCTTACAGTAAAATATTGGGAGATACTCTTCACTGAAACAAACTGCTGCTATTTAAGCAAGTTTGGACCTACGACTTGCGATTGTCTACATCAGTGATTCCCAAAGTGGTCCAGGTGGACCCCCAGGGGTCCACGGGAGACTCGACGGGGGTCTACGTTGGCATGAACAAAATGTTTACTAGTTATAAGTGACGAAAATTTATCTGGTTTCGATAGTAAAGAACAAATTTTTACCACTCCGAATTTAGGGTTGGAACTCATTCGCCACTCAAGTTTCCATCGTTCTTCACATTTTATGACGAGTTTTCCGAATATGATAAAGATGTAGCAGCAGGGGGTCCACCGAAACCTGGCTCATTCTGAAGGTGGTCTAGGAGACGAAAAAGTTTGGGAACCTCTGGTCTACATGCACAAGCAAATTTAGAGTCACACAAACCCTTCAAAATAAACTTCGTAGGATTTTGACTAAAGTTTGACATATTCCAAACTCTGATTAACAAAGAGATCTAGAAGTTTGAATGGGTAAAGACAAAGAAAAAAAAGACAGGAGCTTTGCTTCCAGACAGAAAGAAGGTCTTTCCAAGCTTGTCAATTTAGAAATGGCATCTTTTGAATGACAATCTAAGTAGGAGATTGAGAAGGGTGAGGCCTTCGACAGCCAATCCTTGGCAGGTTCTTTTCAAAAAAATAAATAAATAGTTGGTGCTACAGGTCGGTAGGGACCCGGGCCTAGCTTCTCGCAACCATTCGTTTTGTGTGAGTTTTTCATTTTTGGGACGAATGGAAGGGATCTACAGTTTAACGCCGAGTCCAAGCGGCCAATTGAGAAGCTTCTTCATGACAGTTATACTCTCGGATTTTTGTCAGACGTTCGCGAGAGGTGGCGCAGTAGAAAAAAAACCTTGAGTTGGAATTTGGGTTTTCTCGGAATTCGAGCCTGGGTCCAACACACTAACCACTAAGCCACTGCGCCGAGGTTCTTTTTAGATCGAGTTAAAGGCCACCGCTATTGAAGAGGGTTTCCTCACCTATTTGCTTGGACTTTTCCAACGATTCATCCAAAAACAAAAACCCAGCGTTTACCTAAATTTGCGTTGAGCATAAGTAATCCTAATCAAGGTTGGCGAAGGCCAGACAAATAGAAAAGTCCTCAATTTATACAGAAGAAAGGGTATTTCCTGAGACCTGTAACTCAAAACAACAAGTGCACAAGTCTAACAAGTG
Organism: Cheilosia impressa; assembly: GCA_948293265.1. NCBI lineage: Eukaryota > Metazoa > Arthropoda > Insecta > Diptera > Syrphidae > Cheilosia > Cheilosia impressa. Next base: position 5,268,462 of record OX411882.1, read on the forward strand.
TCTAAAGAATTTATTGACAAGTGATGGTAGGTCCAGCATTCAACTCGTTACTTTATGCTATAAAATTGTACCAGACTTGTTAAAATGTACTAGTTGAACAAGTACTTGTGGTATTGTTTTAAAATCAGCAACAAATGGGCAACAAGTACTTAACCCGTCGTTAGGTGCACCATCTCAGTTTCAAAAAATAGATTCAATTTCATTTAAAAAAAAAACCTCTAACTGAACCAAACAACCTGCGACACTTGCTTTCCCTGGAAACGAAAAACTACCTCACCCACAACGAACTAGTCATGTCTGACAGAGGCGCCAGCTTTTCGCGCAAAGACACAAAACTTCCTGGCAATTTAACAGACGCCATCGCCATCACTATCATCATCGACTGACGCGCCAGTGAAAACTTTTCCACTCAACAGCACAATTGAGCGATCAGTTGATAAGGCAAGACCGACGAGATGCTTGCGTATGCGACAGCGAATCAAAGATACACACACTTCCACTGGGCATAGCAAAAAAAAGTACCCAGCAGCAAATAACCAGACGCAAATACAACGGTCAGGAACACAGAGCCATCCCAAGGGGCACTGTTGTTGCTGGCTTTGTGTCAGAGACGTCGTCGTCGCCGCTCATTATTGCAGTTGGAATTTCACTTTAATAGGATCGATTTGGGTATTGCTTCTTTTGACTATTCATGGAACACGGGACGTTTTAAATTCCATGCCGTAGAAGACGCGAGGACATGCTTCCTGCAAGGCGATTTTCCAGGGGGGGAAGGATTGAGTTGGACGAAACATACACTGCCAACGTGAATTGCTGTGTTTTTGAGATGCAAGGATACTTAATTGGAACACGGCGGGTTCCGATTGAACAGATGGACGTGGAGTGTGTACAGGAATTATTGACTTACCCCGAGCAGGTGGTAGGCTCCACAAAGGCCTTTTGGTGTTGGTGATGAATTTAAGCTCGCCAAATGTCAGTCTTCTGCAATTAAAAGAAATGGAAGCGCAAATGTAATGTGAGTGGTATATTGGAGGTAAGTCATGTAAGGCGGTAACGAAAGGACACTTATTGAAAAAAAGATGACTACTTCAAGAAGACAATTCTTTTGAAAATTGGTCACCTAGTGCAAGTGTCAAGTCAATTGTCGGTCAATTTGACTTGGGCGATTGTTTGTGAGGCGATGTGTAGGTTCCAAGAGGAATCGACAGCAGAATTTAATTTAATTTAATTTAACAAACAAAATAAAAAACACGCACAAGGAACTGGCAACGACAGAGGTTAAATTTTTTCAGATTCCAGGTAAAACAGCTAGCGAACGTCTGACAAACATCCGAGAGTATGACTGTCATGAAAGAGCTTCTCAATTGGCCGTTTGGACTCGGCATAAAATTGTAGATCCCTTCCATTCGTGTCAAAAATGAAAAACTCACACGAAACGAATGGTTGTGAGAAGCTAGATATAGGGTCCCTACGGACCTGGGGCCCTACTCTCTATTTCGTTGCGAAAGTCAGTCCTATAGGTTAGGTAGGTATACTTAAAACGTATACGACATTCAAACAAATAATTACAAATTATATTTATCCAAATTTTCGGAATTGGAAATCCGATCTTAGTAGGTACACTTCATTCTGCTTTCTAAAAAGAGAGAGAGTATACAAAAGGGGAGTAGGGCCTCTGTTGCGTCATCTGAAGACATCATATCTGTTTTAAACAAATTTAAAAACACAAAAGGGATGTCGGCCGAAGATAGAAGTCAGATATCTGGTTTTTGTTTTAAACGAATGCCTTAAAATGCAATTCTTTCACGATTCCTAAAAATTGGCTAAAGCTGTGCCGATTCCTAAAGCTGGGAAACCACTTGACAGTCCAGAAAGCTTACTCAGCGGTTTAGGCAAACTCTGTGAAAGAATCCTTAAGGAAAAATTGATGCTGTTCATAGAAGAAAGTGAAATATTTCCAAATGAGCAATTTGGGTTCAGGGGTAACCGCCGTACTAAGACTATGCCATTATATTTAAAAAATAGAAAACTAGGTAAATTACCGCGTATGATTCTGTTTGATTTTCAGAAAGCGTTTGACTCAGTGTGGCATCTATGAAACGAGCAATTTTAGTTTTCCTCCACATCTATGCAAAACTGTCAAGAGTTGCTTGTCAAATCGTTCCTTTAAAGTGTATGTCAAGAGTAGTGTTTCAAATGGGCGCGGTCACAATTGATTGCCATACGGGCTCGTTTTATGGCATTTTCCATCACTTCGGCGAGAACTTCGGGCGACAGATTCTCGCACTCGTGTCGAATGTTGTCCTTGAGGGCTTCTAGGGTCTCGGGCTTGTTCACGTAAACACGGGACTTCAAAAACCCCACAAAAAAAAAGTCTGGAACGGTTAAATCGGGCGATCTTGCGAGCCAGTGCAAATCGCCAAAACGAGAGATGAGGCGACCCGGGAACGCCGCCTTCATAATATCGGTTGTGGCTCGCGCAGTGTGTGCCGTAGCTCCGTCCTGTTGGAACTACATGTCCTCCAGTCCTAATTCGTCCAATTGCGGCAGAAAAACCTCGGTTAACATGGCCCTATAGCGCGCACCGTCCACTGTTGTCGTTTGACCAGCGGCGCTCTCGCAAAAAAATGGCCCGATGACTCCTCCAGCGTGAACATCGCACCATGTAGTCAGCATGGTAATGGCTCCTCGTGCATTACTCGTGGATTTTCGGTGCCCCAGAAGCGATAGTTTTGCTTGTTCACGTACCCGCTGAGGTGGAAATGAGCCTCATCGCTCATTATGATTTTGGTCGAAAAATCGTCCACTTCGTCCTCGAGATTGAGGATGGCTTGGGCGTTTGGAGGTCGATAGGCAGCAGCTGATGCACGGACTGGACTTTGTACGGGCACATGCGCAAGTCTTTGACCAAAATTCGCCTTAGGGACGACCGGCTGATGGCTAATTGCGAGGCACGGCGTCTGATCGATGTTTCCGGCGACAGCTCGACATCCTCGTCAACAGCGGCGATATTCTCGACAAAACGGGCGCTCCGGGGCCGGCCACTCTTGGCAACGTCTCGTGTGGTCCCATACTCTTCAAGGTCGGTGGCCAAACGGCGCACTGTTTGCGCAGTCGGTGTCGGACGGCCGTGGCATCGGCGACGGAATTCGGCTGCTCCAACACTACAGACGAATTGTTACGGAAAAAAATAGACACGATTATTCCGCGTTCTTGGGGAGTGTACATATCGCACCATGGCTTGATCACTTGTATTCTACATTTGTCTAGTCCACAAATGTCAAAACAGATTTGAAATTGGCGGCCATTTGCAAAAATAAGAGCATCTTCCATAGGCTGATCTCTTTTGGCCCACCTTGTGTATAGGTACAACTGACATGCCAAATCTACCGGAGTGTGAGGCTGCAATAAATGCGGATGATATTGCAATTTTTTCGTCACATCAATTCCGTCTCAACATTGATAGTGAGATTAATTTCAAAAATGCCCTGCAAAAAGTGGAAAATAAAGCTTAATTTGAAAAATAAATAAATTAGGTACTTTAAATGATGCTTACTCTTCCCTGGCATCATTCCACTTGAGACCCACATCTGGGGTCGAACCGTAGCATTTGTGGACGAGTATTCGATTAAAGGCACGAAACAAAAAGAAATTGCGTCGAGTTATCTTCGATCACGAAGGGCTGCACTAGGTCTTTAATTTTTAGCGATCTCGCGATCTTAGTGATCGTAAATGGGTACAAGTAAGTATGCCTTCCAGTGCTGCCACCCAAACTGTTCTGGTTTAAATGCTGCTCATCAATGACCACTTCCTAATCATTGCTTGACCAAAGACGATGCGATTCGATCAGTGATCGGTTCTTCATATCTACGTGTGAGACCTCACTAAAACCTTAATCAGTCCAGACAAGACTTGAGCAAACATGTAGCCACTTTTAGACAAGTGACAACGGAGCAACATCAAACGACAACTTAGCTCTGATCAAACCGATCATGGTGGCGATCGGCTGAAGATAGGTATCGGTTTTTTATAGACTTCCAAGTCTCAATTAAAGGCGATGTCCTAAAGTGCAGAAGGGGATACCTAAACTGAACAGACAAAGTGATCCAGAGATCAGAGTCATGTCGTCGGGATATAGGAAATGTGATCTTCACCAGGGGAGATCATTTTGGCTATACAGAGGTTGAGCTTATAGAGTTAAGAAACGAAATGAAACCTCTTAGATTGCAAACTGCAGCTACGGAAGGCTAATTTCACATCCTAGTTGAGAAGGTCGAATCAGTTGCTTCAGTTGAGTGCGATAAGTTTAACCGATCGCATAAGCTTTTGCGAAGTCATAAACAGCCAGCACCAAGTCCCGAAGACCAGTGGCTTGTCGCAGCCAAATGAACTGGGTTTCACAACGCCCACAAAGCCTCTGGTTTGTAATAAGCATAGACAAGTATGGAAAGCGGGGCTAAGCAGCTAGTGAGCTAGATGAGCAATTGTAGAGGGAAGACCATTGGCTGCTCATGGTGGAACTATAATGAGGGCTCAGCATGAATCTTTTACTGGTGCAGGGCTTAGAAGGTTTCATTCGAAAGAGAATAGAAGTACAAAATGCCGACCATGATTCTATTCACGTTCCAACTTGAAGTCACATCATAGCTACGGCACAATTAAGGGCGACATTCTTATCGAGTTTCTTTCTGAAGACTCCGGCTGATAATCTGGAACAAGTCGAACAAAATTGAAGAGATCTACCCCGAGGAAGCAAGAAAGTGGTCAAGCTTTAAGCCAAATAAACTGAGACCACCCAACGACGGCTATCATCTAAGAGTAGGTCAAGTAGATGCCTGCACTGCTCAAGAAAAGTGTGAGCAGTGATCTTGATCCATCCTCATTTTCAATGTCGCACCCATCCATTACTGAGCTCGGTGGTGTAGGATGCTGAGGTTCGTCTTGATCTTCCGCCCCCGACTCAAGAAAACCCCTTATAGGAATGTCCGACTTAATCTGACCATCTCATCCTAAGACTGTCTAAAGACGTATTCCAAGGCGCATCTTCTAAGTACATACCGCATATAAAATTTACTTTTAAATGAGTAGGCACTCAAATGAATTGAGACTTCAAGTTGGTGTCCCACAAGGTTGGCTACTGTCGCCTGTTCTTTTACCGCCAACAAAATACGAGTATTCGTGGTGCTTTGTCAGAAGGAGACACCTACTGGGAAACGTTTTAGGATCGCAACTTAATGGGGATATTAATGAGCATCTACAGAAGGTAGTCTGTAGTTTCCACCTTTTTGTCTTTTTGCCCCTAGATGGCGTTATATTCGGTAGTCGAAATACGGCTCTACTAGGACATTCCTCTAGTTAACCTGAAGCTGCCTGCAGTTAGACACTCAAATGTGTTAGAAGCTCCATTCCACTTAAGGTGACGTCTTCCCCTACTGTGCTGTCAAAGTCCTGATTGAGAATAGAGGACTCTTCAGGACAGATATCTTAGTATTTGAGGACCGATTCGCAGTTGGTCTACTGTACTGCTTGTAGAGTTCTCTAAACTAAGAGGCGAATGCCCAAGAATTCGATGTAAGCCCAAGTTCACAGTTTGATAGGTATACTGTCAAAGATCGGCGTAAGTACTAATAGGAGGCGAAGGCGATGAAAATACCACTTCTAATACAGGGAAGACCTTGCGGAAAGAGAAAAAGACCCCTACCAACTTGGAGTGCGTAACTGGAGGCAGTTAGCTTGTATTAACCGATTAAATGGGTGTCCGTGTTCAACCAGAACTCTAGCAGAACTCCCCAAAGACTGTTAGGATCGTCGACAAATCTTCGATCTAGCTTTTTTCTTTCAAAATCCGGTTCATGTATCCACTAAATAGCCTACTCTATCGCGATATATTGCAAACTGGCTGATGAATGTGGTGTTGGACTGTTACAGTGACTCGTTGAGCGACTGACTGGACCAGAGTGAATGGAGGATCATCGAAGCTCCTCGAAAGGGAAGCGGAAGAGGATGCCCTTCTTAATTAAATCGAGGGCTTGGTGTAGTAGTGCGACCCTTGGACAGTTTGTTCCCTTTTCGACAGCTTCCTCAAACTGCACTTCTCTTAGAATTTCTATTCAAAGGTCCGTGCTCTGATTTAGCGTTGACAACAATTCCCACCTCAGAGGATCACGAAACCTCTCCTTCCCCGACAGCTTAACTGCGAACCCTACTTTGCCACCTTCTCATATAGCAGACAATCTCTGGCAGTGCAACAGTGCCGATGCTATCTACTTAGTGTCGTCGCTGATTGCATCGCGTATGCAGCTCTGTAACCTGCCTGGCTCTCCATCAACAATCAAAAGGAATTCACATCACTTTCCCGCATCGTGCCCCTCGCTTTAATTAGCCGCATTTCTTACCGCACAATGTGTGTCCAAGTTAACATCTTTCCTCCCAGATAACGTCTACTGTTGCGCTGCACATAATACTCGAACCCCAACCTGACTTATGTAGATGCGCGAGTATTGAAAAAAAAAAAAAAAAAAACAAGGACAAACCGAGCCAAACAAAAGAACCACCACAAGACAACGGCGACGACGTCGAGAACAACAAAACCGAAATAAATCGCGCCCTCTGAACCTTAAGCGGCCAAAACCAAAACGCAAAACCTCTGCGATGTCGGAAGAAACCTGTTGGCCGCATAACATCTCTTACATCGTCCCGTTTGCATGTGTATGTGCGCAACGTGTTCTCCACTATTGTTCTCCGGCTGGCGCCATGCCATCAATGCAGCCGCCTGGTTTTGGGTACCGCGAAACCCACCGACCAGACGAAATTAAGAAAACGACAATGACGAGGACGATGCCGATGCGCCGGGATATACTACCATCCAAACGGCGTGCGCTTGCGCGCAATGAAACGCCATGCGAGAACGAGAATATCATCGTGTATCTGTGCGCAGCAGAGAGGATTGACGATGTCATGCCAAGGCAAAAGCCGGCCAAAACTCGGACATGTACGTTAATACCCTCGTCCTCAACCTCAATCACTGAGACTGAGATGGGCGCTTGCGATGCCGGGCGACAATAATCCCAGTTAAAAGGCAAAAATCCCTGACTCTCGACAAAGATCTCGCGGCGGCCGCATCATTGGGAGAAAACAAATTTGGATCCGTCGGATTGCCAAAACAAGTTAACATAAACATTTAAAATATTATCGGCTGCATCGATCGGTCGCCGAGACATTTTTTCGGGACTTTCTGCCGGCAAGATGTCACTTGATAAAGTTGCTATCAGCATCGGTACGGTAGGCCGCAGCCACAAAAAAATAGACTCGATTGTATCGCGGAGAGCAAAAGGGTATTTAAGGCTCGGATCTGGTCGCACTCGGATTGACACTAATTGAAGAGGCACACACAGGTGGATGTTATTTGGCGGTCATGGTGATGGTGAGCTTTGGGCTTTTGCTTTTTGCGCGAATGACTTTATCGCAGAGCGGGCATCACAACGCGTTTGCCAATGAAGAGCGATGGCTTTTGGATAAGGGGGACAGTTGTGATTGTGATGCGTGTAAAGGTCTGTTTCAGAAACTGATCTGAAACGAGCAGCGGTCTTAGAGGATGATTTCAGGTTTTCAAGGGGGGGGGGGACCAGTTTACTGATGGGTGGGAGTAATACGCTCGGAGGGCATATGTCTCTCTATCGAGCTATTGGGACTTTGAGCGCTGATTGACGTCTTCTGTTCTATCCCAATTGTCATATGACGACCTGGCTGTGGACTACTGCAACGAGGGACGTCAAAACAGCAGATTTCTCGATTGAGGGAGGAAAGATGCCTCAACCAGAAGACATGATCGATAAAAATCACCTCCCTTGATATTTTTGATGATGGTGGCAAAAATAACACTCAAAAGCTTTATGAAAGTCTGCCAATGGACTATTGGGAGTACAGAAAAATTCCAGACTCAATGGCGACATCGTCACTCTCATGGTTGCTGGTCAACAATACCGCGCTCAGGAGAGTGGCGAAAAACGCTCTGAGTTGACAGTCGACTTGAAAACACTGCTTAAGGAAAAGGCCCGCCTTCAAAAATTATGTCTCAGGCGTTTTAAAAATGGCCTCAAACTGTCATCCTTATGCCGTAGATTGTACAAATCGAAATGCAGCTTGTTTCGTCAGAACAGAAAGCAACAAAAATTAGTAAAAAATTTTAATTTGCCGCTCTGCCGGCCATTTTTTTTTTTTAATAGAAGGAAAAATAGGAAGAAAATAAAGTCATCCACAGTTGGAGTTGAACAATTTTAGCAGCCGCACGCGTTTTTTCTTTTTTCACAGCTGCTACACGGCGTTGTATTGCTTCTGTCACAAGTAGACTCTGTTTTTATGAATAGCGTCTCAAGTTCAAAAACCATCAAGCAGCACAAATGGGGTTGGGGTCTAAGTTCTACTTTTCAAAATTTCAAATGTTTTATAAAATTCTGCAAACAATAAAAAAAAGGTTTTAAAAATGTTTAAAAGCGCGCGCTTTTTAACATTTTCTTTATTTAATTAGTTTTTTTTTTTTTTTAATTTTAACTCTTTTCTTAATTTTTATTTGTAGCCTTATTATAACCTCCTGGGTAGTTTTTAAAAATACGATTTTATTTTTGTTTTAATTGTAGAAATACGAAAGTAAACAAAAGAAGCGACACTGTTATTGATATTTTTTTAGGAAGACTAAGATAAAGTCCTTGTCTGTAGCAGTAATTATAACGAACCGCCTAGGAAAATGGACTTAGAGTATTTGAAGGTCCAACCGAGTCGCTTGTCGAAGGAATTGTGATTAAGCAACATTTCGGCAGGCCTTTTATACTGCCGAAATGAATCTTTTACATTTGGTTTAAAAAAAAAAGCTTCTACATGTTGTTTGTGTTTAAAGGCTCAAGGAAGCCAATGAAACAAGCACCTTAAGGCAGATTAACGGGTCTTGGGAGAAAAATTCCAAAGATAAGGCAAATTTTTTGGCTGATCATCTTGAGGAATGAAGAAGATTTGACTGTGTTTGAAAAAAACGATCACAAAACCGTAGAGAATATAGCACTCAAGCATCAAGCATAACTTAAACACCAAAAAATCACAAGGTTATGACTTGATAACAGGACGAATACTAAAAGAAATATGTATATGAAAAAGCTATGCGAAAACTATTATATTTATATAATTAATGCAGCGTTCAGACATTCGACGATCTGTACTAAAATATGTTTTTTTAAGCTTTGTTTAATACATATGGTTCTTTTTTTTTTATTCTGAAACATAAAGTTTGTATTCCCAAATAAAACACTTGATTTCACTAAGTATATTCATAATTTTTTTATTATTAAGCAGTCTTTTACAAAACACAGCATTTGAAAACAGACAGCAAATCGAGGAACATTAGCCTTCTAGGGTTAAGTATGTCCCTAGTCAATGGAAGGCAGCAGAAGTGATTATGATTCTGAAACCGGATAAATCACCAAGTGAAAAGAAATCCTACAGACCGATATCTCTAATACCAATAATTTCAAAGTTATTTCAAAAATTATTCTTAAAGAGGCTCAAACCAGTAATAGAGGACCACCATTTAGTGGCCGCTCACCATTTTGGGTTTAGAGAGAAACACTCGACAATTCAACAAGTGCATATAGAATAGCAACTATTATTGAAAAGGCACTGGAAACCAAAAAAGTTTTTTCTGCCATCTTCTTAGATGTAGCTCAAGCATTTGACAAGGTTTGGCACCAAGGACTAGAATGCAAATTGAAAAGGGATCTTCCTGAGGAATTCTATTGCATTTTTAAATCAAATATTACAGACAAGTATTTCCGTATAAGACATTGAAATGAATACTCTGATCTGAAAAAAATAACGGCAGGTGTACCACAAGGCAGTGTCCTGGGTCCAATCTTCTATCTTTTGTATACAAGAGATTTGCCTGAAGAAGAAGCAATAGCCTTGCCACTTTTGTTGATGATACAGCAATAAAGGCAATTGGCGAACTCGATTTCTTTTGCATGGCCACCACCGGCACGCTTGCAGAAGTCCAGACGCTAAACCCAATTTTCGACGGTTTTCCAGCATAAATCGGCCGATACTGCTGCAATTTCACGTTCGATATTCGTATGAAGTTCATCAATCGTCGCTGGCTTGTTGGCATAGACCATAGACTTGACGTTGCCCCACAGGAAATAGTCTAACGGCGTCAAATCGCACGACCGAGGCGGCCAAGCGACTGGACCATTTCGTGAGATAACACGTTCTCCAAACTTTTCCAATAAATTGATTGTGACATTCGCTGTGTGGCTTGTGGCGCCGTCCTGTTGGAACCACATGTCATCCAAGTCCATATCATCCAATTGGGGCCAAAAATATTCGGTTGATCATCAAGGAAGAAGTACGGCCCAATGACGCCGCCGGCCCATAAACCACACCAAACCGTAATTTCTTCGGGATGCAATGATGACTCATGGAGTACGTGTGGATTGCTGCCTGACCAATACCGCATATTTTGTTTATTGACGAAGCCATTCAGCCAGAAATGAGCCTCATCGGTGAAGATGATTTTTCGATGGAAATCCGAATAATTTTCAAGTTGTTGCTCAGCCCAATTCACGAACATACGACGCTTCTGGTGGTCAAGCGGCTTCAGTTCTTGCGTGAATTTAATCTTGTAAGGATGTAGGCCAAGATCTTTTCGCAAAATTCGCCACAACGACGTCACAGAGATGCCCAACGCTTGAGAACGACGTGTGAGAGACACATTTGGGCTTTCTTCAACTGAAGCCTCAGCGGCAGCAATATTCTCGACACTACGGGCACTTCTTTGTCTCACTGGCACGGAAATATTTTGTACTGTGCCTGTGGATTCAAATTTTCCCACTAGACGCTCAATTGTTGATCTGCTAGGACGATTATGACGACCATAAATTGGATGTAGCGCTCTTAACGTTGAGGCCACTGACTCCGAATTTCGGTAGTAAATTTGAATAATTTCGACTCGTTGTTGGCTCGTATATCTTTCCATCATGAAATGGCAAACCTTACTGAAGAGAAATGTCAAAAGAGCGGCAAGAAATTCAGCGTCGTTTGCTGTCCCTGTCGCTCTACTTTTGTAGCGTCCCTGTTGAAAAACCCTTCAGAATAAATTCGTTCATATTAACTTTACCAACATGAAAATAAATACGGTAAGAGTGTTAATATAGATGGAAAAGAAGTACCGTATGCCAATACGGCCAAATACTTAGGTATGACGCTGGATGCTAAGCTTAAGTGGAAAGAGCATGTCTAAAAGGAAAAAGAAGAGCTAGGGATTAAACTTAGAAATATGCATTGGCCCGCATGGACATGGACATATGGAATTCAGTTTTGGGGTTGTACGAAAAAACCTAATCTACAAATGATTCAAACTTTTCAAAACAAAGTACATACTAAGAAGTAGTTTTAACGCTTCATGGTACATACGAAATGACAATTTACACAGTAATCTAGGGGTAGAATATGTCAAAGGTATATTAAGAAAACATGCGGTCAGGCATTATGACCTAATCCACGAACATGCTAATGCTGCACATGGTGGAAGAGAATAGAAATTCATTAAGAAGGCTTAAGCGACTGAAGCCAAATGATTTAGTTACTGATTATCTATATGGAATATAAATAACGACCCATCTACTACCCATCAACTACCCATCCTCGACCCTTGTAGCTTGTTATTCACTAAATCGAAATAGTTGCAACTAATTAAAGAAAACAAAGTATGTAAATTTAAATAATTTCGCAACTAGCCAATGGGCTATATCTCACCAACCGTTTACAATAATACATTAAAGTAGAATTTGCTGAATGAGTTTAACTTAGTCGTAAAAAAAAGGGAGGTGGTTTTAGAGTGGGTGTCGGGTCCCACACTACTAGCTTCACTAGTGTCTTTCAAGATTTTCACCGACCCTCGGAAAAAAATATATATATATTTTTTTTAGTTAAATTTAGCATTGTTTTTGTTCATAGATATTGCTTTTCTATTTAAATTCTTTGGAAATATTAAATCTATTTTTGCTTGCTTCTTTTTAATTATAATTTTATTTTTGTTAAAAAATTAAAGGTAATTAATTTTTAATGTTTTATAAATTTAAAATTGTTTTTGCTTTATATCTATTTTTTCCCCACGTCGTTTACATTTTTTAGTTTGTAAAAGCAGACTAAGCTGAATTTTATTGCTTTAAATTTGAAAATCAGAATTTTGTAAGGCAGAATTTCGTCAAGCTGAATTTTTGTGTGAGAAGAAAGAATTTTGCAAGCAGAGTTTCGACCGGATCCCAGCACAAACATAGTATACTGGTCTACTCATTGACACTGAAAAACTTTTACCTTAGTCCCATAGCAAGTCGCAACAAGAACTTGTTGAAGTTCCTATCAAGGCACAAGTCAAAAAGGTAAGTAGTTGGAACTGCAACACCCTAGAGACCTTACTTCCATAAAACATTTGGTTTTGTGAAAAATATATATATTTGGTAAAATGGAAAAAAACAGAAAAACAATAAAAACTTGTTGAAGCATTATTCAGTTGGAAAATTGTTATTTTCAAACGCCCACTTGTTGAATAATGCTTCAACAAGTGGGATATTAAAAATAATAAACTTTGCCATAAACTTTAAAAAAGGTCATTAAATTTTGGGTAAAATCTCGAAATACTCTTTCAACTTGTTGGTGTACACAACAAGTTACCGCCGAGCTATGATTTCGGTCCATTTTATTACTGTGTAACCAGGGTTTCGGGTATGGCCTTTCTGAATCTGAAAACCATTTTTCAGTACCTGGATATTGGTTCATCACCATCCCTACTAGAAGCCTTCGGTCCATCCTCGGTCTATTTGCAAACAAATAATTTGAATTCCCCCATTGTCTCTATTTTTAAGGATTTAAATGAAGAAAAATTAAGAATTGGCCACGTTTCCAACTTGTGCATCTACTTGATCAACAAGTGGTGGGGAATTTCGAATTCCGAAATGCAACAAGCTAACAATTTGCGTGGGTCTTATAACGTTCGAAAGAGAAGTCACAGTTGTTAAACAAATATTGGATAACAACTGTTACCTATAACATTTAACAAAAAGTCCAACAAGTACTTGTTGAAATTGATAACAGGGATAACAGTGATGACAGGGTCAAAATTAAAGTTAACCCTTTCTGTTACAAAAATCTGATAGGCTCGTTAAAATTCATTGGGTCAAACAAGTTCTAGTGGTGCTGTTTTAAAGGGCACGGTTTGTTGAATTTTTGACTTGATATAGGAGAGAAGTATGCAACAACAAACAATATTTAGCAGATATAATACAACGCAAACATTTTTTGGAAAAAACGGAAGTTTATTGCTTTAAATTTGAAAAGCAGAACTAAAAATAGGGAGAATACCGTACGACAGAATTTTTGTGTGAAAAGAGAGAATTTCGACCCGCTCCCCAAAATAGTCCTATGGTTGAAGTGATTAAGAATCCTAGTACGAGGAAACACATTTCTCTACTCTTCATTAAAAACCGAGCACCGCAACGCTAGCAAAGTTATTCTAATGGAAGATGGAAGCAAATGAAACGAGATTCACTGAACCATGGAAATCCACTCGGCTAGTGATGGTGTCCTATTCGATGTTATTCAGAAGACGAATGGAAAACATGAGAAAGACACGATTTAGATGAAGCATTTTACGCATTTCTCGAGCAGAAGTTGAAGATATTCCAGATGACATAAGAGGGCAGCAGATCGATCAGATTCACGTTGATAAAATGAGACTAGTGGCGATCAGCATAAAACGAAAAGCAGGGGCCTTAAATGACTATCCTGAGGACCACCATAAAAAAACACAAACTGCTTACGAAAGTACAAATTGAATGCGAAAATGTTGAGCCAGTAGTTCAGTGGAATCCAAACCTTGTCAGTCTGAAAATTAAAAAAAAATGTTCCGAACGCTGTCGAAAGCTCTTCCGAATTAAGCATGAACTACTTTATATTGTAAGCCTTTCTGGAGGTCATACATAGGCAAGAGTGACAAAAGCTTCATAGATGTAAGTCGTATACCAGCTACATGTTGAAGAAAAGTCGTTCTAAAAGAGGTCTTAACCTCTCATAAGTAAGATTTTCATAAATCTAAACAGATAACAAAAATAGTTTGAAATATTTGCCCTCTGTTTCCGTTTTATTGGCAAAATGATTCCTCTGACCAGGATTTAGCTGAGCATGCGTTCTAATAACTTCACACTTAAGTTAACGGTTAAGGGCAGGAGTCCTTACTTTTCATAATCAAATCAAATCAAATAAGGATGACATAAATTATTTTAAATTAAAAAACTTTATGAGGGAGAGGGAGTCACATCATCGGGTCTAAGTTTTTTGAAGGTTCTATACCTGTCACTGCAGTCGAAATGTGTTACAAATTTTCGACAGCGCATATACTAGTAGGTTACAAAGCGTGAGGGTGACATACGAAGCATTGATGTTGGTAAGTTGTCAGCTATTGGTAGCCAGAGAGTCCGACCTAGACAGTCAGTCTCGTAGTTTACTGCCATCGATTTTATGTTATTCGACAGTCTGTCAATAAAGATCACAACATCAGTCTCAGCTTGCAAAAAAACTAAAGTTTTGTACTCGACTTTGGGGTTGGCGGAAGTTCTATTAAAAATGTGCCGCTTCTTCTGGCGTGTTTTGCAATAATGTCTTCGAACGTGTCCAACTTGATTCCTAAATAAAAAGGCCTTGAATCTACAAGGCCCCACGTTGGGCGCCAAAAATTTACGATCAGAAAGTGGCGTTTGGTGAAGAAATTCGCTTGCTGTTTCATAAGAAAATCCACACCAATGAAGGGTATTGTCGATTCAAGGCCTATTTTCCGGATTCTTTTGTTGTTTTGTGACGATCGAAGACAGCTCGACAACGAGGGCGAAAAATGCGAATGAGCGGAAATGAAAAACATTCTCGTTCTGGTCAAGGTTACATAGTGGACACCTGGGGTTTAAATCACTTCTATGGGGTCTGCAAATCAATTCAAGCATTTCTGTTCGAACTTTAAAGATCAAACTCATCTCCTGAACTGTTAGTTTATTATTAAAATAGTTCTTTGGTCCCAAAGAAAGATTCAGCTCCCTATATACTGACCTACTTGCTGACTCCTTTGCTCAGTCCAGGCAAAGCTTTAGGAGATTGTTATCAACAACAGAGATGCAATCGCAGAGTATATTCCTCCACTCACAGGCGTTGCTTTTATTTATCTAAATGGAAGTCTGGTTGGCGTCGGCTAACTCGTGCCAGTCTTTGATAGAAGAGTAGTTGCGTCTTATAGCTATAGTTAGTACATACTTTCTTTTGTAAGTTATTCATAGATCTTAGCATAACTTTACTAACATAGTCTGCGCTTGCTTTTAGATTTTTCGTAAAAATATAGGGTAGGCCTGATTCTATATGAATCGCGTAACTGGGTGTAGCTTTGGGAAGCCTAAAAATCCTCTTGAAGAAATACCTTTGTATGCTTTCAATCTAACTACTCTGCTGATAGCCGTAAATTTCATTGCCATAACAGAAACAACTATTAATTGTGGCATTAAAAACTCTAAATTTGGACGCCGGATCCACGCATTTATTTAAGAAAAACTTAGACCAGCTGCAAGAGTTCTTTCTTTGATATGAGGTTTTAAATTGAGATTGTATGTAAGTAAAAACTCGTAGTACTTGAACTCGTTTACAACCTCAATTCGTTTACAACCTCAATTTGCCAGTGTTGATTTTTAAATCCCAAGTATCGCAATACTGTTTGAACTTGTTTATTTGCAGCTGGAGAGTATGGGAATTGTCAGAAAGAATGACCAGGTCCAGGTCATCCGCGTAAAGCAAAACTTTAACAAGGACATCACCGTAATTTATGCCTCCTGGGATACTATCACAGACATCTTCTATAGAGAAAACATTAAAGGACTTAGGACACAACCCTGAGGAACACCGGATTCTGTAGGAAAAATGGATGATTTTAGTTTACCACGACACACAGCCGCAGACGTGTTAGCAAGAAGTTGCTCGTAAACTCTAACCATTTTTGCCGATAGGCCTAACGATGCTAACTTAAAAAGTAGTGAATTTCTATTGACGGTGTCAAAAGCAGCTTTGAAGTCAACAAAAAACGTACAACTTCTTTTTATTTTCTATAAAGCGTTTTGCGATAGTTGTTAATATAAATATTTGATCTACAGTCGACAGGTTAGATCGGAATCCAACCTGGAAGGTGCTGAGGTAAAAATTTAGATGAAGATGAAGGTTTTATAGGTAAATTTGATGAAGTGCTTCAACAGGTAGCAAGTCTGAAAAGCCCAAAATTGACTAGTAAACAGAACAAGCTACCCTTTTAAGTTGTTGACACTTACTGACGAGTGTTCATATTGCCTGGGTGGCTCTATCTCTATCACTTCAGTCGGATTCTCTCAGAACTTTGATCGTGCTTTGGATGGACACAGAGGCGTATGAATGAAAAAATAACTTCGATCAGACTTCGTATAACCTCGCAAACAGCAAAAAGTACTAGAAACAATTTTCTCAGGCATTAACTCTCGTTTCGAATTTCCTGCAGGATGGGTATATCCAAAAACCTTTTCAAATAAACGGATTGCATGGCAATTGAAAGCGATCATCAGCCCAAGATCCGGAATTGTGGTGACAACTTGAACGATATCCTTTTTGTGTCTTCATATAACCAAAAGCTGGTCTGCCAACAGGATGGATCAGGCGTCCATAATCCTCCTATAACCCTTTCCTCTGCCAGATGCTCCATTATTGGTAACGATGCAAATTTTGATGCATGAAACAGCAAACCGCTTGCAGCACGTTTAAAAGCGGTCACTTAAAAGCGTCGGCAATCTAATTAGGATCACAAGTGCCGCTTGGGCATGGCTTTTGTTTGATTATTATTCATTGTCCTGCTGGTTTTGAGCGAACTTGTCCTAAAGAATAGCAAAGCCGCAAAGAAACAGCACTTTGTTTGCCCGTGTGTTTTTAGTTCTCGTGTCCAGAGGAGGTAAGCACTTCAAAGTCCATGGTCAAGCCGACAACCGATGATGGTCTACTAATTCTTTTAATTGCTTTTGTTCAAGTGAGCAGTATTGTATAATTGCTCGAGAGGGAAATGACAGATAAATATCGCGCGGGATGAACGTGCGAGTATGCGAGGACGATAGGCCGGCATAACTAATTGCAAACCACTCGAAGGCGGGAAGTGTTTACGTATGCAAACAGCGTGTGAGCACATCTGCGCGCGGTCGTCATTTTAATAAATAAATATAAATGAGATGAAATGTTTAATGAAATAATTAAGTGGAACAGGCAATTCCGGAAGGAAAAGTGTTCGAAGAAAGGAATGGTGGAACTGCTTTGGCTGCAGCATATTTATCTGGCTGTGGAGATCTTTCAAGGCTAAGATGGAGTTATGACTTATGAATTGTGTTTGTTTTAATTCTGCTATTTCGGCAGGCGATTGCCAAGTTCAAAGGCTGTATTTTTGGGTGAAAGTTACTGCGTACCAATTAAATAGGCCTTTGCTCATTCTATCTGATGTAAAATGTTACTCTGGGTAACCGAAATTATGCCAAAAATGACACAAAAATGCTGAAAATAATACCCCAAAACATCCAATGTACCAAAACACGGTTGAAAATAAAACAAAAAGATGTCAAAAACGAATCAAAAACGCCTGAAAAACCTCTTAAAACGATACAAAAAGTGGTGAAAAACGCGGTGAAAAGCGCTCCAAAGAACACCTCGAATTCATCCCAAAAAAAAAACATAAAAACGTATGGAAATGCTCAAAAAGAGAAATAAAAAGCACACAAAAAATGGCCCGAAAAAAGCCTTAAAATACTTTTTAAACAAGAGCCCCCAAAAAGTTTGCGGAAAACGTTCCAACAAATTTGCCCAAAAATCCACAAAATCGCCTTAACTAAGATCCCCAAAATTCCACAAAATCGGCTTAACTAAGATCCCCAAAATCGTTCAAGAAGAGTACGAAAAACGCGTCAGAAAATACAACACAAATGTAGTAAAAGCGGAACAAAAAAAAAAAAAACAAAAAAAAAAAGATATAAGAAAAGCAGCTAAAAAATTTTATATTTAAAAAATGTGCAAAAATTTACTCAAAGAAGTAACTCGAAAAATGCCTTCAAATGCGCCTAAAACAGCGTTACAAAAGATCAGAGAAAACTTAATGAGAAATTTCCGAAATATTGGCCCAAATAAGACACCGCAAGTAAAACACCCAAAAAACCCTAAAAAAAAAATTCTACCAAGAAAACGCCAGAAAATATCACAAAAATGTATCACAAAATCGACTCCTAAAATGCCCGGAAAATAAGACACAGAAACACCTAAAATACGACCTGACGAAAGCAGCAAAAATACTCAAAATAATGCCATACAATTTGCATTTAAAAACGCTCTCGAAAGCTCTCAAAAGAACACCGAAAAACCGTCATAAAAGAGCACAGAAATCAACGAAAACCACTAGAAAACGATTCAAAAAAGGCCACAAAAAATAGTTCGATTACTGCCTTAAAATTGGTGAAAAAAGTGCCCCAAAAACTTTGCGAAAAACGTCCTCGGAAATGGAAAAGTCCATAAATTACAAAATCGCCAAGAATACAATTTGACAAATGTAGAAAAAAGGCTCAAAAATACGCCCGAAAAACGGCCCGAAATGCTAAGAACAAAGTCTCTTAAATAGGTACAAAGCTGTACCTTTAAAATGTACATATTTTGAAAAACGATGCAACATGTAATGAAAATCGCAGCGAAAAACCTTTCAAAAAACCAACAGAAAAAACACAAAAACAGTCGAAAACCCGTTCTTAAAAATGCGCAATATTTACGTGTAAAAACTTCTAAAAATACAACTGAAAAACGGACCAAAAAACCGTCATTAAGGAACCCCAAAAATAAACAGAAAACCACTAGAAAACGATTCCAAAAAAGCCACAAAAAGTAATTTGATTGCTGCCTAGAAGTTCGTCTAAAATAGCGGCCCAAGATCTATGCGAAAAACGTCCTCAGGGATGTCCCAAAAAACAACAAAAGCCTAAAAAAAACCTACAAAAAACACCGCAGGAATTACCACAAAAAAAAAAAAAAACAAAAATTGTACACAAAATCAGTTAAAATACGACCTGACAAAAGCAGGAAATATGCATAGGTGCGCCACAAAATTTACATCTAAAAACGCTCTTAGAAACACTCAAAAAATCACCAAAAACACGGACCAAAAAGAGCCCAAGAAAATAAATGCCCCGAAATCGACACAAAACCACTTGAAAGTGGTTGACAAATTTAGGCAAAATGCTTAAAAATATTAAAAAAAAAAGCGCCCCGAAAATGATAAGAAGAACGTCTGTGAAATGGGTCCAAAACTGTACCGAAAACGCTTTCAAATACATTCTGAAAAACGACGGCAAAATGCAGTCAAAAAAGGCAGCTAAAGCAGCTTTTCAATAAAAAACACAAAAAATAGTCGAAAGCAGTTCTAAAAAATGCCTACAATACGCCCCAAAATATACGTGTAAAAACTGGAAAATGATCCCAAAACAGCCACAGAAAATTCGTCTTAAATAGCGCTCCAAAAGCTCTGCAAAAAACGTCCTCAAAAATGTCCCGAAATGCGACAAAAACCCCATAAATAACACTTACCAAGAAAACCCCATAAAACAATACACAAAATCAACTAAAATACGACCTGACATATGAATGGAAAACGGTCAAAAAATCGCCAAAAAAAACGGCCCGAAAACGCTAAGAATAAGGTCTCTAATATAGGTACAAAACTGTACCGAAAAGGTACAAACACATTCCGAAAAACGATGTAAAATGTCCTAAAAATCGACGCGGAAAACCGTTTCAAAGAATGCAAATAAAAAACACAAAAAACGGTCGGTAAAACGTTTTGAAAAATGCATAAAATCCCCCGAAAATTATGTCTAAAAACTATTAAAAAAGTCACCGATAAACGGTTCAAAAACGCTTTCAAAGCCTTTTTGGATGGGCTCCAAAAATTACACAAAACGCCCCAAAAATGCGAAAAACCGTTTTAAAGAACGTAAACAAAAAACACGAAAATTGATCGGAAAAGCGTTCTAAAATATGCCTAAAACACGTCCCGAAATTTACGTCTAAAAACGTTCTTAAAACGGCTCAAAAAATTACCGACATACGGGCCAAAAAAAAAAAGCTTTAAACGCCTTTTATGGGTGGCCTACAAAACGGCCCAAAAATGCACCAAAAAGCCCTTCAAAAATATACGTCTACACAAAAAAACCTATCCACTCTCCGAATACCACGAAACTCTCCTTAAAAAACGGCCCAGTGTTGTCGTCGAGTCTCAGATCTATACAATGTCATCCAGCAGCTGTCTTCATTTCGTTTGAGCGGGTTTTACGTTTACTAAGTCGTCCGCCAGATCTACCGACTTTTCCCAGAGCCTAGTAGACATTTAGTGGGCCAAATATAAAAATCCAGCAACCACCTTCATTGGTTCTACATTGCAAAGACTGAAATCTCCTTCAATCACAAAGTAGACTACAACCCAGTCTTTTGACGTCTCGGGCCGCAATCGAAACACTTTCGTTTGCTCTCATCAAACGCTATTAACATTTGATTGAACATATCCTTTCCTGTCTCGGCTGAGTAGAAAGCCCACATGCGGCAGACGTTATTTCCAATCGCCCCCAAAGGGTGCCTTCAGCGCTCCACACCCAATCCTTTCAGCAGCACACGCACTCATTTGTTCACACATCACGGCCGCTCTTCAAATAGAGGAAACCCAAAGACGTTTTTATTTATTTGCCATTTTGTTTGTATACGCCTACCGGTCACCTATAAATATCAGATAAACGGCCTGACGACTCCTTATTATCTTCATCATCATCATCATCGTCTTGGTGCATCGTAGACATCTACTCCGTCGCTACACAGTCGGGGAACCATTTGTATATGGGGAAAAGGAAAACCCCATGATGAGCCTCCACACCGCCATCATCTTCATCTTGGACGGTCGGTGGTGCTCGTCTATCTGTGCGACGACATAGGAAATTAGTGATACGCATTCAATGTACCCATCTCATATCTGGGCGCTGGTTAATTGCCACGTCTGCCTCGGGCCAATGTCTCTGTGTGTCTCTCCTTCGTGGCAGCCATCCTCGGCGTCATATTTTGTAGTGATACACTTTCACTCCATCCAGCGAGCGGTGTCGGCAAAAAATGGCTGGTGGTGACGGCCTCACCAAACTCCCCGTCCCCGGCAACTACTCAAAAATTAATTGACATTTAGTAAACATGCTAAGTCGTATGTCTTTGGCAATTTATCCTTGCCCCGATAGATGGCACACATGCAACGAATATGAATGGCATGGCACAGTGTGCCTGAGCTTAGCCTTAGCCACACACGATCTCACGATTCTCTAGTACCTACTCGTTCTCGTGTGTCTGTCTCTAGGAAGTCGAGCTACGACTATGAGTACTCGTATAAGCGCCTTCGTGTGCTGTCAGCGCGCGCGCGCGCACTCTTCCATGCCGTGGCCTAATGCTGCTGCGGATGTCTAATTAATGGTCACCTGTGCTTTGAGAACTTTGTTACTTTATTACCCCCCGAGGTATTTATGGGCAAACAAAAACCACTCGGAGGAGAGTGTTCTTTTGTCTTGGCGCATTCACTTTCAGTAGCAAAATGCGGCAATTAACGGGAAAAGATACTGCGGAGCAGATAGGACAGTATCTAAAATGGTATCAAGCTGTTGCGGTGCGCGATGCAAGTGGGAGATAAATCGATGAGTTATGGAAGTGAGTGGTGGTGGTAGATTCTGTCATTTCAAGGGTGTTGCCAGCGAGAATGTGACTCATGCGGTAGCAGGATATGTCGTCTGTCGACTTGGAAGCGTTGCATTTGGAATTCAGTTTCTACCGATTTGTAGTTTGCAAGAAGAGTGGTTGCGAGATGTCTGTCCAGGGAAGGAATAGAAACTGATTGCAACTTTGGAGACATTACAACCAACCATATACCGCAAAAGGGGGCAAAGATTCGTCACTCCCAGAGTATGCAGAGCTATGAACTGACACGAAAACACGCTTACACGTGAAAGGCTACTAAAGAGAGCCTTCGAGTTTCATGGAAATGCTGAAACAAGACATAAGACCCTACTGCAGATTGTATATCTCAACAGGAAAGACGTTAAATCGATTTTAACCCACCTGTAGATAGAATTCAATGCAAGGGAGCCTTGAGTGGTAGTTGCACCCATTCGAAGGAAAAAGTTACTATCGCGCTACGTTAAAGTGTCCCAGGAGAACACGAGGCAGTCGATTCCCCGCCGTGCACAAGAAGTCGCCCTTTGGCAGACTTTAATTTTGCGAATTTTGCGTCGGTACTTGGGCCTACACCCGTACAAGATCCAACAATTGAATTAAGGACGAGGGAGATTTTGTTAAACTGAGAAAAGCAGGGGCTCTAAAATTTTCATTGTAGCTGTCAAATTTGCTGTTGATTTAGTTGTGTCAATCTGATTCCTTTCTATTTGTCTCGACACCTACCCCCGTATTAATAAACGCCGCGTAAAAGTTATCAACTCGTTATTCAGCAGTTACGTCAAATTTTTGTATGCTATCTGACGTCTACAAGTAAGGTATACTTGTGCACATTTGTTTATTAATACAGGGGCTACAGTTTTACTCTGTTAAGGAGCCGACGAAGCACCCTTTCAGTGAGGGGGCAATGTGCGATGGTGCACCACCAAAATAAAGCAAACAAGTAAGGTACGTCCTTTTTAAGATGCTGATAGAGAAGAACATATTCAAGTAGTTGTTCAACGTCATAGACAAGAGGGCGCCTGCTACTTAACGACGTTCTTCAGTCAAAAAATTCAACACATTCATATCTGCGGAAATGGTCTGGATACATCCCAGAAAACCAGACGCATTTCGTTCGCTTTAAGTTCGCCGGAAGAAGGTTTCATTTATCAACGAGTTAATTTTTAAAAGCCAGGTTATATATGCTTCAGACAAATGCCAATAATAATAATAATAATCGCCAAAAACCTACGCGGAAGAAAATAAAAGGCGAAGATCTACAGAAAATTATTGCGAAGGCATAGAAGACGATCGTAAGCAAACTTCCCGGCGAAGGCTATGCAAATTTATGGGTGTGGATTAGGCGAACTCATTAGAGAAGAATAAGCGAAGAACTGTCATATTTTTGTCTAGGAATTTGCAATGTTGAATCGGATTTGTGTTAACCACTCTTATGGGTCACATAAATGAGGATATGTTCAATTGATGTCAAATTTCGAATCAGAGAGTTTGAAAAGACGAAAATTTATGAGTTCCAATATTTGATCTAGTGAAAGCGTAGTTTAATACGATTGGCTTCATAATTTCTACTCGAATTAACAGAATTCAGAAATAAGCTGAAAAATCGGCTGTTGGCAGACCATAGTATCAAGGAGCAAACTTTCTTGATATGGTCAGCCATCTGGCGAATATTGTTGGTGTCGGATGTTGGACCCCCGGAAAACTTCCTGCTTGAATGATCGAATGACGAACTCACATTCTGCACGGCAGATTGCCATTGTACCATATATTCAGACTTCTATTCGCCTTGCTTCGGTTAATTTGCCATACAACGAAAGGTATTGTCAAGACTAAGTCTATACTTTTTTTACAGAGGAAAATGTTTCTACCACACTTTACTTAAGGTAAAGCCACCTTCAACTGCATGAAGTGGTTTCTGTGATACTTTCGATAACGATTCAACAAAATCGGCAACACACTTAAACTCAGCTTTATTGTTTTATATTAAGCCTTCCTTACTTACTTAGATGGCGCTACAGTCCGTGGTGGACCTGGGCCTCAACCAATACGCCTCTCCAGTTAGCGCGATCTTTGGCTAACTGCCTCCAGTTGCGCACTCCAAGTTGGTTGAGGTCCCCTTCCACTTGCGCGCGCCACCTAAGGCGAGGTCTTCCTCTACTGCGTTGTCCCTCCGGGTTGGAATCGAAGACTCTTCGGGCCGGAGCGTTGGTGTCCTTTCGCTCTACATGTCCCAGCCATCTAAGACGACTGATACGTACTTTTCTGACTAGGTCGATGTCGCTGTACAGCTCGTAGAGTTCGCTGTTAAATCTCCTCCTCCAGAGCCCGTCAACGCAAACGGGACCAAAAATCACACGAAGAATTTTGCGTTCGAAACGACCAAGGAGCTCTTCATCCGACTTTGATAGGGTCCATGCTTCTGCGCCATAAAGCAGGACTAGTATTTCTCGACAGGGCCTTACTAATCAATTGCCTTCTTAGACCAAAGTAACAGCGGTTGGCAAGTCTGATTCTTCGCTTGATTTCTGAGGTGATGTCATTTTCAGAATTAATAGCGAAGCCGAGGTAGACAAAGTCCCGAACTACCTCAAAGTTAAAGCTGTCTATCGTGACGTTCTGACCGATTCGTCGATGTTGTGGTCTCTTCTTGTTGACTAGCATATATTTTGTTTTGCCCTCATTCACCACTAAACCCATTTTTGCCGCTTCTGTGCTGATACTTGCAAACGCGCCAGTGACAGCTCGCTGTGTTCTGCCAATGATGTCGATGTCGTCGGCGTAAGCAAGTAGTTGCACAGACTTCTGGAAAATTGTGCCTCTGGTGTTGGCTTGTGAGTTTCGCACAATCCTCTCAAGAACTATATTGAAAAAGTCACAGTCACCTTGTCTAAATCCTTTTTTGACACCAAAGGTCTCTGTGATATTGTTTCCGACCTTTATGGAGCAGCGAGCGTTCTCCATCGTCATTCTGCACGATCTGACAAGTTTGGCAGGGATGTCAAAACTAGACATGGCTCTGTATAGCTCGTCTCTATAAATGCTGTCATATGCGGCCTTAAAATCGATAAACAGGTGGTGGGTATCGACTTGGACCTCTTGGGTTTTCTCCAGGATCTGCCGTAATGTGAATATTTGGTCGGTTGTGGACTTACCAGGTCTAAAACCGCACTGATAGGGTCCAATCAGTTCGTTTATAAATGGTTTTAGGCGATCACACAGTACGGCAGAAAGGATCTTATAGGCTATGTTAAGGAGACTGATGCCTCTATAGTTGGCGCAGTTTAGAGGGTCTCCTTTCTTGTGAATCGGGCAAACAATGCTGAGGTTCCATTCATCAGGCATATTTTTCTCTAACCAAATCTTGGAGATGAGTCGGTGTATGCACTCTACCAAATCATCTCCCGCTGCCTTGAAAAGCTCGGCAGGTAAGCCGTCTGGTCCGGCGGCCTTGTTGGGTTTCAGCTTGGATATAAGCCTTCCTTACACTCTGAAAAATCGGCCTTCAGCTGTCATGGCAGTTTGTCTTCCTATATTGTACGTTGCACTTGTGTATAACAAACTGCTTCAAATTTAATTAAAAGTGGACGAAAATATAGTCTAAAACTTTTAAAGGTTCAGAGGCTCAAAAGTTCAAAGGTTCAAAAGTTCAAAGGTCCAAAGGTTCAAAGGTTCAAACGTGCAAAGGTTAAAATTTGTTGAGCTTGATATCAGGTTTGGTATCAAGCTCGAATGTCGTTTTAAAAGACTAGAACTTGAACCTAGCTGTTTTGAATGGTTTCTACCTCGAAACCATAGATACGCGAGTGAAAACTAGGTTAGATTCAGAATGATTGTGAGATAGTCACAAAAGAATTGGCACCACAACGAGGCCCAAATGAACTGCAAATTAATTTCAAATTCTCCGGAAATGCAGTACCACAACAGGGGCCAGTTGAACTTTAAAAACTCGTCCCAAATTCTCTGCAAATGCAGTCAATGTAAGCCACTGTAGGTTGATCAAAGGAACAATTATTGTTACAAATGATGCCAGTACTACGTAGTAGAAAGAAGAATCCACACGTATGATTAGCTCATTCAAGTCAGCTCGTCAGCATTACAATAATGTGAGTTTACCATCCGCCAAGGTGTTGTGGGTCCATACCTAAATTCGCCAAAAGTATGCCTAAACTTCTCGCCACTGAATTGTTAAGTGAATTTTTGGCAAGACACACAGCGATACCAGGTTCAAGGTAATGGGCTTGAGTCTGTTCCAGGCACCTTGTAAGTAGAACTAGTTACTGTCATGCTATTTAATGAAGTGAAATCTATAGCTTTGACTCTGACGTACAAATGTGTCCATTTGATGGAAGCGATTACATATTATATGGACGAGCTGACTACGAAAAAATAAAGGATCGAAGAAGTACGCAATGCAAGTTGGCAAGCGCTGATTTTTATTTAGAAAATTTTCCTGATTTTCGTTTGAATTGTGGAGAAACTTCTCTATAGACTTAAAGTGAAGGTCTTGACAATGGGCTAACAGCAATTTACTGACCTTTACAAACCTAGTAAGGACTGCTTTAGCAAGCCCCGGTGTATGTAGCACTAATTTTTGCGGTACTCAGTGAAAGGACTAACCATCAGTGAAAGCAACCTACAAGCCACCTTTCGAAGAGGAAATAAAAAAACCACAGGCCCAAGACAAGACCCCCGTGGAACTCCATCTCAATGTAAATTCACAAACCGAAACCATTCACAGCTTGCAAGTCTCACTTCCAATCGGCTACTCCCTCTGTTTCCATTCACCCAGCAACACCTACGCCTCCATCAACTTTAGTATCTGTCAGTTAATTGCCTTCAACGTCCACTTCCCAGGCATCAGATTTATAGTCCATTGACATTCCTTTCATTTATTGCCTCCCGTCACAGAAAAAAAAAAAAACACACAGAGACAGACAGATCCTTAATGGAAAGTGCCATCGGCCAAGAGCGAAGTACAGGACACAACTATTCACCAGTGATTTGTTACTGCTACTCAAAAGGACACTAAAACCAGAGAAGGAACAACAACAAATAGGAAAAAAAAGCAAATCACTAACGCGCCGGCCGACGGGGCCGGGGCATCTCTACACGACTGCACAAATGTGGTGTGAATAGAAGTTTGCTTGGTCCGCTGCCAATTCCCTCCCTCGTCGCGTCAATTGCAGCAGTCGGATCGGAGATACTGAGCAATTTCTCATCGCAAAGGGTATTATGATGCCGAGCCAAACACAACAATTGAGATCTCAGATTGTTTTCCCAAACGTGGGGTTGCAGTACTTTTGGGGTGGACAACGACGACGACGATGACTATCTCTCCACTATCTGGCCGCTAAATAAACCATAACCAACAGGACAATTGATGTCATTTTATAATTGTCACCCAGCGAATAATTCCCAGCGCGAACGGCTGAGGGGACAACACTTTTCCAACTTGATGTCATCCGGCACGTGATCGAATTTCGCTTCGAAACTTCCTTCCTTCCTGGAGTCATGCTCATGATGCGCGCAGCACAACACCATAAACTCACAACGACGACGACGGAGGGCCCTCTGATGCGACACCCCCCATGGCGCAGTGTTTTGAATATTTATCTCGAATTTGTCCTAATTCACGGGTTTCCTTTGAAAATCATTTAAAATGAATTCGATCAATAAAACGAGTCGCCGGAGTCGGATTTAATCTGTCAGCGCGCCTTTGTGGTCAAGCCGACGCGAATTGCCGCGACTGACGCGCGCACATTCGTCATTTGGTTGGGGGGGTTATGGCTCTCGCTCTTCTCTTTTTCCATTTTTAATGGCAATTAATCTTTGTATCTCATCACTTAATTGAGGGTAATTAAAAGTAATGATTACTCATGAGCTCGGTATAATTTATTTCATTGGATTTCATTGAGTGAGATATATTGGTGGCGCTGTTGGTCTTGCATATGCAAAGACGGTGCGACATTCTTGGGAGGAGCCAAGGATATTGGGAGCAGATACTCTGTCTGAGTAGTAATTTATTTCTGTCTCTAATTTGAATAGAATTTCAATTGCGATAGTGGGAGTCGGATTGAAGTTTGCGATTCATGTGCGAAGGGGAAAAGCGTGACACTGCCATCTGTGAGTGAGTTGATGGATTATGCGGTTGTTGTCTCAGCTAGACTGTCAATGATATTACTTGACTTTTGCTGGTTTTGAATGCAGGCATTTTTCACAAATGAGGAGGGAAATTGTTGAAGGAATGTAAAAGAGGCGGCAGCCATTTTGGATCAATTTTAAGTCAGAAAGGGGTCCGCCTTCAGGGTAAACAATTTCAAAAGTTCTGACTGTAATTTGACGTCGCAATTGATTTTCGCCGTCATTTTAGTCAAAATCGACCAGAAAACGACTAATGGTCGGACTATGCAAACAGCTTCGAGTGGATTTAGGGTGTGACTTTAGAAGTTTGGGAGAACAAAAAGTTTAGTGGGCCATTGCAGATTTTTCTAAACACGGTTTCTAGAACTACTGACAATCGAAGTGGCACAGATGAGGCTTAAGTAGGTGAAAGATGTTTCGACAATTGCAGTTTCAGTAACTCAAAAATTAACGACTTTGTGGTCAATCTTTTGGAAGTCTTCTTAGTCAGGCTATATGTATACTAGCCCAAAAGTGAGAAGAACACTTGTAACTGATAAATTAAGGCAATACCTTTGAAAAAAAATCTCAGCCTTTCTTAGCAACTGTTTTGGAGCTCAACGAAACCCGTCATACAAAAGAGTATGGAGATCTGAAAAGATGTATCTTCAACATCAGTTTCCAAAGGTCAAAGTTGGGCCTGCTTTAAAGAGGTTACCACTGTAGCAAAAGTCTTCACACGCAGTTTTTAGCAAAACAATAAGCAATAAGTTTTATTGATAATAATTTAGAAACACGAGAAGCAGTACAATGTTTTAGAGAAAAGAAATTTAACTTAACCAAAAGGTAGCCCGACAACGACTGTCAAAATTAAACGTTGCGTTCAAACTTTTAACGACGATATGTTTCGATAAAGAGTAGACGAAGTGGATGATTGCATTCACAGCGCAAATGCGTTTGTATATGACAATAACCACAACTAAAAGTAAGGCGAAGTAGTTCACAAACTTAGGCCAGATCCATCCAGTTAGATAATCACTAAGCCTTCTAATAGACTGGGCCCTAGTTCCGAAACCTTTACGACGTCTATCGATGAAACTATAGACCTAGACATCTGGCACCTAAGTACAAAAAATCCGGGTTTAAGAGCTTCATCTAGTTCATTCTTCACAAAAGTATTGAAAACTTAAAATTATCAGTAAAAAAGTTCGGCCTGAACATAACTAGGTTTATGGATGGATGCGGCAGAGCAAGCCGTGCAGGACCCCACTTAGGTCCATGTGGAACCATTTTTATTCATCGCAATGGGTCCACATGGACTTATTTTGATCATGAAAATTTCCAAAACGATGTCGTCTAGAGTTGCCACGATCCTTCATTTAATTCGGAATACCTGAGGGTGTAGGGGTTGGTCCGTATTTCTTAACCATGATAAACAACCTACTGAAGCTGATTCAAAAGTACATCTCTTAGATCATCAGATCTGCCATCTTGTGATTTGGGAACTTGGAACGTATGTATCAAGATGATCAGTTGAAGATCACTTGTCTCGTTAATGAACTGTATGTCTGTTATGCGACCACTTGGCAGCAGATCGTTCGGGAGCGTTTAGGTCACTCTGGGAAATTCAGTATCTGCTTATCCAAACTAATCTGACATAAGAATGGGCAACGCTTGTGGATGATACTTCGGCGTGTAGATCAGTTGTCTCTGTTATGTGGCCATAGAGGGACAGAGTGCTGTGCTAAAGCCTGTCTGGAGGCTGTAGTTTTTAAAATACATATCTGCTTGGCCAAGCACTTGTGAAATGAGAACAGGAAACCCCTTGTGGATAATAGGTAGCTTGGTACATCAGTTATCCAGCAGATATAAGAGCAAAAATACTCAACCAGCATATCAATATTACCTTACGATCGGGCTGATTGAGGATCAGTTGTGACACGAAATACAGCGCCATCTATTGCGGTTAATATAAAAAAGAAATCAATGACCTCAACTTGGAAAGTTTCGCCAGAGAATGTAACCGGAGAGAACACTTTAGTGGGTATCTGAGCAGTCATCTTTTAAGGTGGGGACAGATATTGTACGTAGCTGGCAGCGTGTAGATCAGTTGTCCCGTAGGCGAAGTGTAGAAATACAAGTTTTGTGTTTACCGACAGAGGAGACTACGACTTGTGGACATATTCCGGAGTTCATACGTCTTTGGTGGACCAAGCTATTCTGGACAAGAAAACAAATAGCGATTGTGGATGACAGCTTTTCGTTGTAGATCAGTTGTCTCGTAGGCGAAGTGCAGAAATACAAGTTTTGTGTTACCGACAGAGGAGACTACGACTTGTGGATATATTCCGGAGTTCATACGTCTTTGGTGGACCAAGCTATTCTGGACTGTGGATGACAGCTTTTCGTTGTAGATCAGTTGTCTCGTAGGCGAATTTTATGCGTGTAATGTAGCTGGACAGCATGTTTCTGTAGCGTCCCTGCTGCTTGACCAAGCGTCTCTACACCATGGGGACATAAAAGTACGTAAATGACGATTCGGCACGTGGATCAGTTGTCTTTTCGATGGACTTCAAGTCTAAATATAGATTGCGGGACTGGTGGACACAGCGATTTTATGGATTTTTTCGTTGATTAGACTTTATCTTCGCATGCAAGTGATATTCAAACAGATCTGGCCAATCTTTGAGTGAGCTCTAAAACTGCACAGCGTTTATTTTTAGAGAAACTAAGACTGTCGTTTCGATGGGGGAACCCTTGGACTTAATTTATTTATTTTGTGCTGTTGGTATTTGCTACTTCAGCGCAGTCACTTCTAGTAAAAAAAAATAGATCTTGGCACTTGTGACGTCAACAGCTGATAGCTCGCTTTGGACTTTCCCCTTCAGTCAAATCAAGGCTGGTATTTCATTGAAGCTAGACAGCTCAAAGTAGCGTGCTACGCCCGAAGATTGAACGGCTTTAAGTGTTTAAACTGGGTGGCAGTTGTATCTACCTTTGAACTGAAACGTTTGGGCGTTGCCATGTTGATTTTATGATTTTTTTTCTCAATTTTTGATAGCTGCGAAGAGAAAGGTTGCTTTTATTTCAAGAATTCTCCGCGAGAGACAACACTTTTCTCTGCGTACCCCAGCATACAAAAATGCGTCACACAAATTGAGTTACCACGTTTTAAAAATAAGTCCCTTTGGCTAAACTATTTGCCTTCGAAGCTAAAAATCAATACGAACGTGGAACGGCCTCTTCAACTATACATTGACTCCACTGCAGCTATAAATAGACGGACCCACTTTATTCCCTCAAACCTCTGCGCAGATTTTAATGGCATTCCACCAAGAAAAAAAAACAACTGATGCCCACCCACCCACTGATGCTATTTAATGGCGCATTTCCCTGACAGAAGTGGTTTAGCCCCAGCTTTTCATCGGTTGACAGCGACATCAAGGATTTCTCAAAACAAAATAGCCTATCAACACCCGGAGCGACCCAACTGCGACTATAAATGCATCTTTCCCTTTCACAAGGAAGACGATGACAGGAACTTTGCCAAACGAACAGCAAGGAACCAGAACCAGAACCAGAAACACTTTTGCCCATCAGCAATGCAATGCACTCCCTCGGCAATAGTTGTTTCCATTCGCATAGTTTTGATTGCAGGATAAAGTGTTTATCCATCATCCCAGGGACATGCACCATTGTATAGATACAGATATTCTGCCTGCCTTTGTGTTTGACACACTTTAGATGCAATCTACGTGCATGTGTAGCTAAACTGTTTATTGGGTTCACAAGCGGCTGTATGTGTGCCTGCAGGATACGCCACTGCTATTGTCGACTCTTGTTTCCATTCAATTAAATCTACCAACGACAACTTATTCTCGAGTACATTCGAGATACTGATACACCCAACAAAAGGATAATTATCATTAATCCATGCGTGAGGCTGTATGTATACCCGGTTGGTCGCTTATAGACCTACACAGTACACACATCTTCCCAGCGCGATCTATGCGTGATACGGGCAATTACGCATTCAAGATGACACAAAACACACAACCAGAAAGAGCTCACCGACGACAACAACGACACATGTTTGTGGTCTCTAAAGACGACGAAGAAACAGAGCAAACAACCGGCAGCAAAGAAAAAAAGGATCAATTTAGATTTTAGATTGTGTACCTGATTTACCTGAATCTATATCTTTTATCTGCGAGTATATACTCGTATCTCCCGACAAAGGAAGAGGAATGCTGCCGCAAAATTGTTTTCGTACTCTTTTCTTGCCTACTTAACCAATTAGCTAGGTCAGTTGGTCGTCGGCTGCTGCTGCTGCTGCTGCTGGAGAAAGGATTTCCCAAAGAGGGATAATCCAATTTTGATTTCGTTGAGTGCGCATTATTTGTTGCGAAAATTTCTTTAGTTTGCCAAGTAGAAACGGATTAACGGGTGGGGGTGAACTCATTAGAGTCGGGCCTGATGGCATAATTGTGCAGGGTATCTCCAGGTAGCTTACGGAGTTTAGATTTGGGAAGGTTTGCATGAATAGACATTTGTAGGTGAAAACCACACCAGGTTGAGACAGTTTCTAAGCGAATTTGAATTTGGTTTGTAAACACAAACAACTCATCATGAAATTCGAAAAAAAACCAAGGATATCCGTGATGGCATTAAAGACTCGGCTTAATGACAGGAAATGTAAGAAGCGCTTAAGCCCACTATCCTGGCGAGACCTTTGAATAAAGGAAGAGGGACATGGAAGTAAGGCTCCTTTCGAGTTGATGGGATACCTCTCGCGAATGCCAAACATCCGGAGGTACAACTGCCATGAAAGAGCTTCTCAATCGGCAGTTTAGACTGGGCATGAAACTGTGAATCCCTTATTCAAAGTGGGCCAAAAGAGATCACCCTATTGGAAGACCAGACGCTGTGCCTCGCAATTAGCCATCAGCCGGTCGTCCCTAAGTCGGAATTTTGGTCAAAGACTTGCGCATGTTCCCGTACAAAGTCCAGTCCGTGCGTCAGCTGCTGCCTGTCGACCGCCAAACGCGTGTAACCTACGCCCGAGCCATCCTCAATCTCGGGGACGAAGTGGACGATTTTTAGACCAAAATCATAATGAGCGATGAGGCTCATTTCCACCTCAGCGGGTACGTGAACAAGCAAAACTATCGCTCCTGGGGCACCGAAAATCCACGAGTAATGCACGAGGAGCCATTACACCCGCTCAAAGTTACTGCAGGTGCGCCGTTCACGCTGGAGGAGTCATGGGGCCATTTTTTTTTTCGAGAACGCCGATGGTGGAACGACAACAGTGGACGATGCGCGCTATAGGGCCATGTTAACCGAGGTTTTTCTGCCGCAATTGGACGAATTAGGACTAAAGGACATGTAGTTCCAACAGGACGGAGCTACGGCACACACTGCGCGAGCCACAACCGATATTATGAAGGCGGCGTTCCCGGGTCGCCTCATCTCTCGTTTTGGCGATTTGCACTGGCCCGCAAGATCGCCCGATTTAACCGTTCCAGACTTTTTTTTTGTGGGGTTTTTGAAGTCCCGTGTTTACGTGAACAAGCCCGAGACCCTAGAAGCCCTCAAGGACAACATTCGACACGAGTGCGAGAATCTGTCGCCCAAAGTTCTCGCCGAAGTGATGAAAAAACGAGATCTTATGGCAATCAATTGTGACGGCGCCCATATGGCCGATATCATCTTCTCGACTTGACCAATAAAATTCTAAAGGTTCAAATAAACATAATCAAAAAACAGAATCGAAGTTTTTCATTTAGAAAAAAAATTATAGCCAAACAACATCGGATGACTTCTTTTGGCCCACCTTGTACTTGTCCCAGAAAGTATACGTTCGTTTAAAATTTTGACGATTGAGATAAATCGAAGAACACTATTTTAGTTTTAGAGCTAATAACTAAGTGATGTTCAGCACACCAGTGTCCCAAAAGATTAAGATCCCAATTTAAATCAGCCACCAAGTCTTAGGGACTCTTTGAAGAAGCCAATGTCATCCGCAAAGGCAGTAGGTGATACTTCGAAATTAAGAGCAAACACTGAATTACAAACGATATGGGACCCAAAACAGAGCCTTGTGGTACACCGAGATTAAAGAACTTGACTGCGCTCCTTACTCCAGGAATTTTTACTTTTGAATGACTGGATTTTACCAGGTTTTTTAACAGAATATTATGGTCAACCTTATCAAAAGCCCGCCGTGTATTTTTTTTCCGTCTAGGTGTGACATCATTTGCGAACAAAATTTTAACAATGCTTCTTCCGTCGACTTTCCCTTTTGAAAGCCAAATTGAGCTGGTTTCAAGACTATTTTTCAAATATTTTGCTGAAAACTGGAAGAAGTGAAATGGGCCAATAGATGATTTCAGCGGAAGAACCTTGTTTGAGCAATGGAATGACATCTGCACATTTGAGATCACTAGGAAAAATTACAAACATCTGCCAATACATCAACAATGAGATAAGCAATTTGTTTTAGGGTAAAACTCGAGATGCCATCAGCTCCAGCAGAATTCGAAGAAGTCAAAGTTCCAATAACTTTCAGGATTTCAAGAGGATAAACAAAACAAAACACAAATAGCCGGACAGAGAGAACAGATTGATTGGACTGGACAAGGTTGTAAACTGCAGCCTATAATTTGCAAAGGTGCAATAAAATGCATCCGCAATAGCAAGTTGGTCAGACACCAACACATAGGTATTTTCGACAGATTTATTTAAAATGTTGTTAACTATTTTCCATTCGTTTCTTAAATTTCCATTTGCAGATCTGAATTGTGATTTGTACAAATTTTTTGATAGTTGAACCTCTCTATTGAACGAATGGAACTTCCTTGGAATTAAATTAAGTTCGAAGCATAGAAACGACTTCATAGATTTCCAGATGTCAGCTTCTTGATCATCTTTTTCCGCGCTGATGATTGAATCGAGTTCAGATTTTCTCAATCAACCAAATCAACTTAAGCAGAATGTGGGCAATCGGCAATCCTCGCTTCTGCCATTCGACAGATTAAATCAAGAAAAGCGATTGTCCAAAAACGCTGTGCATAACGATAAAGTCCGTGATTGTTTTGAGGTTTTGTTTAAAAAATCGTGCGTGATGTCATTACCGTGTGTATGACATCAGCATACAGTAAACATATAGCACACAAAATCAGAGGTTGCCATAACTCACCAACGCGTTGACCAATTTCGTTCAAACTTTAGATAAACCAACTACACGACCATGCAAACAAACCCTAAAAAATTTATCGAATTCGGTTTGACCATTCGTGAGTTATAAAGTCACAACGCTTTTGCAACTCTTATAGAGATTATTATTAGTTTCATTCAGGCAATGCAAAAATAATCAAAAGAAGGAATATTTTAGAAAAACAGTCCACCAGTTATCGAGACACATAACCACATTCGTCAACTACAGCTGTGTGTGATTCGCCACAATTCCCTAAAGCTCCATTTACCCCGGGTATGAAACGACAAAAGTTTAATTCTTTGACGACTCCAGATGTCTTTTCGGGGCTGATAAAATCTGTGCCAATATTTTGATGTCAACACTATTGAGGAAATTGATTGGGCACACACAAATAATGATCTCCCAAGTTAAATCAAAAAACATTTCAAACTCGAACATGAGTAAGGAATAGCTACATAACCCAATTATATTTAAACCTGAAATAATCTATTTACATCTCAGCGTCGTGCAAAAAAATTATATTTAAGTTACAGACCCAAGTAACAATTTGACTTCGGTAAGGTTCAACTTTAAAATTTCTGTAGGCAACAGCTTGGAAAGAGCTTCTATAGTATTTGTTAACCGAAGTTGATCCATTTCGAATTAATTGTTTCGATAATAACTTCAGTAAGACCTGTACAAGGCATATACACAGGTTTTATAGAGGGATATGAAATAAAGTTTCGGCAAGGTCTCTCTATGAGACTTCTGAAAATGTGTCAGGAGATGTGTGGAAAGTGAATTGCTTCCATAAAGCTTGTGGTTCGAAGCGCTTTCCAGATGCTTCTTTAAGACTTCTGACCGAATGCATTATAGAAGCAAAGAACTCTCATGCAGTATTGCAGTCAACCGCTTGCGATTGGAAGCTGTATATAAGCACTTACTCGTACTTCCTCCTATAGAGGCATTTCCATTGTCCGTCACACGTACAGTAGAATTATACACATAAAGAAGATTTGTATGGGAGGTACCACGCCCCATTGTCCAATTGGACCGAATTGTAAATCTAAACCACCCGGGGCGCAACCCAAACGCATACAAAAAAATTTATGCAAATCGGTCCAGCCGTTTAGGAGGAGTTCAGTCACAACACACGTACAGTAGAATTATATATATAAAGATATTTTTTAATTCAAAAATGTAATGCATAAAAATATTATAATAAAAAATCTATGTACTTAATATGGAAAAGGAATTTTTTCTTTATTTTAGAAAGTTTAATTTTCAGATGCACTGAAGTTGGATAAATTGGTTAATTTGTACCAAATGCACTGGCTAATAACAAGTAAGTATAGTTTGGTTGAATTCAACCAAGTAGAACTGCTAATTCCAAACGAGTAAGTTTTGTAACTTTAACCAATTCAGATTATGAAATGCAGCCAAGAAGGTAAGCTTATATCAAACAAGTGAGAATGTCAAATTCAACTTTGTATGTTGGTTAAATTTAACCCTTTTAGTTGGTTAAGTGCAACCAAGAAGGTTGGCTAATTTCAACTAAGTGAGTTGGGTACTAGCAACAAAGTAAGTTGTTTGAATTTTACTAAGAAAAGCAAAGTACTTTTTAGTTTAACCGAGCAAAATTTCGTAGGGAAATTGATAAATCGGTTATTTTCAACCAATTTTTCAGTTTTTTAAAGGGCTATCCATTAAGAGGTGTTATTTTGGTATTCAAAGAAAAATGAAATTTTTTGAGATATGTGATCGGATGTTTATTTTGTAATAAAGAGGAAGGTATGCCGTTAATAATGAAAAACAACATCAGCCAAATGGCCACCACGAGCAGGCATACAGGACCATATCCTTTTCATGAAATTTTCCATAACCAAATCGCAAAGTGGCTGCCCTATGTCCTCGATAGCCTCACGAATTTTGTCTTTGAGGTCTGGAATCGACGCTGGGCTGTTGGCGTAGACCTTATCTTTCTCGTGGCCCCAAAGGAAGAAGTCGCAAGGTGTTAAATGACAAGATCTCGGTGGCCAATTGTGATCACCTCTTCGAAAGATAACACGGTCCGGAAACTTTTCCCGTAAAAGATCAATGATATCGTTGCTTGTGTGGCACGTAGCGAGGTCTTGTTGGAAGTAAACGTTGTCCAGATCAATACCATCCAACTCCGACCATAAAAAATCATTAATCATCTCCCAATTCCAAAGAACGACGAGGAATCGACACACCTGGGTTTCCTTCAACACTTTGGGCTACAGCAGCAACATTCTCAGTTGTTCTTGAGCGACGTGCACGGGTTTTATTCTTCACATCACTAACTTGTCCCAACAGCTCGAATTTTTCCACCAATTTCTGTATTGCGGTCCGACAAGGTGCTTCACGACGACCAAAAAATGCTTTAGTTTTAGTGTGACTGCAAGATTTTCACCATTTTTGTAGTGAATTTTAATAATTTCAATGCGTCGCTGAAGCGTGTATCGTTCCATTTTTAGTAATGGCGTAGTTTCTACTTGTCAAATGTCAAAGAATAAAAGCTTCAAAAGTGACAGCTACCGAAATAGCGCGGTCATTCACAATAACACCTCTTATTGGAAAATGGAAAAATTGATATTCATTAAGTAATATTTCTGCGTGTATTTATTAACATTGCCACTAAATTTATGGCCAAAGTCCGAGCCCTGTTTAAAATCGGCGGTTTGTTCGCTAGGAAAGATTAATGGCAGCCTAACTTAGAGAAGTTTGAGATAGGTACTGGCAAAATTCATTTCCTAGGATGCATCGATGTGTCTCCAGGGATAAGATGAAATCGGCAAAGCAATCAAGGAGAATAAAATATAAAGCGGTCTACACCAACGACGACGGTTCTTTAATGCGGGGGTACTTTACATAAGTCTCTGGACCTGCGAAATTCATTCAAAACTCGGTTAGAATTAGCAGCTAAACCCAAGATCAGACGGACTTGAAGAGACTCTAACATGTCGATGAAAACATCGTTATATGCTCTGACCAGCGTGACCATAGTGCTACTTAAGTTGCAATTTGACACTTTTCTTGAGAAAGAAATGGATCCAAAATGCACCCATCTTTGGGCCTAAAATACGTAGGAATGTAAAATAGCTAAGCTAGACTGATGAAGACCAAGACACAATCACGCTACGACCCAAAAGAGACTTCTCCTCCACGCCAGAGGATCAACGCATTAGTAGAAAAAGGCTCCTTAGACAAGTGGAAGGCGATCTCGACCAACTTGGAGTAAACAACTCCGAGAGGGGCGTACTTTTTAAGGCCAAGTTCACCTCTGACTGTAGTCACCTAAGCAAGTAAGCCAGACAAAAAAAAGGTTATTTAAGCGACTTTTAACGTCCCAATCACCATACAAGATCCAATTACCTAATTCCCACTCTCGTCTGTGATCCCCCTTCTGATAAGGACACTCGCGACAGTCATACAAATCTTTGGGAATACATCCCCAAACCCAAAAAAGACAACCGCTCCGATTAATTTAAAATTTTATTGGCAATGTCAAAATATTATCGAAGCCAATGCCCACCCCAGTCGAGGCAATCGTTGTGAGCTTCTTGCAGGATTTATTGCTGTTGATATAAGAATTTCAAGTGGCAATCGCCACATTATAACCATAGGGTGACTAAACAACACTTACAACCACTCACCCTCCTCACCGATTCAGATGGCGTTGTGTTGTGTTCTGTATGTCCCAATCGGAGTCCCATTCTAAGTGATTGATCAATAGCGTTTCCTGTGCAATAAAATTTATGGTCTACAAATAATTTCCCTTGTCTCGTGCACAATTGGAGGAAATTTTCGGTAGATTGCAATAAATTAATGTCCTCTGTGATAAGGATTTGCTGCGAGGGTGTATGCGGGGGAAAAACCATTGAGAGAGAAAAAAAAACATAATTCCTGACATAAACAGACAACGTCTTGATTACTCAGGAGCAGAACATCTAATCCTTGCGAGAGATTCCATTCCAAACATATTTTCCAATCCAGGTGCAAGGTATCACTATCACCAGAGCAGCTTGGGATCTGGTTTTCCAATAATACCTCGATGCCGTCTGTATGCTGCGGCGCCTATTCTGCGATTGTTAACCTTAATCCGGTGCTTTGTTGGGAAGGATATTTCCATTGGCTGGTAATCGATATCCATTTTGAGGTCCCACCATGCGAGAGTAATATGCGAAAACTGAAACGATGTGATTTATTCCGTTTGCCCGACAGGTAGATTTAGGAGGAGAATGCCTCTGCGAGTGCACTCGAGAAAAGGGCGGAAAGTGTGTAATTATCGCACAGGATTAGGCTGTGCGTTGGGTTATGAAAGGAGACTGGACCAAGTGCGCGACCGAACAGAGCTCTCAACAGGCCGTGTATAGCAGCCTTTGTAGTCGCGCCAGTGAAAACCAAACCTGTCTGCCGACACTCGTAGGCCGTCTCTTTGTCGGACACTCATCTAACGCCACCCGCTGCATTGCGACGCATATCGCACAAAAGGCACCATTCTAAGTGGATTTTTCTAGGAAAATCTCATTCCATCTCAACACATGTGGGCTGGTTGGTTGCTTGCTGGCCCCCGCTTCCCACAGAGGCGTGCAATATTTTTTCGCAGAAATCTGTCATCGGCTGAAAGCGTCCGTGATACAAGAAAAAAAAAAAAAAACAGAAAATCGGAGCAACAAAAACAAACGAGGGGCACAAGAGCGCACGTTATTATTTCGAATATTTTGTCGCCACCGCTGCCGCCACTGCCGCCAGAGTCGTCATATCAAATTTTGAAAATCAACGTTTGTCGGTTATCATCTAAGGGGAATTTTTAGCGGAACAGGAAAAAAACGCAGAAAAACAAGCGAAAAAGTGAAGAGCCGCCGAATAAAGGGAAGCGCCATCCAGCCCCATTAACCAGAACAAGAGCAGCAGTCACAGCACAGAGCAGCGAGCAGCCAGCAGCGATCATCGAGCTCCTTTCCTTCGACGCACAGATCATTTGGCAAGTTGAGTTGGTTTTTTTTTCTGCGTTGTTGTTGTGCGTCTGTTGAGAGATGCGCGCAGAAATCATCCAAGAGATTTATATTCATAATTTCTGAAGCCGGGCATGGTTTTGTTTCGCGTGCGTTTTTTTCTTGACGGGCAAAAAAGGGGACAGGGCAGTTGTAGGAATACCATACAGAGGCGGGAGCGAAACGTTCGAGCCATTGAAAAATTAAGAAGTTGTCAAGAATCGCATTAGGCAGAGAGAGAGAGAGAGAGAGAGAGAGAGAGAGTGAGCCCAAAGATCTCGCTTCCTGGCTTGGTTGCAGCGTTTTTTATATTTATTTACGACGGGACAGATGATTATGCGTCGGTTATTGGGATGTTACTACTGGGCCAGTCTGCCGGTGGTCTGAAAGGGCATTCAAGCCCTAAAAATGCCCAAATTGGATCATAAATATTTGGATCGAATAGTTAATCAATTGTTGTCAGACGTGGCAGGTTGCAATTTCGTCCTGTTGCTGTCTGGTGGAGGTATTTGCTTGTGGGGGGACACTTAAACTTTTAGCGGAAGAAGACGTTCGGTTTGGTGCGGTATTCTGCGAGGTAAGGAAATATCTGAGCTTTGTATGCAAAATCAGATGAGATGCCATTTTTAAAAGCTGTAGAGGTTGATATGAGTGGCAATCTGACTCTTTTCCAATGGTAAAAGCCAGAAACACAAGACCCACGGTTATATCTACCATTTGAAAAAAAAAACTGGCGAGCACAGAACTTAACGATCAAAGAAATAGACAAGCATCAAAACTATCGAGTGGTGAAAGTGGAGAAGACTAAACTGATAAACACGAAAACCGACGAGCACGAAAACCGTCGAGCACCAAAATCATCGAGCGCCAATGAACCGACGAGCTCCAAAAACTGACGAGGACAAAAACCGACGAGCCGCAAAAACTGACGAGCATCAAAAATTGGAGAGGATAAAAACCGACGAGCACCAAAACCGACGAGCATAAAAAAAACTGAAGAGGGCCGAAAAGAGCGAAACAAAAACCACCTACCTACTTTAACTGGGAAGCATGATAAGTGACAAATGCCAAAGTTAAGAGCCAGCAGACTGGCGACGATTGACTGAAGCATTTATCAGAGGTCGTCGAGCACTTAATCTGATAGTCATCAAAACTGTCTACAAGAGACAAGTGTCAAAGAGGTACGTTAATTATCAAAGCTGACGAGGACTAACGAAATGGATGCCAACACTGGTAAACGGAAAAATTGACGAGCACGACAATCGGTGAATAGCAAAACTAACGAGCACAAAAATTATTGCCAATCACTAAACTAAAGAAACACCAAAACTGATGAGCAGCAGAACCGACGAAAGCCAAAGAAGAAAATTACCAAGCCTGCAAAAATCAAGGCTGGGCCGTAATTGACGGGCACCAAACTTAGGAGTGATTGCAATTTTCATAACCGACGAGTGCCAAAATCTCCCTTGACGAGCACGAAATTTCAGATGCACTAGAAGTGATCAAAAGACACGAGTTACAAACATGACAATCTTCAAGACGGGGAGAAATAAAGCTTTGAGTGCTTAAATTGATGATCAGCAAGACTTAATTAAGGAGCAGCATAGGCATAACCGACGACGCCAAAGAGGTGAATGTTGTTTATGACGAGCATCACTAATGATGTCAGAAAATGTCCGAAGAACGACAACTAGGAAGTGGCGACACTGACAGTCATGAAAACCAACGATTGCCGTAACTGACGAGCACCGAAGTTTGCTATATACCTACACGAGCACTAGACCTTAAAAGGCGAGAAACTGATTGGCATCGAAACAGACGAGTGCCAAGAACGATCACTAGAGTCACTATCCACAATGAACCAGCATTTACCTTGGAAGCACCAAAACTGACGAGCATTGGACAAAAGCGAGTCAGACTAAGCTCCATAACCGACGAGTGGCAAAAATCTACCGAAACGAACACCGAAACGGATGAGCACCAAAACGAACAAATATGAAAATCCAAGACTGACCAGCACCAAAACCGACGAGTGTTTAATAGACGAACACTGATTCTGCTAAGCAGGAAAAAAACTTTTAATTTTTTTAACCGACGAGTGCCAACATCGTCTTCGACGAGCACTAACCCGGAGAGACACCGAATTTGTTGCGCTTTAAAAAAAAGAAGTGCCAACATTGGCATTCACACAGACATGAGAGCACTAAAAGAATGTAGTTCCGTGCCTGACAAGCACCAAAATCGATGACATTTACAAACGCGAACGCTGACGAGCACCAAATATTTATTTCGACGCGCACTCAACTTGCAGAG
The DNA here is from genome assembly GCA_948293265.1 of Cheilosia impressa. Lineage (NCBI taxonomy): Eukaryota > Metazoa > Arthropoda > Insecta > Diptera > Syrphidae > Cheilosia > Cheilosia impressa. The sequence goes on from OX411882.1 coordinate 5,310,972, forward strand.
CACCGAAATAAATGACCCCTTACACTGGCGTGTACTAAAGATCAAGACTGACAAACACAATAATTGATAAGTGCCTTATGATCAGAATCAAAATTTAGGGGCGTCAAAGATTGAGTCATAATAGAGGAGCACCAAACTTGATGAGGATCAAAAATTTCAGTTTCTACCGACAACCGTTTCAACTTTGACCAAGACAAGAACTTAACTTGAGCTGCGAACATCGAGCGAGTTTCGTGATGGATGAGCAACAAAACCGGTGATGGACTGTTATGTATAATAAAAAACTGCACGAGTTCGTTAGTTCATTGTTATTTTAATTATCATAAAGAACTTAAAAACTAGTTAGTACACGTCTGACCGCAAGCTGACTTCCCTTTTGAGTGAGCCGGAAAAACAAGCCGTCATTGTCAAAACACAACGCAAGTTTTAAGAGGATGTTGCCAGATATCACTGAAACTACTTTAAGGTAGGTATGCAACTCTAAACTTATACACAGCACTCTCCCCCACTCAAAATGGAAACCAACCCTTACATAAAAATTTCTATCATTATAAATTTTCAATAGCGTTGTCGCAACCTGATTTTCTCAGTTACTTTACGTTTCCCTTTCCTTAAGGCTATAGGTAAATCAACATTGCTTTGCAAAACATCAGACACTCTAGGGAAACTCTTAACTCTTAACTTTATACTATTTTCCTTTGGAATAGCATCAGGACGAGCTTGAAACTTTTCCCAAGAACGTTTCCTTAGCTGGTTTTGATGTACATAACGAATTTTAGAATTCAATTCAACGAGATATGTTAAACTGCTAACTATTTTTTTAACAATTGCTGGAACCCACCGAATTACATTTTTTAACTCACTTCTATATAAAACTCTCTCCCCCACAAAAAAATTCTTAAATTGGGTAGCAATTTCTCCAGTTTCCATTACATTCTTAGAAACTTCTCTTTTAATTCCCACTTTACTTGAAATTGACGGAAAATCTACCTTTAATCTCCCATCAAAATTAACTTTAGGATTAATATAATCTAAATTTTTCAAAGGCTTAAAAGATAGTATGAGCTCGGAGGGTGATTTGCCAGTGACGGTACACGGAGTGTTATTATACACCATTAAAAATTCAAAAATGTTGTTCTCTAAATTCGAACTACTTTGCTTTTCTAAAACAAGTTTTCCCAACGTTGACTTCGCCGTTTGAACCCCTCGTTCAGCCAACCCATTACTTTGGCTATGGTAAGGCGGAGTTGGTTTGTATTCAATTTTTTTAGTGAAGCAGTATTTTCTGAAAAGAGACGCACTAAATGGGGGACCATTATCCGTAACTATGCATTTTGGGTATCCAAAAACCACAAATATTTCTCTTAGCTTAACTAAAAGAGATGATAAATTAGTTGACGTCATAATTTTGACCACAAAGAATTTGCTATAAGCGTCAACCATAATCAAACAGGTCTTACCTGCGAAATGGAAAAAATCCAAATGGATTCTATCGAACGGATGCTTGGCGCTTGGCCACTTAGTGTCACATTTTTCTTTCGGAACCTTCCCGGTGCTTTCGCAAATAGAGCATTCACCTACATATTTCTCAATGTCTTTATCAATGCTAGGCCACCACACGTATGACCTAGCTAGCATCTTCATTCGGACGATGCCGACATGACCTTCGTGTAAGACCTCCAAAACCAACTTATTTACATTACGAGGGATGACTATCCTGTGATTGTAGAAAACACACTGATCTTCTATACAGAGCATATTCCTCTTTACAAAATATACCCGCAAATCATCTTTTATAATATTAGGCCACCCGACTCTTAGAAATTTTGAAACTGACGACAAAACCTTATCCTCCAAAGTTTTCCTCTGTATCATTTCAAAATCCACGAGATTATCAGAGCTAAAATAAAAAATAGGAACTTGTTCCACTTCAGAGTCAACCCTTAATGGGTGCCTTGAAAGAAAATCGACATGGCCCATTTTTGAACCCTTCCTATATACAATTTTGTATTGGTACTGAGACAACAGTATTGACCAACGCTGAAGTCTAGCCGATGCTACAGCAGAATTCTGTCTGCTTGGATTGAATATTTCTTTGATAGCCATATTATCCGTAACTAAAACAAAATCATGACCATAAATATATGTGTGAAATTTTTTCACAGCAAAGACAACCGCTAGACCCTCTCTATGCAACTGAGAATAATTACGCTCAGCTGCATTTAACGTGCAAGAAGCAAAAAACACTGGCTTCTCTACCCCTTCTACTAAATGAGCTAAAATGGCTCCCACTCCTACTGGACTGGCATCCGTAAGAACCACAATTTCTTTTCCAGGGTCGTAGAGTTCCAAAAGACTGTTATTGAGTAATGACTCTTTGCATTTTCTGAATGCCTTCTCGCATTCCGGCGACCATATGAACTTCTGACCCTTACGCCTTAAACAGTTCAACGGGTAACTATCCGACGAAAAATTCGGTAAGAATTGATTATAGAAGTTTAGTAACCCCAAAAAAGATTCAAGTTGTTGCACATTACTTGGCGCAGGTGCCTCGACAATGGCCTTAACCTTTTCTTGGTTTGGCCTCAACCCTTCACTAGAAAGAGAGTGCCCCAAAAATTCAACGGATGACTTCAAAAACTTGCACTTTGCTAAATTAATTCTAACATTGTGTTTATTTAAGCGTTGCATAACCTCGAATAACAAGGCAAGGCATTCCTCCTTTGTTTCAGCTCCAATTATAATATCGTCTATATAACTCTTTACACGCTTTAACCCCAGCAAGATCCTATCCATAATGGATTGAAAAATACCCGGTGCACTACTCACACCAAGAATAAGACGCGTAAATGCAAACAGCCCCTTGAACGTATTTATAACTAGCAATTTCTTTGATGCTTCATTTACCGGAACTTGTAGGTATGCACCTGAGAGATCTATAACACAGAATACACGGCATCCCGACAACAGGGCAAAAATTTCTTGGATCTTCGGAATCGGATAATACATTGTATAAATGCACTTGTTTATAGTGACTCTGCAGTCGACGCATATTCTTATCGAGCCATCTTTTTTAGGCACTATAACAATTGGACTTGCCCACCGGCTGACGTCAACCTTCTCTAAGATTCCTTCGTTTACTAACCGGGCTAACTCTAATTCCACCTTATCGCGCAATTTAAAAGGGACACTGTAAGCTGCGTGAAAAATGGGAACGGCGTCTTCCTTAAGAACAATATCTGCTTCAAAACCCGTTATTGGTGACTTTAAATTGGGATCCACAACATTGGGAAATTTTGCTTTGATTTCTTTGATTACATTTACCTCATCTGTGATTTGACCGATAGATACAACACTTTCAAACCCGTTTCTCCAGTTCGGAAAAAGAATGTCGATCCAGTTACGACCCATTAGACTTAATTTTGGTTTATCACCTCTGACAACTATTACAGGTAAAGTAAACTTTTGGCCAGAAAAAATTACCTCCGAGCTCATAACACCCAACTCCTGAATTTTGTTACCTGTAACTGATACAAGATTAGAATCATTATTCACTAAAGTATATTTAGAAAAACTTAAATTATAAAGTTCCTCGCTCATAATAGTTGTTGCTGCTCCAGTATCTACTTCCATTATCAAGACATTTCCATTGACGATCACACGGCATATTTGAGGCTGACTGCTGGCATTCGAACTGCTGATGACTTTAATGACATTCGACGACGATGACTCTTTTTTTCCTCGACACATGGTAGAAATGTGACCCTTTTTATTGCACGCAAAACACTCCCAGTTGACTGCGGGACAATTGCGATGCGCTGGACGACCACAACGTTGGCACTGACTGTTGTTGCGACTACATGATGACTTTACTGTACGGGGATTTGATGACGAACCGGTTTGTTGGTACTGCTTGCCGTTGGGATACTTTGATTGTTTCTTATCAAATGCTGACTTAGTAGCCTTGTTGTTGCTGGACAAGTAGACCGCATGCGTGTGGACTGGAAGTTGGACTGACGATGCGGCTTTTTCCGATGCCTCAATAGACAGGGCTCTGTCACAATACTGCTCGAAGGAAAGATTATCATGCTCCAACAAAGCCTGTTGGATTTTTTCGTGTCTCAGGCCGACAATAAAACGATCCGAAAGCTGATCGTCTAATATCTTCAGCTTGTATAATCCTAATTTAACATCTTGGGAGGTCCTTACCGTTGTTGGGGGATCAGAACCTTCGGTGACTGTTTCGGCTGGTTGAATAGAAATGCTGTCTAAAAAATCGCCAAAATAGCATTCCTGTGACGCTGCTTTCAGTCTCACAATATATTCACTTATGGATTCCCCAAGTTGCTGCACGAGTGTGTGAAACCTAAAACGCTCTGCCCTTTTGTTGGGTTTTGGGGCAAATTGACTGCGTAGTAAAGTAATGTTCTGCGTAAAATTTTTTTCACTGGGATCTGCCGGGTATGTTAGCTTTGCCAACAGTTCGTACATAGATTTTCCCATGATTCCAATGAAATATGTGTTTTTATCTTCATTTTTTATAGCATTTAGTTTAAAGAAATTAATTAAACGATTTTCGTAGTCTTTAAAATTGTCCCCAATCTCGTATGGTTCGACATAACCTATGAGTTTTGACATTTTGCACGTGAGCGGATTTTTTTTTTTTTTGCTTTTTAGGTTTCACTTTTTTTCTTCGATTTTTTTCCTCGTCGCCAATAAATGTTATGTATAATAAAAAACTGCACGAGTTCGTTAGTTCATTGTTATTTTAATTATCATAAAGAACTTAAAAACTAGTTAGTACACGTCTGACCGCAAGCTGACTTCCCTTTTGAGTGAGCCGGAAAAACAAGCCGTCATTGTCAAAACACAACGCAAGTTTTAAGAGGATGTTGCCAGATATCACTGAAACTACTTTAAGGTAGGTATGCAACTCTAAACTTATACACAGCATGGACAAGCACCAACAATTAGTGAGATCTGAGCTACCGAACATCGAAATTGATGTTCACAACAAATTATCTAGACGAGCACCAGAACCCCCGTAAACTGGCGAGTATCGTGATGGACGAGCAGCAAAAATTAGTGAGATCTGAACTTGAGAGCTGCGATCATCAAAACTGATTAGCACAACAAATTATCTAGACGAGCACCAAAACCGGTGAGTTTCGTGATGGACGAGCACCAGCAATTAGTGAGATCTGTACTAAACTTGAGCTGCTAATATCAAAACTGATGAGCACAACAAATTATTTAGACGAGCACCAAAGCCGGTGAGTATCGTGATGGACGAGCACCAGCAATTAGTGAGATCTGTACTAAACTTGAGCTGCTAACATCAAAACTGATGAGCACAACAAATTATTTAGACGAGCACCAAAACCGGTGAGTTTAGTGATGGACGAGCAAGAAAACCGCTGAGTATCGTGATGGACGAGCACCAGCAATTAGTGAGGTATGAAAATTCAGACGGGTGGTAAGGTAAGGCGAGGAAACAAAAATGCCAAGCCATCAAAAGTGACTATGAGCATCACAAGACAAAGAGCAAGGTAACTGACGAGCAACACCTTCGGGGTTGAGAGTTCTGTACCCGCTCAGTAGTTGCCGAAGGCCAACGCCGATGAGCAAACGAACTGACTGCCACCAGAGAAGTTACCAAAACTGGCAACAATCACAGCAGGGTATTGCCGAAATCTACGAGCACTAGCGAGGTAGCCAGGACATTAGAAAAACGAACCTTTTGATAATCATTTTCAGACGTTTTTCCTGCACGACACCGGTTAAGACCTGGGTAGCCTGTTGTAGTTCATCTAATTATTGTCGTTATTACAAAATTCTTCCTAAAGATAAATGATTTGGTTCACTTAAGTGTTTCTTTGGGAACAACTTCACCCCAGTCTTTAAGAAAAGCACCGTCACCATAATTTTGGACACACGAAGACTGCCATTAGCCCGTTTAACCCGTCATTCCACATCCATACAAACTTTTAACCATTTTACATCTCAGCACTCGAAAATATTATCCTCAGCAGGAGTGGCACTTAAGTTTGCCAAGCCTTATAAATAATCGATGACTAAAGATAAAAATACCACCCAAAGTGGCTCCAATGTCCTGGATTGATTATACCACACTCAAGGGACCCCACGTACAGCTACACGCGAACCCCAAAGATGAAAGGCAAGCCTCTTCGTCACTTTATTTATAAATCGCTTCAAGATTTACAGTCTCCAAGGATCCCCTGCCGAATCCTTTTCGCTTTTGTGGCGGCATTTGTTCGCTTAGCCCCCATCCAATATGTGTGTGCAAGTCGAATCCACCTGACAAAGGACATTTTTCCTTCCACCCAAAGTGAGACAGAGAGAGAGAGACGTAGAGTGGAATTTATAATTCAACTGGTGACGATGATGGTCGTCCGCGTAAGGCAAGCGCATGACAACACACCGGGACCGCGGTGTTTGTATAAATACCTTAATTAATAAAACATGCACCATTTTATCAGCGTGGCGGCGGCACCCGCCTAATACCCACCCAGGTACTTGGAAAATGAATGAAAATTTGCGCGCACACTTGTGTGAGAGGTGGTGGATGGGTGGCTCGCTCAATGGCGTTCCGCACTTATTCTCGTGGAAAATGGAAAAGGCTTCGTTCGGGTTTATAGCTTTTCCGCTGACTTATCAAAGGATATTTGTGTGTGCCGACTGAAAAAGCACGAGTCGGGGGCTGGGACATTATCTAGTTGGGTTAACCCTCTTCGTGGCTCTTGGCTTACTTCTCTTGTTTTGTGTCACCAAAGCAACTTTTCAATTGGGTCTTTCTTATATCCTTTCTCAAGGATGGAATTTTGGTTTTCCCTGTTTTCTTTTTTTTATTTCGTTCGCCTGTTTTTGCGGGCAGCATGCGTAATAATTGAAAATAATGGAATTATACGGTGGAGAGGTTTTGAATTAGCCACACAGGTACAGCTTTGGGTAGTCCTTTTCGCGAGCGGCGACGAATGGTGATGTGTGTGTTGGATCTGGGATAAGTTCCTTAAATTCAGAGATGCTGGGTGTTGGATAAGGTTGTGTTTGCTGGCATTTATCACGATGCGGATTAGGGGCTATGGAGTTGAGTATTTGGGTTGGGAGAGGGCGAAGCTGTTGGGCTTCTCTCCGCGCCCTGTGGTGATGGAGGGCGGGTGTTAGTTCTGCGCATAAGTTGTTGTAAGTTGTATTTCAAGGCGGAAATTTCTTTCAATTTATTTCAAATATAAAGAAAAAATCAAATGAAGGGATTTTGTAAAAAGGTCGAGGCTGTAAGTTGGTTACAGTTCTCAGAAGAGGCAGCGCAGTCAAACAGCAGCCGCTTGGAAAATCTGACGATACCTACTCTAAGACTTTTGATAGAAACGCATTTTCTTCATAAGCAGACAGCGACAGAACCACAGACTAGCCCATTTGTATACAGGTTCAGCTTGATCTTGATCCGACCTAAGAGTTTTAGACCTATATAAGTCTTCCGTCTTGTTGAGTATCTTTGAAAGATTGGGGGAGATTTGCACGCGCAGGACTGAACTGGGGATGAGCCCGCTTTCGAAGTGGCAAGATAAGTATAAGGCTTGGAAGATCCTGTTAGACTATATATGCTTCTAGTCCATAAAATTGAAAGCTGGCTTCATGAGATTGAATAGACGCCCTATGGGTACATATAGAAGGTGTCTTGAAAGTGCAAGCGTGTGTCACTGCACTTGACACTCTTCTAGGCAGCACGGGACAGATTTTGCAAAAGTATGTGGCTGCACAGGAACTTTTCTCATAAGTACGCCTGACTCTGCTGTGAAAACTCCGCTCGATGTGCTTCCCCTTGAGGCTTTTATCATGAGGTGTGCTATCAAAGCGATCTACCTACTTAAACGAAGTGGATTTTGCTACACCGTTCGAACTGAAGTTTCGACCTCTGTCCTACTCTGGTTTTATGAATTTTCCGTCTTTGCGGGAACTTCGACTACTGTGCAAATTTAGAATAGACTCTCATTGCCTTCTAAAGAGGCTTCGGCCAAAGACCGAGCTAGGATTGGAATGCAGTCGAATGTTCACGGATGGCTGCAAAACTTGGCAAGGATCCGGCGCTGGGGTCTTTATAATACAATGCTCTCCTACTCGCAAGGAAAGTCTGCCTCTTTTTTTCAACCGTAGGGCTAAATGCCAAATGTTTGCCGGCATTTAGCTGGAGTCAGATTCTATAAGGCGAATACTTTAAAACATTTTCTTGCACAGGAATGACTTGCTCTGAGTTATACAAGTAAATCGTTCGTGGACACGAAAACGATTGAACTGGCAGCCTTACAGAATGCCGACCCTCATCCCTCTGATTCTTGGCTGGGTGTCATGTCAGGTCACACTAGCATTGCAAGAAAAGAGTTCTCCGATGAGATTGCTCAGCAAAAGCTTGATTTCTCGAAATATGAAAAAAATAAAGTCAAGTAAATTCCGTTACCGGAAGTGTAGTTTTCCCAATATTTTGGACGATATAACTGAAAATGTCGCCCAAACTCAGAAATCCTCTCATTTTCGTAACGGACCTAATAATTGATGAAAACATTGAACAAACGTCTAATTTTATTGTAATTTGCTACATACCTACTCTCTTAACCAGATAAAATACAACTTGCAAATGATTAGAGTAATTTTTGAATTTTTTTTTGATTTGAATGCCATTTGCGTCACGAAAAGCAGTTTAGAATACTATATTGAAAAAAAAAATCTAGTTAAAGAATGTGTTGGGCCTTATCGTTATTTTCACCTAACAGAATTTCATTACCAAGTCGATCATAATTTCAAGAAAAATTAAATATTGCAGTTCAAGCTGGATCAAATCCTTTGTTCGTTTTTTCGGCGGACAAAGTGTGGCGAAAATGACAAAAAGTGACGCAGTACTTATACAATATTTGCCAAAATTAATTAATCAAAAGGATAATTCTTAGAACATCTGAATTTATTTAACAAAAGTGTTGCATGCGCATAACTCACATTTCGTAATAACTTTTCCTATCTTAAATTCACACGAAATATTATATCGTCTACCAATTTATTGCATGCGCAAGACGCCTATTTCTTACAAATCTAATTCAAATTCAAAACGCAATGTGCAATGTGTACTCGTTATCTTTTTTAATTCAAATTATACCTATGTGTGATAATGCCAGATGCCAAATAAATTTTATGTTCGAAGGCAGAGCAGACAATTTTGTAACCTGTCTTGTCCAGCTACGATTACTATTGGTGTAAATGTTCTATACAAAGTAGATGCTAACGTATATGTTGTGAAGACTAATTCTTGTTGAAAATTTATTGTTGTTGTGAAAAGTTAAAAATAAATATATTTTTGGTGCAAGTGTTATCAACTCCATATGACAATTCTTGGCAACCTAACGAAGATTGTGTAGATACATTTAGTAACATTCAACCGTCACTAAAGCACTAAATATTTGGATAGAAATAAGAGGATTTTAACAAAGCTCGGCACAACGAAAACAACTGCAGTGACAAGTGAAGGTTATTCAAAAACACCACAAAAGATTGCAAAAACGAAAGGCATTCAAAAAAGGGACTTTTTATGTCCCAACTGTGTCCATTTATAGGTTTAAAAAAAATAAAACATAGAAAACCCGACTTCCTTTGATTTTTACATTGGAATTTTAAAGCTTTGCATTTATGTCATAACAATTTACATCAACTAAGTAATTTTTATAAGTTTTATATGAGGTTTCACTTTCAAAATGTAACGCTCATGACTTTGTGACGATAACGACAGTTCACACTGATGACAGCAATAAACCCTAGTAATCTAGGTTAGGTTAGGTAAAGGTGGCTGCCTGAAAAGACACACTTAGACCAAAATTAATGTAGATATGTAGAAGGCCAGAGTAAGAAACTAGACCGGACTTGCTAGTGGGTTCGTTGTTGCTGCCTAATACTTATGGCTGTGTCTCGACTAGGGGAAAAGGGTGGTTCATCCTTGGATCGGGAGAAGGGTGCCGAAACAGTTTACCCCATGCCCGTGAACCTCAACGGCAACGGACCATAGTCATTCAACGGCTTTGATGTAACTGAAAACTGACTGTTTTCCCCCGTTTGAGTTTTATCGCTCCGCTTACTGCGTGAAATTTTTTCTGAAAAACATAGATCAGAACAAGCCCGTATGGCAATCAATTGTGACGGCGCCCATTTGGCCGATATCATCTTCTCGACTTGGCCAATAAAATTCTAAAGGTTCAAATAAACACAATCAAAAAACAGAATCGAAGTTTTTCATTTAGAAAAAAAATGAGAGCCAAGCAACATCGGATGACTTGTTTTGGCCCACCTTGTATTTGTAGTGTTGGACGATATTTAAATTTTTTTTAGAATTTTAGTAAAATAAATCTATTTCAAACTATGCTAATTTATTGTTAATAAATACAGGTTCTAACTAGTGCTTCAGACATAAAACATGTTAAATAAGTGTAGTTTTATGAAGCAAATAAACTTAGGGGACATCTTATTGCTACACCGCCTATGGACACAATTGTGTGTTGAACAGTTCCGCAAATGCGGGCTTTTGAAAGTCAGCGCAACAGAAAAGACTGCAGACAACTTATTGGCGGTCCTTTTGCTAAGCATCTTAGAGTGCAAGGTTTGACAGATACCCACTGTCTGCGACGCTTGTAAAGAGGGCCACGGCGCCACTTGTAGGTGTTCTACCTTTGCCTGGGACAGGTGGCCGATCTTCTGGACTAATGTGGTGAGTGCTGATCCTTCAAGGGCATTTTGGGGCCTTCTCTGAATGAAAGGGAAGATCCACTAAAGCGGGTGACACTGATCTATGCACCAGTCCCCTTTGAGTGCACCAAATGAGGCCAAAGGACAAGAGTCCTTTAGAACAAAGCGTTCATAGTACAGATCAGTGAAAACCTTGCTCAGAAAATAAGCGACACTTAAAAAAACAGCCACGTCCTCATATGAGCGGAACTTCCTTCCCTTTTCTCAAAAGAGCAACACCACTTCGCCGCCATTTTCCATCACCATCACCATCACCACGCACAATACAATATGCGCACTGCGCCAGTCGTTCTTCTTCATTTAAACACTGACTGCTAATCACTACCACATTACACACGCAATTGTTCGTAACATCCTGCAAATTTAAATTACTTCCCGGCAAACTGTGCTCCTTGCCGCAGAAATACCTATTGCGTCTCGTTTTTGATCCCGTGTTCAAAGGAAAGGCCAGACCAACACACATAATTGGGCCGCGAAAAGCCGCCAGCCTGAACATCAAGCACCACAAGCACACACAACATCCGACCATCAACAGTAAGAGAAAGAAATTTGTGCGCCACGTTAGCCGAAGGAATTCGCCAGCCAATCGATTGCGCAGGGCGTCTGGCGCCGGCGCTTAGGCCTTAAAAATTCGCCTCGCTCACTCACCTTCCACCCATTCGCTCATATGTACGAGTATATCTGGTGCAAGGTGCTGCTGCTGCCGCAACCAGATACGAAAAACCATCCCAAAGATTTATATTAAGCCATTTTTATTCTTAATTCGTGAAGAGGGCAGCGCTGCGGATCTGGATAGATATCCTGTCATTGCAACAATTGGCATTGCTCCTTGCTCGGGTGAGCGCGGCGGCGCTGCCTGAATGCTGCTGCTGCCGCTGATGGTGCGCTCTGTCATCTCTATCGTCGTGGGTCGTGATTGAATCTTTTTCGTTTTTGCAAAACGTCAACGTCTATGAATACATTCAATAAGGATGATCGCACGGATCGCACACAGGGCCGCAGCGCATCCACTGAATAATTTCAAAAATTTGATATTTATAAGTTTGGCGATACAAACACAAAAAAAAATAAAAAAAACAAAACGAAAAAAAAGGACGAGGAAATTATGAAGTAGCACACAGAGATAGAGTGGATGGTTGGCCGCCGCCGCCGTGCGCCGCATGTTAGCGTACAAAATGTCACATTCAGTGATTTTAATAGCGTCGATGTTATCTCGTGTGGCCTCTGGCCGCCGAACCAGCCACAGAAGCTGCTGCAGATGACGATGATGCGCGTCTGCGACATAAAAACAATGATGCGCGACAAAACATTCAACACACACAACACACAAATGTCATCGCATTCGCAAGAAAAAAAAAAAAAACACACCGACGAGAGCTTCTGTCTGAGATTGTCGATAGCCCGGAGAAAAAATGTCATTTGGAGCGACGAGTAATTAGAAATGCGCTCATGCACAACTCGTACGATCCGTTCCGATAATGTGCGCTTATATAATTAATGTCGTCGGGCTGTTGCTGTCGTTTTAGTTGTTTTGTGTACTTCATTAGGTACAGAGGTTGAGATTCGATTTGGCTAATTGTCGATTATGATGGGGCGGCGCGCGCATCGACGACGTGGATTCAATATAATCACGCGATCGGTCGTTTGACGCGGCAACCGGAACTCTGACAGTGGCGATAATCAAATTGACGATTTATTACCAGCGAGTTAGAAGACAGAGGCAGAGAGGGAGATGGGGGGAGAGAGCGCGAGATTGGTGGCAAAGCGGCGGTTGGATAATGACAGCCCATTTGTTAAGGTGTTTATTGATGACGAGGAGGAGGACGACGACACCGGTGGGCATTGGAAGCGACAATTTGTGAGGTGTAGCCGGCGAGATAAACGATCGCGACATTATTACCCGGACTCGTTTACACATATCAAAGACAAATCAAAGACAAATCAAAGACAAATCACAGACATAGCTGGGACAAGTTTGGCTAGAGGTAGAGTGGTCTCTTTTGGGTGGAGTTCTAGGGTGGTAAAAGAGGTTGCGTTTCCAAAAGGATATTGATCGCCTAGGGTTCTGTAGAGATGTGTGCTCCATAAGGGCCACTGTCGAAACCTTCAACCTGCAGCAGTTTTTAGAGCACTGCAGGCATAAATAAAGCTTTTAAATCGCAGATACTCAGCCTTCGCTAAATAAGCGCACACAGTTTCTGGAGCAAAAGCAGGCCAATAAAATAAAATAAATAGTTTCCTGCTACAGGTCCTTAGGGACCCTAGGCCCAGCCTCTCACTACCATTCGTTTTGTGTGAGTTTTTAATTTTTGAGACGAATGGTAGGGACCTACAATTTTATGCCGATTCCAAGCGGCCAATTGAGAAGCTCTTTCATGACAGTTATACCATCGGATGTTTGTCAGACGTTCGCGAGAGGTGGCGCAGTGGAAAAAAACTCAGATTTTGGTCTTAAGAAATGCCTAAATTTTTAAACTGATTTACTCTTTCAATTTTAAAACAGCTTGTGTTACTGGATGCCTGCGTAAGCAACATTGTCCTTGTGGCTTGGTTAGTACACAGACAATTTGACACATTTGACCTTACGCAATTGTTTGCATGAAAGACAATCTCCATGCCAAGGGACTCTAGTATATTAAGATTGAAATGCATTAATTTCGTTTTATTACTGATAACTAGTTGGTGTTCCGAAAACCACAATCCGAGTAAGTGAACATCATGATTTAAGTTTAGAGGACTGTCAGAGCGGTAAGCAATACCAAGATCATCTGCAAAAGCTGTAACTTTTCCTTTAAACGGTTGGCTAAATAAGGAGTTGATACAAATGAGGAACAGCATGGGACCAAGGACTGATCCTACCGCATGCCTAAGTTCATAGTTTTCGGTTCACTAGCAAAGGGACCTACTACAACTCTCTGAGTTCTATCCTTTAAATAAGACTCAAACCAGGTGTACATAAAACCACGAAATCCTGCAAAGTGTATGTTCTTTTAGTAGAGCTCTATGGTTGACGATGTCAAAAGCTTTGGTAATGTCCACAAAAAGACCGGGGCCACAATTTTTTTTCATTCAGTGCTTTACAGTGCTCTACAGAAAGAGCTTAACTAAAATCAAACTGAGCAGAACTAAGGAAATTTGCTTTTACCCGGTTACTCAGCAATCTATTCTAAAAGGTTTTTTTTTAAACACTTTAGAGGCTGAAGATAACAAAGAAATTGGCCTTTAATTGTTTTTGTCACTCTTACTACCTTATCTCATATATTTACAACGTTTAGTGCTGTTTTCTCGAGGCTTCCATCACAACCTCAAGACCTTGAGCTGTTAGATGAAAAATAATTTTATAAAATTCTAAGCCTGTTATTCCGTCATAAAATAAGCTTTTATCATCATCATCATATAAATAAAATTGGTGTAGTTCTGTTCGACTAAGATTGAATTTGACTGCATGTCTTTAAATGCAAAAATCTTAGAAACTACTGAATATATTCTGGTGCATTTTTCTTAGTCCTTTAGAGGATACCTAGGCCTACAATCTCCACTTTGTTTCAACTCTCTATCTCTATAAATTCCGGAAAAAATTGGACAAGAATAATTTATTTTTTTGTTTCGTTTCGCTCTTTTCTTTGTAACGCTTTTCGTTCGAAAATACTGGGAGCATTTAAATATAGTAACCAACATCTTATAGAGGACATCTGCGGGTACAACTTAGGATATCCATTAAGTCGAAAACTAAAAGGTTTTTAAAGAAATAGGCAACATTTTAAACATTTCTACGATTTTCACCTGCGTGAGTTGATATGCACTTCACTCTCAAATCAAACATACCAACCGCGCGATATATTTACATCTCTTTTAACCTTATTTTACTCCTGTAAGGGAGAGGGAGACAGATAGAGGGTTTGTTTGTTAAAAAAGGAAAAGAAGAAACATTAAAAGAAATGTCAAATAGGTATATGTATCAGTGATACTAGATCGTGGGTAATTACCCAATTCGCGGGTAGTTTGCCTTTACAAAAAAAGCTAAAAGAGCGATCAAGGGCAGTAAATTAGCCGCTCAAGTTTTTAAATAGCATTACAGCCCATGGCCTTCCTGCTCATAAAATTGAATAAAAAGTTGGAGACCCCATTATGTTGCTTCGCAATTTGAATCCCCCCAATCTTTGTAATGGAACCAGATTGAGAGTGATATCGGTACAGGAAAACTTTATTGATGCTTTCATTTTAACTGGGTGTGGTAAAGGAAAAACGGTCTTTATAACAAGAATACCTACAAATAATTCCCAGCAGTTATTCATTTCAGTTTAAACGAATTTAATTTCCTATTAATGTTTGTTCTGCCATGACAATCAATAAGTCACAGGGTCAAACTTTAAGAAAATCGGGAGTTGATTTAAGAAAGAATTGCTTCACGCACGGGCAGTTATATGTAGCGTGCTCCAGGGTAATCAGGTAAGCAGGAAATATCACTATCTTAGCCGATAGAAACAAAACCGCTAACATAGTGGTATACAAAGAAGTGTTACATTAATAAAAAAAAGTGAGTTAAACATTATAACATTACCTTCGCTCATTTTCATTGTCCACTCAGACTCAGTCTTCGGGAGTTTTTTTTAAGATCGGGTTCAAGTCCCTCACTATTGAAGAAGGCTTCCCCACTTTATACCTCTACAATGTCTTTCGATGATTTTTTGATTTTTCCTTCCAGCGATTATCAAAAGAAACACATTTTTGTGTCCCCTAGAAGACAGTAAATTTCTTTATTTTTTTCCATCAACTGTTCTGAAACCACATTTTACACGGGCGAAGCCGGGCGGGTACAGCTAGTCATGAATAAATTTCAATGTAAGTGGCTTATTTAAAAACGAAGCCCAATCTATCGATTGGTTTTCGATCCTACCCCGTCTAAAAATCGAGCGACTCCAAAATTCTAATGAATTAAAGACTTTTTTAATAGATGCGTGAAAATTATAATTTTCTGGTTGTCTTTTTAAAGACGTAAACCAGTCAAAAATACCAAAAAAATCCTGCATATCTAATGAAGTCGATATAATTATAATAATTGTCTTCATTCTAAATATGTCGGACAGCCGAATCTTATTTTTTCTCAATATTCCTTGAAAATTATGGCCGTCGTCCAAAATATATACAACCATTCCTGAATTTGGAAATCAAAATGAACCAATTTAAAAGAAGAAGAAGAAAAAAACACAATTGAAGAAGTTATATGGAATATCCTGTTTTCAGCGCTGGAAACTGTATCATTTTGAGAAATTGATACAAAAAATGCACAAAAGTTAAGGGAGAAATGAGAAAAATGCAAGATTGTAAAAAAAACTTTACAAGGACCTTTTTTTTCGGTATATTTAATTTGCTGTAAATGGTGTAGCAAATGTTCAAAAGTTTGTTTAAATATAAAAAACAAAATTGGTTTGTAAGAATAAAAAAATATATTTACTATAAAAATTCACTTCATACACTTTTTTAACATTTTTAAGCTCGCATCTTATAAAGGGTTTTTCAACAGGGACGCTACAAAAGTAGAGCGACAGGGACAGCAAACGACGCCGAATTTCTTGCCGCTCTTTTGACATTTCTCTTCAGTAAGGTTTGCCATTTCATGATGGAAAGATATACGAGCCAACAACGAGTCGAAATTATTCAAATTTACTACCGAAATTCGGAGTCAGTGGCCTAAACGTTAAGAGCGCTACGTCCAATTTATGGTCGTCATAATCGTCCTAGCAGATCAACAATTGAGCGTCTAGTGGAAAAACTTGAATCCACAGGCACAGCACAAAATTTTCCCGTGCCAGTGAGGCAAAGAAGTGCCCGTAGTGTCGAGAATATTGCTGCCGCTGAGGCTTCAGTTGAAGAAAGCCCAAATGTGTCTCTCACACGTCGTTCTCAAGCGTTGGGCATCTCTGTGACGTCGTTGTGGCGAATTTTGCGAAAAGATCTTGGCCTTACAAGATTAAATTGACGCAAGAACTGAAGCCGCTAGACTATTTCCTGTGGGGTCAAGTCTATGGTCTATGCCAACAAGCCAGCGGCGATTGATGAACTTCGTACGAGTATCGAACGTGAAATTGCAGCAGTATCGGCCGATTTATGCTTGAAAACCGTCGAAAATTGGTTTCAGCGTCTGGACTTCTGCAAAATTATAGACCCCTTCCATTCGTCCCAAAAATACAAAAAAAAACTCGTACAAAATTAATGATTGTAAGAAGCTAGGACTAGGGTTCGGCCCCTATGGACCTGTGGCGCCAATTATCTAAATTTTTTCATTAGAAAGGTCCACTAGGACCTAAGTATGGTATTGCAGGTTTAAGTCCTAATCTTAGGTTAGGTGGATCAGGGCTTAAGGCAGAAACATGACTTGACGGATCGGCGATCTCTTCAAAGAATCATAAAACTTTGGCCAAGAAAGACCCAAGACTACCTTATTGAGGGCTCATTTCTGAGTGTACCTCTCAGCCAAGCTTACGGTTCATGGATCAGGGTAGCAAAAACTGACTCAATGACGACGGGGCAGACGGGCAAAGTTTGATCATGGGTCAGTGTGACAGAAAGCGGTGCAACAACGAACATGATTAAGGAAACGCGTGAAAAGAGTTGCAGAAAATATTTCAACGACCTTACCTTACGGAGCACGGTTTTTGGGCAAGTTCGAGAGGTGCGCCGATAAAGCCTGCTTCATGAGTATCTAGACCAATTGAGCGAATACTCAGCAGCCCCAGAAAAACTGGACACTGAAGGATGAGCGAGATGGGAAGCAAGACAACGAAAGGTTACCTACAGGAAATTTTAACCAAACAAAGTTTTTAGAGAGTGTTCCAATCGATTTCTGGAAGAGAAGGCATATCTGGTGCACAAGACTGATGTAATATTGCTGACTGCAACTCGACAGTGAATGTGAATCATTCCACATCCATAACAGAGAAGAGGTCCACAGAGAGCCAACCCCAATAGTCTGAGATCTTTACAACCGTCTTGTACTTCCCAGTCTGACAAAGGACACTTTACCTCAACGATAGGATATGCAGACTGTATGGGAACAATTGGGAACAATTAAACCCTTTACTGGTTACAGAATTTGAAACCAGCGTCTTCTGACCTAAAACCAAGCTACTCCCTTCCTCCAAGACGATGGATAGTCTGTCGGAGCACAACTTCCTTGCAGAGCTGTGAACTGTGATGGCTTTCAAACTTTTTACCAACCTCCTTTCAAGATTGTTCTTCAGCAGATTTCCAATATTGAGACTGGATTTGATGACATTTTTGCACCCTTGATGACATCAAATCCACTCCCAAAATTTGCTGAAAGTTACACCCACTCTGACAGTAACCAAGCAGCACGTCCTTGCTGATGTTCCTTTGTTGCTTCGAGTGAAAGTTTTCCACAAAAAACATGATAGTCGGTTGTTTTTTCGTCTCTTTACCGAAAAAAACCTGTCACAGTCCTAAGGAATCCCAACTTGAAGTATTTCACAAGCATTTTAGTCGAGGACCTCTATTACCAACCTCAGCACAAATTGATTTTAAATTTGAAAAATTTCACCCATTAGCAGTAAGCACTCATCCACTCGACGGCACCTCCCCCTGCCACCCGGTAGCGCGACTCGTTGTTTATAATTTTTGTTATTTCTGTTTCTCTGTTTGTTTCGCTGAACAAAATTGTAAGGATAAAAGTGTGTGATCGCTCGCCAGCTAATTAAGCCACTTGAACAAAACACAAACACAATGCGTGTGCAACATTTTAGATTCGTCCTGCCCGCGGAGAGTTGCCGAGCAGTCACCGAGTGTTACTGAGAGTATTTGCGTTGAGTTTCCTTTTGCGCGACAACACTCCTCCTCCGCCCAGAATTACGCTCATTACTCGTACTCTGAACGTACACAGAGTACGTGTACATGTAGAGCGGGATACCCCCCATCTGCATGTGGTTTTTCTTTTTATTTTCGTTTCTAATGGAGGTGTACCATTGAACAAGCGAGTGCTTGGTCGCACATAAACACGCACTCGCCCTAATGCACACACTGAACACGGCGTAGCGACAAACCAACAAGGCATACGAACTGCAAACCTAATTAAAGGGTTACTATACCAGGCAGCAGTGGGTAAGGGATGGCGTAGTATAGTCTCCTCTCGAAAAACACATTACCGCAGTACTGGCAGGAAATCACAGTTCAAGAGTCCTGTGTCGCAGCTTAACACACGCGGCAATGGGGAGGGGGCAAGCCGCTTATGACGAGTTTCCATCATGTCCTCTCACGGACGGGGTGTGTTCTGCGAACATGGCTGGTGTGACTGCACACGGATTTTCAACGGCTGAAAAACAACAGTCACTTTGAGAGCAATGGCGCGCCGCAGTGGAACATCGATCGGCCGGCTCGAAAGAAAGTCGAGGAAGGAAGTAACTACCCAGGCTTGCACTTGGACCACGAGAGCGCAGTAAATGCCTAGACGCACGGGCTCGGCTACTGATTAGCAACTCTCGGAAATCGAAACACTCACCGCGACTAGGCTAATGAACGACACAAAAATCCATTAAGTCCTCGACGGCAAAGAGCAGGGCACAAAAGCAGAAGAGAACAAAAAGTCCTTTCGCCTTGGTTTGGTACGCGTCAAATTCTCAGCATCGAATATCCATTCATGTGAGAGTCGTCGGCGGCGGGGGAATGCAAAAAGAGAGACAGAGCTTTTTGTTGGAACCGAGCCGGAAGGGTAAATTGATCCTCTTGTCTAACGACGAAAGACAAAGCACAAAAGACGCGACGATGAGACGCAGATAAAGGGTCGCTTCTTGACAAACACTTCCTAGCTAATTATGGTAGTAATCAGTAGGAGCTAATCCAACATTGTCGTTGTCCTTGCTCTCTCTCAGGTGATGGGTATTCAAATGTGTTCCGCTTTTTGTGTGCCCATCACCGGCTGATGAATGGGCCAACTAGACTCAAGGGTATTTTGTTTCATGCCGACAACCCGAAAATGCGACACAAGATGACGGCGGAAAATTGATTTTGGAAGCGGCGCTGTCAGGCGCGATCTATAATTTGCATCTCCTGCCATCGGTAGAGCTATTTTGCGAGCTTTGAAGTCGGGCTCGTCTCCGACAGTGGATCGGATCGGATGTGATATACGTATGCACAGTAAAATTGTGTGGAGGAGGCGGGGTAATTCGATATCCTCCGAGGATGGTTTAATTTTTTTTTGTTGAGAAATCATCGCGAACAAAAGTGATGAATGGATGCGTGTAACCGGAATTGGTGGGTCGTAAGTGATACGCCCGCGTTTTTAAACCGCTCCGGATAATAGGGGCTTTGGGTTAATTGCGCGACTGAGCGTTTGGTTTGAGCACCCCCGACGAATGTCAATTCAATGCAATGACGGAGAGTATTTATGGTTTCGAGTTTCATTGCGCATCGATTTGACGGTCTGTCTCGTCTGAGCTGTGCAACGAAGAAGATGACTTCTAGAATGATGCTCACTGCGGCTGTGTGAGTGCGGCTCCTTCTATATCGAGTTACGATCCGCAACTGGGGGCAAGAGAACGGACTATACGAATGCACTAACCATGAAGGGGCTCTCAATCAAAAGGAGTTAATGTGCTCGAAGGTGGATGTCTTTGCTAAGTAACAGAACTGTGAACCAAAATCGCAGAATGCGAGGGGCTTTGCAAGAGCCTTTCGAGGTATGAAAAGAAGTCTGTATTATATACCATTACGTGGCTGTGTCTCTGCAAACTCTCTGTTTGGATGGCGCTACAGGAAGGGGGTGGGGGGGTCGGTCATGGGCCACTCTAAGCCCTCTCTGTTGTTATTACTTTGGCAATATCTGCTTCCTTACTTCAATGAAGTTGAGGTGTTGAAAAGCAACATTTCGCGCGCTTTGCCAATGGATTATATTAATTTTTTTCGTTGGGGTTGTTGTTGATGTTGTTATTATTGTTGTTATTGTTACTGTTGTTACTGTAATTGTTGTTTTTATTATTATCTATTGATGTTCCTGTTGTTATTGTTACTTTTGTTACTGTTATTGTTGTTATAATTATTACAGTTAAGAAGGTCCTTCCGGGGACACTAAAAAAAAACCCGAACACCAACCTTTGTGGGTTGGCCCAACTTGTTCGTATTCAAATAAAAAACAGTTTCCACGTTATAAAGGTAAATTCCGATTTAATGAACTTTACAGGTTCGTTGTCTACTTAGAACTGACTTAATCTAACGCGCCCCAAAAGCAGGCAGGCACCTATCCTACGTCCAATCCGCTGAGTAGCCAAATCCATCCAACGCGTGTGCGAGTATCCGGTGTCCAGACGTTGCACTCGAAGTATCGTGAGAAAGTGCTGATACAGTTGGAACCGCCTCATGTATGCGCGTGTCAGATCGTGTTTCGCGGTCATATATTTTTATGCATATGGTGCACCGGATGGTGATAACTCCTCCCCCTTTGAAAATCTACGGCCCGTAGATCATAAGTGACCCCAGGGTCAGGCCGCGGCTTGTGGTAAGTCAATAGATGAAATCGTCGGGATGCTGGGCTTCGAGTAGATCTTCCTCCAGATGGCAAAGACGATCGACGCAATCAAGGTTAAGGTTGCAGCTTCTGTAAGTATGGAAATTTTAAATTTACGAGTTAGGTTACCTAGACGTTCTATGTTCCGAACGCTGAGGCCATGCACGTATCCTAAGTCAATCTCGTAATCTTGCTTGGTAATGTTCATCAAGGCCGGGGGAAGGGCCTGTAGAGCTGTGACCATGGAACTTGAAAATGTCCTGCCCTTCAGCTGGATACTCTCATTATAGAGTTGGATTATGTATGTACCTGAAAGAAACTTTGAAACATTGTTAGAGGTTAAGTCACCGTTAAAATTAGTGACGAAAATGGTATCCTCCTTGATGAGTTCAATAATTTCTTCGTTGCTCGTCTGGAAGGTACAAGTCGCGGGTCCTCCCTTCAATAGCCTAGGAACGCAGTCATCCTCAGGAACTCTCTGCAGTGCTTTGTCCTCACAGATGGTCGAGTTATTGATGGAAAGGCAACTTGCTACGATGCCATAAGATGTCCTGTGGTTGATTAGCATTTTCCTGAATTTCAAATCGACCTGCTTCCCTTCGATTACAGATGGTCTTGTTACTAATAGGTTAAATTCCTCTTGCCCCACCTTTGGCACCGAGACAACATATAGCAGCATCGACCCATTGGTAAAGATTGATGGTGTCCCGTATTCGATTGCCTCAATTTCATTGGCATATGGGAGGGTTTCCAGTTCACTGATAACCTTATTGATCTCCTCGGTGTCCAGCAGGTTTGTGTTGATCAATCCGCTCTTGGCCATTTGGCAGGCTCGTACAATCTCGTTTATCTCCCCTTTTATGAGCATGACCTCGTCCAAAGCGTCCTGTTCGAATCTTCCAGAAATAGTATCCTTAACCCCTTGCTCATACCTGTCTATCACAAGGTTAATTTTTCGAGTCATGTCCTTTGTCACGTCAAAGAGTTTCTCGTTTATTTGGTACTGTTGATTGCTATTCTCGATTATCCTTTCTTGGCTTCGGAGTATCTCGTTCCAGTCAGTAGCATCGGGACTGCCAGCTACCCACTTCCAGGCTGTTCCAATCCAGTCGATAGACCTGGTTTTTCTTGGTTGTTTGCCCTTAAGTAGGCTGAGACGGTCCTTTATCTGTCGCACATGAAATTCCATTATATGCTTCCTGTCCTCATCCTTGATGTTGTCGCCTATGGCATTGGTTACTCCATCCACAAGGTTCTGGAATTGAGCCAGGTCAATGGTGTGCACTAGTTTAAAGCTGCCGTCAACGATCCATCCCCGGCCCTCTTTTAGGGAGACTATTGGTGACTTGTAGTCAAAAATCTGGAATCCCTGGACGACTGTCAAGAGTAAGAACCTGCGAAGTAAATACAAAAATATTCTTCTTTTCCCTTTCTTGTTTGGTCATAGCAACCATAGGTTTACGCTAAGATGAGTGATGCAAGAGTGGAGACCCCACGTTTAACAAAAACGACAAGAAGCTATTTCATCGTTATAAACATTTTACTTCTGTTTCTAAGGACTTAGTATTAACATTGTTTGTTCCTTTCAAATTAAAACTAACATACTCGCTACAGATATTAGGTTTCCGGGAGGGAAGCCAAAGTAAGCTTAAAATTAACTGATTCTTTTCGTCTGGTTAGCTGTAGGTGCATTGTAAAAGGTGTGCTGTGCATACACTCCCCCTCTTTTTTGAATTTTAAGCTCAAACATTTTTTAAGTGAGCCTTATGTATTTTTCGGCCATTGGTCGTGGTGACTGTTACCCTATTGTTTCTTTCAACAATTTCTTTTCGAAAAATGGGCTTATTTTTTGCTTGAATACCCTTGATTCTTACATAAACGATGTCGCCCTTGCGGTAACTTTTCGGACTGGATCTTTTTTCGTTCCGCCTAGCGTTGTTAGATTGCTGTTTACGAATAATCTCACCCCTAAGCTCCCTGTTCACTCTACTTCGGAAGTCAACCAATTGTTGGTAGTTGATTCTTTGATACCTGTTAAAAAAAATATCGGATGGTTTTCTGCCAGTGACAGAGTGAATGGAGTTGTTATACCTATCCACGGATATATTAATTAACTCCTTTAGTCGCAGACCCTTATATTCAGCTCTGAGGCATCTAAAGATCTCCAATATAGTGGAATGAAATCTCTCCACCTGCCCATTCACCTCACTTCGGTTAACAGGGGTACGGTAGAGCTTAATGCCTAGTAAGTTCAAAAAGTTTAGCACAATCGGACTAAGAAAGCTCCTTTCATTGTCGGTCACCAATATTTTTGGGACTGTAAAATAGTGCAATATTTTAGTAATTTTGTCCCTTAAATGGAGGACTGCCCTGCTCTTTATGTGGAATAACTTACCAAATTTTGAGAATTTATCTATACAACTTATAAACTTCTCATTCTGGATTTCCACAATGTCCAGATGTAGGATCTCACACGGGTAGGATGGTACAGGCGTAGCCTGGTATTCCGGGTTGAAGGGATGTCTATCGTACTTATTAAGTTTACATACCTCACACGTACTGGTGTATTTTTTTACCAAGCTATTCATCCTTGGAAAATAATATCTTTCTAGCAGTTGATCTTTATTCTCCTTAGCGTTGCGGTGTGCCCTTTTGTGCTCATTCATAATGAGTGTTAGCACACGATCTGGATCCCCAACATCCTCAACAATCCTCTGCGTGATTCTGAGTTTATAGCTCACAAAGTTTTCCAAATACGTTTCTTGGAGCAGAGCCAGATGTGACTCTGGAATTTTGATGCCATTCACTATATTAGGCCTCAATTTGGTTTTCAGAATTCGTGAAAGATCCTCTTTGCTTGGGTTTTCTACAGCCACGTAGTGACGAAGGTACCCGGGATGAGGTTCTTCGTGAGCTTCAAATCCCTTTCCGATTTTTATAACTATTTGATTGCGAAATACGTTTAGCGGCGCCTCAACGTGGGGAATGAGGTCGGTGCTATCTTGGTCAGCGCTATGCATTGTACCTACAGATGAGCGTAGCTCGCTGGCAGTTTCGGTCATTGAACTATTTTCTTCGCCCTCGCGACCTTCGCTAGCATCGTCCGTTACCGAACCTTGTTCACAAGCATTAGAACTGCGTGCTACCTGAGTGCCCGCCGAGTCAGACAAGTGGTTGACTTGGGTTCTGAGTCTCGATAGAGCGTCAGCAACTAAGTTCGATTTACCAGGTTTATAAATCAATTCATAGTTGTATTCCTCTATACGAGCTTTCCATCTTTTCAACTTGGCATTGAAATTTCGATTTCCCAATGCGAAAGTGAGAGGTTGATGGTCTGTATGGATGCGTATTTTCCTTGCTCCGTAAACGTAGGACCGAAGGTTGTCGAGTGCCCATACGATTGCGAGCATTTCCTTTTCGTTGGTCGCGTAATTTTCCTCCGTCTTATTGAGTGACCGCGATATGTACGCGATTGGCTTATCGGTGCCCGATATGTCCTGTGATAACACCGCCCCTATCGCGTAGTTAGAGGCGTCCGTGGTTAAATTGAATGCTTTCTCGAAGTCGGGAAAGGCGAGAACTTCTGATGACGTAAGCAGAACTTTAAGGTCCTCAAAGGCTCGCAATGCCTCCTCATCCAACCTGATTGGAACGCGTTTTGACTGATTTGCTTTAATCTGGGCATTCTCTCCTCTTGTCAGGTTGGTTAAGGGTTTCGCCACTTTGGCGTAGTCCCGGATAAACTTCCGGTAATAGGAAGTGAGGCCCAAAAAGCTTTTTAGCTCCTTAAGGTTTTCTGGTGGCAGCAATTTTTGAATCGCTTCAACCTTCTTTGGGTCTGCGCGAATACCATCGGGGGTTATGATATAACCAAGAAACTCTACCTCAGTTCTCAAAAATTGGGTCTTTTCTAAATTCACTTTGAGGTTTACCTCTTGTAGTCTAGAAAGAATTGTCTCAATGTTGGTGAGCATTTCCTCGAGGCTACCCCCGAAGATGACGATATCGTCAATGTAAACATAGCATATCTTACCGATATACTCCTTTAATACATCGTCAATCATCCTCTGGAATATTGCCGGCGCATTTTTTAGGCCGAATGGAAGCCTCAGCCATTCGTACTTTCCATTCATGATAGAGAAAGCGGTTTTCGGTATATCCGCTTCCTTCATTGGTATCTGGTGGAAACCAGACGTAAGATCCAACGTGGTGAAGTACTTTGCTTTACCAAGGCTGGCAAGGGTGGAAGTTATGTCCGGAATTGGATATGCGTCGGCGATGGTGACAAGATTCAATCGTTTAAAGTCAATCACCATGCGGTATTGGAGCTCCCCGGTAGGCTTGGGTTTCTTGGGAACGACCCAAATAGGAGAGTTATAAGGGCTTTTAGAAGGGCGAATTATTCCCTCCGCTAGAAGCTGCTTAATCTCCTTCTCTACCTCTTTTCTCATGCATGGGGGATAGGGGTAGCTCTTGGTGTAGATAGGTTCCTCAGTGCTAGTCCTAATCTCCGCTCTCACAACGGTTTTGACCAGTTCGTTAGCGTTAAGCGGACCAAAAACAGCCCTGTATTTACCTATTAAAGTAGAGAGTCCATGCCGGATTTTCTCTGGTATACTTCCTCCAAGAACGGAATTGACTTCCTGAGACAATTTATCTCTAAGCGGAATCCGTATACCCTTCATTAAGGTTAAAGTATTATGTCTGCGGTCAATGACGGCCCCCAGTTGTTTCAACGTGTCGTCACCGATGATACCGTCGAATGACTCCAGGCCAGGGAGGACGTAAAAAGTTATAATGGAGTCATTGCCCACATTTTGGAAGAATTTGCCTGTGACTTTGCTATTTATTCTTATGTTGCCTGCCGCCGAATTTACTACGAATGGTTGAGCTAGGCGGCTTGCCCCGTGCGACACATGTGGACCAATAAAATTCTTATTGGCCCCAGTGTCCACAAGGAAGCTCAACTTCCTGCCATTTCTGAGTATATATTCTATGTATGGTACGCTGGATAAGCGCCCATCATAAAATTCAATTCCTCATCACCAGCCTCTTCAGCTGCTTTGTGGTATTCTTCAGAAGAGACATCGTCATTTGTTTGCAGATTGTAAACCCTCTGCTGTTTGCGGGGAAAGTTATCGGAGTATGATCTCCTCTTGAAGGGGTTATTCCGCGGATAATTCATATAATCTACTTGTTTGGTCTGAACAGACCGATCTACCTCCATCCTTTCATGGGGTTTTGGGCCATTCGGTCGAGGGGGCACATCGAGATTCGCGGAATAATGGTTCTGACCATTCGCAAAATGCCGGTTGGGGACAAACCTCGCTGGGGAAGAGGAAGATTTATTATCCCTCCGGAAAGACTGGTTAACAGGTGTGGTTACAGTATTTTTCGTGCTAGGTACGTGAATCGAATGATTTCGGAAATTTAAATTCTGGATCTCGAGGCAGGAAGCGTATGCTTCCGGGAGCGTTTTGGGTTTTTGCACGATTAGCATTCGAGACAGGTCACCATTAAGGCCCCGTATAAATACGTCAAGCGCACGGTTGCGGTACGTTTCAACCAGCGCGCCCACCGTTTCGGCAGAGTACGTTTCCGTCTTTATCTTATTAATGATAAGGGAAAATTGGTGGTTAACCATAGCGTAGAACTCATCCAATCTCGACCCTTTCTGTGAGAGTTGGTTGAGTTGGTGCTCCAAAGTCCTTATATCGCGCTTATCCGCGTAGTGTAAGGATAAAACTCTCTTGATCTCCTGCCAATCATCATCAAATATATTGTAGGAAATCAAAGCTGAGTCGGCTTGTCCCCTGATTTTTTGTCTAATGTGTCGCAATATGGCACGGTACATCGGTTTATCTTTGATTATACTAAAGTCCCTCAATATTCCCTCAACATTATGTACCCACGATATATATTGTGTAGGCTCACCCTCAAATGATTGTAATTCTTTTACACAATCAGGAAGCC
The DNA here is from genome assembly GCA_948293265.1 of Cheilosia impressa. Taxonomy (NCBI): domain Eukaryota; kingdom Metazoa; phylum Arthropoda; class Insecta; order Diptera; family Syrphidae; genus Cheilosia; species Cheilosia impressa. The sequence continues at coordinate 5,338,258 of OX411882.1, forward strand.
GACTTATTTCCTTTAGGTCAGCCTCCGTTTTGGGCTCGCAAAGGGGTGCGCCCACACAATCAATTTCAGGTTCGGGGCGGTTAATTGCCTCTACGGACTTAAGCCGCTCATCAAGATCCTTTAACTGGGCCAATATAAGGTTCACAGCCCCGGTTAATTCAGTTACCGATTTGGCGACAGCGTCCATCGTTTAAATTTGATTACTTTTATTCACTAGGAAAAGGGCCAATGCACGTGGGAAATGGGAGTGTATGAATGCACTATACTTATATGCCTATATGTTTGACAATGCACCTTACCTTTGTTGCAGCTACTCCCTTGATTTTAATTATTTTGTTTCAGCTTTCAACTAAGCTATGCTTTTCTTTCTGCACTTTATGCTTCTGCTCAATATCTTACGTATCACAATTTTTATTTTACAAACTAAAACTAAAATTGGTGTGATTTTCTTGTTATCGCAAGCTCGCAATTATTTTACTTTAGGTTTCAACTAAACTATGCTTTTCTCTTCACACTTTATGATTTATGTAATAACTTAGGCTTCACAATTTTTATTTCACAATTTGCAATTTACGTAGCATTCTTGCTATCACTAAGCTCGCAATTATTTTATCTTAGCTTTAAACTAAACTGTGCTTTTCCTTTCGCACTTTATAATTTGGATAATATTTTAAGTTTCACAGTTTTCATCGAATTCCTTCGCTTTCGATTTCCTTAGCCCTCCACTCACACAAGATATAGCATTAACATTCTCGTACTGCGATCTGCGAGTCGATGAGATACACGGATGAATCTTAGTTAGAAAGAAAGAAAACGATCGAGTAATTCGTATTTCGTTGGAACCAGCTCTGGAAGAGTTGCGTTATCCCTTTTGGTCGCGAGCGTTTATTCTTGCAAGCGACCTACTCGCGGCACAACAACTTCACTTCTCGAATCCTTTCACCGACGAAGACAATCATGTTCCCATGGGTATGACTGCATTTACTGTTGGAGTATTAACTAGGTTACTGTGTTCCCATGGGTACAGTTGTACACTCCCGCAAACGGGTGTTAATCTCCTGTCCTGTATGAAAGGACACAGCAACTCGCACGGGTGGAAGGATTCGGAAATATGAGCCGGTCCCTGCTCGGGCGCCAGTTAAGAAGGTCCTTCCGGGGACACTAAAAAAAAACCCGAACACCAACCTTTGTGGGTTGGCCCAACTTGTTCGTATTCAAATAAAAAACAGTTTCCACGTTATAAAGGTAAATTCCGATTTAATGAACTTTACAGGTTCGTTGTCTACTTAGAACTGACTTAATCTAACGCGCCCCAAAAGCAGGCAGGCACCTATCCTACGTCCAATCCGCTGAGTAGCCAAATCCATCCAACGCGTGTGCGAGTATCCGGTGTCCAGACGTTGCACTCGAAGTATCGTGAGAAAGTGCTGATACAGTTGGAACCGCCTCATGTATGCGCGTGTCAGATCGTGTTTCGCGGTCATATATTTTTATGCATATGGTGCACCGGATGGTGATAACTTTACCTATTGTTGCAGTTGTTGTTATTTTTACTTATATTGCTGTTATTGTTGTTATTATTATTATCTTTTGTTGTTGTTATTGTCATTGTTGTTATAACTAGTCAATAACCTAGAGCCAGCAAGATTAATTTGTAAAACAACAAACTGGGAAGACTTTAGGAACGAAATTGAAGAGAATGTTGAACTGAGCGTTCCTCTTACGACACCTTAAGAACTTAAGGTTGAAGTTGATCGCTTCGTTGAGGTCGTTCAGCTCGCTTCCGGGAATAATACGCCTAACACAAGAAAAACGCCGGCCGAATACGGTTTACGATATCCTACCGAAATAAAAGAATTGGTTGAGGAAGGCGGGTAAGAACTGGCAACAGAGTCGCCCTCCGCAACATAAAGCACATTTGAATTTTTGCAGTTTGTTGAAGACAGCTATTAAGGATTTTAAAAATCGGGCGATAGGTTCTTACCTTGAAAGTTTGACAGCGAAAAAAGATTCCAATTATTCAATTTGTAAAGCTGTAAGAGGCACCAAAAGGCCCAAAATACCCGCGCCGCCAATAAAAATAAATCGAAATGAATGGAATGAATGGAATGAATGAAAGCGGACGTCTTCGAGACCTTTAAAGACACTGCCTTCTAAGGATGCATGCCATGAGACTAGGCTTAGCTAAAACGGATATATGCAGGTACTGTGAGGACCTACAAGTCACGGACGATATCTCCTACCTTTTGTGCGAGTGTCAAGCAATTGCTCGGAGTAAAAGGAAGCACCTTGGCAGATACTTCTTTAACTACTTAGAGGAAGTTGGTTCCTTGAACAATATCGGGGCAATAATTACATTCTGTTGGGAAATTGAGTGCTAACCTAACCTAAGCTTCTATATATTATAAATGCTGCGCTCAGACCTTAACACGTGCCGAGCTAATGGAAAGTTGCGAAAGTCATTATGGTTTCAAAACCAGGAAAACCACCATTTCGCTTCTTCCTGTCATATCCATAGTTTTCGAGAGGATATTACTAAGGCGTCTACAACCGGTTATAGAAGATAATAATCTTATCCCTGACCACCAGTTTGGGTTCAGAAGCAAGCACTCGACGATTGATCAAGTGCATAGAATTACTGACGTAATAGAGAAAGCATTTGAAGAAAGAAAGGATATGCTCAAGCGTATTCCTTGACGTCTCACAAGCCTTTGATAAGGCGTGGCACGACGGCTTAAAATTTAAATTACGACAAGTTCTCCCCGTAAGCCTACCTATTTGATATCCTAGAATCATATCTCTGGAATAGACTCTTCCGTGTTAGACATGGAAACGAATACTCGGAGCTTAAAGAAATTGGGCCGCTACTCTATCTGTTATATACTCGCGATATACCAAGAAAAATGGAACTATCCTTGCTACCTTCGCCGACGACACCGCTATCCTTGCAGTAGGTAATACGGTCGAAGAAACGACTGCAAAACTGCAAACCACACTGAATAAAGTAAATGAATGGACGAGGGACTGGCGGATCGCCCTCAATGAAACTTCGGAATTCCTACAATCGAAGCTGAAGCTAGAAGCTTCGCGAGAAGGCATAAAAACCGACTAATCGGGCATATCAACAATACGGTCCGACAAATTTTGGATGAGAGTAATTTATTGCGCCGACTACAAAGAACGAAACCTTCCGATAAGGATAAGGATCTTTCAGTGGAAAGTAATCTGTCAAAAGTTATTTCGTGATAGAAAAATTGCTTGATAAGTTAGATCTTAGTTGCAGCATCTAACAATCTATCGTAGGGTGGTGTTTTTAGTCAGTAAAAATCGACACTACTATGAGCACGCGCTTGCTACTCTCATAGTGTCTTTGAAAGATTTTCACCTACCCTCGATAAAAAAAATTAAAATTGTTGTTATTATTATTATCAATAGTTGTTATTGTTGTTATTGTTACTTTTGTTACTGTTCTCGTTGTTATAATAATTACCTATTGTTGCAGTTGTTGTTATTGTTACTTCTGTTACTGTTTTTGTTGTTATTATTATTATCAATTGTTGTTTTTGTTGTTATTGTTACTTTTGTTACTGTTATTGTTGTTATAATTATTATCAATTGTTGCTCTCGTTGTTATTGTTACTTTTGTTACTGTTTTTGTTGTTATTATTATTATCTATTGTTGTTATTGTTGTTATTGTTCTTGTTGATGCTCCTGTTGGTGTTGTTGTATTTGTTATTGTTCTTGTCATTGTCGTTCTTGGTCTTGACCGAGATCACAACGAATTGGGAAGATTTATACCGCATCACTGCTACTTGTGGTTGAAAGCACTTTTAAGGTTCAGAATACTGGAATGGACGGTAGCTAAGGTTGGAATGCAAGCCAATCAATATTTGATCGTCTCAAAGAAACCATGCTTGACTGCCTTTTAAAAAGAGGAATAAAATCGCAACGAATTTTGTAGAGAATTCGGAACGAACTTGGAGGTCAAAAGCGAAGTTGGACGTCAAAAGCGGACTCGACTTAGCAAGATGACAAAAATATTGTTAGAATTGCGTGGCAACTGTGTCTGCAACTTATACAAGGCGACAAGGTACATAAAGATAGAGCATCCTTAGTTGACAACTGAGTGTGAGCCCATCTCTTTGCATCAGCCCAAAAGGCAACCACCTTTGGAGAAGAAGTTGAAGATTATGTTCCAGCTAATTAAACAGGAGTTGAAGGTCCTTTGTGATACACACTTATCAACTGTAGATATGGCACTTTCAAACTGCACCCTCTTCACAAATAAGTATGCCCCTCGATGGTGGAGCTCTTCCGTTTCACCTGTGACACTATTGACTTTGCCACACAATACCTTGCAACAACTGGATGAAAGTGGTGAAACTCTTTCGTCTCCGCCTGCATGCAGATGTGACGCCCCCTTGTGCAGCAATTCCTTCCGCCGAATGATAGATCACCCATCCAACTCTGCAATTACATTAATAATCACTTTCAAGTCAACTGAGCATCGATGTCTTCCTGCACGCATCGACAGAGCTGCGATCGCAACGCAACGTTCTTTGACCCAACTCTCGCCCATTGTTGCTGCCTTGTTCCGTTCTCCATATGCATGCAAATTACCACGTTCGTGTCCATGGGAAGAGGAGCGATGTCACACACAAAGTCACACGAAACGACAAAGCGTTGGCCAAGAGAGGGCGTTCTGCGCCCAGCGCCCACCAGAGAAAGCCAACACGACGACGACGGCCGACGCTGATGTGCAATCAAATTGCGATGATGACCGCACCGAGCAACGAAACAATGCAACGCGGCACCGATCCGATGCCGGTTCATGTGATCTCGTTTCTCTTCATAATTTTGAAATTTTCCATGTTTTTTTTTTTTATTTTTCTGGCGGTTTTCTAATTGCATCGCTCGTAGGCCAGGTCTCTTCATACGGCGAGATTATGATGGTGTAATGGCCACTCGGGGGGTTTGGCTGCACTATTATCCCTCTCGAGTAGGGTTTTCGCGTTCGGCCTGGGAAATCACGTTCCATCATAATAATTGGCTTTAATTGAGTGATTGACGTTTTTAAGCAGCATCGGACAGCGGCAAGCGGCCGCAGCGAGAAAGAGAGCGCTCGGTTCGAGCTCACCCACGACATTCGATGTCGTTACAGTGCGCGCTCCTCAAAGGTATACTTTCGAGTGAGAGCGAGAGATCAACGGACGTGTATGACCGGCCGGCCCACCAGCGCGCCACTTTCGAGTAGATCTTTTTGGGTTTCACAGAATATTTCCCGCCAACTCTCGGCGTAGTAGCAGCGTGATGGTGGTCTCCAATTAGATTTGGACGTACAATTTCTTCTTCATCTTTTATTTTTCCACTCACAGTCTCTTTAAGTGATCTCGACGTCAATGTTCATTGGCATGATGCTGAAGAATTTGAACTCGAAAAATTTATTTATTTCGTTTAATTGAAAAAAACCACAGTCGTATATGGGCTTGGGGGTTGGCTCAATGGTGGTGGCCTGGCCACCAGACAGCAGCAACCGGGTAATTTATTTTGTGTGATGAATTTTTGGTTGCGAATCGGATTGGGATTGAGATGGAGGTTTGAGAGTTGAGATTTGAGAACTTATGAGAGCATTTAGGGAAGAAAGTAGGAAGTTGTTGGTAGTAATTGCAGACGGGGGCGATTTTCCAACGAGTGGGTGCTTGCTGGTGAAGGAAGTGTGGGTAATACTTGGGAGGCAGACGAGATGGCACTTGGATATCTGCTCTTTAGTGTGGGTGGTGGTGCTGCAAACTATAAACAAGGCAGCGAGGAAGTGATGACTAAATGGTAAAAGCAAGGGCCCTCAATTACCGCCCTGTGGTCTACCAAGTGAACGAAGAACTCGCACAGCTACCACGGAGGAAGGCACGGGTTTAAGAGCCAGTCCCAGCTCACATCAAGGGGGACAGTAGCAGTATTCGCCGAAATCTGCGATGAAGCGTATCAAAAACTTTGGCCTAGAGCCCTCCAAATTGTCCTGAAGAAGTTGCAGTTGCGTCTGGTGGATTGTTGCCCTAGCAATAGTCAAGCCACCTCACACACCACTGATCGCAGGAACATAGAAACCCACACCTCGACCAACAGTTTTTTCATCAAAAAGAGCACCCAACCTAGAAACATGGAAATGAAGGCAAGACTACTCGCATATATGCTCGTTGATACCTCCAGCTTGTGCCAAAAAGAAGAACCCTTCACCAAACAGTTGAAAGGGCCGAACCTAGTGTTTCTTTCCAAAGGTAGAATGAGCCATCATCAACCGCCCAACCTGTTTCCTAGATACGACAGGCAACACTTTGGAACGTATCATCTGCGACGACCTAAAGACAGCAGTCTAACAAACTGACGAGCCTTCAGAACAGCAGTAGAAGAATTTCGGAAGGCACAGTAGAGTTTGAAGAAAGCAGATGGTCGTTTCAAAAAACCTTATAGCCTTATTTGGACCCCTGCCTTCAAAGACACTTGATGTAGGATCCTGCAAGCTCTCAGCGAGTTGCGATACTTCGTTGGTAATGAGTAGGTCTATTTCAGAAAGATAGTACTACACAGACGAACAGAAGACCATGGCGTGCCACAGGGCTGCGTGCTTGGTACACTGCTTTTAGCGTACAAATGCGACTTTCTAAACGAGACGAAGTAAATATTTCCAGAGGTGCTGGACGATATTTGGCAGTTACAGCAGTAAAAGTCAAACCATTGGGAAGGCAATGCGACGATAAGAACACTGGCCGCATGTCAGCGGGTTTTTTTTTGACGAAATTCACTAGAACAAAAATTCAGCGTTCTTCTAGAACACTGTCCACTTGCACAAAATTTACCGCCGCTGAAAGCAGGCGAACAACAAAACTAAAGCAGTCCCTAAGAGTCGGAAAAAAAGGTCCAAAACGCTACCACCAACACCACCAACACTGCGCCACCTCTCGCGAAAGTCTGATAAACAAAACTGTCATGAAAGTGCTTCTCAATTGGCCGCATGGACTCGGCATAAAGTTGTAGATCCCTTCCATTCGTCCTAAAAATTAAAAACTCACACAAGACGAATGGTTGAGAGAAGCTGGGCCTAGGGTCCCTACGAACCTGTTGCGCCAACTATTTATTTATTTTTAGCCGTGCATTTGTGGGACTTAAGTTGAAGACCGCATCAAGTCCTCATGTGAGCCGAATTGAAGCAGCGCTTGAAAAAAATCCTCTCCAACTTAGAATTTGGAACGAAGATACAGCCGAAAGAAACTGAAACTAAACAGCGGATGAGTTATAAATAGAGGGCATTCCAATCCGGGATCAGAAAAAAAAAACAGGGACTGTCAATAAAATTTGCCAGATTGTCAACAACGTCCGTAAATGTCGTAGTTAAAGTGCCAAAAGTCCAGTGGTCGAGTCGCGTCACTCGTGAACGAGAAATACACGACGCAATTCATTTTTGTTTCATATCGCAGCTGGATTTACCGTGAATGTTTGAAGATTGCTTAAAGATGTGGCGATTCGGCCACAGGCAGTCGATGAGGCTAAAATGCTAGTGACAAAAATTCTGGGAGCCTTCGAAATAGAGAGGAAAGATTAATTTTGGGCACCCATTTCGTAACTTTTCAGACGATTATCGTCCAGAGACAGACCTCCAAAACTAGCAACAGAGTGAAAAAATTACAAGTTTGATAGCTTAATCGAGTTCATTTTCTACAGATGGGATGAAAGCCGACGATAGTTGAGTAAAATCGGGCAGAAAAAAATGTATTATGGTCATTAAAGTAAAAAAAACGATATCGTCAAGACGATTTTTGTTATATGGAATATTAAACGCCAAAACATCTGAAACCCTGCGAAGAATACAAATTCCACGCCCAAGATCAACCATTCTTACAAACCACCTGCATTCGCAGTCACAATAGAGACAAAGAAAAGAAAAGCACAAAACTCACCGCATTTTTCCATACAAACAGTTTCCACTGAATTTCACTTCACTTCGAAACTGAAAAACTGCAGAAAACACTTGAAAACTGCACAAACCACTTAAAAACTACACAAACCACAGTAACTTTGTGAAAATTAATCAACTTCATGTAACTAAAGCACAAATTGCAGCAAATGGCGGTACCATTGAAAACTATTTTGACACATGCGATGGGTATATCTGTTTGTTTTGACATTTTGCGAGTTGTATAAGATCATTTGACGTGGGGCTGTTTGTTTTGACATAATTTGCGTGGTTTGGGAGTTTTGGAGGCTAAAAAATGGAAGAAAAATTTGGTTACTCCATTCAAAGTGAACAGGTATGTTATATGGGTGGCACATTCAAAAATTAAAAAAAAATTGCGAGTTTTTAATATTTTTTTAAAAGTGGAAATTGTAATATATGACAGTTGAGAATACTAGTAGATTATTTGCTTCTTTTTTCACAAATTTTTGAAAAGCTGCGTCATAAAATGAAAATGTCGTGAAAACATTGACAGCGGATGTGGGTTCATCTCAATAAAAAAAAAAAAGTTCGTTCCGGACGTCTTAAAATCGAGAGCCACAGGACCGATTGACACCAAACCATATGTTAGTTTAGTCTCTGCAGAAAGATTGCTCTACTCCCGACAGGTGGCGCTTTAGTCCTTATATTTAAACTTTTCGCACGATTTGACTGAAATTTGAAAAATAACTTTCTAAAATTAAAACAAGTTTGCTGATAAAATTAGGAACGACTAAGTGGCCGTGGAGTCGAGATATTTAAGAAAAACTACATTTACCAATATTTGTTTATATTAAAATGGATGTAGGTACGTTGGCTATGATTATTGAAATGCGTATAACTCTATGGAACTCTGATAGGTGGCGCTGTATTTATACTTTTCTATTTTCTGGTTGAAATTTGAGTAAAATTGTTGGAGACCGTGGTCATTAATAAATTGATTATTATTACCCGAGTCTTTCTGTGAATTTTGCTTAAAATCGGACAGATGGGCGTGGCACCAGCCTTGAAAAAACATTCAAAAAGCTATTTCTCGACACTCGAGTGAGCTAATTCTGTTATATTTAAAACTTCAATGAATATTGTCTAAGAAAAGCAATCTAAAAAAAAGTAGGCGGGATAGGAAAACGGGGAGTGGCACTTTTCATTCAATAAAATTATTTAAAACACTATACATCTTGACATTTAGAATAGTTTTAGCGGTGCACAATTGTGGGTTTTTTCTTCGTCTGACGGAAAATGTCAGTTGTTTATTTGCTGTTTCAGATTTTCAAGACCAACAAATTTCGCCTGTTCTCCTTTTTCGTTGGTCTTGTAGTAAATGAGGACAAGACTAAGTACATGCTATCAACAAACAAAACATCTGTCCACCGCCTAGGACAGAACGTCACTATTGATAGCAACAATTTCGAGGTAATTAAGGAGTTTATCTACCTCGGAGTAAACATGAACTCCACAAATGACATCCTAGTGGAGATCCGGCGAAGAATTACCCTAGGAAACCGCTGCTACTTCGGTTTGGCAAAGCAATTGGGCTCAAAACTCCTAACTCGAAGGACAAACTGTATGCTTTACAGAACCCTTATCCTGCCAGTTCTGCTTTATGGCGCCGAGTGCTGGACGATAAGCAGGAAGGGAGAGCTGATACTGGGCTCCATCGAAAGAAAAATTCTTCGGCGGATTTTTGGTCCTGTGTGCGAGGAGGAGAAGATACAACCGCGAACTCTATGAGCTGTACCAAGATGTGGATGTAGTCCAAAAGGCCAAAATACGTCGACTACATTGGCTCGGCCACATCGAGCGAATGGACAATAATGCTCCAGCTAAGAGGATCTTCTAATCCCAGCCGCCAGGTTCGAGACGACAAGGAAGACCGAACCTCCGTTTCAAAGACCAAACCATCGCGGATGCCAGAGCGTTTGGTCTGGATAACTGGAAGCAGCGTGCCCGGGATCGTAGAGGATGGAAGGCTGCAGTGTCTCAGGCAGAGACTCTCCACGGGTCGGGAGCCCGTTAAGTAAGTAAGTAAGTTTCAGATTTTCGTTCGACGCGAACTATTTATTAAAACCAAAAACAAAAAATGCAATAGCCCTAGGATTGTCTTCTTAAGACCTTTCATTTGTGTCAGGCACATTTTGGGACTTATAAAGATTTGAACTGCGGAGATGTAGCTATTGAAATATTTTTATAGCTACCGATATAACAATGTGAAAAAATAGCCCCTGGAAATAAATGTTAAAGAAGGTACAAACCTCATAAAAATAATTGGCCCCTGATATCATATTGTGAAAAAAATCATGTGTCAATGACGTACAAGAAAAAAATACGCGAATGTCGCATTTTCTATACAAAATAGCGCCCACTAAGTTTTACTTTGTTGCGCGATTGCTTGAAAAAGGGAAAGACGACTGTTTTGATAGGGTTATCCCATTCAATTCAATAACAATCTCTTTCATTGCTGAAGGTTTTGCGTACTGAGACTCGAAAGGCAGCTACTTTGAAACTAAAGGGCAACAACTTAGAATGAATGCATGCATGAAAGAAGCCCCTGCAAAGCAATAACTGACTGTAACTTCTACCTTCTTCTATTTGACAAGATGACGATAACCGAGTGCAGAGGACTTTATGTTATGGCTTAAGGGATAAGCTGTGGTTAGCTTCAGACTTGAATCTAGAGAGTGACGTAACAATTGTCAATGCGGACCGATGTAATTTGTAAACGTATTATCCCCACTGGCTTTCTATTTGTTTTAGTGTGTCGGTTCTTAGCAGCCACTTTAGCCTCGCCCAACCTACAAGTCTCAGCATGTTGAGCACTTTTTGGAGAGTATCTTGAGATTTAACGTTTTTAGGTAAGAGGGTCTAACTATGTCGCGATTTTTGTTCCCTACGTATCTTCGGTAGCCCGTACAACCGTGCAAGCCCACCAAATGTGTGGGGAAATGGTCTGTCCAACTGATGCACTGTCTTATCTGTTTCAGCTACAAATTTTATTGGGCAACTACAGTCCAATTAGGCAAATACTGCAAAAAGGGATTTGTAGTCTAGAAGTCTCTCAAGATAACAGACAATGAATGGAACCAGAATGAACGAAGCGAAAGAACTTGTCACAACGAATGGAACCACAACGAATCGAAGGAACTTGTCAAAGAGACCTTCAACTTCGAGACGAATTACCGCGAAATATTGACGATCATTTGCAAACAATGAATGGGTAGCTTTGGACAAGCTTAGTCCACCTTAGTCCCACACAACAATTCAATGTTGGGTTGGATAGAAGACATACGGAAGTGCAAGCGACTCGCTACTTTTGTAGGTTGTTGAGGCTTTAAAGCCGATAAGCCTGTTTGACCCCAGTGAATATAGGAAAGTGGATTCAATCACCGCTGAGAAAGACCTTAAAAAATTGTGATTTATGATTTTTTTTGGGGCTGACCTGTATCTTAGCCTGCCTTTGACTTTGAGTGCACAATTCAGGCGGTAGTCATGGTTCTACATAGCTCGTTTGTAAAGTCGCTGTCATAGGCAGTTTTGAAGTCGATAAAAGGATGGTGTCGATGTGGACTTGAGTTTTACTAACAAAAAATTGTAGAACAGGTGGACTAGTCTAATGAAAATATTTTTACGAAAGCTTTCAGAGGTCTTAACCATTCAGGTAGCAGATTTGATGAAGGTTTTCAGAAGCTCCATAGTGCGGCCTATTTCTTCTTAAGACTCTGACTACCTTCGGAGCTATACATTTTTAAGTGCCAATTTCAAAACACAGATGTCGCTGCCCGCATTAAGGCAAGATCTGTTAAATTGTTTGATGTTAAAGGTTGGAGTTTTTTTTTTTTTGAGGGGAATGAGCTTGAGTGAACTTGTGGAATTGCGCCAAAACAAATTCTGCCACTTTGAACAAAGTTACCTCTCAATGTCTCAATTGTTGCACCACATACGAAACCGCGCGCTGATCTTTTCAATTTCGACCGATCAAGCGCCCTCTCCCTGTCCCATTTCAGAGAGCGTTCCACTCAATCGATCGAACAAATTGCCCACTTTTCACAAACCGCATGCAACAATAAATTAAATTTTAACACAAAAGCTGAAAACAGGTGGAGAAACGTTCACGGTAGCATTTTTATTTCATTTTTTTTGGGAAGAAGAACCACCGTGTCGTGTGGTGGTGTAATTGCGTGCCATCGATATACAGGGCGACAGCATGCCCTGTTAGTCAAGCGAGAAATTTCCGTGTGTAATGTCTCGCCGCATCTATTCAATACTAAAACTAATAGCAGAGAAGTGCTTACATATACATAGCCTGGGTATATGCAAAGATGAATGAACGCAGCCCGATTTCTTCATGGAGGGACAATTACATGATCGGACAGACGGTGCAGGTACTGTCATTAAAGTGTCTCAACCTTTCACAACTCCACTAGACCGAGCTGGTAATATTGTAAATAATTATACTGGCCAAGAGGTTTTGCCATTTTCAATCGTCAACCGTAGGAAGATGACTCTAGATATACGACGCAGGGACTGCGGGATTTGAGAGAGGAGAGGAAAGGCGATGCGATCGTAGGGTATGGAATTAGAAGCGGTCTGTTGGACGGGTTTGTGGGTTTGGAACGAAAGTGTGGTTTTGCAAAACGTTTTCTTTTTGGACCCTCTCTCGATGCATCCTTCCAAACGAAATCGAATCAAGGAGCACGTCCAAACAAAATACAAACAATTTGGGGACAGAAATGGGACTCCTCTGAGAAGATATGGGGAATCCTTTGAACGTCCCCCATATCTTCTCAGCAACACGTGGTTGAGGGAACAAACATTTCCATCAGGTTAATGGAAGAAATGAGGACTCGTCCTTCTATAGTTAATGCAAACATACCGTGCCAACAAAGAAGTGCAACAACGACAGATTGGGGACTGCGCTTGATATGAGGCAGGAGAAACCTCCTTGGATCACCATTTGGCAAATCAAAGTTGCGTTGTAAGCAATCGCCGTAAGCACTTTGACATAATTTTGAGGGCCCTTTCGGAACAAAGCAAGGAAGCACTTTGACATAATTTTGAGGACCCTTTCCGAACAAAATATGTAGGGATTTTTGGAAAACACTCTGTCCCTATAAAATGTCGATGGAATGGGGCGCCACAACGATGGTGCGACGGAGTTACTCAAGGCTTCGTGTTAGGGCCCATATTTTACAGAGGCGGTTAGTAATGACGTTTAAAGACTTATTTTAACTTCCTTGCAGGACACGTTTTAACGCCCTTGCAGAGATAGGCCAGCGAAAGTAGTCCCACTTGATTACGGACCAATATGAAGGTTTAAAACGACCTTGACAAGAGTCTTTGGCTTCAATAATGTTATGGCTATGAACAGATTTTGAAAGTAGGTACAAACCTTCGAGGTGGGACCAGAAAGACCGAAGCTACGAGGAAAAGTTAAGAAGATTACAGATGGACAGAGCTTACAAACTTCGGTGGTCCACTTTGATCAATTTGAAAGGAGCTAAACAGGAAACTCGGGCGGTTCCTATTTTTAATTGAAGAAGAGGGTTTGTATTTTTAGGGAGAAGTGTGAATAGCCCATTGGGGTTGCTGAAGACTGATCCGACTTATTTCCAGCAAAGGAATTAAGAAAGACATCTGTTGAAGGCGACACTTAATGGGGACTGAACTTGAACTATGGCAAAAATAGTCAGAGGGACAAAAGCTGGGATTTACCTATAGTAAGTCATAAAGAAGCAGGACAAACAGAACGAAAAATAGAATATAGTGAAGAAAGCACGTCACCAAAAACGAATGTTAACTCTTACTCTGAAATATGCTTTACGGAAGTTCTGCAAGGATATTCATCGAGAGTCAATTTATTAGCGATAGTCGGTCCTATCGACTTTTAAATTGGAAGACATTTTTGCTTCCCAATCTCAGTGCATGGAGTGAAGTCTGGCTCGCGTTTATTACTGTGACCCGTGTAGGTTCTTGACAATCCTGATGTAGGTCTGACTCGTTGGTCAGCTTCTCAGTTGTAATTTCGAATAGCAGACATTTTCGCAAAAGGCCACAATTTGCTCAGAAAATCTTTGGAATTGACTGCCGACACTCAAGATAGTTGAGTGGGTTAGTTTGTTGATTAGTTGGGTTTTCGAAAATTAAAAGAATTCGGGTCAAGCAACATTTTTCAACTCCAGTATTTTGGAAAATTAATCGATTTTGTCCGAAAGTTGCTCGTTTGTTTAAAATTAATTCATATTTTCGAATAACAATATTTATTACGCTTTGACTTGAAAAGTGACAGCTCTATATTCGAATTTTCGAAAATTATTAATTTTTGTGTGGAGTATTTAGTGGGCCATAGCCTTGCTGTTTTTTATTATATTGCAGACACCCGAACAGTAACAACAGAATTAAATTCGAATTTTCGAACATGAATAAGGTAGGTACCTATCTCTGCGGTGCTTATTGCGAATGACTTATGGTTTTGTAATAGTTTTTTACTAGGTACATATTTTTAACGTACCTATACTTATATAAAGGAATTTTTTGTCAGTTCGAATTTTCGAAAATCGAACATTTATCGGACTGAAATTCTTGTTTTTAATCAGTTTTGATTGCACTAAGCCTCCGGACAAATGAAGAATAGATACTGCAATGCAATGTTTCTAAAATCGAATTTTCGAAGATCAATAATTTTTGCAGAGAACAATTTTCCAGCAAGTGATTCTTGTCTTTAAAGTTTTTTTTGTTGACGGTATTGATTGACCATCAAGGTTTTTCACTTCGATACACGAATAATGGCAACAGTTTTTGAAATGAATTTTATTTTCGAAAGTAAAAACTTTTGGGCTGAGTTTGTTTCCTCACTGACTTCGAATGTGAAAAAATTATCAATTCTTGGGCAGAGCTATATTTACTCAAATCTGCATCGACCATAACCCAAAGATATCAAGACTGACCCCAAAATTCAATTCCAACTTTCGAATATCAATTGTCCTAGCCTCTCTATCCGAATTTTTCGAAATACATTTATATGTACCTATGAACATAATTAACTTTTGAAAAGAGAATTCCGCTCGCGTTTCGTGCTTCAAATTGTTTTGTTAAACTTCCCCACAGTCGCTCGAATTATTGCAGCAGTTGCGTATTCGAATTTTCGAAATACCTACAGTAATGTCTGGGTGAGTGCATTTTTGGGAAAGAATTTTTGTCTTTCAAACTATTTTTGACAATAGAGCCGACACAAACAAGACCAATAACAGCATTAACAAAACAACCTTCTAATCGAATTTTCGAAGATGAACCGATGAGTTTTTGTTCTCAATTCAAAGTCCATCACTTTTGCAACGAAGTTTCCACTTCCAACTCTTTTTTATCAGACAATCGAACAATGAAAAAACGTTTACTCTGAATTTTGTATTTTTCCCTAAAAGTTTCATTTTTCAGTCAAATGGTTCCCAATTCGAATTTTCGAAATTCATACATTTTTGCGTATAATTTTCTACGAGATATTCCCCAAATTTTCCATACTTCCCACTCAAACGATCACTTCCCTCGAAATTGATTGGGAAACTCTTTAAAAAAAAAAATGACAGTGAACTGTCAACCAGAACACTGCGACAAAATAACACGATCGAAGCGGTTTCTCAATTAGCCTGTCATTAGAAACGAAATTCAGTTTACACTCTCATTCGCAATTGATTACCCACCCATTACGACACCCACATGCGAGATAAACCAATTTCTGACATACGATACCCATACCCAGTTGACGTGACATTTCCTCCGCCAAAATTATGATTTATCTGAGAACAATTTTGTAATTCACACACACAAAATGTCAATTCGCGCTGTTTTCTAAAATGAATGACTTTCAAAAGAAAAACAAAAAAAAACCCACTAGTGGGAGGAGGAATGAATATCGTGACCAAGCACATAATTCACTTCAATTTCCAAACCAATCACGTATGCGGCCCTCTCTGTACCACACGTCATATTCATATATGGAACATACAACACTCACCGAAAGCCAACAAAAATAACTACAAAAATGTATCCGTCTAGTTTGTTTTGTTTTCTTTTCTGTTGGTGGTGGGGCAGGGAAGAAGCAGTAGAAGAAGATGATGAAAATATCCCCCCAACAGACTGGCGGTTGGTGGCTCCGCCTTGTTGAAATACGATCGCACTTTGCAGTCGTCCATCACGAAAATTTCATTTTCTTTCGCTGTTCCCTTTTGGGTATTTCTGTTGTCGGTTTTTGCTCTGTTTGTCCGTTGTCCGTTGTCCCCTCTTCGATGCATCTGTTGCCGTTTACACACACACTCTCGCTCGGATGTGTTATTTTTTGCTTCTCTTGTTCGAAATGATTTTCGAAATGTCATCTGGAGTGTTACTCCGAAAAACAGCCAGCGAGGGGAATCACCAAGGTGAGTATGACCGAGGTGGATTTGCGCAAAGTCAAGCGTGGGGAAGTCGGAATGACACCACCAAAAGGGGCGGTACCTAGGCTGAGGCAATTTGTGCAGATTTTCCCCCCCACAAGTGCTACAATTTCTGTCAATTACACTAATGCTGAATTACTGACCTGTCAAAGCTGTGATAATAAGAAAATACTGCAATTGCCAAAGTAGCACTGACTGAGCTGCGAGCAAGGTGGGTATGTGTGGCGATGAGCTATCTTGCGAGATATCGACGACAGTGTTTATGAGTGCGGCCTTTGCATTTTCTTGCAATGGACGCGATGATATGATGGTGGGATTGATGGTAGGTAGGTGACAGATGCTAGTATGGAGAGGTATGCATAGTTATAATTGGATTACATACCTTTTTTTATTCGAAAATGGCCTCATCAGTTGGAGTGAGTAGGAATATTAATCTGTAAAGAAAAGAATACTTTTGTAGTTCTTGTCTGTTGAAGGGCCAGTATTAGAAAGAAAATGGCATCTGCACAGAGCTGTCCAACTGTACAGAGTACAGACGGCTAGTTGTTATGAAAATCAAAAAATTTTACATCGCATTTGACGATAGGCAGAAAAATTCCTACAGGGATGGTGTGAGGTTATTTTTGGGATCATATTACTCGAAGAAAAAAAAAAATTGTTTCAGGACTAGGACAAACAAACTTTGAAACACGATTCCTGGAAACCATTTACACAACAATTTCCAAGCTGAAAGTAGGTTACATCTGTTTGCAAGCATTTTGGCGGGGGGCGCTAAAGAGTTTTAGTAAGAAAAGTGTTGAAACAAAAATGCTGGAGAGTCATTCCTTGTAAGGACAATCAAATTATAGGTAGGTATACCCGTATTTTCTTCGTTGAGAGCCTTTGATTCAGTAGACAGGCGCACGTCTTTTTGGAGATGTAACAGGCATCTAGGTATTGCATTTATTCATTTATTATGCGGGTTTTAAAAGCCTGTTTATGAGCAAGAGTGTGAAATGGAGAGGCACACTCCGAATGGCAGGGATGTGCTCTAGGCTCAAGCGCGTTCCATCTTTCCACAGAAGTTTTCATGACAGTCAACATAAAGGCGATGATTGATAAAGCAGGAAGAAGTCAGAATTTGAACCAGCAATTGCTGCTGGAAACAAAACGAGAGTAAAGTTAGCAAATCCTGTTGATAAAGTATTAGAAAGTGGTCCTGAAATGAAGGACTTTAGTGGCGATGACAATCCGCGATACTATTATCATCATTTTAAGAGTCGAGGCTAAATTTTTCGACCTCGCAAAGGCGAAATTTTCCATACAAAATTTGCAAAGTGTGACCCACAAAATATATAAATTGAAGGTTTCAAATGGTTCTTTAGTGAGGCCTATTGGTAGATGGAGGTTTCAGCGACACAAAAGGCAGCTGTGATGACAAGATTTTGGAAGATCTTAAAGCAGGAAATGGTTGTCAATAAGAAGAAGCCAAGCTTTGATGCAGCAACACGGTGCCAACAACATTTAGTTGAAGTGCTCAAGTAGTAATCCAAGAAGCTGGGGGACGCCTCGGAGTCATCTTCACAAAAATGATGTCTGCAAATGTTGTGAAGCACGTCGTTAACGATTATCATAATTTTTATGTCATATACAAGAAAAAAGTAAAGCACTCCGATTGGAGTAAGAAAATAAAGGGTTTGATGTTCGAATTGGAACTTTTCCATTTGTGGGAGGTGTTTGAAACATCAATGGGCTTAATTTTTTTGTAGAAAGAAACCCAAAGAGGGCCTTACCAAAAAGCATTTTAAGTTTCGACTTTAAATCTAAGTACAGGGTGGCGCAAAAATAACCTTCCGATGTTTTTTGGCTGTAATTTAAAAAAAAAATGAAAAACTTTGATTCTTCTTGTGGATTATTTTTATTTGGTCTTTTAATTTTTTTTACATCAAGTCGAGAATATGATGTCATGTAAATGGCCGCCGCCACAGTTGATTGTCATTTGAGCCCTTTTTATGGCATTTTCCATCACTTTGGCCAAAACTTCCGGCGATAGGTCCTCACATTCTTGACGGATATTGTCTTTAAGAGCTGCAAGAGTCTGAGGCTTGTTGACATAAACCCGCGACTTCAAAAAGCCCCACGAAAAGAAGTCTGGATCGCTCAAATCAGGCGATCATCACTCATGATTATTTTTGATAAAAAAATCATCTTCCTCTTGGTGGTGATTAAGGATGGCTTGAGCGTATGTTAGACGCGATTGGCGGTCAGCAGCTAACAGCTGATGCACCGTCTGGACTTTGTACGGAAACATCTTCAAATCTAGTACCAAAATTCGCTGTAAAGACCGTCGACTGATACCCATTTGCGTGGCACGTCGTCTGGTCGATGTCGACGGCGCTTCCATGACATCTTCGGCTACAGCAGCAATATTCTCTGCAGAACGGCTACTCCGGGGTCTGCCACGCCTGGCAGCATCTCGTGTTGTGCCAGTCTCTTCGAGGCGAGCGGCTAAACGTCGCAGTGTTTCACCAGTAGGCGTTGGACGGCTGGGAAATCTGCGACGAAATTCACGTTGTGCCAAAGTCACCGACCGATTATTGCTCAAATAAATAGTCGCCAATATTCCGCGTTCTGGAGCAGTGTAGCCTAACATTGTTTATGTATTTCGCATGTGTTTACTACACAAATGTCAAAACAGAACTGACATTAGGGGCCAATCGCAAAATTTATAGCATTTTCTGATAGGAGGATTACTTTTGCGCCACCTTGTACAGGGTGGGCCAAAAGAAGTCATCCGATGTTGTTTGGCTCTCATTTTTTTTTCTAAATGAAAACCTTCGACTCTATTTTTTGATTATGTTTATTTGAACCTTTAGAATTTTACTGGTCAGGTCAGAAGATGATATCGGCCAAATGGGTTGCCAACATCAGATGACTTCTTTTGTAGTTTATAGTGGCTTTATTTTTCATACAAATTTCGCAACTGTGCGCTTCCGTAAATTCCAAGTCGAGACCAAAAATTTTTTATTAGTACGGCGGAAAGTGTGGACCAAAAGTAAATCTAAGAAAGTTGCACCCCAACTCAAACTCGCAACTCTGCCCATAGTATTATCCTCTCTATTACCTATATTCAACAGCGTGAGCTCTTTGATTACACCCACTTATCAGGCTTTAAGGTTGCAGCTACTCCTGTCAAATTAGGACACTCTTTGGATCGGGGCCAAGGTTGGTCGAGACAGATTGGTAGGCGCTTGGCTAACCGTGCCAGAGAATTTTTGAAGCTCAAAAAATTGGCTCCATTTGCTCTGTTAAAATAATATGGGTTTAAATTGTCCCTGTTAAAAAAAACAGTATTCGTTGTTAAAAACTACAAATTTTAAAATAACCACACAACTATCGCGAACTTCTGACAAACATCCGAGAGTATAGCTTCTCAATTGGCCGTTTGGGCATAAAATTGTAGATTCCTTACATTTGTTGTTAAAATGACTCACACAAGACAAATGGTTGTGAAAAGCTATAGGACTAGCGCAGCTTTACCCTCGGGAATCGGGACGCTTTATAGTCGTTTTGACTCCTTTTTGAACGCCTGGACTCCGGACTCATCTTTTTGAAAATCAGTGAATTCGGACTCCTTTTAAAAATGTCGAACGTTTTAACTACGAGTATAATTCAAAACTGGTTACCCTAATTCAAAAGAGTTCGTTTTAACCTGAATTTAAATTAGTTACCTACAATTATATCGGTAGTAAATTCCTTAAAAAATAAAATAAAATATTAAGATCGGAAGAGGACTCTTTTTTCACCTTGACTCTTTTTTTTGGACTCTCTCTGAAAATTTTTTGAGGTTACACTGGCCTAGAGTTTTTTACAGACCTGTTGAGACGACTCCACCGACCACACAGTTTTATTTTGATTTTTACGATCGTGGAAATTGAAAAATCGGTTGCTTTGAACCTAGTTTCCTTAAACAAGCTGACTCGGTTATTTTTAATCCACTATCTCGTAAGAAGCTACATTTTCCTTCGTAGATTTTAACCGAAAGTTTGTTGATCTTAAATAAGTGATTTTGCCGCTTGTTTCCGCAATAGCGGGTTTTTCTTTCTCATATGTAAAACAACAAGTTGAATTGAAAAAGGAAGTAAAGTCGAACGAAAACACCTCGTAGGAACAAACACGGACTGAGGTTTGTGTTCTCCTCCATAGACAGGACTAATTGCCGGGCAGATTGCACAAGTTCACAGGCAAAAAATGCTTTCGTTGTCATCAGGTTCATGATCATGATTTTCATTTAAAAATAACCTACGCCGCGAGTTTGAGTTGGGACACCTCAGACTTGGGCATCAGTTGGGCCAATACGGCTTTAGAAGACTGCACTACAAGACCCCAAACAAATTCACAAGGAAGTCCCCTAATCAATAAATATTACGTCGAACCCTTTAACGCAGGTGATGATAGAAAATTTGAAATCAATCATGTCGAACCCTCTTACGCCCTTGAACGTTTCAAATCCACCCAAGACCGGACTCTTTGGGAGACTGGTGGCAGGTTTGATAAATCACATTCAAAAAAGTATGATCAGTCTCAGTCCAACTAGAACAATCTTCCTACCTTTGGTCGATGTGTCAAACTCAAAACACGCTCTAGATGAAATCGCAGAAGGTCCGTCTGTCAGACAGCCAAGCAGCGCTAAAACGTCGTGATTGCTACTCAAATTCAACTCCAGGTGAGTGTCAACGCTATGGAACATCTAGCTGCCCACAATAAAGTCACTCGCAACCCGTCAACCGCGCCCTATGTCAAGTTCCACCGAGTGTTTCAGAGGCAACGAAAGCTAAAGTACCATTCTCTAAATTGGCACAGAGACAGTTTGCCACCTGCCCAGCAACAATATCAAGGCGAAGCGAGTCTTGTAAGCTCGTAATGAGACTATCGAACTGGAACTCAATGCAAGGTATGGCGTCCGGCCAAGAGAACTTGTCATAGCCAATAAGAAAAGTACCCTCGCTTTCAAAGACTGTTTTCGCAAAATTGTGCAAAAGTTCCAGTGATATGGGCAGGCTTTGCCAAAATGAACAAGGAACAGCGGAACTCAGCCTATGTCAATGCCCGGCAATTCTCAAAAGGAGAGTAAAACCATTCAACAGAGGATCATTTACGCCTCAACGACAACCATTTTGGATGACTTGTGGAAGTGATTCTGGGTAGCTACGAAAAGACCGCGCTAAATACAAATCCATACATACTTATACATGTAGCAATCGGGTTATAAAAGGTTTTCCAATGAGAGGTGTTATTGTGAATGACCCGCTATTTCGGTAGCTGTCACTTTTGAAGCTTTTATTCTTTGACATTTGACAAGTAGAAACTACGCCATTGCTAAAAATGAAACGATACACGCTTCAACAGTGCACTGAAATTATTAAAATTCACTACAAAAATGGTGAAAATCTTGCAGTCACAGTTTGCAAAACTAAAGCATTTTTTGGTCGTCGTGAAGCACCTTGTCGGACCGCAATACAGAAATTGGTGGGAAAATTCGATCTGTTGGGACAAGTTAGTGATGTGAAGAATAAAACCCGAGCACGTCGCTCAAGAACAACTGAGAATGTTGCTGCTGTAGCCCAAAGTGTTGAAGAAAACCCAGGTTTGTCCATTCCTCGTCGTTCTTTGGAATTGGGCATTCCACAAACGTCATTACACCGTATTTTGCATAAAGACTTGGGTCTTGGGATTTGGACAACGTTTACTTTCAACAAGACGGTGCTACGTGCCACACAAGCAACGAAACCATTGATCTTTTACGGGAAAAGTTTCCGGACCGTGTTATCTCTCGAAGAGGTGGTCACAATTGGCCACCGAGATCTTGTGATTTAACACCTTGCGACTTCTTCCTTTGGAACCACGTGAAAGGTAAGGTCTACGCCAACAGCCCAGCGTCGATTCCAGACCTCAAAGATAAAATTCGTGAGGCTATCGAGGATATAGGGCAGCCACTTTGCGATTTGGTTATGGAAAATTTCATGAAAAGGATATGGTCCTGTATGCGTGCTCGTGGTGGCCATTTGGTGGATGTTGTTTTTCATTATTAACGGCATACCTTCCTCTTTATTATGAAATAAACATCCGATCATTTATCTCAAAAAATTACATTTTTCTTTGAATACCAAAATAACACCTCTTATTGGAAAACCTTTTAGATTGGAATAGCACATCGGATAAATGGCCGCCACGGCTTTGCTGGCAAGTACGTACTCTTTTGTTGAAATTTTCTATGACCGTTTCGCATAAATGTGGCTGAATTTCATTGATGCACCTCCCAATTTCCTCTTTCAAGGCGTTGCTGGTCGTGGGCTTGTTTGCATAGACCTTTGACTTCAAAAAATCCCAAAGAAAAAAACCCCAACGGCGTTGAGTCCCAAGATCTGGATGGCCAATTCTGATCGCAAAAACGGACAAATACAGACTGAAGTACCTATAAAAAAAAACTCCACCCAGCAGATGACTACAATTGAAGTTTGACCTAATTGAAGTCGAATTTATCACCCTCGTCGTTTTGAAAATCTGCCATTTTTCCAACTCCTTTCCTTAGGTGCATTAGGTACGCCTCAAAAACCCACAGGCAATTCCTTCCCTCAGAATTATCATTCCAAATCCCAAAGCCGACAGTAGGTGTCAGCACCATACCTCAAATCCTCGGTTAAAACTAAAATCTCATCAAAATAACGAGTTTGGCAAAACTTGCCAGCAAAGTGTAGATTAGATGCCATTTATTGGATTACGGGCATTGTTCCCCATTTAACCACACCAGCAGTAAATATAATCAAAATCAACCCTCAGCTGATGGCAGCCAACTCACCACAGCGCAGTCGGGCCAGAGCTGTTTCGGAGTCGTCCCAAAAAGCGGGGCAATGCCCAACTCCCCACAATCACCCCTTCGCGACAACAGCAACTCAACTCTCAACTTTTGCTTCTAGTCATACTCACCACGGCCGACGGGAAAGGGAACGGAAACGGGAAGAATGTATCTTTCTCTCATTGCCACAGAGAATGCGATGCGGGCTGCCTCCCATTCCCATGCCGCTGCATACACACACAGATGGATTGGTGGTGTTCTGCCAACACGAAACTAACTAACACGCAAGCGAGCGAGTGCTGCTGCTGAAAACTTGTGGGCGCCGTACGTTACGAGACGCGAACGTGCCACTGTACTCACTTTACGTGTTAGTATTTTCGCGAGATGCTTTCGCAAGGCCCGATTAGGTATACCTAGCAGTACTAGAGGTTAGGTACTGGTTTCGGTTCACCATCTCACGGCATCGTCGTCGGTGTGTATGCGGTGTCAGTGGCAGTGCTGCGACGAGGACGAGACCAGATTTTCCACCAAACTGACAGATCATTATCCGCGACTCTGTGTTGGAGTGTTGGGCATTTTTCCTTTTGTTTTCGTTTTGCGGTTCTGCATGTCGGAGCAGCGCATCTCGCCTCCATTATCATCGGCCACGCTGGTGTTTTACATAAGCGAATTCGGTTTCATGCGACAAAGTCTGTGTCGAGTGACGGGTTTTTTCTTTTGCCTTTTGCTTGGTTTCCCTTCGACGGCGACGGCCTATCTATATTGACACATCCGTGTGCTGCACTCGTATCTATTTTTTACACCCGGGAAATTCAAATTTTCAACGCACACGAGCGCGCGTGAATTTATACTTTCCCCGCGAGTGAGTGCGAAAATTAACAAAGAAAATAAATCGAAATATACCCTCAGCTGTATCTATATTTATATCGAGTGTCTGAACAAAACAAACGTCAGTTTTGTGCGAGAATATGGAATATTTTAGTGAGGATTTTAGTTTCGCATCCGAAAACTAGTTGTGAGCTTCAAGTGTGAAAAAGGTATATTTAAATGAAATTCGCCGCGCGCCGAATGACTCTGGGTCTGGGTGCAAAAGCTTCGCCGACAAAATACTCACAACATTGGGATTTATTGGCGTTAATTGGAGCGCTTGGTATTTATTCCCCGTGATTATATTAAACGTATCCATTTGAATAAATTTGCATATACAAATTCGGGAGGTTTCTCATCAGATGAACGTTCGCGAAAACCGAAAGCGATTTGAGTGTGTGATTTTGGTGGCGATTTGTGTGTGTTTGCGTTTTGGGAAGTTCGATCACTTAATTTGTCCGGTTTCACTTTTATTTTTTCGTCGGTCGCAGATGTGTTGATTGTGGAGACATGTGGTGTCTGATGTTGAATGAGACTTTGATCTTGTTAGTTCTGTTGACAAAATTTAGCATTTATGGGTGCAAAAGAGAGTTGTTGGCTTCAAATACATATAAGCCATTCGAAATGAGGTATCGAAAGTACTGCCCTTTAGGACTACAGCAAAATTGATCCCAACACTTTTATAAACAGAAATTGAATGTAATCCATCTATAAAAAGGTACACTCCACCACAAACCTGACTAAAGCCGGCCGTTGCTTCCCAGAAATGAAAGGCAATTGGCAACTGCTGACAAACGATCTCGAAAATTGTCGGAGGTGACACATTTTTGCATTAACCAACGAAAGTTTTGAAATTCCACATTCTGGCCTCCCTTGTTTTTTCCCCAGCCACAGTAAGATTTTGCAAAATTTCAAGTTGCGCTGTGGGGTATTCTAACATCTTCTGTCACCTAACTGCAAATTTGGTTTGCGTTTCAAAGCATCCGCACAAGAGTCTTATCAATTTCAACAAAGTTTAGACAGATTTTGACGGTTTATTCTTTAGATATTCTGACGTCTTCTGTCAACAAACTGTCATTTGACATGCTTTTAGTTGCCACCGCCTTCAAGTTGCAAAAGGCTTTTCAATTTCCATAAAACCTAAAATGACTTTGATAACTTAAGGGATTCTGCCAACTGTCATTTTGACATGAGCATATCTGTAATCGCCTTAAAGCTAGGTTTAGATGTTCTAACGTTTTCTGTCATCTTTCTGCAGTTTACAACCATTTAAAATGATTTATGAAGAACTTTGTTTGCTTCCAATACTCTGACGTCTGACGTCTTCTGACATTTGATTTCCATTTTGACCCCGCCCACCACTTTCAAGCATAAAAATATTCCACAACGTCCCTTCCATCCACTTTCAGATTTGTTATTTTAAGTTTTATGCAGAATTTGCTTGGTTGCGAATTTTTGACACCTCTTGACGTCAGATTGTCATTTCGGGAGGACTTTCGCTGAAAAAGCCTTCAAGGTTAATTGAAATATTTTGCTTTGCTATTGTTGTCACATTTTAGTCACGGACCATGAAGAATTTGTATGTTTGCATTAGCCTACTCTGACATCTACTGTCACTTTGACATCAATTTTGCAACCAACGACCTTCAAGTTGAGATTAAAATATTCCACCATTTTCTTTCACCTGACTACAGTGGACTTATGTTATTCACGTTTTATGCAGAATTGGCTTGATTGCATTATTCTGACATTTTTTTCTCATCGAACTGTCAAACTTAACACAAGTTTTACTAAAACCACCTTCAAGATGCACTGAAAGGTCTTCTGTCGTTTTCTCACTTCTAAACACACGTTTTTTGTAGAACTGTCTTTAATGTTATATTCTGACGTCAACTGTCATTTCACTTCCACTAAAAACGCCTTGTCACCTTATTATAATTTTGTGTTTTGTACATGTCGATACACTGATACCTTCTGTCATCGAACTGTCCACTGCCAATTAAAATATTCCAACGTTCTTCCTCATCCCATTTTCTTTACATACTTCATTTGATTGCAATTTTCTGACGTTATCTGCCACAGTGACAGCCTTCAAATTGCCTTGAAATACTCCAATTTCATCTGCTGTCACACTGCGATTTGGACATAAACTTCACTGCAAGAGTCTTCTAACTTTTTATATGTCGGACACAAATTTTATTTTGTTGCGATGTTCTGACGTTTTCTGGTAAAACACTGCCACTTTTACATCAATTTCTATGGACCTCCCTTCAGGATTGATTAAAGTATTTTAACTCTGGTAATCTTACCGTATTACTTATTATTTTGTTTTACTTATTATGTATAAGTTCAATGCGGGATTTGCTCTAATGCGATATTCGGACGTCTTCTGTCAACTGTCATTTTGACATAAGTTTCGCTGCCTTCTTGATGGATTAAAATATTAGAACATATTCCATCGTCTAATTGCCGTTCTTTCTTCATGCACGATTTTCACTCTGACGTCTTCTGTCATCTTAAAGGCAATTTGACATAAATTTGAGAGCAACGGTCTTGAATAAGAACTCAAACTTCAGTCGCCTTCTGCAACTTAATTGCCGACCTCACACTTTTTCTGCATATTAAGGCAAACTTTGTGTTGATTGGAATGTTCTGTTGCGATCTGTCATTTTGACATAAATTTCGAAACCTTCCAATACAATACATTTTTATTAAAAAAATTTAGCGTCTTCTGTCATCTAACTGATGTTGGCTGACTTATTTTTACATTTCCTATGCAGAATTTACCCGATTTGACTTGATTAGGATACTCCGACGTCTTCAGTCATCTGTCTGCCATTTCTGACATGAATTTTAATGCTGCAGCTGTCATTTCATTAATAGGTATCTAAGGCATGACAGCTTCACAAATTTGGACATGTATTTTAGGTGTACCTACTCGAATTTAATTTTCTGTCGACATCAGCTTCCAATTTGAGCCCGAAATTAAAGCTTTAGTCAAATAAATCTTGTTTCGACTACGTCTAGTCCATTGATCAGCTTGAGGTCAGTTTGGACTTTTCGAAGACCGATACTGATCTTTTCTGAACTGAGACTGTCTTTCGTGATTTATTTGATTCCACATGATTTCGAAGTCGATATAGGGACGTTCCTCGTAAACCTCTTGCAATAAAGGATGCTTGTTCAAAACGCACACTGCCTTCCGAAAAATGGAAACTTCTCTTCGTAAAAGACGTTTTAGCACGAACTTCTTACAATTAAAAGACAAACAACAAGCAGTTGCCTAAATCCGAGACATATTGCGCCACCAAAGCCCCAATCATGCAACATGAAACATGAGCACAATTTAATCGTCTTCAGTCGGCGAACTGCAGTCCTACAGTCTTCTCCATTTTCAGCTATTTATGTCATAGAAGGTGCGGTTTTTTTGTGTAATGCAAACCAACGCCACAAGGTCGAACGAGACTCCGACGACGGTTGCTGTCAGTGGGATTTTTTTAAAATTTGTTTGAATAAATATTAATTGAGAACTTTTCGCTATTTAGTAATCGAATAGATCTTGTCACTGCGACGGGTCTTCCGTCCTAAACTGCAGCGCCTGCAAAAGTAACCCCCTCAGCGTCATATAGAAGGGAGCTTGTTTGACAAGCATAGTATTTTTTGTGAACTGTAGCCATCAACAGATACTCTGAGTTCAAGACTCGTTCGTGGTGGTCTCATACCCTCGTTCGGACGAAGGTCCATATTTAAACAAGAGGCTCCACTTATTTACCGCTGATCCACCATTTTTACAGATGGCTTCACTTCGCTACTGCTGAAGCTAGAATTCCGCACGTTCTGAGCGATTATGTTGCCTAGGTAAGCGACGACTGTATACAGCAAAAATGGAGCCCAGTTACCACAAACACAATAGACATAGACGCTTCCATCGGACTCGGAGGTACTAACTACAGAAGTGTCTTTAAAGTGGTTGGTCCTTTGTAAACAGTTTTGAAAAGAAACATTTCCCGGTCGTTAACTGAAAGTGACAATTCCTATTGCGAAAGGAAGTTACTGTTACCAACACGGAGAGAAAATAGTCCCTCAAGCTGGTTTTGAGCGACAAAGAGGTCAATTAAACATTTTCCGCTCAAGTTTGGGGTATCAACCGGCAAGACGAATTAGAAAAATTTCTTAAATATTCGTTATTGTAATTGAAAGGGAATCACAGGTTAAAAGCATCAACTGCCGATTTAAAGTTTGCCAAACGACAAAGTGATCAATTTTATATTTTTCGGCTCAAGTTTGGGGTATCAACCGGCAAGACGAGGTAGAAAAAATTCTAAAATATTCCTAAAGCAGAAACACTGCAAAAGACGTGATCCTGGAAAGTAGTTTTCGACCGTCAAACTGAGAATTCATTTAAATTGTGACAGTGAGCTGTGTTATAAAAAGAATGGCTCCCGGTTCGACCCCCAAAAAGACTCAGAAGCCATCTCAATGTGATTGTTAATGCCCCCAAAAGGAATAATATTGAAGAGCTAAATCTAGGGTTCCTAGGACCTATTGCGGCAACGCTGCATTTCATTTACATTTGAAATAAGTTTTGGATGGAAGAAGAATATTTTTAGCTGTCAAACAAAAGTCCTGAACAAAACTCTGTTACTTAAATGAAAAGAACCAAAAGTCACTAAATATTGCATATTCTAATGATTTGCAATAAATTGCAGTGTAAATCTCCTACAGAAGCTTTAAAACTGAAGCCAAAGCGACGCACTGGGACAATAGATCTGTAACTTAGGTCAAAGTGTCCCTTTTCATCGTTCCAAACGAGCCAGAGCGGCTCACTCTTGACTCGAACGCCTTTCGCAAAACTATGACCCTGCAGAAGAAAACTTCTTCCCTGGGTAGATACAGTTTGGAAGCCACTTTATTGATTTCAAAACAAAAGTTGGACAAAAATGCACTCCAAACATGTAAAGAGTCCTTAAATACTATTTGAAACAAAATGCCTTGTGGCATAAAAAATCTATCCCGTTTTTCGCTCCAACAACCATCCATCCCTCATCCAGCGACGCGTTAACGCGCTAAGCGACCTGTCATGCCAGACAGGTAAATTATCAACTCCACACTTCTATTCCCCATGCACAGAGGACGTCGCAATAGTATCGCAAATTAAATCCAACAATCGTCCAGATAACAACTCTATCCAACCCGCACAGGTGCACTACCCAATAATTGCATTCGCATCGCAATCGCAATCGCAATCGCACTCGCAACTCCGATATGTGTCGCAGTCACGCCGGCCGCTCCAACATACAGCAACACCACACATTTAGGTGGCGAGAGCATCCACATCGAAAGACCCCCCCCTGTCCCCCAGAGTCCGCCTAGCGTTAAATATGTGCAACTGATTTATTAATTGCTCTTTGTTTTTCGCATGTCGAGCTGCACTTAAGCGTGAAACTCACTTTACAGCGAAAAACGCGAACAAATATATATAAAAAAAAAAAACACAACCGTCGAGCTCTTATCACTCGCCGATAATTCCGATTCGAAACGTGAGGGAGGGTCGCCTCTTCCACCCGATAAATGGAATCAGTTTGCCTCCCTCGTTCGGTGGCGCACTCTCGCTGGTGGCGTCAAGAGTAAGTAATTGATTCTCGTGCGGATTCCTGAAGTACGAATATCTGTGTAGGAAATTTCCCCCGGAATGGGATTAAAACACGTCCATCACAGGAAGAAACGAAAACAATAAAAGATAAAACGGGGGGGATACGGGTATATGCTGTGTGTGCGTGAAACCACCCCCGCAGAAAAGCGAACCGAAGAAGTTGACTTCTTGAATTGATACACATCGGGGGAAGCAGCAGTCGGCAACCCCCGACCCAACCACCGCAAGAGTGTTATTTCGTTTTATAGCCACCCCCCACCCACCAGCAGCAGGAGCAGCAGCGGTGGGTATATGCGTTACGCAATCTGTATATCTGCGGCTGATGGAATATTGAGCCAGGATAACGCAAGGACTTTACTTCAAATCTCATTTCATTTCATTTATTCCCGGGGTAGTTTTCGAGGATTTTTTTCTTCTTCAGTCTCATTCTCATTGAAAGCAATTACCCAGAGGACGTGGACGACGAGAACGAAGACGAGGACGTGGACTCTTCTTCTTCTTCTGCGTCTTGTGCTTGTTGTTTTTCGGTTTTTTTCTTGGTGTGTGGCTATATATGGAGCCAAAAGTCACCCCGAAAGTGTCCAAACAGAAAAGGACACAAATCCGCCTAACGTGACTCTTTGAATTGCAAACTGTGCGCGCCCGGGTGTGGGTGTTCTGGACAATTTCTTCTCGTTCGTCCTTTTTTTTAGTAAATCGATTTATCTTGTCGGTTGTTTTTTTTTTTTTTTTACTGCTTCCCCCGTCCAAGATGCGAGATGGTATACACCATCCTCGTTCAGGTCGACCTTTTGTGCCTTGTACCCAACCTCCGTTGGATGGAATAAGAAATTCTTTCTTTTATATATATTTTTCTTGTCATTTTATTGGAATTGGGCTACCAGGAGGACTCGTCCTCGTACTCGTGCTCGTGTTATAGTTTCGGTAGTGGTGTGTGCTCGCCATCTTTGCTTGGAAGAAAATCGATTTTATGAGGTTTTTTTCTTTTCTTTTTGCGGTGCGAGGAGGGACAGCGGAATTTGGCAATTGCAAAAGGAGTTTTATTATTTCCCATATATTTGAAATAGCGACACACATGTGATAGTCTACTGTGGGTACATAGAAACAGTGCACGGGGGGGACTCCACATGTAGGCAAATTTATTTGTTCATTACTCGTATTTGTCAAGCCTTTGGCGGCTATGGCCGGGGAGATAACGAAAATGATCTCACGTATCCAGTCAAGTGTCTTTGATTAAGTGGATTCCTCGGAGATGGGAATAGTTACATAGAATGGGCATCCGCAGGGCTGTGCTGTAGCAACGATTTTGTTTGAGAAGCTGTAGTCGGTCGCAGTTTGTGTCCATTTGCTGAATTTCAAGGGAAAATCTGCCATAAACTAAAAGATGCGGTGTTTTAAAAGGCTTTGTTGTATGGGAGGTGCCACGCCCGTTGTCCAAAACCACCAACATTTTTCGATACGAGGCTTTCAAGGAGTATCCACACAAAAGACCCAAGTTTTACAGCAAGCCCTCTAATGAGTGTCGGAAGATAGCGTTTTCAGTGTTCCTTTTGTATGGGAGGTGCCACGCCCACTGCCCAAAGCCGCACAGATTTTCTGGATACATATTGTTCGAATTATACACTTCGGAGTTCGAAGTTGGGCAACATTTGCTCCAGAGAGTAGGTATTGAAAAAAAACTCTTAAAATACCCTTTTTCTTAGGGAGGTGCCACGCCCCTTTGTTGAATACTACCCACATTAAGTTAGAAACTTTCGTGAGAGTTTCCACAACAACTCAACAAAGTTTTAGCACAATCGGGTGAATGGTTTAGGATGAATGGGATAGAGGACATGCTGAGAGAGAGACAATCAAACAGACAAACAAGCAGTTTAAACAGACAAACAGACAAATATTTATTTGTACGTATTTAGAAGATTAACAAGTACTCAAGAGTTTATGACAAGCCCTACAAATGAGTGACACACCTCGAAGTTGAAGCAGGGTCTCCTTCATAGCCCTGCAAGGCAAACGTAACCGATTATCTTTGGAAGAAATTTGCCACCGAAACGACTGCCAATTTACAGATGACAACAGCTTCAAGGTGTTCTTTCAGCGAATTTCTTGTCGAAATTTCTTAAGAGGCCTATGTTTCATATATCTCAGCCAATAAGACAGCTTATACTCATGTCGAACAGAAAATTCGTCCTTTCAAGTATTTCCATGGCGACAAAATGAAGTCCATCTGTGTCTCCATATCGTTGACTAATCTTGCTGCTGATTTGAAGACGGTCAGCTGAGATATAGAGGGCGCCTGAACCTCATCTTCATCAAAGAAACAAAATATTAACAAAAATATTAACCCCTTGGTTTATGGAGACTGCCATTTTAATTCATGATATAAGGCGCCCTTCGAAACCTGAAGCCCCGGAGGCTACCGGCTTATAAGGCACTCGTCGCACCCTGACGCCTCTGGTCACCCTGAAGCCGCCACTGAGAACATATACCTTCTCAACTGAGTTCGGTATTACAAACACAACTGCCGATCAGAGCTCTTCGTGTGTGCCTTTCCTTCCACGCACGCAGCTTCAAAGTTCGTAGCTTCAAAATCTCCTGAACCTTTACTGTTGCCGCCTGTCTTGCTGTGAGATTACCCCCAAACTTTAAACTTGTGATCATACCTCTCAAATGACTAAATTGGATCACTGATGAGGAAATACTTTTCGATACCTTTTGCCCTAGCAAGTGGTGTTGCCAAATACTAGCTTTTCGGTCATATATTGCTCGGTATTGAATGCCTTAGGCGCTTATGTGGGCTTGACGGATTTTGGTATTGAGAGGAGTTTTTCGTCAAAAGCCAGTGTGAATTATATTCGAATTGAAAACAACTTGTGAACGCCAATGCCAAATTCTCACTCATCGGTCCTCATTAACGACTGATTTGGGAGCGAATATTTACTCGATAAATAAAAAATTGAAAACATTTCATAGTCATAAGCGAGTGTGAATTATATTCAAATTGTACAAATACGTAATTTTCGTGGGATCTTACAATCGTCAATGATCAGCCTGGGTCGCCTGCTCTAGGCCCAAAAATTGTCACAGTGAATATAGAACTCAAATAATTTTAACTGTCAAAACCATGTGTGAATTATATTCGCCAACGAGATGGGATGGCCTACAAGTGAATGGGTTTTCAAAGGCTCCATCAAAATAGATCCACATCATTCTAAGCGCGACGGGTGAATGATCTGCACCACCTACTTGTCCATTTATTGGAACAACACTGCCAAATGGACGCTGCCCGCCTTTTGTATTCGCTGCCTTTGTAAATATATAGCAACTGCTATTAAAATTTAATAGCCCACATAAAAGTCTCCCAATCTTAAACTACCTCATATTTAAAATCGAAGCACTGGCATTTTAAAAACCGTCCATCAATCTTTCAACGCAGATACTCGTTAGCAGTCGTAAGCTGTCAATAAATCATGCATAAATTTGTCTACGATTACACGTTTATTTGTTTCTTACCTCAGAAGTGCAAAACACTTGACTTTGACGTCAGTTGTCGGTGCCAAATAGCTAAAGTCAACTCGGACATTATTGGACCAGTCGGAGTAACACTAATCGTTTTTATTATTACTACTCCGGGGGATAAATAAATATCTACATTTACAGACTGTTTAAGCGTTTAGCGGTTGGCGGTTTTCTCCTTCAAATTAGAGACAGTCGGGTGACTTGAAAAAGAGTTGTGACGTAGTAAATGGGTTGCTCAAATGCTTGTGAAGTAAAAAGAGGATTTTTCGGTCATTCGTGTCATGGATCTCTTTAAAAATCTATAAGTTATTTACGGACGACATTCTGTAAATTTGGGAGACCTTCCTTCAAAATTCGACCTCTATGCAGCAATTTTTATCAGATGAAATGTCTGTGGATGAGTTGTCCAACGTTCATGGATGAAATGTCTGTGGATGAGTTGGAATTGCCTCAGTTACTCAACACAAGGGTCGTCGCATAAGGGTCTTACTTTTTAAGCAATATTGCCAGAACTTGATACAGCAACGTCCATGGATAAGTCGTCCTAAAGTGCACTGATGACTTGAATAGGTATGAAATGTCTTCTTGCTGTCTTCAGTTGATTCAGCAACGTCCATGGATGAACTGTCCATGGTTGAGTCGTCCTAAAGTGCACTGATGACTTGAATAGGTATGAAATGTCTTCTTGCTGTCATCAGTTGATTCAGCAACGTCCATGGATGAGTTGTCCCAGTACTCATAGATGACTTCAATGGGTTCGAAATGTCTTCTTGCTGTCTACACGAAGTCGAAACTTCAATGTTCATAAATGAAAAGTCCATGGGTGAGTTGTCCAAGAGCTCATAAATGATCTGAATGAATATAAAATGACCACACCCAAGTCATCCATGGTCGTTCCTTTATCAACTGATGGCAATTTTACTTCCCCAGCATGACCATACCGATTCTCAGCTCAACCATCATCCAATTGGAACAGAAATTGGAACTCTTGTCGTTGCAAAAGCTTAGTAAACCATTTGCCTAATAAATTTACATCAACACTTTCAACTCAAATGGGCATGCCAACCTGCAAGACACACTGTATACGGTAATCCTTCCCATTTTTGCTGCCGCTGGATAAAACGCCTTTATGTACAGACTTTAATTTGATTGCAAGAATGTAAGTACTTCGGCATCATCGCCTTACGACAGTAGGCTATCAAAGCGCCCCCCGCCCCCCACAACAACAACAAGTAATCATGAACCACAAACTCAGCCGCGAGTTATACTACATTACGATGCCAAGGGTTAGGATTCCCAGAAACCTCTGATGAGGGAAAAACACAGTTTCTCCCAAGAATATCACAGTAAATGAAGGCTGCTCTCTCTTTGTGGAAAGTTGTAAACGAATTTAGGGACAACTGTCGCATGAAATGTGTTCCAGCGTTGCCGGGAATTTATGAATTCTCCGTTGAACTGGTTTGATGTTGGGGAGTAACTTGTATTCAAACTGAGTAATGTGTTCACAGGATACTGATTGGATGGTCCTTTGTAAAGTGAGAACCCAATTGAAATGTCATTGAGCGGGGGAAGGCGCTAATTGGGCAGTTTCTACGGACGAAAACTGTAGTCAAAGTACAGTGGAAAATTATTTCCATTTATCTATAATTCCAACCAAAGTGTTTGTTTACTTCAACTGTCAAAGGGTTTGGTTGGAATTGCAGCTGTTTTCAACGGACTTTGGTCACGCCTTGTGTTTGAAACACTTTCAGTTGCAGTAAACAAACAGTTTGTTTGGAATTATAAATATTTCAAACACCGACTTCAACACACCGGACATGACAATTCCTGTTGCGAAACTATAGGCAAAGGACAAGCAAGTTGCGAGGATAACTACAACCATTTGCAACCAAACACTTTGGTTGGAACTGAGATTATTTTGACCACCATCACAGATCCACGTCAGACTTCTCTAAGTTACTTCCCAAATTTTTCATCCGACTTTCGGATGAAAGTTTAACTGGTGTCGATTCAATTGATTTTAGTCCCAACCAAAGAGTTTGTTTCCTAATAGCTTCTACCCAATCGGTTGATTTGAGAAGCCTTTTCAAGACAGTTTTCCTCCCGGGTGGGTCGCACATTGGGCCTTACATTACATTTTGTAATTAGACATGGGAAAATTCCCGCTTAAAATGATTTCTTGTACCCCGGATTATGTTGTAAACGTGGAAGCACTAAAAATCAACCGATGGACACAAAGTTATGACTTAGGTAACATAAAGCAAAGAGTTACAAAGTTGCTGCTGCCAGTTTCCCCCCGAACCACTTTCAAATTAAGTGCACAATTCCGCATTGACAATTGCTAACGCCTCTTGGATTGTGCGCACGTTATTAGATAAGTGCACCTGACTACCTTCGGTCGGTTTAAAGCTGTTTGTAGCTGCTTACCCAACTATTTCTATTGACACTTTGCTGTCAACGAAATGGGTTTGGCTGAAGGCAGTCGGAAATTAAGCAGAAAATTTAAAGATCTTATTTATGCGGGTGATTGCGATGAAGAAATTGTCAGGCAATTTGAATGCGAAATGGGAACCAATCAGGCCTATGCAGGCCATTTTGTAAATAAATTTGGCAGTAAGTTTGAGAAATATTCAAAAATGCCTCATTTTGTGTGTGATATTGATGCAAGACAAAATTGACAGAAATTGACTGAGAAGGCAATAGAAATGGAATGGAAAACAACTTTCAAAAGGATGTTAACCGAAATTGTAAAGGGTTTTCCAATGAGAGGTGTTATTGTGAATGACCCGCTATTTCGGTAGCTGTCACTTTTGAAGCTTTTATTCTTTGACATTTGACAAGTAGAAACTACGCCATTACTAAAAATGGAACGATACGCGCTTCAACAACGCATTGAAATTATTAAAATTCACTACAAAAATGGTGATAATTTTGCAGTCATAGTTCGCAAAACTGAAGCATTTTTTGGTCGTCGTGAAGCACCTTGTCGGGCCGCAATACAGAAATTGGTGGAAAAATTCGAGCTGTCGGGACAAGTTAGTGACGTGAAGAATAAAACCCGAGCACGTCGCTCAAGGACTGAGAATATTGCTGCTGTAGCCCAAAGTGTTGAAGAAAACCCAGGTTTGTCCAATCCCCGTCGTTCTTTGGAATTGGGCATTCTACAAACGTGTTTTATGGTCGGAGTTGGATGGTATTGATCTGGACAACGTTTACTTTCAACAAGACGGCGCTACTTGCCACACAAGCAACGAAACCATTGATCTTTTACGGGTAAAGTTTCCGGACCGTGTTATCTCTCGAAGAGGTGATCACAATTGGCCACCGAGATCTTGTGATTTAACACCTTGCGACTTCTTCCTTTGGGGCCACGTGAAGGACAAGGTCTACGCCAACAGCCCAGCGTCGATTCAAGACCTCAAAGATAAAATTCGTGAGGCTGTCGAGGACATAGGGCAGCCACTTTGCGATTTGGTTATGGAAAATTTCATGAAAAGGATATGGTCCTGTATGCGTGCTCGTGGTAGCCATTTGGCTGATGTGGTTTTTCATTATTAACGGCATACCTTCCTCTTTATTATAAAATAAACATCCGATCACTTATCTAAAAAAATGGCATTTTTCTTCGAATACCAAAATAACACCTCTTATTGGAAAACGCTAAGTACCGCCTTGACAAGAACTCTCAGACATAGGTTGATGAAAATAAAAGTAACAACTCATCCATGGGCATGAACAAGGACAGATCATCTAACTTCAACTGATTCATAGGGATTTTGGGTCTTACTATTGTTTAAGGCCTTTGATTTGAGCCCCCTCCACTGATGGTGGACGAAATGTCCCATGGATCAGTTGGCCTGAAGCTACTTTGTCTCATAGAGATGAGTGCATAGATAGGAAATAGCTGCAACTTGAAGGAGGCAACCCTAGCGCCATTTACAAAAAATGGAGATATCCTTTTAACAGAAGCTCAAGTTGGTAGATTCACCATGAAGTTGTAAGTTTCGAAGGTTTATCGTTTCGACGTTTGTCGGGGCAGTGGACCAGTGGCTAGTGAGCTGGGATACTGAGCGAGGGAGCTTATTTAGACATGATTTAAAATTTATGTCCCTTACACTCAAAATCCACCTGTAAAAAGCTACGCCCTAGAGAATAGAGGGGTGAAGATAGGTACCAGTAAAGGGACTGTCGATGCGAGTAAGACAGTCAAGGTAGGGAGGGTAAGAAAATATCTCGCGAGCGAAAGAACACCCATCGCTCAGCCTGGCATGATATTTTTGTACGTGCTCGGGTCAAGATCCTACGCCCTCCGGCGAGCAAAAGGCCCGGGACCAGCATGCCAGCACCGACCCAGAGAGAGCGCACGTAACAAAATGGATTTTTTAAGCGACCCTCCTGTCGCACTTCCACTGTTTAGCCAGTGTGAGGTTTTAAGGCCCAAAGTTGTTGTCAAAGAACTACATACCTTGCGCTGTTCGAAATGGACAAATCTTTTTGGAATTGAAATCAAAGTTCGTGCGACTAGCGATGTTTCATTGATTTTGGGACACGCCGCTTTGCATGTTGGATATTTGGACAGGGTTTGGTTGAAATAAAGTGGTCCATATTGCTACTTAGAAATAGATACTAAAAATTTGGTTCAGCCTTCAGACCTTATAGTGTCTCAAACTTGTCTCTACTCATGATAGCAATTGCATCAGTTTACTTATCTTTAGGCTGGAATATTCTTTCTATTGTGGGACAACTTCTTCTAGCGTTTTTCCCACATGTAACCACATAAAGTCGGATAATTGACACTGCACTCGGAGATGGTAGGGCGAAGGAGTAAGCTCTGTGGGTATCGAGACTTGGATACGCATTTATCCACCAGCCACGTTATAATTGAGGCGGTGGGTTGTTCGCAGAGTAGCGCTTATCATTTAACAAGGACAGGGTGGAAAATAGTGAACTACTAGTTTTAATATTCGCATTTTGAGAAGAATCGACCAAACAGCTCAAGAAAAGACATGCACAGAGATAGTCTGATATTTTTATACAAGGTGGGCAGCTTCTTAAGGTGCGTTACTTATTGAGCAACCAAGACGTTTGTAAGGTGTCCTTCAGAAATATCAGGCGCAGTTTTTTTTTAGTTTCGCAAACGGTTCGCTGGGGTTCCGCTTTTCTTTACTGGAGCTCGTATTAGGGCTTTAGGAAATACATAGTCGCAAAGACACCAGCTCTATAGCTCTTAAGCAAATAAGTCGGAAAGTGATTTGAAGAGGTTTCAATGACTCTACTTAATATATGCATCTTATAGTCCTAAAAACTTTTCTACAGTGTACCGTCTGCACTGTTCCGAGTCACCGAAACCCGGCTCTTAAAAAAGATGAAGGTATACCTAATAATAAAGACATTTGAAGACGTCGTCCACAGCCTCATTTTCGACTCCACAATCCGCACCAAACTGTCGTTCTCTGTGGATGCTTTGGCTTCTCGACGACAGGGACCATAAGTGTTGTCCACTAGCAAACCAGTGTCATGAACTTTTTGCACAAACTTGCGTACAGTGGGTGCTTCAATAAGTCGGAAAACTTATTTTCAAAAAACCCATTGTTTGGGCTTTGGAAATAAGTTTTCAAGTTTTCAATATTTCCCAACGTTGTTCAAGCGTAAAACGACTCATTTCGTTCCGCGGAGGTATAATACTGGCTTTCTGTCAAGATTTCGAGCGGGAAACGCTGTCAGTGCCAACATAACCTATGATTTAAAAACCAACCACTAGATGGCCCAGGCTTTATAAGGTGTCCCGAGTCATAACGCCAAATCGTGGAATTTTTCCCTACTATAGTGTTAAAAGAACGATGAGTTGCGTATCCAAAAAAAAGAAGCAACAGCATAAGCTTTAAATATAGAAAATTCCTTTTGAAAAATAAAAAAAAAATACAAGTTAGGGTATTTATTGTTAGTTGACTTTTATTATCAGGTTCGGCGACCTTTTCATTTTTCGCGTTTCTGCTGCTGAAATCTAGGGACATAGGGAAAATTGCATGGGAAATTAAATCCCTGTTTAATTTAGATCAGGAATTAACGACTTTTTCGAAGCAACTTGATTAAAGGAGTTAGCCAGACCAAGAAGACTTAGAATTTCTGCATGCTACTTATTTTTGAAGCTATTTTTGAATGGCTAACTTATTGCTTACGGAAAGCTTAAAACTTCTTTTCCGAACGCAGATGTAGTCTTCTGTGAAGCCTTTAAAGAGGCTTTAGGATAGTAAACGATATTTTTCAAAGTCAATCTGTAACCAGCATCTAACTGCTGCTGATGTGCGTTGATCTTCTCTTCTCTACAACTGCTTCAGTCCCGAATTTTGCGAAATATGGACCAAATGAGAGGTCAAGCTGCGTATAGAAGGATTTGCATCAGTTAACCCTTGCATCCGTGATAAGCCTCGGAATGAAGAAATCAAAGTCCGCGCATAGGTTTAACTGAAAATGGAAGGCGTAGATCAAAATTTTCCTTGGGCTAAATATTCCCACTTGGTCAACGTCAGACTGGTGCATTTCAGGAAGCTCTAAAGGAGTCCACAAATACTTAAATTAAAATCGGTTGCCCAGCTTGAAATTCCCCAAACGAAAGTGGAGAGTCTTTTGCACTTTGAAACAGCAGAGTTGGACGGACAAAAATAGAGAAATATTGACAGATTGGGTTGGATTGGATTTTTTGGTTGCAGTTGTCTCACCAAAAGACCTGCGAAGCTATGTGAAAACATATTTTCCTAAAATGCGGTTTCGGCCACTGGGGTCTCCTCGAGGTATACATGTTCATCTCGGGCATTATTTAAATAAATCCCCTCCTTTAATTTCATTTTGAAGAGGAGTGTTGCCCAACCATCCCAAATAGCGAATTTAGTACGCTCTTCTTTGTAGTTATGAACTAATTTTAGTAAATTGTAAATATTTTCTGACTATTCGTTGCAATACAACAATGCAAGTGGTCTTCCAGTCTGGCAGACACAAATTTGTAGAAATACAAGGTGGGCCAAAAGAAGTCATCCGATGTTATTTGGCTCTCATTTTTTTTCTAAATGAAAAACTTCGATTCTGTTTTTTGATTATGTTTATTTGAACCTTTAGAATTTTATTGGTCAAGTCGAGAAGATGATATCGGCCAAATGGGCGCGGTCACAATTGATTGCCATAATGGCTCGTTTTATGGCATTTTTCATCACTTCGGCGAGAACTTTGGGCGACAGATTCTCGCACTCGTGTCGAATGTTGTCCTTGAGGGCTTCTAGGGTCTCGGGCTTGTTCACGTAAACACGGGACTTCAAAAAACCAAAGAAAAATTGTCCACTTCGTGCTCGAGATTGAGGATGGCTTGGGCGTAGGTTACACGCGTTTGGCGATCGACAGGCAGCAGCTGATGCACGGACTGGACTTTGTACGGGAACTTGCGCAAGTCTTTGACCAAAATTCGCCTTAGGGACGACCGGCTGATGGCTAATTGCGAGGCACGGCGTCTGGTCGATGTTTCCGGCGACAGCTCGACATCCTCGTCAACAGCGGCGATATTCTCGGCACAACGGGCGCTCCGGGGCCGGCCACTCTTGGCAACGTCTCGTGTGGTAACATACTCTTCAAGGTTGGTGGCCAAACGGCGCAGTGATTGCGCAGTTGGTATCGGACGGCCGTGGAATCGGCGACGAAATTCGCGCTGCGCCAACACCATACAGACGAATTGTTACGCAAAAAAATAGACACGATTATTCCGCGTTCTTGGGGAGTGTATCGCTCCATGGCTTGTTCACTTGTATTCTACATGTGTCTAGTCCACAAATGTCAAAACAGATTTGAAATTGGCGGCCATTTGCAAAAAAAAAAGAGCATCTTCCAATAGGGTGATCTCTTTTGGCCCACCTTGTAGATCTATACAAGAATTGTCAGCATTGAGGAAAATCCACGGGAAATAATATATTTAGGAACTTCTGGAGGACTAACTGTACAGAATTCTGTTTTTTTTGTTGTGAATTTATAGAGGAGAACACATGACAACTTTCCTGTAGAAGAGTGTCCACGGCTAAATATTCACTTGCTAATGACTCAAATGTGATCTTTCGACTACCAGTAAGCTTTGACCAATAAGCTTTGATTTGCATCATCATCCTACGAATAAATAAAAGCATTCTAATAAACTGTGTTCTGTTTATTGAATAATACTGAAAGAGAACCAAATTATGGTGGGTTCCCGGGCACGAGGGTATTGAAGGAAACGAAAAAGCTGATGAACTGGCCAGGAAAGGGTCAGGAACCCCTTTCATAGGACCAGAACCTTTCTGCGTCGTCACTAAATCAGCAATTACTTCCACTATCAATAGTTGGGAACACAACATGTGTATCAGACAGTGGCAAGAAATCCCAGGCCTCAGGCAAGCCAAAAGATTAATCCTGCCATTCAAGAAAAATGCCAAAAAAGATCCTAAATCTACGAAGGCACGATATCAAAAACCTTGTAGGCTACCTAACGGGTCACCACGGTTTGCGATACCACCTACACAAACTTCATATAGCCGACTCCTTGGAGTGCCGACTATGTCTTGAAGAAGACGAGACAGCTGAGCACATCATGTGTGAATGTCCGGCTCTATCTAGAATCAGAAGGAAATTCTTCTTTCGGGAAATTTCAAGTCCAGAAGAATTGAAGAAGTCCTCTGCTGAAAACATTACCAGCTACATTAGGGAGGTAGAGACACTGCTAACCTAGATATCATTTTCTGTCATTCCCGGCACAATAGACCTTCTTAGGTCGACGTGCCTATTTTTCGAATTGGCGTGACAGAAGTTTTTTAAAAAAAAAAAATACTGAAAAAATCTTATTACGACACTAGCCGAACCGGCGAACTTCGTACCGCCTAAGATTTATTAAATTATTAACATCCCTTTTGATATTCAAATTCGTTGAGCCGTTCTTCAGTTTTTACCCGACGAACCCTCAGCAATTGATTTTTATAGAAATAATGTGGAAAAATAACAAAATGTACTGAAATTCATATGTTTTTTTCGCGCACGCACAACACACGCATACCTATACGTTTTCTGATTTCAACCAAACTTCACAAAAATGAGCTATATACCAATACCAAAGATGTGTGAAGGTTTGGTTAAAATCGGTAGATGCGTTAAGGCGTGAAGCGGCGACAAACGAACACAATTTTTATATAGGCACAAAACTATTCGAAAAACGACAATATTGTCTGTTCGATGTGCGCCGGACATGAATTTCAGAATTTACATAAATTCTTGTGTCACCCACAACTCGAAACGTCGTCATTCGTTCGCTGTTTTCGTTTCAATTCAAATCAGCATGAATTATCACGGCAATATACGATATTCATTGAAATGACTGTGGCGCCATCTGTCGAAAATTGGTCGTACCAACTCAGAAACCTTCGCGGGCTCATACACAACAACTTTCCTAAAGATCATCACATGACCAAATGCATGGTTTAAGATTCTATAGAGGACATACAGACAAACATTCATTTTTTATATAGGTATACAGTCGAATCCCTCTCAGTCGAACCTCCTTTAGCTCGAATCTCCCTCTAACTCGAATTTTTCGACACAATTTTTGCATTCCCTTCAGTTTTGCATAGAAAAGTCATCCTCTAAGTGGAAGTCCCTCCAACTCGAACATATTCTTTTGATTCTTGACCTATTACAATATTCCTCTAAGTATCCTTAAAAGAAAATATGCGGAAGACCACGCTTACATCCTAAGTTTTCCATTGTTCAGAGATTTGAAGGTTCTACCAAAAAATGCATTTGCTAAACAAGTAAAAAATTGGATCTTTTGCGAAATATCAACCAAAATCAACGACCTAATCAGCCAGACTAAGACCTCAAAGTTATTTCTGAAAGTCTATCGTTAAAAGTTGAAAAGTCGACCCCAAAGATGGTAGCTCTGCCCCAGTTGAACAGTAAAAGTCGTGATAGGTACCTCCAAGTTATAGGTAACCATTCCCAGTTCATTGACCAAGCTTTCTTTGAAATCGGAAGAGATTTGACTGCCATTTTCAGATGGCAGAGCTGCCATTTCGTGCCCCGTTTAAGACGCAAACTTATTTCCGAATATGCTCTCGGACAAGTACTATAAAAACGAAGACAAAAATTGACTCGCAGAAATATCCATCCATCGCCCCTAGAGAGGGGTGACAAAACCGACCACCGATGGCACATTTCCAATCACAAAAGCACCCGTTCGCGCTAAACAAACAGCAGAAAGCCCTTTCAGACGCCACTCTTGGCCAGGGGTCTCCAATCTCTATCGGCATTTACACCATATAATTCCCCTCACACCAGCACACACCGTCAAACCATCGACAAAAGAATTTACAAACAATTAAGCACACAGCCATGGGAGAGGAACGAGAAACCGAAGAAAAATCCCAGCAAATTCCTTCTCTCACACATGTGAAGAAGGACAATAAAATGGGGGTAGGGGGGCAAGCACAGGATGACCAAAAATATACGCCAAACGCAGAAAAGAAAATAAAAAAAATAAAAGAAACAAGACGAACGGACACACAAAAGAATAGGAAAACAGCCCGCACAGCATACAGCAACACCATCGTCCAACACCAAACGAAGGCACACACAACAAAGAGGAGAACAAATCACACAAAAACAAAGCAACAAAAAATGAAAAAAAAAAAAGAAAAAAGAACCAGAAACACAGATATTTACTCAAGTGATTGGCTGAGGGTTGCCAATCGGTCGCATCGTAAACCGTACCCGCACACGGTACACAAAAACGAAGGAGTGGCTTAAAGTACACACAATTCACACCACTTCAGTGCCAGTCAATCGTCATCGGCAGCGTCCTCTCCTTGCGAGTTGTTGTCGTCGTCCTCTTCATTGTCGGCCGTCGTCGTCGTTGTCGTCGTGTCGTCTGCAATCTTCATGCTTATGGTGTCGTTGTCGTCGCCTGGCGTTGTTTAGCTAGATTTGCACTCTGTGGTGTGTCCTTTGTGGATGTGTGTAGAAAGAGACGACGTCCGAAAAGGATCCGATCTTGGTCTTTCACCTCCTCGGCAAAGTTTATATGACACCTCTTGGATGTGTGCGAGCCAGCGACATAATAACAGCGCAAACAAACACCAATGTCGCGTCTTTTTCTTTCAAATTCTCACACTTTGACAGTTGGGTGTGCTGGGTTGTGCTGTTCTGTGCCGTGCTATGCCCCGGTGCCGGTGTCGCTGCTGTGTGTGCAGACATTTTGCTGGTTTTTCTTGTTGGCTTCTCTCTTTTTGCTTATCTTT
Organism: Cheilosia impressa; assembly: GCA_948293265.1. NCBI lineage: Eukaryota > Metazoa > Arthropoda > Insecta > Diptera > Syrphidae > Cheilosia > Cheilosia impressa. The sequence continues at coordinate 5,382,837 of OX411882.1, forward strand.
TGGATTTCATGTGCAAAAGATGACACCGATTAAGGGAGGAATTTTCACACGAACAAAACGCTTGCCCAACACACACCGCTTTGACAGATCGCTCGCTTTTCCCACCAAGCACACACTCACACACACTCGGGCGCGCTGAATGCGATTACAAATTCTATTACTACCACTGGCGCACACGGCCGGGAAGAATGAACTCGCTATTCGACACCCAAGTGTATAAGTGCATAAACTCGCCTCTCGCTGTGTGTGGTGTTGGTGCGAAATGGGGCTTGGGGTGGGGGATAGGGCAGCCAAAAGAATATGGGGCGGAATAGGCGCTAGTCAAACACCAGATCAACACCGTAGGTGCGATGGTAAACACGACACTTCCAAAAGTACTAAAGAGAGAGCAGAAACGGCAAAAAAAGAACACACCAAGCACTGAATACACAAAAGAGAAATGTATATACCCAGTAGCACAGACACTGAGGGACGGAAAACGGAAAACTCCCCACACAGAGTGGCGGGGGAAGATGCTTTCTGTTTTCCGGGAAAAGTGAACGTCAGGAGATAAATAATTCGCCAAGGATGCTTGAATCGAGTCGTCGCTTTAATTACGCTTTTGCCGAAACTCACCACACTCCTGTGGAGGTGAAAAATGAGGAACAACCGAAAACCCCACTCGCCGACGGCTATAAATTTGCGCTCACTAACAAAATTATCCCACCCCCCATTTTGGCAGCGGTGACAAAGTTTCAACCCAGAGCGAAAGAGCGAGTGACATAGGGTCACATGAAAACAAACACACACACACACACGAACCATGTGTATGCAAAACGCCAAAGTTAGCCATATTTGCGCCGCGCCAAACGATGACACCACCAGAGCATAAGAACACGACAACGACAACGACACCGACGACGACGGCGGCGACAATCTTCATTGCATCTCGTCGGCGACTCTATTGCCATCTCGCACTCTTCTTTTGGCAGGGATTTTATTTTCATGGTGACACTATCGGATGGTGTGCGCTGCGTGTGTGTGTTGGCGCTCTGGTGAGGGAGGGGTGCTAAACCAAACCCGGTTGGTCACCATTTTTGTATCTATTCTTAGGACGGCTGCTGGTGTTGTTTCTCTTTTTTGCTCGTATTCTCGATCTCTGTCGACCGGTTGGTTGGGTTTGCCAAACTCACCAGCTGTGTGTGTGTGCTGTGACTGTGACTGTGGTTAAACTTGTCGCACCTCACACACATAGCCAAGGTACAAAATGGTCAGACCCGAAGTCGTTTTTCTTGTTCTCGCTCTGTGTCACGCGGCAAGAACAGGCCAACTATATCCAATCCGCACAAATCGCTGTTTGACACTATGCCGAGGTGAGAATGTGTGAGTGGGGATAATCCGTGGCGGCTTGGTGTCAAGTCTTATTAGAATTCTCTTGAGTGGTTTCTTGTTCGATTTTTGTTTTTCCCTTTTTTCTTTTCGTTTCGCCTCACTCTTGTGTGTGACAATAATTGTGCATGGCCTCCGCCTTTGGCCAGAGGGAGAAGGAGCGACCCAATAGTGGTGGGTTCGCCGGGTTTTGGGGCTCCATCTGTCGGTGTAATTGCCAGAAACTGTGTTTTTTTTTCTTTTCTATTCGCTGGTGGTGTTGGTCTTATTGGAATTATTTCGTTTTCGCTTTTGGTTTTGTTTTTCTTGGAACACACCGTGCTGGTGACTGGTGAGTAGTGAGCCCGAGTACACCGCCGAATCAGAGTGTGTGCGCGAGAACTGTCACTGTCACTGTAGTGGTGGATTATTTGTGAAAACAAGGGGGTTGCATTGTATTGGAGATTGTATGTATTAACCAGTTCGTAAGCGACCGGCGTTAAGTTCGTATCGTGTGTGTTTACCTTTTTTCTGCCGACGTTTGTTGTTTTTTTCCCTGCTTCCTTTCTTTCTTCGCCACCTTGCGTTGTTCGACGAGCATAATAAATATAGTCCGAAGGGGGGTTTCCTGTGTGCGTTGGGGCAGAACGAAAAGCGAAAAAATAAATAAATTAAATAGGGAAAATGTGTGTTTTGGAAAGCTTTTGACACCTTCACTCTGTTAAATGGTTTCTCGCCGAGAAAGGTAAACGTTTTGTTGTGAGTATTTTGTCGGTTGGTTGTTGTGCATCCGTCGATGTTTACAACCTGCAGCTCTGCTCTGCTCTTCCAGGATAAATCATAATACAAAAAATAATACAAAAAAGTGTGCAAAAGAAACGTTGGCAACTCGGCTAACGTCACAAAGTGTCATCTCATCAACCAAGTGCAATCCTCTCTCAGTGTTGTCGTGCAAAGTGTGTACCTATATATAAAAAATATTTACCGCGTAACTTTTGTCGAAAAAAAAATTGAAAAAGAAGAAAATTTCGCCAGCGAGAGATAGAGAGGTGAATTTTTGTAGTGTTCGACTTTGGTGTCTTAAATTGTAATGTAATGAGATACGACGTTCAAGAATTCATTCACCAATCTGAAGATCCAATCAGTAGGTTCGCAAATGGGATGGCATATCATCCATTCCTGCAGCTTTCTCGACCCACTGACTTCAGCGTGTCATCGCTGTTGACGGCGGGTAATCAACAGCAGCAATCAGCGACGGCCGCTGCGGCATCTATTTCACCAACATCGCCACTACTACACCAGCAGCAGCAGCAGCAACAGCAGCAGCAAACGTCTTTAACGCCTACCATTGCTGCCGTCCAACAGCAGCTACAGTGTGGCGGCCAGCAGTCCTCCTCACCCGTGGGCGGACAACAACCTCAGCTGTCACCGAACGTCACCAGCGCAAGCAATAACAACAACAACTCAACTAGTAATAATAACAATAACAACAACAACAACAATAGTAGTAATAGCAACTCCACCAATAATAGCAATAGTAACAACAACAACAGCAGCAGTAACTCGCTGCCAACGCATCAAGCGCTGGCCGCTGCGGCAGCCGCCTCTAGCCTAGGACACCATCCTCACCATTCGCATCACTCGCCGGTACCGGGCCACCCGGCGTTGGGCCATTTGCCACAGCAACCGTATTTCCCCGCCGCTGCGCTAGCCGCACTGGCCGGCAGTCCGGCTGGTCCTCATCCTAGTCTGTATCCGGGCGGTTTGCTGCACAAGTTTCCACCGCACCATCCGCACGCGCATCATCCATTGGGGACACCGTACACAACAGCCGAAGACGTGGTGCTGGCATCGGTGGCAGCGCATCAGCTGCATCCAGCGATGAGGCCGCTGCGGGCGCTGCAACCCGAGGACGATGGCGTCGTCGACGATCCCAAGGTGACGTTGGAGGGCAAGGACCTGTGGGAGAAGTTCCACAAGCTGGGCACGGAGATGGTGATAACGAAAAGCGGAAGGTGAGTTTTTAACTATAAGTTGACAGAAATATTTTCCATTTACATTTGCCGTCGGCAAAGCAGGCGCGAACGATTTTAGCCGAAAGTTTAGGAGGAGTGAATTTGCCCTCAGTTGGGAGTTTAAAAATTCAACTGTAGCGACGGAAGTTGTTCAGTTGGATGTGGGGCGGAAATTTTCGCCCGAATGTCTTATGTTTTTGACAGTTCGACCGAAATGACATAGAGATTGAAATAATTCAGTTTTTTATAGGGAAAATGTGTCCGTTTTTATAGAGAAAATGTGCCAGCAGTTTGAACGACCTACTTGCGAATTTCTTCAAGACTTTACTGAGTGACAGCTAATTTCGAAATCTCGATAATAATGACAGCAACTAGAAGAAGTGCATTTTTCCGCGGGGAACTTGTAAATTGTTGGCTACGTAGTTCTATTACCAATACTGTGTAATTTTTTGTGCATGGCTCGTACTTTGTCATTTCTTGTTCACAGTGACAGTTGTGTTCGAGTATTCGATTACAAATTGAAAAAGTTAGTAAAGTCACTTCTTCCCCCCAGGGATTTTTTGTTCAGTTCCATTTGCATCAAATAAGTTGTAGATAAATCCAAAAGAAATGACATAGGCATACACTTAGTTTTCGAAGTGTCAAAGTTGGTAGACTTTTATTTGCGAAACTATTTCGATCAGTGCGGGAACTTGGTCCCCATCAAACTACGATTATGTTTTATTAATTCTCAATTAGTGCATAAATATGTTTAGTGCTTGAAGAACTTCGCACGACCTCTACGCTTTATCACATTTTGTTCACAATGACAGTTTATTTCGAAAGTTCAATAATAATGTCTAGAAATTGGAGGGGTCGCATTAACTGTTCCAAATTTGTGTACAGATGAGTTTTCTATTTCAATTGATGAGTCCTATCACAAATTCCTACGACTCGTGCTTTATAATTTTTGGTTCTACAGTGACAGTTACATTCGAAAATTCGACATTAGTTTAAATGTTAGAAAAATCGCTGCCTCTACAAGGGAAATTGTTTCAATTACAATATTTTTCGAAGTGTCAAACTTAAGTCAAAATTTATTTGGTCATTTGGGATGTGGACATTGAATTGCTTCGAACTGCGCTGTGTTTCACTTAATTAGAATCAGTGCACTTGACAGTTTTGTTCGAAAATTCATTATTAACCACCGAAACTTGGGAGAACCAAAAAAAAAATGTTTATTTGTTTATTTTGGAAAGCCCTCCTACAAATTCACACAACCATTGCTTTATCGTTTTTTATTCTCACTGACAGGTGAGTTCGAAAATTCAATGATTAAGTGCAGGTACTAGTAAAATCATTCCTTTCTACAGGGAATTTGTACGTTAAAGTGGCACAAGTCTGTTTTTCACTATATAGACACAAACGTGCAGAAGTTTGTTTCATATTATTTTTCGAAATGTCAAAATTGGTGTCAAGCGGTCAGTTACATACATTGTCGTATAGACCTTTGTGCTGAACTTGGGAACTCTTTTTTCTCTTATTGAGAAATAATTCAACAGAAAATTTACAACAAACGTCAGTTTATTGTATTCGAACACTTTTCGAAGTAAATAAAAAAATAAACAGTTTCTATAGAAATTCAATTAAATACGACTCAAAATTAATATTTTAACAACCTTACACCGCTTTTAAGTCAATTTTAAGTGAATATGTACATGTTCTCTGCATTTTCGATACCCGAGTGACAACTGACATTTTTTCACAAACAGTACATAAATTAATTGAAACTTTCTCGCGCGATTGCATAATTTTATTATAAATTAAGGACCCAGCAAATGGGTCTTTTTTTCGCTTAAATTGGGAAGCAACGCCTGACAATTTCCGCTCTCTAGGGAGGTTGTCCCTTTTGATGAATTTTGTCAATCGAGTGACAGCTGCCATCGGCTTTTGGCAAATTTACCACAGAGTAAGAGAAATTCAGGCGTTCTTTGGAAATATTCTGATTTTGTTGTAGAAAAGGTGTGGCGATAGAGAGGGATTGAGAAATGTCAGGAATAAATGTTTCCCATGACAAATATGGCGGATATCAGACGTGATCGTATGTATAATCTTCTTTTCTTTTTTTTGCGTGACTGTCATTGGATTTTTATTTTTCAAACAGTTGAATGTAAGAGAATTTTATTTTGAGATGTTGTTTCTGGGTGGAGATATTTTTTGACGTTTGACCGTTTTGGACTAAACGTTAGTTAAGCATTTTTTATCCGCGGTAATAGTTCCTAGTCATGTCGATCGTTGATCGCGATATATATTCCATTAAGTGGAAAGTGAATGTTGACGTCTTTAAACTCTTCTCTAGTTTCAACAGTTTGACATAATCGGTACATCTCTTTTGTCGGCATGCCAACGGCGTTTGTCTACAACGCCAACGCCGATTTTTAAACACACAGAGCCTAGTAGTTTATGTGCTGTGGCATCACCGAATTGGGGATCCCACTGTACGATCACGGCTTACGAAAAGCCGAATCTTGTCACGAATTGGAGCAGATGTGAGGATCATTTGGTATTTTTTTTACTGGGACGAGTGTAAGTCTAAGCGACTTAGTAGACAATTGCGAACTGATCGCAAAGCTCTGTAGTTTTTATTCAAGCAGCCGTTTTCTAAACATTTCCCTTTCGGGTATTTACACATTTCATTCTATTTGTAGAGACTGAACTGAGCTAATCTCTCAATTTTGGCAACGATATTCAGTACAGCTCTGACAGATGTTTCTTGTTTCAACTTCTAGCTGCGTCACCTTTTTGGTTACAAGTTGAAACTGAACTTGAGAAAGTCGCTTTGAAGACCTATTAAGTGGAAGTGAGATCTTCTGGACATTTAAGATACGGCCTGTGTTTATTTGTACTACCGCCGGAGCCATGCCTTGTGTAAAAATCAAGAAACGTGGACGACAACTTGTCAAGTGCCACCATAAGTAGTTCATTGTTCGAAATATGTAGCAAACGTCATGTGTAATGTAAAAGAAACAGATAACAGAATGTGACAGCTATTTGTTGCCGCAGAAAGGTATCATTTGCAGTGTTTCCTTCGACGGCTATTTAGGGCTCTTCAGAATTCAGGCCTAAGTATGAATGAAAAACTAATTAAGAAGAGACAGGTTGCGCCATCAGAAAGTTTAAGAGCAGCTAACAATTCGTAGAAAACCTATTTTTTGGAAAACCTTTTTTCATGGGAATGGCAACCCAACTGATCTCCCTTAATGTTTCGCCTAAGTCTTTGATTTCGACATGTAAAATGTGACAGATGAACAAAGGTTTACACCTTTACTTACATGCAACAGAATTCCCCATATAGACAACTTGATTAACAAATATTCGCCCTTAGTTCGACCTAAGGTGGCTAAGACGAATCTTAAATATTTATTGACGTCTTTTAAAAGTCCCGACGGTATTACAAATTTTTCTCTACTGGCAAAATCGACGCATCATCCTCCCGCGAGCAACACGATGAGTGGAAATAGTTTTTTTTTATTTAATTAAAATCTAACATTTTAACTTGAAAGTCGCAGAAGAAAGCCGTCCTTACAAATGCCAGATGTGATAGATATTGAGTGCTTCAGGCTCTCAATAATGTAGCGATAAAAACTCCCTATACTGAGCCATACAATTTTATCGAGTAAACCGCTCGTTTGTTGAATTATTGCTATTTGTTGCTAGTTTATTTCCAAGGAGCAAGTGCTGCCCAAGGAGTGCGAATTTACCTCAAACCGCTTCTGTTGTACTATTTTATCTAGTAAACCTTTCGGTTGTTCAATTATAGCAAAAATAACGAGTTGGTCCGGAGTTGGAAGTGCACCGCTTTACACTTTAACAAAGTTTTGAAAAATAGCAAATTTCCGAGTGCTGCTAATTTGATTCCAAAGTGGTGCCGAATTATGGCGAATTTTAGAAACAAATCTCGGTACTTAAACCAGTCCTGCTGTTCGCTATTTCGTGAGATTTTCATGCTTATTGATAGCAACTTCAGCGTGTGACTGTTTGGTGTAGATTACGGCGGCATTATTGTCAAATATTCCGTCAAAAATGAAAGTGTTGACAACTTTCTCTTCAGAACCTGCAAAATGGGCTAGCTAAGCGGTTTCGGCAGGATGGCGCTACGCCCTAAAATCCGCTCTAAAATCGATAGTTTGTTATGCAAAAGGGTTCTATTTAAAAGACCTTATTTGGATGACGTTGATCTGGCTGAATGAGTTTTAGGGGAAACGTAAAATGAATTGGAATGGTTTGAGTCAATCGTGAAGATGACGGATATCTTGACACATCAACAGCTGGGATCAGAGAGCGTTTTAGTCGGGGTGTTTAAAAGGAGATAAAAAAACAATATATCAGTCTAAATGTAACCTCAGAGTAGACACAGTATACATCGGTAGTAGACCAGGGGTCGAATCGCGTCGTCCGTGAACGAGCTATACGTTCACGGAATTATGTCGATTTTGCATGTGAAACAAAAACAAATTCCGTCACGTAATGCTCGTTAACGGATGACGCGATTCGACCCCAGTTTCCAAATGAAGCACAAGTAAATCGGAGTGCTTTCCAGCAACTCGAAGTTTATCGTCATAAATCTGGTACCTAGACCTACCTATGCGAGTAATTGCTCAACTTCTCATGAACAACCTCAAGTCCTTCTTTTGTACTCTTTCAATATTTCTCCTGATCACAATTGCACGTTTAGAATCCCCAACCTCCTCTTGAAAGAAAACTGTCGCCATTCCCTGCTTTCTTCTAATTCCTATGGTTCTTCCAATCTATTTCGAAGAATCATAAAATTGGATTTGCAGGCGTTAAAGTGGTCGCCGTACCGTCTCTTCATTGTTCAAGTCTGTTGGTCATAAGCTGCAACATGTAAGGAGTTTTAGATAGTAGATAGTTAGACGATGTGAATCAACTTAAAGCAAAAGCTTTACAGTCATTTTTCAATCCACAAGTCCCGCACCAGAGTCATCTAAGAAGATCAAAAAATAGAAGAGGCCTTAATGGGCCACCTTGTTGCACTTCTGTCTTTGAATTAAATCAGTAAACACACTGCTTTTGCAATAGTCTAAAAAAAAGCTTTTTCAGTCAGTGAAAAACGCTGGGAAGATTCTTGCCTGGGGCACTGTGTCACAACAGTTGAATATTCTTCTGAGAAACCACCTGTAAATCCGCTGTTAAGATTTTGCCCGGGAAAACAAATTACATTGCATGCATCTCTGCACAATCTTCCCAACAAAAAAAAAAGCAACCGAATATGTTGTGTTTAAGGCATTAAAAGGGTTTTCCAATAAGAGGTGTTATTTTGGTATTTAAAGAAAAATGCCATTTTTTGAGATAAATGATCGCATGTTTATTTCATAATAAAGAGGAAGGTATGCCGTCAATAATGAAAAACAACATCAGCCAAATGGCCACCACGTGCACGCATACAGGACCATATCCTTTTCATGAAATTTTCCACAACCAAATCGCAAAGTGGCTGCCCTATGTCCTCGATAGCCTCACTTTGAGGATGGAGAGGCTTCTCAACAATAGCTCTTGGGTTTTCCGAGCCCCAGATGCGACAATTTTGCTTGTTGACGTAGCCACCGAGGTGGAAATGGGCCTCATCAGTCAAGATGATTTTTCGATGGCGTTCCGGATCATTTTCATGCATTTCAAGGACCCAATCAGCTAAGACACGACGTTTTTTCACTTTGTCCCCATTTTTATAGTGAATTTTAATAATTTCAATGCGTTGTTGAAGCGTATATCGTTCCATTTTTAATAATGGCGTAGTTTCTACTTACCAAATGTCAAAGAATAATAGCTTCAAAAGTGACAGCTACCGAAATAGCGGGTCATTCACAATAACACCTCTTATTGGAAAACCCTTCATAAGAACATTTTTGCGACCGCGTTTAATAACGATAGCCCTCTGCAAGAATTTTGAGCCTCCTTTCCTAAAATTCTAAAAGATGCTTTTTTTTCTAGCTCTTTGGCTTTTCCAAGAAGCCTTGAATCGAATTTTTAAAAAGAATTTTCAGGAAATACGACTTTTGTCTGTCGCAAGTTGCAGAGCGACGTGTGGGCCAAAAGGTGCTTCACCGACAAAAGACCGGATTTAGCTGCTTTTCGGAAAATGTTCCCTTCGACTGTGATACTATTTCCAAAGAGACAGTCTCTGCGTTAGTACTTACCAGCGAGACCCTTGAGCTTGATCTTCGTTTTTGTATTTTTCTAGTCAACTCCTGTTGAATTCAATTCAATTCGATTTGTAGGTCCCAATGCAAGCAGTGAGATCTTTAGTACCTTTGATTTAGCTCCGCAGCGTGTATCATTCTCTGATGATTTAAGGCAAAAAGGAAGAACATCATAAGTCGACTTATGTCAAAATTGAGTTACGAGCGGGTGCACCGTACCCTGTTTCATATTTTTTCCATTCAAATATGTATCTCTTACGGTTGCTGTGTTGTGGATCCGGAAAAAACGCATTAAAGGCCTTCCCACATGTGAAGTCAAAGCTTTACAGAAATAAAAAAACAAATGCCGAAGGCTCCCTTTTGGAAACCCGCTTAACCCTGTTGACAAAAGCGAAAAGCTCTCGTAGAGTGTCTCAAATGTTGTCAATTCTAAATTTTTAGCATGTTTTTTGACCATCAACATTCTGATGTAAGAAAATATCTGCGTCGCTAAAAAGATCACACTGGACCTCTGTGTGGAAAAATCAAACTATCACCGAAGAGTTCTTACTAAATTGACCGCCGCCATCTTCTTTGAACTAAATGTCCACCAGATGCGTACATTGAATCATGAAATCAGTCAACAATGTCCATCAAAAAAAATCAAAGATGTCGTGAAGACTCATTTGCCACCAAAAAAGGACTCATTTAGCACCAACAAAGACTCATTTAGCACCAAACGGGTCTAATTTTATACCAAACAGGACTCTTTTTCCACCAAACAGTGGCAATGTCGTTGCTGAAGTTCCCGAAGATTTTTCCGGCTTCATAAACCCGATGACCAGTTCCTCATCGCTGTGCCCAGGTCTTTAATGGAAACGCGAGTAAAATAGGATTTTCCCCTTTTTTTCCAGAATCAATGGGAATTTTGAAAGACAAAAGTGAAGTTGGAGACCGACATCCTCTTAAATATCATAAAACTCACCTTTAAAAAACTGCCGTCTAGTATGCCAGTTAGTTGCAAACCTATAGAGGGATTTTTAAAAGCTCTGAAGGAATAGCTCCTTTCCCCAACTGAATTGGGGACACAACCCAAAGATGTGTCTTGTATTATTTAACATCGCTGTTTGTTTTTTTCAAAATTCATAACCAAGCGACGGGCGGATAGTCCTTTTGTTTTTATTTATTTATATCTCGCTGCTAAGGAAAGGAGGACTCTTTTTTTTTTTGCTAATTTAGCAACCAAATGAAGTGAATCTTTTTTTTCCCGTGAAGGACCTATACGTTCACGGAATTCTGTTTTCATGTGAACTTCCGTCACATAATGCTCGTTCACGGACGACTTGATTCGAACCCAGTTTTATTGCCCGAAAAACCCCAAATTCCAACTCAAGGTTTTTCTCACTGCCCCACTTCTTGCGAACGTCTGACAAACTTCCGAGAGTTTAACTGTCATGAAAGAGCTTCTCAATTGGCCGTTTGGACTCGGCATAAAATTGTAGATCCCTTCCATTTGTCTAGCATTGAAGTTGGTGGTTTTAAAAAAAACGTTGATCATGAAGTGAACGCAGTGGCTCAGTGGTGAGTGCGCTGGACTAGGACTGGTTCAATGCACTAATGTTACATCTTAATTGTGTTTTCCACTGAGTGCCACCTCTGTCAAATGTCAAATTATCCGAGAGAGCGCAAGAAAGCCTCACAATTTAGCTGTTCAGTTGAAGGTCAAAATTCAATTCGTCAAATCAAAAGAAAACCCAAACAAACAGTTGTGCGAAGTTGAAAATGTTGCCCCAACTGTTGCCAGACTTTTCAAACTAAATTTCCAACGACGATTATAAAAAAATAACCAAAAATGTCCTTTTTTCCCATGCCGACGTTAAAAAACAACTCTTGTTCTGAGAGATGAAAAAGGACCTATATCGCCCTTTTAGCTCATTTTGAAATGTAAAATGCCCACGAAATGGGTAATTACCCACTCTCTGGCATCACTGCTTGAAAGGCGACTGTGTTGTCAAATCATCTCTGTTTAGATGTCATTTCGAATGAGCCATGAAGTGTCAAAACTACACCGTCTACCACGACGAAGTGTTATCAGCAAATGAATAAATTTTGCCCTAAATTCGAAAAAAATTCCCCTTCTTTCCCTAAAGTGAAGTTTGCACTTTAAAAATTAAGAAATGTAACCATTTTGTATTAACAAGCTTAAAATAAGCATAAAACTTAAAAACATATATATTATACAAAAATTCTTACGTAGACGTTCGATGGGCTGCTTTCTTTCATATTTTCTTTTATAAACAATTTATTCATTGTAAGTTTTTGGTATTAAAAATAATGCGTTTTAATTTTTAAATCATTTCACAAAGATTTCTGATTTTTTCCACGTTTTGTCCCTTGTTTTCCCCTTTTTCACTCAGAAAGTGTTAAAAATCGGCGCTTTTTCCCTCAATCTGGGAGCACTGCTCCGATTTCTTTATAAACCTTCAAAGCTGATTTCCATTCGTAAATTAACTACCATTTTCGAGTACAAAGCTCAGTTAAATATGTAACCAAATATGTAACTATTTTTCGAATTTTTGTTGCGCTAATGATTAGAAAAACACAATACGGTGAAAAGTGCTGCCAAATCCGTGCGCAACTGCCCACTTTTGTTGCACAAATCTTATCCAAATAAACAAGAGCTCCGCACATCTGATTTGCCGTCCCAAATATTCGCAACCACTTTCGATAAATCAAATTCTTCTACCCAACCTATCCATCACTGCGCCGTCAGTATAATTACAGACCCAACTGTCATTCAACAGTGGAGCCAAATATGCGATTTCACATTCCCACTGCAAAAAAAAATAAAAAAACTAACAAAAAACATTTCCTACGTCTCGTGACACATTCTTCTTTGTGGTTACACAGGAGTCGAGTTGTCAGTGTTATCTTCTATTAATTATCACCATCGGCGTTGATCTCCATATGGCGGCCCAAAGGCCGTTAAACATCACTACTTTACGAGTACAATACAATGCGAAGCTATTAACATTTAAAAAAGAGAAGACAACAACAAAAACGAGTCAAACGAAATAAAAGGGAAGATAATTACTTTTGCTGTGAAGCACAGAGACTCAATTAATTGACGTTGTCACACAGCAATGATATAGGTAGGCAGCGCAAGTTGTGTTTGTGAAATGAAAAACATATTCCTGCCCTCAAAATGGAGTCATTTGCGAGCGAGCGCAGCAAAATAAATAATTTCCCAAAGAAGAACAGAAAACACGTTTTAAACAAATTAAATAAAAATTAACAAAAATACCACACAATCAACAAAATATGTATATAAATATTTAACTCGGCGAAGAGACTGCAGTTTTTTTTACCTTTTTGGCAGAGATCCAGCGAGATAAGGCTGCAAAAATAAACACACACAGATATGCTGCTTAATTTGTTGGTTTCCAAACACGGACTGTTTACCTCGGCTTATAGTGTTAAGCAATTTATTTATGGGTACATACCTTCTGATGGTGGGTAGTGTCTTTTTTTTTGTGTTTCTTTTTGTTGGCTAATCAGTGGCAAAATTCAATTTGTTAACGTGAAACAATTGAATAAATATTTGAACTCTGATAGGGGTTGGGGGAGGAGGAGGGGGATGGCAAACGATTTTGCGTATTGGAATGGATGCCGAGCGACATTCTTTTTGGGCGCCGAAGGCGAAGGAAGCAGCTCAAACTACACATATGTGCTGGCACTCGGGATGAGTTTTGGGCGTCAACGATAATGTCAGATTGGACGTTGGAGTTTAGAGTTAGGCGGTGCGATAACGTCTCCCAGTTCGTTGCTGGTGATAACGGAAAATAAAATTATGGCAGGCAAATATGTTAAATGTTTCGTCTAGACGGGGTTTGGTGTGTTTTCAAGGTTTTTGTATACAATTTAGAAAGCCGGCAATCGATCAGGGATTGAAATGGGCCGTTTCTCGACAGGGAGTAATAATTGCATTCAAATATTCGTAGAGCGCAACAGGCAAATTCGACCGATCATCGATGGCCAATCTCGAGAAGAATAGCAGCTACTCTGTTCACTCTTGCACAGAAATTGAAAGAGACTGCAAGCACTTGGCTAAGGAACTTGGAAGGTGTTTTTGATTTCTTGGCCTTTGCATTAGATGAACGGACACCAAACGGAAACGGATGGATAACTTCTACGTTTCTCCACCCTCTGCAGTCAAGGAGTACATCCATAATTTTGCATTGAAGACGACTTAAAAGTTCTGCCAGCGTTTTTTCATTTAAAGACGATATAACATTTTAATAGACTAAGCATAGGCAACCCTGGGGATTGCGATGGGCCCGCTAAGGTGCCTGGTCTTTTGAGACGATCTAACAACCCCAACCCAAACTAACCTAAGCAAAGAGATCGTGAGGTCTGCTTATGGTGCCTGGTGCTGAATGAGACTTTGACTTAACCTAACCGTGGTAAAACTTAATGAACCTCTCAAAGTATGCAACATAAATTGTACTGCATCTGGAAACTCTCAGTGAGGGCTCTAATGGAGCAGTTTACACAACTGCCACTGGCAGCCATATTTAATGAACGAATGTATATAGACGCACAATTTCGATTTTGCGTTGAGGAAAACTTGGAACCCCCTAAGAGGGCTTTAGGTTTCCAAGCTTAGTATAATGGCGCAGGTAGATATTCTGAACACTGTCCACAATTTGCTGACAAATAGATAATACGAACAGATCAATGGATGCATTTTGAAACATGATCGCGGTTAGCAAGAGGACTTTGGGGGCCACAAAAACTTGATGGGCTATTTATGGGCTCTACAGGGATTTCGGTCCTCTTAGAATATTGACATTTAATATCGGCCAGAGTAGAAAATTTGATACTAAGTCGAAACACAGAGGCACTTTCGTCATGATCACATCAACATTATCACTATCGATGTAAAACTACAGCCTATTTATAATAGAGGTTGCGAGGAAATGTAGTTAAGCTGGACCAGCGTGACCTACCAACGCAATAACACCGACGCCTAACCAGCGTGAGACTTCCGTTCAAAATAAAAACTACTGTCGTTCCCTAATAAACAAGAAAAGGTGAATTGTACGATCACTGATCTCTCAAGATCGATCTACAGCGTCACCAATCTTTGCAGATCGGTAACGACCTGCTTCACCAACTTGATATCTATTGCAAGGAGGCTTTTAAAAAAAACCTGTGTAGTGATGGCACGATCACTGATCTTTCAAGAGCGATCTACAAAGCCACTGATCTCTGCAGGCTTCGAATCGTGTCATCCCTGAAGGAATAGTACGCGATAAAATTCGTTGTTGTTTCGTCTGTAAAAATAATGTCGAATGGCAAGATCACTGATCTTTCAAGATTGATCAACAAATTTTCTGATTTTCAGAGGTGGACCTACTAAAGCAACTCGACTTCTTGTTTATAATACTGTCTAGTGTGAACTGTACACTTAATAAATTAAATAATGTGGAATGGCAAGATCGCTGATCTTTGAAAATTGATCTACAAAGTTTCTGATTTTCGGTGGTTGTTCGACATAGTAAAGCAACTCGGCTGCCTATTCGAAATAATGTCTAGTGTAGTTCTTCAAAGAGTCAGAAAATGTCGATCACTGATCTTTTTTTAATCGATATACAACACCAAAGGTCTTTACACATTGAATATCGAGGGACTGTCGATCGCACAATCACTGAACTTCTCGGACTGATCTTAAATGTGACTGATCTAGATGACCTATAATAAACTAATTCGACGCCCAAATACCGTGAGGCTCCCTTTTGAAATTCTGTCTAGTGTCGTCACCTATAAAAGTGATAAGATGGGTTGCACGATCACTGATTTTTAAAAAGAATGATCTGCTACATTGCCGATCCTTAAACGCCCTACTTAACCAACTCGACGTCTATATCAAGTGAGAGTTGTTTTTGAAGGCCTGAACATTTAAATTTATCGATCGTATGATCACTGATCTTTGCAGGTTGCACGATCTATCAAATCAGTTTGTAAGTACCTTTATAAGGGCAACAACAGCAAGGTCGTCTATAAGGAGCTATTGGGTTCACATGGTAATCATCTAGTAAAACACATCTTGCTGATTGGACGATCACTGATCTTCTATGTTTTTACTTAGCTAAATTTGGGTATTTCAAATAGTTTATCACATATCTACATATTATGTGCACAAGGGTCAATGTTTTGCAGGTACAAATTTGATAGTACGGGGAGGTTGATTCTGAGGGTAAATCGTTTCGGCAACGATCAGGGGCCTATTACTAAGAGTAATTTTCTTTGCAGTAGCATTTTAAATCATTTATTTACACCGCTTGGTAGCCAAGGCACTCCGTCGGCCAAAAAAAAATTCTGACCTCTCTAAACACAATTTTTTTTTATGTAGATGTTAGGATGGTGGTAGGTGAGCCCCAGCTCTTAGCCAATCGCTGGGTTTGTAAACGGACTACTTTAGTGATATTTTTTCAAACATTTAAGGACTTTTAAGACACGATGCGTTGAACATTCATAAGAGCAGACGGGGTCTTTTCTGCGTCGAAGTATCTGTTATTTATTTGGTTTGCTTAGTAGCGCCAAATGGACACAACCCGTCTCTAGACCTTTTCATCCTAAGACTAAGCCGCCTGAAAGAGGTTTAAAATAAACCGCAATTAAGCCTGAATTAAACTCAATTTATGTCCGATTTCGACTGAAACCAACTATCAAAAGCCGCAGATCCACTAAGCCTGAAATATACCCCGGTTAAGTGTCAATTAAACTAGGATTAAATCGGGCTTAAACATAATTCAAGTCTGACTTAAACAAAATGTGATCTACAAGGACAAGCTCTGCTATCACGAGGTAAACTAACACTCTCCCTATGACCCACAAAAATCGAACATCCTTAGGTGCAACGCATCCTAATCCACCTCGTTTTCAGAGGGTGGATCACACGGACTGAGATTTTTCTTCCATCAGTCCAACTCCAACTCCGTTCAGAATAAAAACCCAATCCATCAGCATATAATAAACTCATCCTCTCACTAACAATCCATCAACGCGCCGAGTAGGCAACTTGTCAAAATTGGTTTACTCAGCTCGAACCATGTAGTCAGCGTCTTCTCTTAATCAAAATTCAATCAGCGTTAGTCTTGCTAAAATACAAAATAATTTCCAGACAAAACCGAAAATGTATCTGACAGAAATTACCCCCAAACCATGTATGGGTGCGGGAAATCGCATCCACATCCACTGCCATCTATCATCAAAATCATCTATCATTTAAATTTGTTTAGCCAAAAACGGAGTCGCTGCTGTGTGTGTTGAA
This sequence comes from Cheilosia impressa, assembly GCA_948293265.1. Taxonomy (NCBI): domain Eukaryota; kingdom Metazoa; phylum Arthropoda; class Insecta; order Diptera; family Syrphidae; genus Cheilosia; species Cheilosia impressa. The sequence continues at coordinate 5,399,711 of OX411882.1, forward strand.
AGGCTCAATCAGCGAGCACAAAAACCCACTTGTCCTCTCCTCCAGGGCACCAATTAAAAAACCGAAAAATCAACAAAAATTTGAAACTTCATTAAGCGCGCACCAGTATCACACTTACAGCCTGGAGACATTTTCCCACGAAGATTCCGCCGAATCATTATCTAGATAAGGACATGAATTTGCCTCGCAAGTTAATTTGGCTCTTCCTCCTCTTCTTTGTGTATATGGCTGATTGTGCGATAGGCCGTTCAAGTGGACGAGTATCTATGCCTATTTACTGTGCAGTCTCAAGAAAGCTACTTAGGCACACGCTGTTCTGTGCGCAAAACAATTGCCAACTACCCCTCGGGGCGGATAAGGAGATGGAGAGAGAGAGAGAGACACGGAACGCATCAGCAGAGACATGGAGACCCAACTCTACCTGAGCCGGGATTTAATTCCTCTATTCACTGGTGGTAATTGGACGCATTAAACGCTCCGCAAAGTTCGAGAAATATCCCTTAATTCAGTTAACTTCAAAGTATCGCACTGCAATTATCTGGAACAACAAGTGTGTTTTTATAACTTTGGCAAAAAGTTCGTGTGCTTTTTGTTTTCTTTTTTTTACTCCCCGTCGTCTGTGCACTCGCAGTTTGGCATTTCCCGGAGCACACTCTGGCGAGGAGGAGCAGCAGCAGCATGCACTTATTCCAATTGAGTTGTGTGCGCCCCCGGATCCGAATGATGATGAAAATGTAGTGGAAAACAATTTTTGAGAAACTTTCATAACACTTTCTCGTATGCGGCGCGTCTGCCGATGGGTGGGGGGCGCAGGGATATTATTTATTATTATTTTGCACCCACCCGGCGAATTTTTGAGCGCTCACAGTATAATCCCAGTACACCCTGTAATAAGTGGTAATAAAATCAGCATAGGAAGGTGATTTGTTTGGCTTCGAAAGCGACCGGATTCGCGCACTGCTTCTGCGGCATCCGAATCGGGATTGCTACGACCAGGGGTGGTGTGTGTGCGGAAAGTGTGAATAGGCGCTGCTAGTAATAGGTGTTTGCGTGATGTCTTGTTTTTGGTTTAGTACTTTTTTTTCGGTTGGTTTTGGGGGCAAGGATTGAATGTGAGTGTGTGACATGTGCTGAATGAATGCGAGAACAAGGGATATTTGTTGCGTATATATATACTCAGAGGGAAAGCAGGTGAGAGGCCGCAGTTCACAAATGATTTGTAGTCACGTCAGAGCTCATTTAGCAAAACACTTATGAGATGTTTCGCGCGCAGTAAACGAATAACATGTGTTCTTTGTGGGGAGAGTGCGTGCCCACTTCAATTTGAGGCAGGATACGACTCGCACTTCGCTAAGATGGGGCTGGAGTATTCTTTGAATGGGAGAAGATGAGATGAACCAACGAAAGATAATAGAGGTCCTTTGGAAGTAGGAGAAAGAGGCTGCCATCCCTAATGGTCATTTCAATTATGTGAAAGTTTAAGTTGTCCTCCTTAGGCTTGTCAGGTGGAGAGAACTATTTTATTTAGAAACTTCTTTGAAGCTTGAAGAGGCGGTGCATCTTTTAAGAATGAAGATTCCAACATTGAAAGGTCTAAATTTCCGGCTATATATAGAGTTTATAGAGTGACTGTTCAATGTGGATGGGCCCTAATGATTTTTAAAGCCGCTTGGGGAAGATCGAGAGTCATGAAAAGCCTACTTGAGCTTCCTTCTGTTGTAGTAGATAGATGACACATAAATGAATGACAGAAATGATAGAGTGACCAGCCTCGACTCCAAGGACAGTCATTCAACCAAATGACGTTAAGTGTGTTAGATTTCCTCGTAAGGCAGCGTCAGGTCAAGCCCTAAGATATTCTTTTAGGTAATTCTACTAAAATGTAGACATGTATCGAAACATAGCTTACGTATGTCATTTTACTAAATTGTCGATAAGGCAGTCCCACACACTTTCATCTTTGATGGGTCAAAAGTCCACCCCGCTCAAATTGAAAGTATAATTTCGACGTTTTAAGGAAATTTGTTAAAAAAAGGCTCTACATATTTTCAATGTATGGTCGGTAATGTAGTTCGAACTTGTTGCCTTTTGTGAACTGCCGTAACTAATTGACAACTCAAATAAAACAAATTTATTCACAAATAACCTAAACAAGGCGAAGTTTTATTTTTTAAATTGTCGGTAATGCAGTCGAAATTTTTCAATTCTTTGTAGCTAATGAAAAGTTGCTAACTAATAACTCATATAAAACAAATTTTATTACCAATCAACGTAAGCCAAAGGTTTGTTTAAATGCGTCGATAAAGCAGTCGAAATTTGTCAATTCTTTGGATTTAACAAAAAGTTCTTGCCCCCAAATTGAGAACAAGGACGTCCTCTTCAAACTTTTGCAAAAACCTGACAGCACTTTCTGATATATATTCACATATGATCAAGTTTAATAGAAAGGACACTTTCCAAGACGTGTCGGCAAGGTGGCCTTCACTTCTTTATTTCTTGAGATTGAAACATAAAACTAAACAACATTTTCTCATCTTTTGACGTTTATCAAGCAGTTTCAGGCGTGATTTGCACCTTTTGAGAGGCTTTTAGACTTACAGTCTATGCAGCTGTGAAAGCTCTGCAAAAAGCGTCGGCAATGTAGTCATAGTCAAGCAGAAACTGTTCTAAGTGCGTGCCACTTCCTTCCGAATAGGTAGAAAATAAAAACTCACATCAATAACTTGGCAAAAGAGCCGACTCCTCCTGTATTGGATGTATGCATCAGAGAACCGTGCGATCGAAACTAGACACGAAATTGGGTCCTTGAAATGTCATTCTATGATCGAACGTCATTACAATAATCAGCAGTCTTCGAATTAAATGCTACTACTTCTACTAAGAAAGAAGGCCCTGGATTTTGGCAGTGGTATTATGTAACCAACTCGAACTAGATTCGTCTCAAATTTTGTTACATTTTCAGGCGTTTTCAGGCAGTAAACATTTTTATTTGAAAAAAGTATGTGCGCTAAAAGGCACCCTTGTGGCACCCCATTTTTAAAGTTTGACCTTTTTTTGGAAGAATATTATTTATAAGCAAATGAGTATATACCTTGATAAGGCAAGCAGTTCATGAATGCTGGGACAGTAAGAGTCAAATATCTGCCAGTTTTGGGTACGAGAAGGAAAAAAAATAGAAGTTGAGTCCCTTGCAAGTGGCCATTGATTCCACTCTGAAGATAAAATGGAGCCACAGACAAATGTTAGGCGATGACATAAGTTAGAAAGGGCTCTCAACTCACAAAGTGTGCAAAACTTGAGGCTTACAAATTGGTAGCAGCTACAAGTCTTCTTCGGACTGATATAGCTTAAAAAAGAAGGTTTACGAGGCCTTTTAAAGCAGGTTGTAGCTCTCTGTGTAGTTCGGCTTTGACTCGAAGCCCTATTCGGTTTTATCGGTCTTGAAAAGTGTATAACCTTAGGTATTGTCAAGCTTGTACAAAATGCATGCATTTAAGACATGTAGAAATTTATAGAAAAAAAGGTGAAAGGACTGATCTATGAGTCCTATTTTTGCAGCATAAATTTAATCAATCTTTTGGATCTGAGAAAGAATGCCATCAGTTGGGCGAAAAAAAAAACTTTAAGCCAACAATCTCTGCAGTAACCACCATAGCTTGGACTCCTTAAACTTAAGTATAAGCCCAGCCCTTAGGAGAGGTAAAGGCTGACCAACGTGCGTTATTATAAAAGTTATTTTCTCGACTTTGTGTCCTTCGGCTATTTTGCTCTCAATGGATGTGCTCAAGCTTTGAAAACGACTTATTTGTCCCTGAAGTCAAATTGATAAAAAAGGCCGGTTGAGCCCCTTAAAAGAATATCTCTTATATCCAGGGGCTCAACCGGCACCGACGATTGCAATTTCAAAGAAAGTCGACGCAACACTAACAGTCATGCAGCAGTCAGAGCTCACAAAGTCTTACTTCAACATGACTAGAGGTGATGCTGTTCAGTAAAGTAGCGGCTCAACCGGAGTGCTGACCATAGATAAATTCAAAACCGCAGATGGAAACGTCTAGGATATTTCGACAAAAATGTGCTCAGCTGTGTTCTAAATAAAGGGATCTATGATCGTGATTGTGTTACTTTTTTCACGGCAACTTGTCTCAGATCAAAGCCTGCTTCTGGCTGAATTTTTGACAATTTTTAGAGAACCCCAATGGGATTCATTGCTGAGATCAGCTGTACTGTCACTTGGAACTTTTTGATCACTGTATGTCCGGTTGATTCCGATTATGGTGTTATTTTTATGTTGCTGCTACGACGGCATGCTCGTTGTATGCTTGCTGGTTGCATGCATTCTGACTCTTTGTTTGTTGCCTCTATGTAAGCTCGTCGTGTGCTTAATCGCCGTTCGCACTGTGCCTCATGTGCGCTGCCCACTAGATGAAAATTTTGTCTAAGACATACCACGATCACACCAATTACTGCCAGTGATTCCCGTCGCTCTCTTCAATTTTTGCCAACTCCTTGCGGCATCCGACTCCTTGTCGAATGCACCCCCTGCCGCACATGTATTCCCCATAATAGATTTCAAACTTTGCCATAATCGGCGATCACATTGCACTGTTCCGTCACGGCTTCACGTCAAAAACTCTCACAGGAATCAACATAAAGACTCGGCAGCACAACGCTCGAAGGACCTCCCACCCTATTGTAATATTCAATTTTGCGCTGCCACTTCACAAGCACAGCAAAATTGCACACGCTTTAGCCGTCATTGGGACTTCATTGGAATTTCTCTGCCTCCGCATTTAATGACCCAAAGCCCATAATCAACGGCGTTGTCGAACGGTCACAACTCTTCATTTGTTATTATAATCTTTCCAGCCCGCCCTGCCAACATTTAAGAAAATCGTCAATTTGCATTATTTATCCGGCGATTTATGCGTCGGAACATTACTTCAATTGGCCCCCCCTCTGTCTGCGGTGCTGGGGACTGTAGGCCGCCTTCACCACTGGCCACCCCTACCGCTGTCTAATGATAACAATTTTAAATGAATTTCATCACATCCACTCCGCTCTCCTGCTGCCAACTGAACAACAATAGCACCGTGGCCCCACGACAGTCCTCCATCACTTTCGCCCACTTTAATTGCTGCGGCCGCCACATCAACGGATGCCATGTCCGCGCGCATATGTAAGGGAGGGGTGTCTTGAAAAATCTGGACTTTCTCCCACATCCATTGCATGCGACGACTTCTATGGGGGAACGAACATCTGTCATCGCAACAACCCGAGTCCATCATTGGAACTAACCACGACTCAAAATAATGCAAGGATACGAAAACAAATTGAAAATTTATGCGTGCACCCCACCCCCGAGCCCTTGCTCGTGACCCATAAAGGAGGGCAGAGCGCTTGCATACCTCGGCCCCCGTTTATTAAACTCTAATTATCGGTTCTGTCAAAGTTTGGCCCGTTCGTCGCTCTATTTTGTTCTTGTTGTTTCCCTTTTTCGGTGGGAGTCTTGAGAAACTGTCAAAGTGACAATTGCATGGTCCCACACCAACACAAAACACACAGTCGCTTGCCTTCGCCTGCTTATGGATAATTGACGAGACTGTCCTCCGCCTTTTTGTGGCTGTTGTTGTGTGCGGAACTTTGACACAAGAACAAAAACACATTTATTAGTGGCGATGGCAAGTAGTCGCGTCATTCCAATAGGTGAACGGATTATCCATTTAAGTTGATTAATCCGACATGAGTTTAACGAGTTACGTCCGTTCTGACTGCGACGGCTTACATACGAATGGGGTATGGGCAGCGGGTGGAACTTACAACACATGTACAGCATTATGCGGCGCGAAATTTTGCGCTACCATCACAGCATGTGAGTGCACACCACACCGACTGGCGGAAAAATCTGTCAGCACCGTCAGAGAGTGGCGAAGTACAGAAGTGGTGTCAGAACACATTTGACAGATGCATAGCGGAAAATTTGATTCATATTTGTGTGGCAGCACAGACTGTGTGTACGTATACAGTGCGAGTGCAATGAAGATGTTTAGATTTGAAACGTCAAAGGGCTGCGTCGCTGCGGCAGTGTAAATGTTGGCACCTTGTATAATGCAAGTGGAATGTGGGAATGCGGGCATAGCAACTTGCCAGACGAACATGGCTAAAAATAAATGAGAATCAAGCCGAGGAAAATCAGCGGATGTACGCAGGCGAAGTGGACAGGTCGGGGGCTTTTGATATATATATAGCTTGGCGGGGGCATTTTCGACTTGGAATTGTGTGAGACTTTGACAGAAATGAGGCAGGGCGTGAATCGACACTCGAAACTGGGGATAAGAGAATATTTTCAATACAAGCCCCCTAAAGGGGGTCAAATCGGAAAAGCTCAATAGCCCACAATCTGCAGATACAGAGCCTACAGACTTTCAACTAAGCACGGTAGAAAAACAGTTCGAAAAATTTTAAATGTCTCAAAGATTATCCAGTAAATTCCATTTAAGGGGGCTCAAATGAGTACCCCTCAAAGTGGGGGTCAATTGTGGGCGTTTTTTAAAAAAAAAAAAGAAACAACAAAAATAGTAGCATGGCCTTGTGAAGGGCGGAAACACAATAACACATGAATAATATTGAGAAAAGTCTCCCAAGTTCACTAAAAATGACCCCCCCCCCAAGGAAGGTCCGAAAGTATTGGAATTTTAACTCTGTCAATGCTAGATAAATCATGATCAAGAAACTCGAGAGGAAAAAAAAGCTAGACAAACAATTACGCATGAAGTAGCAAAACTTGCTAAACATGGCCCCTTTAAAAGGGGGGCAATTTATAGCAACCGAATCGCGCATTACCTTCAGGGCACTCAATTGAAATGATACAAGACTCTGCTTTGTAATTTTTTTCAGACACAAGAATAATTGCAATAATATGACCCCTTCAATGGGGGTCAATATGGAATTAAAGGGTCTTTTAGGAACTTCTACACAAGTATAGACCTAAATCTAGATTACATCGGTTTTAAAATTGAAGTTCCAATGAATTAAATCATTATCTGTTCACAGTTAAAAAAAAACAAATGCCCCCACGAAGAGGGGCACAGTACGTGCTCAAATGAGAGACTATTTTTGTCGAGAGGCGATCATTCTGGAATAAGTTTTATATTTGCACAGAAAAAGTGGAAAATACCTTCCTAAGAGAGGAGCCTTTTCAGCCGATGTTTCCTCTAGTGGTCTTTACTTTTCTTGGCTGCAGATTGGGCTGTGAACTGAAGAGGATTTCCTTTACATAGATCGGGATGCCCAGAACTAGAATCATCGCACAAAATCTGCGTAAGCCATTGCTCGCATTGCACAGCCTCTATGAGCACAAAACCTTTTCAGTGAAAGCATCGGCCAGTGTGGCTTGTTTGAGTCTTTATAAGATGATTCTGTTACAGAAGTTAGTCCTTCACAGCCTACGATTTAACTGAGCATGCTGCAAGGAATTTTCTCTGACAGATGCTGCCGATTGTAGAACAGGCTCCATCGACTTGTTGAACTAAGATTTTATAAGTAAGATCTATCGCTTGACTAATGAACGGCTCAATAAAACTGTATGGAGCTCAGAAATTCTGTAAAGAAAAGAGTAGAGGCCCAAAAACAGACCCCTTTGGTATACGTACTCCACTCCGTACTCCGCTTGCACAGAAAAAGCTGGCTGAAGACAAACTGTTTGGGCAATTCTCTAAGGAGAAGATAATAAAAGCAATATAGACCCAAGAACAGAACCTTGTGGTACTCAAATTCCGAGGAAGTTCTCTAACAGTGCGTGGTTCAATGAAAGTGATTTATGTAAATGTGAACAGTGGTTTGTTCGTCAGCGCAATTCTCTACTGCAAATATAAAAAAGATCCGAGAAGGGACCCTTGTGGTGCTCCACTTTAAACGCTCATGGAGCACCGCAAAGTTCCAGAAGTCGTACAAAACGTATGAGTTGCATTTTGATTTTGATAGAAAACTAGATCCCTCCTAGCAGCAAGTCTCGCTGCCATTCCATATGCAACCACTCAAGTTTCCTCGCTGAACTCCTGACACCACCGCTTGGCAAGAGAACCATCATTATAAACTCGCTCCCTTTCAGAGATCCATCCAAATCCTTGTGCTTCGTCAAAAAAAATACACAAAAACAACCAAACTGACAGCGAATATGAATGTCTAATTTGCAATCCGTTTAGCCAGCCATCTCTCGTCCTCCCAAAAAAAAAACGAGAATCCACAAAGAACGAACAAGCAGCATCGACCAAGAAAAAAAAAATGTAAAACTTACACACACTCAACCAACAACAACAGGAATCTGAACATGACCCGCCTATTTGGCGCCAGAAATATCAAATATTTTTGATTGTCCATCGTTTGCTTTTGCTTCGCCTCCTCCTCGCAGCCATCCACGGAGATGGACGAACGAACGAAGGACAGATAGGGCTAAGCGAGTTGGAAGGCCTACAATGTTAGCCCGCGCAAAAGAATGGCACTCACCACGACAGCACCACAAAATGCAAAACGAAGACGAAACCGATCGGCAACGAACCAATAACAACAACAACAAGGGAAAAATGTCAAAAACAATGAAAACGGTCCGACGATTTTGACAAACATTTCCTAGATTACCACCGACAGATCAAAGGAAGCGCTAAGCGCAGTCTTTTACATTTTATCCGTTCGCGCATTTGCTGCTTGTGCTCTCTCACTCTGGACAGAGATACACACCAGATAAACACGAGCGAGTAAGAAGAATTCGGTAGATGGATGGGATGGATGGGGATCGACCGACGACGAAGAAGCAGCACCCCATTTGTCAGAGACGAAGACGAAGCTTTCGCCCGAAATTAATTGAACCACTGATTCAATCGATTGCCGACGCTTTGTAAGATGTCAATCTTAATGTTTGGCCGCCGCCGCCGCGTTCACTTCTACTCTCAGAACTTCACCGAAGGCTATTGATTTCGCTCCCTTTATCTAGGCTGGCTAACGATGACGAAGGTCGCTCTCGGTGTAGCACGAGTTTTGGCTAATCCTATCCCCGTCCGTCGCCCAACTGTGATAGGATTAACTAATCGACGAAGGTTTTTGTTTTTTTTTTTTTTTTTTTTCAAATGAAACTGTCCCAGCAACTCATTCACACTTGAGCGGAACAAATTTATGCAAACTGATACAAAACACCCGTTCAGTCCTAATTAGACGGCCCTTCGAGCCATCAAGTTTGCCGTTGCGCGTCCGAAAAACAAAAAAACTCTAATCGCAGCAGCACTTGGCATTTCTAATTAGGCACGGTGTGATGTCGAACCTTTGGGCAGGGTATACACACATTTCCGGGTGAATTTACATTGCTCCGGCGCAGCGCACTGGTGGTCACGGTCAAGTTAATTGATTGTGCGCCGTAGCCGTCCCGAAAGGGATAGCCGCCCTCGTTCGGTCGCTAATTGGAGAAAATTTCTAATGAGGCTACTTAGACCGTCTACGGTGTAATGTGATTTTATTTCGCTTTGTTTCATCAGTCTGTTTTATTGGTTTGTTATTACCGCATGTGACCATAATTTTGTGAACGGATTTGCATAAAATAATTTGAGTAGACTTTATTTTTGGCAGCAGCGTCAAGTGGACGCGCATATTAAGCAGGCGCTGTGCCTTTGATATCGCGAATCGGTGGTCGGGAGCTGTATATCCATTCTTTATGGTATCAAGAGGAATGCTGGTTTGGACGTGTTAAATCCAGTGATAGATCGCGCGGATTACGGTGGTTGGTATGTGACACCGACATAAAAGCATACACACGGAGGTAATGGTTATAGATGTGATACCCTATGATAAGGCAGTTTGAACGTGGAAGGCTGGTGAACTCGAGGGCGCCTATTTAAAGCCGAATGAATCGAGTTATGTTTGAGAAATGTCACCAAAACTGTCTCCAAATTTGCTGATCGTGCTGAAGAGATCATGCGATCGTATAGAAGTGAAGATCACTTATTGATTTGACGATCTAAAGGGAAGAGATACTGATGAACGACGAAAATGATCACCAAAAGCTCGGTTGGAACTTGTGATCTCTAAGAGATCAGTGGACACGATCGCTTAGCGATTGTAGGAAGAAGAGATAGTTTGCGATCTCCAAAGATATATGGCCACGATCACTTAGGCGGACTGATCTGAAACTACAGACAGACAGACAGGTGACGATAAACGACGACAAAAATGCGATAAGAAAAGACGCGATCAGTGAACGCAATCGACATCTGAAAACCACATCGTGATCATGTACGAATACTGCCGATTGTATAGAGAAAGATCATTGGCAAGATATTTCAAACTTGTTAAGGGACGACCTGGAAGATCCTACAAAACCATGAGATCAGTCGATCACACATGAATGAGAGGTAGATGAAAGCCTACAGAAAATAAAAGGAGATAGATCGCCCAGAACTTAGTTGGAGGTGCTGATCTCTAAGTATCAAACGATCAGTGGTGTGATCAGTCGAGAGCGGCAACGCATCTTCGGAATATTGACATATTGACAGGATATGGAAAACCTGCGTCGTTTTTGAATACAGAATATAAAAGGGGATAGTACGCGCAGAACTTGGATTGAGGTGCTGATCTCTAAGTATCAAACGATCAGTGGTATGATCAGTCAAGGGAGGCAACGTATCTTCGCAATATTGACAGAGCAATGTTGGTAATGGAAAAGCTGCGTCGAGTTTGAGTGACAGCAGCCCAGGAATATACTGATCGACAATGTCATATGACCATGATCACTTTGATTCCACTTAGAAAATTTTTTTAGAACGTTAGCACACCGCTTACTCTGGATGATACACAACGAAAAAAAAATACGTTAAGAAAGGACACGATCAGTAAATGAACCCGATCGACATTTGCTTGAGATTGGATAGTTTTTGTGACGGTAAAAAAGACCATCAAAATGATCGCCACTAGCTGGAAAGTTGTCAGATCACCTGATCAGAGTGATAAGAAACAGCTTACAGAATAAGGAAATGTTTTGAAGCATCAAAGGACTAGGGGAAAACTTCATTAAATTTAGGTGATCGCAGGTGTAGCTTTTGATCTGCAATACCATATGGCTACGATCACATTGATCGAATTGAAATTTCCTCCCTTCCTTCCGAAAGAACTGTCGAAACTTGTTACAGAAGACTTGTTTATTGCGTAAATGTCGCCCTACGATCTGGCAAAAATACGACCCCGATCAAAATCTAAAGACTAAGTCTTAAGTGACCGGAAGATCTTTAAAAGCAGAGAGGGAGATAAAAGGAAAGCCAGGGAGTTTGGGCTTTAAACAACCGATGACAACCATAACCAGTTGGATTTATAAAAAAAAGCTCGAATACTGAATACATAAAAATAAAAATAGTCCTCATCAAGTTTGTCATCGTTATGTCACAATAAATACAATTCGCACTTTGCAGTGTCACAGTAACCAAAAACGAAGTCAAAGTACTACTTACCTGTTTCTTTTTAAATACTTTTCTGGGGAACTAACAGAAATTCAAAAGAGCACACCCTCCCAATTAGTTTTACGACCTTTCAAGGTACCTCACTGTAAAGTCTCAAATTTGACACTTACGGAATATATTTAATTAAATCCAATCGGCTCTTATGACTTTAATTTATCACTTCAAGTAACATTGAAACCACAAAAATTAACAAACTATTTCGAGAGGGGATTAAGTAATCTTTTCGTAACAGTGAAGTTCTGGCAGAGTCAAGCGTCACCGAGTTATAATTTAGTAACAATACCAATAAGTAGGATGAAACAATTCTAATAAAAAAACCGCGAGAGTCACAAGTTTCTACTTAGATGAAGGCGTAATCTAGCTTAAGTGAAAGTAAGAATATATTTATTTATTACATAAGTGGCCCTTTTCAAACGTTTGAATGAAATAAGTTCAGCTTTTGCCAACATAGTCCTAGATATGATTTTGTTGCACGACTAACACAGAACTGTAATAGACTTCAATGGGATTAAACCAGCTTAAGCCAATATGCGATTATATTGAAATTGGATGTGGTGACCATGATAGAAACAGTAAGCCATTTTAAACGTTTGGCATTTTGACACTAGCTTAAGCTGACGTAATTAAAGTCGCAATGAATTGGGACGGAACCATAATAGAATACAGTGGAAGTAGTCCAGCTTAAGCTAAGGAGCGACTACATACAAATTGGCTGAACGTAAGTGAATTTTCCCTCAATTTTTGACACTAGAACAGGTCCACATAATCACTCCGTAGTTAGACCCTTAATGTCACGAAGAACATAAGACTATCAATGGGTGTTTTTTGTAGTACACTGTCAAGCAGATTTAAGCCTCGTAAAAGACATGGGGACAAGTTTAAGGCTGTATGTAATAAAACTTTAGTAAATGACACAACTTACCTTACCTTGGCACTATTTACGTCAAGTTTCAGGTTCACTGCAACAATCTGTAAAAGAAAACAGAAAAATGTATAAGAAAACTTTGTATTTTTTTTTTTACAAAGACTTCAAAAGAATATAACGTGTAAAGCATTTAAAGCAACAAAATTTAGGACGACCTCTTTGAAATGTTCCATTTACTGGGACAATGTCTGTACCATTGACTAGTTTGATGTCTTTTAGCAGTATATTCCTATTTTTTCGTTATTGAGTTGGTGAAAGTTCACACTCTGACAGTTGACACAGTACTTAAGAGTCAGAGTGACGCTGACACCACCCGAAACGTCATCCATCCACTTGCCACAAACTCAACCCCCTACTGTACGCAATTGTTCCGCAGCCGCACTTAAGCTCCCGCAATTTGTAAATGGATTAGCACTTTAATATTTCTAATCCTTTCAATTGAGAAAATTTCGAAATTGTGCAACCATTCCAAGTCCGACTTTCCCAAGGTACCATATACGAGAGTCTATTTGAAAACAGCACCCCCGTCGCCGCTTTAGACGAAATCCATTTAAACGACAATAACACGTATCTGTCACTTCAAAGTATCACTCCGAAGTATTTAACATACACTCATCCACATCGGGGGTGTCGCGAATAAATATCCAGCAGCGGCTTAAGAGAACATGATTTCCTCGTGTTGTTGACTATGTTGCTGCGCTGCTCACCGCATATCCATTGATGGCGCGGATTTATTTTTTTCTTCTTCTCTGCTTCGTCTTCGTTTGCTTTCTGTTTTCCTCTCTAATAGGATTGTTGTTTTCCCGGCAAGCAGCAGTGGAAAACTGTCAAAGAAGTTCGTCATCGTGCCCGCCGCCGCCGCTTCTAAAAAAGGGTGTCAAACGGATACTCACCAAAGTGCGCTCAAGTGTCGGCAGAGAGGGTATACCCCTCCATCGCCACCTTTAATCAGTTGAAGCACATTTTCTTTTGCGTCGTTTGGCATATACTCGCAGCAACTCTTGAGAAAGATTTTATTTCACCATTTTTGTATTTCCATAGAAAAACTTTGCAGTTAGCAAAGAAGAACTGAGCAAAATTACGGCGAAAAAAAAGGTTCCGCAGGCACATACAATGTTTCAATGGAACACAGGTCGGTTCGGTTGCCAAAAAGGGATTTCAAGAAATTTAATACGCAAAAGTGTATACGGCGTATGTCTAGGGCAGTGCACCCCTCGGGCGGCACCCTCCGTTCGTTCCGCACAACAAAAGCACAAGACGAAGAATAAGAAATGAAACCGAAAATCTGTTGGAGGGCAACCCCGGCCAGTATCCGTATGTATATTGACGGCCAATTGCGAAAGGAAATCCTCCTCATGTGAGAGGAAGGTGAGTCTTCTTTTGGGGGTTTTTTTCTTTCGGGGAGCAAATTTAAAAAAGCTTTGCTGCTCCTTTTGTGGTGCAGTGTGTTCTGAAGATCCTTTTGAAATGTAAATGCCTTTTTAGAATTTGTTGTGGGGGGAGGGGGAGAGCGGGTGTGCCGCCTCCAGTCCTTGTCTATGTGTGAATTTTCTCACGTCCTTGTGTGGCTGAATTGAATCTTTATAAAGGCAGCAACTGCCTTTGAAGCAGCGAGCTATGCAAATAATAATTGCGGCTGTTGAGGAGGCAAATTGCCGAGATAACTGAAATTAGCCAAGCAATTTGCAAGCCGAAGGTGGAGGGGCAAACAAAGCTGGGACACACAAATTGCCTTTCGACAGCTACTGGTGGAAGTTGGCCATTTTCGTAGGGACGTTTCTACTAGCGTAACCTGGAAACAAACTCGTATATAAAATTGACTTTGTAAATAACAAGGTTTATCTCGTTTAAAAAAAAAATCGTCTTAAGGGACCATAACATATTTCATGAACGACTAGCTATCCTTGGTCGTTTGGAACGCAATAAAATTCCTATTGCAACAAATCTGGACGTCACTAAACATCACTGAGGTCGTTAAGAATTATGTAGGTACCTATTGTTCAGGTGGCGACATAGTTGAGAATCCATCGTCAACTCAGTTCTTTACCTTCTTTAAGACGGACAATCTAAGCTAAACGTTCAAAAGAAATGGCTTCCAGCAGTTTTTACTGCGACTGGGGGCTCAACCGGGACGGCAACACTTTCCTTTTCAATCAAATGTAATCAAAAACTTAGCTAGTCCTCCCTTTTAAAACGAGGAACCGAACAGATTTGGCAACACGCAGTTTTTATTGCAACGGGGGGCTCAACCGGAAGGGAAACTCTTCTCCACTTCCATCATAAATTTTGGAAACTCGGCTACTCCTCTCTTAGAGGGGAATCTAACAGATTTGGCAGCGGTCAGATCTGTTGGGGTCTCAATAGAGTTATATAACCGGTTGAGCCCCCAATCTTATCTCACAAGAAACCTTTAAAAGACTTTACTTTCACCAAATGTGTATTCACTTTAAGTAGGTAAAGCAAGTTCACGGCTAAAAACAGTGATTTTATTTTGACAAATTTCACCAGCAGTGTCTGGCTTCCTTTTAATCACAGGACAGGTGAACATGTATCGCGTCGCGTCGGCAGCGACCCATAAAAGGCTTGCAACTAGATATATATTTTGGTATTGCATTGTTCTAAGTTTCGATCTTCTGAAAGCGAGTTTCAAAGTTATCCTGTGCTATAACCAAATGAGTTTTGGCTATAAGTGATGTCGTTGGGGTCCATAAGCTGTTCTATTAAGACCTGTTAAGCTTCGAAATTAGGAGGTACAATCTCGTTAACTTCCTTGGAACGTCTTTTATGAGCGGAACTATAGAATAGGCTTAGGTCAGTGACAAGGCTTCTGCGCTCAAGCGGTTATAGGTTCGAGGTTAATACTGAATTTAAAATTTGTTCGTCTCTATTCGAGAATACTTTTTTTTCGGCTAAACTCCTCAATTTTTGCGAACAGAAACCGTGGCATTACCGTCACTTTATAAAAACAGAGGAAGCTTGTTAAAGCGGCCTACCGCTTAAAGTCTCTAAAAGTCTAATAAAAAGGGCTGCATACAAAAATAAGTACCGCACTTTCTTTCTATCGGTTTTATTGAGAAACTGTCAAAATTGTCAAGCGGGGACTGAAGGGACTTCCTGCTATAGGCTTAGAAACCTACCTTTGAATATTTAGGGAAGTTTGTTAATACGATTCATCACAATCGTATTTCTTCACAGATAGGAAAAGTGCTCCTTTTTATAAAGGGTTTCCAATAAGAGGTGATATTTTGGTATTCAAAGAAAAATGCCATTTTTTGAGATAAATGATCGGATGTTTATTTCATAATAAAGAGGAAGGTGTGCCGTTAGTAATGAAAAACAACATCAGCCAAATGGCCACCACGAGCACGCATACAGGACCATATCCTTTTCATGAAATTTTCCATAACCAAATCGCAAAGTGGCTGCCCTATGTCCTCGATAGCCTCACGAATTTTATCTTTGAGGTCTTGAATCGACGCTGGGCTGTTGGCGTAGACCTTATCCTTCACGTGGCCCCAAAGGAAGAAGTCGCAAGGTGTTAAATCACAAGATCTCGGTGGCCAATTGTGATCACCTCTTCGAGAGATAACACGATCCGGAAACTTTTCCCGTAAAAGATCAATGGTTTCGTTGCTTGTGTGGCACGTAGCGCCGTCTTGTTGAAAGTAAACGTTGTCCAAATCCCAAGACCCAAGTCTTTATGCAAAATACGATGTAATGACGTTTGTGGAATGCCCAATTCCAAAGAACGACGAGGAATGGACAAACCTGGGTTTTCTTCAACACTTTGGGCTGCACTCTGAGCGGCAATATTCTCCGTTGTTCTTGAGCGACGTCTTATTCTCCGTTGTTCTTGAGCGACGTGCACGAGTTTTATTCTTCACATCACTAACTTGTCCCGACAGCTCGAATTTTTCCACCAATTTCTGTATTGCGGTCCGACAAGGTGCTTTACGACGACCAAAAAATGCTTCAGTTTTGCGAACTGTGACTGCAAGGTATCCACCATTTTTGTAGTGAATTTTAATAATTTCAATGCGTCGCTGAAGCGTGTATCGTTCCATTTTTAGTAATGGCGTAGTTTCTACTTGTCAAATGTCAAAGAATAAAATCTTCAAAAGGGACAGCTACCGAAATAGCGGGTCATTCACAATACCACCTCTCATTGGAAAACCCTGTATGTCATAGACGGTCACATAGGAACCTAAATCCCTTGGTCCTACACATTACAACAAAATTACAGAAGACCTTACAGAACTTCACTTTTAGTGGGTTAAAATAATGAGGATGTCGAAATTGACTGAAGAAGACCCGTCGGAAGCCCCCAATTCTGAAAAACCATTGTTTCCCCCGCCGAAAACGTTCTTCGACAGTTGTTATAAATTTTAAATTGACTTTCAAATTCAATCAACTGCCTTGTGTCATATGACTCAACAACTTGTCCCGTTGACGGCCCACCTTAAGATCAACGACTGTTTAAGTGCAACTTGTATACAAATGATCGACAAACACTCGCCTTAACGACACCCCAAATGCACCTCCGCGTCACTTTACATTTACAACCGATTTTTACAGCTCTTTTACCGATCCCAATTGCACACCTTAAAACAAAATAAAAACAAAGCCAATAAAGCTGATCCCGAACTTAACACCAAAATCGCCCTAACACAACACAGCACACAGCAAATCCAAGAGAGCAAATTTTCAACTCGACATAACATATAAAAATGAACAAAAACGCATTCGGAATTTTTAATCAGAGTACAACGCCGAATCAAATATGAATTGTTTCATAATTTTGTCGTCGCGTTTATATATTCATTTCGCTTTTTTTTTTTTTTTTTGACGGCACAGACACTACAGGAGTTTATTTAACAAAAAAAAAAAAAAAATCGTGATGTGCCTCATAAGAGGTGAGGACGATGTGTGCGATGTGATCATAGTTTTAAATGCACTCATGAGGTGTCTCCGTCATTTTTTTCCAAATACACAAATGTGGATATATACTCGTACATGTTTTTATTTATTTTTTGATTTGTTTCACTTTTGATAAAGTAAATAAATGAAAATAAATTTTGTATTCCGCGTGCAGACCGCTTGGTTGGGGTATTTTGTATTTGAATTGCTATACGTGGGACACACTGGTGCATCCTTGTCGCCTGCTGGTATACATTGGCTGGAAGCGTATATTTTTGGAACTCGTTCTGGGAAAGAGTGTGTACGTGGGAGGCGGATCAGAAGTTTTTTTCTTAACCTGCGGTCACCATTTAGAATTTTTGGAATTTTTCTAAAAGCGTTCAACAGAAATCTGTCGAGTTTATTTGATGTTTGGTTGGGAAATTGATTCCTATCCAAGTTTGAAGCTGAAGAGTCAAAGCGAAATGAAGTGCGGTAAGATATGGATGTGGAAATGGGACACTCCCTTAATAGAACCGTCTCTCAATCGAACCCTTGCTATATGCGGGCCAGGAAGCTTTCCTTTGTCAAACTTCTAAATCGCAAATTTGATCCTCCAGCGCCGCCGTCGCTTCACCGAGCACACAAATGACGAGTTCGCGCCATGAGTTCGACTTCTGTCAAGAGCTCGACGATCATTTCTTGCCTTCATACTCTTGGCACGATCGTTTATAGCGCTTAGGGTGGACGACAAGTTCCATGTATCTGTTTCGTCTGTGTTCTTGACAGCATTATTAGGCCAACTTTTCCCCCTCCTACTCAAACTGCTTAGATTACACTGCGCCGCCACTGCTCTGACCTAGCACAAGCCTTAATTATTGACTGTAGGTCCATTTGTTCAGGCCAGACCGTTCACATTTTCTAACACGAAAGTCAACTTAACTATATTGGCGCTGTCCAATTGCATTCGAAATCGATGAGCAGCAACATCACCGCCAGTCAATATTCTTCGGACTGATCAGTGGTGATCGGCAATAAGCAGTAGATGTAAGAAAACACAGAATTTACGTCAAGTCACAGTTTTGCTCGATGAGCATTGCAACGAGCACTTAAATGTCCCGTGTTGCATTTGACTTTCTTCTTAGGAAGCTTGCCGATCATTCCAACAAGCAAATTGGAACATTTACTTGTGTAGCTGCTCTTTCAGCACCGCGGCATTTGATCAAATACTGCAGCGAGCACTCAGAAGCCTCTAGAGTTCTTGCAAAAATACCCACGCTTTTCAGTAAGAAGCTCAAAGGGCCGCTACAGGAGTCAATGAGTCAATTTGCTTGTTGGAATGATCGCCAAGCTCCCTAAGAAGAAAGTCTTAGACAAAACAATAAGATAGCCAAATCTTTTTAGGGAACTTGGAGATCATTCCAACAAGCAAATTGACTCACAGAGGTGTCCAGCTGCCCTTTCAGCTTCTTTCTGGAAAGCGTGGATTTTTCTTTAACCGAGGAAACGTGCTCGTTCACTGGTGATTCTACTCTTTCAACCCGACACTCCAGGGAGCACATGAAAAGCCTCTAGAGTTTCATCCGCGCGGTACAATTTTCGCGGAAAGCCTTGGCGAAAGTTCCCACCGTAAATTTGCGCCTGCTCTCTTAGCACTACTGAGCATTTTAGGAGATAGCCTAATCCATAACAGCAGCGAGCACACAAAAACCTCTACAGTTTGTAGGTTTGGCGATTATTTCAACTCGTCAATGATGCGTTTCCTCTGTCAGAACTTTTTCATTTAGGAATCTTGATGATCGGTTGAAGACGTATATTTTCGCGTTCATTTATGAGGCTGCTTTTAAAGTGCTTCATCATTTTATCCGACCCTACAGCAAGCACGCGAATTTCAATAGATTTCTTTCTGAGAAGCTCGGTGATTTTTTCCAACGCTCATATTCGCTCGTTTACTGATGCGTCTGCTCTTTGAGTACTTCGTTGCTTACGGCTGCTCCTTTACTGCTCCATCATTCAATCCGACTCTGCAGTGAGCATTTCAAAACTCTAGAGCTCCGGAAAGTCAAAGACTTCTTTCAGGGAAGCTTGGTCATTTTTCCAACGCGCAAATTTGCTCGTTTACTGATCTTCCAGCGCCGTCGCTTCACCAAGCACACAAACGCCGATTTCGCGTCTTGAGTTCGACTTCGTTAAAGAGCTCGAAGATCATTTCTTCTTTTCATACTCTTGGCAAGTTCGTTTATTACCGCTGTAGGGGTAAACGATCTAGACTGCGACCGCCATCTTCGGAGTAATAAACCAGCGCAGGATAAATCGTTACATGGGCAACAAGAGGGCTGCACACAGAATGCCCGTTGGCAAATCTAAGACGCCGATGGTTGTTGAAGGTAACCTTAAAATGGACCTTCAAAAAATCAATCAGGATACCGGGCATTAGATGGAAGAACCGATTGGTGTAAACCTTCGGCCAGAACCCTTAAAAACGCAAGGGTTTCAATTTGTGAATTGGGTAGCGAGGAGTCACAACGATTCTGACTTTTCGGGGTCTTCCCCCGACAATTTCGTTTGCTGAATCCTATGACCGATCATTACGGACTGCGACAACTTCAAGACGCCAGGAAGCGAAATGAGGTGTGGTAAACATAGAGGTGCTTCTCTACCTCTCATTTTTAGAGGTAGAATGGTTTCAATAAGCCCCATCTTGATGATGACTCCCCGAGGCTGTTGCCAACTCTGCGACTAGAGAGCAAAATTTTAAATGCACAACTGCCTGGTATAACTTTGGTGATCTCTCAACCCCTGGCACACATCTGATCGCCTTGTAAAGCTATACCACCTCCAAGCTGAAGGACTCCCCTTTCACTTTGCAAATCTAGAAAGAAAAATGTGCATCTATCACCTCTGCTACTCCTATTTCTCACTTTGAAGTGCACTGCAATAACTCGGTGGCCGATTGCACCTTCGCTGACTGACTTTCCACACAGAAGCAGCAGCAGCAGCAGCACAAGAAACGACCCCCGATTAGTCAAACACCATCATCATAATTAAAGTAGACAGTGCGGCGGCGGCAATAGAACTGAAAGCCACTTTTTTTTTTTGTAGATAAATTCGTTTTGGCACACACATATGTAAGACATATCGAATGACTATGACTGACAGATTGTAAGCCTTTAGCACGCACTGTCCGGTCGACGTGCGAAAACTTCAAAAACGCACCCGCCTCGTACATGTTGTCCGCGCGAACATCTCGTGCGTCAACTTTCGTGCTGCAGTGCGTAACTCAAACCCTCTGCCCACCACCATCACCACCACCACCACCGCCGTCACTGTTTAGATATGTTGTTTTGTTGTTATCCATATGTATCCATATCCATATCCATCTCCATATCCATAACCATACAGTGGCGCGTAGTGTTAATGCGTGCAAAACACCGCAACTTGTGTGCCGAGTTTTTAATGTCCGCATTATTCACACTTTCCGTGGGCTTTTGTTTGTTTTTCCCGCTTTAATGTAAGTAAGCTGGGGCGCATTGTGTGCTCGAGAGCGGGATGCGGGCAAAGCCCACAACACCATATCCACCACCGCCGCCATTGACAGTGAATTTCCATTGATTTTCCTTTCCTTTTCTTGTGTTGTGTTGCCACTGTTTGTTTTATTGTTGCAGGTGTTAGACGACGAGGTGTTGCTATGATTCCCATCCGTTTAATTAATTATGAATTTGCCTGGCGTTTCACACATGTCACGGATAAGAGTCGCCAAGTCGTCAAGTCATCGAGTCGCACCTTGCTGTTTGGTGTCATTTTTGCAATTTTGTTCTTTTTTTTTTCGCTCTCTGCTCCGCTGGCATTGTGTGTGCACATATGTGTGTGCATGTGCATCCCATGACACGTAATCTTTAAATTGTGCAAATGTGTAATCATTCTCACTCGACACCTTCGTCCGTTTGCTTGCGGAGAAAAGAAAGAAAAGTGCAAGGATGGCAAGAGTGTAGTGGGAGGGCGAACGGGGGGTACGAAAAAAAAAGGAAATCATATCTTTTCATTCACTTGACGTATAGAATAAGAATGAGAATGAGAAATTGAAAGCAACACCAACACACGTTTGCATGCGATGTATGCCTTCTGACAGCAGTGTCACCCCTCCGTCCACAACTAAGCCTAACATGTGTTGCGGCAGGAGAGAAACACAGTACGAGAGCACTTGCGGTGAGGTGTGTGCCAACGCCGTGCGGCTTGAAACTTGAGTCGGCCCAGGAGGAATCAGCCAGTGTGGTCGTGCCGCAAGCATTTTCCATTTGGGTTGCATTTTGCGAAGTGTACGTACGAAAGTTTGACCCAGTTGCTGTCGTTGTCTAGGACTTGCTTGAAATCGAATGGAGCTTGTTAAATGTCTTAGGTCCTTTTAGGTGCCTGTGGGAGGTCCATTCCCCTCTAGGGGGGCAATTCAAAACTGAAACCACTGTCGCGCAATTTTAATTTCCTGTCTTTCCTTAGCCTTTTTCGAGAGTTTTTAAAACTGACCCCAACCGAAAAGGGGCCGCTTGTCTATTTGGATTAGTCGTGTTTGGTTTCACTCTCTAGCAACATCAGCTTGAATCGCCTTCGTTGGTCAGTTTTTGTCCCAAGTTTGAAGTTCATAAGTGATCTGAAAATGAATTGAA
The DNA here is from genome assembly GCA_948293265.1 of Cheilosia impressa. NCBI lineage: Eukaryota > Metazoa > Arthropoda > Insecta > Diptera > Syrphidae > Cheilosia > Cheilosia impressa. The sequence goes on from OX411882.1 coordinate 5,421,688, forward strand.
ACTGTCCCCCTTTAGGAGGGGTATTTGACGAAATTAGAGACACGTATGAAGCTTCACATTTTCTCTAACTCTTCCATGTTTCAGATAATCAATCTAAACAATCATGCAAATTCACATTCTTCGTATGAAGTTCATAAGTCACCTGAAAATTCAACTGCCCCCCTTAAGGAGGGGTCTTTCATAAAATCAGAGATATGTTGGCAGCCACTTAAAATTTCTTGGAACCTCGGCAGTTAAGCGCAACATGATCTTGAAAAAGTTGTTTCAAGCATGCAAATTTCATTTTAAGACGTATCTTTGACCGTTTATGAAAGTCATTTAAAAAATTTCAGAGATGCTACTTTCGGTCACCTACATTTTTCCATTACAGCACCAAGTTTGCAGCCAATAAGTAAATAAGTTCAAGCTTTTCTCAATGAAATGGTCTTCTCCCATTGGAAAAAAAAACATTTTGTTGCCTTTCGCCCCCCTTAGGAGGGGTTAATGTGGAAGAGTAAGAGACATTTCTTTTGTGAATTCTGTTGAGACTGATAACAATAAGAGGTACCTACACCTTTTTTTAAGAAAGTCCCCGCAGCTAAACAATTTTCAAGGCAATTGGAAGCCGTTGACCCCCCTTTTTGGGGGTCACTCTTTTCTAGTTAAATTTTTCTACAACTCTGTCGAGACTACTGTCATTTATTGTGTCGATGACAAGCAATATCTTCAATACTATTGGAACAGAAAAGACAGACTTGGTTTGCTTATAAATTTTCTTTGAAGCCTTTCGCCCCCTTTTTGAGGGGTAAAATTGGAAGAGCAAGAGACACAACCAGACTCCGTTTGCTTATAATTTTTCGGGTCGCTAATGACAAAATCTCATTAAATCAGTTGCTCATAAGCTTTTCTAAGTGTATGCTGATCCAAATCCTTTCCAATAGCAATGAAGCTACGGTATTACCTCAATAGATGGCGCTGCATTTGATGCAACGCAGGGTTGACTTTTTGAACAAGATTGTTTTGTATATCAAATGTTGCAAAGTGTACGAACGTCTAAAAATGACAGAATGTGTCCAAAATGTGCCCAAATTTGTATTCTTTAGCTGAAGGTATCTCTTGAATTTTTCAGTCAAAGTCGCCAGACATAATAAACTGAAGACGATCCGATGTTTAACCAAAGTTGTGGTATAAGAAGCTACAAATGCATGAGTGCCTTATTTTTATAAGAACTCTTTCAAAACTCAGTCTTCGCTTTTGAAGTAATCTATCCTAGGGTTAGGCAAGCTTGGATAAAGGTTAAAGCAAAGTTGCCACAAATCTACCGCGCTTAGGGGATCATAGCTCAATTGTGATGGTCTTCAATTGATATTACCAATTAACAAACGAGGTGAGCTTTGGTCTCTTGACGCTCTCTATCCTTCCGGTTGTCCTTAGAAACCTGTAGAGGTGTTTTTGGAGTTCATTACAAGTTTCCAAAGGAAGGTAGCTTCTTACTGAATTTAAGAAGACCCTGTCAGTGACAGAGAAGGGAAGATGTACTTTCGAGGCGGCACAAGTACTATCATTTTAAGAAGACCCGGTCATGAACAGCGAAGGAACGATATACTTTCAGTGGTCTCTGTTGAAGCGGCACAAGTACTCTTACCTAATTTAAGAAGACTCGGTTAGTGGCAGAGAAGGGAAGGTACACCTTCGTGGGTCTTACAGTCACTTTCACAAATGCCTTTAGATTTAAATTCATCGTGTTTTTTTTTTACAAAAGTTATAACCTCAGAGAAAGTTGTTCTGTCAAGCTCTATAAATTTTTTGGCCAGACTTTTGTCACATCAAGGCTCCTAGTGTTTTTAGAGGACTTATAATCCAAGAAGAAAGTACCATCCACATAAGGCAATTCACCCTCAATGGCAACCCTTCACCACAGTAGATGATACATATAAGCACAACAATCAAACTCAAACCTTAACTACCACTGTTTACACGGTAGTGCGAAAAAATCACACCCATGCAGGGGTATGCGTGAGCTTTTGTTTTACATTTTTATTCTCTTCTTACTTTAGTACTAAAAAAAAAAAGCAGAATTATAATGTAAAACAAAATTTGTGTGCTGCATGTGTGTTTTTCATGTTCATGTGTACGAGCAAATGTCCCGCCACGCCCGCCCGCAGACCCACACCAACCGAACCAACACTCTAAATTGCGGGTTTTAATGGTGTTAAATCTAAAACGTGCTTTTAATTAATTAAAAGAACCAGGCTGAGCAAGAAGAGTGAAAAGAAAAACGGAATACATATCGAAGAAAGGGCTGCTCATGTGTGCTGGTGGTGGTGGTGGCGTAAGGGCATTGCAACTGGAGAGCCGCACGAAATAAAAAGACAAACATCTCACATTTAACCCGGCTTGCAGCGGAACAAAATCAAAACTGGAACTATTCCACGGGCCAACATAAGAGGGGGTGGGGGGAGGGGGGCAGTTGGGCTTGACTATGAATGAATGATTAGCAAAGAGGAAGGTGGCGGTAATCAACAGACCTCTCATTCAACTGCTGTATGCGCTGGAATCTATACCAGCCCCTAGGTAAAGGTGAGAGGTTTAGGTCGCCACCGCACCGGGAGCGCCCTAGGTGAGAATTATTCGCTAGCGCCAGTGGTACACGGCGAAAACACGAGTAGTGAGAGTGTCGAACACGACAGACGCCAGAACAGAACCAACCAGCAGCAGCACTACCACCAGCACCAGCACAAGGCACACAACACACAGCATGCGAGCGAGGAGCAGCATAGGCGCAGGCAAGGTTCGCTTCAGTTCTATTATTATTACTTTTATGGCGCGGTAATATAATAATCTGTTGTTCGGTGCGGTTACCTGATTATGATGATGTTCATATGGCGGTGATGGTGGTGATGGTGGTTCTGGCAGTGTGGTGAGATGGTGAGAAGGTGAGATAGTCGATGTTGTTGAATTACGTGCTAATGGCTGTTTTGTTCGTCGCTGCTGCTCTGCTGCACAAACTGGCTGGTTGGTTGCACTCGGCAGCGGCGGCAGCGACCTGTGTATCTGGTTTGGGTTTAGAGGTTTGTGAAATGAATTGGAACACAAGTCGGCGCGGCGCAAATGCTCTCCTCAGCCGGAGATGCAAGCATACATCTGTGTGCAATGCAATTAATCATTGCATGTGCAGTGTAGCATCGGTTTACAGCGCACTGTGCATGTTTAGTTAAAATGCGGGTGATGTACAGTATACAGAGGCGGCTGTCGCTGGTACTGTTACTGGTACTGGTAGTGTGGTGCGATGATGAAGACTTGACCGGCAAATTAATTGTTTCGATGCAATTAGACGTGGGGAACAAATCTGAACAAATCTCGTTTAATTGTCAGCGACAAGAGGAAGCTGCCAGTTGAGAATAGGCAACCACGACTGCTGCGATGCGAATGTGACAAGTGTGCAGTGAGTCACAAGAAGTCTGGTGGAGGTTTTCTCATGTTTTCTTAAATTTATTTATAAACGGGTTCGGGGTATTAGAGGCTTTAAAGGGCGGGAGGAAAACCATTTAAGAGTGTGGAGAACCTTTTCATGGAGGAAGGTATAGAAGCAATGTTTGGACCGATGACATCGTCCCTAAAATTTTGGTTTTCAATCAATCCATCTACAAAAGAGATATCAACTTGCAACACTGAGGTTTGGCACAAATAGGAGCCTTTGCCGATCAAATATTGATCGTACACATTGATTTCAAAATTCAAGTTCCTACTGGCAACCAACTGAGAGTTGATTTTAAATAGTCGCAATTCTGCCCCGTCTATAAACAAGGTGGGCCAAGTACAAGGTATGGCAATCACTTGTGACGGCGCCCATTTGGCCGATATCATCTTCTCGACTCGACCAATAAAATTCTAAAGGTTCAAATAAACATAATCAAGAAACTGAATCGAAGTTTTTCATGTAGAAAAAAAATGAGAGCCAAACAACATCGGATGACTTCTTTTGGCCCACCCTGTAGTTCCCCAGGATCGCCATTTAACGCTTTTTAAATATAAAGAAGCAGTCGCGCCTGTGTGTCTAGAGTAATACAAGGATTTAGCGTCCATGTCGTTTAAAGCCGGGCACGAGTGGTCAATATCAGTCGAAACTGAGTCTCCTCAACAAAAGTGGCCCACTGTTTTAAAAATTTGCAAGCTTCAGCAGCGTGGAGTTGGCCCTGTCTCTTAAAAATGGAGTGCAATACCATGATTCTGGGTAGCTACTTCAAGAGGCTAGTTAACGAACCACGAACTACAACCAGGAATAAATCCACTTGGTTCAGTGTCACACGGTCGCTTATCTGTATCAACAGAAAACAAAAATAGCAAGTTAACTTGATTCCAGCCACCCACCGTCTTCCCAGAGGCTCTGAGTAGCCCAGACTCCAATCGAAAGGAGACGCAACGAAAAAATCACTGAAATAGAATGGACCCAGCAATGCAATACAAACATCTAAGAGGCAACTTCCTTAAAAGAGCGAGTAGCATTTTCCGATGTTCGGTACCGCGCACTACTCGCTCGAAACTAACGAGTGCCGCGGAGTTTTAGGCTCTTCACATATTTGAAGTGCATTTCGCTACTTCTTGATAGCCATAGGAGATACAAGAATTTATCAGGCGAAGTGTGCTGAAATTTTACTTGGACCATATAATTCGCACTTGCTTCTAGCACCAAAATAAAAGTGTTCTCGCATCTATAGGACCCAAAGAGATTCTTCAGTATAGGCTCACGAAGTCCGATAACGAAAGAGTGTACAAAATTTACAAGTTCGCAGCCAACAGATCACTCACGTTTTGTACATTTTTACGGATCTACCTTCGAAACTTTTGCACGTAAATAAAAATAATTTCTGGCCGACAATTTCGATAACCGACAGTTTTTATTGTATATTGGCGGGGCCTAAGCTGAAAGGTGTTCCCGAACTCGATTTTTTTATACTGTTTTGCTGGCTTTAGGGCCGTTTGCTCATACGACTCTTAACGATTTAAGTTCTACTTAAATACATATGGGCTACTTTTTTCAGGTCATAAACTGTCACATAAGAGTTTATGTGGAACTTAATTCACTATGAGTCGTATCAGCAAACGGCCCTTAGAAGTCTAAAAATAAATTGTGGGCGCAACGGGTCTGTATTCGAAACCCAGCCTCTAACAACCATTCGTTTTGCGTGAGTTAATATTTTTGCAACGAAAAGAAGGGACCTACAATTTTAGGGCCTTTGACATTGAATTCCCACTCTGACCCGTGAGAAAAGTCACAACCAGTGACGCCATATATTTGGAAGGCTCCGTTAAGGATGAATCTTTGATCAATATATCTCGAGAATTATTCAGGACTTGTAAGGGATCGCATAAAACCTTCCCCCCAGGCAAATAATTGAATTTTAATCGCCTCTTACGGAAGGCCCACCGTACTAGCTCAGGGCTTTTCTACGCCCGACTTTGCAGGACCTACAGTAAAAGTTGAAGTTTAAATTTATAGGTCTGACATTTGCCTTCAACTCGTTATTCATGCCGAAGAGTTCGCTGTGTTGCCAAATTACTGATCTTTTTATTGAATCTTACAGCAAAGCCTACGAGGATCTACCATCAATATACTGGCCTACAATTAGAGCCTAACGCGGATCCCTGTGGCACTCCATTTCTGATTGTCTACCTCATCCTTTTCCTGAAGTTAAAGTTGCAACGATGTTGGACAAAAAGCCAACACTACTTGTCGAATGATTGCAACGTTACAACGGACACATTGGGTTGCACATTAAGGGCCCTAAGGCCGACCTTTGTGGCACACTGGCTAACTTCATAACTATAATCATCGCGATTCGTCAGAGAACTCCAAATGTTTGACATGAAAGTGATATTCCCCATGGAGCTTTTTGGCAATAAAGGCCCTAGGCAGACCCTTGCGGCATGCTGCTGTTAACCTTTACTGCCCTGTATAGTTTGCCAAGAGCAATTTCGAAGGAGGAACTTCTCAAGAAGGTAGTTCCGGTTCTAAAAAAAACCAAGGCCCCAAGGCAGACGCCTGTGGTGGCCTTTATTATCGATTCGTTTCAATACTTTTACAGCCACAATTGTGACAATAGATTCCAATCCTCAAACAGTCGTCGCTTTGGCATGGTCAAAAACCTTCTCCCATCCGCACCTATTGAGCCTCTCATAACACCCCGCTTGACTCACTGCACTCAGGCGACTTTATGCGCCACCTAGATGAGACAGTAACTCATCAGGCTGCGAGTGCGCCGCCTGACGCCTCTTCCTAATGATAAATCTGACATATTAATTTAATTGCATTTACGCCAAGCGCTTGCCGGCTCCACTGGACCGTCATCGTGCCATGCGTGATCAATTTTTCAAACTTAAATATTCTACGACATTAGATTTGCGTGAGTTGCCTTCGTATAGACGTTGTCGGCCGTCTGCTGCGACTGCTGCTGCCCGACCGGTTCTGCATCTTCAATTAAAGTGTTGCCACTAATGTTACTCCGTTTGTTTACCCAACAACAGTGAACAGTACACAGACAAACTCACCAGCATACAACCGACCGCAAAGCGGTTTGTAATAGCAGTTTCTCATTTTTATGTAATTGTTGATCGGTTAGTGGGTTCCAGCGATTAAATTGAGTCAAATATACGACGAGATGCTGGCCAGAGATACGGTTATTATCAGAGTCGTTATTGGCACCATTAATTACACGAGTTACTTAGTCTCACTCACTCACTCACTCAGTCAGTCACTCGCCTCATGGAAAGCGATCATCAACATCGTCGAACATCGAACAAGATCAACACCTTATTAGCAGGGGATCTCCTCGTTAAGAGAGTGATCGATTAGTGTGTTTATTTTGCTGATGATTATAGGAATGAACGGTGAAACGAGATGGTCGTGTAAAAAGATTCTCACACGAAGGTTGGCCATAGGGACGGCAAATTATCCCCGAGGGCTATTTCGCACAGCATCTGCCTCTCTTCAGGTTCGAATCGATGTAATTATTGGCTTTGGCATTTGTTTTTCTTTTTGGGGCGGCTATCCCCGGCATAGGGGAATATATTGGATTCCCATATGAGTTATGTAGGTTTTTTGTTTGCATTGACCTGTGATGTGTGTGTTCGGATTGCTCGGTGAAACACTGGTAGTGGTTGAGTGCGTGGGGTTTGCAAACGCACACGAGAGTGTGCGCCTAAAGGCAAAAGTTGCCACAAAAAATTTAAGATTATATGAGATTTTCAACAGAGCACACTTTATATTCAAAACTTGTCATCCATGAAGAATTTTCTTTGAGACTTTTACGCACGCCAAATATGTGCGCTACTGCGGAAATACTTAGCGAGAATACTCATACCAGTTCGACTCAGGTTCAATTAAAGAAATACTAAAAAAATTTGTTCGCTTTTGCAAATCGCACATTTGTGTGCGCAAAAAACCATGCATCAAAATCTCAATTCATATGACATGTGCGAACCCAGAACCCATCTCCGGGTGGACTCTAGCACCAGTAAATATATAAAAACACACTCGAACGAGTTGGCGTTGGATTGCGCACAATGTAAGTTGAATCCGAACAATCTATGAGAGGTTTAATGCGTATTTGCTGCCGTATTTTGCGATGATTACGCATTTTCTATCGAGCAAAGCATACCAGCTGAACTAATTTTCATCACATTGTGAAAGAGCCGACTCGCAAGTCCCGCACATTTGTTTATTACAAAGCGCACACACCAAAATCACATCCTACGTAAGCAATGCTGTATTTGAAAACGTTTTCGTGGATTAGCGCACATGGTTGTGATTGCGTTGAGAACATTATGATGACTAAAAAAGACTAAATTCCAAAGAAAAATGAGTTGATGCGACAGTCTCTCACATGTGTGCGCAACCGTCGATTATCACGAAAGTAATTACATTCTGATGGAAGAAGAGAGTGCGTGTCACTGAGAAAAAAGGTACTTCTATTGAAAATACTTATTTTTTCAAGGCACACGGTGCCTGTAATAACGCACAGAGAACATGTGCGCTTCTTTATACAGACGGCACTTCACCGAAAAACAGACATAAACTATTTCATAAGACGGTTACAGTTCGGCCTACTTATAAAGTGAAAGATAATTTGTTTTTCTTAGCACATGTCAGTGTGCGCACACGAATATATAATACAGCAAGTGTGCGATAACAAAAAATACAAGTTATTAGAGGCAAATATTGAACCCAAACTGAAAGTGATTTTTTTTGGGAAAGCGCACATAGGTGTGCGTTTCGAAATAATGCATTTTTTAGCTCATTGACTTTGATAAAGCCCCAAGACTGGCAAAGACCATAGAAAACAGCCCGAGTCTTACTAATTATTGAAAAAATCGACTCCTTTTCCCAGTAGACATTGAAATTTTCTTAAAAATAGACCCCTCGCAAACGAAACATCCAAACAGTCAAATACCCCTATTGTGAACAAGTGAATAGGGTTCACGATCAGCTATTATTATTTACCAAATACCAAGCAATTGGTTTATCCATTAATTGAGGTCAATTTTCACGCTCTCCATGCCCCGAAAATACCCAGCTGACAGGTGTAAAATTTCCAATTTTTCGTCAAAACATCATACTCACTACATGACCATCATCGGGAGGAAGGCGCAACAGAACCTCCGCCGACCTTCCGCACGTCTGTGCTGTATCTGCACGTTTTTACTCTTATTGACTCGCATTTAATTTCGTTTCGAGGCTTTCTTCTCGCCCTTTGCCAACCGAAGCGCACATGTAGCAGCAGCAGCAGCAACCATCCACCATCCGTAGTGTAGTGCTTGTGTTTGTTTAACTGATCGTCAATAATGGAGCCGTGTGTTTGTTTTGTATGTTTTCCGCTCAGCGCCAGCATCAGGTAAATCCTTTGGGCCATATTCGTATGGTTATAATTATTTGATGCCCGTTGTCCGATGATGACGATGACGACGATGATGATGGCTGATGATGTGTAAGTATATGTGGGGAGGTATTTTCTGTGTTTCTTTTTTTGGTTCGTCCACACACTGGCTAATAATATCGCTGACCCATTCTCGGAGCTAAGCGCTTTGTCTGATTTCATTATTACCGAGTATTTTGTGAAAATAAAAGCTCAGACAAAAGAGGAACACCGGGCAAAAGAGCTGAGCAAGAATCACAATTGGCAATGATTGTCATGTTGGTGCGCGGCTCAAAAGATTGACCATGATGTGCTGATGATGATGCGCGCACGATGTCCACGACCGATGGATGACAGATGAGAGTGGAAGTGTACAGTGTGTGGAAGGACGACACACTGATGTTTTGTTTATTAGTCTCGACAAAGAGGGAACTGCCTTAAATCGAATGATGATGTTGATTTTCGTTCGTTGCGGTTGGCTGGCTGGCGTATATTGTTTGTCATTTGATTTTGTGTCCATCGCTTGGATATTTTTTTTCTTTTCTTTTTCTTGAGAGATAGACTAAGCAATGGGGTTTTTTTTGCGTATACATATGTCATACATACTCGTACGAATAAATTGTCTTAATAAGAAGATCGACGTCGCGTCGGTGGGGTTAAGTGTTCGTTTTGGGGCTGTCTTCTTCCGATTTGTTGTTTTTCATATGGGAGGATGTTTCTGAGCTTGATTGAATTTAATTTTCGGCATAGAAGCCATTTCCGGCCGAAAATGAAATTGGAAACTGCCAGAGAGGGGGTTATGTTTTGGGAGCAGTGCTGTGTTTATTTGGAGGGGTCTATTGGCTGGCCTAAAAATTGCCGAGGCAGCTCTGTGTAGTTCAATCATCATGGGTACGACTACAAATTTTACTCATGACTAACGACTGTGAATACTTTCATGAATATTTACGTTCGAGTACTGGGAATCGCTGCAGATCAATGGCATCCATTTTTAAGGGACCTACACCATTTTTAAAGGACCTTTTACAAGCCTTTCACAAGCGTGCTGTCTATGTTCGAATGCAGTCGAATTTAAGCTGTCTGAACAGCTGTCAAAACGTTTTTAAATTCATTCGAGGGAGTTAAATCGAAATTTGTTTGTTAAAAGGACCTACTACAATGACAATGGCGACAATGCCACTGTTATGTTAGAAGTGGCAGTCTAACAAGGGATGTACCATTTAGTCTCAGATTCATTGCTGTGCCACAGCGACTGTACCCAGCTGCGGGAGTTGACAGATTTCTGTGACAACTACACAATGGTCCCAAGTAACTTGCAAAATTATTCAGCTGCATGATGCAGTTGTCCGCCTCCCTGCTGCAACCTCCGATTGAAGGCCAGTGCCAGTTGAACGACCTGCCATTCATTACAATGTCTGCCAAGCTCATATCGCCACAAAAACTCACAGAAGTGTATCTGCCATCGAAATCAGACTCTCAGACCGCCTCCACCCATATATATACACGCACCCAATCTCGCCATCATCTTTCGTTCGATTCAATTCTTCGTTTCGCCGTTTTGTATCCCTTCGATCACCAATTGCCCTCGCATATTACATGAATATTAAAACAACAGCGCAAAGCCACATCATCCTCCAAAGAGACACCGAACATAATGCATCCGCATGTTCGCGATAAATCCTGCCGACCGGCACACGCACTCGTGCTCGCTCCTCTCGCACTCTCTCTCTCTGTCTGTGGGTACCTCTGTGCGGTAGGTATACCGTATACCGTGTATCCGCGATGTTTCTTCCACGTAGGTCTACATGGATGTCTGCAGCACCTCCATGTCCATCTTGTGCCGTTTTAGATACTTAACAACGATTAAAATTTTCGCTGCAAGTTGTCTGAACATGTGGCCTAGGCCTCCTTGCATAGATCCTTTTGCTTCGTCGATGTCGTCCTTCCTCCCCATATAGGACGGAACATTGCAGCTCGTGTGTGGGTTTCAAGTATCGCGATATGTTTAGAATTTGTTCCTGAGTTATGAACAACAGATTTCATTGAGTACAAGAAGAGTTCCTTTGGACGAGATGCTCGGCGCTCATTTATCTCATCCCCCTCCCGAGAGACAGAGTCAGAGCGAGAACAGCCATACAAAAATCAGCGCTAAGCTCCAATCGACAAACAGTAAATAGTGTGTGGGTGGTACATTGAAAGTTTTTCTTTCCTCCTGGTATCACACAAGAGTAGGTAGGTATCTTGCGAGTGTCTTTTATGTACAGAAAAATTGAATTTTCGTCATGCGCATGGCTGCATTTTCGTCCCATAATTGTATCGAATGGCAGACAAGATGACCACCGGTTGTGAGTGTGTGTGTGTATGGTAAATGACATTAATTTACCACCCAGAAGTTGTCCGATGTAGGGTGGGCGCGTTCGAATAATTATTATCCGACTATGGGAATGAGGCGAACAAACAAAATGACGGGCGAATCATGGAATTGTGTAAATTTAAATGGTGCAGGGGAAACTTGAAGGATTTGGGCACTGCCCCATTTAACACTTTCGACAGTGGAAGCGATAAGAAAGGGACTTGCGGAAAAATGTTTTTCTATGCCAAAGGGGTGGCAAAAATGAATGACAAATGAATACTGACAATGATAAGGAGATCAATGTTGAATTGTCAAAGGTGAAGTATTTTCGTCAAGTTCAAGGCAGTGCTGGTACCTACTTTCGCTAATGAAAGACTCATGGGCGGGCTTTGGGATTATTATCTAGATTAAAAGACGTCACTTTAGAAGGTGTAAACCTCTATAATATATAAATTCTTCCTTTGAATTTAGGGAGGTTTACAATAGCTTTGCCAGTTCTTAGCTTTGCCACTTCTTAAGCTTTGTACGGCTTAGCTTAAGACACTGATTGGATGATGGCGAAATAAGCCTCTATACCTACATTTTCGAAGAACCCAATGAACTTCTGATATTACCGCAAATGTAGCCCAAAACGTCATTTTAAGAGGTTTCAAATAACTCTTTTAACTTCTTAAGCTTTATTCGGCTTAGGTTAAGACACTGAAAGTTCTATTTGTCAAAGATTGAAGCCAACTTTTGAGTAACCTTAGGCACATCTGATATTTCTGCAAAAGTAGCTCAGTCATACGCCTGAGAGGCTTTAAAAAGCTTTGCCACTTGTTGAACTTATAACGGGACTCTTTTGTCAATGATGGGGATGTAGCAAAATTTTGGTATACTTCCTAAGATGGAAAATTCATCTCTTGAGAGGCTCTAAATAGTTTTCGCACTTTTCAAACTTAATTCGACTGAGCTCAGGACACTTTTGACACAGTTAGTGATATAGCTATCTTTGTCGAAAATTAAAGCCGATTCCACAAAGGTTCTAGTAACCCAAAGTACTTCTGATGTCCCATTGGGTAACAAAAGACTTTGTGATGTCAGATGAAGACTGGTGTAGGTCTGATACAATGTCTGACCAAAACTAGGGTAGAAGCTGGGAAAACCTTAAACCAAAAATGACTGATAGAACGTTTAATCAAAATTTACTGGAAAAGAATCAAGTTACAGCTGGTGTAGTTCTGAAAAAAAAAACTGGGGCCCCAACTCGCGACTTCTAAATAAAAGTTGGACCACAACTGGTGTAGTTTTGACAAAACTTCGGACCACAACTGGTGCATTTTTGACAAAACGTCAGACCACAACTGGTGCAGTGCAGATGAAGCGTCAGAGGCTTCGATAGACATCCCGACAGAACGTTAAACCTTCTACTACAGAGTGTCGGAAAGATGGCTAGGAAAACAGATCAAAGCATCAAGACCAAGCTTTAAGCAAAAGTAGCCTTCACTAACAATTCAGCAGTTCTAGTAACTGAAGTACTACTTCACGCACTGTCAGACCCTGTGGCTCCTTGGTAACCTCCTGTAGTTTCAATTATATGTGCTATATCAATCGTTGGCTCAATTTGACAAAATTATTCCGATTCCAAGGGCTGCGGAAAGGTCGTAGCTAAATCACAAGAGGAACTCAACTTTTGAGACATGTTAATAGCATATATCCAAATTGATCATCCCAGACCGCACTGCTCTTCATTTTAAGGTGTTGCAGAAAGGCTTCGACTTCGACTTTCCCTGCAACAACTTAGTTCGCTTTTGTCAAGTAAATATTAAGAAAGACCTGCGGTAAAAGTCGGATTAATCTTCAAATAGGAGCAAAGTTTCTTGTATTTGTTTTCGAAGAAGTGTTCGCCTCACTTCTGGTACTTTCTTTGATATAATCGGCAGAAGTTGGTTGCTTCAAGCGCCAATGAGCTCTTGGGTCTGCTGCCTGCAGAGTATGTTCTGCATACCCGAGAGTAACCGATTCTAACCATTATTTGACAGACGTATGCGATGACTTCGTATGCAACTAAGCTTAGACAATCTAGGTAAGTGTATCCCTGTTACAAAAATAGAAGTGATTTCAATTCAAGACTTTGTAAAGCAGCGGTCCGTGAATGCAGCCCTAAGGAACACCAGCGATTTCCATATATCAATGTTACTGTTGCTGTTTGGACCTCGGTTTCGTGTTACAGAAGTCATTAGTAAAGGAAGTTATTCCCCAAATGATGGCCTAAGCTCTTATATACAAAATTAGTTTTATCTTCAGATTGAGAGAATATACACAGTCGCATTAGTTTGAAGAAGATTGCTAAATGTTGTTCAGCTGCTGCTTCTGAGGTCGTTTTCTGCAGCTAGATCTGATTGACATTTTCTCTGTCAACTGCCATTTTATAAGATATATGGTACTTTGTAACTTATTCACTTTGCTTGACCAACTTAAGTCAAATTTTTCCAATTCGGATGGTCTCAAAAATGTATAAGTTCGACAGCGAAGATTTTAGTTACAACCAAATGTTTTTGATACCGCTTTATAAAATTTTGCACAATTTTTTTTGTAAATTTCTAGTTCGGATACCTCCCACAAAATTTGCAATTATACCCCGATTGGAGAACTAAGATCATATATCTCTATTTCAATCCGAATAGAGTCAGTTATCACCTTTTCTAAGATTTTTTGAGGAATTTTTGTAGTTTCCCTAATTCGGATACCTCAGTCTAGGCGGGCAACTAACCACCAATTCGACAACCAAGCTCATATCCATCGGTTTAAGTCAAAGTCGAATCGACCAGTAGATTTTTTTTAGACTTTTAAGAAATATTTGAAGAATTTCCTAGTTCGGATACCGCCCTAAAAATGGGAAACTACTCACCAATTCGACAACTAAGCTCATGTCCGCCAGATTAAGTCAAAATCGAGCCACACAGCACCTTTTTCCAAGACTTTTGAGGTTAATTGAAGAATTTTCTAGTTCGGATAGGATACCTCCTTCAAGACGGGCGACTATCCACCAACTTGAGAACTAGGCACATATCTGTCAGTTTCAGTCCGAGTCTAGTCTGTTGGCAGCCTTTTAAAGACGTTTGAGGAATATTTGTAAGTTTCATAGTTCGGATACCGCCCTCGAAATGTGCATTTCGACAAGTAAGCTCACTTCTGCTTCTTTCTGTCTAAATCGAGTCTATTTGCGTCTTTAAGACCGCAATTTCCCAGGCTTTGGACGAATATTTACAAATTTACAAATCCGGACACCGGCATGTAACAAATTCAAGCTGTGTGTACATTTTTACAACAAACAGATAGCAAACAATATTTTAGACAATTGAAAAGAGTTGTGTGCCTCAAGTGGCAGGTAGCCTCCATAAGGGATAAACAAAAGGTTCTACCCATCTGTCTCTGTCATATCTGGCCATCACAGCAAGACCACCATTCACCCATTTTCGCCTCATTAGGAGAGGCGTTCCGTCCGTACACACTATACAGCGTTTACAAATCTATTCCGCTGGCAACCTTAATCGAATTTTAATAACTTCATACTGACGCAACTCGTACTCGCGCCAGTATCGAAAACCCATTTAAGCCAATTTACGCTGAGTATATTTTCGAAATTCCCCGGCCATGATGACCACCCCGATGCAACGATAAATACACATTTTGTTATGTTGCTCATGATACAACCCAGATAGAGATCTCTAATGGCAGCAAGAAGACGAACTAACAAACAACAGGCCAACAAAACTGCCAGAGAAGGCGTACACCATTCCCTCAACCTGCCATCGATAAATTTTATTATTATTTATTGAAGCTCTGTCTCCCTCTTGCAGGCGAGCAAACAAATGTCACACTACTGTTTGTTTTTCGGTTCTATGCTTCATTATTGCCTTCTTGCGGGAATCGCCTCGTCGTTATCTGTTCGCATCCTCTCTAACAATCCATCTAACAAACATTCGCCGGCTGCCTTTGGAAATCGATGAACAAGACGACGACGACGATGACAGGCGCTAGCGCTGTGCATGCAACGAATACACCTGTCGGGTTAATTAACGACACAGCGAGCATAAAAAAAACACAAACACACTCACGGAAAATAAAAAGGAACAGAACAAATGTTGCCATCCGTCCATAATTTGTACAAAAATCAAATCCAATTAAATCGCCAACCGAGCGGGATACGCAGCGATGGATGCATCCACGCAGATACCCACTCGTCTCGTACTCGTTGTGCATTTATTATTTGTCAAATAAATTTTCATTTCATTGTCGATCGCACATCTCGCGAGCACCTGTCTCTCGATTATTTTCATATAAAACTTATGCCAATTTTACAATCAAATTATTATCAAGAGAAAATAATAAAATTTACATACGAAAACATGGCATAAGCGGGTCTGGGTCTGGCCATCATCCCCCCATTTGTAGAACGGAGCCAGCGACCCCTCGCTGATCGGTGCATCGTGATAAATGTGTCGCAGGGCAACAGCGGAGTCAATTCTTGTTCTCTGTGCGCAACCAGTGACGGACAAGGTGGTCACTCTTGAGGTACTCCACAAAATGGGGAGAGAACAGCATGAAAAACCAAAAACCAACAAAAACAAACACAAAGGGGATGGCAATCTTATCAAATCGCTTAAAAGTTGTGAAGTGCCGTGTCAAATTGGACGAAGATGAATTTTGATGTGAGGATTGTTAGTGCACGCGCACTGTGGTAAAAATGGCGGCGCACACAAAAACTGCTTGCGAATTAATGTAGAAAAACAGTTGAAATGTCAGTTTTGGATAAGTTTAACGAATTCAGACGGACGGACTCGGCGATGGCAGCTGAAGGAAATTTTGTTGCAAATGCTTGAGGTTTCTTTTTTTGGGATGGAATTTCCGTCGATGAAACGTGTGAATAAGCTGATTGATTGACGGGGCGAAGGGCGATTTAGATAGAGATGATATCGCTTTTGGCAGTGCTGAGCGAATATCATTAGAGGACGCTGTTCGGAGTGTCTTAATTGGGTGGTTGTCTCGACTTACAGTTGGCCTTTGGCGTTGAATATGAATTTGGCTTTCAATGAGCATTTAGAGGAAGATTCAATCAATCTTCTTAGAAGTTGTATTTAAGTTCTCCGAAAGTATTGCCAACCAATGGTTTAACCAAATATGTTGCAAGAAGGATACGTCTGGGAAAATAGGTAGCGGCTTTTGATTGTCGCGCGACGGAAAGCCATAAGCTAGTCTAGTTTGGCAGACATCTTTGCCACGACTTGTCCTGGTAAAATTTCAGAATTCCCCAGAAAATAATGCCCGATGACGTTTCGTCTGCTTTCCCGAAACACTCATCTAACCCCGGGTATGACTATGCAACTTGACGAAAGCTTTGTTCGCCATTTTTTTTAACACCGGAGCAGGCTTTGATAGTGGCTTACTTAACTTACTTTACTCAACGGGCTACCGACCCGTGAAGAGTCTCTGCCTGAGATACTGTAGCCTTCCATCCTCTTCGAGCCCGGTCACGCTGCTTCGAGTTATCCAGACTAAGCCATACCTTAGCCAGGGTTTTCTAAATAGGCTTCGAGTTTGCCTCCTAGAAGCTTAGAAATTTTCGCGCACTCTAGAGATATGAAAGTAGGTTATGTCGGGATTTGTGGCGATGAGTAGCCTCCCAAGGTAGTCCACTATTGAAGCAGAGCACATTTTTACTGCAATTGTGTCTCATTGACATCGTAGTTATCGCATCGATGATGATATTCATGCAGCCATCTTGATACTCCATGCGATTTGCTGAGACGACAAGATCGTTGAGTCTACTCGTTCATTGAGCCAACTCGTTCAACTAAGCAAACTAGGTCGTTGGGTCTTCTCGTTCATTGAGCCAATTAGTTTGTTGAGTCAACTGGTCTTTTGAGTCACTAGTTCGACATGTTAACTCGTTCAACGCTTTTCCCCCCGCCTTTGTTAAGATCTTTCTGAACTCAAATGCGATGAGGTCCATTAGTTGTATGTACTTCCACTAGGCTCTCCATTGAATTGTGGAGTTCCACAGGGGTCCATACTGTCACCAGTACTTTTTCAAAAAAAAGTTTTTAATGGCTGACTTGCATTTTTGTTACTCGCAATGTAGAGCAATCAATCAATTTGACGTCTATAACTCCCGTATGAGTTATCAGCTGTCACAAGAGCTGGTGGAAGATACTTTCGTCCCACTGACGCGACCGGGACCGGGACATGGAACACTTTTTACATTTACAACAAAACAGAGTCACCAAGTTATCAGGCGCTGGTTTTTGTTTTTTTGAGAGGGGGAACAAATGAAATGTCATTTTCGAACGGCGGCGGGATTGAGAAGCTTCTTTTTGACACAAGTATGGAACCGCTTGCCTCAGTAGTTAAAGGTACTTAGATTACTCTCTAGACTCTAGTCTTCTGGAAAGTATTTGTCTATGCAACTGGAGCTTCCCATGCTCTGCGATGTCGGACACGTTGCAGACCACGGTATACACTGCTAGACTTGTTCTTTCTCATTGGCAGTGACGGTGAGATTTCTAAAAGACAGAGCTTTTTGTAGCACAGACCGGGGATAGATACGTACTGAGTTGAAGGACGGTAGGCTCTCTCATTAAAAATTAAAATCAGACTCCTCCTGGACATTATGCCGCTCCATCTTGAGTCACTGGTGGTTTTGCCAGTCAACCCTTTGATAATCCACCAACAAGCTCTTATTTTAAATTTTCCAGTCAATATTGGTGTAACGGACAAGGGAAACTCTCCAACCCACTTCTGACCTTAAACATCCACCCCTCCGTCCGCAGTCCCATTCAATGGCTGCAAATAGCCATCGACCTTCGCGGCAAGGGTAACCCTGCGTTTCCCACGCACTGCATCTCATTTTGGATTCCGTGCAACGCGTCGTGTCGTCCACATCTTCCAAATCACCATTGCCATTGCCAGAAGGCTCATTTTGTCGTATATTTTGTAATTGTTATCGCGCGCACTCATAATTTGAGCACTGGAATTGCGAATTTCAATCACGTACCGCAGATAAATATGAACTATCATCAGCTAGAGTGATCTTCTCCTAGCCATTGGTGGGGCTCGGCTGAGAGAGGCGATATTATAAATGGCGAAGCAGCGTTTGCGTGCCATGTTTGACACAACCCCCATGCCTCGACACGCACACACGGTTTTATGGGCGCGATTTTTTATTTTTTTCGTTTTAAATGCCAATCGCGCGGGTAATTGTTGAAATGTGATTAAAATGCCCTCGCCTCGATGGTGGTCGACGATTTGACAGTTGTTGATGGCAAAAGGTTGGTTGGTTGGGGTTTGGGCTTGTGGGAGGGATCGGGATATGGTTGCTGTGCGTCGTCGTCGTCGTCGGGTGGTCTGGGGATATATACGCCACGCATAAAGCTGTCACTTTCGATGTAATTACGTTTTAATTTTTTTTTTTTCTGCTTTTTTTTTTGTGCGCAATTTGGTTTTTCTTGCAACGATTATGGTTGTGGAATAAAATATCAGTGCTGGGGAAATATTGTGTGTGGTTGGAGGTAAGGACGTTGCAATCAGTAGTCGATGTTTTTTTTTTTGAGCCATTTTTGAGCGACGGACTGTAGTGAAATTGTCTTCTGGGTGGTAATCAAGTTTTCTTGTTTGAGTAAGGCAATCAAATTTTAACTGCAAGACGGTGGGAGGCTACAAGTCGTCGTTGGAAGGGAAGGACTGAAGGCATTGGGATATATCATCGAGAAAGAAGTCTAAAAGGGGGCTCTCAGTCGAGTTTGGATCCAAGTCACTTGAACGGACCGATCTTTGCTCGCTGCTTCCAGTTTATCAGGCCAAAATTGACGAGTGAAGACTTACATTGCTGTTTGAAGCGTAATATCATAATTTTTAACCACAGTAATTCATGGATTGACAGAGAGATCTTCAGTCCCATTCAGGTGGAAGACATACCTACATTATTCAAAACTATTCCTAAATAATTGCATTGTTCATACTTCTCGTCAAAGGCGCAGCTCTCCTTCTTGGTTACAGTAGGATTTGTCTGCTTTTCCAGTAAATGGACGACTCCAATTTCAAACCAGTCAAATGCGTATATGTTAGTCAGCTTGAGGCTTTCTTGAAAGTAAACTGATTAATGGAGACTGTCGTTCGAGCTGATAAGCACTTCGCTATCCCATTTGATGTTAAAGCTACGCAGCAGTGCAGCCGCATGATGTACAACCGCCGGCAAAGTTTAGTAAAACCAAAGGGATGCGTTCAGAGATCTTTTACAAACAGAGAGCAGTGCCTAACAGAAAATATTTCGAGCGCCCTCAAATTTTACGGCTCATCATCAAAAGGTTTCTATGGCGAAAAACAGTCTCTACTTTTTTAAATACATCCCAGAGCTTGTTTGTAAAGTCTTTGCCCCGGTAGTGGGTCACATGACTATACCTTAGCCAACACAAGGATCGTCAGGAAAGCAAGGTTCTCAAAAGGGATATTTACTAAGGCAATAAAATACCAAGCACGGGCTCTTAGGGTTATCAGTTGCAGAGTTACTAAAGCTCGAAGCAAAGCCGGTTAGAACATTTTTTTCTTGAAAAGTGATGGACCACTCACTGATCCCTGTGGTACGCCCAAATTTCCAGTGGATAAAACATGTAAAAATAGAAAATTTTTGGCTGACTAAGGAATATTTTTGAGGTGTATCGTTTTCATGGTTGGCTGCAAGAGTTGCTAGAAATAGCCAGCTACCACTGAGCATTGAGCACTGAGCCCTGTGGTTTCCCAATACAGAGTTGATTAGACCTATCATTTGTTTGTTAAACTATAAATGTAACAATTATTTACTGTCCTTTGAGGAAAATTTCATCCTAAAACTGCTGCAAGAGGCGCTAGATATATGTTAGTTGGGCAGCAGTAAGGTAGCAAGCACTGAGCCCTGGGGTAATCCATTACTAAAAGTTTAGCTCCCTGGGCCTAGAATATTTGAATGCATCAAAAGAAATATATTGGGAAATCATTCCGTAATTTCTCAGACGATTATCGTCGAAACGATAGACCTCCAAAATTAGCAACTAAGTGTAAAAATTACGAGTTTGACACCTATTGACGATATTAAAACAAATTCGGGCAGAATATAACTTCTCATGGTCAACAAAGTTTCAAAAATGATATCTTATACAGAATCTGGCCCCTGATAAACAATCAGCCTGTGGTTTGTAATTTATGACTTTCCGAAGGCTTCTTAGAAGGTTTTTTTTGAAATATATACCAAAAGTAACAAACAGTGCGCCTTGAGGTCAGTCATTTCCCAAGGTTACTTCAAAGCCGCTCACAAATATTTGTTCAAATCGTAAGGTTACAATGGACCTACTACTGGTCTACGAGTGCTGGCTTTCGTACCTTGCAGCCGATTTAACCTAACGTAGCAAGCTTATTTGTAAATATTTATTTGGTTAAATAGTGAAGGGCCGAGCAGGTAGCCCTTTGGTTAGACGCCGCAGAGCTTCCACTTTCTACTTGGGTTGTTTACAAATACTTTGCTTAATACGATTTTTTATTTTAATTCCAGAGGAGCTCTTATTCTAGAGGTTTACATAACTCTTTGAGAAGTATTCCTTCAGTTTCCGTTAGTGGGTTTTGCTAGTTTTAGCCATACAAACACTTAAAGCCTTCTGACTCGCCTGAGCGATAGAAAGGCACGTCGACCTTAGAAGATCGTTTGTGCCATTATTTTGATTTTGATTTTCCTCAACACCTACCCTTGTTTTAACAAAATCTAGCATCTATAGGTCAGTGTATGTCATCTTCGCACTGTTTTAAAAGAAGTTTCGATATGTCTTCACATGAAAGTGAACAAGAGTTGTTAGTTTTCGAAAGGACTGTCCAGTTCTAAATACCTACAACTCTTCGCCGATAGAAAGAGTCCCATTTTATTCACTGAATAGGTTCGGGTACATGCTAACGACTGACAGATTCAGTCGGATTTTGTACGGAACATTTTAGTAATTACAACCGAATATGAAAGCCGAATAAATGCTCCACTTGTTCTACACACTTCTGTTGACCCCGACTTGTCAATCTGTTGTTGTCTGGATGTTGTCCCAAATAATTGTTTAAATTGGTTTGAGTGTCTACTAAGACCTTTTCTAAAACATTATGCTATTTATTCAGAGTTTAAATCGATGATACTCAAGTGAAATAGATTGAAAGACGGAGAACATTCATAAGTATCTTAGATCGAAGGTGTCATGTTGTTGGGAGACCAAGGTTGGTGTCCCGGCTAATCGGCTCTTTAGGAATGTCTGTATAAATAAAGAAGAAGAATTTTCTCAGAAATTTCCTGGTAATATTTAAGTTAACTCGGCAGTTTTGTCGCGAGTTCCAAGACAAAATTATTAGAGGCAGGGTTGTGATGGACGAGTTACACGACCGGGTACAGACTTGGTGGGTGTCTCAACTAATTAGATAACTTAATAAGGAAGTATGGTAAATGGAAGTCTTTTCTATACATCTATTACCAACACATTCCGTTTTGGAAGTCCAAATATCAAACAGATATGGAAGATGTAAATCCAAGTCCCTTTCATAAAATCTGAGTGGTAGGTGTCCAAACTAACGCCAGTAGGTGCCGAAAAATTGGTAGTTTTGAGACGATTTCACCATAGAAAAGGGTGTGACGAAGTTTTAGGACAAATTCAAGTCCTTTTTGGTGGACATTTCTTGACAAAATGAGTGTCAAAACCTTCATCGGGTTCCAGCAACCTCAGTCACTTGCAACACCCACTTCAAGGTATGACAAAGTTTTTAAATGATTTCACAATGACAACCTTAAATCGCAGAAATCTTCCCCCTCGATATTTCGATTCTTCCAATCGCCTACAGAACAAAAACACCCAAACCAAGACCCAAATGGGAATCTGACCCACGCATTCAAATTAAGAAAAACTTTTCTCATTCATTTACCAAAAATGTCGCACCCAACTAGTGCCGCCAACGGATCACTGTTATCACACTAATTATAATCTCGACTGACACAAGGCGACTCTATCGCACAATTAAAACACATTGCATCAGTATCAAGTTTACATATTTTGAAGACCAATTCATTAAAATTGTCACTATTCTGTCCAGAAATGGATTATTTATTGCCCCTAATCAACCGAAATTTCATCGGCCGTCTCTGTCGACGAGATCGTAAATCACACGATCGCCATTCATCGAGATAAGTGGTTGTCATGAGCTCACAATCCGGGCTTGTGTGTGCCGTATGGTCTCGGAAATGAGTTGTATCTGGTTGACCTTTCTCTCTTTTGGACAAGGACCTAACCTGACTGCCGAGCGATGAGGATGAGAATGAGTGTGAGTACTCGTAATTATGAGAAGATTTCTTTGGGGTTGATGTAATGGATGGGTTTTCGTTTGATCGTTTGGTATACGATTGCAGGGTAGATAAGGACGATGGGATGGGGTGACGTTGATGCTAGTTGAGTGGATGTAGCTGGAATAGAATTAACTCGATGAAGAGAGGTCGTTGCGAGGAATTTAAACATTTTGAACAGAGCCTTTCGTTCATCGAGTGGCGAGATAGTGGATGGGTGATTGAGTCTTGTTGCTAAAAATGGATTTCATTGCCTTGCAACGAACAACTCTTCTCCGAAAGAATTTCATTGCTTTTCGACGATCTTTCTTCATCGAATGACGAGTCAGTCAGTGGATGGGTGAGTGAGTCTTGTTTGTAAAATCAATTTCATACCTTTGAAACGATCTCTCTTCATCGAGTGTCGAGCCCAGTGGATGGGTGGGTCTCGTTGCCAAAAATAAGTTCATTGCTTTGCAACGATCCTTCTTCATCGAGTGAAGAGTCAGTCAGTGGATGGGTGAGTGAGTCTTGTTTCTAAAATCAATTTCATACCTTTGAAACGATCCCTCTTAATCGAGTGACGAGCCCAGTGGATGGGTGGGTCTTGTTGCCAAAAATAAGTTCATTGCATTGCAACGATCTCTCTTCATCGAGTGACGAGTCAGTGGATTGGTGAGCCTCGCTGTTTATAAAAATATCATTCGCTGAAATTATCTCTCTCTTCATCGAGTGACGAGTCAGTGGATGGGTGAGTCTTGCTGCCAACAGTACTTTCAGTCTTTGCAAAGACCACTCTTCGTCGAGGCGGCATTGGACACTCAAAAAGATTTTTAAAAAATGGTCACAAATGCAAGTCAGTTAAACGTACCCATCCATCGATTCCGCTCTCGATGAATATAGTTTTTGAGCACAAATTGCCCGCGTTTCACCTAGTTCCGGCCGCATAAAAACATGATCACATCCAAATAAATACTCTCACACGTCCCTGTGCACCTGAAGCAACTCTTCAGTTGGACGACCCACCCATAGGATGCACGACCCATCCCCAACTGTGAAGAACGTCCATAACGCCAGCGATTCCCATCGATCTTCATCGAAATCCTTCGTTCGCCATCACTGGTGGGACATAAAAGTGATATCCCCATCTCGACAGATAAAAAGGTCCCAACTCCACAGGAAATATTTGCAATTTCTTAGCAGCACAACCAATAATTAATGAATAAACGTCCGCATTATACCACATCATCGAATTATCAACTTCTGCGCTCATAAAACATTCCTCTCCCCTGTTTTATTCCTGACAATGTTTCCTGCGCTGTCGCCATATTGATGGCCCAGCCAGCACCAGACCCATCATCAGTTCTCATCATCATCATCATCATCAGCAGCAGCAGCAGCACCAGCAGCATCATCATCATCATTGTCGTGATCGACAGAGATATTTTCTGGTCAACAAAAAACGATGAGTAGAACCCTCACTCTACACTCATTCCTCAATGTAAGACAAGACATTTCAGAAAATGATTATCTCCTCCGCCGGACTGGGCGCATTCCTCCTCCGAATTGGTAACAAGCATGTAGTCGTACTCGATAGGAATGGAGTCGCGACCGAGTTTTTTTTCGGGGCGCAAATTTCGTGTGGCTCCCAAAAACAATAAACAAAAAAAAAAAATGATGAAGATTCTCCCTACTTGTAGTGTTAAGAAGATACCTTCATCAAGGCAAAGTCGGAGTGCATCCTCTGGTGGTGTGCAGTCGTGTCAGAGAGCTCGCGACGTGTTAAAGGTGGGTTACCCTTCGATTTGCTAAACGAGCGAGCAAATTTCGATTCGAGCTCATCGCGCCATTGGAATCAGAGTGAAGTTGGCTTTGGAGTCATTGTCGTCGTCTTCGTCGTCGTTGTCTGCGTCTGGCGTCTGTGGAAATGAGGCCATTCTGACGGGGAAAAAAGCAGACCAACTTCTTCTGGTCGTCGTCGTCGCGCGTGTGGCTTCGCCTTCCTTCCTCCAGGTACACTCCACCATCATTAGCATCATCATCACATCCTTCAATGCGAGAAAGAGTCAGCCTCTGCCTGGTAAGCAGATTGGTAATAGGCAGTTAGGTAGCTTCCTCTTCAATTCCCATTCCCATTGCCAACATCGTCGACGTCGTTGTCAAACAGGGAGAACAAAAAAAAAAAAAAAAAATCTCTCGCGGCCGTACAGAAATGGGGAGCTAACTGGCGCCAAGTCTTCAATAATATTGAAGTAAAGAATTTTTCATAATGGTAGAGAGGCAGGAGAGGATTAGCCGGGTATCAGTCACTTTTGCCTGTGTGCGCGCCCTGGACTCGTCGCATTTTGATTTCGACTTATTTTATTTTTTTTGTTTGCTCGCCCGGATTCCTCCCTTTAGAAGACGGACGGACGAATGGACCGTAGACGACGTCCGTTCGTTAAATTTGATTCATGACCCAGGACACTGGCGGTTGCGCCGCCGCCGCCGCTGCGCCGCGATCATGTTGTACGCGTTGTTGGTTTAAGATTGAGTGATTGCCGGCCCAAAGATATAATTTTCATATTTGTTGTTGTGTTGTGCTGGCCGGCTCTCTGCCCCGCCACAAATTGGACAAATGAAGTCTGGCGCTTGGGAGGGAGGCAGAGATGGGGGCCAATATTATGATAATTATATGGGTGGGAAATGCCCGCAACCGCCCATGGAAAACAATCAATTGAGTGGAAGACGAGCACGATGGGCTGAGGGTATACCTATACATGGTGCGAGTACCTATCCGCATCTGTCGGATTTTTTTTCCGCCCCGAAATTAATATGCACATCAAAAAATGTACGGCTTGGCTAAAATTTGAATTTTCTTTTATTTTCAGGCAAATGTTTCCGCAGATGAAATTTCGGGTGTCGGGACTGGATGCAAAGGCGAAGTATATTCTGCTGCTGGATATTGTGGCGGCCGATGACTACCGTTACAAGTTTCATAATAGGTGAGTAGTTGTGCGGATTGTATGAGCTAGTTGTTCAGTGAAAGTTTTGATGCGATTTCAAGGGAGTTGTCACGTTGATGGGTCATCATCATCGTGTTGTGAAAATAAGGCTTAGCTGAGCCTTGAAGGTGGTAGAAGGGCAAAATATTTGCCGTAGGGGCACCCTTTCAGTGAACCGCGTCAGCTTTGGTTAGGAAACTTGCCACAAAAAAAGCTTAAACCTCACGTAGGTGTCAGAAGCAGGAATAGCTGTCAAGATCGCCATGATGCTAGCTGGTTGGAGAGGTATGTTCATTGAGGCCCATCAGTTTCACCTCGGACTCGACACCATCGGTAGTTGTATGAAACAACTGACAGGAGCTCTTGTAGCAAGCGGCCTAAATACTTGGTCGTACCTTCCAGTCTTCGGACAATCTTGAACTAAGTACCAACATTTGGCTGCGCAAACCGGGCAACTAAGCGCAGGTAGTGTACTGCCTTGATTGTGACTAGGAGGGCATTAGATATTTTGTTGCATATCTTAAGGGTCTAGGTCTTCTTTTACCGATGGAATGGGGTATTATGCCATCAGCTATGCTGCAATTGAACTGCCAGCTTGGGGACAGTTCTTATTGCTTGCTTAGGATAAATTTTCTGAGAAATGGAAGGAATGGTTCCTTAATGCGAAATGGATAAAGGTTACTATAGTCCCTCGGTAATAACTTTAACCTTTTCCTACGGAAAAGCTTTTAAATGCCGGTGCACAAAGCTGCTTAACAGGTCTATTCTCTTTCTCAATTGCAGCATGAGCCTCATAACTTAGTCGAAAGGATCTATACAGTCCGGCGACAGAAACTATGGGCTAGAAATTTTGACTGGGGGTATTTTCGACAATTGGCCATTTGGCAGCGATTCCGCTCGACATCACTGAATGCAAACGAAACATTGCAGGCTCTGAGCATCACGAGATTTTAACTGTTACGATGCTTTGTAGACTCTGCTGACTGCGATCAAAGCGCACAAGTCGGTGGCCACAAACCATAACCGCTAAAGTCGACTTCAGACGAAATTTATGTCATTAGTTTCAGCGTACTCAAATCTGTTTTGTATCTTTAAATAAGTGAACCACTAGAGCCAATAGAATCATTTGTAATTGCACGCGTTTGTCAAAAACTTTAAACTGTTCTCCTGAAAAATGAGTAAAACAGACTTAAGCGGTTTTTCCTTGTGACCACAGAGTATGCTGACTCGGTCTGTGGACCATTAGTCAGATCATGGCTAGAGGACGCTTAAGATCAATGGTCTACCCTCTAAGAAAACTGAGGTCTTCAATGGAAAGAGCTATCCGACTTAGTCTGCTTTAACAAGCTTTTAAAAAGAAGAAAGTATCTTAAGGTCAGTGTACCGCCACCTTCTTTAAAGCCAACATGTTGAGGCAGAGGCGGGTGAGTTGCTAACAGCTTTCTGGCAGCCCTAAACTGCGTTTTGCAAAACATTTAGTCCCTCACCGAAAGGGTGTCTAGTGAAATGTTCTTCACCTTCTGATATCAAAGCTTGGTAGTCCATAGCTTCCTTTGATTTTACAGACATGGTCTCATTTTTGTGGCTTGGGACGCCCCCTCCTCGAAAAAACAAGCCTGGTACTGCAGTACTTCAAGTGTAAAGCATGATACGAGTCACTATCTCAGCGTGAGATAGATATTTCTAAAAATTCCTCCATGAGAAGCCTTCTACGGCTGAAAACACGAAAGCCCAAGTGACGTAAAGTCATCAGACAAGGCTGCAAGCTGTTTTGAAGATTTATAGAGCATTTGCTTTGCAATTTTTAAGGAATTAACTAGTTAAAGATGAATTGTACCAGGATTCATAATGATTAGAACAATCAGTTCTATGGCATTTTAAAAAATAAAAGCAAGTATCGAGACATACCGAAATATTGTGTCGTGATATATGAAACTAGTCCATCCAATTGCGTGGGGGTCTTTTATTCACCATTGTGACATCTAAACACCATTTTAGGACTAAGTAGGTAACTCACTAGTGAAACTTTAGCCAAAGTAAAATAGTTTTCTGCTATTTTGAGGATGGGAGATTTATCTCATGACATATGAAGCCATTTTTTGGCGTTTTTCCCGACGAAAATGTGTTGAATTTTACTCATTTATGTCATTTTTACTCATTGGCTTAGTGATATATATTTTGTGACAAAATAAAAATCTGCTTGTGTCGTGATACAAAAAAAATTTCACTTACATTCGTGGTGTATCAGAGGGGGATTCATGAAACTGTAGCCTAGAGAAATCACTTTCGTGACATTTATAACAAGGAACATTTATTTCGTGAGATTTTAGAACACAACTAAAAACTATTTTTATCAAAAGTAAATGCTTCCAGCACATTCAATTAAATGGAATCAGTTTCGTGACATTTTGGACAAGCAACATTTTTGTGTCGTGACATTTTAAGATTTTAGTTTCGCGACACACAAAAGATATCTACTTCATTTAACTATATTTTGCGAGTATGGGTGTTGTATTGTGGGATTTATGAGATTTTTATCAGAGGGATTCCTGATACTCTAGCCAAAAGAAAGCAGTTTCGTGACATTTTTAACCATGAACATTTATTTCATGAGATTTTAATTGTTTTGAACACAACTAAGTGTAGCGACACACAAAACTAGTTTTATCAGAAGTAAATGTTTCCCACACAATTTATTGAATGGAATTAGTGTCGCGACATTTTGGACAAGCAACATTATTGTGTCGTGACATTTTAACAATTTAGTTCCGCGACACAAACAAGAGTTCAAAAATTGATTCACGATATTTTCGAGAGTAAGAAAGATTAGAAACATTTCCCAAAATTTCAGTATGAAAAATCTGTGTCATGACACTTTGAGTATGAATAAATTCACAAATTCGTTTCTTAAGCACAATTTAGTTCCGCGAAAAAAACTGAAGTATGCTGACCAAAAGGGTCCATTACAGGAAGCGTAGTCAACAAGCAATAATGCAATTTTAAGATAACTTTCATGACAGAAGATAAATCGCTTTCGTAACATTCTATCAAATAAAAGTCATTGTGTCATGACTCATAAAACTGTTAAGCTCAATTTTGTGACGCTAAAACAAAACGAAGTATAGGCCTCACTGAGTTTTGTGATCGAATGAAAGCGGCTTGGGGGGTATGTTATATATATAGTGACACTTTGGAGAAGAAAATTAAGTGTCATGATACAAAAAAAAAAAATCAAACAAAACTTCATTTCAATTCATCGAGCTCAGCAACTTTTCTAAACAAAAACAAATTTCCATCTCTTTTCAGTCGTTGGATGGTAGCTGGCAAAGCCGATCCAGAAATGCCAAAACGAATGTACATCCATCCAGACTCACCCACCACCGGTGAGCAATGGATGCAAAAAGTCGTCTCATTTCATAAGTTGAAACTAACAAATAATATTAGTGATAAACATGGATTTGTAAGTACTGTACGTTTTATCTGTTTATTGAAAATTTTAAAACATTTTCATTTTTGAAAAACAGAACCAGCCACTCTTACATAAGAAATTTTCTCAACTCGATATTTTATCCAAAGAAAACTCTCACAATTTCCATAAATAAAAACAAACAAAAAAATCTTCCACATGTACGATTTTCTTTTGTGAAAAGATTCGCTTTGAGGAAATTATTTATTGGCTCGCATTTAACTAGTTTTGATCATAATTACATGTGTAGAAATTTGTGATTTATATTATTATAGTGTTTATCTATTCAATGTCAAAATCAAAATGTGCCGTCGATGCGATTGCTTTCAGATTTCGGAAGGGAGGGGTCACACACAAGCAGCAAGAAATCGAAAGTCGTTTCGAATTTGTTAAATTTGTTCACAAAATCGTGTACACAAAAATTGTTGGTTATTTATGATGGGCGTGGCAATCAACGTGTTAATCGTTGAGACACTGAATATATACAATTATACAGAGTGGTAAATAAATTATGAAATTAAATATGCAAATGTGAGTTTTATGATCGCGCGGTTAATGATCTCAATGTCAGAGGCGGCTAACTGCCTCACGACAAGATTCTGTTGGTGCGAAATTTGTAAAAGTATACACAGTTGTCGGATGTTATGTGATACGATGACATAAATTTAGATAGAAAGTAGATTTGAAAATTAGTCAAAGTTTGAAGGGGTTCTGATTCGAAAAAAACAAGCTTCTAGGTCGTCTGTGAATTGCACTGTTTTGTGAGAGGGAAGAGCACGGTAGTGAGTATCTGTCATGGCGGACCATTGTGATCCCTGTCAAAAAACGTATGGAAATAGTGTAGCTACCCTTGCATGTGTCATGGAAGACCATTATCACCCCTTTCTGTTAGAAGAACTACCCTAAATTTGCGTTCGTAGCTCCTTTTGTAAGATGCATCTACCTTGAGTGACGAGCACTGAATTTGTAAAGTTTATTCCATGGCGAGCACTTTGTTGGGAAACATCTGGACCGGCAGATAGTACATAGTTGTGACATCAAATGTGCTCTCAAAATTATAACGAATATTCAACGAGATTGAAAAATTTTTGCGGAAATAATTTTGGAACAGTACCTGATTTGAATTCAGAGCTACCAACGAAACTGGAACGACAACCATTGACAGGAAATTGAAAACATTATGTGGCTGTTTAGAACAAAGCCCTTCGTCACTTTTATAGCAGTTTACATCTCAGTGAATTTAAATTAGCACCCGAATTCAGTTTTACGATTCAATATAAATTATGCAACTCAAACTTTAACCGCTTTAAGAAAACGGACTTCCCCCAAATTGTTTGAGCAAGGAACCTTCCTCCACATTGGCTTCTAGGTCAAAGTGAGAAATTCGAAGCACATATCATAACTTTGATTGACAGAAACTTGTCAATCTGTCGCTTTTCTTCAAAATTAGCAACTACGCGAACCACTCGATTCACAATTCAACGAAAAATCAAAAATTTCCCCCAACCATCCACAACTTTTGCCAAAATCGACTGACAAACTCCTCGGATGGCAGTCTCCCAGCAAATATTTCACCCCCACACCGTTACCCCAAGACTGTGACTTTCTAGAAGCAAATTAAACTGACAACGACTAAGTACATACCCAAACCATTCAATTCAATTAAAGTACTAAGTAGTTTGCTGCAAAATTTTCCACTGAAAACTTTTGAATATTTTAACAAAAACCATCAACATGCATCTAATTCTTGTTGTACGCTCAAAGTTTGCTCAACATCGACCCGCAAATTAGTGTTTTACCAAAGTACAGGCACAAAACCCAACCAAATCCAAAAGACTTGCAACTTTATCGACGGAAATTAAAAACCCTTATTAAATATGAAGGAAGTGTTCTAAGAAAAAATTTACTAGCCACCCTGTCAGCCAACCCCTCACATGTTAGCTCACACACTGCCTCACAGCTCTGACCACACAAGATATACGTACACGTACAGTACAGAGCACCCTTAGTTTCATTAGAAAAAAACCCGTCAGGTGGGAGATTTCACAGAAGAAAAAAAGTAGGAAATTGTAAATTACACTCATTATCGATGGGCGCGATACTAGAAGAGCATAGCCCCGCATTATGGGTCAGGACACATCTCCAACTCCAACTCGAACGGCTGTTACTGCGGTCAAAGTGCCCTTTTGTTATGTATCACCATCGACCCGCGGGTCATGAAATGCATGTTATTTTGGAAATTCTGGTGCCAGTAGGCGGAGCCACCAATAAATACCCTCCAACTGCTGACACTTGCAAGTGACATCCAGCCGAACGTGTGTAGTCCTTTCCAAACCGAAAAGTGTGTGTGTATAGTAGATTTAATGTCGTGTCGATGGCTTAGGAGGCAGGCGGCTAGAACACACACGTCGCACGCCGCCGTAAATAAATCGATAAATTGCGCGATCCGCCAATATCAACAAGTGGTAAAGCGGGCTGCTACCCACTCGCATGTCAGCGAGCCAGGACGACTGGCTCTTCCCCCTTCGGTCCAGATGGAGTCCGAGTCAGGGATACAAGGGAGGGAGACCCAGAGTACGCGAGCAAGGCGGCCGATTTGAAAGGCGCATTATCCATAAGCAGAGGGGGCAGCCGAACAGTGCGAATGGCACCTTCGCGCGCCGATCAACATATTTTCATGCGGTCGGCGGCGGCGCGCAATCAGCCAAAGCCGCTCCAATAAAAACGCAAGAAAGATACATTTATACCAACTTATATACAAGATACCGATACCTACCGCCGGCCGGTCGGCTGGTGGGTCCAGCACACGCAGCGCAATCGCCGCCAACCGATGATCATCAATAAATAAATTTGTAAGTAAGTACATTACTTTCATCTTATTTCATTTTTATCGTCGCGCGGTCCGCTTTACTCATATTCGGTCTCTTAAATGCGCGGCGCAGTGCTGCCGCTGAGTGGCGGTCGGGTCGGTCAAGCTATCGACAGAGGAGGCGGCTTAAGATCAAACGCGAAATTAACTTTGTGGAAATATGGAAAACACACGGGACACCGCGCGCTTGTAGTGTATCTATGTATCTTTAAGCAAATTAAAACAAAAAAAAAAAAAAAATAGTTCAAACGCAGAGAGCACACCGAACACAGAAGGAGATTATTAAGTGCATTTCGGCCCCCACCAGTATTCAGCAGCATCCCGTCGCCACAGACGCACTCACACAATGATGCGTCATCGTCGGGAGACGAAGAAACATTTAATTTGTTGTGCGTTTGGTTGTTTGCGTTTTATGTCCGGTCCGAGTTCTCTCTCGCGATGGGATGCAAATTGGAGGTTGCTCATCAGAAGTTTCCCAGGGTTTTCATCGGTAGAGTTCGAGTTTTTCGTTTCTTTTTCTTTGTGCCACATCAAGTGTCGAAAGGGGTAAATCATCATCAGTTTGGGGGGGAATATTGACTTTAATTTGCGAGTCCTTGGCTAATGTTGCTGCAATTTAATTGCGATAAGCACTTGAGTCGTTGGCAAGGGCGATTGAATGGAGGATATGAAGCGAAATTCTTTAGGAAAGGTTAATTAAGGCGCAGATACTGTTTCCCCGTGATTTAGTGATAAGGAAAAGTTAGTTTAGTAACTTAGACTGAGCTCCCATTTTAAAAGAACTGTCGGAAATATCTTCAAACAGTAGTAGATGCCATACTTCATTTCAATTCATAAGAAACTTCAGTTCCCGTCGGCAAAATCGACTTCATCAATTCAAAATGCGATCAATATTCTTCCCCACCGACTCGTAAGTCATGTGGGTAGATACAACAATTTAACAAATTTTATACGAGAAATAATTTTTTCATAAACACCTCCCACCATCCCTGGCATAATTTTTACAACGGTTTTAGAAATAAATCCCGGAGGCACTTCGACAGAAGGATTTATATTGACTATCAAAAGAATTTGACAAATTTTTAAATAACATCCCTGAGATTTGTGGGCCATTTTGATCCGATTCAAAGTGCAGTGCACTCCTCTGTCAATATTTCTTGCTGATGATGAAAAATGAGCTCAAAATTAGGATGAGATGGCTGTTAGAATTAATAGAATTGTTGATGATGCACTTAGAAAGAGATGTCTGACTTGATTCAACCATTTGCTATACCTCACACCATCCCTGGCTTTTTTCTCGTCTTGGTTCAACCCAAAAAGCCAGATAGCTTTATCACGGCATGCAGCGTCGGATAAATCATGCTGATTGCTCAATGAATGCACAAACAACATCCCTGCGTTTTTTTAGATGTTTCAAAGTCTGAAATTGAGTTCAATTGAAATTGAATTGAATTAAAAATTTTCCAATTTAAGGTCCAGCACACTCCCTTCCCATTACTTCTGCCTTTCAATCCTTCTGAAAGACAAAAGAACTCAAAATTTCCCTAAACGAGCTGCTAGATTTGATAAAATTGATAAAGTGTCCAGGGATGTTGTATTTTGTTAAAAACGTGTGACTACTATTTGCAAAATTAGCAAAATTGAAAGGTCACCAATATATAAACTTCTTCCACTGGCTGATTATAAGACCCAGAAAACCTTCTTTCTATACATCCAGGGTCGAGGAATTTGGTTGTTATAATTAGCAGAGTGGCAACTAACTTCTGACTTAGTAGAAGAACTATTAAAACCACCAAATCGTATAAATAAAAACTTTGAAAACTGCAGGAACTGTTTAAATAAAAAATAAAAGAAGGTACCTACAATTTGACAGCCTAAGTCCGAAGTTTTCATAAGGAAGTGTTGAAAGACAAACCGTGTCGAGAGTATTTTTTTACAGTTCATTAAATATTTCCTACAGATCGAAGAGCAGACAATTTTTCTTTCAATAACCAAAATGTCGTCGGCGCATTCAAAAGTAGCAAATAAAAAGACTTCAGGCCGTAGGTGGCTACCCTATGATACTCCTGACTATTTTCTTAAAGGGATGCACTAGGAAAATCTAAATAAAAATGTCTGTCTATATATTTTATACTGAACTTTGTTTAACAATCAAGGCTCGGAACGGGAATAAATATTTCTACACATTGCGGTTAGTTATACACAGTTTAAGTCATATTTTGAGAGTCTAAATTTAAATGTTTTTAATTAGAGACAAACTGAGTTGAAAGTATTCGAATGTTACAATAACCCATGTTAACTTTGAACCTTAAAGAAGACTACACATTTTTATTGAGCCGCCAGTCGTCCGTGCAATGATATATAAACAATAAAAAGACTATAGGTCCCAGGTTGCCACACTGTGGTACCCCTGACTCTTTTCTTATAGGAAGAGCCCAAAAAATCATGTTTTAAATTTTTCTCATCGAACTTTCCCTATTGAGAAAGACTCACCCAAAACCTAGACCCATCGATTTTAAGGAGTCTTTTTAGGAGACTATTTTTAAGGAGCATTGCCAAACAGGTTAGTGGTTTACAATTGCACCAGATCTGAGTAAATTCAGCACGACTTTATAACAAATTGACGAAAACCCTGTCTGAAAATGAATGTGCCTATGAAGCTCTTTGTAGGTCCCATTTATATTCGTCACAATTTATGTGCTCACACAAAGACAAATGGCTCCGAAAGTGCAAGTCTTAGACCGTGTTTCTCCGTGTTTTAACGGCAGGTGACTGTATAAAACAATTCTCGAATGTTGAGGTAGAAAATCTGATTTTTGAAGACTTTAAGTCGCCCCGTTCATTGAAAAAAGCGTGAAGAGACGAATTAAGTTCGTCTACAAACTAACTGTGCGAGCTTCAAAACAAAGATCGGTCTTGGAATTTTTGGCATTCAAAATAAAGGTGATCAGTGTACAAAATAAGTGGTTTATGAACTTGCTGCTAATTTTATTTGATGCACAGATAAATCCAATTAAAAAATGGTGATAGAAAGTAGCTCCCCAAGTTTTTTGTAACAGCAGTCCTCGTAGAACTCATGCAATAAGAAGTAGAGCAGCGATGTGTGTAATTGGTTCGTGTACCTACTTATCATTAAATCATGCAAAAAAAAAACTACTTTCTTCGGATTCCATCACAAAATTTGATACTGCAATCAGAAATCACTCGACATTTTCAATAAGACCCGCCGGTAGTTTCGAGAGACTCTGCAAGACCTCCCAATTTGTTATCGTTCGGCAACAGCGACATCTGTTAGTCAGAAATGTTGGGGTTACGTTTGAAGACACATCTTATTTGACACGTTATTCGAGTATACACTCCGCAGATTTAGAAGCGTGTATGATAGATTCTGGGAGCGGTCCTTAAATATAATCACAGAGGTCAATCTGCCAACTGTTCACTTGCTTACACATACAAAACAAAGTTTGTTCAATAAATTGGCAGAGATGTGTCAGATTTTCAGTATTTTCTTCGTCACTGTACACGGAGTACTATTTCAATAAAATTTTCTTTGAAAGTCATCAGATTTATAAATTTTGCAAGACATAAATTTACCAATTTGAGGCTGTGAATATAAAGCTAGACCGAGGAAAAAGCGACGGTCCCAAAACTTAGCCTTGTGGCACACGTTATTGAAGTAAATAAAACAAGAAGTTGATATGTAATTCTGTATAACTGGGGCCTGACAAATATTCAAGAAAAATGCAACAAAAGAAGTGGCTGAGGCACTAGGAAGGCAGGACTTCATTAAAAATATTTCTGTTCAATCTCCTTTTTGTATCATTTTCAGAAGAAGGTATGACCTCGACTTTTAAGATCCATTTTTGATACAAACCGACGTGAAAATGAGACAGCTTTCGCTAGAGAAGCTGGCAATTGTGACTTTATTAAACCGCGTCTTTAAATGATGCCAATTTGTAATCGTAATTCATGATAAATTTTGACTCCTTTCTGACACTAAAAATAGGTAAACTTCGTCACCGAAGATGACCAAATTGAAGCCTAAGATTGGAAACAAATTTACAAAATTTAAATTCATCGTGTTGATTTTATGAAAATTTTGTTCTGTAAGTAATGCCACTTTGAGTTTGTCTATTCACGAATAAGAAGTTACTTTGGAAAAACAACGGAAAGTATGCCAATTTTTTACAAGAAGTATGGCGAGTTTCGTCTCAAAAACTGATACCAAACAAAAATCAACAGACTACCAATTATTTTCTGTACCAATGGCATACTTGCCAGTGATGCCATTTGGCAAGTATGCCCTCAACAAATCGCTACAATGTAAAGCAAAAATTCAAACAAACTCTCAGCTAAAACGCTAGATGATCCGCCAACTTAATGACATATAAAACTGCACTTTAGTGCCACCCTGTGCCGAACGCAATCGCATGGCGCACTTAACGAGTGCGTAAGCACACACATCAACAGTGAGACAATCAAAAGCAACAACCATTAATAAAAACGAAAGTCAGCCATATTTTTTTCCGTAATTTTTTTTATTATTCGTTTTTTAATACCCTCCCAAGGCAAGGACTTGCTTAGGGATGTGTGTATTATTGTTCGTGTTCTACATTCCAGTTGTTTTTCTTTTTTTATTTTCTCGCACCCCTTTAAAAAATAATACGAACGCGAGTATTGTGTGTTGAAAAATACAGGACGAAGGCCAACCCATGTGCGTTGAACTTCCCTCTTTGCATGGCAGACATTTGTGCACGCACACAGGCAGGTCCAACAATAATGCATCGATAAATGAGTAGAAAGAAAATCATTCATCTAAGCAAGGCATCTCGAAGTGATCCTTAAGTGAGAGAGAGGAGGCTTGGAAAAGCAATCGATACGCACTTAGCAAAACTGTATGGTTGTCTTAATGAGATTTCAATTCTCCTTGCGTCCGGCCCTTGTGTGTTTAATCCTCAATTGGATAATCCTGCAGCCGACAAAAATCAACCCTATAGATAGACGAGATGTTATCGTTGGTAGGATCGCATTTTTTTTTTTTTTGTATATAGATACGTTTGCCTTGTGTGTGGAGAGAAAGTTGAAGCAGATGTATCTGCGGTTAATTCCCTGCCGATACTCATCTGTGTACTATCCCGTGGTTCGATATATATCTATCGAACTGGAATGCGAACCGCACCGCCATTGTGTATCACTTTAATGCCTGCTAACAGGATGATCAAGGGAGTGAGTCGGTAGGTATATCAGAATTAGAACGAGCTCCTTGAAGATGATGTGTATCACTCAATCAAGAAAAGGACATCCTTAGCCAAAAATCTTTTTTGATCTCCAACAGGCGTGTAATTCGAAGGATACCAGAATATCCCATCGTTAATTTTGGTCCGCACTTAACATGTACGTTTGTGTGAGCACTGAGCACGCCGCTGTACTGTGTACATGTAATATCCTTGCGACCAAAACCCGGCAACTCGACTTGACTCGCCTCGCCACATCCACCAACCACCACTGTGTATCGGTATAGTGCTCACTTACAGAGTTCTTCATGCGCAAGCAACAACGAATTGCATGGGCACTTATATTTTGGCTAGAACATGTTTTAGCCCCTGCCATAGTTGGCCCCGCACTCACCACCCCGTGTTCATCTGCATCGACGGGAATACAAGATGACACAATTAAAATGGAAATACGGTTGGCTGGGCTAAACATATGTGGCACTTGTGTGCGTAGTTGTGCGAACGTGTGTCCCGAAAAAGGACATGTATCCCAAAGTGTAGCAAACACACAACGAGTTTGTGTACCATTTTGAGAAACAATTCAAATAGAAAATCAAAGAACTACTCGTGTGCTCTTACAAGAGCCGGCCTATGTTTGTCGTCGTTTTTGGGTTGAATTTCTGGCACAGAAGGAGGGCGATAGTGACCCCAGGACGGCAAAGATGGCAGCAACGGGGTAATTTACTTCAACTTGTATCTATAGTGTCTTTGAATTATTAAAACTTTTGCTGCTTTGCTGGCGAACACGTAGCTCACGGAAGCCAAGGGAGAAAGGTTAACATCTAGAGAACACGGAAGTGTTTCGAGACGTGTTCCAACACCGAACCGAAAGTGAGAAGGAAGCTTAAAGTCGGTCGAAAGTGCTCTTGAAATGCAGTAAATTTGGGAACATTCACAAAGTCCATCGAAAAGTTGCTGAAATTTTGAATTAGGGACCGGTTTTGCTGCCATTTGTGAAAATTAACTCACAGGCAGGTTTTTGATTGCAGAGTCTTGACGATTTAGATAGTTATTAAGAGTAGGACTGGTCAGGCATATTCGCCCTTGAGATTTGACGATTTTCAAACAACTGTCACATTTTTTCAGGGGTCTGAAATATGTAACGTCAAATATTTAAGCCTTCGGTTCAGCCCTCACTTTAAAATTGGTTCATGTACGGACTGTGACCATTCCGCTTTGACATTATACTTGCCTAAGATTAAACATCTTTCGACAACTGTCACAATAATTCCTCATTTCGAGGAGTCATACCTGTCAAATAGCACCAAGTAGTTGTGAGGAGTTTGGTTGAGGTTATAATTGGTTTCTGTACCCACTTGTTAAAGTATTAAAGGCCCAAACCATTTACCATCCTCATTTGACACTGTAAGCGGATGTCAATGGAACTTTGGCCAGCTCGTAACAATTGTACGACAGTCGCCTAAAATATTAGCTACATAAATCGTACCTAAGTCTTGGTCACTTTTTTTAACGCGAAATCTGGCCACGATTCGCTGGAGTTAAAGTGGTTCCGTCCATGAAATGACTGCTATTTGTTCTCCTAGTAAGCGTTTTCTTTTAAATCTTTTGTTACAGGGTACTCATTTCGTAACTTTTCAGGCGATCATCGTCAAAACGATGGACCTCTAAAACTAACAACTAAGTGCAAAAATTAGAAGTTTGAGAGCTTAATCCAATTTATTTTTCATAAAGGTCATCAAAATTTACCCAGACAATCCCTCAAATAAAATCCGTCCAGCAAAAGCAGCTCTTTGTACGGATAGAAGCTTCTAAGAGGACTTTTTTGTACGTCCCAAAGCTTTCTTCAAATAAGCTGGGAACGAACGTTGGACTTGAGATTTATTCGGATCGAATCTCTACTCAAACCCTGACTGTGCAGATGTATTTTACTCACTTTAAACAGGGTTTAGAAAAAAAACTCACCTTCTGTAGGTGCGTAGGGAATTGGTAACAAGACTTTAGAGTGTAGGAAAGGAGGTCATCAAACTTAGTCAGGCAGTATTTTGATCTAATGTGCTTTTTAGTAGGCTACAAAGCCATCAGCAAAGGCTTGTGGAAAACTGTAAACCCTGCAAGGCGTGTAAAAACTGAAGACCCAAATTCTACAGATTTCTAAAAGCTTTGGAACAGGGCTATCTAAAAGTAAACTCAGAACAAAACTTTGCCTTTGTCATTTTTGGAAAGGAAAATCGAAAGTGGACTTTAAAAAGGTTCTGCAGCCTTCGACTCCTAGCAAAAGACGTCCAATTGCAGCCATTTCATCACATTGAAAGTAAACGCGGAACAGTTCCGACTTCGGTACCAGTCCAAGAAATAAATAAGTCTTTTGAAAGCAAGTGTGAATCCAAAACGAACTTAAAAATTCAATTGAGGACACTTGGCAACACGGCAAATAAAGACTTTCTCATCCGTCCATCGTCTATGTAAAGCTCCCGCGGAAGTTGGCAGGGCCCACTTACTTCTTAGCACGACATGAGGTTCTGACATTTGATACTTTTTAAGAAGCATGTTCTTGCACAACCCTTTGGGGATGGCGATGGGTCCACTATGGTGCCTGGTCTTTTGTGATAATTTCGCAACCCTATTCAACCTAACCTAACCTTTAAAACCCTTCTACTTCAATAGGGCCAAATTGGACCGCAGTAGTTTAAACATACAGCAAGTTCTGTACCTAAAAAACTCAAGATTGTAGTGCAACATGGACAGGCCTAGGTCTGAAAATGATATCTGACAAGTTTCTTAAAAAATTAGGGCTTACAAAACGCACGTTACCGAAGTCAAGTTCTCCTCTGACTTGGACAATTTGTTTGCAAAATTACTTACGATTGAGTTTTTATTTTTTGTGGAGGGCACATTTAGTGGAATTGTTCTAGGACCGCTCGGATTCTATGGGAACTGCTAACCTGACCATTCTTTCGATATTGATTAGCAGCTCAACGAGGACTGAGAATGGCACCACGCAAAAATCTCATTGCGAAGTAGATTTAAAAATTAGCGGGGACTACAACCTAAACTCAAACTTCTTCCGAAATGATGTGTCTAAGAGTTCCACAACTTGTGCGATCGTGTACCTTGAAGGTGGTTACAAATGGCTGGGTGTTAGTTGCTTTTAGTGGCAAAGAGAGTGTTTCTTAGCATTGGATACAAAAGTTAGGGTCTTTCAAAAACGATTGGACAGCAGGAAAGCAGTTCCGTTCTTCTAGTGTTTCAATTGATTTTCTTCAGACTTTTGGGGCTAGGGTACCTATCATTTGCCAGCTTTACATTATGAGGACGACTGCCGCCTAAGTTCAAGTTTTTGAAATGATAAAAACTTTTGAGATTATTTCCAACCAAAGTAGTCGACCTTTAATCGCTTCATCAAACGTCTTCTTCGACGCAACAACGGTGGTTTTACGTGCCCACATTTTCGCAGGAGGTACCATTTTCCAAGGTTAAAAAATGTGAACGCTTCCTTAAAGTGATATGAAAAAATGTAGCAAGTCAGAGAAATATACATCCAATTGTCAGTGACAGTAAATGCTATCAGTTTGTGAAGTCATTTTATTTCAGCCTACCACCCCGCACCTTTGAGCAGCTTACTTACTTACCACACTTGCCTGCAGAACACCTCTGGCACCTCAGGACAAACGTCAAATGTGTCAAAACATTCCGTCCACCAGGTTAATTATTCTCCACTGCATTACAGTCAGCAAGCACACGAGTGACAGCTGACAGTTCGTAACATTTCAACTGTCATCACCTCCTCAGTGATGTCAAACTAGCTCTCCGTTAATTGCCGCAAGAGTGTTTATCCACTCGGTGACAGGAAAATTCGATCATTCCGCCAAATGTCATGTTGAACTGCGATTTACTTTGACAGTCAAGTCAGCTGTCACTTTTGCATACAAGTGGAAAATGCATGCGCGAATATTTGAAGGGCAAACTTTTGTAAGGAAAGCTTTTGAAACCACCTGCGAAAAATCACCCCTTTCCCAATCAGATTAGCAGCAAGTCCCGAAATTAAATGAGTGATCGGGCACTCATTTAAATCAGTGGCCCTATCAATGCACATTCGTGTTTCCACCTCCTTCGACTCTGTGCCTATCCGTCGTCGGGTCTGCCTCCTTGTTTATCTCAAAACATCATCTAATCTTGACATGGGACAAAGGAGCCCTTCACTCGACAGATGAAGACAAATTTATTATCCTCGCTCCCTCCCAAAAAAAAAAAAAAAAACATTGATCCTTGTTACGTGTGTTGTGCGCTCATTTCGATCACATTAAGATACTCTCATCGCTCTCTAAGATCTTCTTCCATCAGCAGGTATACCGACGAAATTCGGGACAATAGGCAAACAAAGAAAAGACGGCAACAAAACAAGAAAAGAAAAAAAACGGCTAGCGCCCTAAAAATGTCCCGCTGAGCGGCTGACAGGAGTACACAGAGCGGATGATTCAAATAGAAATAGACAGCCACGACAAAGTGGTTGCGGGCTTCAATGAACCAGCTCTCATCGCAGGAACCAGGCTAATCGCAAAATTATCATCCTCAGATAAACCGCATTTTTGTAAATTGCAATCCTCTGTACCGCCGCTGCCGCTGCTGCTGCCGAAAAAGGACAACAAAGCAAACGAAAGTTTATCCCCGCAAGCAACAAAAGATAAGACAAAAACTAAACACCCTCTTAGACAGGTAGACACAGCAGCATAGACGACTCAGTACAGTAGCGGCTGACAAGAGCCAACTGCATTGACAAAGGACAATGCGGTTAGGCGCATAGATTTCTCGAGTAGTTCTCTTTCACAAAGGCGCACTCGGCTATAATCTGGTTGCGGGCTAATCAACACATTATGCGACGCCTGTAACAGGATTGCGACCGATTTGAGTGTTGATTCGTGTGTTTGTAGGTGAAAAGCGGTCTGGCATTCCGAACGTGACCACTCCCGCCGCCGCCATCGCCGTCGTGACAAAAATCTAATTTACATAATATTTTTAGCGCTTTACCATCGCGCACGGTGTGTGTGTTTAACATGAATCTAATTATCCTGGTTAAAATGTAATAAAAACCAACTACGGCCCAT
This sequence comes from Cheilosia impressa, assembly GCA_948293265.1. NCBI lineage: Eukaryota > Metazoa > Arthropoda > Insecta > Diptera > Syrphidae > Cheilosia > Cheilosia impressa. The sequence continues at coordinate 5,463,937 of OX411882.1, forward strand.
TAATTTCGGCCGTCCGGGGGAGCAGATGGGGCACCTTTCTCGCCAGTCACAGGGTGTTGAGCAATTTTGGTATATGGAAAAATAAAAAAAAAACCAACTACTAAGGGCAACGCAAATGTAATTTTATTTCGTGTTCATTGGCATGTAATTTCGACTTGAATTTCCACCAGCGAGATGGGAGGGGGTTGGTTCTTTTGCTGATAAGGGAACCACCAAATGGGTGACGGGGAGGAATATGGCTGATAATCTCTGGGTGGAGTTAAATGGGTCGTCGCGAACTTGGTGGTTCATATTTGTTTCAAGAGATGTCTAGTATTCCTTGGGAGGAAGAAAAAAATGGGCAATTGAAAGACGAGAGAAATTCTTCCTTGCGGAATGTAATATCCTGCATTTCTGGGCAATTGCCAGGGAATTTTTCATTTCGCATCTGGAATGTGTCGTGAATGACACCACCGAATTTGTTGGGAAAAAAAATCTTCACAGTATTTAATATGTCAAGGTGCAAGGACTGGTTTCCTTGTTAGAATTTATGCACCAGTTGGCTGATGAAATCGAATTGAAAAGGACCTTCGTGCGAGGAGCGCCTTAAAATGCGCCGGAGGTTGAAGAGGGCATAAGCGATCTCGTATACGCACATCGCTTATCTAAACTAAATAAAAATAAAAAAAATACGTCGCAGGTCCTTATATGACCCAAGACCTCTCTTGGAATTTTTGGCTAAGTCAATTTTTTTAGGACGACGCAGTGAAAATATTTGTTAAGCGAATTTATGTTTAAAACGACTCCATGGCCTGAACTCTGTCAATGGAAATTCAAAGCTTTTTCTCTGTTTTTTGGTACGAAAGACTTGACTTTTTACAAGGGGGGGGGGGGGGGGGGTCTTGTTAACAGCTGCTCTAATGAATTAAAAACTCGGCATAGTACACAAATAGCACGAATCGAAGCAGCATTCAACCGCAGAACAACAAAGAAATCATTCGGAAAGGTTTTTGCGTATTTTTTGGAAATGACCCCCCTTAAAAGGGGTCGCATGAAATTTAAATGAAGCCCCAGACATACAGACCAAGTGACATACCAACTAAAACGTCTGTGGGATATGGACCCGTTAGTTACAGCTACATATGTCCGACTCCTTTTCCATGATTTTTGTTTATACCCCTCATAAAGGGGGGCAAAAAAGTTTAAATTGCCTCTCAAATTGTGTGGAGGGAAACTTGGCACAGCATTCGAACGATTCCATAGCACGTCTTCGACTCATAGTTGGGGACATTCACCTAACGTGATCAATGACTCAGTACGACAGCCTAATCTTTTATGTTGGAGAAGCTCTACGATGTCAACAGAAAAGTACAAAAAGTTTGAGGGTTGGTTAACTAAGTTCGGTCAGACAAATGATGTCGTCTTTAGAACGAGGTTACCAAGTCGAATGATGAAATGAAATACTTGGTGATATTTTCACTAAAAACGGGTTTGAGCCTTTCTAAAATATTGAAGGCAAAGTACCATCCCAAAAGTTGACGGTGCGCCGAAGGGTCAGTCGACAAAAAACAAGGTCGACTGGTGAATGCTATAATATTGTTGCCTCAATCCTTGACTCCGTTTTTAGTTCAAGGGAGCCGTCGGTTTTCGTTTGTAGCGTCCATCCGTCGCTATGGTTTTAACATCATTTCTTAGGGCACATTTTCTTGAACTCCAATTTACTGGCTCACCAGAGGTTTAGACTTGCGGTCTACAGGAGAATTGAAAGAAAGAAAAAGCAGATGGCCCCTGCATTTTCTGTTCAGTCCTTCAGGCCATTTTCTGTGCAAATGTGTCCCAAAATGTGATTTAAAATTCCGGCCAAATTCTCAAAACCCCTATAGAGGGTAGCTAAAGCTCCAAGCAAACAGTGATGGATGTCAGATGTTACCACCCGACCCTCATCCATTAACAACAATTGTCAAAACCATCAGCATTTTTGTACATTTTGCACTAAATTTCTAAGGCGCGTCAGATTTTGTCTGACCCGATCAATTAATACCTGCGAAGCCAACTCATTGCACTTCGTCGTCACGGCCATTTGCGAGCCAACAAACTAAGACAAGCAAACAAGCATACACAAAAAAAAACAAAACCTCACTCTTCTCGCAAAGACCTCACTTGAACTCGGTTAAGCGGAAACTGCAGCTTAATCCCATAAGTCAAACAAAAAACAATCCGCACCGGCGCCAGCCTCACGGCGACGTATTTGATTATGAATTCAGTCACAGAGTCGGTGACTCCTTGAAAATGGTAGATGGCACTGCGTGTTGACATCTCAAATGGTGTTTATCTTAATTTCCTAGCTACTTGTTTGCCAAGCCAAGCATGCAAGATTCGGTGAATATCACAGAGCGACTACACCTCGGGAAGGCACAAACGGAGAGCTCTTAGCTCCAGCTGGCCAGTAGCTGAATTAAAGGTGTTTTCTTGTCACCTTAAGACCCGTGCAGCATGAGAGTTCTCTGAAAGACTTTGAGACTTAAAGCAAATAGGCAAACAACAGTTTTGAATGGAATTAGACAGGAGAGGAGAGGAATTCGATACGATTTGGTGCTTCCGCTTGTAGGAACAATGCCCTCATTCAGTGGCCAAAAATGGGAACAGAAAAAAAAAATAAGAAGAACTGGGGACTGTCTGCTTGTTTTGTGCGTGCGGCAAATATTTACCAAATTCTGACGTTGATTGCGTCGTCGGGGTTGCTTTTGTTTGTCCACTTTGTTTCAGTGGTGGCGCTAATGCTGGCAGTGATTTTGGAAAGATTTTCTATGTGGCAAATGCAGCAGGAGAGTCTTTCTGAGGCGTAGGATGCAGTCATTTTCAAAGGTCCTACTTAAGATCATGCTGAAGGAAGAGTTTATATCTCTTCGAGAGGGCGTAGCTGCACGGTCTTTATGGACACTCGGCAATGGGGATAAAAAAGCGTTTGAAGGTCTAGCTAAATATTAACGAGCCGACGCGATTCCTGTAAACGCCTGGTGCTGTGTGGAAAACTTGGGCTGCTGACCGTAAACTGTCCCCCGATCGTGCAGATGAACCACCGACTGACTAAACATTCGATTCTGCGAAAGGTTCCGGTCAGAGATAGAACTACACTTTCAGAAAAAGAACCACATGATAAGAGGTAGAACTGCGCAGTCAGATAGATAAATTGACGGTCAGAGGTAGAACCCGACGACTAGAAGTCGAACTACATATTTAGTCAGAGGTCGAACTACGTAATCAGAGGTAGAACTGGACGGTCAGAAGTAGAACTAGACGATCAAAGATACAAATTGACGGTCCGAGGTAGAACTTGACAGTCTGAGGTAGAACTTGACATTCAGAGGGAGAATTTGACGGTCAGAGGAAGAACTATACGACCAGAAGTCGAACTACATATTCAGTCAGAGGTAGAACTGGACGGTCAGAAGTAGAACTACATATTTAGTCAGTTAATCAGAGGTCGAACTACGTAGTTAGAGGGAGAATTTGATGGACAGATGTAGAACTTGACGGACAGAGGAAGTATTTGATAATCAGATGTCGAATCAGACATTCAGAGGGAGAATTTGACGGTCAGAGGTAGAACTTGACGGACAGAGGAAGTATTTGATAATCAGATGTCGAATCAGACATTCAGAGGGAGAGTTTGACGGTCAGTGGTAGAACTACACGTTCAGAACGTCGGATCTTCCTCCAAGACTAAACTTCCCTCCTTACATTCACTCCCTTCCTTTTGTCAATCAACCGGGCACTGGAACGATTCCCAACTCCGGCCATTACCAGAATCCAATCCAAACCGAACCCAGCGAAACAAAACGTCCCAACGACCTGCCCTCGGAGCTGCACAAACTCTGTTCCTCTACCATTTATCACATCGAAGCCACTCTCCGTTTAATGCAATTTATAAACTTCCATTTCGAACTGCAGCCTCACTGCGGCGACAATAATCGCTTCATTGGCCAACTTCACCCAGCAGATTGCCACCCAGGCCGGATCACAAACTCGTTTGCTGTGACAAAACTATCCAAAGTATCTCAACTCAATTGTTTCCCGTCTCGGGGCCATCCTTGTGTGTGTCTACGCCTAGACTAATCGCCGGTCCGACCACAGAAGACAAACTTTTTAATTAATTTCGATTACCATAAGCACCAACTAATCCTGCCACCTGTACAGCACTCTGCAGCACAAAACAATCCCACACACAAATCTGAGTTTCGTCCGGTCGTGTCGGCCTCATCTCGGAAATCAAAGTGAATACGAAAATCCCAAAATTATTGACCATTATACGGCGCGCGGTGTCGCAGTCGTGTTGAAATGAAATGATCTTTATCCGATCACAGCTCCCCAATCCACCGCCCGGATTACTGTCATTCGCAAGAGTTGTTTTCTAGGACAAACACTCGAAATTAGACGGTATTAAGACTTTATCGCCACGGCAACGGCGGCGGTTACGTCTTAGATCTCTCTGCGGCGAGCTTTAGAATGAAATCGTCCCCAAAAGGAAATACCTTTTGTGGTCTGACAACAGTATGGTGATGCTCAGCGGCTTATTAACCATTATTGTCACACAGTTCCCATTGTTCGCACACAGACAGACACGCTCTCTTTTCTATAGAATTTCATTTTCGGTGGTTCAACCAGAGATTGTGATCGAAAACGTGCACCGAGATACATACCCAGATAGATGGATGGACGTGGGTAAAGGCAGACGTGACGAGCGCAGTTAGCGCCATGTAATTTGTCCATTAACCATTTATTCCACCAAAAAGAAGGTGCGTGATCATAAAGCGAATGAGTGTGAGTACTCCTTCTTTCCGTGTCTATCCAGCAGATACATTTCATATTTACACATAGTTTTCTCTTCAAATTAATCAACTGATTGCATACTAATTTGCGTAAGTGTCTCGCAGGAGAGATGCATGGCGCCTACCGGCCACGACACACAGAACACACAACAAAATACCTCAAAAACCCACAGCAAAAGATGTATTCATCGTGGATGCGCGCACGTCAGCTGCACACGTCTACGTCTGTCTTTTCCAAATAATTCATTAATATTTTCGGATAATTATGACTTTGGGCTATACAAAATGGCCCTTCGAACGACCCTATAATAATCAGTGTGTCATAAAAAAAATATAAGAGAAAAGAAAAACCCATCCTCGTTGGTGTAGCTGTGTGTATTATGATGTGTTGTACCTGGGCAGAGAGACCGAGACCCTCTGGCTGTATCTTTTACAACCCAGACAAGCAGCACCACACGGAAAACAAACATTGGTAATTTGAAAACAACAAACTAATAATAATAAATCCATGGCTTGTTAGTTCAAGAGTGCTCGCAGAAATCCAAGGGGCGCTATAGATACAGAAACAGATACAGATACAGATGGGGAAACGCACAGCGAGCAACAACAAAAAGTATAAATAATGATTTAAATGGCCGTTAATCATTTAAACACCCTCCGCTGGACACAGTGCGAGGGACTCATGCACTCGAAAATGGGAAATAAAAGGATAAGTAGGCTGGCTGGAAGGTGTTTAAAAAAAAAAGGCACTGCAGCCAGGATTAGACAGTCGAGACAGAAGGTTCCCAGTTAATTGATGCAGTTAACGAGTGGGGATTGTTAGTTAGTTTTAGTTGTATCTTTTATGGTGCTGTGGAGTGGAGGTAGGCGGTGGCACGGTTTTCGGGTTGATTCTGATAAGGTTCTCATGGGAAATGTGATTGGTTTGACGGGTTTGGGACACCTCAAAAATGGAAGTTAACAATGTCCCACTTCAGGAACAGCATGTCTTTTTTAGGTTGTCACGAAGGTACGTTTGCAATTTTTATTTGTTGAAATATGATTTAGCTGTCGAGGCATTTATCCCCCGAAAGGTGTAGGTACGGGCAAAATTTGTATGTTCTGAAATATTTCCACTTAAACGTAGCTTGGGATGTCATGCGATATGATGGCTGCACTCGCAGAAGTATCGAACGTCATTCAAATGTTAGAGATATACAAAAAAACTTCGCTCATGCGACGTGAATGAAAGATTGATTATCACATAATTTGACTTTCATTCATGTTGCATGAGAGAAGGCTTTTCTATAACTGCTATCTAAACCTTCATTCATGAGAGAAGTATCATACATTAAGTAACAATTAAACTTCATGTTGTATGAGAGAAGTTTTTTGTGTAACTCCTTGCTAAACTTTCATTCAAGTTGTATGAGAGAAGTTTTTGTATAACTCTTTCCTTCATTTAGCATGAGAGACCTCATGAATGAGAGACGTTGCGTGCATTGTATGACAATTAAAATTCATGTTGCATGAGAGAAGTTTTCAATGTAACTCGTTGCTAAAATTTCATTCATGTTGCATGAGAGTAATTGAATGTATTATGTGAGAGAAAATTTTTTTTTGTGCAACTCCTATTTAAGCTACCATTTCTTGTTGCATGAGAGAAATTGTGTGCATCTCTGAGTGTATATTGATTTAGCAAAAAACACTTGCTGAAACTTAATACTTTATTGACAAACATGTGTCAGTCATTTCTGTTCTGCGACACTTGCATCTATCTGCTATATTGGCCCGAACAAACTTTCATGCGATAATATATTTCTCAATTTGTTTAGCGGTCTTTCGAAAATGCTACCAAGAACGTTGTACCCAATTCACCGCAGTACTGACTTAACGAAAATGCGTGATCCCAAAATGTATTTCATGCTACAAGTTTCTACGTGCAATGTTTATGACGGCGCGTAGATTTTACTCCTAATTGCATTTACAACTAAGCAGTAAAGAAGTGAGAAGGTTAAGAAAAACTTCAGGGCATTAAAAATTCCCACACGAAAAATAAGAGAAGTATATCGCTCTGAATTTTTAAATACAAAAAACATTAAATAAATGTCATGATATATTTTATGTGGTACCAACTAATAAACTATACCCAGTTGCACTACAATTTCAACTGCATCTTTCGCGCAGTGTGAGTGCCCACTGTAGTTTATTGCATGCAACAATATGTATCACAAAAAATGTTAAGCTGTTCTATTATGTGCCAAAAAAGCTGATTGTTTAATAGAGTAATGTGATCATCTATTACAATTTTCTTAATGCTCAGTTTAACGTATATTAATTATATGTAGAGAAAAATGTCCAACGCGAATATTCTCGCATGCAACAAGATGTATGCCGCGAAGTACAAACCTGTTCTGGTGGTTCTTTCGTTTTCTTGAAAATACAAAGGGTACTCAGTGCTGATGATAAACAGGAATATATGTGATTCAAAATTTGTCTCATGACACAATATATCGAGTGCAAAAGCGATTTGTATTACATAGCATCAGTGAAACAAGTTCGCATTCATTTTTATCCATTAAATTCACAACCAAACAGGTAATATGAAAAATATTACGCAACAAATTGTAAGGTTCCACGAATGTCAGCTGTGGATCTTAGATGTAACACACACGAGCAGAGGAATTTAAAATCGTTCTCATTTAACAAAATTCGCATGCAATTAGTAAACCTTGCACGCCTTGTCATGTAGCTTTTAAAACGATTGCCGTACTAAGTGTCAATTTGACTGATTTAGGATCAAAATGTCTATAAAATGGCGGTGTTCAAAATTTCTCCCATGCGACAATTTTCCCAGTTAAAAAAATGCATAAATGCACATTTACCTAATGGTAAACTTTCCTACAAATCTTGCCAATATTGTATCGGAACTAGAAGTGCTGTCGCTGTACTATAGAAATGATAATTTTCTAAAAATTAAGTGTATCTATCTGCAATTGGTGTCATGCGATAATAAACTATCACACTAGTTTTATCTATTACTTTTTTAAATGTCTTACAAATGCCGATATTCTGTCGCACTCAGAGGTGTATAAATTTTGCGTAACACAGATATCAACTCCTCTTTTGTGTAAGAAAATATAAAAATCTATCATGCAAATTCAAAGTTGATTGTGAAGTGCTTGCTACTACCACCAATTGTGGGATATCTCACGAAACACTATCAGATGGATTGATGTCGCCATAAATATACGGACAGAGAAGAAGAGGACACAAAATTTCAATAGCATCTTACAAAGAAAAGTAGTGCAATAATGAAGTGAAACAACCAGTCGTAGAAATTTCTCTCATGCGACAAAAAAAAAACAATGCAAAAATTAATATACTGAAATTCTCGCAATGAAGGGAAAAGGGAGATGCCTTCTATTTAAATTGGGACATTCCAGAAATTAGTTGGATCGAAAAATTCTCTCATGCTACAAGGAATGTCACTCGGTTTTTAATTCTAATAGTCAAATGCCACACTCCACTCAAATTGAAATCAAGAGTTGTCCGTGCAACCTTTTAAAAGTCCGTTAGATATCAAATAACCAATCCAAGTCGGACGTCGTTATTTAAAATCGCTGACAGCATTTATAAGAAACAAACATGAAAATCAACAAAATCTATGCAAATGTCATCCCATACATGACTGAGTTCTAAACACACAACCATTCGACGACAACTGTCAACACTCCGCCTGTCAACAACAAGCAACTGTTGACCACATCCAAATGTTGGGTGTGTTTCGTTGGCTATATGTATAAATGTAATTCGAAACAGTGAAAATGACATTTCCTTTCTTCCCTATTTGTAGAAACACAATCCAATTCATAAAAGATGCTCATAAACAAACCAATTTTCCCCCCGAAAAAAAAGGTGGGATGTGTTCACAGTTTACTACACACTTACACCCACTCCCTCGTTTTTATATTCTTTGTTATTTATATTTATTGAAGACATTTACACATGATTAAGCTTAAGTGGCTACCACCTTTGTGTCTAAACTTTGACAGAACGACGACCGCGACAACGCACATTAATGGCATTCATTAGGACTGAGTGCCGTCGTAGTATGTGTGTTCTTTTTAGATGATTCCAACTGACATAGTTGTCATGCTCAATCCATTCACAGCCATGGAATAGCAATTTGACACGCTAAAATCATGTCAACACGGGCTGTGAAACACAACACTAATGGAATTTATCGAGAATAGCGCACGAGCTGTTGAAAATCATAAAATACGTCGACGATCTGTCACATTCCTCCGCCGACTCTGACATGAGATATTGGAACTAGCGGAATTTGCTTGTTGCACCTGACTTAATTGTCATGTAATTGTCAATGGTCCCACCACCATCACGTGCGGAATGTGTTATTTGCACGTCAGAGTGCATGGTGACAGACGGCAAATTTGACATTAAAAATGCAAAAGTTTTCGAATTTCGAACCAGCTCCGAGTTAACAATCACAATGATGATAATGATGACGACCCTCATCATCGTAAGGTGTTTTTGTGTTGGGGAAAATCTCTGCGCGAGAACGGAGGAGCGGGGATTGGCTCAAATTGCAGTGCAATATGCGAGCCTTAATAAGATGTAAAGTGAAATAAATGTCCAATTAAATGCAATTGTCGACAATATGGCAGGAAGTGGATAGCAGCTTGACGCAGTAAGGGTTGAGTCAAGAGGCAAGAGTCAAGAGTGAGTCGGTAAATTCCTGAAAAGTTTTCCAGCACCAGAAGCATAATAACTGTGAATCTATTATTTAGCCGGTGAAATGACGACGACGTCCGTTTTGGCGAGGAGAATACTTTAAAGAGGGTTTTTCCCAGTTCGCCAGCGTTGTGCGGATACTACGAGTATATGCATGGGTGGTGGGTGAGTGCTAATTCTACAAATACTTGAGCAGCCAGTGAATGTGACATAGGTTTTCCTAATGCGCCTGCATACGAATGCGGTACAGTCTGACTGACAGATGAGGAGTTGTTTTTAATCACTTTTGAGCTTTTGAACTTTTGAACTTGGCAAACTTGACTTTGGAAAATTGGTTCTGAAACAATGGTTATTTAAAAAAAAATATCTCCTACAAGATAACGTTTCAATTGAAAGCTGGTTTGCATCCATCTATTTTTTAAGCTCGTCTTTCGGATGAGTGTCGCCTACAGAAGGTAGCTTCAATAATGTCAAACTTGTGACTTCGAAAATTCATTAGGACTTGCGCCTGTTTAGCGAAACTAAAGACAGGTCACTAATATCTAGTCGGACTGGGCACAATTAACCCACAAACTGCTGGTCCAAGAGAACCTACTACCTCTTCAGTCAGACACTCTATTCTTCTCCTTCAAAGGCGCTCTGAGTTATGATAAATCGACTGATAGAACTTGTGTGCTTCAAGTCCGTAGCTCTAAATCGGTAGAATTTATATTTTTGAATATATCTCAGATGACAGCAAAAAAAGTACGTAGCTTAGGCCAACACGATGTAAAATCTAACTTCTGGGGGCGCAACCGGGTGATTTCCAGACAGGGGAATGTGCGAAAATCAAAATATCTCTCAGCGCAATGTTCGTTACAATGATGGGAGACGACATTATGAAGCAACTAAACCAACAATATGTGTCCATTTACGTTGGTAACATTTTGGGGGAGCAACCGAATTAAGGTCATACAGATGAGAGTTGAATCCTCGGCTTTCGGGATCTCTCAGCACCAAAAACACCTCGAATTGATGAGGAATGGAAATGAGGAGACGAAGATCAGAAATATGAGTCCATTTATGAATTAGAAAATTGGGGGAGCAACCGGATTAACGCCATAAATATGAGTGCTAAATCCTCGGGTCTCGAGATCTCTCAGTACCGAAAACACCTCGAATCGATAAGGAATCAAAATGAGAAGACGAAGATGAGTCCATTTATGAATTACAAACTATGGGGAGCAACCGGATTTAGGTCAGAAAAATCTGTTCAAAAAATCTGATGAGCGAACTAAGACCAACTTTATCGGTCCATTTGCAAATTTTAACTTTTGGGGGGGCAACCCGCCTAATACCAAATAGACCAGTGCAAGAACTTTGGAGGTTTCTAAGCCCAACAAAAAGACGAATGGCTGTCCAATCGAGTTCGGAGCTGCACAAAAATCGATGTGGGAACGTTCAGAATGTCCTTCCGACTGAGTTCTAGCTTATGGCTGACTTAAGCGTTTTTCGTCTAGTGAAATAATTTCGTGCATATGAAGACTTTTCTTCCCACAAAACGTGCCGTCTCAAGAGAGTTAAGTCAATCGACAGTTTTAAGTCAACCACGACTAGTTTTGACGGTGGATTCCTATTAAAAAAAAGAATATCCTCAGATAAATCTATCAACTTTCATAAGAATTGCCAACCCATTTCTGTTGCTCAGACTGTTCGCATCCGAATTGTAATATCCACTTAAGGGAGAACTTTCTTTCATATTTTTCCTTATTGTTGTTGGTTTGGTTTGCCACATAGGGTGGCGCCGCAATTCACTTCTCACACAGCATAGATGTGAGTATATCCAGCGAGAAGGAGAGACCGAAAGTAACTGTAGGTATATAGCCAGAGCAGGCCCCGAAGGCATGCAATTATCACAACAATAAAGTTTTGAATACTTTTATGAATTGTTGCTAACTGTCTCCCATTCCCTTGTCCATTGTAACAGTTTAGAGTCATTCAACGCTTCTGGAGCGCACAACAACAAAACAAATAAGCTGTGAGAATCTTTTATTAGGGTAGTTGTGGCAGCGCTCTACGACGACTGCGACTGCGAGTGCGACCCTTCGATGCGATTATTGTGTTCGCTGTTGGGCGAGATACAATTGTGTCTGTCAATTTGAAGTGTCTTCATCTTTGTTTTGTTCCGCAGCAGCACCTGCCCGCAGGAGAGATTTATTCTTCAGTTTTTCTCTCTCGCTAATGAGATTGCATCTGAATGAGTTATTATTGTCGTCCTGTGGCGGGAAGTTAATCCTTTTGGCTATTTTGCTCCGCCGTCGCATTGGAGCAGATACAAAGGTGCCATAATACGCGCGTCCAACTCGAGAGGGTGTGGCTGGGCTTATCGCACTTAATTAGTATGCGTTACGTTTTGTTCTCTCTCTCTCTCGATTTTTTTTTTTCTGTTTTCCGTGCACAGCCACAGCAGCGTTTCGCTTCTATTGAGCGCGCGAATAAGGCCTAATGCGGTTCAGCTTCCATGTTTGTTTTTTCCTTGTTGCACAATGCACTCGCACTCGCTCGGTATGGTGTCCCTCTCTCCTGATGGCTGCCCTATTCCTTTTCCTTGCGTATATTTGCATTTTATACGTGTGTTAATTATCGCACTCTGCCTCTTGGGTATATTTTTTGTTGTTCTTCTTTTCCTGTGGAGTTTTTGAGGGAAGCCATTTTTTTGTTTTTGTTGTTTCTTCAGTGTTCAACGACAACCAAGATGATGACGATGACGATGATGATGATGTGACGCGACGACGGTGCTGCCTCTAAAAACTGCCAAGATGGTCGGTAGAGCATTTAGTGGCGCTCTAAAGCACTGCCTGCCCTGCTTTTCTAGTCCTCCAATGCACTGTCAAGTGTAACTTGACACCAGCAGCGACGACGACAACCCTTGAGAAGCTGCTGCATATATACGCGTTGCTGCTTCTCCGTCAAACAGAAACAAAACAAAACCCCAAGTCGTTGCCATTTGCATATAATGCGAATAACTCGATGCAGAGCCGCAGCATATATGCCTACTCGCGCCATTTCGCCATTAGTGCACTTATTCCGTCGCACTTGGGTATACTGTGATGTGCTGCATCCAAGATGTCTGTGCTCTTGTTGCGCAGCGAGTGTCATATTTGTTTTTTCGAAAAACTGTTCGATGCGTGTGACTAAGCAGTTTTATTTTTATTTTTTATTTTTAAATAGTCCTATTCCCAGAGCCGTGTCCTCCATTTTTTTAATGGCAAAGTGTGTGGAATATCACACACTGCATGTGTACGGAAAAAATATGGCGTCAAGTAGTTGTCGAGGGCGGATTGGCAGTAACAGCGTTTCGCAGCTAAGCTAAAGTCAAATTTGCTCGCAACGCAAAAGTGGAGTGCTGACTGCCGAGTGACTTCGAAGTGCACGGCTGCCGTTAGGGTGTGAAAAATCGGCCCGCAATATGGAAATTGGGATTACAAACTTTATTGGATGTAAGGCCTCTCTCAATATTTGCACCGGTTTTACAGGGAAGAGCTGCGGTGGAAAGTGGAGCGCCGCCAATGAGGGACTGTGATTTCAGCAACGCATTTGTAGAGTTCACTGCAAATTAGCCAAAGCTAGTGTCAGTTGGGGTAGCGAATGAGGATGTTTTTGCTTTGCACCGCAAGCTTTAAGGGATTCGTATATTTTCGGGCTGAAGTTAAAAGTTTTGATCTGCTAGAAAAAAAACTGCCGACGACTCCAATAGCAAAGAGCACAGCAAACTTTGAACGGAGGTACTTAGAGGCTACTCCTTCGAAAGTTGTAAAATACTGGCAAGTCGCGGCTGCTGTGTAATACCAATCTCACTGAACAGCCTTACCTATAATAGGACTGGCTAACCAGTATATGATTCCAGCTTACTGAAGAAGTTTTAATCGGTGTTAGCCAAGTTGGGTTCTAAAAATCTGAGGAACAAGCGTTTGTAGATATGTTTATCATATGAAAAACTCGGAGCCATGCGAAGTGTCCCTCAGAAGCTGCTAGCGATCCACACAGCAATAAGCTCCGCAAATTTGCCCCCAGGTTCAAGAATAAGCGCCACAGTACTTTAGTCCCTCGGTAATAGTTCCGACTAAAATTAAAGTCCCCCGTAAAACGCTTTTTTGCGTATAGCAGCAACCTTGTTCTCAGTTTTCCAGTAGTGAAAGTTGAACTAACAAAATTCGGTGTCTTCTACAGATCCATCCAGCCAGTTCAATCCCATGGTAGCTGAGCTAGTAACCGAATGTGTGGGCGATAGAAGATGAGACCTTCTTCTGTTTACCTCGTCGGACTCAGCCAGTTGCTCCAGTTGGACCAGCTCATCAAGTTATGAGAGGTTGGGTATTATTAAGCTTGCTGCCCCATTTATCGACACACCAAGTAGATTGAGGTTGATGGCAGGTTGTGGCAGAAGATGAGGTCATCCTCTGCCTTCAATCTTCTTCGTTTCAAACTCGAAGTTATCTCAGCTGTTGTACTTTATATTGTTTAATTATATGAACGTCGCTGTATACCTAGGGCATGAAGTTCTTCGTGTTCTTCTCCCGGTACTCTTCCATTCTGTCCCAAAAAATTCCAATTGCACGTCCGAGGTGTCCTTTTAAGACTTAAAACGATTATCCACACTGCTCGTTGATTCTAGGAGAAGGGATGTCTTCTGTGCACAAAGAACACAGAATCAGGACAGCGATGGGCAAGGTTGATTATTGACTTGAAATGATGGCGGCGAAGATTGGTTTGGTTGTCATCTAAGTGGGACTCTTAACACCAGCGAAACCTTCCGGTGAACAGTTGAAATTTTCAAGTAGTTCCAGGGATTTTTGTTTGAGCCTTTTTATTGCCTCGCAAAGTGGCATTCCAAAGATAGATATTTCTCGCTTACAAAACTATCTGTCCAGAACTGGGTCGCACAAAACTCTTCCCTTTATTGTGAGTTTAATGGTAGACTCCTGGGGTGTTTTAGATCGTCAAGCTTTGTTTCATGGTTGACATTACTCTGCGATGGAATTTTTCTTGGGCTTATAAGCAGCCTGCCTACAGAGGTAGACTCCTGGAGTGTTTTAGATCGAGCCTTGTTCATGCCTGCTTTGTCACTAACTTGTCGTGCGTACCACAACTTGTCCATTGGCGAGTTCATCATCAGGGAGCGTATTCACCGGCACCCAGTGAATGTGAATATTGAACTTCACTAGCAGCAGTCGAGGGCTATTATAAAGACTGCTTCGAAGAAAGTCGAGGGTTGCATACTGAGATTTATTGCAAGGTCCAAGCGGCTATCTTTACGTCGGTCTTTTAGCTTAACTTTCAGTCTGAAATTGGACCTAATTATTCAAATTTATTAGTGAACGTCAATTTTGTCTTATTTTTAGATGGAGGGTCGTCTTTCTACCACCTGAAGAAGAGGATTAGTTCAGTTTACGGGAAATTCACGAAGATTTGCTCATCTTAAAAAGCTTTTTTAAACCTTATTTAAGGAGTTCCTTTGAGGTATTGAGCTGTTTTTTTGACTGCCATTAGCAAAGTCGATATTGCAGCCCTATTTTTCCAGGATATCTCCATTAAGAACTGACATGATCTCACCTCCTTCTTACAACGATTGCATATCCTCCTTATTCTGAAGAGAATCCTCGATTGGACCTTCTTAGCGTTTTTAGAGCTGTTTCCACCTTTACCGCCGGGGACAGAAACTTCCTTACAATTAGTCTCCCCTAAGGTAGATTTCAATCAGTTGATCTAGAGCTTTTTGATGAATATTGACAGATTTATGGATGCGAGATTTATTTTTGTAAGGCCTTTAGACAAAGAGAGAGCGGTCTTGGGTATGAGAACGACTTTTACTTCTCTCCACATCAGAGGAATGTCGACCAGATCTAGATTACTCTTCAGGGCTATTTCTAGCACTAATAGAATGATATCTGAAGCCAATTGTAGCTTGTCTGATAATGCTCCGTTTGGTTCTGGGTTTTTTGTTAAAAAAAATTTCGACCCTTCCAGAATTTTTAGCCCAACCCTATAGAATATTTTGCTAAGGAGTGACGTGTAGTAAGTTTCAATTCTGCAGTCCGCAACCCGCTACAACCATTTGGTAGGTAAAGGACAACAGAAAGAATACAGCACTTTGTTCAAGGCCAAGGTTAGGTAGTTGACCTTTCAGTCAAGCTCATTGGATGTTATTGAGGTTTGGGCATGTTTGAGCCAATCTTTCTCTCGAAGATAAGATTTATTTTGTTCACAACTCAAAATTTGTTATAGCACAGTTTAGATAATTTTAGTTACAGAAAAAATCGTATGACAGGTTTATGTCTTTCTAATGAAAAATGTTCACAAGTTGCAAGTTTATTGGAGAAAAACAACGACCAACATCAAAATGGGTTTTTAAAACGTAGTCGGCCAAATGGTAGATTAAATTTTATTGATAATCTTGGTTCGAAATCAAGGAACTTTCTTAAAAAAATAGTAAAATAGAGCGCAAGCTAACTACGGTGTCAAAATAAAAGAAACCACAACATACCGCCCATGTGCAATACGTCTTAAATTACTTGAGGTGACTTACCTGGAAAGAGAAAAAAAATAATAAAAGATTTAATGATGCAGCAACTGATAAATATTTAAAAACTTAACTGCCTTAGACCGCGAATGGTCAGCTCTTATAGGGGATAGTGTAATCTTGAATATAGGCAGAAACAAATTCCCAATAAATGCAGACAAAAACAGTGGAAATCGCATCAAAATCCGTTCATTGGTTCCTGAGATTACCGCAGGTATATAGAGAGGGACTGTGGAGAAAAAAAGCAGCGCCACCTATCGGATTTAATTCAATCAACTCTCTAAGCACAGCCCTTTATAGAGCATGAATCTTCGAAATAACCTACTTAAGCAACGCATATTCAAACTGCACTTAAAAGCTGTATCTCCTCAAATTTCACAGCCAATCAAGGTCTATAGCGTCTAAGACTACTGAGCGAGGGAATCAAAGTTCGCTTCCCTGACAAAGAAAGGGGAAAGGGCAAAAATCACTAGAAATGCTGATCAGATTATCTTTGAGCTTGTTACTCTGTGTGACGCAAGTCTGCACCCCTTTAGTCCTGATAAAAGGAGCTCTAACCCGGCTATAGAGCATAGCTTCCTTTCTGTTCAAGACGGACCTCACGCTCTCATATCCTCCTTGTCTTCATAAAGTTTTGGCGAGGACTTTGCGATTGATTGGAGCTACCATTCGTGGATATCTAAATTGGACAGTGCATCACTCATACGAGCACAATTTCCAGGGCCAACACCAACAGTTTGTCGTAAAAAAGTCTCTGCATCCATGAGGTCCTCCACCTTAATATCTTCACACCCTCCTTCGCCGGGTTTAGCACGACTAGGCACGACCGCATGTCGTTGCCTAGATTCGACTGCACCTTTCACTTGACATAACGTCGTGCTTCACCGGAATCCACGCCTTTCGCCAAATCTGCCAACACATAGGGTGGTCGAACCACGAAATCATTAGCACACTGTGGATGCACCTTGTCCTGGGCACAGCAGCAGCGCACACGATTGAACGAGAACGGGAAATGGAAACAAATGCGATATTGATAGAGGGACTAGCTAATTAGGTATCATTAAAGAGTACATGTCATGGTTTCGTTCATTGCCCAAACATCGTTGGCAAAATGCCGGCAAAGACGAATGATCGCTCAGCATTTAGCATTCAACTGCAGCCACTGTGTGTGTAGCCAACGTCGGTCGTCGTCGCCGGAATCATGTCAAAGACCATTCATGTAATTGGATTGTTGCAAATCTCGCGAAAACAAAATGAGATGTGCTCACGGATAGCAAACATGCGCGCACGCGCACACACAAACGATCGGCCAAGATACATCGCTTCGCTTTAAGTGGCGCCCAACGCGACGACGACGACGGCGACTGAGGCCTCTCCTGGGCGGTATATCGGATATTAAACCAAATAGTCGCCTTACTTACATCGTTTACACAACATGTGTAGGTATGTACCACAAATGACCCACCAGCAGCACTAGTTGGAGCCGCGACCAGTTCAGTCCCGGTCCCGGCAGGTATGCATGCATACAAAATGTATGAATAAAATAAAAATTCGCCGTCCTCTTCGTGGTCCGTCTGCATCCAGGCATCCGCGCACAGCGATATCATTCATTTCTCATAAGATTTGTTCTCCTGCCTACCTCAAAGGGAATCCGATGAAGACCGCAGGCGCCAGTGCGGGTTCTGTTTCTCCCTCTAGCCCGCTATCGCTCGCTCTAAGCCTCCAGCAAAGAACGAACGAACAAAATTCAAATCTTAACTTTAAATCGCGGCGCGTATTTCCCTTCATATGCGCGCGCAGCACACAGCCATTGTGATGCCCGATGCCCCTTTGTGGTCGTCGTTTACTTATTCAGAATCGGGGAAAAGAAAGGCGAACAAGTCCCTAAAACAAAGAGACGAATAACGCGAACCGATCTTGTGAACATCTTTAGAGAGCTTCGTCGCCAGCTTCCAAGACAAAACATTGCAGATACTTTTTCTTATTCGTCGTCGTCGTCATCGTGGTCGTTTTCGTCGCCAGGCTAACAAGGCCACCCTTTGAAATCTCCTTGAGCATCCACCACATTCACATCAAACTCATCACCATCATCAGCAGCGGCAGCGTATTGGACCCAGAAGTGGAATCTGCTCGCTCGCATCATCGTCGTCGTCGTCGTCGTCATATAACAAATATCTAGGGACAGGTTGTGGTTTGTTAGGATTCGGCTGTCCTTTCTTTCTCCCACTGCCTGAACCACCGATTTCTACCGATTTCTGTGCAATGTCCTGGTGCAGGTTCCCCTTCCTCTCTCTGTCAGTTAATTTTTGTCTACTTTTTTTTTTTGTTTTGAATTTTTCGTTTTATTCTCTCGTTTATTGGGAAGAGCAGAAGAACCCTTTTGGTTCCCCATTGGCAGGATACAAATTGGATTGCCAGATCCTTATCAATAAATAGGAATACGAAATTTTGTGCTATAGCGATGTTGTTCTGCTGTTCCGAGTGTGTGTTGAGTATGTCTGGCGGCAGCATGAATCACCGAGGCGCTACGGACTTCTTGTAGTTTTGACTCTCGGATCACAGTATAGAACGGTGGGGCTTGTCTATGCACACTGTATTGTATGTGACGACAACTCGCACATGCTTTTTGCAGTCTCGATTCCCAAGTGGGAGGAGACAGTTAGATACTATTTTTATTTTTGCTTTTTTTTTTCCGAGACTTTTCTGTGTCGTTAGAGGGTTTTCGTCGTCGTCGTTGTCTTTTGTATCTATTATTGTATCTCTTAGATGGAGTTATTATTTTTTGCCGGTTGTGCTTCTTTGTCGAGAATTTGTTTATTCGATTTGCAGATTGGAGTGGCTTTTATTTTAAAATTGATTAATCAAATTCAAAGGGGCGAACCACGGGGAGGGGCGTTTAAATCAAATCAAAAGTTGCTCTACCGTGGAATACTGAAGAGCGAATAGGGAATTGTTGCCGCTAGTCAATTGTGTGCCCAAAAACGATGCAAATACACAACTGGCTACCTTGTGAGGGTATGTACTGTACGATTGATACGCTGGCTTGAAGATGCTCTGACCCGTGATGAACCGGGTCAGCTATGACGGTAGTTTGATCGTGATGTTGTTTTCATCTAGGCGGGAGCTTCTTTTGAATTTATATCGAACTATGCGAATGAATGAATCAACAGCTACCGCCATCTATTGGGAATGGCTGGTAATATGTAGGAGCTGTCGGTCAGCAGTACGCTGTAGCTGTCAGTGGGGGTATAAAGTGTATTGGAGTATAAATGGGACAAAAACACATCCGTGCAAAGCAGTGTCAACTGGCTTGAATAACAGCGCCATCTATGAATAGGAGGCAAGTTTAAGAAAGTGTTTTTGTCTGAGGAAGCGTCAGCTTGCATGTTGAATCTGAGTCTAGAATCGCGTGGAGTAAAATCGACTTCTCAGATGCAAATTTTTGTCAATCACCTCATTACAACAAAGACTTGGTTCGTGAATTGACTACATATAGCAAAGACACTGTGGTTTAGATATAAAAATGGTCGAATCAATTGCTTTGTTTCAATGGGCAGAAAGGTTGTCCCCACAACTATTCGACTTGATCTGTACATCAAGGAAGTCATACAAAAGACATAATACCCTGTAATCATCTTCAAGGACTCACAGACCTAGAAAAACCTTTCAAATATTAAGCCAAAGCAAGGAAAAGTTCGGAAAAATACTGCTCTACGGACAGACAG
Organism: Cheilosia impressa; assembly: GCA_948293265.1. Classification (NCBI taxonomy): domain Eukaryota; kingdom Metazoa; phylum Arthropoda; class Insecta; order Diptera; family Syrphidae; genus Cheilosia; species Cheilosia impressa. Next base: position 5,483,763 of record OX411882.1, read on the forward strand.
AAAGGTCGTTCATGCCAAAGAAGATTTTCAGATGTGAGCTGAGTTGGTATACAAATTCAGTAGGAAATGGTGTGCTCGGTGAAGACCTCTGGCATTTGACTTGTCATCACCACAAATTCGACCCTTAAGCTGAGGCTTTCATTACATATAACACTTGCAGCTCGGTAACCATTACTGACTGATGGAAAAAATACAAATTTGACATCAGTCGAGCATCTCACTGACAGATCTGTCACCACCGAGCAAAACCATCATGTGGCATCAAGACGAAAGGCCATGGATTTTATACTTTTCCTCGCTTATATTTTTTTTTTATTAATGATGTCATTTCAATAGTCACACATAGTAGTGACCTATTAGATAGGCAGCTGTGAGAAGCTCAAATAAAAGAAAGGCTCAGCATGGAGTTTAACGAGCATGATCGTTGAGCAACGGAGGAAATATCTCTGCTGACTCTTCTCCATTAGAAAATGATTTCAAGGCTGCTGCTTCACACAATAGGCCTGCCGATCTCTACCTGAGGGTTCCTATCGATGGTCCTCTTCGACCACTGTGGTCATTCATCTCACAGGTAAAGCTGCTCGATCCATAGATGGTTTTACAAGACTGGGAAAGCAGTTTCTCCTCGTCATGGATGGGGTAACTTTTTTTTTGCAGCTTCGAAGGCGGTCAGTTAATTGTCGATGATGGCCGCCCGCATTCAGGTACAAGCTCTTATTGCATGTTGAGCAGTCTAGCGAGCTGATTACGTGCAATTGCTGCTCAATTTCGATACGTAGTTCCTCAAGGTGATGTGCAGAGTACCTACTGATGCGACTTGTCAAACAACTGCCGCTCATCACTAGAGACTCTCGTCAGAAAATCTTTTAATGCCTCACCAGACAGAGTTGACTTCTATTGGTCAAATTGGCATGCAGCTCGTCGAGCACCCAACAACCGTCCGCTCGTCACTGAACGTTTGCCAGAAACTCTTTTAGTGCCTTACTGCTGGGAAAATGTATGGGACAATCGACTTTTATCGCTCACCAAAGTCCCATTCGCATGCAGCTCGCCGAACCCCTCCAAACAACTGCCGTTCATGCTCGACAATAATTTTTTACTGCTGAGAAAATGTGGCACAGTCGCCTTCAATTGTTCACCGCAGTCCCATTGTCATACAGCCTACCTAGCACTGTCAAACAACTGCCGGTCAAGACCTCCTATAATCTTCTTCTTTTGGGACAATGTATGGCTCGGTGCTCTCCACATATGTCATTTGCAGATATCTTCTTCAGAAATGTCCTCCCAATGATCGGCATAAGTCGCGCTGTAAAATATTTCAAATACCAAGGATCACAATTGAACTTGTCTTTGGCTTTGTTTAGACTTTTTAAACAGCTCGTAAATTTTATCAACAAGGTCTTTCGCTTGTTAAAGCCACAGCTAAACCTCAAACAGAACTTCTGCGGCAAAAGGGTATAAAATGGAACCTTCTCTGGTTCCTAGAATTCAAGCCCTTACCTGTCATGGACTAGTTCGACCTCTAATCCAATCTAAAGAGATTTTCTGACCAGATCTTCCCGAAGATAAACACATCTCGCTGCCAATGGACATCTCCTCAATCAAGTTAATATTTCCCCAAGTTGTCCATCCATCAAGAGGCTGACGACTATCTATGAAGGCTCTTGACAGCCTATCCTCAGCCCACTTTTCAAATCTCCCTACGGCCCTAACGCATCTTTTACTATAATCAATCATTTGTTCCCTACACATCCACTCGAGTAATAAATGGCAAATCAGCTCTCACTTAGAGTAAACATATCACGGATGTTAATTAGAAAATTCCCATCCAAAGACAGTCAGCCTAATTATATATGTGTTTTGTTAATTGCCTGCTTGGTGGATTCCACTTTACTTGTCGAATTCATTTGCCAATTCGGTGGTGGTGGTAGTGGTGCTGCCACCATTATCCGTGGCCGCCAATTGAATGTGCTTTCGATTTCGTAAATCGTATAGAGTTGTGCGGGCCAATGTGCACCCTTATGGGCCGCCGCCGCCATTCAACCATCAATTACGCGACTGAGCACACAAAAGACCACGGAAAACAATTATAAGTGAGCGCGCGCACACACACACACACACACAGATACGGGGTAGCACATCCGTGTAATTATTGTGAATTCAACCTCCTCCACATATCAAGTGGGCGCTCGCGATTTAGTAATAATAGTAATTATAAAGTAATTATTACCGGGACACAATGGCTCTATATGCGGTAGTGAATCTGAATAGCTATAGTATGTTGAGTAAAGGGCCAACCGGCCAAAGACGCGTGTACCTACGCTTGAATACGCATTTGAAGGTGAAGCGGCGGATGCAATTTGCGAGGACTTGTAGGCGACACTGCAAGATGTACTTCTTGGTTGTTGGCAAAAGGGGGAACAACCGCTTTTGGGGGGACTAGAAGCGTGCGCGATGAAACCGGAAGCACGAAAAGGGCCAATTTGGTGACACCCGAATGGGGGTGTAAAAGTTGCAAAAATGTTTCCACTCGTGGGATGTGCGAACGTGGTGAAAGTGGAGACTTGTCTTGTATATCCCACCAACACTGAGTAAATGGTTCAAGTCCTCGCTATAAATACACAAACTTTACTGATGAAAAATAGGCCAACGTAATGAATGTAAGACTAAGCCTGTTTAGAGAGGCGCCTTGCTAAGAATCATTTTTAACCTTCACAGTAAATATTTTGTCGGGTCACAATATGCAATTTCGTATCGATAGTTTCGCCATTGTGAGTTCGAAAAGTTTAGCCTAAAAATAAATAAATAGTTGGCGCAACAGGTCCGTAGGGACTATACTCCTGGACAGTAAAAATGATTGTTAGTACCTATCGCGGAATGTGTTTATGGCTACAAATATAAACTGGCTTAGAGAGCTTGCACATGTGGTTCGAGTCCGAGCTAAAGCGGGCTCCGTTCCAAACGAAATTGGACCTTCTTATGACTAATGATGCAGAAATTGAAGCGATGAAATATCAGGGGTAGATCGTACCTACCTGACGGTACTGCCACTGTAAGGATTGGGACCTGAAATTTAAGTCTGTTAAAGCTGCGTATATGCAAAAGATGCACGAAGCTAAACTAGAAGTCCGCTTTAATGGACTTCTTATTGAGCTTTGGGCTTATGAGATGAGAGGGTATATTTAGCATGAAACCCCTGAGACTGTAAATTGTGGTTTACCATAACCTGTGGAAGACTTTTCTGTTTATCTATCTCGCATAAGGCTGGGAGCAGATTCCGTTTATAAACGATCGTCCAAATGATATAGTTGTTGAAACTTTGATCACCAAAATAAGTCATAATCTGTTCGAGCTTTTTTGAGATACGTCAGCTTTCATTATATTTGTGGAAAATGAACTGGACTAAGCTGTCAAACTTGTAATTTTAGCACTTAGTTGCTAGTTTTGGAGGTATATCGTTTAAAAAGTTACGGAATGAATGGCCTGCTTTATGACGCCGCCTAGATTTTGAAAGCTTAATAGAACTATAGGTCTGCAGATGATCTACTTTGAGTTAGTTCAGCTTCTGTGAATACCAAAGGCACAAAGAAACACCGGAAATACGGTATAATAAATAGTGGAAAGTATGCTGGCGACAGTAGTCAGCCTTGTGGTACTCCACACTCGACCTAAAAATTCACAGACGCCGACACTGCACGTGAAATGTAAAAATGGTTTCAAGTTGATACCCTCAACAAAATATTGAAAAACTCTTCAAATACCTACATAAATTCTCAAGGCATTGGTTCCTAAAATATTTATACAGAAAATATGAGGCGGAAGACTCACTCAAAATTTAATAAATTCAAGAAAAAATTATAAAGTTTTAAACACATTTTCAATACCGCTCTCAAATGCACTCTTCAAAAAACAGCGGCCTTAGGTTCTTTGTGTGACATTTTGGGAGCTCCATCGAAATGCAAAAGTAGTTTTAAAAACGATGCTACTGACAAAGTGAGGCACCTGGAAGTAATGGACTTGTCTTTGCGCACTTTTAGGCTTTAGAGACGACTTTTTCTAAGAAATTCTCGGTAAAGGCCATAGCTTTGTAACTTTTCAAGCATATGTTGTGCTCGTCAGTCATGAACTGCAGATTGCCTCGATTAAATGGCCCATCAAAAATAGGAGACAACGAAGCTTGACAAAAATAACTCTATAGGTAGTTAGTTAAAGTGGTGGAACGCCTACAACTGTTGACACATTAAGTACCAAGAAGAGCCTAACAGTTTCTTGTGGACTTGATACTAATGTACGACCTGCTGCCAGCAATTTTTAAAGAGTCAGTCGATTTCAATTCGTGGAAATGTGTCTAACTTTTTGACAGACCTTAAGGTAAAAGATTGCAGTGGTCCGTCAAGAAAAGGTTCACAAGTCACGTTTCATTCTCAGAGGCTGAGATTCTGTTTACAATATGTGGACGAAAGGAATGAGTCGCTTTTAACTGACTTATGTTGACTTAAATCAGCACAAATACATTTTTTGCTGCGATAGAACGCCGAGTTGTACCGTCCACAAAAAGGGTCAACATGCGCATTATGTCCTTAAAGGTCTTGCGCTTTTATTTTACGGTTTATCGCTGAGTTTCTCTTTGTTAAGCTTTATGCCAAAAAGCTTCCCGATCGAAGTGTAAGTAAGGATTGAGTCGCTTCCATTTAAGTCCAAGCTGAAACCTGGGTCGGCATTCTGTAAGGCGAACCGTTCAAACGTTTTCGTGTGCACGAAGAAATTTGCTTGTATAACGTAGTGCAAATCATTCGTGAGGACGAAAACGTTTGATCGTTTCGCCTTACAGAATCTGGCCAGGCCTAAAAGTTCAGCGCACATTATACAGCGGTCATATATTCACGCACCACAATTTTATTTTTATAGCTTATGAAAGTCATATTTCCAAAGATGCCTATGCATTAAAGACGCTTAATCTTTACTGTATCTATGGGTCTTTGAGGGCTTTAAATCGCTCAAATGTTGAACCTTCGCCATCCCCACCTCTGTGATCCGTCTGCGAATACCTGACCTCTATTCAGAACGGATTAGTCCTATGCGGGGATAAGCAATTTTATACAGAATATGCTTTTGTGTTCGGAGATAAAAGACTGCAGATTAGTAACAATGTTACCCGTGGAGTGAGTGAGAAGATTTGACTACCATTTTTCGCAAAAAAACCTCATGTGTGCTATTAAGGTTCTAATAAGCCCACGCGGATCACATGAATGGCTCCGGCATCAACTGTTCTGTAAGAGGTCGCATTGGTCTTTCGCAGAGGTCATGAATGCCTCCGACATTTCTGTGCATATTGGTCTTACACAGACCTCAAGAATGCCTCCCACATGTCTGTTCCGTAAAAGAAGTCTTACACCGAGTTCAAGGCAAATTTTTTGCAATAGGATAAGACAAGTTTTTGTAGACGAAGACATTAGATATCAAAATACCGGGTTTACATTGTACCAACTCTTCTCCAGTTCGATAAAGAAAGTTTCAGATGAAAGTAGGACCTCGACCGACTTTTCAAAATCAAGACTTTAGACGGAATTCGATAGACCGGAGTCCTATTCGTGGTGTGACTGTTGAAAAGATTCAACGATTTCCAACTAGACAAAGCAGCAGCATCCAAAGCCTAATATGTGCCTGTATGTTCAAGAGGGTAGGTCTTTATACACTCCCATTCACTTTCGTGGCGGTGCAATGTGCAATATTGTTGTAGGCCAGAGAGCCTTAGCTTTTCAACGTCTAATTTAATGAGGTCTTGGTTTTAAAGCCTAAAGCTGGCCTCTGTCTTAGAGGTGTGTTTGGGAGCGACGAACGTTAAATATTTTTCATGGAATCTTATGTCTTAACTTTGAAGATAAAAAGCATAATATCTTAAGCAACGCCTAGATGGCGCTTTAAAAATAGTTTCGGAACATAGCCTATTACCAGGGGGCCTACAACACAAAGCTGAAAGTCAACAAGTCATGCAAGTGGTTGATGAATTTTTTCTAGAAGTGGTAATAAAACTGCTGCATTGGACTTGTAAAAAAGAATTTCACTTTTCTTACGGCTACTTATAGAGGTTTGTGAAAGGTCCAGCTTTCAGAGGTACAGCAACATCGGCGTACGCTGAGCGCTCTGTCCAGTAAACGCAATAGGGTTGCATCAGTAGTTACTAAGCTTCGAGGCACTGACAATTTTAACAACTGTCGAAGAGGCTTTGCCAGTTGGAATAACTGTCGAACGAGGCACTGAAATCTGGACAGTAAAAATGATTGTTAGTACCTATCGCGGAATGTGTTTATGGCTACAAATATAAACTGGCTTAGAGAGCTTGCACATGTGGTTCGAGTCCGAGCTAAAGCGGGCTCCGTTCCAAACGAAATTGGACCTTCTTATGACTAATGATGCAGAAATTGAAGCGATGAAATATCAGGGGTAGATCGTACCTACCTGACGGTACTGCCACTGTAAGGATTGGGACCTGAAATTTAAGTCTGTTAAAGCTGCGTATATGCAAAAGATGCACGAAGCTAAACTAGAAGTCCGCTTTAATGGACTTCTTATTGAGCTTTGGGCTTATGAGATGAGAGGGTATATTTAGCATGAAACCCCTGAGACTGTAAATTGTGGTTTACCATAACCTGTGGAAGACTTTTCTGTTTATCTATCTCGCATAAGGCTGGGAGCAGATTCCGTTTATAAACGATCGTCCAAATGATATAGTTGTTGAAACTTTGATCACCAAAATAAGTCATAATCTGTTCGAGCTTTTTTGAGATACGTCAGCTTTCATTATATTTGTGGAAAATGAACTGGACTAAGCTGTCAAACTTGTAATTTTAGCACTTAGTTGCTAGTTTTGGAGGTATATCGTTTAAAAAGTTACGGAATGAATGGCCTGCTTTATGACGCCGCCTAGATTTTGAAAGCTTAATAGAACTATAGGTCTGCAGATGATCTACTTTGAGTTAGTTCAGCTTCTGTGAATACCAAAGGCACAAAGAAACACCGGAAATACGGTATAATAAATAGTGGAAAGTATGCTGGCGACAGTAGTCAGCCTTGTGGTACTCCACACTCGACCTAAAAATTCACAGACGCCGACACTGCACGTGAAATGTAAAAATGGTTTCAAGTTGATACCCTCAACAAAATATTGAAAAACTCTTCAAATACCTACATAAATTCTCAAGGCATTGGTTCCTAAAATATTTATACAGAAAATATGAGGCGGAAGACTCACTCAAAATTTAATAAATTCAAGAAAAAATTATAAAGTTTTAAACACATTTTCAATACCGCTCTCAAATGCACTCTTCAAAAAACAGCGGCCTTAGGTTCTTTGTGTGACATTTTGGGAGCTCCATCGAAATGCAAAAGTAGTTTTAAAAACGATGCTACTGACAAAGTGAGGCACCTGGAAGTAATGGACTTGTCTTTGCGCACTTTTAGGCTTTAGAGACGACTTTTTCTAAGAAATTCTCGGTAAAGGCCATAGCTTTGTAACTTTTCAAGCATATGTTGTGCTCGTCAGTCATGAACTGCAGATTGCCTCGATTAAATGGCCCATCAAAAATAGGAGACAACGAAGCTTGACAAAAATAACTCTATAGGTAGTTAGTTAAAGTGGTGGAACGCCTACAACTGTTGACACATTAAGTACCAAGAAGAGCCTAACAGTTTCTTGTGGACTTGATACTAATGTACGACCTGCTGCCAGCAATTTTTAAAGAGTCAGTCGATTTCAATTCGTGGAAATGTGTCTAACTTTTTGACAGACCTTAAGGTAAAAGATTGCAGTGGTCCGTCAAGAAAAGGTTCACAAGTCACGTTTCATTCTCAGAGGCTGAGATTCTGTTTACAATATGTGGACGAAAGGAATGAGTCGCTTTTAACTGACTTATGTTGACTTAAATCAGCACAAATACATTTTTTGCTGCGATAGAACGCCGAGTTGTACCGTCCACAAAAAGGGTCAACATGCGCATTATGTCCTTAAAGGTCTTGCGCTTTTATTTTACGGTTTATCGCTGAGTTTCTCTTTGTTAAGCTTTATGCCAAAAAGCTTCCCGATCGAAGTGTAAGTAAGGATTGAGTCGCTTCCATTTAAGTCCAAGCTGAAACCTGGGTCGGCATTCTGTAAGGCGAAACGTTCAAACGTTTTCGTGTGCACGAAGAAATTTGCTTGTATAACGTAGTGCAAATCATTCGTGAGGACGAAAACGTTTGATCGTTTCGCCTTACAGAATCTGGCCAGGCCTAAAAGTTCAGCGCACATTATACAGCGGTCATATATTCACGCACCACAATTTTATTTTTATAGCTTATGAAAGTCATATTTCCAAAGATGCCTATGCATTAAAGACGCTTAATCTTTACTGTATCTATGGGTCTTTGAGGGCTTTAAATCGCTCAAATGTTGAACCTTCGCCATCCCCACCTCTGTGATCCGTCTGCGAATACCTGACCTCTATTCAGAACGGATTAGTCCTATGCGGGGATAAGCAATTTTATACAGAATATGCTTTTGTGTTCGGAGATAAAAGACTGCAGATTAGTAACAATGTTACCCGTGGAGTGAGTGAGAAGATTTGACTACCATTTTTCGCAAAAAAACCTCATGTGTGCTATTAAGGTTCTAATAAGCCCACGCGGATCACATGAATGGCTCCGGCATCAACTGTTCTGTAAGAGGTCGCATTGGTCTTTCGCAGAGGTCATGAATGCCTCCGACATTTCTGTGCATATTGGTCTTACACAGACCTCAAGAATGCCTCCCACATGTCTGTTCCGTAAAAGAAGTCTTACACCGAGTTCAAGGCAAATTTTTTGCAATAGGATAAGACAAGTTTTTGTAGACGAAGACATTAGATATCAAAATACCGGGTTTACATTGTACCAACTCTTCTCCAGTTCGATAAAGAAAGTTTCAGATGAAAGTAGGACCTCGACCGACTTTTCAAAATCAAGACTTTAGACGGAATTCGATAGTCAAGAGTCCTATTCGTGGTGTGACTGTTGAAAAGATTCAACGATTTACAACTTGACAAAGCAGCAGCACCCAAAGGCTAATATGTGCCTGTATGTTCAAGAGGGTAGGTGTTTATACACTCACATTCACTTTCGTGGCGGTGCAATGTGCAATATTGTTGTAGGCCAGAGAGCCTTAGCTTTTCAACGTCTCATTTAATAAGGTCTAGGTTTTAAAGGCTAAAGCGGGCCTCTGTCTTAGAGGTGTGTTTTTGAGCGACGAACGTAAAATATTTTTCATGGAATCTTATGTCTTAACTTTGAAGATAAAAAGCATAATATCTTAAGCAACGCCTATATGGCGCTTTAAAAATAGTTTCGGAACATAGCCTATTACCAGGGGGCCTACAACACAAAGCTGAAAGTCAACAAGTCATACAAGTGGTTGATGATTTTTTTTTAGAAGTGGTAGGTAATAAAACTACAGCATTGGACTTGTAAAAAAAAATTTCACTTTTCTTACTGCTACTTATAGGCGTTTGTGAAAGGTCCAGCTTTCAGAGGTACAGCAACATCGGCGTACGCTGAGCGCTCTGTCCAGTAAACGCAATAGGGTTGCAACAGTATTCAGTAGTTACTAAGCTTCGAGGTGTTGACAATTTTAACAACTGTCGAATAGGCTTTGCCAGTTGGAATAACTGTCGAACGAGGCACTGAAATTTTGAGAAAAAGCTACGTCTTTGGAAGCAAATGGTATACATTTAAAAATTTGCGCAGACAATCACATAACAGTTTAGGAGGGAAGCTTTTAACTCAAAGGGCAAAAGTGGGTTTTTTATAATTCTTTGCTCACTTTTCATTTAAAATTTTTGACCGGGTTCTTACTTATCTGCAGCCTGCAGCAGCATGTAAAGGGTTTTCCAATAAGAGGTGTTATTTTGGTATTCAAAGAAAAATTACATTTTTTGAGATAAGTGATCGGATGTTTATTTCATAACAAAGAGGAAGGTTTGCCGTTAATAATGAAAAACAACATCAGCCAAATGGCCACCACGAGCACGCATACAGGACCATATCCTTTTCATGAAATTTTCCATAACCAAATCGCAAAGTGGCTGCCCTATGTCCTCGATGGCCTCACGAATTTTATCTTTGAGGTCTTGAATCGACGCGGGGCTGTTGGCGTAGACCTTATATTTCACGTGGCCCCAAAGGAAGAAGTCGCAAGGTGTTAAATCACAAGATCTCGGTGGCCAATTGTGATCACCTCTTCGAGAGATAACACGGTCCGGAAACTTTTCCCGTAAAAGATCAATGGTTTCGTTGCTTGTGTGGCACGTAGCGCCGTCTTGTTGAAAGTAAACGTTGTCCAGATCAATAACATCCAAAAATACGGTGTAATGACGTTTGTGGAATGCCCAATTCCAAAGAACGACGAGGAATGGACAAACCTGGGTTTTCTTCAACACTTTGGGCTACAGCAGCAACATTCTCAGTTGTTCTTGAGCGACGTGCACGGGTTTTATTCTTCGCATCACTAACTTGTCCCAACAGCTCGAATTTTTCCACCAATTTCTGTATTGCGGTCCGACAAGGTGCTTCACGACGACCAAAAAATGCTTTAGTTTTGCGAACTGTGACTGCAAGATTTTCACCATTTTTGAAGTGAGTTTTAATAATTTCAGTGCACTGTTGAAGCGTGTATCGTTCCATTTTTAGTAATGGCGTAGTTTCTACCTGTCAAATGTCAAAGAATAAAAGCTTCCAAAGTGACAGCTGCCGAAATAGCGGGTCATTCACAATAACACCTCTCATTGGAAAACCTTTATCTATTATTTCCATACCTGGAGTTGAATTACCTCATCCGTGAGCGAGAAATACGTTCAACAGCTTTAGAACTGCTGACAAAAGCTGGGGCAGATTCCGTACATCAACGATCCTCTAAACGATATTTTCTTTGAAACTTTGATCATATTCTGCTGGAATTTTTTTGACAACCGTCAGCTTTCATTATATTTTTGAAAAATTAACTGGATTAGCTCTCAAACTTAGTTGCTAGTTTTGGAGGTCTACCCTTTCGACGATATTCGTCTGAAAAGTTACAGAACGAGTGCCCTGAATGCTACTCAAAATATGATCAACTTGCCTCCAACTCCGGAAGGGCCTCACCGACTTCAAGGGGATTTTCTATATCAGCTTGGAGACCATCTAATTGTGTTATTCAAAGCAACATTCAACTCGGAACCGACCAATATCGTCTTACAGCACACGCTTGGTTCCGTCAACCTCCAAAGTATCATTTTTAACCAACTTACTACACCAAACCCAATTAATTAATTAATGCACTAATTAAGAAACCAAAAAAAAAATATAAAAAAAATACCAAATTCAATAACAAAACAACAGATAAAAGACACACAGAAACATAAATTTGAATTCTTTTTGTTTCACTGTTGTTTTGTTTCCTCTTGTCGCCTTATCGGCGCGTCTACCCGTTTGCCGAACGCTGCAGGGTGCCCACTTCGCAGCTCTCCCCGCCCTGTTTTCGACCGAAGATTTCTCAAATTAACACAGAAAATCCAAAAAAAAAAATCTTAAAATCTACCTGTGCGCTTGGGTGTGTGCGATTATATTCAATTGGCTTCTCACGCTCTGAATCGGACTGAATCTGAGAGTGATTTTTATGACAGACTGTTGGTGGATGGCGCATCTTCCAGCAAAACTGGTCAGCCCTATAGATGTATACAGCCAATTTGCCATTTTTGGAGGAAGCCACCTCGTGGCCACACACACGCGTCACCGTTTAGCCGAAAAATGCATGTTGCACCATTCCGATGGCACGTAACCTATTCAATTAGTCAATTTTGTGGTTGTTGTCGGTGCATCCGGTCTTTTGGGGTACGGAAATCCGTCGATGGATTTATTGACATACCTTACCTCAGTCGTCTTCATTAGGCGAATTAATATGTCGTTTCCAGTGTTTTCCCTTTAATTGGTGTGTGTATGTGCGCGCGGTAATCAGTAGATCCGAGTTTCTCATGATTAGTATGCAGTGTGTATCTGTGAATCATCATCGCGGACCATTGTGTGAGGTTTGGGCTTTGCTTTTTAATTTTTTTTTGGGTGGCATTTGCTGTGATAAAATTGACAGTCGATAGTGACTAATGGGCGCACACGCATCCCTGACGCACCCGTAAAATGTGTCAGCGATATCAAACGCTAATTACTCCTGATGGGAGGAGGGTGTAATTGTCTGCGGAATGGTTTTCCTTTTTCCAATAATCACGGGTAAGGTAATGGCCACGCTGGAGGTAGCCGCAGTTAATGCGTTTTCGCGATTACGTCTGATAAAAGTTGGCCGTGATAGAAAGGAGCGACTTTATGACACGCTGGACGGTGATCAGTGCGACATTATCCGTGGGTAGGAGCGGTTTTACGATAGGGACTTGGGGTATGTTGGGCCATACAGAAAGAGGCAGAAATTAAAAAAAAAAAAAATGTTCTAGTGACAGTAAAGCTTCCATTTCAAGTTGACTATAACCTCCACAAAACGTTCAGCGAGTGCCCATACTCTGAGATGTACACTCATAAGCCTACCCTCAAAAAATGCATCTTCTGCTGAAGTGACTACAATTTATCTCCATCATGACAACACGGACAAAAACGGACTTTCCACTTCTATAGCTCAGATGGTAACCTCCATTCGACACCTTTTAAGGCCCCGTACAGATTAGGTTAGGGTAGCAGTCCCCAAGAGACTCATGTAGTTCATCAAACTTCTTTAGAAAACATCCTCGCGGGAGGATTTTTTTAGGCTAAACGGTGTCGGTTCTGTTATAAGGTATTATTCAGCCTCTTTCCGAGGGCATAATCATGGCTAACACAAACAAAAAATAGTCCTTTAGCGTGCAAACGCAAACCATCTTGAAAAAGTTTTCATGTCTGACCCGCTTTCATTCACAGAACCGACTAATGCCTGCACTCGAATGCGGCTATTTTACACGGAGGTCCCCTATAGATGATGAGCAGGTAAGATAGATAGTAACCTTAAAAAACTCGTATAGAATCCAGCCATTGCGATGTATGTCGCTTTGAAGATATTCAAAAAGGATCACAAAATAAGTTTTAATCTTGTCGTTGAGACGCAAACCAATGAACCGAAGGTATCTGCCAGGAAATGGGAGATGGAGGCTGCTTACAGATCGTCTTTCTGTCGTTAAAATTTAGTTTAAGACTCTGTAGAAGACGTTTGACAAATTTGTCAAGTGCCCACCGAGCGTTAACTACAACTCACCGAGCACTGAACTCGCTATGTGATCGTCTGTCTTTGGCCCATCTCGGTTGAACCTTTTTTTCATTTTGCCAATGCAATTGGAACGCGACAACTCGTGGAGCAGACACCGAGCAAAATCCACCGAGCACTAAGCTCGCTATGTGATCGGGCAGTGGCGAAGTCTGTCTTTGGCCCACCTCCGTTGAATCTTTCTTACATTTTGCCAATGTAATTGGAACGCGACAACTCGTGGAGGAGACAGCGAGCACTAAGCACAATCCACCGAGCACAGAGCTCGCTATATGATCGGACAGAATAATTAAATGCCACCTGGTTTGATTTTGCTGCCTTTGAAGATAATTTCTCTTGCCACAAATTTACTCACTTAGTACAACATTTTCCACAATTTATGTATTGTGCTAAAGCCAAGTGAAAGAGCAATACACACGAGGTGCAATACACTGAGCGCAATACAAATTTTTCGAACTCGTTGTTACGATTATTTTTGTGTCAGTTCAACGACTTATCTGTTTCAGGTACTTATTGACTAACAGATCCAAAATTTTAACGCCCTGTCATTTGAATGCTCATCGATCATAGGTAGAGTTTCAAAACTGACCGCTGTTTGGAGACATTTTCTCTTTAGAAGACAAACAGCTTTTGTGTGTGAAAAATCGCTGGCGCCATCAAGTCCTGTGCCCGTTGAGCTCTCAAAGTCAAATCGCCCTTCGCGCCAATTGACATTTCAAAACCGATCGTTATGATGCCGCCCCAATATCGCGATCTTATCATCACGGGAACGCACTTAATTTTACTTAATTAAGCAGCCACAATCCTTGGCAATTTTCTTTCTGTTCCCACTTGCACATGCACAGGTATAAACACATTACGATAAATTAACGCTGAGAATGCCGATCGTCCCGAGACCGCTTTGCCAAAGTCATTTGCATGGTGGGATTTATTCAACTCTTTCGGATATCTCTCGCAGAGAGTTCGATAAAAATGTAAATGTCCTACGGAACGACGACGCCAAGAAAGAGCCAATCCCGCGCATCTAAATCCGAAAGACACAATGGTGATAAAATTGTTCCCCATTGGCATCATTATCGTCAGGGCAACATTATCATATCATCATCAGCAGAAGTCGCGGCGGCACAGGCATCCAACAGCAGCACCCACCGTCAACAGCAGTCAGTCAATGTTTCTGACGCGTTTTGCTCTTTGGTGTTTCGTTTCAGCCATACCGAGGGGGAGTCGTCAAGTTGTCGTCGCTCTACGTGACCCTCAAGTAGCTTCACATTTTGTTAAACAAATGATATCGGTCAGTCAGATCAATCGGATGCTGTGTGTCAACAAACACGTTGTATGGCGAGAGATCGTGGGATCATGTGTAAAGACGGTTTTTTGTTGTTTTTGTGCCAAAACCGGAATAAATCCGGAGGATCGGAACACCGCAATGAAATAAACGATAGAAATTTATGGATGTGCCTGGCGCAAGTGGCGACAAAAACAGTAGGCAGCTTACAGCATTGAAAAGCTGTAACCATTACGGTCGTCGTCCTCTGTGTGTGTCTGTCTCTCATGTCATGGTGAAAGGAGGCAATGAAGCTATTGACATGTGTGTGGAATTGGGAACGTCATAGGTGGCCGGAATCACACGGAATTTACATACAACAGCTTTAATGGGATTTGGGAAAAGTCAATGAATTGGATCGGCTTAGCGCGATAGAAAAGGCTTGAATATGCATAAGGGCACCGCAGCGCGGTGGTGTTCCCAGGGTGGTCATCCGACACACGCACGGATTTAAATAGTTTACAAGTCTTCACGAGCCTACCATGGGGCTGATGTTCAAAGTTAAGTGGGTTGAGCTTTATGTAATCTCCGGTCAGTGACTTTCTGACAGCTCAAAGCTCAAAGCTGATGATCCTTCGATCGAAACAAATGGACGATCATGCAGTTTTGCAAATGGTCGGTGATTTATTAACAACAGGAACGATCACAGGACTGAGTTTTGTGTAAAATATTTCAAGCTCGGTGATCACCACTGATCATTAACTTTGGGCCAGCAAATTTTGCATTTCCTCGCCCGATCTTGAACTGATCTGTTGCTGACAAGGAGATCTTGTTTATTGTGCGGGTTTTTGTATTGGGAATTATTTCAGAATCGATCGCAAGATAACTGATCTTGACCTAGTTGAGCAAGCTAGCTCTACTCTGATCTTCCTCCACCGATCGTTTTTTTCTTTAAGCAATGAAAATGACTCGATATTCCATGGTCAGAGGAGAAATGGCAAAAATCTCCTTCAAAATCAAAATCTGTATAGCAGAGTCTGGTACAAAAAGGATCTTCGCAAAAAAACTGATCTTGGTCGAGTTTTATTTTGAATGACTGGTGCTGATGTTTTATGAAGATTAAGGTACAACTCTGATAATTTTTCTCCATCGATTGCAGTCCAAAAGTGCAAGTTTCTTTTTCCGCTATTTGCGATCACCGATCTTGGTTGAAATTTTCAACCGATCTTGATTGAATTTCCAACAAAAAACGATCCCAACGCCTGTAGTAGAAGGCACGAATAAATTAAAAATATCGATTATCTTGAGCTTGTTAGCGATCAGTACACCTTATTGGCCTTTAAATTTTTGTCACTCTGCGATCACCGATCGTAGCTGTGTTCCCAAACAAAGTGGGAGGCTCAGCAACAGCTCTTAAAAATATCTGCTACATTTGATGGATTTTTCTGAAATTCAAAGCGATCGGGTGGTCTTTAAAATATGGCTCATATGATATTAATCTGGCCATATGCAGTTCTAGCTAACAAAGCAGTTAGCAAAGGTCTGCTTACCAAAGTACGAATTTGAGCAACACGGGCGCAAGCCACTGGCTGACAGTTCGCGATCACTGATCTCTGGCACATTATAAAAAACTTATCTTCCGCGATAGCTCTCAAAGATTGGAACGAATTACATCCAGTCCACGGACATTGGTCTGTCTAGATTCTGTTACCTCGCGATCACTGATCTTGTTCACTTTAGGCACATAAACTCGATCGACATCAACTTTCGTTAAAATACAAATCCAATTTCTATTGCACCAACGATCACCAAGCGCCATTTGACCTTCTACAACACCGTCTGAGAATCATTTGACAAATCAGCGGCCCTGTGCGTCACCCACATACCACGTTGTTAAGTGCCCCAGCATCTCATACAATAGCTGACATTTGCCGATGGCATTGAACCTCGTACCGCCGTAAATTCACAAACCGATAAAAGCCCGACACATAACAAGCACCCGCCGCAATCAATTTTATGAATGAAATGTCCCCAGAAAAAATTAAAGCTTCTGTCCGCTTAAATTCATCAGTGTGTTCATTAAGCCAAAATCACTTAAGTGTCGGCAAACTTTGTAGAAAAAATCAGAAAAAAAAACCGACACCAGTAGCCGGTATGCAAATTTCAACAAAAACAAAATATCAATAAACCTGCTCGCAGACATTTAAATTATATCCTTCCTGGCAAATCCCTAATTGAAAATCAGTGCCGCTGAGTCGCACAAAGTTCCCCTCTCAATCGATAGCCGATTGTAAGGCTGCTGCATTTGCATACAAATCATCAAACATCAACATCATCGTTATCATCACAATCAACATCAACATCGACAGCATCTTGTTGTTCATTAGCCGAGATTTGAATTTTGTGTTTCTCTTTTTTGGGGGCGAGAGACAACATGCGCATTGAATGCGGCAAGCGGCTACCTTACTTGAGTATACAATAGTGAGTCAGGCACCATGATAAAAAACAAAGAAGAAAATATGTAGATATATTCGCCGCGTTGCGATCGATGCTGCGAAACTGGCTTTTACCAAAATGCGACAGCGGACAACTTGTTTTGACCAAAAGCCAGCATGCCGAGTTTGCCCATTTTTGGGGCGCAGGCGACATCCACTTAAACGGGAGACGAGTTTTGAAAGCGACTTAAATGTTAGTTCTCAATCATATTAATCGATCACAGATGCGAATGCCATTAGGAGAGAAAATGACAATCGGAATTGTGAATTGACGGCGATTTGCAATCTAAATGATGGCGCGATTGTCTTTTATATGCTAATTAGTTGGGTATAGGAAATAGACGTTGCGGCAAAGTGGGGAAAGGGGCGGAATGATGGGAAATACGTGGGGTGCCACAGGCGATTCAAATAGGGCCTGTTTTTTTTTTTAAAGCGGTATTCATTCAATTATAGTGGTGCTACCTACATTTGGGAGCTTAAACCGTATAGAGTTTTGAAGTGGACCTTTGGAAATAGATGGGGTGCCACAGGTATGCACTAGAGGGCCTGTTTTCTTAAGCGACATACATTCCTTTATACTAGTGCGACCAATATTTGCATTTGCAAAGAGAGTCTATCCAGCATTTCGAGCTAAAAATGTACCGAGGTTTGAGTATCATTCTGAAGCTAGATCGGGTGCCGAAGGCGTCTGCCATAGGGCCTATATTCTTTATCCAAATAATTCTTTTTGTGGCGCTTAAACCTCTGTTCGTAAGGTATATAGTCAACATTTGAATTTGAATGTATACCGAGCTCTGAATTTTACAATAAAAGCAGATGAGATACCACAGGAGACTGATTTGAGACCTGTTCTGTTTGAACCAATGAACATTTTGCGGGGAAAATAAGATGATTATGAGTTTCGTATCAAAGTTGCTGTAGAAGTTGCCGTGTGGCGCTTCACACTTGCGAATAAATTTTTGCCTAAGGCTTCTGGGCCAAAGTTGTCATATAAATGAAATGCAGGTAACAGAAGATGTAGTCGACTATAGGTGCTGCTGAAATGCAATTCCTTTTACAGCCTTATTTTTGACCAAGAATGTTTGATATTGGAATAAGTATGCTGAGACACTGTCATCCTTTGCAAATAAGTTTCAGTCCAATGAGAGAAATTTTAAGACTTGCCACAGAGAAGAGCTCAGCTATGCTTTCCGTCGAACAACGAAAACTGTTGGTACACAATAGGTGACTCTCATAGCCCCTGCTCTCTCTCTCTCTAGAGCGGATTAACTCACTTGTCCTAACAAAAAATTCGTAGCTCCTAGCTTTCAATTGAAAAACGAAAAATGATAGAATGCCACAGGCGACTCTGCTAGGGCCAGCTCTGTGCAGCATGGTTTTGCTAACCTTTTCCAAACACAATGAAGTAACTTACAAAATGACGGAAATTGGCTGAAATACCACAGGTCCTATAGGACCTTCTCTGCTCTGCGTTTCCCCAACGTATTTTCAAACAGAATTCACAAAAAAAAATCTACCTTAAAGGGTCTTCAATTTTCAAGTAGCAAAGGCGCAAAAACAAAGTCCCCGCATCGCAAAACAACCTTCAACACGCTTTAACAAATTCTCTCGTCATACCACCTTGGTCTCTGTTTAACACACTTTAAAATGCCCAAGCAAAGGAGCAGCGAGAGCCGATTCTTATAACCTCACAAAAAGGTTATAACATAATTAAACCTTCAACCGAAAAATGCATTTTTTAACGGCTTCGTACACACAAAGTCCTTGTTGTTGTGGCTATCCGCTGGCGAAGAAAACGCTTAAACGTCAACGCAATAAATTTGTCGGTCCAGCGAACCAACAACGACGACGACAGAGCCCTCAAAGTGGCAATGAGATGGCGAAGGAATCATTCCAGATACCGCGCCTAAGTGATCCTTAAAATCAATCTCCCCGCACTGAGCGCATTTTTGTTGCCCCCCCACCTCAGGTCTGAAGCTCAATGGCGCTGTGATTCCGGATACCACTGCGGTATGCAAAGTTATCGCCATCCGCCAGAGTGGGTGGTGCAAAGGGAGCAGAAAGACGAAAGGAAATAAAAACTCCAAATGAAACACCAAAAACAATCTCTTAATGGTTCGCCTCCGAACATGAAAAAATACTCAAGGTGTTATCGATTTATGTCCGCGTCCAGCGGCTACCGGGCGCTTTCTGTCGCTTCACCATCATCATCATCATCATCATCGTCGTCGTCGAGAGAGAGCGAAAGAGGAGACGGCCGGCGGTGGAGGATGTGAAGGACGATTACACATCATTACCAGTCGAACAGGAGCAACACCAACAACATCAGGACAGTGGCAGTGCTGCTAATGTTATCCACTTTAGTGCTTATGTAGCTGTGGCGGCGGCGGTCATCATTTTGACAAAAGAAAGACCCACGCCGGCCGGCCGGCAACCGGGATCCGATGGTGGCGGTCATGTCGCTCGATCTCAAAAGGTGCTATCGAATCGAATGTGAACACCTTTATCAATGTAACTTACTTATTCCACCACTGCGACGGGCCGGGTGTACCTGTATGTGTGCCAGGGCTTCAAGGTGGCAAACGGGGACGAGATGCATCTCTTATCAGCGGAAACTCATTCCACGCAGCGACACTCAGGCAGTGTAACGTTTAAAAAAGTCACTTTATGTGCACGCTCGCTCCGCACCTCCAGTCAAACGATGGCTCGACATTGTATACACAATATTCAAGAATCCAGAGCAACAGAGCAGCAGTCAGATAGAGCGAGCAAGACTTGGGTAACCTCCAGCGACGACGACAACGACAATCAATTCGTTTTACTAACGCGCGGCGGCGCAGTTACCATGTATCTCAGGTCAGACATAAGGCGATGAAAAAGAAGGCATTTAGCTTCTGGATGATGACCGTATTCCAATTCTCGTGCACACACAGGTAAAGCAATGATGGCGGTGGCTTATCTCTCCAGAAATTAGTTACCCTCTTTGGGTTACGTCGTCGGCCTGCGAACGATGATGATAATGGGAGCCGTAAAGTGAGGCGGCCTGGCCCTTTCAAGTCATCGAAAACGGACAAAAAATAAATGTCAAACTTCGATAAAGAAACGGAATTTACTAAACGAAATTAAATAATTGAAGTGGCGCAGTAAAAGGAGCTCGAAATAAGACACCGACCGGACCGATGAGGACTGGTTTTCTTTTTCGTTTCGGGACGGAATGACTTCCGTATATTGGTAACAGCGGCAATCAAGTGGTTTGGAAGAAAACAATTAAATCATTTGATCTGAGTGGATGGGTCTGTTGTATGTGAACGTAACCAAGTTCTACGAGTATATTGCAATAAAACTAAAACTTTGAAGCCCTCATTTGGGGAAGATATATTTAGCCTGCCAGTACTTTGAGGATTCCAAACAAATTTATTGCACTGTAAAAAAAAGAGCAATTGCAAGCAGTTATGAAGAGAGAAACCCTCCTTTTGAAAAAAATTAGCTCAGACACCATCCAAATGCGAAGCGAAGTTTCAAACCCATATCTACAAAAAGTAACCCATTTCTACCATCTTTCTCGTCAATTTCACAAGCTCTCAGGTTTTATAGCGACTGCAACAACATAGTTCAGGCCCCTCTCAAGTCAGCAGCAAAGCTTCGAACCACAATCAAACGGCGTTAAATTTATTCACGCACATTTATGTCCTAAAGTTGATTGAAATCGAGTGCGTTCGCTTGGTGATCAATTGAGTTCAAAAAATTGAGAGAACTCCTTTTAAAAAGTTTAGACGCAAGTTTAAATAGCAAAGTTTCAAACCACACTTAACACTATACAGCTTCTTCTTCATTTTGCAAGTTCATTTGATTTTTATTCGATTTTAGTTGTAAGGAAGTGTGGATATTCCTGCTTCCAAAATGGCTCCCTACTCTGTTTGTTATACTTTTTGAGGTAGGTACCTCCCATGTTAATATTTAGCTACGACTCCAACCACTTTTAATAAAATGCCTTCTATACCATCCATTCCTATCTTACTTTGTGCATAGCAAGGTTTAAAAAAATGGATATTCTTGTAAAAATCGCTCATCGTTTTTTTTCCCCCAAACGCCTTTTCTTCCTTCCATTCCTACTCGTAACTCTCGTTGTTCATTGCAAAGTTTCAAGTGTAAAAAGGAGTCTATTTCAACAGCAAAGTTTTGAACCATTTTTAACAGACTTGCCTCTTTTATCTTAATACAAGCTGTCGCTGTGCAGTTTGTTTAATTCCAGTGAAGTGGGGGATAGCAATAGACGCTGTAAAACCAATTCCTCTCTATATCAATATAGCCATAGCAAAGTTTTAAACCACAATGAAGACAGTACAATTATACACTTCGAAGACAACATCGAAGTTTCTATCTACAGGATTGCGTTTAGTTTGAATGGCGTTAAGAGGAAGTGTGCATCGTCTTTTTCGTAAGACATCGCTATGCTCTTGCTGTAATAATTGAGGCACCGTCCATGTCAGCAGCAAAGACGCAAACCACTAAAGAACAAAGGTCTTCTCCTTCCCTCAAATTTGCATTGTTGGATGCAAGATTTTAAGCGTGGTTATTTCGAGGGGGGATGTGGAGGCTACAAATTCATTGCAAAATGTAGCACCCTGCATTTCGATAGCAAAGTTTCGAACCATTTTTCTTTATTAAATGTATTTCTCCTCTGTAAATTGAGTGAAACGCTGCAGCTTGTTACGTTTGCTGGTATAGAGGACTACCTTGATTTTGAAGTGTCAGCTACTAACGATTTGTAGATGCTTGCTTAGGTTAAATTTTCAGTAAGGTACTCCACCCTGTACTGCTCGAAACTTGAACTAGTGCCATGTTTAAAATATGCTTGGTACAGACTATCCCATTTCTTAGACAGTTTCATTTAACAGCGTTAGATCTGTTTCTTATTATACAGATTTCTGGCTGGCTTCCAGTTGCAGCCTGTTTAACCGGTCTCATCTGTAACGTGTTTCGTGGTACCACGATGTCACTGGATGGATTGGTTCGTATTTTTTATCACTTATCTTTTACACAACTTGTCCTATTCGAGTACACTTTATACTTAAATGAAAATCGCCTAAGCTTAGATGGCGCTGTATCGCTTGAATATCGATATTCTCTTTAGACGATTTTGTTTAAAACTTTCCTAGTCCGACTGGACTAAAAACTGTTTAAACAGCTGTCAATATCTGTATAAAGCTTGGCCAGTCTACCCCGGCTTATTCTAAGAAGAAAACCGCTCCCTTTACTATTTACGTGGGGTGCCCCAATGTTACCACTTATGGCCCTTATTATTCCCACATTTACTGAATTTACACCGCTGCTGGAGCAACCCATAACCTTGTATTCAGTGCCTCAATAAATCTAAGCCTTCCCGACCCAATTCTGACACTTCGAATGCCTTTCGAACAGAAACCGTAAATTGCTATAAATTTGAAACTTCTCCCACTCCAAGCCTGCCCGGTGATTGCTTGAGAAGTTCCGCTGATAATAATGAAACATTTCTTTTTTTTCTCTTCTGCTTTTGTTATATAAAACAAAGACATTTCGTTAATTATTTAATTATGCAAAACATCCAGTTGGACCTTTTTTCTGTATACATTTCTTGTGATAAATTGAAACCATTTGCCACCCAAGTGCCTCTCCCGTTTTTGTCAGTTTTTTTTTTTTTTGAAACAAAATTTAAAGAAATATATTTCTAATCAACGCGCAGGGATAAGTTATTCACGACAAAAAAAAAAATAAACACCCAACATGGTCGGTAGTAAACTGGTTCGGGTCTTCGGAGTGTTCGCCTCCTAATTTGCATTGTAGGACAATCGGGTGAAGGGAAGAAGGGGGAATAAAATCAATAAATGAATCCGAGAGATCAGTTTGTACAGTAGCAACACAATTTTATCAGTTTAAATGTATCACCCGAGCGGCATTGTTCGTTTGTTAATTTATGATTTTCTGTTTGTGTAATCAAATACACATTTGGGCCGCAGAAGATCGAATGGAAAAACTGTTTTAGAATATAAATTAGAGCATCGCGGGTTGGTTTGTAACTTTAATGAGAATCTAGCTGGGACATTGGCGATGGGAAATGGTGTGTTTCGAATGTGATGTTTTACACTTTTTTTGTGGTACGGGTGGATCGACATGGGCAGTAAAAGCGGAACGCGATGATAAAACCAATGCAACTTCTAGCCACCGAAGAGGTGATCCAACTTTGGTTACGCATTTTATGGATCGTGATAGAACGAATGCGGTGTAACGAAGCGCGTTTCTTGGACTCATGAATATGGAGGGCGGATGTCTTTTAGTATGAGGGATAAGTTGGTGAAGACTTTTTTTCTGTTTTGTGAAGAAAATTTGGGGCAGTACCTGTTAGTCAATGGGAACTTGAGAGTATCTCTTCCCAATGTGTGCCTTATGACACTTTCCCCTCGAAATTAAAGAGAGAGAGGTAAATGGAGTGCATCCGCACATACTTGGATGTAAGCGCACACCAAATGTGCGCAATAAAATCTTATCGTAGTATTTAGCTGCGAGTATCATTTCAAAGTAAATGCACATTTCGAAGTGGATATCGAAGAAAAATGTTTTTTTCATGAGCTGTTGCGCACTTAAAACTTTAGTTACATTGACATAAGGTAAAATTTTTAACTGGAAGCGCTATTTCACGAGCTATAATGGACTTCTATTCCTCCCGAAAAAGATATGGCAGAGACATAGAACGAGCTTAGAACGTTTTACCTTAAGGGTTTTACTTTAATGCATGCGCACACTTTTCAACAGCAGCACGTAGTTAGTATGTGCGTTTAAAAACTCAACTTTTGTTCGTGGCGAAATAAAAACTTGCGCACAAGTGTAACTTCGAGTGATTCTGATTATATATCTTTATAAGTATGTGCGCAATAGAATTTGTGAACAAAATATGTCCGAAATAAATTTAGCAACTTTATAAGAAGCATTTTTTTCCGACCTATTTAAACAACTTCTACCTCAAAAATGTGCGCAATCGCATTTACTTTGATTCGTGGCGAGATAAAAACTTGCGCACAAGTGTAACTTCGGGTGGTTATATATCTTTAAATGTGCGCAATCGAATTTCTGAACAAACTATGAAGCAATCATCGCTAAAGGGTCTCTAAGCTCTCGGATAGGAAATTGTGCAAATAACTATCCGACAGGCAAAAGACGAGCCTGTCCCAGAGATGGCCTTCTGTTACATACGGTATCTATAAAAGGAGTTAACCGCTGACATTTTAACAAAGTAAACGCCATTCAAATAGGGAAACGGGCAACGCAATCAAAAATAGATAGACAGCTTTCCTTGCATTCCAACTCCTTGGCATATTGTCACCTGTATGCACACAACATCAAGTGGTAGAGTTTATTCATTTACACCATCTATGCATAGCCCCTTTCTCTGTACGCCACACTATATGGCTGTCATCTTTCACCATATATCCTGATATATGAGCCGACAATAAAGTACCCATTTGGGCTTCCGAGAAATGGCATGCAAGACGAAGCGACGCGACGTATAGCCCCGTCAAATGAGCATGCATCAAAAACGCTATAAACATCCATACACCGCATCTGCACACTAAAATGACAGCTCCGCAGACATGGGCCCCATAGCGCCTCGTTGGCTGACTATATTGATTACACTTAAGCGAAAATTATTGCCCAATAAACATTTATTATCCTTGTTTGGCATCGCACATCGCACACACAGCCATCAGCGCACAAAGGCGTAATGGACGACGACGATGGTAATGATGACCACTATCACAATCATCATCGCCCAGCAGCGGCAGCCGCCGCAGCAGCATGATAATATTATTATGATCTCCTTCATAAAAATATCATCGCTCAACATTTCTTGAATGACAATTCGATAAAAGTATCAATTCCGTCGAATCTCGTGCAGTTTCTCGCTTACAGCGACCCATTAAAAACAAAAACGAAACAAAACCCAAGAGGCAAACAGAAAATGTTTCAACATTTGTTCAACATTCCGTCAGGTGTCTGAAGAATACCGAGTTTTATTATTGCCCAATGTCCCGCCAGCCCACCCGACCCTACCCCACTGTCAACACTTAGTTAGCGCTGCTGCCCCTTGTGCGCGCTCTGTTAACACGATTTCCACTGCTGGTTTATTGCAAATTTCCACGTTGTCGCTACACCGATGACACACGAACGAGCAGCAAAAACTGAAATTACAAGCGACCACGAAGTGGGAGAGCGCGCGCGCGGCGGGAGCAATACACAACAAACGCTTTATGCAGCCGTTTTGCTGCTGCTATACTGCCCAGAGAGATACATGGTCAAAATTACTTTCATCGAAGAGCAAACGGCAACGGCAACAGCAAACCAACGCCATTACACGCTGAATGTCAATTGCGCGTGAACGCAGCCCCTCTGAGCTCTGACGCGCACTGTCAATTGATACATTGCCATCGTTAAAATATTGTCACATAATTTCAGCGATTCTTCAATGATTCTTGAGAGCGCGCGTTTTTCTCTCTTTCAAATTAATTGGAAGGGTTCCATCATCTGCGTGTGTGCGAGCGCAATAATTACAAAATGTGATTGTGTGATGCACACGTATTTTGACGTCTGATTGCCGCGGGCATCGACAATGTACGAGTAACGTCAAATATTTCATTCTTGTCAGAGTAATTGTGTGCGATTTGCGGTTTGGCGAATGGTGTTTGCCCGCAGTTTGCCATACTGTCAAAGTGAGAAAAACTAATAAATTAGCTCGAACCAAGTGGCAGCAATTATTCTGCGAGCAATAATTTATGAACGTGATTGACGGGCATCGGGCGCGAGGTAGCCAAGTGCTAACTATTTTTAGATGTTTGGCGATTTAACGAGAAATCACAAAGAAGGCGAACGTTGATTAACTTTTTGGAATGGTTGGAGGAAGTTTCTGTGGATCAACTGTCATTTCAGGCAGCAGGTCAACTGTCACTGGAAATTGTTGGTCCATTGTGCTTGTAAAAGTACGGTGTTTTTTTTTTCTTTGTATAATTTTTTTCGTTTTGAAAAGAAGCGCCCTCTTGTGACAGTTTTTTGTAACTTATTTAGAAACTGTCAAAAGTGGAGAATATCCGTGGAGTAGGTCCGTTTTGTACGCGAATTTATTGTCAGCGTCAAAGTTGTCCTCAAATCTAGTACTCCATGGTTAGAAATGCACCATTATCATGCTTTCACCATTTTTTGAAACTCCTCCAAGTCACTAGATGGCACTAGAACTATCGATTTCCATTGAATCATTTGTGCCCCAATTATGCTTCCGATCGGAGTTCTTCTCATTTTAAAAAAAGGCATGCACGACAGATCTCAATTTCATTTTAGTTTGACCATCCACCAGATGGCGCAAGTGGTCTCCCCATCAATTTAGAATTTTCTTGCAAGAACTTTATCTGAATCTAGAACAAGAAACGATCACGATATGTGAAGGTAATTGTATTGATTTTTGAAGTAAATGGAGTCAAATGTCAATTTGTGTGACAGCTATTAAATTTTGTTATTAAAAAATTAATTACTTTTAAATTATATGTAATGTACTTGGATTTTCACAAATTCTGGCAGCTATATGTCAATTTATTGGCCTTTTAAGACACTAGGTGTCGCTTTATACTCGAACGTCATTGGCGCCCGACAAACTAATCAAACATATGACATCAGTCAAAATTGAAAACCCGATTAGATATCACTTTATTGAGGCAAACACACAAGCTCGTGACTTTTGTGAAAAAAACCACTAGGTGTCGCGCTATATGCAAATATTTTTGGCGAATGTCAACCTAAGCAAACAAGTGACAGCTGTAAAAATGTGTGAGGTTGAAAACCCGATTAGATAGGATTTTATTGATGCGGACACATATTTGTGACTTTTTTGAAAATGCCACTAGGTGTCGCACTATATCCAAACGTCATTGACTTCAGTAAAAACAGTAAAAATGTAACATTACCCAAACTTCCGAAAATGGACCGCTGCCTAGGTTTATATTTTCGTTTCTTACTGAATTTTGTGATTTTTGCAAAAAGACACCAGATGTCGCTTTTGGCGTCGTCTCTATCTCATGTGATGGAGACAGTTTTGAAACGTCAAACGTTTCCATTAAATCTAACTACGCTTTCGACTTTATAAGGATATTTAATTCATTTTCTGAAACAGTTGAGTGTTTTGTTTCTTTCACTTGCCGCAAGATGGCACTAAGAGAGAATTTTGTTCTAATGAATTTTTCTTGTCCCGTACAAGTCAGACAACAACTTTCCCGCCAACATCAAGCCCGCATCCTCGATCGCCAACTACAAATAATGTCCCGGGTTTTTTTTTTGCTAACAAAAATGACAGTTGATGCACACTCTCTGTTCAGCAAATTTTTGACATTATCCCACCAACAGATCAATAATTCGCCAGTCAAGACCATACATCACTGGTACTGATGTATACGTACCTACGTCCTTGTTGCGGTAAGAGATAATCTTCTGCTTCGTCAAAATTAAACAAAATCCTCCGGTGCAATTCAATCCGCTCGCATATATGATGTATATCTAAGATCGAGCCCAAGAGCAAGTCCGCAGAACGTGTGGGACGACAAAACACTCATAATTTTATGCAGTGTTGACGACGGCTACGACGACGCCCAACATGGGGCGGTGTGTATATGCGAGCGGTTTATACACATCTCTGGCACGTCCAGGGAGCAACCCCATGTGGGGAGAAACCAAATTAAAATGAAAGCAATTGAAGTGGATTGGAGTTGCAGTTGGAGCTGCAGCTGGGAAAAGAAGCCCACACACACCTGGAGGACCATCATTATTATTTCTGTTTTATTTAATTTTTTTTTTAGCTCGCTGTTTTAATATCTGTTGATAAATAACGTGTGGTTGTCACAATAACATGGGTGGTGGCGAGTTAACAGGCGGCGTATGTTCGCATCGCAGTATCTTTCAATCGACACTTTCTTGGGTGCTCTCGACTGTGTGGTGTATATTTGGTTTGCGTCCTTCCCGGTATTGCAAGTAACAAGTGAGTGTGCGAGAGACTAACGCACACCTCGCGCGCACAAATGGACATTTAATAGACGCTCAATGACATTGCGGCCTCTGCACCGAGAGGAGATGGCAGAAGGTAGATCTTGCGGTGTCGTATGCGTATGTACCACCTCTGTGGAGTGTTTATCTGTTTGATGTATGAATTATGACAGCGAGGAGGGAAGTCACTTGGAACAACTCTGTGGCTGTGGCATATCTTTGCATCGCAACTCGAACTGAAACACATGATGAGATGTTCAAATTTTTGCTAGAGGTTTGGTGTTGCCAATGCCTGGGAGTGAGTTGATCGGTTAGATTGGTTTTTGAACTCAACGAGGTGCGATTTTTAGTGGATGTGAGTTAAGTGGATTTTTGCATATCTGCCAAGGAACATTGTCAAGTAATTCACAACTGACTCTGTATGGGTTTGAAAGCAGCGATTTCTAAGCAGCGAGCGCTTCTGTCATTGAAGTTTGAGAGTCAGTGGATGGGCATAGATGTGGGCCAAAGAATATTAAATCATCCGATGGCAGAACGCGTTTGTTTCTGAACAGACAAGTTGGATTGGTATCTCCAACTTTGATGGCGCATTCCATTTATTGCTGTGGAGCTATTTTAGCATAGTTCCATAGAGGTGCGATTTTAAAAAAAGACATTGGACACGATGTTTTTTTCGCATGCGATCGAATGACGGGCTTTTAATGAAGGATTGAGTTAAAATCCGAAACCGAAGTGACTGCAATTTAACGAATTCTATTCAACGAGGAAATATGTCACAAACATCTGGGAGACAGTGGAAGGGAATCAGTCTAGATGGGTATCAGTGGATGGGTATCAGTCTGGATGGGTATCACTCTGGGTGGGTATTAGTGGACGGGTATCAGTCTGGATGGGTTTTATTTGATGGGTATCAGTGGATAGGTATCATCTCTGGATGGGTATCAGTCTGGATGGGTATCAGTAGTTGGGCATCAGTGGATGGGTATCAGTGGATGGGTATCTGTCGGGGTGGGTATTAGTGGACGGGTATCAGTAGAGGGGTATCAGTGGATGGGTATCAGTCCGGATGGGTTTTATTTGATGGGCATCAGTGGATGGGTATCAGTCTGGATGGGTATCAGTCTGGATGGGTATCAGTCTGGATGGGATATCAGTGAATGGGCATCCGTGTGGATGGCTATCAGTTTAGATGGGTATCAGTTTAGATGGGTATCAGTGGAGGGGTTTCAGTGGATGGGTATCAGTGTGAATCATCACATTTAGTTGAAAACAGCGAGTTTCAATGGTCGATCCCCTGTTGACAGTGAAATCCCTGATTGGAAACGTTAGACAACAGCTGTATCTACTCTTCGAAGTAGCCGAAAAGTTCATCCGTTCTTTGGGTGCTGCTATATGGATGATCTCGGGCCTTCTCCGGCGATCTTCCTCTGTGATCTTGCTCTGTGTCATAGGTCTGAGTCAATGTACAGATTGTGTCATTTAGGATCCTTTCTTACTCCACTTGAGAGAAATTTCAAGGCACAAAATGGAGTTTATCTGATTTCGCCCACATGGCTTCTCCCAACGAACTAGCAGTTGTGCGCCGACGCAAAACGCTGTAGAAATTCAGTTTGACAGCACTTGTCGTAAAAAGCATTTTGGACGTCTACTTAGTCTCGATTCTCACAAGCTCTTCGTACATCATTTACCCGATCGACTTTTGCTACATTAACCTCGCTGACATTTTTGTCGTCATGACTAGCGACCTTGAAAATGAACCCATTGCTGTCACATTTTGAATAGCAATCCAACGGATTCCTTCGGATATATATATCATGTCGGATGACAAGTGCCAACGACTCTGATCGTACTCAACCTCACAGCCATCTGACTCCCGTCAACAAAACTCTTGTCACCGTTGCCCGGCTCACAAATCACGCTGGCTTCATATTTTACTGCCAAAAAGCTGTATAACTTTCCACATAAAACGCGTGAGAAGCAACCCAAAAAAAGCTCAGCGGTACAAATGCGGGCATAAATTCGCTCCCAGATGACATTCAGATACTCTGTAATTTGCTCGTCCAATTTTGTGAACCCAAACAAAGAACATTATAGGTATCCCTGCTGACCGAGCATCCTGCACAAAATTCTTCTCACACTCATCAAGAAAGGTTACATCGTAGGAATCTTTTTTTTACGATTATTACCAGTCATCTCTGCCATATACAAACACACACACAGAGAGAGAGAGAGAGATCCCTCCGCATCTGCATAAAACCAAATTTACAGACATAAACCCGTCCGTAAGGTAGTTAAATTGTCTGTCGTCTCGAAAACGGAAAACAAAACGATACACAACCGATCCCCGGCAGAAAGATCCGAAATAGATACTTGTGATAATGGCCCCTTTTTTGAATATAGGGCTCCGATTAGACACCATCAGACTCTTGGCGGAGTAGTTTGCCCAGAACAAGAATTAATAAAACAATAAAGCATTTTAATTAGCCAGCAGGGAAAATGGTTCCACTTGCTCGCCGCAGATACCTTTGAATTGTTTTCCCAAATTTTCCTTCAACCAACAAAAAAAAAAAACGAAAGAGGCACCAGCTCTGTCTGTGGTCAGTCCAAGACACAGTGTGGCGTCAACTTAATTACAGAGAGCCGGCCATAAAGATGAGGCCGTTTGCATCTCGCTCTCGCTTGCAGTGGGTTAACTGCCCCCCACCAAGCCGAGTCTGATGGCAAACCGAACGACGTGATGCTCAGATGATTTAATTTCATTTGATTTTTCATTTTTATTTATTTCGTCGAGTAATTAGTTTTAATAGACAGACAGCAGCCTTGATTATTTATTGTAGAGGAAGGAGCCAGGGGGGGGAGAGCGGGCGGCTTTTCACAATTCGTTAAGGCACTTGACGCACTGACACATGGGCTTTCGTTTTACCTGTTGAGTTGGCGTGCCAGCACATCTGACTGCCGCCGTTGTAACTGCTGCCGCTGCCACTGCTGTGAGTGCTACTCGACCGATGATTGATGATGTATTAACTTTGTTTTCTGCGTGTGCACACCTCCTCCTTTGGACGTATTATTAGGAGAGAAAGATAGGATTTTTATATTTTTTCATTATATGGTCATCATCTGGCAGTGCGGCGGAGGTGCAAGGGTGTACATATACATCAGTTGATTTGTCTTAATTTGTAGAAGTCAGTTTTAGAAAAAGAAAAGTTGCTGCTGGAGCGAAGGAGAGCAGACAACTCCTCGTTTGGGAATTATTACTGAAAGGAATTAATAAATCACATGGCAGTTATGTGTGTGCCTATATGTAGATAGTGAAGGCTTGGACTGTTTCGTTTTTCCCCATTTGGAAATGTCTGGGATTGTTTGATGGGGTGGGCACCTATTTGGCGCCAGCCAGGGAGGTTTCCATTGATTGGTTATGTGTTGGATGGAACGGCAGAGAAGAAATGTGCGTCAGGCGAAAGGAATGCATGCCAGTTTCGGGTGGGAAGAAGTTTCATCGGTGGCGCATTAGAAAGAGATTGTCTTGCGTCACAGACAAGATAATCGATTTCGGTTTTGCAACTTTGGTATTGGTTATAGCATAAAGAAGGGGAGACCTTGTGACCTCTTCCGTGGTTGTCAGATCTTCTGTTGAAGTGTCAGAATTTTGGCAATGAATACACGCACAAGTCCGTCTATGCTAACATCTAACTTTAGTGTTAAAGCCAAGTGGAAACAATTTTAAAAAATGCAGAAAGTTGTTCCAAAATGTCAGAATTTTCTGAAATATTGAAAATTCACAAATTGTTCACAATTGTGAAAAAGATCAAGAGAGAAGCAAGATTGTGTCTAAAGGAGCATGCTTGGCCATAGGGCAGTTCCAAATAGTCAAAATTTTGTCAAAATGATCAAATTGTTTAGTGGGACAAAAACGCCACTAGGAGAGAAGAGAATGACAATAGTTACGCCAGGGATCACAATTTCTGCAGATATGTACAAATTTTGTCAAAGGTCAGAATTTCCAAATTGTTAATGACCAAAATAAATTGCTAATCAGGAGTTCAACTAAATGATGCTAAGACGGAAACTTCTTTTCTTTCGGTGTCACAGTAAAGTCCAAGATTGTCTCAAATTGTCAGAATTTTGACTCAAATTTAACTGGATCGGTTGAAATTTCTTTAAGACTTTTATGATTCAAGCTAAGTACTTAGTGATAAGCAGAATTGAATGAGTATGGGAAATAAGTTCCAAAATTTCGGCTGATATGCCAACAGTTCAGAATTTCTAGAACTTCTGCCACGAACTGCTAGAAATGAGTTTAATCAGATTCAAAGGCCAAATTTTAGATAAGAATAATTTTTTTAATTTTATTTGAAATAAAACTCGTCCTAAATGGTCAGAATTTGGGTCCAAAATGTTGTCAGATCAACATTCGGGATTATGTATTACTAAATGGAAAATATAAAAAAGCCAAGTGTACGCCAATGTCAGAATTTGGTCGAAAATTAGAGCTCTAAATTCACAGACAATTGGAAGAGTTGAAAGTAAGGCCTAGAGAGTTCAAAATTGTTAAAATTTTTGTCATTACAGTGCATTTAGATTTTTGTTTTTGTCACGAGGCAAGATTGCGCGGAAGGAGGACTAAATCCAAGTTCTGATCCAACCCACTGCCCCGTTCAAGTTCTGACAAAATAACGGGGGTAGCACTGACAAGGTAGTTAGCTAAACCCAGTGGATGATAAACAAATAAGTACAAGTGGTTGCAATATAGAATTGTGTGAAAATTTTTTATTCAATAAAGTAAAAATTATCACAGAAACAGTTGGTTGGGAGAAGCTCTACATTTGATTCTTTATGGACACCTTGGGTTGATTCTTGAGTCCTAATTTGTGCCAAGTTGTCAGAACTTTTGTGTCAAATGGTAAAACTTGAACCCATATACGCAATACCGCATGATAAGTGAGAAAATTTTAGCCGGGTACAAAATTGGTTAAATTTCGTTTTAACCTCAGTTTGTCAGAAAAACAATCTTGCTAATTGTTGGGACCGCATTTTTCTAATGAGTACTAGAATGTTCGATTTTGCACCTACTCTTATACCAACGAATAAAGTTGACCCAAATTGTCAAAAATGTTTCATTCTTCGGAAGACCTTAACTTTAGTTTTCAATTGGAAACATATTGAATTTCAGATCTGATTGTCTAAAACCTGGCAAACTTATCTTCATTCGATTTGGCCAGATGAAACATTAAACTTCTAAGGCCAGAAAATAGGTCTCAAATTGTCTGGGTTTTCGGTGTATTACCGGCTATCGAACTGACATTACATTTTTTATTGATGTACACCTTACGTTGCAAATTTTCTCACATTTTGTAAAATTTGGCACGGATTTTCTGGTAAGCAACTACCATTTCCTCAAAATCTAGCAGACGACAATACAACGTTTGAACGATTTATTCGAAAGCATTTTTCTTAAGATCTATCTATTCACCATTGGGATGAAATTAAAGATTTTGTCCAAAATCTGCCTAAAATTCCGCCACTTTGGCATACAGTTCGTGGTTCGATCAGACATGCACTATTGCAAAAATCACCTTTCTGAGCTGGCTTGACTGAATTCCGACTTCCTGTTGAGTGATTTTTTTTTTTTAAACCAAAATTCTGACTAATGTACGAATTTTTGTAATTTTTTTCTGTGACGATAAAAAGACTTATCTCGTCCACAGGAATCACAAAAATTATTAAGAAAATAACAAGAATGTTGTAGAAGGGGAAACTATTTCAAACTTCTTCTTTTGTGTTACATCTTTGAAGAGTCGAATATTTAGTCCCTTAAGTCGAAATTTTGTTCACCATTTTTTTCATTCTCGATCTGCTCAAAGTAGCTTAGCCTCTAGCAAAAAAAAAAATCATTCAAAATTTCGAAAAAATTTCTGACATTTTTAGTAGCGTGTACAGAAAAGTATTTCAATCTTTTTAGGACAGTTTTTTTAGTACGGTGGCAGCGGTCATCTTCTTTTCAAACATTAAATTAAATTTGGGTCACTATTTTGAGCAATTTTTAGGTCAGAAGAAAGATGCTACTTAGCCTTCATTTCTTCAAATTTAAATGGACCTCTATAGTCTTTAACACTTGAACTTAATAGAACCACGATCTCGTTAACATTTTTGTTTTCTTAGAGGAATGGGTCAGAATTTTGAACTCTTTATAAGGTCAGAAAATACCTCCGACTTTGCCTTTGAAATTTATTTCAAATTAAAACGAATTGAACTCGCTACTGCACAATTGGAAATAGCTTGTCGTTCCTATTTCGTTTTCCAAAGGATGGGCCAAAATTTCGTAATTTTTGAAAATTTTGTTCGAATAGATGAAAGACCCAAATATGGCTTTCAAGGTCTTTTTAACCTCTCAGAAAGAGAAGCTTTTTACCCAAACTCGACCGTGGTTAAAATTTGATATATGCGAAAAAATTTTGAAAGATAGAAACGACCTAATTTTGAACTGTAAATATCTTAGAAAATAGAAAGGACCTGCAATTGCTTCCAAACATTTTAGCAAAATCTCTGTCAAGGTGACGACAACAAATTTCCAACCACTTCGCACCACCACAACATGCCTAAAGGGCCCATAACTCAAGCCCATTTCACTTCCCAGAACGAGTCTAGCCCCTTTTTTTGACTCACATCTACGTTCCCACCATCACCTCCAACGACGACGACGCGACGATGACACAAACTCAGCTGGACTCTCATTCTCGTTCCCATTATTATTAATCGATTTGTGCTCCATCTAATTAGGCTATTAGTTCACTGTCGTCTGCAGATCGCCTTCGCAGAATTCCCGTGCAAATTGAAAACGAAACAAACATTTTTGTCCCATGACACCACACACACGCTCGCGCGCTCAGGACCTCCCCAATAGCGCCACACCACTTAACCGAGAGACATCGCGCTACATTCTCACTTCCAAATGCCACCTTAATAGTATTGTTATCTGGTGCTAGTCAGCAAAATTGATACTAATAATCAAAAGATACAAAAACAAAACGAAAAAGAACTGAATCTCCGAACAAAGGTTCGGCTATCCCAACCACTCGGTTGGTTGCTCGCTCTCTCTCTCTGTGTCTGCCTGGCATCTCATTAATGAACGCCCGTTTTTCTGTGTGTGCTGGCCAAAACCAGATCTATAAATATAAACTGTTCGTTTGGTTGGGTCGAACTGGAGTTCGCGCTGAAAGCTAATCACGTCGTATAAGACGGATATTTCTCGCGTCTTAATGAAGGTGATTAACTCGCCAGATAAATATTTAACACACACACATAGACCCACAGTCAGTTGTATTAAAATTTCCAAAAAAGAGGCACACTAATCGAAAATGTGTCGAAGACAAATGACAGCGATTCTCCACCAAAAAGGAGGGAAAATCGCCTGCGTGAGGTCCGCTGTATCTTTCCCCATATGCGTGCGCGATTGTCATCCACCGACTCACCCGGAATCGGAATCGCCCAAGTCTGCCCAATTCACTTTGTTTCTTCTTTCAACGGTTTTGTCTCTTCTCGGCCTTTTAGGAGATTTTAATCACCAATTAAAGAGATTAAGCGAGATACCAGCGTTTAGGCCTGGCTTCTAGGTAACCACGGACTAGGCAAGCTCTACCTCACACACGGGTTGTGCGCGCCGAGCGTACAGGGCATAAGGACCGCGCTGGCTGCTACCACCACTAATTACCGTAAAACAAGATTAACAAGATTTTCAAGCCACCACCGAGCGCGAGACGAACACTCCAATCCAAAGCGAAAGCCCAGAGATGCGGAGACAAACCGAAATAATAATAATAAAAAAAAAAAAAAAAAAACGGTCCGATTCGTTAATTATTCCGAGAGATAAAAATCAGTCCGTCTCCCTTGCTCTCCGCGGGTCCAAAATAAAGGATAATTAAGTGATAAATAACTGGAAATGGGTGTAATTTTGAAACTTATTTATGATGTTAATCATGTTGGCCTTAAGAGGGACCAACAATAAGAGAAGACCTTAAAACAGAAAATATTTAGAGACAAATGTGGGTGGTCCGTTGAAAGCCACGGGGGCTTTGAGTTGAGTTTCGCGTACATTTTGCGCATCAGGATTTGATCGCTTTATTGTTTGACATTGAGTGGGGTAGAGAGACTATAGTGTATTTCTGTCACATGCCACAGTGGGATGTACTAAATGAGTGAATCTTGGTTTTGTTTTCTTCTTGCAGACTATACTCAACTCGATGCACAAGTATCAGCCGCGATTTCACTTGGTGCGAGCCAATGACATCCTGAAACTACCGTATTCAACGTTCAGGACATATGTGTTTAAGGAAACCGAGTTCATAGCCGTCACTGCATATCAAAATGAAAAGGTAAGTTGGGGGGGAGTCCTTTTTTTTTGCTGGAGGTACTAACTTTTGACACTTTGCAGATAACTCAGTTGAAAATCGACAACAATCCGTTTGCGAAGGGCTTTCGAGACACCGGCGCCGGCAAGAGGGAGAAAAAGTGAGTATCAATAAATTCTTAAATTTTTATCAGTTTTTGTCAGTTTTAAATTTTTATCAGTTCTAAGTCAGTCGAATGTAGGAATAAAATTCCAGGAATTGCTCAGAATTAATTGAGGGCATAAAGGGTGAACAATCTTGCTTGCGAGCTGCGTTTAATTACAGAAAGAATTTTCTTCAAATATTAGGACACGAAATGTTACAAAAATGTTCGAAGAATTTTGACCCAAAAGACTAAAATTTTTAACTTTTTCTTTCTACTTTGTGGGGTTTAGCTACTTGAATTGAACGAATATACAAAGCACAGTCCTCTGTACTTAGAATCGGAGCAAAATTGTGCCCAGCGATGTGTGAAAACTTGCAAAATTTCGAACCCGGTCAGAATTTTGAACTTTTTATAGAGTCCTTCCCTAATGTGTTCAAAATATTTTGGCTCTGGGTGAAGTTTGCTAAAATTTGTACGTTAAAATTTATAGCAAAACTCAAAGAGAACTTCTAAATTTCGGACCCGGTCAGAATTTTGAACTTTCTATAGAGTCCTTCCCTAATGTGTTCAAAGAATTTTGGCTCTGGGTGAAGGTTGCTAAAATTTGTACGTTAAAATTTATAGCAAAACTCAAACAGAACTTCTAAATTTCTTACCAAATTTGGTACGGAAACTTTTACTGAGTACAAAAAGTGTCAATAAAATTGTCCAGTTTTTCAAAAGAACTTAGAAGGCATTTTAAAATCACGCATACGAAGTTGTTTAAATTTTAAGATAATTGTCCGAAAAAATTGTGTCCAAAATATCAACATTGCTAATATTTTCAGCAAAATTCTGGCGCCAAGATTTTTCCCAAATTTACATCTGAAATGACTGAGGTTCAGATGATTTTGTATTTGTAGCAAATTGGCGGGAATCCCAAATAATTGTAAGAAAAAGGTTTGGGAAAACGTCTAAACTTCAAACACATTGTTCAAATTTTCAGAAAAATTCAGACAACACATAAATTTTGCACCAATTTTTCTGAACCCATATACAAAGAAAGGGAAGTGCGGGTTAAAAAGTTAAAAAGTTATTGAACCAGAATTGACTGAACTTTCGAGGGGAAACATCTGTGTACGAAATTGTCAGAAAATGATTTGGAAAAACCATCTAAACTCAGTCGCATTGGTTTTATTTTATTTTTAACAAGGAAGCTAGTTTCGACAACATTTTTATTTGACAACATCTGAATTGTCCAAATTTTAAGGATAACTTTGGCAGAATTTTTTGACATATTAAACGGGAGAA
Organism: Cheilosia impressa; assembly: GCA_948293265.1. Classification (NCBI taxonomy): domain Eukaryota; kingdom Metazoa; phylum Arthropoda; class Insecta; order Diptera; family Syrphidae; genus Cheilosia; species Cheilosia impressa. Next base: position 5,521,636 of record OX411882.1, read on the forward strand.
TTTTTGGTGAAGTTCGGATGTATTCATTTTCTGAATTTTCAAAATCAAACTGTCAGAATTTTAAAGCATTTTCAATTATGCGCACCTATATGCAAAATTGTCAGAAATATTTGAGGGGTTAGATACATTTTTGAAACATTTAAAAATTAGTACCGAATTGTTGGCATCTATCAGATAAAAGTTCTCACAGTTGTACCAAATTGTTGTGCAAAGAAAACACTTTGGCCAGAAAAATATTGGGTGAGATCAACAATTGGAAGCTCAAAGTTTGGGAAATTTGTAAAACTTGCGCGAAGCAAGCAAATTCGTCAAAAACAAGTAAATATATCCAGCGAGCCTAATTAAAATTTAATACAAAATAACACAAATGTCAGAAAGAGCTTTGGTAAGCCCTTATTCATTCCTTCCTTGGTCCTGCTTTGCAGGCGAAAAATTGTGTCGAGCTAGGCTCCATCAAAGACCTCGTTTTGAATCTCTCCTACAAATAAATAGCTTATGTTTCATTTAGTTTTGTAAAGGCTTTCAGTCCAAAGTATTTTGCTATAAATTCAATATCATTGTTTCACCCCAAGGACCTATCCCTTATTTGGGGTCCCTCCGCCCCGCGCCAGTTTCACAGCTCAGGAGGCAATCCCGCACAAGACTTTAGGTGACAACTTGCACAGCCATTTCGCAAAGTCAAACGCAAAACAGAACCGCACAATTGCCTCCAACCACGTACACGAAAAAAGAAACATCAAGCGACCATCCCTTACTCCTTTTTGGTATGGCACGTCAGAAACAATGCTTCCACACACTAATCAGCCAACTAAATGTACAAAGTCGTGAGCAGAATATCGCATTCGACGACAACACAGAGGAGAGGCCTCCATTGTTCGGTACATCTGAGTGGCTTTTTGTGGGAGGAAATTTCAGTCCTCTGTTTGTGTGCACTCTGTCGTTAAAAACTCCCACTGCCCGCGTGTAGGTGTCACCCGAACTGGCAGCGCCACATAAGCTAACTGACATCTCTCTCCAAATGACACTGACACTCTGTGCTACGCTGTCAAGCGATTCCGGTTTTGACTCTGTTGTCATTCCACCCCCTTGATGACGATACAAGTTATCTCCGTCGTCGTCGTCGTCGTCGTCCCCTTGTCAAGGACAACAGAACAAAAAAAAAACTGCCAAATTGATATGTCATTTCTAGGTCTCAATTCGCCACAAACTCCGTGTAGACTCCATCAATCTGTTTGTCCAAATGGATTTGCGATGACGATGACGAGGACGAGATGGATGTGTCCTGTCCTCCGAAGGCCGAGTATGATGGGCTTTCCACCCTCAATCACTGGGTGTATCGGATTTCCGGTAATCTCGTAGAAAATTGTTTTTTTATTCGTAGGGTGACTTGGGCTATTTGCTCTCCTTTTATGCGTTGTTTGACTCGAGCAAATCTCAGCCGCACAGGCTAGATTAAGGACGGGATCATGATAATGCAGGAAATTAAAATCAATCAATCAAATTAGAGGAATTCCTTCCTCGTCGTCGACGCGGTTTGTACATGTCCCGGTTTCGGTTTCGGTTTCAGTCTCGTGTGCAATCTTATGTCACACTACTTGTGAGCTTGTTTTTTCCAGCACCGAATTCTAATGCTATTAGCCGACAGAATAATTTCTTCGCTTCGCAATCGGCTTGGGCGGCGCGCGTTGGCGGTGCCAAATGAAACCCAGAGATGATGTTAAATGAAAGATTAGGCTGTCAGTCCAATGACATGGAAATGCCGTGTAAGCTCTCGTGTCTTGCTCATTTCGAGTAAATTTATTGCTTCGTTACCCTTTCGAACACGAAATTGTATGTAGGCCGACTGTGGGAGGTTTGATGATAAAAAAAAAAGTTTAACCGCACAGGGTGAGGGTAGTTTTGCAATGGAATAGTAGTCAATTATCTTCTAATGGAATTCTATTCACATTTTAGATTCTTTTCGATTGCGTGGTATTGCGGTGGCCTAAGGCGGGTGGAGGAGTGCTAAAAGTCGCACATATGAATTTCAGATCAAAGGCCGGAGAGCGAAGGCGTGGCGGTGCCACCGGTGGAATTTATTTTTAAATTTGGAAAATTACAGGGAACGTATATTTAAACGGTAGCTTAGGGGCAGAGTGTAATTTGCTATGCAAGAAAGACAGTTGTGGGTTACAACGGAAGGTGGGAGTTGGGTGGGCTGTTTATATGGAAAATTATTTCATGGCAAAGGCTCGGATGGGAGTGGAAATGTCTTGTGGAAACAGTGCTGTTGTCGTCGGATCATACCTTGTAGTCAAGTCGGTCAATTCTCATGTAGTTAGGACGCCATCTGTTGAGCGTAGTCAGAAGACAAATATAGCAAGTTTTGGAACCACTTAAAAATTACGAAAAGTATTCTCTTTAAATACCTCTCCCGAACTATGGGCTAGAGATTGGACAAATAAATAGATATCCAGCCCAATCGAGGTTGTGACAAAAACTTCTTGACACATAAATTTGTTGGTAGTTTTACAGTGATTGACGGTGAAAGTCCATCATACTCGGCCTTCAAAAGACAGAGTCTACAAATAGTTTGGGGCAAATTAAGACACAGAAATGACATATCAATGGCAGTTTTTTTGTGTACTTTTGACGAATGGTTATAACAATTTGTAGCCAATCGGTGTTGATATTCATGGACATGAGAAGCAAGTCAACTCCAAGGTTAGAGGCTTCAAATCCTTTCCTATTCCTACTCAGTTTTCACTCGACATTACAACCCGACTTACTTGGCTAAATCACAACCTACCTTAATTTTAGACCTTAAGACGGACTAGCTAGCTAAACAAATGGGCTTAGGTAGCGTTGCATGTGGTTTCTAAAATATAAGGCAGAATGGTATCGAATCCTCGGTTATCTACATGGATTGTGGCTTAAAATGTGCCTAGTAAGATCTAACTACAGCTTACAATTTGAATGTAGTTTAACTCGTGTCACCTTGAAGCTTGGAAACTTTGCACCGTGAAATTTCTTTAACTGCTGTTGCTTTCCTCAAGACTGAGCTTACTTGAATATAACCTTTACAAAGATCCGGTGCCATTCGAATTGGGTGACAATTTTGTTGCCGAATTCAGCCAAGTGAGAGCTTCAAACAGTCGAATAAATTGGTTCCAAATCTTCAGACGATTATCGTCGAAACTAAGTGCTAAAATTACAAATTAAAGTGCAGTCTAGTTAATTTTCCAAAAATATAATGAAAGCTGACGTTTGTCAAAGTATGACTTGTTTCATAAACGATATCGCTGATATACGGAATCTGCCCCAGTTCGAAGTCTCTTAAGCTCATCTCTTTCTATCCGCTAAGTCGAGGGTTTTCACATCAAATTCTGGCATCTTTCTTAGACGGCGATTTAAAGATTTAAAGGGTTTCAAGTGATGGATTGCAAGAGCAAATTCGTGGTTGATAATCGTTATTTTTGGCATCAAAATTTAAGCAAGGCTTTAGTACTTTCTCAAGGCAGATCGTTCACTTTTTGTAGGTCTATCAGTTCGTAACGTCCTATTTGACGAATACCGAGAGTTAAGTCGTAGTTTTGGGACCTTGTTCTGAGCCCGGCTTCGGGACTTTGTTTGTTCTCTTCCACTAGGCCATGCATGGGTTGACAGTGTCGCAAGTAATGAATACGAAGACTTAAATCGTGGTTATCAACACAGTTTGTTCCTTTCGGCTTGAATCAGAGTTTTTGGAACATACTTCTAAGCCCGACATCAGTTCCTTCTCAGAGCTGTTCTTTATTTATTTCTAGGCCTCGATTACAGGAGTCCCAAGTGATGAATTGGAAGAGCTAAATCATACTATCGGGGATCAAGTTCTGAGCTCGGCTCCAAGACTTGAACAACGCAATTTGTTCCCCCTTTCTAGGCCAATGATTCGTAATGTCTCCAGTGATGAATTCCAAGTCGTTGTATTATAGATCCAATTCTGTGCCTGGGTTATGTACTTTCATTCCATCTGAATCGCAGTTACAAGTGGAGATTTGGAAGAGCTCAATCGCATTTTTTTGTATAAAGTCTCGACTTCAGTTCCTTTAAAACGCAGTTCGTTCTTTCCATCCTAGGCTTCAGTTTGCAGTGTCCCAATTCCATTAGCTATATTGTAATTCTTCACATCAAGTTCTGAGCTCGGCTTTTAAACTTTCGCACCGGCTTTCTCCTCCTCCTCCTCCTTTCACCGTAGGTAAAGAAAAGGTTAAAATATGAAATGAAACTTAGAAGGAATTTAATTTCTCATGACGTTCGCATTTCAGAACTACTTTCGGCAAATTTCTATCATACTGTGAACGTTTGTAGTAACCAGCAATGGACCGAAGACAGTCCCCTGCGGTAGGCCTTTTCAAACTCACTAAATTAAACAGATATTAGGACTTTTTTGCACCCGCTATATTAACTGGTAAAAAACTGTGCAATTTCATTTTGGATTGTTAAGGACCGCATCGCACTCAAAGCAGCGAAGCCGCTCCAGCTGTACCACCCAAAACTTCTTTGAAAAATTGCTGACTAAATGCGCAATGACTTTTTGTCGGCGGACTTTTACAATCCGCACATCCTGCGTGATTTTTCTCCATCAACCCACGTTAGTCGCCTCGAGTAGTCTACTACAACTGGTCACTGATGGACACCCACTCTGACGGACTGACAGTTGACAGTCGCAGAACAGCCGATATTATTTGCCCACTTCCGTCACTCTGTCACCTCCAATTCAAATATAGGTCCCACCGTGTAACCCTTTGGCACTCCAATTGAATCATCCAATTTCCATTCAGGAAGAACGCTCCGGCTCCTCTCCCTGTGACTCACGTCTTCCAGCCACTGCGCCAATAGGTTTCCCCCAACTTAAGTTATTGCTCTCAACTGCAATAACTACAAAGTGACAGCCAAGTGCTTGACTCAACAACAAATTCCAACTGCCAACGTTTTGATAAATAATTTCCCACCCAAAGGCAACACCAAACGCTTTCCGCCACATCGCCCTCAGCTCCTGGACTTCTCCTTCAACGCCATTGTTAAAGTTTTTGTTTGCAATTTTTTTTTTGCATAAATTCCAAAAATATGTACAAGTTCTCACAATTGAAAAAAAAAACCGTAAACCCAGCAGGAAATTTTTAAACGATCAAAATATGCCCACAGGGCTAGCAACAATCTACCCTTAGCCCATTGGAAAGAGATTCAATTGTATGCCACCGGCAAAGAGTCAAGCACTTCAGTTATTCCGCAGCAAAAAGAGTTGGAGAACACCACTACGAACATGGCAGTAAAACTTTTGGCGAGAACCTACGGAAGCGGTAGACGGTGAACAATGTTCCTCGCAAGCAAAACACCGGAAAATCCTTTCTCCAACACTATTCCTCTGAGGTGATGCTTAATTACGTCTAAAAAAAAAAGGACGAAAAACAAGTCCCAAAGTACACACCACACCGTGATAATTGCACTAGACTGCTTACACACTTTCACAAAAGAAGTTGACAATGGCCGGCTCTCAGTTGTGTTCGGCTTCGATCTCGACTCGAATATTATCCTTTCAAATCCCTGTGGTGTGCTGCGAGTAACTTAGCATCTAATACCATATCATTGGGCATTATAATCATAATAATACACCGGCGCGCCAGAGGGGGATGAAACCGCAGAGAATTTATCGGGATTATTGTAACAGTCTCACACTGGTGCGTCATGTTTGATGTTTTGATATATACACTCGACGGAAAAGAAGGGTTCGTATACAATAAATTAGCCCTCAGCATTAGGGAAAGGGTTTCCAAGTGGTCCTTTGGGTGATCAAATAATGTCAGGAAACGACGAATCGCCAGAGATAAGCGACAACCACATTCGAAGTAATTAGCTGCGACTTAGCAAAAGCATTTTGTTCTCGTTTTGTTGTTCGTCCTTTGGCTGTTGGTCGGAAGTGGGGGACGACGACAGTCACTTTGATGGGGTTAAAGTTGAGAACGGATTTATATCAATTAGCAGAGTTCCACTTGAGATAGATTTTATTTTAACGACTGGTTTTTTTAGCATTTTCAATTCACTTTCATCTGTGTGAGCCGAGGATATTCTAATGAACAAACTCCCATACCAATTGTTGTTACAGGCAAGCGTTGATGTCGAATCGCGGATCCGATTCGGATAAACTGAATCCGACGCACGTGAGCAGTAGTAGAGCGCCGCTGCACTTGGGACACACCGGTCGTTCGCACCCGCACGACAATCAGGACGACGATGACAAGCTGCTGGATGTGGTGGGACCACCGCAGAGCCCGTTGTTGCCTTTAAGTCATTCGCTGCAACAGATGCATGCGCATCAGCACTCAGGTATGATTGACATTTTTAACATGACGAAATTTTTTTTGTATTTTCCTTTCCATCGAAAGTTGGTCGAAAAGGTTGATGATCTGTCAAAATTTACAAGTTTGACAAGTTGTAGATAGGGGGGTGTAATTTGTAGTGTGTCACTTTTGACAGGTGTCATTGGGTAGATGGCGCTACCGATAAGCCACACAAATAAGCGATAAATACTTGACATCTGTCATTTATCGCACATTTGACGTTTGGAGAGAACAATAATTATTCAAGTGTAAGTTCTTCGTAAACATGTTGGAGCCCATAGCACTGGTCTTCTAAAAAAAATTCGCACCTTTCCATCCGTCAAGATCATAGTCGCCTTCGGATCGCTGCATCTTGGTAGTATCCCATTTAATGACAAATGTCAAAAGTTGGACAGTATCCTTACGAAATGTTGCTCCCTGCAATATGCAACAAAAGTCACACGTCCATTTCTGCATGATAGCAGTCACAAAACCGACGTAGAACAAAGTTTTTCTGTTAAATTTGACAGCTGTCACAGGTTTTGACACTGCTTAATAAACCATTTGAAAAGAAGGTACGATAAATGAAGAGCCCACTAGATATCTATCGGGTTCGATAAGTCCGCTTATCTACCGCATGAATTCAATCTACAATTTGACGTTTGACATATGACAGATGTCAGAAAGTTTAGAGGGCGATGCATTTAATCAAAAATTGGTTGAAAACCACAAGAAGCCTATCAGCGGTCCTATATAAAAATCTGACATTTGTTTCAGCGATTTTTCAATTATGTTCCATAGATGGCGCTGTTTAGTGGTTTGTTTTTATGAGTTTAACGAATTTTATTGACAATTCGCGACGATGCACGATTATCGGACATATTCCCGACTTGAGGGCGAATATTGGACAACACATGTTCCTGACATTTAGCAGATATAAACTGCTTTTCGCCTACGAGCTGCTGTTGGACTCACGCTGTAACGCACACCCTGATAAACCGAGGGACGAAATAATGGCAAACACAAAAAATAGTAAAACTCAAGACAAGTGTGCTTGCAGTTGCAGATAGTGGAAAACGATTTCTAAGACGTACCCTACCAAGGAGACCTGTACCTCTCTTATCCATAAAATGAGGGCATTAATATTTTTGTGGTCTCTAATAATTTTAAAAGCGCCCCGAACTCAACCTCTTCGACCAACTCAACCCGCATAGCCTCATATTACTACAGATTTTCTCAGTTCAGATATTTTAACAACACTTTCTAACCAATTTTAGCCCTTGCAGCTTGGTTCAACCACTTGGCCGGTGCTGGCGACCACTCAAACGAAGATGCAATACGACGCCGCCTTCAGTCGGACGACATCGAACGCGACGGCAGCGACTCCAGTTGTTCGGAAAGTGTTGGCGGCAGTACGGGCGGTGCATTCCGGCCCACATCGTCGGGCAGTCCCAAAGAAGCGCATGGCGCTGCCGGTGGCTCATATCCAGCACCGAATATATCAGTGGGTCCGCCGATTCATCCATCGCCTCATCTATTGCCTTATCTCTATCCCCATGGATTGTATCCGCCGCCTCCGTTGTCGCTGTTACACAATCCAGCCGCTGCGGCTGCCATGAATCCCGGCCTCAATCCGGGTCTACTGTTCAATGCTCAATTGGCGTTGGCCGCTCAACATCCCGCCTTATTTGGTCACTATTCAGGGCATTCGCCAGTGTCTCCGTTGCAGGGCTTGAAGGGGCACCGATTCACACCGTACAATCTGCCTGGGAGTCTAGGCTCGGCATTTGATGCCGTGACGCCCGGCTCGAACAATCAACGGTGTGGCGGCATCGGCGGTGGTGGTGAAGGGCCCAGCATCAGTGGCGACAACGGACCAAGAAGCCTTAGCTCAAGCCCATCTAGACATCAACGTGCCTCCTCGAATTCACCTCCGACACGACCGATTTCCATGTCCCCTACCACACCGCCATCACTGCTCAAGCAGCGCTCTAGTTCGCCGTCAGAACTGAAGAATATCGAGAAAATGGTCAACGGGCTGGAGGTGCAACACAACGGCAGCAGCCTAAACGTCAACAGTTCGATGGAGGAGAGTCCGCTGCATCATCATCACCATCATATGCATGGGAGATCAGGGAAACAATCGCCGCAATCGGATCAGTGACATTTGTATGCCGCGGACGACAACGACAAGTCGTCCATCATAGATCTCGATGACGTGTGACACACCGAATTGTAATCCAGTCGGGTTCCTCCCCCACCACCCACGTCCCTTCACCCACAAACAAAACACACACACACACACACCTTAACTCGTAAGACTTATCCAATTCACAAGCTAACCGTTTAGATATAGAGGGCGCCCCCAACAATGACACATGTGTACATAGGACCGCATAGCATTTTGTAGATACAAAAAATTAAAAAAAAAACAACAAAAAAAAAGTAGGCGATGAAAGAAAGTATAATATTTTTTAGGTTTTAAACTGTATAATAAAAAAAAAATTAAAAACAAAAAAAAAACACTAAATAGAAATTAAAATGAAATTTTATCAATTAAAAATCCGATCGGAGAGTGAGTTAGAACAAGCGGTGCTCCCTAAAAGTGGGTGAGTACCTACCTAGTACTTTTATAAGTTGCAAGGCAATTTTTTTCAACGCAATTTTGGGTGTCCTAGGGTTTTTGTTGTTTATAGGGGTGGATCGGTGACATAGGTAACATTTGTCGAAATGACAACTCTACAAGAGGATTGTTGGCAGAGTGTGGTCATTTTGTAATGGTCATTTAAAAAGAGTTTGGAAAAATGTTGCGGAAACATGTTGCTGCAATATGTTGTCCCAAATATCTTTCTTTAGAGAAATGACTTCGATTTACAAGGCATCTTTGTTTACAAATTTAAAAAAAAAATCATTTAACTACATAATATTTAAATGAAATGTTGAGGAACATTGATTACGATGCTAAAATCCATGCCATTGTATACAGAGAATGTTTATATACATAACACCCCTGTTTAGGTTTATACAAATATGTATCTGGATTTGTTCAGTGTTTGGCAAGGATATACAAGATGAAACAGCTGAAATATTTCGAGAATGGACAAAAGTTGCCAAGCCCTTAGGCAGTTTTAAATTCTATCGTGCTGCTTCGTAAATAGTTCGGTTTCGAAGAACAGGGTTTTTCCAAACAGGCACACGTTTCGGGAGCTAGAACTAAAATGTTGCTGCAACAACGCACATGTCGTCTATTGCATACAAATTTTAATTGTTGGCAGATTTCAAATAAAATTGAATTCCCACTAAATGTTCGATGGAGCTCCTTGTAAGACGACAATTTCCTATTCAACAGGGTTCATTTTGATTTGGGCACACTTTCCTAGCAACAAACATTTTATGGTGGTTCTTCGAATTTTAAAACTAATAAACCTTTCAAAAATTGCTCTGTAGGCACCCTACACTCAATTTTAAGACCTTACAAAAAGGTGTGATACCAACTTTTCTGCACACCACTGTTACCATTTCATATAAAACAGTGGAGTGCAAAAAAATTGTCTCTCAAAAGAATTGTTTTCTTAAACAGAGCATCTTACTTGCAGCAGATAAATAAAAGGTAAGGTGAAGTTGCTTATAAGCAACATTTAAATGGCACTTATTAAAACAGTAACAAAAGGAAAGTTGTAAACTTGGCAATTGAATAAAGAGGGGATGGTGGTTAAAAGTACCTTTTTGGATCACATCTTACTGACGTTTTAAGACCCCAAATCGTTTTTTAAATAGACTGTTCAGCATGAATAGTCAAAGACTTGTAAGTGCCGCTTACCTGAAAAGATAGAAAAAGAATTGGTTTATAATTTGCACGTATATTTTTGTAAATGATAAAAGTCAAACATTTCTAAACAGCTGAATGTTGTAGGTTTTGAAAAAAAAAAAAGGGTCCTAGAACTTGATAGAAACCCTAAAACCATAACAATACGTACAACTCTTCTGAAAGTACGCCTCATGTAATTACGCTCTTTGTATCCACCGAAAGCCTCTGATGATGGGACTCGATTGAGCGTAATTGGCGAAAGTTGGGCTCGATGTTTTTTTTTCCAGAAATAACTGGCCGATATCAGCTAAAACTTAAACCTAGTTTTTTCATGTAAATTGTTTAACAATTTTGAAAGTTCACGTCCATAGAATAATACCTTCAACTATCAGCGAAAACCTCTGCAGTAGTGATGGGACTCGATAGAGATGTTTTCGGTCAAGTAGCGCGGGGTTCTTTAAGCAGCAAGAATTGAGTATCTGTTTGTATATTAAGGGATCAAAATACACAAAAACAGAAGTTGAATTGGCCGATAGAAGGAGAAATTTTTAAAAGGAGACAACTTCTGCCCGCTATTGCGACAAGCTTTCTCACAAGCTTACCCAGAAGATCGTGGCAGTGATGATAAATAAATAAATAAATAGTTGGCGCAACAGGTCCGTAGGGATCCTGGACCTAGCTTCTCACAACCATTCGCAGTGATGACACTTAGCAAAAAGTTCTGCTTTTGAGACAAAAATTTTAGATCAATACTAGAAGCTCTGCATACTTTTAGTCCATCCTCTAAATAAACAGACAATCTTCCAGAAACTATTTTCAATCTTTTGTCCGAAGACGATTTTGTTTCTACACATAAATCAATATCAGCCGATCATGTGCCAAAAACTGAAAATGCTGCTTCAATATAATAAAAACGATCGTCGTACAACAACTGTTGATGAGGATTGAAGATCAGTTTCTTATAAATTTAAGACAGATTCTTGTCCACTCATTTAGGGCCTACAAGTCCACGTTTTTTCTAAGCAAAGTGCTTCAGATTGAATTTCTGAAAAAGCACACATGGCCTCTTAAGGTTTTTTTCACTGCGCAACCTCTTTGGAAATTCTGACAAATATCTGAGGTACAATTTTCCTGAGAAAGCTTCTCAATTTAGCAGTTGATATTCAGCAGTTCCCTTTATTTGTCCCAAAAATAAAAACTCCCACAAAACGAATGATTGCGAGAAGCAAGGGATGAGCTGTAGTAGCATCTAGTTTTATTTATTGAATCGTGATAGTTCCAGTGCAAGGAATGTCCAAACTGAGAATTTAATTCTTAAAAAATCGGAAGGCGAATGAAGATCCCTGGTAGTGTGAAATTAGAGCGCGGATTATGCAATAAACGAAAAAAAAAAAAAACAAAGAGGGTTTTGGACATATTTTCGCCCTGTAAAACTCTGGCTAACTTTCAGACAAACAAAAAGAAATCTTCGCATATTTTTCTCATCTGAAAAAATTAAGAAATCGCCGTTCTTGGTTTTCTGAGAGGCTTCCCCTTCTCAGTTTCTGCCCTGCAACCCCTGGCAAATTGCTCCAACATTTGCGAAGAATTGGCGGAGCAAACAAGACTTACTTGCGATCATATTCGACGAAATTCAAGTGCCTATAATTACTGAACCAGAACTGGGTTTCTTCAAATTCAACTTCTTTCGTCGGAAGGTTAGTTGGCTTTTTTTTTTGCGAACTTAAATCGCCTACTCAAGAGTCGTGCGTTGAGTGGTGACTTCTTGTTTATGTCGTGCTGACTATGGGTAGATTTGTGTATAAAGTGGAAGCAATGAAAGGTATCATCCACTGTTTCCGTGCGTCGTTGGCTGTGTGCAAGTGAACTCCGCCCAGCAGCAAAGAAACCCAAAACCGACTACGGAAGCAACTTTACTTGGCTCGCTTGCGTTACTGTAACAATATATGGTCCTGATCCGATTTAATTTGAACCTTTGTTTGCAGCAGTCGTCTCTCCGTTCAACATGCTGGTCCTTGTCCTTGTTTTTCATACTTTATGCAGATAATCGTTGAAGCACTCATGACCAGCAAAAATTTAAGTGAAGCAGGATGTATAGTCTGCTCAGTCTTGCAGGCCAACTTTCACTGATCTTTCTACTCCTTCAATTTTGTCAGCATCGCGCGTCCAGTGATCTCTTCAGCTTCTCCTTTTGCCGTTCCCTAGCTCAATTCACTAGAAAAAGAAGGATATTACTACCGAGACCGATTAAAAGACCGTTTCTGACAATGTCCGATAGGAGATCACCACCGGGAAAGCTCCCCTTCGTTGCCATTTTTCTTGGTTGAGCACGGATATCACATCCGACTGCCATGAGGTTATGTCATCGATTTTCCATAGGTCCTCTCAATATTGCTGCGAGTGTTAGTCTTGGACAGATGATTACAGTCTCTGTATCCCTTAAAACAACGACTCTGTACATTCAATCACACTTTGCCAACATCATCTCCCTGTTCCGATCCAACCCCACAGCTCAACGTAAGCCCCATCGTTTTGTAGTATTTATGCAAATCAGTGAAGTAACCAAAGAGAGTTTGTTTTTTTTTATAGTTTATCAGTAACTTTTTCCTATTATTCTTTAAGTTAATGTTTTTTTTTCGTAAAACAATTGAGAAAAATTTTAATGAATGCCTTCCAACACAAAAAAAAAAAAACAAATAATTGCGCGCATGAGAGTGACAGTATTAATAATTAATTGCATTCGTAACAAACTAATGTACTACATACTACACTACATCACTAACATATCAGTTGGGCATCGAATGTGGAAAAAAAACAAAAAAAATAAAAATTTAAAGCTTCCTTCCATTGTTATCCGGTTTTCTCCTCAAACTTAAAATCAAATTCAATCACAATAAACTAAATCGAGCAATAAAGCCAAGTGAATTGTAAAACAAAACAATGTTACTACCTATTAAAACATAAGTTAATTTAAAAAAAAAACCTTTACAACAAAGTGTGATACAGTAACAAAAAAAAAAAAACAAGTATAACAATTATGTTCCCTCAATTGTTTTTTCTTTACCTAATTTCATAAACGCTTTAATTTAATTCCATTAACAAAAGTGTGTACATAATATTCATTCTCCCTTCCTCATATAATAAATTAATCAACAAAAAATTACATTAAATAAAAATTTGCATTTAAATTTCAAGGAATACAAAAACCGCATGCCTGTGTAAAAAAAAAAATCACCCACACTCAACAACAAAATATTATATATATATATTAAAATATATATATAAAAAAAAACAATTAAAAGCAATATTATTCATAGTTAATTAGCACTATTTGCATTGCTATATATAATATTTTTGTTTTTCTTGTTTTTCGTCTAATTTCATTGTGAATATTTAAAGTAATAAATTAGATATATATATATATATAACAAAAACAACACTACTTGTGTACACAAGTAAAACAAAACGTAGTACGTAATTAAGTTTATTTAAAGGTAAATTCTAATTATAACAAATTGCAAAAAAAAAACAAATTACTATACCTTATATATAAAAATATATTATATATGTATAAAATAAAAGTTTAAAAAAAAACAAACAATATTAGAAACAATTAAAAGGAAGAAAAACACACAAAAGTAAACAAAATCACTTTTAAAACAAGAATGCATATATATAGTATATTATGGTATATATACATACAAAAAAAAAAACAAACGGAGATCTGTAAATTTGTTATTTTAAATAAAAATATAAAAGCAAAAAAAAAAAACAAAAAACAAATGAAAAACAAAACAAACGGAGACAAAGGAAAAAATAAATAAAAATTATATATTAAAAAAAAATACAATTGGTTTATGTTTTTATTTGGCCTTACTACAGGGTGCGGCAAGAAAACTTGCTGATTTGCTTTTGGCCTCAAGAGGGGGCACTCCCCCCCTCAGCAAGTCGGATGTGGGTGTAGAGTGTCTCATTTTTTAGGGGACTTCCTGAAGTTTCATCTACGCCGCAGTCAGTCGACATGATTTCGACTCAACGTGCTTTCCGTACTCGCTTCAACATGCATCCCGCAGGCGATATTGGAGCGATCACAATCCACGTGAAATTCATCGGACGCCACTGGATTGTAAACGTGTCACCGTATGGTGTGCTGTTTCTAGAAAAGGGATAATTGGTCCTTACTTATTTGAAGAAAACGAACGCACTGTTGTTGAAGAATTTTTCATCCCAAAACTCGATGAACTGGATCTTGGTGATGTGTGGTTTCAACAAGATGGAGCCACGGCCCACACAGCACTAGCATCGATGGATCTTTTGAGGGAACATTTCCCCGATCGTCTAATCTCCTTGAGGGACGACCTTACGTGGCCGGCGCGCGCTCATCTGATTTGGCTCCGTGCGATTTTTTTTATGGGGTTCCCTTTAATCTATCGTTTACACCAGTGATTCCCAAAGTGGTCCAAGTGGACCGCCAGGGGTCCACGGGAGACTCGACGGGGGTCTACGTTGGCATGAAAAAAATGTTTACTAGTTTTAAGTGACGAAAATTTATCTGGTTTCGATAGTAAAGAACAAATTTTTACCACTCCGAATTTAGGGTTGAAACTCATTTGCCACTCAAGTTTCCATCGTTCTTCACATTTTTTGACGAGTTTTCGGAATATGGTGAAGATCTAGCAGCAGGGGGTCCACCGAAACCTGGCTCATTCTGAAGGTGGTCTACGAGAAGAAAAAGTTTGGGAACCTCTGGTTTACACCAATCGGCCTCGAACGTTAAATCATCTGAAGGACAACATTCGTGAAGCAATAGCGAACATACCCATCGATATGCTTCAAAGAGTTCAGAGGAGCTTCGAAAATCGGGTATCTCAGTGTATCGAAAACGGAGACCGTCACTTGTCCGATATCCATGTATTGAAAAATTCAGATCGTGTGTAACAAGAATAAACAAGTTTTGTAACGGTCCACTACTTTTGGTTTTATTTCCTTTGAAAATCTTGCCGCACCCTGTAATAATTACTTGTATAGGTCACAATTTGGAATTTTGTATCAAAAAATTTCGCCACTGTGAGTTCGAAATATTTAGCCTGGACACTAAAAATGATTATTAGTATCGCGGATTGACTTTTGGGACACTTGTAGGTCTTCACATTAATTTCTGGACATGGCAACCTCAGCAGGTATCTTTCTTCTCGACAACCCACCGACTGGTGTGGTATTACGAGAAGGACAGCTCGGGAAACGCTTAATCCAAAATTGGGAAGACATAAAATGGCTGCTCCACCGTTTATACAGAACCTTACGGCGAAACTCACTGTTTTAAGCCACTAAACTCTTTCTAGCCTACATCATGTTTGGAGAGAGTCGTCAAAAACTTTGAAGGCTGATGAGTAACATCGAAGGTCCGAAACAGAGTAAGAGACTACCTCTTGCATGAACTGCCGATTCAATACCGGTGCACGTAGCAGAAATATGGCTAAGTAGTGCCCGCGAAAAGTAATGCTAACGGCGGTTCCGCTAGGACACAAATTGGCTTGTTTGCCAGGGTATCTAAAGGCAAAAGAGGTAGAAATCCAGCACTATCCAACAATGGGGCCTTATGCTAGGTTTGCACCATCCGTCGCAATCAAAGACTGGGTCGCGCACCAGTGGTCCCAGATTGCGGGGAAAAGCGCCAATTTTGACGAATTTGGATCCAATTTTGGTGCTTTTCAATGGCCGCATTCAAGATCTAGATGAGATATTACCTGAACGCAAAAACCAGATTGGTCGGGAACGTCACTTTTTCTGCGTCAGGTACATATGAAAACTGTCAACTTAGTACTCAGTCACGAATTTCTTGACTTGATTCGTCGGCTACCCCTCCATAAACGTCAAATAAAACAGCTGCTCATTTGACCGATTTCCCCAATCAACACCGGAATACACTTACTGAGAGAGCTGTCAGACTTACTAAACTAGATACTTGAACGTCCCCAATGAAAAAAGGGGAAAACGAGGGGAAAGCCTAAAAAGGGGAACAAATCAAAGTTTAAAGTTGCAAGATTCACGATTCCCATGGGCGAAGATTAAGTAAAATGCCCAGTGGAAGTTTCGGAGTAAGTAACGTTCGCTTTGTATAGAAAGTGAATTATAAGCGTACAGAAAAATCAAAAAAACATGCAGAAAAAAAATATCCGCACATCTTTGCTGCCTTCTGTTCACTTAAAAGCTTCTATTTAAAGACCATAATTGCCCAAAAAAAAATTAAATAAATAGACAACAGAAAAAGTAAATCTTACTTTAGGGGCGAGCTATAAGTTGCAACTTGTTCAACGTAAGGGTGTTTTATTTCCCGCGCGCATTTGTGAGCAATTTATTTTTATTAAGTGGAAATTAAATGACAACTCGAGAAAGGCAGAGGATCTTTTGAAACCGAGGTCTGCTCTAGATCGGTGGTCCTGCGGAATGTTTAGTAACCACACTTCATCACACTTCATGTTTAGCACCTCAACTTCTGCTACATTCCATCTAGCTCTATATATTCGGCTACAAAATACCCAACAACTGGCAGTTAAGCTGACGCACGAGAACAGCGCCTAGTGCTTATTGCAGGCGACTTCATCACGTGTCCTAAGAAAAGGGAACATGAGGACTGCGTATGGAAGATCGAGCTTTTCAAGAAGCATTCGCATCACTTGGTGTTGGTTTTAAATCACCGACTCGAGTTTTTGAAATGAAAAAATAAGAAATAAACATAAAAAAAGTCGGCAACGAAATGGGCTACCTTTTTTGGATCTCAGGGCAAAACAGCTCAGCCCGAACCTCTAGCCAAAGACTTGAAAACTGCCAACCATATTTCCAAAATTGAAAAGCATAAGCCTTACCGAAGTTGACGAGGCTAATTTGTTGCGCACACAATTTTCGCAAAAATTAAATTAAAAAGCTGTCAAGATGTTAAATGGCATTCATGCGGTAACCTTATATATATCGGATAGCTCTAGCCATAGAGTTATGGGCCTTTTAGTGATATTTGTTCCGATTGATGTCTCACGGCATTCGGCAGAGATTGAAGAGTCTCTCCTCCATTGGATTAGAAACTTTCTGCCTTCCTGGTCGTTCAATTCAAGTTGGGTTAGGTGGTTTCAAGACTCTTTATCGCTATCTTCTCTTGTACCGCAAGGCTCTTATTTTTATAAACGAAAATTCTCATCCAATTTACTACTTTTGCTGATGGACAGCAGCCTCAGGGCCTCAGCTTCATATGCTCATTCCAGGACTCCAACTTCTGTTAAGTTCATTCAGGTTTGACCGTAACAGCACTTTTGGCTTCTTATGCTCATTCTAAGACTCATGTTCCAACATATGAAAGCTCATTGAAGTCGGACCTTGAAAGTTTTATAAAATGGGGTTCAGCTAAAAAAATGCAGCATGTAATGCTGCAAAAAAGCAGAAAAAGAAACCAACACCTTTATGAAAGGCACTTGCTGAAACCCAAGGACATTGGACGTTTCGATTCTCGATGTGTGTCATAGATAAGACGACGTAAGCGGAGTGTTAACACTTTTACAATAGTTTATTGTTAAGAAAAAGAGAAAGGGACCTAGGTGACTGCCTCGTGGAACAACAGGGGTGGCCAGAAAGGGGCCTAGGTGACTGCCTTGTGGAACACCAGAAGTGGCCAGAAAGGGACCTAGGTGACTACCTTCTGGTATACCAGAAGTGGCCAGAAAGGGACGTAGATGACTGCCTGGTGGAACACCAGAAATGGCCAGAAAGGACCTAGGTGACTGCCTTTTGTAACACTATAGAAGTGGCCATGAAAGAAAATTTTAGGACGAGCCTGAAGAGAGCACCATAAAGGAGGGTTTTAAAGGCAAGAAAGTGTCCATTTCAGAAATAAGGTCTCAAAGATGTGCGTCCACAATTTAAAAAGGGTTAAGCTTCAGTCTGTTGGGTCGGCTTCCTCACCACTTGCTAAGTCTGATAGTACAGGGGGCCCATTTGCGTCGATGGGATTTGGAGAAGGAGAACTCTACGAGCTGTACAGCGACATAGACCTGGTCAGAAAAGTACGAATCAGACGTCTAAAATGGCTAGAACATGCAGATCGAATAAACAACAGTGCTCCGGCTCGAAGAGTTTTCAAATCCAACCATCTAATTTATTATTTTGCAAAGAGAATGAACAGATGGATGACACAGTTTGCTGTCATTTGGGGCATTCTTTGACCCATCTTTGAAGATGGGAAATGTATGTACGCATTTTGACAGCTTCTGGAATACAACCCAAAGTTGTAAGACTCTCCGATCAGAGATTTAGGTTCTCCCGTCCATCAGGGCAAAATTAGATTGTTTGGCAAATCATAAGATGATCATCTTCTGAGTTCAATGATTGAGTGCGTGAACAGTTGGAGCTCCATTTACATTTAAGATGACAAATTTTGTTCGATAGTTAGGTTCACTTCTGTCTGTGACGCATTTCGAGAGAGGGTAACCCTCAAGTGATCCGCGAGCTAACGATGAACCACTAAAAATTTACTCTTTGGGGGGTTTATGGAATGGCGGATGTACCTCATTAAAATGGAAGCAAATCGAAATGTCAAAGTCGACAGGATAAGCTTATTGATACTGATTATGAAGCTACCAATATTTTGGACTCATTGGACACAGAAGTACGATTTCACCCGATGACCAAATCGGTTTCCACAACTCAAGAAGTAGAGCTATCCCGATCCGCCTTCCGGAAAAGACGTTGTATTTACAAAGTCCCCTTCAAAGGGGAGATGGAAATACGACTTGGCAACCCCTGTCCTACTGCCAGCGGTTATTTTCTAAGCCGTATGCCATAAAACAATTACCAACGTGCGTGCCGTCGATTTGACTAGACATCTTCCAAAACAGGACCAAAGGTCTCTATCCACCGAAACCAGATGTCCCCCGATGGAGCCAACTCATCTGATTTAACCAGCGACAGTTCACCGATCTTCGCCGCTAAAGAGACCCTCGTCAAGGTATCCCAATTCTAGCACCCAGAAGGCCAAGCTACTAGGCACTCCGCCTACCATCTTCTTCATGGCTTTGCCCCCAGAAATTGAGTTCCAATTCCGTTTGTTGGTTTCTTCAAATTTGACGACAATAAACAGCTCTCCTTCCGTTTCGACGGCGCAGTGTCACAGATCACTGCCTGATTTATACTCCCATTTCCGGATGGTTAACAAATAATAAAAACCGAAAGTATGCGCTGCGGCGCGCTAATCGAGCATGACTCGCTCCCACTCTGCATCTCCACACCGCCACCATCCCACCGTGAAAAGCCCACAAATCATCGCCCAAAGTGCACTCAATGAAAAATCATCCATTTAAATTCGACCGCGCACAAACACAAACAAACGTCGTCAACCCTTTCTATGGTATTCGCGCGTCGCGTCGCGTCGGTTGGGCGAAGGCTCCATAGATTAATGTCTCTCAGATCGCAGCCAAATGTTGATTTTTATTAGACCGCGTAGGTATTCCGATACCCCCACCCCTCATCATCATGCTATCGTCACCTTTTAACCCTTCCACTCCGGCCACCCTGGCGCGGCTACTGCTGGTGGTGCTCGCGCTCACCTGGTTGGTTTCACGGGTGGCAAACTGCCAGTTGCGTGAGTGTCTATCTCAACTCGACTCACTGACTATAAGCGGGCGAGAGGCACACACACACACACACACAACTACCACTCGCGAGTTTTATATGGCAATAAAATTATGAAATTAATTGGCTGTATGTCAAGAGCGCGGTTTTATTTAACGGCACCAGAGCCCCAGCCAAGACTCTGGCAGAAGTAGAAGGCCCTTCTAATGAACACAGAGGGAGTGCCAGCCAGGACTCGTTTCTTGTTTATGGCATGTATACGAAAGAGTTGTCGAAAATTTTGCGGTGACGCGAGCAATAAATGTTTGTTTTCTGTTCTCGTCCGAGTTCTTTTTCGGTAATTTTTAAAGTTGTCACGCACTTTGGCCGTATAAAAGAAATAAAGCTACACGTGAAACGGGGGCACACTATGTGCAGAGATCTATAAATTCAGCGCCTGTCAATGGCAGAGGCTTGGGCGAGGGGGTCGGGGTCGGGGAAACCCATTAACTGACAGATAGTCATTTTTGCCATTAAAGTACTTGCGGCAAAGGATGTTTCGTGAACCGGAAAAGGGTTAAAAGCAAACCAAACAACCATTGCTGCAACACAAGTCATTATTAATTAGTTTCGACTTGAAGTTGGTTGCTATCTGACAATTGAATCGGCGCGAATTAGACGACGTCAGAGTCGGAGGTCTGCGTGTAAATTGCCTGAGATTATCAATTTATTAGGGAATTTAAATCCGAGATTACACTTGGACTTTGGCATAGATAAAGACGGACTAAGAAGCGCAACGAGTGTTGGGTGTAATTAGCCGGAGGTTAGGCTTGTAAATCATTGGCAGTGTGTAAACAAAAAAGAGGGCGCCCGCTGGTGTTAATTTGCACAAGTGGAGGCGGAAACCGTTTAACCCTCGATGGGGGTATTTGTCTTGAAAAGTTTTTTTTTTTTTTTTTCGTTGTAGGGTTTCGACTGTCATTTGTTTGGAGTGGATTGGAAGAAAGGTGTGACAGCAGATACTTGGTTTGTTTATGAGGAAAGAATGCAGTGGGGAGTCTTCATTGAAAATTCAGTTAAACTGTTTGTTCTTCTAAACGAGTCAAGAAGAAAAAGCCCGTAGAAAAACGAAGGTTACGACAAAGGCTTCGAGATAAATGCCCAAAAATGTAATTTACAAAGGCGACAAAATGCAATAAAAACCTATTTCAAAAACGAATCGAAAAAGGAAGCAAAATCTGCCGTCAAAAATTCGCTCAAAACAGCAAGAAAAATGCGTCAAATTTTATACACAACGGGGTAGACCAAAATTTACACAAAGCCCTTTAGAAATGAGATAGCAACACAACATTCAAAAACGTAACTCCTTGAACTGCGAAGTTAAATAACCCAAAACTTGACCAAAATCAATGCGTCAAAAATCGCATTCAAAACCTAGGAAAAAAACGAGAAAGAAGCGAAAAAAGCGGATACAAAAACGCGTAGCAAATTGCCAGGAAAATGGCGACCAAAAATAGTCTATATAAACGAACGTCAAAAATTGAATACCGCGTCAAAAAAAATATGTACAAAAGCACGTCCAAAATGGAATAAAACCGGCAACACTAAAAGTTGTAGGAAACGCCAAAAAAATGCTCAAAAATACGTGTGAGATAATGCGAAGACCGATGTGTCAATAACACTAACAAAAACGCGTCAAAAATCGCATTCAAAACCAAGAAAAGCGAAAGAGAAAGAACGCTTAAAAAAAATAGGCGCCGAAAACGACAACCAGTAAACATTTTTAGTCTCTAAACTTTAGTAGTTCACAGTGGCAATTCCACAATTTTAAGCTTCCATAAATTAAAAATCTAGAGTAAAATTCGAATTTAGTCCAAAAAGGAACAGAGAATCGCGTCCCAAAATCTGTCAAGTAATGCCACCGAAATCAAGTCTAAGAAACCCTTTAACAATGTTGGGAGACGCGTCAGAAAAGCTGGGATAAATGTGTCGAAAATTCATAAAAAAAACCGCTTAAAATTTCAGAAAAAAGCAGGCCAAGTAAATACGTCGAAAAAGCGCCGAAAAGTAAGTGAAAATGGGGGGGAAAACTGGAAAACTTTAAACAAATGTGTTTATAAGAATGCGTAGATAAATGTGTTTAAAACTGGGCACAAGAACTCATCAAGAAAGCGAGAAAAAGTCGTAGAAAAATGAGTGGAAAAACACACATGAAGAAGAGCTACGAAAGCCAGCCAGGTAAAGAACGTTTAAGAAATATGCCACTAAAATATTGATACAAATATACATCAAAAGAGGGACAATAAAGCCAAAAACCCGAAAGAAAGACTTCAAAAAAAGAAAATAAATTAAAAACCGTCAACCGCCATAGAAAAATATTAAGGCGTAGAAAATCACACACAAAATCTTTTCAAAAAAAATTGGGAAAGAACATACGAGTATCAAGGAAAAAACTGGAGGTTATTTTGGATGTTGTGTGCAAATTTTAGACTTCTATGTCAATTAGTTTCTGAGATAGACCTATAAGAACAAAATTGGTCTAGTGGGTTCAGGCAGGCAGACAAGCATCGTAGCCAAACTAGCAAGGGTCCGTTTTTTCTCTTGAGACCTTAAAAATGCTGCGTTAACAAAATGTTTGTCAAAAACGCAAAGAAAATACAGCCAAGTACACACTTTTAAAAACCGAACAAAATGCGTCAAAAATGCGACGAAAATTGTGTCAAAAACGCATAAAGAAAGGTGCATATTAAAATACAAACGAGCCCGTATGGCAATTAATTGTGACGGCGCCCATTTGGCCGATATCATCTTCTCGACTTGACCAATAAAATTGTAAAGGTTCAAAAATGAGAGCCAAGCAACATGGGATGACTTCTTTTGGCCCACCTTGTACAAAAATTCGTCAAGTTTTAAGTTGGAACCAATTTGAATTTTTTTTTTTAGGACTCGTGGAAGGAAACATACTTGAAAGAAGACATGGGATAAGCGTTTACGCAAGGAAGCCTTCTGCAATAACAACGGATTTGAAACAGGCTCTCAAAAACCTCCCGAAGACTGACCAATATCAATTGTCTGTCTTTATTGGTCGGGGCTAATTTTCCAATACATATTATATCGACCTCGAATTTACCAACTTCGCATGCAATACTCTTCGGAGTAAATTTTGTCATTCAAGTGACCAAAAGGCTTCTGTTTATGATTCATTTTGATCTTTTCGCAAAATCGTTCACAATGTGAACTAAGAGATTCGGAATTCCCGAGTTCGCACAGCCTGTCTGGGGGGAGGATTATTACGAGCAAAATTTTAAGTTAGAGCAATGAAAGTTGCGGCCACATGCTCAGAACTTGGGCAGTAATTTTTAACTATTTCCAAACCTTCATCGCTCGTAAACTTTAGTATGAAAAATAAAAAAATCTTGACTGACCCTTGGCCATTGATATGCAAAAGCTGAAGACTGCGTTTTAAATAAAGCACAAAATTGTTATAGTTACCTACTGAAAAACACGGTATAAGGTGGTTAGGTTTCTACGTTTTTGTAGTACACCTTGTTTTGGAAAGTTTGAATTTTGGATATGCACACAGCTGACGCACCTACGTTTATATAGGTTTTACAACTCTTTCATATTGTTTACAGCATTTTGAAGCATTCTCGTAGCTGCTTCTAGTGTTTCTCATGTTAGTGCACGGTTATCATCTGCAAGAGTTGCTATAGTCACTTCCTGACTCTTTGGAAACCATTTAAAAATAATAGCTACAGTAATGGACCTAGTACACTACCTTGAGGCACCCCAACTTCGCTTTCTCGCTGTTATATAAAGATCTCTAATATTTTCGAATACTTTTTTGTCGTACTATCTTTTGCTATTTATGGAACCAGACCTTTGTATCTATCGAAATTTTGCACTTTACCTAGTTTCATGCAAAGAAAGCAGATGATTTTCTGTCCTTTCGGTTTTAAAATTTATTTGATGCAACTAATACTTCGAAAACTATAAGTTGGTGGTTAGGATTTAGCAAAAGTTAAACCCCGGGTCCGTTGTCGTTTTCGTATGAATGCCTTCTTTTGTTGTTTTGGAAAATTCCTTAGCTGAGACAGGGGGAATGGGTTTTTCGTCTTCAGAAGTTTCAGCCCACTTGTTTTGATACAACATTTTTAACGACAAAGCTTCGTAAGGCTACTTTTTTCATAGTAACCTTCCTTGGTTTTCGCTGGTGGAATCTATATGCTGTTAATTTTATTTTTCGCCTTTCAAAGTGAGACAAGGATGTCAGAAAAGCTGCAAAAAGTGGTCAATAAACCTAAATAAAGGGTTTTCCAATGAGAAGTGTTATTGTGAATGACCCGCTATTTCGGTAGCTGTCACTTTTGAAGCTTTTATTCTTTGACACTTGACAAGTAGAAACTACGCCATTACTAAAAATGGAACGATACACGCTTCAACAACGCATTGAAATTATTAAAATTCAATACAAAAATGGTGAAAATCTTGCAGTCACAGTTCGCAAAACTGAAGCATTTTTTGGTCGTCGTGAAGCACCTTGTCGGACCGCAATACAGAAATTGGTGGAAAAATTCGAGCTGTTGGGACAAGTTAGTGATGTGAAGAATAAAACCCGTGCACGTCGCTCAAGAACAACTGAGAATATTGCTGCTGTAGCCCAAAGTGTTGAAGAAAACCCAGGTTTTTCCATTCCTCGTCGCTCTTTGGAATTGGGCATTCCACAAACGTTATTGGGCATCAGTTGAATGGTATTGATCTGGACAACGTTTACTTTCAACAAGACGGCGCTACGTGTCATACAAGCAACGAAACCATTGATCTTTTACGGGAAAAGTTTCCGGACCGTGTTATCTCTCGAAGAGGTGATCACAATTGGCCACCGAGATCTTGTTATTTAACACCTTGCGACTTCTTCCTTTGGGGCCACGTGAAAGATAAGGTCTACGCCAATAGCCCAGCGTCGATTCAAGACCTCAAAGATAAAATTCGTGAGGCTATCGAGGACATAGGGCAGCCACTTTGCGATTTGGTTATGGAAAATTTCATGAAAAGGATATGGTCCTGTATGCGTGCTCGTGGTGGCCATTTGGCAGATGTTGTTTTTCATTATTAACGGCATACCTTCCTCTTTATTACGAAATAAATATCCGATCATTTATTTAAAAAATTGAATTTTTCTTTGAATACCAAAATAACACCTCTTATTGGAAAACCCTTTATATATTCGAAAAATAAGACTTAAGAGCGGGACGAAATCATGCGTTCAAAAATGGAAGGAAAAATGCATTCAAAACCACAAAAAGCTTATGAAAAATTGCTGAAAAATGGAGGCAAGAAAAAGAGCTAAAAACGCGGCTATAGCTCACCGAAAAGGGTACAAAAAAACAACGATGCAAAAGGCGCCATAAAACAAAAGATCGAAAAGCATTCACTCAAAAAATACTCACCTCACCCAATCGAAATGTTGCACGAGCCTATGCCTTGGGCGTTCTACAATACTGATGCTTAATTAGTTTTTATACAGTAGTTTTTTTTTAAATCTGCACCTAATCAAACTCCGCAAGACCGATTACAAGCCCGTGTCCGTCAAAACAATAAATTCAAAAAGAGCTCTTAAATGGACACAACATTTATGACCGTTTCGAATCAATGTCAGTACTTAATATCCGACATCAAACGCGGCTTGACGCTCCCCACCAAATCAGTTCTTCGACTCACTCCGCATGTGCCAATTGAAAACCACTAGCCCTTCTCACCTCACCCTCAATGGCTGACGTCCAACTGACTCTAAACGACCGAAAACCTGCCACCTTCTGTCAAATTTTTCAATCCTTTCATTTCACAAAAATAGGCGCTCTTTCGTTTCGATTTGACACATCGCATGCACACCAATCTCAGTGTCAAACTGGCACAGAAATGTGTCACACCACCAACACATTCGCCTCTGTATAAATACGTCAAGTTCAAACTGAACAACTATTCGAAATAAACTCTGACAAGTTAATACGGTCATCAGTCAGAAATTGATTTCCAAAGCCACCACCCTCGGAAAGAAAATCCCAAAACCCGCGGTGGGGGAGAGACAGGATAATTTGCTATTAAACCGAGCCAGAGATATTATCGCTGCACAGTCATCGAAACAACGCCCTTTGCGCTAGAGATACACCTATCCGCACAGGACACAGGCTTGACTATTAGTATCAATCTCCTGCTTTCAATTAGTCAGAAAGACAAATGTATGATACCGTTAACACAAGTCATTTGACATATGTGACCTGCGACGATGGGTCTACTCGAATCGATACCCTGTTAAGGGTGGGCCCTTCCGGTGCGTTCGAGACAAAACGCGCACATAATTCCAAGGACAAGACGCCAGCAAAACAATTTCGACAAATTTCTGTAAACAATTGATGATCGGAGCTGAGCGTTGGAATTGCTTTATCCTTTTTGCTGATTGCCTCGGTTTTGGCCGGCGGATTGCTGTGTGTCTGTCTCTATCCCCTATTTGCTGAATTAAATGACCCTTATGCCTGATATCTTCGATGTTGTACAATCACTTACAGTTGTTGTTTCCCCCCGAAGAAATCATCATCACATGGCGTGTATCGGGGAGTGGTGGTTTGTCCGACAATAAAAATGGGATAGGATTAGCAAATAAAGAAAAGTTTGCTTTTGTGTTTGTTCTTTAGTTTCAAGGGGCATGATTTTGGGCTCAAAATTTTGAAAAAAAAAATATATAAAAGTTTAAACGATGTGACTTTGGTTGAAAGAGGCCGTTAGACATAGTTCCGCACTATATCAGAGGGTACTTGAGTTTTGCTCACGCTTTTTATGAGACCCAATTGAAGGGTGAGAATGGAGGAGTTGGTAATCAGAGCCGCACATTTTTACAGAGGAAACTTTCAGAACAACTACAAAGAGTAGAGGGTTTGAGGTTCAAATGCCAGAAAAAGAACCTGGAAGAAGCTGGATAATTGCAACTTTGCCTATAAGTCCATGGCTCATTTAATTCAGTTCTGGCGTCGATAAGGTTCAACTATGCAACTATGTGGTTCAAAATTTCCGTACCACGGAGTGTGTTAGTTCTGCAACAAGAATGCATTCGGAAGAATACCTACTTCTCTGACTAGAGAACTAAATTTGTCGACTTGCCGCCTATGCCCCCAGAGGTTCTTTGTTATTTAAATAATTTTTCTGACGTTTAAACAATTTCGTACAAAATTTGCTGTTTGCCGAAATTAAGAAACATAAAAAAAAATTTTCAAATTAATTTTTCAGTGCGTAAGTTCCTTTTCTGATTGTTACCTAGTTGGGGGTCTATCCCGACAGATGACGTATTTTAGTCAGAATTTATGACAATTTAGCGCAAAGAGACAATCGTGAGACGATTCATACCGAAAAATAGTTCCTTGGACTTAGCGTTGCAAAAATAAAAATAAAAAGTGGCACAAGCCATAAACCACTAACACAGTAATAAAAAAGAATAACAGCAAAATCATTAATTTATAGAAAAAAAAACATAAACAAATGTATTCACTAGTGTAAAGATTAGAGAAACTGCTGCAAGACCCCTTACCGCTGGTGGGGGAAAATCGAATGATAGTTCTCTAAATCGTTTTATTATTCTCATTCCTTAAATAATACTAAAATATTGTGTACTTCAGGTGCAACTATAACTACCACAAACCGGGTCTCAAGCAGAGCCAGCGATAAATCGCAAGAATTTTTATTCTGCTGGCCTTGCTGAGAACAGAAATATGAAATCTTACATAAATTAGAAAATAAAATCGCTGTCTGGTATGGTTACCATGACATGTTGTAGAAAAACGTCGAGTTGCAGGTATTGGTGGTAGTTCTTCAACTTGGACCTCTATCGGGATATTTCTCTTCATCATGAAGGAAGTCATCAAAATAAACAATATCGCCGTCGTCGCTCCCAGTCCATTTTATTGGTTTTGCGATATTTGCATTTGAAGTTGATAGTCAATATTAAAAATCGGAAAATATTCGTATGTGTTCGATCTTGGGTTTCGCATATAGAAGGAACTTTGGGTAACCATTAACAAATAAAATATTTTGGAACTGGTTGGACTTAGGGAGTTTTCTTTGAAAGAAACCACGAGAACTATTGTAATCATTTTAACGTTTTTATTATTTAAAAGGTCATTTCACTGACACTAGTTGATTGGTTGCCATTTACGACAATGGACCGCTTAACAATCTAAGATCATGACTTGAACGATATGTGGTTCCGACAAGACGGGGCAACAAGCCACACTTCAAGACAAATTATGCTTTATTGCGTGAGGAGTTTCCTGGTCGCGTCAATTGGCCACCAAGATCATGAACTTTGACACAATTGGATTTTTTTCTGTGGGGCTACGCAAAAGACAGTTTTTACGAGAATAATCCCCGATCTCTAGACGCATTAAAAAATAACATTACTTAAGTTACGGCCGAGATACCGGAATTCAATTTTATTTTCTTGACACAAACTTAGATAAATATTGTACAAGAATTTCGGAAAAAAACTTACATTGGCCGGGATTATTCTACAAACATCACCAAAGGGGCAACCACTGCTCTATTAAATTGAGTATCTAATTTAACAATTTAAATATTAAAATTAGCTGTTAGGTTAGGTGAGGTTGAATGGGGTTGTGAGATCGTCACAAAAGACCAGGCACAAATACGGGCCCATCGCCATGCCCAGGGAACCATTACGGTTAAAGACCTAAGACAAATCGCCCAAGCATTCAATTTCCGTACAGAATTAAATTATTGTCCCGATATTGTTTGAGGAACCAACCTCCTCCAAGTAGCTAAAAAAGTACCTGCCTAGGTGCTTCCTTCTACTCCGAGCAATTGCCCGACACTCACACAGAAGGTGGAATATATCTTCCGTGACTTGTAGGTCCTCACAGTACCTGTATATATCCGTATTAGCTAAGCCTAGTCTCATGGCATGCTTCCTTAGAAGGCAGCGTCCAGAGAGTATTCCTACCGTTAATCTCAACTTTGTTCTACTGAGATTTAGTAGTTCTTCAGACTTTTTCCTATTTAAGACGGGCCAGAGTGCCTTTGAGACCCTATGTCATTCTTACTGTGACCATCTTGTGGCTGCTTTATTGGAGGTTTTCACGAAGATAACCCTTTTAGCAACGGCCATAGGGGGTCTGATACCCTTAATCATTGTATTTAGTGGGAGCTCCGCTCCTTCCTTAGCCAGAAGGTCGGCTTTTTCGTTACCATCATTATCACAATGCCCTGGTACCCAACACAATCTGACTCGGTTCTGCAAACATAATGCCTTAAGCATTGTGCGGCAACTCCTGACTAGTTCAGATTTAGTGGTACGTGATTCTAAATATTTTTCACTGGTTCTTGTGCAATGTGCCAGCTCCTCCTTTGTCAATCTGTAGTAGGCTTCGCGTAACAGGTTAAATGTTAAATAATCCATCGATGGTTGAATAAAAACATATCCGCTGTTTGGGAAGTTGGAACGGGTGTGACCTTGAATATGTCGAGATCTTCTGTATTTACTAATGGCACTCATAAGTCGAGTATGACAGATGACACTCTTATTAGTTGCTCTTGCTGTGGACATTTTATAAAGTCCTAACCCGAGTGTGTTTCGTTTCCTGCTACAGACAATTGCGGTGGCCAGTGACTCTTTATTAATATTAGTTGCGATCTCAATTGGTCTGCTGTTATCACCAGAGGGATAATTTTGGCTTGATGAATATCTGTCAGAATAGAGAAGTCTGCGTTTGCTGTTGATTCAACATAGCTAACGTTGCGTATATTGTCACTGCTAAAAATGTGTGTTTTGCTTCTGGTTGATTGATTTGGATCTCTCAGTTGTGTGGTAATGGTTTCAGTATTTTTCTGCAATATATTGTTTGTAGCCTCCGCTACTAATTTTTTTATTATTTTATTATTTTTTATCAATTCAACAAATTAACAAAAAGAGATAACGCTGTCGGGTATGGTCACCATGACAATTAAAAAAAAACTTTTTGTATTGTTTTTAGAATTTTAAAGAACAAATTCTTACTCAGACTAGAAAAAGAACCAATTTGATAATTTTTATAAAAGTATGGGCTCGAGGTCTTGAGGCTCAAAATGGAGCAAAACAATTTCAACTTTTGGAGTTTTTTTTTTTAAATTGAGCCAAAAATTCTGACTACAATTCTGACTACCAATTCTCTCTAAGTAGAATCTGCAATTTGACTTAATTCTTGGGAGACTTATGCGCCGTACCAAATTGTACACATTTTACAGACCGATTCTGGCAATCCTAACTGATAAAATGATTCTGTGAGGTTTTCGTATTCTGGCAGCAAATTCACAAAAACAATCGAAATTGTAATCTCCTATGGAGCGGGTGGTGAATTTGTTGTGAGCATTAACGTAGAATACAAAAAAAGGTGGCCGATCGCACAACAAGCCTCACAATGAATCAAAATCACAAGGAGGACAACAACTTTCGGGTCTGCATATGCAGAATAAGCTTAGGGCCTAGACGCCTACAAAGCAGATATTACTGCCGTTTAAGTAGTGCGATTTGATGGGCCGAACTAAAAGCCGATACGAACTCAGATGTATCTTTTTGGTCGCACGCTTTCTTCCTAACATTTCGAGCGGCCAATATTGACTACCTCGTTGCATAGCCAAGTTACGAACGCAGACGTTTAATGCACCTCAAAAAGAGACTGCCGATGCTTAGGGATAGGCCTTACCGCAGCAACAGATAGTGCAGAAGGCCAGCGTTAATACTGCCAGAAAGATATTATTAATGGTGCGACACGAAATCTCTGGTTTGATGAACAATCTTGACTAGCGAGCTCTACAGTCAAAGTGAAAAAAAAATAACACGGTCGAAAAAATGTATAGATGCTACAGACAGAGCTGGGGTTTTAGGTTCGATCCCCGGTAAAACACTCGCAAACGTCTGACAAACATTTGAGAGCAGCCTTTCGGACTCGGCAGTAAACATGAGTGCATATGAGCAGGAGCTTTCATCCAATGCACACTTCACACTACCTAGCGCCGTGGGGTCGAAAATGATGGGCACACTTCGTCACACAATCATCGGACAATCCACCACAACCAACCACGACAAAGACGACCTCCAATCGAAGCATCATAAGCCCGACTTAATTACCCTTCAACAGTCACAGGGTGCAGTACCTGCCGCACGACGACAGCGACGCACATTCAAATTCATTTCAGTTTGCCCGATTGGGGCATAAATCTTCTCGCAGAGAATTGAATTCTCCGCTGAGAATTCGCAGACGGTGTTAGGTGTCAGTTTGATAAGTGGCTCCGTTGTTCGAAATCAAATAACAATCCGAACGGTCAGCAATTTCGATTTCGCGCACAAAACACCGCGCACGCATCTCCGCGACGAAGCTTGCGAACAACAATTGGACAGCCGACATTCGCGTAATTGATTTTCCTGACACTTTGCCAAACTTTACGACGATTTCCTAAACGCAGCAGGATTTGCCCGGCCCAAATCCGCATGGCCACTTACGGAGCCATGTGATAATAGCCACTGCCACGACAAAGACGACGATGGGACGATGGGACGACGACAACGAATCACCGAATTGCTGCGCACAAGACAAATAAGAGGGGCCCAAGGACGTGGCTTGTCCTGCTGCCGCCGCAGTAGTAGATCTTCGCCATGCGGGCGGAGGGCAATAAAAAGGGACCAAGTGGACGTCCATTTCCCATGTTGGCGCGGACAGATTCGTGAAATCATCTCATTATGTGAGATCTGGCCTGAGAGAGAGAAATGGCCGTGTGTTGCTGCTCGCTGCGGATACGCATTCCGATGACTGGAACCTGGAACCGCATCGCTGCGCGGAATGCAACTGGTTTGGTTAACCTCGTGTAAATTTGTGAAATCGCTGAGGTTTGTAGTTGTCGTTTTTCGGGCGGCGGTGGCGGTGGCGGCTGCTACCGTGGAGTAGTAGTCGCATGTCCTTATCGGCGATTAATGTTTGGGGCTTGGCAAGCGGTTTCTCTTCTTGCGTTTGTTTGTTGCTCTCTTTGCTGCGGTATTTGTATTTGCTGGTGGTAGATGGGGTCGCGTCTGAGACAAAAGTTCGCGCATCCAAATGTTTGGACAATTATCTTGGCCTGTGCGTCGCGGCTTTGATTCGTTGCGGAGCGCAACAAAGCCACCGCCGACGAGCTCTCGGGTGTTGAGTGGAATTTTAAATGGCAACGTTTATTCACGGGGTTGTTTGTTTGTTTGCATGGCTGTGACTGTGAGCCTGGCTCAGGATCAGGACTGAGGAATGCCATTTGAATGGAGGCACATAACATAGTTTTGCATTCGCTCGACATGTACCGTGATAGATGAGCTGATGGCGGTGAACTCGAGCTCTGAGAAGGGTCTCGCGCTGATGGGTTGGTGGGATATTCCTTCAGAAATTGGTTCAGGGGAATACTCCTTAAGGAGTGGGAGGGGTGCTCATACTTATATCCACAAGAGAGTTTTTTCTAGTTGGATGTCTCTTAATGGGAATGAATGCACAGAGGAATGTACTATAGTTCTTACTAAAATCACCGCAATTCCCTTTTTATTTAGAAGGCTTGGCAGAAAAGTCAAGAAAAGAGTGCGTGCCAATCAATCAGACTCGAATGATTTCGTTGAAGACAGGTCACAGTCAGTGGAAGCACAAGTCATAGAAAGACAGACATCACTGCCACAGAAGTCCGTTCAGGGAGCGTTTCTTATATAATGGGCCAAGTTTCAGAGGCCTGATGTATTTCTGTATATGGAGAAATTTTTAAGGACTCAATTTCGTTCAGCGATGCCTGGATCCGGTTTCAGTATTTTAAGTGCTTCTCAGCTATTTAGAGACCCCTTCCAAAATATTCGGGGATCGCAGTTATTGCAAAAGGTCCCTGACCGTTAGTGTGGAAGACTGTCGTTTGCCCTATCACAATGCCGGTCACAATTGAAGTGCTCGATCAGTCCCTTTCGGGCACACAACTTTATCTTCTGAGCAGATTATCTCGTCGACATATTGTGTCTGAGAAACGATATCTTTTAGACCTTACAAATATAAAGATCTCAAAATAATTAATTAAGCAAAAGACCTGTTATACCGTAAAGCATTTTGCATCAATCGCTTCTATTTCAAATGTTGATATTTATTTATTCGAAAACCTCACGGTCAAAAATTGACAAAAAAAATTGCTAAAAAATTTCTATCACAACTTTTAAATGCTACACCAAATTTGGATTCCAACGTGTTCTTGTCAGAATAAAAATTCTGAATTGTCAGTAGAAATTTGGCTGGTTTCGAAAACATGTGTGGAATTTTGTCAAAAAACAAAAACTTCAAATTTTGTACGAAATTGTTCGAATTGAAAGACGTCCTCAAAAAAAACTAGATTTCTATATCAAATTGTTGTACAAATCTAATGGTGTTAGCAAAGACAATATTAGGGTCAGATTTGGATGCGGTGCGAGGCCTAAATTGTTTGAGTTTTTAGTGACAGTCTGTCAGAACTCAGAGTTTTAAATCTTAAACGAACCGTAGAATTATTGCAATTCTGAAATAGTTGTCAGAATAATTAATTGACGGAGTCTTATCTAATTTGGCTGACTTTTTAAGAAACTTGGTCAGAATTCTGCACGTCAAATTGTCAAAATTTTCCGAAAAACTTATTCGCTCTTAATTAAAAAGTTTTAAAAATTAAAGGGGGAGCAGGTATATGAGTGTTCGCTTAGCTAAAATAGAACTGAGCGAGGTCTAACTTTTTGCGAATTTCAAATCTTGAGCGTACGAAATTGTTGGAATTCTCAGAAGTTGGGAGCAGTAAATTTTAGTAAAGTTTGAGTGGAATAAGTTTTAAGAAAAATTTCGACAAATGCGTTCAACTTTTGCGTTCACCTTTTGAAAAGAAAAGGGTTTGACATGTGTATATATGCCTAAATTTTGGCCAATTCTGAAAGCATTAAAAAAAATGGTATTGAAGACAAAAGTGGAGTTACGGTAGACTAACAATAACCGACGCACTCTGGGTCCAAAATTACTTTTTTGGTTGCAAAAATCATAACTTTTGAACCCATGTAGATATCGATACAGTTTTTTCTTATTTTAAAGGAAATTTCCAAGCCTATAAAAATTGTGATTTTGAAGAACATTGCTTTACAGGGTGTTTCTAAATCTTAGGCTGAAGCAAGATTTTCTTTGAAAAAACAATCAACAGGGAAAGGAATTAAAGAAAAACTTTAGAAACAAGTAAAATTTTACGAATCTTGTAAAAAAAAATACCTGTGTCTATTTAATTGCTTACAGGGTGTTTCTAAATCTTAGGCTGAAGCAAGATTTTCTTTGAAAAAAACGATCAACAGGGAAAGGAATTCAAGAAAAACTTTAAAAACAAGTAAAATTTTACGAATCTTGAAAAAAATACCTGTGTCTATTTAATTGCTTACAGGGTTATCCAAAATATTTTTTTTACAACATTAGATGCATAAAACTAAATTTTTTTAAATCGAATTGAGTACTTTTGAGACGAGATTTGCCTTTTCGGACTACAGTGCCTGAGTTTTCAGGGGAACTCTGTCAGAATTGTTTATTATTTGTCTTAATGGTTGGCAATATTTCAAGGAAATAGATAGGTAATCACAGAAATACGTCAGAAGCTTCGCGGAGGTAAAATTTATCTGCAACTTGACACTTTGTCAAAATTTAAAAATTAGATCAGTTTTTGAATATTTCAAACTTGGTACTTAATTGTTTGGAAATAACTCAGAGAACTTCTCGATGTTGCAGCCAATTTTGGGGCAAACTACAACCCAACAATACTCTCTTCTCCAGTTATCCCGGTGACTTACTCTCTAAGACTGACAGTCCATTTCTACTCGTGCAGAGTTATGGGTTAAATATACACGATAGGGCAAGGAAAATATTTGTTCGTGATATTGGAGGTTATTTTAATTTTTAACCGACGCATATAAGCAAGGACGACTTCACTGTGGTACTAAGCTGACTTCAAACAGCTTCAGCTGCAAGAACTTTCAATGCATCAACAAAACTCGTTCACAAAACGGTTTAAAATTCCGCAAACTCACCTGCTTTCCAATTTCAAATGCACCTCGATGCAAGCAACTGTTGATGCAAAAAAAAAAAAAAACCAAAAACCTTTTAAAATTTATTTAATCAAGAGTATCAATGGAATTCCCCACACCTCCAGCCAGACAGATAGGCAGCACCATCTGGTGCACATGATAATACAAATAAAAAAAATAAACGAAAACCCCAACAGAAATAAAACATTTTTCACACTCACATCCCGATGGCCGCGTCAATGAAACCCACTCGACTGCAACCGACCGCAATAACTTTTGCGTTCGGAAGTCAGCAGCCTTTAATGGCCGTTCAAAGATTTGTTCGTTCCCTTGAAACGCGAACCGTGTGTGTTTGCCTGGGCATAGTGTGTACCGCCGCGTTGTCGTGGGGTGACGGCTTCGACAGAACAGAAATTTCGAACCGAATAAATTAGAAACACCAACACAAGAGGCGCGCAAAAAATGCAACAGCAGCAGCACTAGAGTGCACACACTGCACAGTTGCAGGTACCCTGGGCCTGGGCCTGGGCTGTCCGGAGATCACCAGTTCGGCGGGCTATCGAACTAATTGATCGGTTCCATATGGCCGGTCGCGCATGCAGCGATCCATCGAATTTGATCTCATCACCAGATAAGCGACAAACTAACTCTTCGATTATACACACAACAATTGGAGGGAATAAATTAAACAGAACGCGACTCATCGATGAAGGGCACAATTTGAGTGTGCCTATTCCGGATGAGAGCCGCCTCCGGCCGGCAAAACAGTTTCGATGGAAATTAGCGGACAAAGCGCAGCGATCGACAGCAAAGGGCGCCGTCTTCTAGTGGGTTTTTGTATAGTGCTACAATTGTAATGGGACGCGACTTTGATTAAACTGCGGTGCATTTGGATGGTTGTTTGGGCGACATTTGCGATTCGGGGAAAGTGTGTGCAGGAAGAAGGACTCCGCTAAATTTAGTGACAAATTTTTAATACAAAAATCGTTGTTGTTTGAAGTTTGGCGGCGTTTTTAAGCACAAACTTTAGATCGACGGTTTTTTAGGTTGTTTTAGGAGGCTGGCTGTATCGTATGGGGGCGACAAATTCTAGGAAGAGCAGCGAATATCCATGGAATCTTTGGCGGATCGCCCACAAACTCTGTGACAGACACGGGCAAATGCCTCCCCAACAGCTTGAAGAAACCCATTCAAAACTATAGCCAGAAATGGCTCTCGAGCTGTTTGTCTAGGAGTCAGGTGTTTAACACAGCCGCGAGCGCTGTTTGAAATATCTCCAATCACTTCGAAATCTGTCCTAAAAATCCGGTTAACTGAGCATTTTATCCAATTTGGTCACTAGGAGCTATTGGTGTCTAAAGAACGCCACAAATATACATGCAGTATGACGATTGTTATATGCAAGACGACCTTCAGTTTAAAATTTAATTTCCTTAACTGCCTGACTCGAATGCACAGCAAACCACTGGCCGAAGGCGTTATCCTGCAACGCATAGTTCATATAATTTTCTCTTTTAATTACCACAACCATCCTCTACTACACTTAAAACCATTTTGTTCTTCCGCGAGTGTTTTGGCGAATCGCCGGCGATGAATGTCTAACAAACGTCGTTTAAAAATTGTAGACTTCAACGAATAATTTACATAAATTTCTCTTTTATAATCCGCAACCATCTTCTACTACACTTGAAAACATTTTGTTCTTCCGCGAGTGTTTTTAGCAAATCGCCGGCGATGAATGTCTGGAGAACGTTGTTAAAAAATTGTATGCTTCAATGCGTAGTTCACATAAATTTCTCTTTTGATTTCCACAACCATCTTCTACTACACTTGAAACCATTTTGATCTTCCGCGAGTGTTTTGGCGATTCTTCAGACGATTCCCAGATAAACTCGCCGGCGAACGAAATGCGAATCAATCGAATGGCCTGCTTGTTATCCCAAAAAAAGTGGAACCACCTTCCTACAATATTCAAGAGCAATATCCTCCTTTAGATGTCAAAGCTAGGTTAAGACCTTCAGGTCCTAAAAAAGAAGGCCTAACCTTTCACCCACTTGTTTCGATAGAAGTCTTGTAAAGGGTATGAGGAGAATTTTGCATGAACACCAGACTGGCGATTGATATAATTCCTGACATAGTTCGTTGTTTCTTTGTGGAAAATAGGTCTTTTTAACAAGAATAGTACCAAGAATTCGCGAAACATCTGTGGAGGAGTGACCCTTTTGCATTCCATCCCTGGGCACACATTTCATTTGTATGCGGAAGCTCACCAGCTTGCTTCTACTTTGCACATCGAATGTCGGAATATTTTTGTAAAAGGTTCTATTGATCTCTTAGATGAGTAGTTTCCAAGTTTAAAAGGTTGGTCTTACCTAGGGTTTAGAGGTAGCACTTCTAGCCCTAGCCCGATCAATGGTTCAACTTTTAAACTCAAGGTGAGGCCCATTTTCGTCGTGATTTTTTTTTTGACTGTCTTAAAACCAACTGCCAACTGTAGAAATGATTTTATGTAGATTACAAAAGATTATGGATAAATACGAAAGATATCCTCTTTCCAGCTGCTTGTTTCTAATGACCTTCAATCGCCCCAACCCCTAAAAGACTTGGCACTCAACGTTAGGCCATTTCATGAGCTATCCGATGTTGCAAACAAATTTCTTTGGAAGTACGATTCGAGTTTTATAAAGGGCACTGCTCTAGGTATCCTGATTCTGCCTACAGTTGGTAAGGGGTACGGAATTATGTGGTTTGGTGGCCGACTTTGTCAGTTGTGGCCCTAAAATTCAAAGCTATTTATTACTCATCCATTTACCCGCGTTACCTCGTATTGCGCGACCTTCTTTTATACCAAAAATCTACTGACTTTTATACAGAAAAAGCAGTGGTACAAGTATGCAACCTTGACGTGTACCTCTTTTATCTTAAAGCTGACTTTATTGGGTTGTATTAGATACCTATATCGTCAGGGCACTGAAAGTCCAACCTCTGCTGCTAAAAGTCTTCCCTAGACCTGTTAAAAGACTGATGCATTTATGGTTACCCTACTTTGTTAGGATGGGTGGTCCACTGCTTTGTTCGAAATTCAGCGCCTTTCGGAACTCTCCGGGTGTTATAAAAGTCGTCACTATCGCAAGAGATTGTTGCTCTCTTTTAGAGAAAATATGAGGTTGATTTGAGCGCCAGCTCGTGCCGTATTTTAAGTGCTCTAAAAGTCTTGATACTTGCGACTAAATAGGCACATCTCTTCGTCCGATACAGCTTGGGGGGGGGGGGGGGGGGGGGGGGGGTTTCTATAGGTAGCCACCGACAGCGGACTGCCTCAGATGCCGATTGCTCCTTCAGCCGAAATGACTCCTACGTTCGTAGGGGTTTTCTGACGCCTCAGCGGCTATCCTCTGTAAGCATGCGGAATAAATTGCCAGACGCTGATCACGGACATCTAACAGCATCTTCTTCAGCGGGAGGCAAAGCAATTGATTCGGGTATTTCAGTGGTTGTCGGTAAAATATATTATTCAACGTCCATCCGTCCATCAAAAAAGGCCAAAGGCTGTCACTGTGTCAGTGGTGACAAAAGCTTCCACTGGGTATTAGCACATATTTTCGGGAGCCCCTGCCATACACCGAACGTTGGTCTATGTAGGAGGTTTCTGAAGGTGAAATTTCACTCAATGCCCTATAAAGTACCGTCGCACGACCGAGGTTTGCACTCAGTTTCATAGTTCACAAGTGCGGATACTTGATCCACTGCCCTTCTGTTTGAGACTTAGACTAAAACGGATTTCGATTGACTACGACACTTCAGACGTATGTCAGGTTTACAAGGCTTTTCTCAGCGATATCTCGTCAAACCAACAACATTCAAATTACTTCTGAAGGCGCCCTTAGGTGAAAATTTGCCCGTCAATTTCCCACACCATGCCCGCCTCTATGCCTCGCCTGCGCAAACAGACTGTCAACCATTCGCCACCCTTCAGCAATTGACTGTCCACTCATGTGTGCATTTTCGAAATAGTGATAGCCAGCAGCGCTATTATCGAATTGAACTTGAAGTGAAATACAAAAAAAAAAAAAAGAGAGCAACCCGCCGCTGAAGCTAATTCCGAGCCATTGTCACTTGTAATAAATTTCGAAACAAATTGAGTGTTAAATGCACGACCGAGCGTCACATGTTGATGCTCCTTTTTCTTCCCCTACACCATCGACCAACACACAGACGAATTTAGTAGGAATAGTTCGGTCCTCTGGTGTGCATGGCAGTGCGCGCACTACTAATGAATTGATCCATTAAAGTCGTCAATTATTGACATGGGTCGGACCCCCTATTTGTGCATCTGATGCCCTCCACTTTGGATGATTAATTTTCCGCTGTTTTTATCCTTAGAGCGAGTCGACTTGTCCATTTGTTGAACAGGCCGAACCAATGGAAGGTGGTCCACCGAATGCGCTCCGGTTAAATGCGGAATCTTTGGCCGGCGAAGAGGTCATCGCACACCGCCCGTGCGATTATTATGCGATAAGGGGTGGTTTGGTGTCCTGCCTCCCCATGGTCAGTGTAGTTGATTGCATTTCCTGTGCCTAATTCACTGGTGAATTAACTCCGCACATCCAAATCGCCATCGACATGGACAATACGAATGTGGGATAGCATATACGCCGGCCGGCCGACCGCCCGCAAGGGAATTCAAATTGAATCGCATCGGCATCAGGACGATGACGAGACGACTCACTCAATTTCGCGTAGGTATGTGTCGCTGGCAGGCACTCTGCCGTCGTCGTTGCCGCCACAAAGAATAACCAACTATCGCATTCGAATGCTCAAATGCATCTTTGTCGAGAACGATGCTTGTCCTCGTCGTCGTGCTCGTTCTCGTCCTATCTGTGGCCGAATTGTGCGAGATGGATGCAAAAACTTAGTGAAGCGTTTAGCACGCATGAATGAGCGGCACCCCCGTTTTAGTGACATGATCTGTGATGTGATGCGTGTGCGGTATACATTCGGTGGGGTTCATCCGGCTAACGCAGCAGAATTGATATCACGAATTTCAATTCTTTAGGCCATGCACAGGCTGCTCCTGCTGTTGTGCGGTAGTGGATTTTCTTTTTCTCTGCGAGTGTATTCTGCGTGCGCTGTGTCGTCGTTAGTCCGATTTTCGGCGGCTGCCTTCTATTCCGTCTATCATCGGCTGCGAATATTGTAGTCTTGGGGTTAATTGATTGGCAGCGGTGGTGGCATGTGATGTGGATATGGCTCAGTGTTCAGTATTCATCCCTCGGATCGCAGGATTTTCCGCAGTTAGTATGCGAAATGAGTAAGCCCGGGGAAATGTGTGTATATACGTACGGCGCGAATGTCACTTGCAATCGACTGAGAATCGAAACGGAATTTGTCGGAAAATTACACTCGACTGGTCAGTGCATAGGTATGCAAATCAATTGGCGATGACGAGTTGCCAAACATACAACTGGTGTGAGTCTTTTTAAATAAACGCTTTAGGCACATGTGGCCCATTCTAAGATAACTTTCCATCGTGAGAACGTCCTCCAAAAAAAGACTCAGATCAAGCTGAATGTGAACACAACTTGTGAGCGGAAGGGTATTGCATTTCTGCCGTTGCCAACATTGTATTTAAGTCTTCCTTAGAGCACAAGAGTTACCAACCTAATCTGTATATAGACAGCTTAGGTAACAGTTTTGGGAATGATTTTCGACCTCGGAATACACTGAAAAGTGCGTTCGATTCAGTCGAATCCATGAATTTAGAATTCCACCATTGCACACTAAAATAAGATGTATGGAGCTCGTTCTTAAGGTAGCCTATGAGCTTTACTAGGACGATGAGATCATTGGCAAGGAGGAGGCCAAAAAAAATATAAGAAAAAGGAAATTTACATGGTGGGGCAAAATTAGTCATCCAATTTTGTGCCTCAAATACTTTTTTACTGAATGAAAGAAAAATTATTTTGGGTGACGGAAATCTTTATTTGGACCTTTACAATTTTTTCTGTTGAGTGATAAAGATGATATCCGTCAAGACAGTGTTGATACACATTTGTTACCGTTTTATAGCATTTTCCATGACTTTCCGCAAGATTTTCGGGGATAACTTTGCGCATTCCTGTCGAATATTCTCCTTAAGGGCTGCGATTGTTTGAGGCTTGTTGGTGTAAAACCTGCGACTTCAAGTAGCCCCCAAAGAAAGAAGTCTGTCGCTCATGTTGATTCCACATTCACGCTGCGCTAACACCACCGACCGATTATTGGTGAAAATTATCGACACAATTAGGTACTCCATTGTTTGTCTGTTTTTTACCGCAGCTGTCTAATTCACAAATGACATACACGCTGCCATTTGCAAAAATTATAACATCTGCCGATAGAGTGATAAATTTTGCAGCACCTTGTACAATCGGAATTTAGAGAGCTCTGGTTAATTTTTAATACGTCAAAACAAAAATTTTGTAAAACAAAAAGGGTTGGAAATATTTTTAAAGATTTTTCGAAAATCCAGAAGTAATGTCAACTGTAACCTGAGTAGTTACTGCTTAAATACTCTTAAAGAATTGAAGAATTGGCCCTCCAGGTTGGGGGTTGTGCCGTCGGGGTAACTTCCCGACCATGTAAAAAAAGAATAGTTTTGAGAGAGACACGAGGAGCCTCGGATAACAATTTCCCTCAAACGGCAACTAGACCCGGAACGTCAACGGACAACGATTTAAGAGTATGCACCTGGAACGTGCGAACGCTGTACACCCCAGGTGCTACTCAAAAACTTGAGTCTGTCCTCACGCGGTACAAGGCAGATATTACCGCGATCCAGGAGATACGATGGATAGGATCAGGTATGATGAAAAGGAAAAATTGCGATATTTATTACAGCTGCCATAAAAGATTGCATGTATTAGGATGCGGATTCGTCGTGGGAAACCGGCTTAGGACAAAAGTCATTGACTTTAAGCCGATAAGTGATCGCCTAGCTGTGATCCGCATCAAAGCTACTTTCCAAAACATAAGCCTAATATGTGCACACGCCCCTACCGACGAGGCTGAAGACCCTATCAAGGAGGAGTTTTATGACCTCCTGGATGGAGCCTACGGAGCCTGTCCGGAGTACGATGTCAAAGTTGTGCTCGGGGACTTCAATGCTAAAATCGGAAAGGAAAACATCTTTGGCGGGTTAGTTGGTAAACACAGAATCCACGATACGACCACAGACAACGGTTACCGACTAACTGACTTCGCGGCAGCTCGTAATACGGTGATAAGTAGCACTAGGTTTCCAAGGCTAAGGATCCACACAGCAACCTGGCGCTCTCCAGACGGTCGAACCGCCAACCAAATCGACCATGTGCTAATCGACGCGAGGCACGCATCCAACATCCTCAACGTGCACACATTCCGAGGGGCAAACGTCGACTCTGACCATTTTCTTGTTGCGGCTAAGTTCAGAGCTCGACTATCCAACGAGAAGAAGCTGCGTTCCGCCCAGAAGAAGAAATTCAACGTTGGACGCCTTAGCACACCTGGAGTAGCCAGAGTCTACAAAGAGCGCCTGAGTGAGAAACTCTCCGCAGTGCATTCACCTACCACAAATGCCAACACCCAGTGGTCCCAGTATCGCGACATCATCAAAGAGGTAGCCGAAACCACCTTAGGGTACCAGCCACCCCAGAGAAAGAGCCCGTGGTATGATGATGAATGCGTACGCAGGAAAAAGGTGACAGAAGATGCACATATAAAGGCGCTGCAGCGCAAAACAAGGGCAGCGAGGGAAGAGTATCGAGCCAGGAGGAGGGAGGAGAAGAAAATCCTGCGTAGAAAGAAGAGGGCCTACGCAGTCTCCCAGCTCAAGGAGATCGAAGAGTCCCGCGATCGAAGCAACATCCGGAAGTTCTACAAGAAAGCCAAGCAACTGGCTGCTGGCTTCAAGACCGGAACGCAGGCTCTTCGAAACAGTGATGGAAACCTAGTCACCGAAGCGCAGGGAATAGTAGATGTTTTTAAGCAGCACTTCCAGCAGCTGCTAAATGGGCATCATGTAGAGAGAGATGTAGGGCAAGAAGAGAACCCACGTCCAGTCAATGAAGATCCAGTTCCACCGCCCAGTATAGAAGAAGTTGGCTTAGCAATAAAAAAGCTAAAGAACAACAAGGCCGCCGGCTCTGATGGTTTACCAGCGGAGCTCTTCAAATACGGTGGTGATGTTTTGGTAGGGCGCATGCACCAAATCATCAACCAAGTATGGGTGGAGGAAAGTATGCCCGATGACTGGACTATCAGCTCCATATGCCCCATCTACAAAAAAGGCGATCCTATGTCTTGCAAGAACTATCGAGGCATATCCCTGCTTAATGTCGCATACAAGATCCTATCCAACGTACTGTGTGAACGTCTCAAACCGTTCTGCAACACACTAATCGGCACGTACCAGTGTGGCTTCCGGCCCGGCAGATCGACTATAGACCAAATTTTCACACTGAGGCAAATCCTGGAAAAGACCAATGAATTTCAAGTCGAGACTCACCACCTATTCATCGACTTCAAAGCCGCATATGATAGCATTCATCGT
The DNA here is from genome assembly GCA_948293265.1 of Cheilosia impressa. Classification (NCBI taxonomy): domain Eukaryota; kingdom Metazoa; phylum Arthropoda; class Insecta; order Diptera; family Syrphidae; genus Cheilosia; species Cheilosia impressa. Next base: position 5,565,051 of record OX411882.1, read on the forward strand.
CAGGAGCTTTATGTGGCGATGGCCGAATTCGGGATCCCGGCAAAACTGATCCAGCTATGTAGCGTGACGCTGGAGAACACACGCTGCAACGTGCAATTTGGAAGTAGTTCCTCCGAGCTATTCGAAACATGCACCGGATTTCGGCAAGGAGACGCATTATCATGTGACTTCTTCAATCTCGTGCTAGAGCAGATAGTGCGCAGGGCAGGTGTCAACACGGAAGGCACTATCTTCAACAAATCCGTCCAGCTACTGGGGTATGCAGACGATATTGACATCATCGGTCGCTCCCAGCGTGCCGTGATAGAGGCTTTTACGGCGATTGAAGAACAGGCGAAATTCGTTGGTCTTGTAGTAAATGAGGACAAGACTAAGTACATGCTATCAACAAACAAACAAGCATCTGTCCACCGCCTAGGACAGAACGTCACTATTGATAGCAACAATTTCGAGGTAGTTAAGGAGTTTATCTACCTCGGAGTAAACATGAACTCCACAAATGACATCCTAGTGGAGATCCGGCGAAGAATTACCCTAGGAAACCGCTGCTGCTTCGGTTTGGCAAAGCAATTGGGTTCAAAACTCCTAACTCGAAGGACAAACTGTATGCTTTACAGAACCCTTATCCTGCCAGTTCTGCTTTATGGCGCCGAGTGCTGGACGATAAGCAGGAAGGGAGAGCTGATACTGGGCTCCTTCGAAAGAAAAATTCTTCGGCGGATTTTTGGTCCTGTGTGCGAGGAGGGCGAATGGAGGAGAAGATACAATCGCGAACTCTATGAGCTGTACCAAGATGTGGATGTAGTCCAAAAGGCCAAAATACGTCGACTACATTGGCTCGGCCACATCGAGCGAATGGACAATAATGCTCCAGCTAAGAGGATCTTCGAATCCCAGCCGCCAGGTTCGAGACGACAAGGAAGACCGAACCTCCGTTTCAAAGACCAAGCCATCGCGGATGCCAGAGCGCTTGGTCTGGATAACTGGAAGCAGCGTGCCCGGGATCGCAGAGGATGGAAGGCTGCAGTGTCTCAGGCAGAGACTCTCCACGGGTCGGGAGCCCGTTAAGTAAGTAAGTACTCTTAAAGAATCGGTTCCTCAACTGAGAACTGTTTGGGTCAGTTCTATTGTGGAAAATCCTAACACAACTATATGAACTTCTTGTCAAGATTCGCAATATTTGCGGCTGTTTGAAAAGTAAAAAAAAAAAACAAGAAACAATTCATTCCTTTTTTTCTGACAATCGTATTTTGATTTTGCAACACCCTATAAAGTAAATTTTCTCCAAGTTAGCATTTTTCAAAGCCTTGGTAACTGTTCAAATATTTTAATACATATTTCAAACGAAAAAGGACCTTTGGTTTTGGCTTATAAGTACGAGTATGTAAAGGGTTTTTCAACAGGGACTAAATACAAAAGTAGAGCGACAGGGACAGCAAACGACGCCGAATTTCTTGCCGCTCTTTTGACATTTCTCTTCAGTAAGGCTTGCCATTTCATGATGGAAAGATATACGAGCCAACGAGTCGAAATTATTAAAATTTACTACCGAAATTCGGAGTCAGTGGCCTCAACGTTAAGAGCGCTACATCCAATTTATGGTCGTCATAATCGTCCTAGCAGATCAACAATTGAGCGTCTAGTGGAAAAATTTGAATCCACAGGCACAGTACAAAATGTTCCCGTGCCAGTGAGACAACGAAGTGCCCGTAGTATCGAGAATATTGCTGCCGCTGAGGCTTCAGTTGAAGAAAGCCCAAATGTGTCTCTCACACGTCGTTCTCAAGCGTTGGGCATCTCTGTGACGTCGTTGTGGCGAATTTTGCGAATGGATCTTGGCCTTACTTTGACGCAAGAACTGAAGCCGCTTGATAACCAGAAGCGTCGTATGTTCGTGAATTGGGTTGGGCAACAACTTGAAAATGATTCGGATTTTCATCGAAAAATCATCTTCAGCGATGAGGCTCATTTCTGGCTGAATGGCTTCGTCAATAAACAAAATATGCGGTATTGGTCAGGCAGCAATCCACACGTACTCCATGAGTCATAATTGCATCCCGAAAAAATTACGGTTTGGTGTGGTTTATGGGCCGGCGGCGTCATTGGGCCGTACTTCTTCCGTGATGATCAACCGAACATTTTTGGCCCCAATTGGATGATATGGACTTGGAGGACATGTGGTTCCAATAGGACGGCGCCACAAGCCACACAGCGAAGGTCACAATCAGTTTATTGGAAACCAAGTTTGGAGAACTTGTTATCTCACGAAATGGTCCAGTCGCTTGGCCGCCTCGGTCGTGCGATTTGACGCCGATTTATGCTTGAAAACCGTCGAAAATTGCGTTCAGCGTCTGGACTTCTGCAATCGTGCCCGTGGTGGCCATGCAAAAGAAATCGAGTTCCATACATAATGGCATCGAACGTACTTTCACAGGAATAAAGAATTTCATTGATATCCAAAACAGTTTTTGTTTTATTTAAAAAAAACTTTTGTAGCGCTCTTATTGAAAAACCCTTTAGTACCACTCAACAGCTCATCCCACATGGTACCTTTGACTTTGAATACTATATAAGCTTCAGTAATGGTTGACTGCATTCGAGACTGAGGTTGACCTAAGTAAAGGGTCTTTCATTCAGGACTTGACAAGGTCTTTTAATAAAATGCAAACTACTTGAGATATATAAAAAAAAATGTATTGGCTTGAATTACTTACAAAACATTTCCAATAAGAGGTGTTATTTAGGTATTCAAAGAAAAATTACATTTTTTTAAATAAATCATCGGATGTTTATTTCATAATAAAGAGGAAGGTATGCCGTTAATAGAATGTTAGAATATGTTCATTTTCAAGGTTACATGAAGCAAGAAAAGTGAAAACGTTAAAGAAAATGTGTGCGTTTGTTTTTTTGTTCGCAGCTATGAGAATTTCTTTCGTTTTTTTTTATGTTAAATGGAGCAAGCGGTTCGTGCGCACGAAAACTTTTAAACGTTTTGCGCTTTACAGAATGCCGGCCCTGGCTTTTGAATAAGCTGTCAATTCTACTAGGGACTTTTGTTTACTCTTTTTTCGTTTTTTTTTCCTCTACCCACGCGTTTTTTACTTATTCTATTTTTATAAAAAACGAATTCCCGGACCCGGACCCGGACCAGTCTTTGTGGGCAACAGAAAAACACATTGGATATATGAAAAGTGATTTTCTTGCAACAAAGAGCTTGACAAATTGCCAAAAGGAGACCACCTGGAGTCTGTTTTAAAAGAACAAACTCCATACAGGCACATAAAATGGTTTTCAGTGACCCTACGGTTCGTGCATTTGCTAATTATTGAAACACTAACCGACCAAACTGCAAACTCCCTACTTGAGTTGATACTCGAAGCAATGTTCCAATTCCATTTGCAGTGCCATGTTTCATGGGAACAGTTTTTGGAAAATAGCAACATAAAATCGACTCTATCTACCATCATCTCGATCCCATTGGATGAAGAAAACCGCAAAACAGTCCTTCCAAATTGATGGCGCCAATTGAACGACTCACAACGCAAATCCCTTAATCTTGTAGGTGTACTCTAATACGTGCGGTATACTTGCGAAAATTTATCAACCTCAATTGTACGTCCTAATGACAGCACATTTCATTGTCCGTAACCACATCATCATCCGAGCCACCCCGGCGAGAGGTAATCAGTACAGAAACGAGGTGATTTAATGCCATTATCATCGCAAAGAATATCCACCCATTCAACACCCCTACCCAGTCGAGCGCATTAACTTTGTTAAAGCGAAACTTTTCGCTCGGATACGGATCACATTCGAAGAGACGACTCTGCGATATTCCCTGCGGCTTTCCGGATACACAACGAACAACGCACCAACAACAAATCGAGACCCAAACAACACAAAAAGAAACAAACCGCAAATTTACTATAAATTATCCCCGAAAATCACATCCTTCTTGTAATTTGTAGCCGCACTATGGGTAGCGCGCGGTGCGGCAACTTTTTGTCAAACGGTGCGATTATTTCCGAATCTTGTCTACAAATTTTTAATGCGAGCTCATTGGGTGAGGACGACAACCGCACCAAAGACGACGCATCGAACAAGTTGTGTACGGGGCCCGCGGGGGGCTGCTATATTATATTTTTTTGTGAAATTATTGCCGACTACAGAATCGCGGTTCATAAATTCACAGCAGGTGGCGGGCGGCTGCAGGATGCTGGATATGTGACGAAAAATTTACCCACTCGTCGGACACTAACTTGGAGTGAAGACGACTACAAGTGACACTGGCAATTGGATTCAAATCGAATCACAGTTCCAGTTGAGTGTGTGCAATCATATTTTCCCATTAACTGTCATCAACGACAATAAATTCATCATCATCGTCGTCGTCGTCGTCGTGTACAACAAATGGGGAGAGACAACGCCCAGTAGCGTAATGAGTGCGGGTACTCGCACTCGTACTCGTAACTGAATGCCGAACCTAACCAACCGTTTGCGTTCGAAGAACCCATTGATTTGTAAACGAGGCATTTCCACACCTACAACGACCAACGATATCGGGTATCTGGCGGTGCGTAACTGCGACTTTGCCAGTCTCATAAATTTCGGTTTCACTGGAGTGGGTTTCCCTCCGTATTCAGTGGCAGGAAATTCGGCGGAGACAGGCACTTTTGGCCGTCATTCGTCAGAAGACGAAGGTGAATAATTTTGGACTTGTACGCCGGAAGATATATCCCAAGAAACTGGGCTGTTGCTCAGGTCAAGAGAAGTTGTCAATTCACACCGACCGACGGTACTCGAAAACAAAATTGTCCTACTTGTCAAAACGCAATGACAATAGCGAGTACCGTCGGTCGGTATGAATTGTCAACTCTGATTGAGGTATTTATGGTTGACTCGCGTGATTCGATTGGATTGACTAGGTCGCTTCCCAAACCTGAGGAAGAGTTCAGCCGATGATGGACCTTTCCGGGCTTAAACCGCACTGAAGAGTCCGAGTTGGAGACAGAAAACTCTTGACTAGGTCTATTCGTCTTCTGCTGTCGCAGATGAAGGTTCAACAGGATATAATCTCATGAGACAAAACTTCGCAGCTGAGTTGCAGTCTCCTTCCAAAAAATTACCTCCATCAGGGGTCCAATTCCCACTTCCGTACGTCACTGAATTTTGTGGATTTTACATGGAAAACAATCAAAAATTCAGTCCCGTGGTATTCGATCACTGATGCGGTAATTCGGCCCCAGTGTTGAAGAGCTCAAACGGGGTCACGTGCGCTCATGCAGCTTTGAGTTTAGATATGGGTTGCCCTAGCTCAAGTGGACCGAGTGCCCTTGTCTGTGGAAATGGCTGTTGTGGCTTGTCATCGCCGCTTAGCAGTACGCGGAATAATGCTTTCAAATACTCCGTACTGAGACCCTATTCCCGCTTGCAGATTTCATTTCGGACAGGATGGTTAAGTGAACCCTCAACAGCTCTCGATCAACCGTCATCAGCTCTTGATCATTAAGGGCAATCTCCATAAGAATAGGGAACATTTTTTAGTCTTGAGCCTGACTTTAGAGTGAGACTGCAACTGAAATATGGGCGTCGTGTGTACCCTCTTATCTTTTTAGAACGACTTTCATTTCGTCGGCTTGGATTCGAGACCGAAATCGTTCTTTAAATACGCAAAATCTCATGAACATCGGCAGGAGTTGGGACAAGCATCGAGTTGAAGACCGAAAGCTAAGCTTTAACAACAAGCTCGGTCCACTTGATCACAGAATGACCTAGCGTGCTTTATTGTCGAGCCTTTTGCTGTGTTGCTCTATATTCCCCTTGCTTGCTGATACTCTTCATCGAACTGTAAGTTTTTTCATGGCGAAATATAGGACAGAGGACAGCCCTTTTCACGTCTTTTGGATGCCTCTTTGATGCAACACTGCCACTGGAATTTTGTGCTTACGTCTGTCAGTATATTCGACTCTTACAGATGGTAAGGTAAACGTCTTGAGCTATGTATAAGGTTTTGGATGTTTTCTTGCGACATCAAACCCTCTTTGAGCATTTTCTCACCGCTGAACTGTTTAAGGTATCTGCCGAGGCCTTCTTTAACCTTTCCTACTGTGCTATAGTGTTCGAAGCCTTTACTGGGAGTTCTGGAAATGACCATCTTTTCAATTTCTTTTACAAACTGATTTAAATGGATATCTGCATTTTGGAGGACACGCTTATGTCTCACGGGGCTCAAGGTTAAGCAAGTCTTCAGCGAGAAAAAAATTAGTTATCCTCTTCCAATTGAAAACATTTTTCGTCTTAAAGCTGAGCCGCAACATTCAGTCCATAAAATCTTTGTAAAGCAGTTGAAAACAAAAGCAGTCCCCTTGACAAAGTTCAACGCCTGCGGTGAAAGGTATAGATTTAACGCAGTTTGTCATAAGAGAGCTTGAGCAATATTTCGCTCTCCGAAATCAGCCGAACCAACTCTACAGTCTTTCAGTGTTGTTCAGAGCTTGTCCGAAGAGGTCGGTCTTGTCAACAACAAAAAAGGTCCAAAGTCTTCTTAAGCAGCATTTTGAAAGTGATTTAAAGAATAGATGGCGCAACAGGCACGAGTGTGAATGGAATTTTCTACTGAGTCAAATGAGTTGAGAAGATCGCTTTAGGACAGCGTGCAGCAGTGATGCAGATAGTGGGTACTTACCCATTTCGTTGGAATTTTGGCTTTCAAAATAAGCTAAAAGGATGAAAAAGGTAATTTTTGGGTAGTTTGTTAATCGCAGGGAGCAATTCAGTCTGAAAAGTCTGCCATCACTGGCGTGCAGTCGGATGTTGGGCAGACAAGATAGTTAGAGAGAGAGAGGTAGAGGTAGAGAGAGAGAGAGAGAGAGAGAGAGAGAGAGAGAGAGAGAGAGAGATGGTTAGAGAGAGTTGGAGAGAGAGAGATACAATTTATCAACAGAGTCCAAAAACTTGGCAAAGACATCCGCGGAAACCCGTCTCTTACTGCGCAATTTCTTTGAGCTTAACTTGGTTTAGGCGGCTGCCTCAAAAAACACACTTAAACCAGATTTGTAGGTCCATTCCGATACTTATTCCAATTATTTGCTTTCTTAAAAGTTCGCACACAAGTTTGTCAAGCGGAAGGTGTTGCGCGGTATTCCCCAGACCACTATGATACCACAGGACAGCTGAGACTCCAACTTCGGCTAGGGTTGTGAACATTTTTCTACGATTAGATCGCAAAAGTGACTTCCTCTACTGTTTAAATAGACGTTCTGAAAGCGATGGAGCAGTCACTGCCCTGTTTAGGACAGAGCAACTCAAAAAATGTGCAGTGATTGATTGAGGCAACCATCCAAAGGCCGCGCACTTACAGAAAAAGCGTAGTGGTAAAGGACTTAAGGTCCAGGCCGACTCCAGACAGTACAAAGTAGAACCATAGGTTTAAAACATTGACACACTCAAAAGCGACTCCTCTTTCTCTATATAAAGCACTTGCAAGGCCGGTTCAAGCCCGACCTACCCTCGTGACAGAGTTAGAAAATCCCACAAAAAAATTTTGAATCCAATTTAAAAACCTTTCCCTAGCAAAACAATTCAATTTGCTTGTGCATTGTGCCCTCGGTCACAGCACATGTCGTTCCTGCAGCAAACTCCAACACTTTCTGTCTGACATCCAACCACCCCCTCCCGCACTCGATCAATCGCCGGCATTCATTCCACATGTCAATGCGTTTGTCTACACGCACATCACAACCGTAAGCGAAACACAGAAAAAAAAACTGCACAAAACACCAAACCATCTCAAAATTCCTCACTAATTCTCACTTCGGTTGGCTCGTTTGGAAACACACAGCAGCAGCGGCATTGCGATCGCTTTTTGCTATATCTCGTCGTGTTCTCTTCGATTGATCGCAAATTGATTTTGTACTTAGTGCGCTGCGCGTAGCGCGTATCTGCGCGCGCATCACGTGGCTGCGCAACCATGTCAGAGCGAAATCGTTGACCAAAAATGGACAATAATGCTGGCTAGTTGTGTGCCAAAGGATTACAATGTGGTCGTCGTTGTTGCTGCTGTTGTTTTGCGAGTTGCGACAGCCAGCTTATTTGTTGAGATCTTAATTTAGGAAAAGCACATGCCGTCCGCTACGGTCCGCACTTAGCACAGTGTCGTCGTTGTCTATGCCGGCGTGTCCGGCTTGGTGATTGCTCGATTTGAAATTGCTTTGAGCAGCGCGATGTGATTCCTACGCTTAGTTATTTAAGTCAATTACTCCATTTCTATCAGAGAGCGCTCCGCCGAAGCTGTAGGGTGGGAAACACGGCCGAGCGCGTTATGGGATTTGGTTTTTAAATTTTTTTCTTCTTCCAGTAGTAGTAGATGTGAAAAGATATGGAATGGCAAGTGAAATGGTCCATTAGACTGGGGAAAGGAGCCCATCGCGGGATGGTTGAACCTGCAGTCGTCCTTGGAATTACTCCGACGGTGCCTGATGTCATGTGAAAGAAAGTGGGACATCGGGGGGTTCCTTTGCCGAGTTTTCTGTTCGGGATAGAGAAACTGTGGCGTCTCCTACATGAGTCGTCCTCAAATTTTAGACTCGACTTTTAATTTACGGAAGCTCACAACTACAAACTTTGTATGGAAAATATTGCCATTGTAAACAACTTAAATTTAAAGCCGAAGCTAAAAATGTTGATTGGAAAGGCCGATTGTACGTTATTTTCGGAAGTAGTGACCCGTCACTACAAGAGTTCGCTGGTCCGGCTTTTGTCACATTCTGTTGAAGTACTCCAAAGCAACACTCATCTTTTAGGCCATGATTCACCTGCAAATTGTTATACAACTGCTGCCTGATAGTAGTCTTCTGATGGGTCTTTTATATTTTGCAGCTTGTCGGTTTAAGTCTGTACTGCGGACCTCCCCTCGCCAATATTCCATTTCGAGCTTTAACTCTGCTCAGACTGTGGTAGACAGCTTTTCAAACGCAAGTCGGCCATTTGTATAGCTTCTTTCTTCTAAGAACATTAATTTTTAGTTCCCGTAAGACTGACAGTGAGTTGCTTTCCTTAGATGGCTGTATGCCTTTTCAAGCTACGCTCTAAAACTAACCCCTATCGAGGTATCCGTTCGGAACGAAATTTTCTCCGATTTGTATTAAATCGGAAAAATTTCGTTCGAGATATCCTTTCCGATACAATCTCAATAATTTCTTTAATGAAAGAACTGACACACCGGGAAGTCTTCAACGCAATTGGAGCCTTTGAGTATCTTCGACTGTCGTTGTATTTTTTTTTTTTTTTAACTGGTTTTAACAAATTCCACTTTCACTTGGCTCCTTGCCTCTTCAAGGGACTGGTAGGGTACACAAGAGAATAGGACCTAATTCCGATCTCTGAGGAACCCTATTTCGTATCCCGTGTTGACTCATATGAATCGTCTTTAATTTTGACTCCACAGTTCATCAGTCAGTTGGCCAGCTTCTCACTACAGCGATTTTACACCTCAAACTCATTTTCGGAACCTTACAAAATTCCTCAGGCCACTGTAAAGATACGATAACAGTTGACAATTAACTTGAAGGCGAGGTCTTTCAACTGAACTAGCTCCGATTTAACTTCAGACTGAAAATATTAGGTACACAATATTGACAAAATTCGATTGTAAAATTTCAACAGGAATAGTTTTGTTGAACTGACAAAAAAATTGTTGTATCTACTGTAATGAATAATGATAAATTATTTGGACAAAGTTTTTTTTAAGGAAAAATGTTTTAAAAATATAAAAAAGTGAAAGTCATGCGGATTTTCGCTGGTGAAGGGGTTTCCAATAAGAGGTGTTATTTTGGTGTTCAAAGAAAAATACAATTTTTTGTATTGGGGTAGACCTTATCTTTCACGTGGCCCCAAAGGAAGAAGTCGCATGGTGTTAAATCACAAGATCTCGGTGGCCAATTGTGATCACCTCTTCGAGAGATAACACGGTCCGGTCCAATCAGCAAAGACAAGACGTTGTTTATGATAGGCCGGCTTGAGTTCTTGTGTTAACTGAGCTTTATAAGCCTTAAGACCCAAGTCTTTATGCAAAATTGGAATGTGGAATGTCCAATTCCAAAGAACGATAATGGACAAACCTGGGTTTTCTTTAACACTTTGGGCTACAGCAGCAATATTCTCAGTTGTTATTGAGCGACGTGCACGGGTTTCATTCTTCACATCACTAACTTGTCCCCAACAGCTTGAATTTTTCCACCAATTTCTGTATTGCGGTCCGACAAGGTGCTTCACGACGACCAGAAAATGCTTCAGTTTTGCAAACTGTGACTGCAAGGTATCCACCATTTTTGTAGTGAATTTTAATAATTTCAATGCGTTGTTGAAGCGTGTATCGTTCCATTTTTAGTAATGGCGTAGTTTCTACTTGTCAAGTGTCAAAGAATAAAAGCTTCAAAAGTGACAGCTACCGAAATAGCGGGTCATTCACAACAACACCTCTCATTGGAAAATCCTTTATTAACAACTTTTTCTGTTAATTTAACAAAAAGATAAAGAGCAATTTGATAAATTTTCTTCGCAAAATCAACAGCATTTTGGTAAATTTAACAAAACAAATTTCTATGCACAAATAAACAATTTTTGTTGGCATAACAACTTTTTTTTTGTTGTCACAACAAAGGTTTTAGGACAAGATAAAACTTATTAAAATTTTGTCAATTTGATAGAAATACTTTGTTGGACGTATATTGACAGAAAAATTTTTGAATCGAGCCTCATTCTTATCATATATAGTACCAGGGTTTTATTTTCAGTGCAGTAGCAAGCCGCTCTTTCTATGGCTGCCTGGTTGTCGCTAATTTCGTTGATGGGGACTGCTTCCGCGATTGCCAGAAATTCTGTTTGAAAAGTATTGGCGTTTTGCGTTTGATTTTGGTTGAAATTTAAGGGTCGAACTGCCGCTTCCGTGAGCGAGTAATATGTCCCGGATTTTTATGAATTCTACAGGAAAAACAAAAACCATTCCATTCTGAGTAAGCTTGGAAATTTGTTTATGATGAAAATACGTTTTAATTTTACTTTTAGACAATTTACAAATTTCGCAATTGTGAGTTTCCGTTAATTTAAAGTCGAGACTAAACTTTGTTATTGGCATCGCGCACTGTCTTCACCTCGATAAGAATAATGAGTTTGGCGCTGCCACTTTGTTGTGACGAAAGTTGGGCCAATCCATGCTTAGAATTGAAGCAACCCGCAGTTACACATTACCCTAAAGTGTCCTTTCTGTTTACGATCAGGGGCTGAATCGACACATCAGCGAGCGAGTTATACGGAATTCAGTCGATTTTAAAGAAGAAACAAAAACAAACTGCGTACTGCTCGTTCACGGACGACGATTCGACCCTTGGAATCTTTTCATTGCCTCTATTTTCAGCCTTAAAGATAGGTAACTACCCCCAAAGTGGAACTGTATCATCTGCCTTTAAGGTAGCGCCATTGACACAATCAATGGATTTAATTGGTTATCGAGGGAAAGCTAGACCTAGGCGCCTCTTCAAACCTTTGGTGTCAACTTAAAGAAAGTAAAACGCTGGCGCAACCTAGCATCTCACAACGGACTTATAATTTCCCTGCCAAGTCCGAACAGCTAAATTGAGAAGCTCATTGTGGACAGTCATACTCTCGGATGTTTGTCAGACGTTCTCGAAGGTGACGCAGCGGAAATAAACCTTTTTACGTTAAATTGTATTTTTCCTGTGATCGAACCGGAGACCCTCGCTCAGTACCCTAATCATACAGAGAGGCAAAACCAAACTCCGAAGACTCTATTTAATTATTTATATCTTAAAGTCTTCACTCCAAAATACCAGGGCCGACGATTGCGACACTAAGACCATCCTTCTCCTTTTCTTCGGAGTTTGGTTTTTGCCTCTCTACCTACTACAGTAAGGAGTTGTCGTCTTGCCACCCTTTTTTTTTGTTGCAGTACCCCCAAATTTCAGAATGATGAAGATGACTTTGGATTTCTGGGGGTGTACGGCCTAGCAAAGCTACGGAGAGGAACTCTGGAGCGACTGGCTTGTAAGTCTTAAGCCACTTACTCCAGAGTCCCGCTCCGTAACTTTGCTAGGCCGTATACCCCAGACAGGAACAACATTTTTAGAGTACTAAGGAGTATCCTCAATCTGGCACAAATCGTTGGCCGGTTTTTCCCTTATCTAACCTCTGGCTTTTGTATTTTGAGCTGCAGTGCCAAGCAATCTCGATCAAAAATTAACGTGAAGAGAGACAGGACCCACATAGCATTGACAACGCATTCTCGTTTTTCTTAGACCTTTATGGTTCGCTACTTGCTCAACAAGATCAGCTCATTCGACTTCCCCGTGCAGGAGAGGTTTCTGGCTTTTTGGGAGCATTTCCGCTTTCACTCCAAAAGCCCTCTAAACTTCAATGACCCCATTAGTCGTTTACCGAACCCCGACTCTCTCCGAAACTCTGTACTCACTCGACTGTAGAAGAACCAAAAACCTTCTTCCTTTTAACAGCAAAATCACGAAAACGCCTCCGAATTTGTGCGCCACCAATTTGCCGGCGCAAAAAATTTGAAAAACAAATTCCAAAAAAAAGAAAAACCAAGAGCAAAATACATAGTTGAGCAAAAATATAAAGCCAACACAATTACCCCGCAGGAAGCCACCAAAAAGGACAATCAGCCCAAACATGCAACGCGCTGAGGGGGCTCACTTCCCTTCTCTGATTGGCATATGCAACGACTCGATCCAGGCCGCTCCTCCCCCAAACAACGAAATTATATTATCCAACTCTTTGGTTCGGATAATTGCACGAGAATTAAAATTAATATACTGTCATTGTGGGTGAAGTCGTCCTTTCTGGTTCGAAAGGAGTGGGAGGTGGTACCAGCGCGGAGATGTCACCATTTGTTAATGCCTCGCAATAATTCCTTGTAAAATTAGAAACGATAAAATGTGGCATAGTGCGCGCGGTTGGGGCGCAAAACCGAAAGGATTTAAGGACCTTATAATCAGGTAGTTAAATTCTGGCAAACGAATGTCATAAACAAGAAGTTCCGCTGCCGCGCCGCGCGCTCTAATGAATAAGTTTTTTTTTTTTTTGCTCTATTTTTCTGACAAGGGTGAATCGGGTGGCATAACATTAATTTTCAGTTGGTAATTTCATGTTCGCTCTCCGGTTACGCGGTGAACTGGTACACACTTGCAAGGGGAATAGGGAAAGTTCTGTTTTGGATTTTTGCATGCGAATACACGCACAGCAGTTATGCATTTTGATGAACTAGTTACGCGAGTCCCGCAACAGAAGGACAGATATGTTGCGAGGACATATTTCAACTATGAAAGTTATGGGCATAAAAATAACTAAATGGGTTGACTGTAGTAGGACGAAAGTGTGGGCGGGGATAGTGAAAACGCGCCGAACGAGCGCGGCGGATCTGGATGGAGGCACAGGGACGTGGTTGCTTCTCCAAAGTTTTATTATTGCCTTGAAGGCGGCTGTGACTTGGTGTACAGTCCGCAATGTCGTGCACGTAAAAAAAAAAAATGGAATAGCTCGTCAAACATCGAAGCTCGCCCGTTTAGAACTGAGGTATGGCAGCCCGATTGGTAACAACCTTCGTAGCTTAGGAGACTGATCAAGAAATCTTAAGTAAACCGCAAGAGGATGGAGAGAGAATGACATTTGGACATGAACATGGACAGAGGAATAGGTCAAAATGTCCTCAAACAACTAATGGATGCAGTGGAGACAGAACAAGTGCACAGGGACAAAGTTGAAGCGGAATGAACAATTTTTGCTTTATAAAGCTGGGGACGATGATTTAGAAGAGAAAGCCGGTTTACCGCAGAAGGAGGCTTTAACATTCTTCCATACAATTTACACAGAATTGCTGCAGAAAATCCAACTGAAAATGTTGACCCAGGAGCAGTCCTTTAGTGCTGTTACTAGTGCCAACTTACTTACTTACTTAACGGGCTCCCGACCCGTGGAGAGTCTCTGCCTGAGACACTGCAGCCTTCCATCCTCTGCGATCCCGGGCACGCTGCTTCCAGTTATCCAGACCAAGCGCTCTGGCATCCGCGATGGCTTGGTCTTTGAAACGGAGGTTCGGTCTTCCTTGTCGTCTCGAACCTGGCGGCTGGGATTCGAAGATCCTCTTAGCTGGAGCATTATTGTCCATTCGCTCGATGTGGCCGAGCCAATGTAGTCGACGTATTTTGGCCTTTTGGACTACATCCACATCTTGGTACAGCTCATAGAGTTCGCGGTTGTATCTTCTCCTCCATTCGCCCTCCTCGCACACAGGACCAAAAATCCGTCGAAGAATTTTTCTTTCGAAGGAGCCCAGTATCAGCTCTCCCTTCCTGCTTATCGTCCAGCACTCGGCGCCATAAAGCAGAACTGGCAGGATAAGGGTTCTGTAAAGCATACATTTTGTCCTTCGAGTTAGGAGTTTTGAACCCAATTGCTTTGCCAAACCGAAGTAGCAGCGGTTTCCTAGGGTAATTCTTCGCCGGATCTCCACTAGGATGTCATTTGTGGAGTTCATGTTTACTCCGAGGTAGATAAACTCCTTAACTACCTCGAAATTGTTGCTATCAATAGTGACGTTCTGTCCTAGGCGGTGGACAGATGCTTGTTTGTTTGTTGATAGCATGTACTTAGTCTTGTCCTCATTTACTACAAGACCAACGAATTTCGCCTGTTCTTCAATCGCCGTAAAAGCCTCTATCACGGCACGCTGGGAGCGACCGATGACATCAATATCGTCTGCATACCCCAGCAGCTGGACGGATCTGTTGAAGATAGTGCCTTCCGTGTTGACACCTGCCCTGCGCACTATCTGCTCTAGCACGAGATTCAAGAAGTCACATGATAGTGCGTCTCCTTGCCAAAATCCGGTGCATGTTTGGAATAGCTCGGAGGAACTACTTCCAAATTGCACGTTGTAGCGTGTGTTCTCCAGCGTCACGCTACATAGCTGGATCAGTTTTGCCGGGATCCCGAATTCGGCCATCGCCACATAAAGCTCCTGACGATGAATGCTATCATATGCGGCTTTGAAGTCGATGAATAGGTGGTGAGTCTCGACTTGAAATTCATTGGTCTTTTCCAGGATTTGCCTCAGTGTGAAAATTTGGTCTATAGTCGACCTGCCGGGTCGGAAGCCACACTGGTACGTGCCGATTAGTGTGTTGCAGAACGGTTTGAGACGTTCACACAGTACGTTGGATAGGATCTTGTATGCGACATTAAGCAGGGATATTCCTCGATAGTTCTTGCAAGACATAGGATCGCCTTTTTTATAGATGGGGCATATGGAGCTGATGGTCCAGTCATCGGGCATACTTTCTTCCACCCATACTTGGTTGATGATTTGGTGCATGCGCCCTACCAAAACATCACCACCGTATTTGAAGAGCTCCGCTGGTAAACCATCAGAGCCGGCGGCCTTGTTGTTCTTTAGCTTTTTTATTGCTAAGCCAACTTCTTCTATACTGGGTGGTGGAACTGGACCTTCATTGACTGGACGTGGGTTCTCTTCTTGCCCCATCACTCTCTCTACATGATGCTCATTTAGCAGCTGCTGGAAGTGCTGCTTAAACACATCTACTATTCCCTGCGCTTCGGTGACTTGGTTTCCCTACTAGTGCCAACCCTATATTCAAAATTTTGACGGCCGACATTCTTAGGAAAAATTGACTGTAGTGGCAGGCACGACTGGAACTCACTCGAGATCCTACCGCATAAAAGTCTCATCACGCTGGAACCCAGTCTGCTGACGCCAAAGCCACACCACTTCGTCCCAAAATGACTTTTTTGGTTGGAAAAATCATAACTTTTCAACGCATGAAGATATCGCTACAATTTCAAGCCTATACAAAAATTACTTACAGGGGTTTTTTTAAATCTTAGGCTGAAATAAGATTTTCTTTGAAAAAGCAATTGACAGAGAAAGGAATTAAAGAAAAACTATAAAATAGGTGACATAATTTTACGAATCTTGTTTAGAAAAAGGGGTCTGCGGCTATTTCATTGTAAACAACGGACGCATACAAATTTATTAAATTTTATACTCAGAGCTGTGGAAACACTTTCAGCCGAAATATTGCCAGTAGTTTTCAATAGTTTCCTCCTTTCGGTGCATTCTGCACATGCATCGAAGGCCTTCCTCTTGATGTACTTGGCACGTCATCGTCACTGTCTTCAATTTCATCACATTCCAAATGTTGCGTTCAAAAATTCTTCATGTTTTGAAAGAAATCTTGTTTTTATTTTAAAACAGTCAATCCTATTTACAAACTCTGGATTGCCGCATATCACTGGAAGGAGTCCATACAATACTGCACTCATTGCCCAAAAAATAAACTCACCTGTGATGTCACCTATCCACACTGATGCAATCAAAATTTTAAAACGCACCAAAATCCCGAAATACCCCTCAACACTTTACATCGCACCACTGGTGTTTGGGGGTTCCTTTACTGGTTACTTATTGCAAACCATTTGCTACCGTTAATAAAGCCAAGAATGTTGGCAGCGCTGATGTAGCATATATCACTAAGATCATTGAGGAAGTGGTTTCCTAAGTGCGCCATCCTTAGATTGGATAGGGCAGGGCAGCTGCAGATGAGGTGAGTGACGGACTCGTCCTCTTCCTCATCCATACAGCTTCTGCAAAAGTCATTACATGGCAGTCCAAGTCTCTGCGCATGTCTGCCTAGAACACAATGACCAGCGACTAGTGAGATACTACGTCTGTTGAGACGCAGAAGCTCTTTGGATCTTTAAGGGTCCAGTGTCGGCCACGTAAGACTTGCAACGTCACAATATCCTAGATGTTTCCATCTATGACTTGATTTGATAGTTTGTTTAGCGTGAGACAGCGGTGCCTGCACGTTGTGCAGACTAACACTGTCAACGCCGGAGGAGCCTAATCTAGCAAGTCACAGTGTCCCGGAACCCAGCAAAGGGTAAGGTTGTACTGTCCAGCTATCTCGTTAAGAGATGCGCGGCAATCTTCCACCGCTTTAGATCTTATTTCGCTGGATGCTAAGGATCCGATGGCGCCCTGACTGTCAATATATATTACGATATCCCTGTGTGATATTGCATTAATCGACAGGCACGCTACGACGCTTGACGAATAGCTGTGATTTCGGCTTGGAAGACACTACAGTGTATCGGGAGAGAGAAGGAGACGCCCAGGCTCAGTTCTTTTGAGAATACCTTCGCTCCGACTCCCTCTAATGTTTTGGAACCGTCCGTAAAAATTGACAGTGATCCTTCGTGTAGGACATTTCGTGAGTCCCATTGGAAACTATTCGGTATTTCGTATTTCAAGCCTTTTTTGAAATCGATTTTCGTAGGAGGATGCTGGCATGTCCAGTTGATTGACCACTCCAGTGCCTACCCTCCCTGAGTCGGATAGCTGCATTAGCGGCGTGTTCCCTACTGACGATTTTTGGTCATTTGATAAAATAATTCAACCCCAACTCTCATTTACAATGACATACCAGCCGTCAGCTCCTTGCCATTCTGTTTTTGCAGCGGAATTCGCTGCTAGCTCAATGGGTCCTAATTGCGCTTTTCTCCACCTGTAGGTACTTGAGAGCGTCGAATTTACCATGGGACAAATCCATTTTCGCACCCGTACAGGCGTGAGAGTACTTTATGATCTGAACAAAAATAAATCCACTGGTTCTGAAAAGGTGTTCTTTCACACTGGCAAGCTTTTCAAACTGTCCTATTCTTCTGGACTCTTCCCGAGGAGGTTGAAAACAGCATTTATCCAGCCCGTACCCACCCATAGCACTTACGTCCTGAGCTCATTAAATTCCGACCTTGACAGCATTATAAAATGGGGTTCAGCTAATAGAGTCGCATTAAGTGCTTCTTAAGCACAATGCTGTCTGCTGTCTCTAAAGCGACATCTGAATCTACAGCCACTATCCATGAATGGCACTT
Source organism: Cheilosia impressa (assembly GCA_948293265.1). Classification (NCBI taxonomy): domain Eukaryota; kingdom Metazoa; phylum Arthropoda; class Insecta; order Diptera; family Syrphidae; genus Cheilosia; species Cheilosia impressa. Next base: position 5,583,033 of record OX411882.1, read on the forward strand.
TCATCACCGAAACTGAAAGACTCTCCTTTCTCGGTATGTGTCTCCATGTCAACCTTCGTTGAATTACGTGAAAGTAGGTCCCAGCTCTCACTACAACCTCACTAGAGACCCCGGAGTAGGTGGAGCTCCTGGATAAAAGTATGTTCAGGCTCTTCGAAGGACTGTGCATCACACACGTCTAATCAAATCCGTAAGTCCCAGCTGACGTCAAAAGGGTGGGAAGGCGTTGTTGGCATCTTAATATTATTAGAGACGAAGCTGCCAGCGAGCTTGTTGAATATTTATACGAACCAAGGTTTACGACGCCTCAAAGTTCGTGTTTCCGTATAGGAAACCCTAAATCCGAGGAGTCATACCAAAAATATCGGCTAAAAGCACATTCGAATATCGCATACAACTTATTTTAACAAATACCGTGGGAATTCCCAGAGCCTTGGGTCAGCAGCCTGGATAGGTCCATGACAGTTTATGGTTTTGAGAGTTAACCATGGACAACTTTTCCATGTGTCGGAAGGTCTTGAAAAGTTCCTAGGTCAGAAAGAACTAACCAACCGAAGGTCAGATAGTCCTCAATGGACAACTTATTCACACGTCGGAAGGTCTTGAAAAGGTCCAAAGTCACCAAGTACTAACCAATCGAAGGGCAGATAGTAAAGTCCTCAATGGACAACTTATTCACACGTCGGAAGGTCTTACAAAAGGTCCAAGATCACAAAGACCGTCAGATTAGTGAAAAAAAGAGGTATGGCCTTAATGGCTTAAAGCTGGCTTCAGAGTCGTATAGTGTTGAGAAAGCAAATATTTCAGGTTGAGTCGAGAAAGGCTACTACAGAAGACCTTTTATAGCTTGAAGATGGGAAGAGGCGTCCTAGCCTTTTTCTTCTTTCTACGGTCTTTTGTACGACTCACTCCAGGACTGGATAAACTTATAAAAGGTACAATGGGCTATCAAATAATGGCTTTGTTCAGCTTTATATTTCCCTCCTAGCCCTGTAATAATTTCTCGGTTTCGGTTAAACAGACTTGCCAGTCAGCATTTAGCAAGACCGACGCTAGGTACAACCTCAAGCGATAGATATTCGAGTTTTAACTCAAAGGTCGGCTGCCTAAAGTACCAAAAGTCGCTCGATATCAACGAAATGCGCCTCCCCGAAAACCCAAAAACTACCGAACTTCGAATAAATCTCTTAAAACTCTTTTAATTCTCGGCTCTCACTCTCCTCACTCTCGCCTTCTCTCTCTGGGCACATTTACACGTCGCAGATCCCCAAACGATCATTCAAACTTTACACACATCTCAATTTTCCTGTCGGCCATCAATCAAGCCCCGTGACTACTACTGATTGCCACCGTTTATCCGACCGTCTGTTTGCTTTTTGTTTGTTCTCCTCTCTGTGCTGCTGTTCTCAAGGAACCAAACGCACACGTCCACCAAGTGTTGGTTGCGCCTTCCTTGCTATGGGTATCTCCTGGTGGAATGGAATTCTTCTCCCCGGTGCTTCTTCTGGGAACAGCGCACTGCGCAGCCGATCGTTACTCACCAAATCCCGAATCGTGACGAATTGCTTTTCCTCCATTCCAATGCCGGATTAGAAGCGCACTCGCCGAAGACATTGATTTTCCAGCGTGCGATCCGAAATCACGTCATTGACAGCCGCTCTCCGACCGCAATTATAATAGAGAAACAGAAGCAGCCAGCAGCCAGCAGCCAGCTCCACTGTACTGTGTCACCGATTACGCCGGACATCGTGACATCTCTGTGTGTGCGGATTGGAAAATTTCTTGTGACACTCGGTTGGAATGGAGCCGAGGTGCTTGCTTTTTGTTTGTTTTACGCATAATTGTAATAAATCTGAGAAAAATTGCCTCCGCAGCATTGCTGGTAAATTGCCAGCGCATTTTGGTGTGCGCGGCGACCGTCCAAATTGCACCACGCTCAGTGACAGAGTGTCACCTGAGAGATTTCCCATCTACATAAGGCAATTTGACGCGCGCAAGTAATTGCTGGGCAAGCAAATGAACGCAGCAAAAGGGGGAATTCCGTGTTCGTCTTGTGTTGACATTGCCAGACACATGTGCGCTGTGCAGGAACAACAGCACGTTTATAAAGGATGTGTATATTATTGTAATAATAATGCCGAAAACAAGCAGAGCTTAATGGACCGTAAAACTGTCCAAGCATGCGGCAGTGGCCACAGCAAAATGCCCCCAAACAACCGAATATGGGGGAGGCTGTCCTGCACCGTACACATGGAGAGCCGTAGCACCGCCAGCACCAGTTAAATCATCTGTAAAAAAAAAAAAGAGCGGGTCGGGCGAGAAAATTAAATTGGCCAGTGCTGGAATTGAGCACTACATGTGCTGTGGGTGGCGGCTGGTGGTGGTGACGACGACGGCGACGACACAAACGCATATCCCGAAGCGCCTGAGTAAAGTCTGGACGGTGATTCATGATTTTTTTTTTTTTTGCTTTACCATATATACAGTAGCAGACGACGACGCGCAAGGAGTACATGATGACCCTCAGTCTCTGGTTGTAGATTGCTACCCGCACAGGAAAATCGAAGAAGGAGGGCGAGGAGGAACTGCGTCAAACAAAAATTACGTAAAACGCTTTCGCACTGTTTCCATTGAATGACATTTCAACGGGACGAAGGTTAACCTTCGACAAGAAAGTTGAGCAACCTCGATTGAATGTCAGACGTGTATCTATTATCGATTTTGTTGAGTGACGTGCTACTTTCTAACTGCGGATGATAGGTATCTGCAAGTGGAAAAAGGGGTTTGATAGAAAGAAAAATTGTCACGTGTACAGTCAGATAATGGATACGATTTTTAGTGAAACCTGCTCATCAACAAAAATCGACTCACTAACAAATGAATAACTTTGTTCATAGTTGGTCCGTGAATCGACAGCCTTTTGGTCAAAAAGACGGGTCTGCTTTTGAACTGGAATCAGTTTTACTATCCTTAAGGACTGTGGAACCTCCATTCACTACTAACTGCAGTGGGGACTCTTTGGGCTTTATTGACCTTTTGTTACTCGACCCATTGCTTTAAATTTTACCTACCGGAACAGTCTGGTCCGTCTTTATTGAAGAGCTTCCATTTTCGCTGTTTGGTCGTACCCTGACCTAGGTAGATTTAGACGAAAACAGTCTTGGGTTAAATTTAAGTTTACGCCCCCCCCAACTGAAAGAATATCCTCAGTCTGATTTGCACATATTCTGTTGCTGTAGAAACTTCGTCTAGAAGTCTAATGCCAGTCGTACACTACGCGGGCAACGCATCGATTTCGAGTTCAACGCATGCAGTTCTAATGAAGCTCTGTTCAAAACATTTATTCCCAATAATGTGTGTGCATTTTACGTAGCCAAAGAATATCCTTCGCCTTATTTTTACATCAGTTATCCATCAAAGTTGGCTTAAAGCCTAAGGCCAGTCGTACACTACGTGAGAAATTCCTCAATTTTGCGATCAAAGCATTCAAGTGCAATGAGGCTTTCAACTCCGTTCAAACAACGCGCTGAAATGGTTAGAGATCGATGCTCAACTCAAGGTTCAACGAAATGGTGCTAGTTCAATGAACACTTTCTTAGGAGGACAATGGTGGTCCCACAAACATTTTTGTAAGCTTTCTTGTTAGCTTTCTGGTTCTATTGGATATTTTGTTTTATTTATTTATTTTAGTTTTGTATGCGGACAATTGGTCGTAGTTTGGCATTTTGTTGGGAAACGATTTTAAAACAAATTGCTGCAACTCTATGGATGTGCGATGCCCTTCATAGTTCAGAGTCTTTGACATAAGTTGGAAGGTCCGCTTAAGAGTTCAAAAATTTGCTGCAACTCTCTGATACTGCTATGTGAATTGCCCTAAATGATTTAAGGTCTTTGGCATATGTATAGGAGGGTCCGCTTAAGTGTTGAAAATTAACAAATGAATTAAGGAATTCTGCAAAAAAATGTGCTCAACGCATTTTTCAACTTGTTTGTATTTTTTTTGTAAGCACGATGAATGTTGAATGCGACAAAATGTATCAAAACAATATCGACGATGCGACAACCAAGCCGAAAACTCAGTTAGTTAGTGAAACTCTGGACTGTTCAATAAAAAAAAAAACAAGCTAAATAAAAATAAGAATAAGAAAACAGGCTCAAAAACGCACATCGTGCTAATCTCAGAAGACACAGCTCTTGTAAGGCACAGCATTTGTAAAACAAGTCATAAACTGCCTTCAGCCTCCTCATAAATGTTTTGTCGACTAAATATGCAATGCAAAAACAAATTTCGCCACAGTAGGAAGAGCAACTCGTTCAGGAATGCGGCAATTCGGCTGCAGATTCAAAATTGAACCGAAAATAACTCTAAGGATGTTCTTGACAAATCTCTCTTAAGCTTGTGACAAAAAAATGATGAAAAATGGTCAAAAATTGCCCGAAAAATCAGACCAAATTCATCTCAAATGCAACCACAAAGGAGTTAGTACAAAATTCGAGAGCGACAACCTTAGGCTTTCCTCAGTCCATCAGCAGCAACTTTGGCTTGAAAAACTACAGAAGGTTCAGCCTTTAAAATAAGACTTAAGTACAGAAAATGAATCGTACATCCTTCACTCTTGTCGAAGTTCTAAATGTAATTTTTTGACTATCCAATCTTGAGCCAAACAATAATTGCTAAGCAACTTGTAGCAACTAAAGGCAATTTTCGATTTTGCCAAATGGCTAATTTTTCCCCGAACTGCACTTTGTACTTCTCGATCATTTTGACGAGAATTTCACTTCGATATCTGGGTAAATAAAGTCGACTCCTTTTAATCAATCCTGTGCAGTTTGTAGTCATCTTTCTGCGTAGCTCTGGCGAATCTTTGCAGAGTTATTTTGTTTCGAAAGATAACTGGATAAGGACTTCTAAAAACAATAGATTTCCAATTCTTTTTAGATCCAAATCAAATAGTTTTGAGAAACATTTCTACTGACTTATGTCTGTTGTGGAGCAGGTTAAATTAAAAAAATAGGTTCGTAGGCCAAGTTTCTAAAAACCATTCGTTTCAAATGTTGTCACAAATTTTCCGATATTCTAACTTTGTTGAAGAAAAGAGCCTGCTGATGAATTGAATAATGATAGGGCCTTCTTCTTTACACCTTTCATTAGTAAAATTTTTTAAATGGCCCTAAAGAACAAGAATACGAACACCAGTTTGGGTTTCAAAAATGTACGGCTACAGAAGATCCCCAACTCCAGTTCTGCTAGTATTTAGATTTTTAAGATCTTAAGCTCTGGATAGGGTTAAGCATCTGATATATTGCTGTGGAAAACTAGAAACGTTGGATTTCGTGGCTTTATTTGTGAGTGGCTAAAGCCACACATTACAAAAGGTATATATGAAAGACTCTTGGACAAAGTTAGAGACACCAGCAACTATGAAAAGAAATGTAAAATTGGAGTAACGCAGGGTTCTCCTTTGGGGCCATTATTTTTCATCAAACCAACTGACAGAATTTACGGGTGAACCACATAATCGTCCTAATGGCCCAGAGAGAGCTTTGAATCTTACCTCAGATATCGATTTTTAGCTTCATCTTTTGAGAATTTGACGGAGCATCTACTTCCATGAAGCTGATTTACTGCTCGGGTGGAAGTTTGTCAGATGATCGCAAATGAAAAGAAATTTCAGACGTAATTTGTAATTTATCCCGGGATCGAACCTGGGACCCCTCAGCACTCTAGCCACTGAGCCAGTACTAAATAAAATTCAAAAACCATAGGGATTTGAAAGGTTCTTTCAGTCCGTTAACTGTATTGCTAAAAAAAAAAATCGATTGGCTGCTAAAAGGTCCGCAAAACAAGACGAAGATGGTTCCTAAAGCAGCAGAAGCCTCTTTTGTCAATTTTTCACCATAGTTGTCCACTGTTCAGCGATTTGAAAGGTTCTTTCAGGCCCTTCATTTGTAATGCTAATGAAACCGTTCTGTAAGAGATCAGTCTTAATTTCATCTAAAACGTAGTTTTCGTGGCTTCCTTTGAAATCAAGAAAGTTCGGAAGGGCTCAAATTTGAGCTCATTTTATGGACTAGGGAAGCACTTCTGAGAATCTCCGACTTCGGAGTGACTTTCCCTTCGCTTTAAACCTGGCGCCCAACTTCTACCGGGCCTATAAACTTCAAAATTTCTTAAACCCCTCAACAACCTCCTGCCTCGTTCTCTTCACTTTATAACGCAGTTAACACCTCAACACCTCAAGTGCAACGAATTTTCGCTCCCAATCTTCCTGTTCATCATGCAACCCCAACTCCCGAACCGAACGCCTCAAGAATATAGCTACTTAGCCAACCAAAGTAGCATCCTTCAGCCGTCACTTACATCCTTATGCCAAAATAACATGCCCATTGAATCTGCCATTTAAGGACTAAACCTCTTTGGCAAGTTATCTCCTTAAAATTACTCAAATCAAACGCTAGACCATTTTTTGAAAGCTCCCGCTCCGCCACGGCCCAGTGTTCAGATGTTGAGAAACTAAAAGAATGCCGGGCCGCACACACTCGACCAACAATGATAGCGGCAATTCGTCTCCTTTCATCTCTGAATGGGCGCCCCCAAAGGAGTCTTCTTACACCAGCAAGTGCCAATAGCCTGCCTCCATCTGGAGTGCATATTATGCATACCGTACATCAAAGGGATGTGTATTCGTACTGTGTGAAATCAACAAGCACACACTCGTCTCTTTTTTTGCAAAAAAATAAAACACATCCTTTTGGGTTTCTTTCAGTTTTTTTGTATGTGCGGTTCTTGTGTCGACTGTACAGCCGGCTGATTATCACCCCTCAAGTATGGGGGTAAATTCGCAAGACTAGAGTCCTTCATATCTAACTAGCTGGCTCTGCACCTTTGTCGTCGCTTTGTAAAAGGTGCCGAAAATTGCCTCACTACGTTGTGGGGAAAGTGTAAACTTTTGCAAAGGTCTGCGCCTTTGAAGCCGTCTTTTAGTCGTCGTCGTCCCGTTGTTGTTAGTTGGAAAGAGAGAGAAAGTGGGGGGCGAACTTGTCTTGATAAAAACCCACTCGAGCAAGTGCTGTGGCAGAAAAGTTGCACACACGAAAAAAAAATTAAAAATGGTAAACAGCTCAAGGAGTTCGTTTGAAGGTGTTTTGTGAGTCGGCTCTGAGATTGCACTTGAAAAACAAATTCCACTCAATCGGAAGATTAAGACGGTACCATGGAGATGTTGGTTTTTAGGTTTTTTGGGGAAGCATAGCCGCTGTACTTAATTAGGATGTAGGCGGCTGAACCAGTCTTTAAGGAGAGAGCTTGTTTGGGATAGCTCTCTCTCGGGGATTAGGTTACTGAAAGGCGAAGCCTTTTGGGGTATCTTTTTCTATACTCCCCGCGTGAAAGGCTTTAGCGGGCTTGAGAGATTGTACGGATAGCAATTCGCTTTCACAAGTTTTCTTTGAATGTAGAAAGCTTTGGATCAGAAGGCATTGGGCAACTTAAAGCTATATAGTGATAACAGGACCTGATCTGTTAATGGGACTTTCACTTCCTATCCTTTACATATCTGACTGTCAATTTAAGGCCCAAGTGCGCACTTGATACCAAAGCACTATCCCTGAAAATAAAATACCAGGTAATATTGACAAAATTCGATTGTAAAATTTCAACAAAACTAGTTTTCTTGAACTGAAAAAAAATTGTTGTAATTATAATTGAAATTTATCAATACAACTTAAGTTTAATTTGAACGATATTTTTTGAAATGGATAAAACATTTACTACAAAACTACTTTGTCAGACTACCAAAATACAATTTTCAGTTTAGTAAATCGATATTGTCTCAATTGAACAATTTTATTGTTGAATTAACAAAGTTGTTGTTATATTGAAGAGCGTAACAAACTCTTTTGAACGAGCTAGAGGTAATATAAGGGATGAATGAAAGGTTGTTGATAGCATTTTGGAAAAAAGTAGACAACCATTAGGTATTAACAGTTTGGAGATAGATGGTAATAGTTACACTGATTCAGTAAAAAATCTCAAATAAGCTCAATGAATACTTTGCCGAAATTTCAGAAAAACTAAAATCATCTGTAGAGATTTCAACAGACTGCAATTGTTCTTTAAGAACCACACAAAACACACAATCAAACAGTTTTCCTCAAGGGAAGTCTGCAATGCAATATCATCGTTAAAAAACAAAAAGTCTTGTGCTAGTGTGATGGTGTGTCGAGTGTATTGTTGAAAAAAATGTGCTCAAAATAGTAGTTTCCCACAACAGCTAAAAGTTGCTGAAGTTATACCACTTTTTAAAAAAGGTAATAAGAAAGATATGTCCAACAACAGACCCATGTCCCTACTACCATCGTTTTCGAAGATTTTTGAAAAACTTATAAAATCACGCATATTGTCGTTTTTAGACAGAATTCAGTTCTTACCATGGCTCTTTTTGTTGACAAACGCGTTTGACATGGTTGACCATGACTGGCTCCTAAAAAAATTATTCAATGCTGGTTTTAGAGGAGTAATCCACAGTTGGTTTGCATCTTATCTCAGAGATAGAAAACAATAAGTTTACGTAATTGGCAGTTTTAGAGACTCTCGTGTTTTAAAAAATGGTGTACCACAGGGTTCAGTTGTTGGTCCTGTGCTGTTTTTAGTTTATATAAACTCACTTTTTGAACTGAGTTTAAATGGAGCATCAACTGCATTTGCAGATGATATAGCCTTTGCATACCAGTTTGATACGGGATACGAATGTATTACAAAGATCTCGGAAGATCTAGTAAGACTATGGTTTACGGAACATAAACTGATAATTAGCGAGAAAACAAAACTCATGTCCTTCACAATATCAAATAACGTTTTGAACGATTTTAATCTATGCTTTCATGCTCATGATTGTAAAAAATGTTGTTTCCCTGTTTATAGTTGTGTAAAATGTAATTTTAATCGTTCCGTGTTCAAAAAATTGTTTTAAAATTGAATCAGTTCAACACTATAAATACCTCGGAGTATTAATTGACCAAAACTTGAATTGGAAAGATCATATTCAAAGCATTAAATCGCACATGTTGCTAGTAACGCGCAAAATGTATCTCATCAAACAACATTGTTCCAGAAAAGTTTTAACGACATTTTATTACGGTCTTGCTCACTCTAAGTTGCAGTATGGTATATCTTTCAGACCATTGCTAATAGCTCAAAAACATTTAATAAGGATCATTTGTAACAAAAATCGTTTTAATCAGAGCTGGCCCTTTTACCAATGAGGCACCTTTACGTTTTTAAAGTACTAAAAGAATTTTATAAGCAAAGCGGTAATATTCCTAGTCTTCGTATAAATACATTGCATCTTGCCAATGTTCCAATTGTTTACAAAACCAATTTTTCGCATTTTTACACTGTTATGGCCCCTTCAATGTTCAATAAGTTACCATTCTCTGTTCGAACATCCATACATTCAAATTCGTTTTTAAAAAAGGCTAAAGATTGGTTATTCACCTTAAATTATGAAGTCCTTGAATCGTTACTTTGAAGTGATCTGCTATAAAAAACATCAGCACAAGTAATATCCTAATTGAATGCAGTGTATTAATAAATTATTAATTTAACTTTGTTAGCTATCGATTGTATTATTATCATTTTCGATTTCTCTTTCTTGTTTTCCTTGAATTTGTTCTTCTTTTATGAACCCAACTTTTTAAATCCAATAACTATAATATTGCAAAACCGATGTTTTCCCCCACATCAACATTATTTTGTAATACTAATTAATTAGATGTGTCACTCCACACTAACTTTTAAGTTACGGATTGATTACTATTATTTTCGTTATACATATTCTGCAGATGTAAATATTGTATTTTAGCTGTAAGTTATAAGAAAATAAATAATAAAAATAAATAAAAATAAAATATGAAAACAGAAACAAAAATAACCTTTGTAAATATTTTTGAAATTGACAAAACTTATGCAAAATGTTTGTTAGTCAAACAAAATACAGATTGTCAATATTACAAACATTTTGTTGAAATGGAAAAAATGTTTGTAGATATGACATAAACACCCGCGTTGAACCAAATAAAAACATTGTTAACCTTTAATAGACAGTGTGACCCAAAAGAGATCAAAACATATGATCGGACTTAGCCGCAAGGATATTCGCATACTCACGGGGGTCATTACTGGACACTATTCGAAAGGCTGGGAATGCTGCATAATGATTTTTGCAGAAGCGGCAGGGACGTTGGGCAAATAGAATCTGTTCGCCACCTGATTTGCGAATGCCCAGCCCTCAAGAACAGCAGACTAAAGTTTCTCAACAGTTACAGTTACCGACGACTTACAGGATCTGAAGAATGTCGATCTTAAAGCACTCCTGAGATTCATACTTAAATCTGGGTTCTAGTAGATAGACAGATCTCATAGCATAAGGTACTCTTAGGACGAACTAGAGGATCTTAGCAGATAATATAACATATAACCGCTGCTACTTCGGTTTGGCAAAGCAATTGGGTTCAAAACTCCTAACTCGAAGGACAAAATGTATGCTTTACAGAACCCTTATCCTGCCAGTTCTGCTTTATGGCGCCGAGTGCTGGACGATAAGCAGGAAGGGAGAGCTGATACTGGGCTCCTTCGAAAGAAAAATTCTTCGGCGGATTTTTGGTCCTGTGTGCGAGGAGGGCGAATGGAGGAGAAGATACAACCGCGAACTCTATGAGCTGTACCAAGATGTGGATGTAGTCCAAAAGGCTAAAATGCGTCGACTACATTGGCTCGGCCACATCGAGCGAATGGACAATAATGCTCCAGCTAAGAAGATCTTCGAATCCCAGCCGCCAGGTTCGAGACGACAAGGAAGACCGAACCTCCGTTTCAAAGACCAAGCCATCGCGGATGCCAGAGCGATTGGTCTGGATAACTGGAAGCAGCGTGCCCGGGATCGCAGAGGATGGAAGGCTGCAGTGTCTCAGGCAGAGACTCTTCACGGGTCGGGAGCCCGCTAAGAAAGTAAGTTACATATAAGTTTAAATCAGATGAACATGTGGGACATCTGAAAATACTTAACATAATCCCAAACTTGGATATGTTCTGCTCCGTACCTGCCACTATGGTTAGGGAGTATAGTTTTGTGAAAATTATTTGAAATAGAATTACTAGATCGTTTTAGTTGATCCAACATGGGGTTCAGACACTGGACCCTTAAAGTTTAGTTTGGTACAACGACGGAGTTGGAGCTAAAATCTCGTTATCCATGGCAATGTGTCCCACGGTTTTTCAAGCGGAAATCCATGCAATAGCAATTTGCGCTAATACAATTTCCAGTAAAGGTATATTAAAGGCGCCATCATATAAATTTTCCCCGACAGTCAGGCAGCTTTACAAGCTTAAGCGTCCGATACAATGGACTCCAATACAGTTAAGAGCTGCCACGATGCCCTGCAAACCCTAGCCAAACACAACATGGTCAAACTTGGTTGGGTCCCTGGTCATCAACGAACTTGTTGACAAACTTGCTAGGGCTGGGTCCGAAACTGTTGTCTATGGACCAGAACCTTACTGCAGAGTCAATTGGGCTACTGCGCTAAGACTAATTTATAAATGGGAACAACAACTTCGTCTTAACCACTGGGAAAATGTCGCTGGTCTGAGACAATCCAAGCGATTAATCAAGAAAATATTTGGACTCAGTAAGGATAACATAAGAAAGCTAGTGGGCTTCCTCATGGCTTAAGATAGGACCTCAACAAAATGAACCTTTCTAAGGATTTTTCCTCATTGATACAATAATATGTCGAGCTTTCGCCGGAAATATCGACCAGACGCCGTGCCTTGCAATTAGCCATCAGCCGGTCGTCCCTAAGGCGAATTTTGGTCAAAGACTTACGCATGTTCCCGTACAAAGTCCAGGCCCTGTATCAGCTGCTGCCTGTCGACCTACGGGCCATTTTTTTCGAGAACGCAGCTAGTCAAACGACAACAGTGGACGGTGCGCGCTATAGGGCCATGTTAACCAAGTTTTTGCCGCAATTGGACGAATTAGGACTGGAGGACATGTGGTTCCAACAGGACGGCTACGGTATACACACTGCGCGAGCCACAACCGATATTCTGAAGGCGGCGTTTCCGGGTCGCCTCATCTCTCGTTTTGGCGATTTGCACTGGCCCGCAAGATCGCTCGATTTAACTGTTCCAGACTTTTCTTTGTAGGGTTTTCTGAAGTCCAGTGTTTACTTGAACAAGCCCTAGACCCTAGAAACCCTCAAGGACAACATTCGACATAAGTGCGAGAATCTGTCGCCCAAAGTTCTCGCCGAAGTGATGAAAAATGACATAAAACGAGCCCGTATGGCAATCAATTGCGACGGCGCCCATTTGCCCGATATCATCTTCTCGACTTGACCAATAAAATTCTAAAAGGTTCAAATAAACCTAATCAAAAACAGAATTGAAGTTTTTCATTTAGAAAAAAAATGTGAGGCAAACAACATCGGATGACTTCTTTTGGCCCACCTTGTATATAAAAGAGAGTTGCAAAAGCGTTGTGACTTTATAACTCACGAACGGTCAAACCGAATTCCATCAAATTTTTAGAGTTTGTTTGTATGGTCGAGTAGTTGGTTTATCTAAAGTTTGAACGAAATTGGTCAACGCGCTCGTGAGTTATGTCAACATCTGATTTTGTCCATATCTCTACTGATTTCGATTGCATTCAAATGCATTCAAACAAATCACATTGAAATTTGAACTATCTGTGTTTTATTATCACTCTGGAGTTTGTCTGAATGCTTTTAAATGAGATACAGGGCGTACCGCTTACTAGCAATCTTTTCTGTCGAAAGCTATCGGTCAACCATATGATTATGTTGGATGAAGTTTCAGATAAGTCGAACAATTTTCAAAAGTCCCATAATTAAGTCAGACGCTCCTCGACCGTTTTACGGCGACGTCATTCAACGGACATTAGAATGGAATCGGTTGTTGGAAAGCATATTGTGGTTCTTGGCAAGAAGCCGCATCAAGCCACCCTTTCTCAGCCTTGAATGAAAGGACCTACAGCCGTGAGTCATATCCGAAAGTCTGAATTAAAAAGCTGTCTGTCGACAAAATGTACTCTCGGATGTCTGTTCAAAAACAGCCTCCAAAAAGTATTTATATTTTTCCCGGGGATCAAACCTGCAACTCTGCAGCTCTAGTAGTCCACTACCCTAACCAAACACTGCCCACAAAACTCACTTTTTATCACAACTCATCCCAATGAGTTCTTCTATACATGGACTTTAAACAAGCAGCGGAAACTGTCACTTCAGTTCCACGAACTCCTGCCGCACCCTTCCATTCGTACAAGGTTCGTGTGGCGCCAATCTAGTCCGCAACCTCCGCTCATAACAAGGATAATTCGAGATTTATTGTGGCTTCCTCGCGTCTGCATTTAAATGCCAACTCGAAGAGATGACTTCCTCCGCAGAGCGAGTGGCCATAATAAAACTTTATGATTTACAACTTTACTCGTCCCCAATATGAATACCCTACGAATCCGTAATTTCATTCACCTCTTTCTCAGGTGAAATTTCCAAAATTCAAGTGAATGGACGCACGCGCACGCGTGCAGTAGCCCAGGTACATGAACTGAATGTGACAAAACGACCCTGGCCGCAGCAGAACAATACTCGCTCGCCACGGAATCACTTCCTAGAAATGCAACCGAAACCCATTCACCATCATCGTCACCACCACCTGACCATCAGAGACAGTGGCTTCTTCAATTACATGTCGTATCGTCGTCGGTCGTCTCCCGAGACGCAGACGTGTATCTCGGCCGATAGAGAACGGATTTTGTGTTCGGTCTTGTGTTTTAATGGCCATTACAAGGAAATCCATGTGTGCGCCATGGCGTTGGTTGCTTTCGGGAAACCGATCGCAGTTCTGCGGACGATCGTCGAGAGTGATATAGTTGGGTGTCTGGGCTGTGGTGGTGCTCCTCTGTCCTCTGTCCTCTGTCCGACCGTCCAATTCTCAGGTGAGAATTTAAATGCTTTTCGTGTTCGTTTTAACACCTCTGCTGCATACGTAATTTGGTGGCCGTTTGTGGTGCGCACGCACACGGTGATTAATTAGAGCGGACTGGTTTGGACGACAGAGCGAGAGATATGTCCCATCGATACGGCCCCAAGAGTGCCCCCTACATGCGTTTACCGGGTAAAGTACGTGTAATGCGAATGGCAAGCGCATGAGTGGCATGCACAAGGCCCTATTACTTGTAAACACTTCCAAATGAAATGTAATGAGAGCTGAAATTTACTGCCAATAAAAAGAGGGTATACGCTGGGATCATATTTTTGGAGGCTTTAGCAATTGGGTAGAGAATTGTCCGCAAAGATGTTTTAAGGTGGCTTGAAGAGTATGGGTCGAATCAAGTGCTGCAGTGGGTAGAGGGACGTCTCAGACAAAAGAGTGGACATATGCGAAGGGTTTCCCTCAGCGTTTTTGATAGGTATAAGAAAATGAAACAAACTCCCGTCAAAGGCGGATTAAAGGGCATTGAGTTTTGCGAAAAACCATATCCTTGTGATCTTCAATCTAGTTTGCATTGAAGAAGCTCGGAGGAAAAGCTGCAACAAGAGTTGTTCGTCTTGTCCATTATGGTAGGGATCCAACTAACCAGAGACAGAGTGGTTGGGATCTTTGGACATGATCCGGTCAGGCGAATAATCAAGTGCACTCTATCCGCTCTAGAGAAGAATTGGTAGATGTTACCGATGGTGGAACTGCAGGTGCCTTAGAGTCTTCAAAAAGTAAAGTTTACTAAGTTACAAATGAAAGCTCGACAAACCTTTGTGTTAGATGTGGTTAGCCCTCTTGTTTGAAGGATTCGCTTTGACCAAATATGGTCCATTGTGTAAGAGCCCACAGGAATTTTTGGATATGAGGGACAACCACTACAACAGTGGTCAAGCTTGTGCAACCTTGTAAGGACCCATCTAAAGGCTTTACTTCTTGACAAATTTCAGGCGAAAAAAGTCATTGACGGTGCGAACCTGGTACTTAAAGATCGAAGCTACTGATTGTCTGCTAAAAGGCCCGGAAAACTAGCTGAAGACGATTGCTAAAACAGCAGAAGCTAAAAATTCTAATGTTTGTATCATGTGCTTTGGGTTGAGTCAATTTTAGAATTTTTAGCAGACTCTAAACTAGGACATCATTACAGGTTCGACACCCGCGTACGTTACCAGCTAAAGGCACAAAGTTCTGAATATAACCCTCGCATGAACTGGATTTAAGACTGCAAAGGGTCTGACAAATATTCCTTATCGGATCAAAAGGCATCAGATATGCAGCCCAAAAGGCAGGAACTATAAGACGACTTATTGATCTCTGTACCTCAGTCCAATACCATTGACATACCATACGAGTAACCCTGTTCTTCGCCCCAGAAGCCCGTCTGTAGGCACAGTTAAACTCGACTAAATTGTGACTTCCTTTGCGAGGGCTCTCAATAATCGGTGAGCTCTCCATAGATCTTGGCGTAAATCAGCACTGTTACTAAGCAGAGCGTGCAGAGAGTGCCTTAAGAACGACAAGGCCTTTTTGAGAAGGTTCGTGTTTGAGGGACGGTTGTAAAAGTTCTCTGGTTATCTCCGGAATCAAAGTAATCACAATGGGCTCATTTTGCTTGAATAGGCCAAAGACTTTGGCATCATTAGCAGAACTCAGCGTTTTTGTAAATATTAGGGCGGAATTTGTAAGGGCAAAACCAAGTTTATACTGAGTTACAATATACTAAAAAACAGCTTCCACTTCGAGGGAGTTAAATAGCCCCATCGGCATTGTTATAACTTCGACATGACATTCGAAACCAAGCGAAGAGTTTCACAGACCAATCGCGAGATTTATATCGCCTAAAAAGTGACCAACACATTTTTACAAATCGAGTCAACGGAAATTCAACGCAGCAGGGTATATAGAAAAAGTTACAGAAAAGGACCGACCAGTGGTCTCAGAAAAAGGAGAAAACGAGGGGACAGCCAAAAAAAAGGGAAAAAAAATCAAAAATTAATTTCTTACAAGTCAAATTAAAACGCTTTTCAATTACAGATAAATTTCAAAGTTTACTCAGAATGAAATGTTCACACTAAATATGGAAGAAAACAGCCCAACGAACGTCTGTACGTAAGAATCTATTTTCTAGATTTTCTAGAAACTGCCAGCAATCCGGTTAAAACGTTTAATTTTTTGAAAACAGATTTTAATGGTTTGAATGGATTACCTTCGTAGCATTGATTGGAACAGTAATCTGAGACATTTGTCCCTTCAGGAATCATATAATTATTTCAACTCTGTATTATTTAACGGATTTAACACTTATGTCCCATGTAGGTCGAAGAAGAATTTATCTAAGCCTCCATGGTACAATAGAAGGCTCTCTCACCTTAAGAACCTATAAAAACAAGTAAAAGTGTTATCATTGGCCTGGCCGATGCTTTGATACCCTCCACTGCATACAAGTCATGCAAAATACCAGAACTACTTGACCGACATAGCCCATTTTTAATACCAACCTAACGACGATAAAAGAAGTCCTTTCACCAAATTGCATTCACCTACGTCAATTACTTTGGGCGCTATCGTGCTTTCAACAGACAGACAGACAGACAGACAGACAGACAGACAGACAGACGGACGGACATGGCTAAATCGATTCAGAATGTGATCCTGATTCAGAATATATTTTATTTATTAGGTCTCCGGTGACTCCTTCTTGCCGTTACAAATGTAATGTGGAGGGTATAAAAAATAAGAGCTAGGCTTTTCAAAACAAAAATCGATCGAACGCTTCGAACAAAAAAAAATTTAAAGTCAAACTCCTGATGTGACTCTTTGGGCAGTAGGTATACATGAATCTAAGTCCCGATAACACCAAAAGAAACAACAAGAAACTGAAGAGAAACGAAAAGGCGACAGATTTGGAGGCACTTACCCAAACGTAATGACCCCAAGAGCGGGATACGGCCGCTCGATATCGTTTCCCTACTATACAGATCCGAGTCAAGGTTGGCTCCTGATGAATACTCTGAGTTTTCATGAGAGTTGGCATAGGAATTAAGTCGCACAAGTCGTCAGGCTTTAAAAAACTCGGAAATGCAGTTCAATAGTGTGGAGCTGTTTTTTTAAAAATACTCTTCATATAAGGTGAGTATTATCGTTTCAGAGTCATGAAATTTAAGTTCCAAAGCCTACCTTTTTAGACAGGCACATTTTTGAATTTTTTTCCATGAAACACTTTTTATCCACCTACACTCCTTCTTGGTTTGACAAAGAAATTGAAAAACTGTTGCCATCTCCCATAAAAGTGCACAAAGTTTTTTTATTTTTTTATCCCTAAACAGAAGACTAACTTGCATTTGATTTTCGGGCCATATGTATTCACGCAAAATTGGAGAGAAAATATTTTCAGTTGGCCTCTTTCTTGGGCCAGAATGTAACAGTAGGTCAAAGAAATTTCTATATAATTTACAAAATTTTACAAGGGTGAGGGTATAGTCACAATCCTTGGGAACAACCGACGAATCCTCAAATTAAGATCTTCAGTCATACTTTCACTGATAAAAGAGCTATTTTCCCAAGAACATTTTTAAGCCTTTTAGGGTAGGCACTGTTGACACATCACACAGTGTAATTGACGATCCTACAAATCTTGCTAAAGCTTGCTACAACACACGTTTGTTGTCAAAATTCACTCCATACATTGGGTCAGGCTGAAGTCCATGTGGATAATTTAGAAGCCTTTAGATTATAAAGCGGGAGAGGTTTTAAGGACCTTTGGCACTGCGGCTTCTAAAAGAAGAACATTGTGCCTTCCCTGGTAGAGTACTAGAGCCATCTTTTCAGTCCAGAGGCTATCAGGGAGACAAGGATCTTCTCTGGTTTTATGTCAGTAAGTGCTGCTGAATTGACGATTTCATCACCAAGGACGTTTTTTTTCTGAGAGGTCTTGCGAAATATTTACGGCTACTGTAGCAAATCCAACTGAGAGCGCAAATTTAAACAAAAAAAGGCCCATAGACATTTTTTTGGGGAACTTAAATTTTCTCTTGGCAAAATATTTTGAAAAATCGCCAACAACTGATTGCCCACAGATTTTTTGTTGTTAATTTTTTTGTTTTTAATTTTTTGTTGTTAAATCCGACATCCATTTACAATATTTCGCAAGTCTTGTTCGAAGTCTCGTTAGCCTCTTGCTCGCTGGGTTTTCCTTTGTTCTAAATATTTCTCAGTCACAGCACCACTAAAATTAGTAAAATTAGTGTCAGAAAACACATTTAAGTCGCTCAAAATAAGGCCACCAAATTCCAACGTGAAGGTCCCTTGCTCGTTGAAATCTCAACCCATATAACCGATGCTACCCACATGACGTGTGTGTTGCCACTTTGTAAGCAATTTGCATCTGAAGTCCGAATCAATTCAAATTGAAAATAAAACAATGCAAACACAATAAATTTCTAATTAACCCCAAGCAACACTGATTCAAGTGCGCGCGCCCTGTGTTGCGCGTTGCGACGACCAGCAGCCTTAGCGCGTCAAAATCCGATGAAGAGAATAACACTCTCGAACGACTTGAATATTGGATTCCTCGCCGAAATACAACACAAGTGAGATGCTGCTGCTGCTGCTGGGAGCGAACAGAGTGTGCTTAATCAAATTACAAGCTGGACTCTGTGTGTGCGCAACTTTCCCTCCCCGCGATCCAAACCAAAACCCAAGCCCAACCCAACCACTGAGTGGATATTTTTGATTGATTTCAATTTCAATTAATTGCGCGCGATTCAAATGAATTGATTTTTGCGTCTGCCGTTTTGCAGGAAGCGACATCTCATTCATAGTTAACCCCTAAGACCAAGAAAGCCGACTCATAGGGGTTGGTGGGAAGCAGAAACAATGCCAGCGCCATCTCTCGGATTCTGTCCAAAGCGTGGACGGCGACATCTATGGGTGGTTAGAAGAAAATCCAATTTCTTGTGTGCTGCATTTGCCGTCTCTTGTGTTCCTTCTTGTTGGTGCGGTAACCACACCTCCGAACGCCATTGGCAGATACACAAAAAGACGGCAGGAAAGATACTGCCATGCGTGAATCGAAGTGCAATCGGTGTACGGTGGATATTTGCTACAAATGGGTATGGGGCACGGCTTAGGATGCGGCTCAACAGTGCGAGTAGATTTGGCTGAGAGATCTTCACGAATGAGATGAGTTTCGATTCGCAAATCAATGGGAACGCTGCATCTGCTCAATTGACGGGAGTAAAGGATATCAGACGGAGATCCCATTTCCGATTTATTTACCAAAATCGATCATTCCGGGCGATTAGATGCGAGGCAAACAGTAAAGTATCCATTTCGTTTGGGGTGTGATAAAATCTACACCCGAAATAGATACTTTTCGAGAACGGAACGGACGTACTGGCACTAGGTTGACAGTGCAGGGTCTCGTTGATAGATTTTTGTAGGTAGAAGGCGGTTCACCTCAAAGATGTGATTATGATGCTTGTCAGGCGGGGGGAAACAATCAAAAACAGCTGGACGACGCTTTACCAGTGAGTACAATGTCCGAGTTCCGATTTAGATGTAAATTAGACTGCTGAATGGAAAAGACTGAAAGAAAGACCAGATATCGTCCTCAAATCAGTAAAGTTGGGACTAATGTAAACCAAAAAAAAAGGAAGGATCGCGAAGGCGTCTTACTGTCAA
This sequence comes from Cheilosia impressa, assembly GCA_948293265.1. Lineage (NCBI taxonomy): Eukaryota > Metazoa > Arthropoda > Insecta > Diptera > Syrphidae > Cheilosia > Cheilosia impressa. The sequence continues at coordinate 5,602,774 of OX411882.1, forward strand.
TAAACAAAGCTGCAAGTCCTACACAAATGCAGTCCCTTAAGACTTAATTACGGTATCTAAGGAATGCAAGGTGCAGCTGATAAAAGACAGTTGTTCGGCCACTTAAACGCAAAAGAGGTCTTGCTGAGAAAGCAAGGACATAGACAAAGTATGACGTACTAAACAAGCGAAGCTCAAGCGGTGTACGTGGAATATCCAAATGCAAAACGACGTCGACGGTGAGAGGATAATTGAAGCCATGAATGTCCAGGTCCAGGTGGGGAATTTGAAAACGAACCCCTGAGACCGGCGGAACTCAAATCAGAATGTCACTGAAAGCGATAGGCTCTACAGTTCCCGACCTTGTTACGATGATGACCGTCAATTGCAACTCGCTCGTAATGAAGGTGTACCCCGAGAAGTGGGAACTTGTTTGTCAGCGAAAAAAATAAATAAATAAATATTAAAAATAAAGATATTATTTTGTTTCCTATTTATGCCCCTATTATCGTTAGCGAGTCGAACAAAAAAAAAAGCGAATGTGACTTATTTGTATTATGGTTAGCGAATTGAACAAAATTCATTCGCCTGAACTGTCAAACCGCTGGCGAATTTAAACTCGCCTTATTGCGGTTTGCGAATTTATGATATATCATTCGCCTAATACTTCAAATTTTGGCGAACAAAACTATTTGGTGAAACCTGAGGCGAATGTAACTTATACATACTCTACATACATATAAAGGGTGGTTAAGTTTTAAGGGCCGATGTTGATTTTGAATAAAACACAAATTATTTAGGAAATTATTGTCATTTCTTTTTATTATGATAATATTGGTATGGTTCAATTATGTATGACACAAAATATCGGCCAAATGGCCCTTACGACCTCGGCGGCACACCTCCATCCGATGGTCAAAATTTTCGATGACGCTGAGGTTCTATGTCGTTAATGTGTCGAATTATCTCATCCTTTAGCTCTTGAATTGTTGCTGGCTTATCGACGTACACCTTTTCTTTCAAATAACCCCAACGAAAGAAGTCCAACGGTGTCAAATCACATGATCTTGGCGGCCAATTGACATCGCCAACACGTGAAATAACACGGCCATTGAATTTGTCGCGCAAAAGAGCCATTGTTTCGTTAGCTGTGTGGCAAAGTCGCACCGTCCTGTTGAAACCACATATCGTCCACATCCATATCTTCCAATTCGGGCCATAAAAAGTTCGTTAACATCTCACGACAGCGAACACCATTCACAGTAACTGTCTGACCGGCCTCATTTTGGAAAAAATACGGCCCGATGATGCCGCCAGCCCATAAACCGCACCAAACAGTCACTCTTTGTGGGTGCATTGGTTTTTCGACAATCACTCTTGGATTATCATTCGCCCAAATGCGGCAATTCTGACGAATCCACTGAGGTGAAAATGTGCCTCATCACTGAAGATGATTTTCTTCGAAAATTGATCATCCATTGTTGCCATTTCTTGCCACCATTCTGACCATTGACGACGTATGAAATGGTCAAGAGGCTTTAGTTCTTGAGCCAATTGCACCCTGTACGCATAAATGCAAGTCTTTATGCATAATGTTCATCAACGACGAGCGTGAGAGGTGCAATTTTTAGGCACGACGACGAGTTGAGGTGGACAGCTCTTCAGCCACACTATCGCGAACAGCAGCAATATTTTTTGCAGTACGAGCTGTACGAGCGTGGTTTGCTAAAATTTTTGCACGATTTTTCGGATAGTACGCACATTTGGACGATTAAATTAACTGAAAAAATCACGAAGTGCACGATATGCATTTTGATATGAATGACCATTTTCCTAATAAGCCTGAATAACTTTAACGCGTTGCTAGATTGAGTGTCTTTCCATGGTTCAAATTCAGTTAGTCTAAAATTGAGAAATGTCAAATGGAATGCAGAAGGAAAAAAAAACTTGACGTTTAGGTGTGGTTCACATTCAACATCGGCTCTGAAAATTTAACCACCCTTTATAATGAAAATTTCCTTTTATAGTTTCAAAAGAAGCAATTTCGGCCAAATCCAGAAGCTAGTTGAGCTCATGGAACAAAGCCCAGACATAGCCAAAGGGTTGGTACAATTTGGAGCTTCAAAAAAATCCAATAAAGAATATTAAATATTTTAGGCATACAATTTTTTTAGGGATTCCTTTTTTGTTGACATAAATGTTCAAATTGTCGTTTTGGTGCTTTCATTTTCGTTTTTATTATATATGTAGCCTTTGATTTCTAGGCGAATGAATTAATTCGCCGACCATAATCGAACAAGGCGAGTGTTTCGACAACTGACTCGATTTACGCGAATAATTCGACTTGCTAACGATAATAGGCCTATTAATTTCAGGTCTAATTTTAATTTAAACTCAGTAATTTTATTATTATTCATTCACTTAATGCTCAATTGTGGTTCTTATTTTTTAAAATATTTTTTGTTAGTATATAATTATTTTTTAATTCATTTATTTATTTATTTTCTTTTTTTGGTTTTTTATTTTTTATTTATAAATATATTTACCTATTAAATTAAATTAAAATTATAAAACCTCTGTAAATTGTGGAAAAACTTTTTTTTTTTATTTTTTTATATGAAAATAGCTGACCCGGCGGACTTCGTTTCGCCCAAAATTGTTAATGAATATAATAATTCCGAGTATACACATGCTACTCCATGTTATTTGGTCAATTCAACTTCGCAATAATTAACGTGTCGGCCAACATTCCGCTTTCTCATTGAATACAATAATTGACCATGGGAGTTCAAGATTGACGCCACAAACACAGCGATTGTCTCTGCGACTTATTTATTATTGTCAAAGCAAAATCTAGACGCACGGGAAAGTTAAGGCGCTTAAACACAAATGTCGAATCATACGGAATATGCAGACAGTTGAATTAGCTACAAACGAAGCAATTGTCCGATTAAAGGATTGGCTAGCAGTCGCCAAGCTGTCCTCATAACCAGTCGGAAAACTGTAGAGTTCGCCAACTTTCAGGTTGGTAACCAAACAATCAGGTCTTGGAGTTATGCTGGACAACAAACTCCAGTTGAAAATACACGTGGACTACTTAACCAGGAAAGCATCGCAAATGCAGGGGGCCCTCTCGCGCATACTGCTTAACATCGGAGGACCTGGATATGCTAAAAGGCTGCTATACCCTCCAGAGTCATCACGTCAGTTTTATTATATGCGGCCCCAGTCTGGGCGCAGGCATTAAGGACCAAGGAGACCAAAAGGAGACTCACATCAACATACAGACTCTGCGCTCTACGAACAATCAGCGGCTTTCGAACCATCTCAGACGAGGCCGCCTTTGTTATAGCTGGAATGGTCCCCATCGACATCCTTGCAGATGAGATGCTCAGCGTATATAACAGAAGATCCTTGAACCAAACCGACGACAATGGTATAAAGACGATTAAAAACGAAGAAAAGGCAGCGTCAGCAGTTATGTGGCAAACTCGTTGGAACAATACAACGAAAGGCAGATGGACATACAAGCTAATACCGACAATCCAAAACTGGATAAGTCGTAAGCATGGAGACTGCAGCTACAATCTTATGCAGTTCCTGTCTGGTCATGGAGGTTACCGCAAATATCTCCACCGATTTGGACACGACAGCTCCCTATCTTGCCCCGAATGCCCAAATGAAGATGCAGATACGGAACATGCGGTGTTCTACTGCACACGCTTCGAGGCATGGAGAATCACTCTGCCCAGTCCGTCGCTACTTATCGACCACATGCTGCAGTCGGAAGGGAATTGGGTGGCAATAAGTGACAACAACTCTACAAAATGAGCTGCGGAGAGTAGAAAGGCTAAGGAAAGCAGCAGAAGCAACAGAAGCCTCTGCAGCAGGCGACACAACACGAATAGCTTGAATGCTAACCAGCCCCGCGAAGTAATACCTAACGGCAGTCCCGCGGGGAGAGTGGTTGAAGTGTGCAGGGTGTGTGTTTAGTACGCAGGCGTATTTCTAAAACCGATTACTCGGGTTTGCGACTCGTGCATGCTAGTAGCACGGGCAACTAGTTTCTTTAGAAGATTACACATCCTTTGGCGCATCCATAATAAAAAAACCGAATATGCAGAACCTGATACGAATTCTTAAGAATTTTAACTCAATGAAAGAGAGCGTCACAGAGAGAGCAAGATATTACCCCCCCAATCAGAATCTTATGACTTTTTACTCAACAAATTGGTCAAAATAAATTTAATGAAGACTCTCTGTGAAAGTGCCGACGAAGTTCGTCCACCTCCACGAAGGGACAATCTCCTCTACTTAATTTTTAATGCTTATTCCTTTTCTCGAATGCTTGTAGCTATCAGTACAAATTCTTCCACATACTGGGATTTTTCAAAAGGAAGTTCGATTAACTCCAAATCACTCTCATTGCTAGATGAAGCAACTTATATTATTAATAAGATAAAATCACACAAATCTTCGAGTTTATCCGACACTTTTTTCGTACCACTTTTTGGAATTTTTGAACTATGTATCTTTAATTTTTCATTTAAATAACTACACAACCGTTCCCTAACTTTTTCGAAGTGTCCCTCTCTGAAGGAAAATTTATCGCCAACACAGCCATTTTGACAGTATTTTTTTCCATACTTACTACGAAAGTAAAAGAACAAACTTAACATCTTTGCCTTTGATTTTCCTCTTAAAATCGTCACTTCATTGACATTTGATTTGATATTCTTCAGTCAAACGCTTTCCGTTATAACTTTATAACTGAGCCGACTTTCAATTTCAAATTGTGCCGAAACAAAATCAAATGAAGTTCGTTAACCATGCGAAAAGGTGGTGCACGTGTTTTTCGGTGCGCATGTGTGGATGGAAGTTTAATTGGGGGCAAGTAGCGCCATCTGTCATTCGACAACAGAAATAATTTCGTTCTGTTTTGAAAACGAACGACGTCTACATTATTCGGATATTATTCATACAAAAATACTAAAACCGCTATTAAAGAATGGTGGGTTGGGGTAGGAAGGTGAAGATTTGGGGTTATAGATATTTTTTAAAGCCAAATCTAAAAAAATACAAAAAAAATAGCTTTCAAAAATAAAAATTAAAAATGTTGTGGACATGGACACCCTAATCACCCGGCGGCAAGGGCGGATCCAGGATTTATTTCTGGGAGGGACACAAAGGCCAGATAGGTGAAGATTGTATTGCATTGCAATTTATCTCTGGGATCCATTCTTTATCAATGACATACAAAAGTAACTATCAAAAATACTTTTTATAAAGGTTTAATAATACAAAATTATATGTTTAATAGGTAATGACAGTTTTCTTTTATGTCGTTAATTTCATTTGAACTAATTCATGGAGTGTTCGTCTACCGTAAGACTATAACTTGTACAACATTCAAAAAATAACGCGTTTTTGTCCTTTTGTCCTTTTCGTTTTGCAGTACGCTGCTGCTGCGAAATGATGACGAAAAGTGGGTAATTGTAGCAGATTACTTGGTTCAACTATCTACTCGCTTTTCGCCCATATTTATTGTCCGCGACATTATTTGCTTGAGAAAATTTGACATTTGTAATGCGTTAGCAGCTTTTATAACAGGAATGGAGCCGCATTTGAAAAATCTTGTAGCCAAAAATAAACAAACTAAAAAGATCAAAACTGCGCATTTTTTTCCAGTTTTTTAGGGTTAATTATTCTGATTACATTGTTTTTTAAAGACGACAATATTAAATTAAAATAAACACACTCAAAATTGCGAGACCTTTTTAGTTTCCATTTTCGCATGTTAACAAAATAAAAACGTCTAAGGAAACAAGTTTTCGTATTCAATATTTTCGAAATTGGTTAGTATAAATGTGTGAAAATCAATTACAATAGATTTCCAGTGTACCTACATCAAAAACAAGTGTTTTTTGCGGCCAACTCAATATACAAAAGAACCAGTACAAATCGGATTTAATGTTTGGCAGCAAAAATCTGAAATGCCCAATCGAAAACGACAATACGAAAAGAATACGTTCGCAATAGAAGTATGCATTTTTTTTACAAATTCCTAAGCCGGTAATTCCTAAAAATCGCTAAACTTCGGAGTGAATAGCATAAATTTGGATAAATCCCAAATGACAATTTTAAGTTCGAGTAGCCAAATCAAAGATAAATAGCCAGCGCTGCTAACGCTGCTATTTGTGTATCAGCTGATGGGATTCTCCACAAATTATTTTCCGCTGCCTTTTCGCAGATTTCATTCCGAAACAGGTCCGTATTAGGCTTAAAGCTAGAAATCATGTGTATATGCGCATATTTCACGCATGCGTTTATGCGCTTGATTCTGCATGAGGAGATACGTGCACATAAATTTCACGCACGCCAAGATTCACATTCTAGCATATGCAGACATAGATTTGGGTAATTTTTCGTCTTGATTATCATCATTTGTTGGAAAAGCTATACTTTTATTTTTGCCTATAGGCGAAGTGTCTGTTACGTTTTCATTATGGAATGAGGAAGCAGTAGTAATGCAGTTGGTATACAATTGTTGGTATATTTTTTTTCGACCGGCCTGTGTATGGGGGGGCACGTGCCCCTGTGCCCCCCCCCCCCCCTGGGTCCGCCTTTGCCCGGCGGTATGAAATATACTTACGATACGATCGATTCTCATACCTACCAAATATACACAACAAATTTCATAAAAATCGGTCGAGTCGTTTCGGAGGAGTATAAATACTAAAACTGTGACACGAGATTTTCATAATATTAGAGAAGATGTGCCCCACGTAAATGTAGATTGGAATTAAAAAAAGGTGTTCCTGTACAATCGCCAACGTTCTTAGTTTTTTTATTACATTTATTTGTTATTATTGTACGTAAAATATATTTTCCAACCACAGTTAAGACCAGACTTCAGTGTTAAGTATAAGAAGGAAACTTGGTGTCAAAGAAGCCTTATGCGAAAATGTATTCGAACTTTAAAGAAGGTAAGTTATAAAGAGAGTTTCTGGGACTGCACGGTATAGAAAAAGATTTAAAAACACTTTTAAACTACGTGCCCGACTTGTATACCCAAATGTTTACCGCCTGTCTTTAGTTTTTCCCAAACTTGAAAGCTCAAAAGACTGATTCTACTGACTAGAAGAAGAAAGGAACTTTTCCTATCGTCCTATTCGTCTTCTCGATTAGCGAATGAATTATTTACAATAAGGTACAGTGGAACTACCAGTTAAAACGGCAAGAGGCCCCCAGTTGGCAAGTCTTGATCCGTCCTAAAGTCAGCTGAACTAGGTATCAAGGGCAGTCACTGAAAAGAAGGAACGACAAAAAAAAAACTCCGCCGTCTATCATAAACTTAGATTCAACAAAAACTAGTGTACGGCGAATTGGAAACTTTTTATGAACGGTCCTTATCTGGGGTTGAATCGTCACATACGTTTTCGGAACTATGACGATTTTACACACGATCGGAAAACAAATTCCATCACGTGGACGTGGCGATTCGACCACTGATCGAAGTACTGGAAGGTCTTCGTAAAGTGATGTCGAGTGACTTTGCCAACAGTGGCTTTCTCTGATGGAGGAATAAAAAAAAGTACTAGTGGTGTGCCTCAAGGTTCAGTTCATGGTCCCATACTTTACATATGAAGAAATTCTACGACAAGCGAAGTGTAAATTTATCCACTTTTCTGAAGATAGCGCCTTGGTGGTTGTGACAAAAACTATAGAAGATGTGGTACTGCACGTAGATGACTAGCTAGCACATGCTCAATCATAGGTTGGAAGCAGTTTTTAGTACGAACAGAATGGTTAGGTACGACTTTGGATCTTTATGGGTTTTTGTGGATTTACGTAGAACCCCTTTGCGGATCTCAAATCAATCTGAATAAAAAAAGAGGTGACTCTGGGCATTTTTCCTTTTTCTTTAATTTTAAATATTAGCAATTGAAAAAAGTTGAATTTTACAATAGAATAGTTCTCCCGCAGCCAATCTTGCATGGTTTCATCAATTTTACTGATATATGTACAATAAAATGCAATAAAGAAATATTTACCAACTTCACATGTCAATGTCAATTTAAAAGACTCGGACTCACCTGAAAAGAAAAGAAAAAAACAGGTGACTTTAGTTCTTTATGGTAAAATAAGTTAAGCTAATAATACAAAAAATGTCTGCCTCTCCCCCCATCGAAACCGAAGACCTTTACAGAGAGTTGTGCGTACAGAATCATAAGGAAAGTTACTTTGTGAATATAGGATAAAATTATACGAGTATGAGTAGTTGATTCAAGAGTTCCACATAGATTAGCTATAAATTTTTAGGAATGTAGGTACAGCTGCATTTCCTTTGTCCCGACAAAAAGAGACTAGCACAAATGAATGTTTGTGAGAAGTTTGGCCTAGGTTCCTATTGTGCGTCAACCAAAATTTATTTATTGGGGTAAAGTTGACAATCTGTGGTTCGTTTAACAGTTCTCGCTTTTGAAATAAGTTTGACAAACATTCCAGTGCAGTATTCAAGCGTAGAGCGATTCATTACGTTCTACGGAGCCATTTTACTGAGCAAAAGAGAGAGAAAGGCAGGAAAAAAGCTGTCAGTGTAAAATTAACAGCGGCACGCGGCACCCTGTGCCACAAAGAAGTTCAATTTAAAATATTATCTTCTCCCTTTTGAAGCGTATTCGTTGCTTTTTAAAAGTATTTCCCTGCAAAGTTCCAGCACTATCTGCATAACTTGTATACTATCCAACACGGGACCCAGTGCACTGCCTTGTGGTACCCCAAATACCTAAAAATTGCTTTAAAGTCTTTCCGGTTACTAAATTAAATCGGCGAGGGTTTTTTTACATTAATGCTTTCCCAAATAAAATTTTAACTCGGGAATTAAATCAAGTACCTAATGAATTCTTGGTGGAGTGTAACGCCAGCTCAAGGGTAAATAAATCCCACTCCATCAATCTTTGGCCAACGATTTGTTTAATATGGCTTATAGCTACATTCACCTTGCGATTGTGATTTCATAAGTTTCCATAAGTCTCGAGAAACATCGAGTAAGCAGCGCATTTAGGGCCGTTTGCTGATACGACTCTTAGCGAATTAAGTGCCACATACACTCTTATGTGACAGTTTATGCCCTAAAAAAAGTAGCCTATAAATATTTAAGTAGAACTTAAATCATTAAGAGTCGTATGAGCAAACGGCCCTTAGTCATATGTGCAGTGGTTTGCCTCGGCGAAACGCATTCGGAGTACAGCACACTTAAATGTTCGTCAATGTGTTCCTCTACAATCCCAATCCCAGTCCTGATCTATGGCGCAGAGGCATGGATCCTTTTAAAAGCGGATGAGGTTACTCTTGGTTGTTTCGAGAGGAAAATTCTTCGAGTGATTTTTGGTCGGTGAATAGGAAATACAACGAAGAATTGTACGGGCTGTACAGCGACATCGACATTGTCAGAAGAATAAAGGTCCAACGACTGAGGTGGCTGGGTCATGTTCAAAGAATGGACACGAATGTTCCGGCCCGGAAAATCTTCGAATCCACACCCGAGGGACGGCGCAGTAGAGGAAGACCGCGACTCAGGTGGCGCACGCAAGTGGAAGGGGACCTTAACCAACTTAGCGTGCGAAACTGGAGACAGCTGGCTAAAGATCGTCCTGGCTGGAGAGTGGAGAAGCTTGTTGGTTGAGGCCCAGGTCCACCCCGGACTGTAGCGCCACCTTAAGTAAGTAATGCGTTCCTTTATGACTTTGGTAATAATGGCATTTGTCCAGTTCGTAATTTTAAAGTAAATTAATATATTGAATAGTTGGCGCAGGGACCCGAGTCTAGCTTCTTATACCGCCATTCGTTTTTTGAGAGTTCTAATTTTTTTGGGACGAATGGAGGGGATTTACAATGTTATGCCGGGTCCAAACGGCTATTTGAAAAGCTCTTTCATTACAGTCGGATGGTTGTCAGACGTTTGCACGTTGGCACAATCGTGGTACGATGCATGGACATAGGAAGATCCTGGAACTTGTCAGAAACGAGATTAGGGAGCTTAACATGCCTATGGATCGAATAACAAGGGTGCGTACTATGGAAAGAAATCACAAAACTCGTATTGAGAATGGATTACTTCCAGAAAAAAGAAATGGTGAAATAGTGATTTTCACGGATGGATCCAGGATGGATGGCGGAGCGGGGGCCGGTATCTATTCAGAAGGGCTGGAACTTGCCCGTCACATTAGCATCGGGAAATACACTTCAGTATACCAGGCAGAGATGATTGCTTTGCTTCATGCGTTGGACTACTTGCTTGAGTGTCAGGTGAAAGAAAGAAATATCCTTATAGCACTGGACAATCAGGCGGTGATCAGACGCATGGAACAAACAAACATCACAACATCATTGGAATGTGTACTCAAGCTCAATAAGTGTTCATCGAAAAATTAATTTGGGTACGAGGACACATAGGGATCGAAGGCAATGAAAAGGCGGACTCCCTTGCAAAACAGGGTCAACGGTGGAACAATGTAGACAAGCTAAAATGGCAATAAAGTGGCCGACCTGCTCCACTCAAAGAAGGGTTCTAAGCACGAGTCGAAGAACATTCAAATGGGTGGTGGCTTTGTCTACAGGACATGGTAATTTCGGGTATCACCTAAGGAAAATGGGCCTTAGAGAGGACGATACTCGTAGGCTATGCCTGGAGGAATCTGAGACAGCGGCACATATACTATGTCAATGTCCGGCGTTGGCTAGCAGAAGAATGAGGATCTTGGGACATCATTGGGTCGAGACAAAGTCGATAAAACAGATCTCCCATAAACAGATGCTAGCGTCAACACTAGGAATCGAGCCCAGAGTAGAACTGTGGAGAAATCCAGAGAGTGTGAGTAAGACTTACAGTGGTAGAGAGACGAAAATAGACCCGACAATGGTGGTCTGATTCGAATATCTCTCGAAATCTATATATTTATATTGTCAGACGTTCGCCACTGGTAAAAAAAAAACCTTTAGTTGAACTCGAATTTTTTTTTCGGAGATCTAACCCTCGCTTAGTATTCCATACAACACACCAAACCACTGCGCACTTTTCACTGTTTCTTAATATTCGTTGTCTTCAAAAGGTTGGAAAGCATTCAGCGTCTACGTGTGCCTTCTCTAGTTTTTTTAACTGGTGGACTGTTGACCGTAGTCCTTTTTATTTCCATATTTTTTGACAGTTTCCAAAGGGAATATTCTGTAAAAGTACAAGGTGGCGCAAAAATAACCTTCCGATGCTTTTTGGCTGTAATTTAAAAAAAAAAATAAAAACTTTGATTCCTCTTGTGGATTATTTTTATTTGGTCTTTTAATTTTTTTTACATCAAGTCGAGAATATGATGTCTTGTAAATGGCCGCCGCCACAGTTGATTGTCATTTGAGCCCTTTTTATGGCATTTTCCATCACTTTGGCCAAAACTTCCGGCGATAGGTCCTCACATTCTTGACGGATATTGTCTTTAAGAGCTGCAAGAGTCTGAGGCTTGTTGACATAAACCCGCGACTTCAAAAAGCCCCACAAAAAGAAGTCTGGAGCGGTCAAATCAGGCGATCATCACTCATGATTATTTTTGATGAAAAATCATCTTCCTCTTGGTGGTGATTAAGGATGGCTTGAGCGTATGTTAGACGCGATTGGCGGTCAGCAGCCAACAGCTGATGCACCGTCTGGACTTTGTACGGAAACACCTTCAAATCTTGTACCAAAACTCGCTGTAAAGACCGTCGACTGAAACCCATTTGCGTGGCACGTCGTCTGGTCGATGTCGACGGCGCTTCCATGACATCTTCGGCTACAGCAGCAATATTCTCTGCAGAACGGCTACTCCGGGGTCTGCCACGTCTGGCAGCATCTCGTGTTGTGCCAGTCTCTTCGAGGCGAGCGGCTAAACGTCGCAGTGTTTCACCAGTAGGCGTTGGGCGGCTAGGAAATCTGCGACGAAATTCACGTTGTGCCAAAGTCACCGACCGATTATTGCTCAAATAAATAGTCACCAATATTCCGCGTTCTGGAGCAGTGTAGCGTAACATTGTTTATTAACGTGTATTTCGCATGTGTTTACTACACAAATGTCAAAACAGAACTGACATTAGGGGCCAATCGCAAAATTTATAGCATTTTCTGATAGGAGGATTACTTTTGCGCCACCTTGTATTTCATTTAATTTCAATTATTTATTTTAATTGAATGCTTACACAATAAGACACATAAGTGAAAGCTTAATAACGATAAATTGAAATTGGATACAAGCTATTAAAAGACGTGTTCAGAGATTTAAAGAAAAAAAAAAGAGAAAAAGAAAAAATGTAGAACATTTCTTAAGGAAATAGTACTATATATATAAATAAAGCAAAAACAATCTATAAATACATTTCCATTCGATTAAATAAAAGGACTTGAGTTTAGTCCTAAACTGTTCAGTGTTCAGTGACGCCTTGCCTTCACACATGCCGAGGCAATAAATTCCATAAAAGGATGGAATTAGTGAAAAACTTTCCGATGTTAGACATGCGACTCCAGGGTGAACAAGTTGTTGGGATCTGTTAGAGGAACTAGAGCACAATTTAGTACAAAGTTAGAACGAAAACTAAGTAAATTATCATTATAAAGTTATTTGGAGTAATTTGAAACACTGTCAAAAACGATTCAGGTTACAAACATAACGCGCAATATTATTAAAGGCGACGTGAAGCTTCCCCATGCTGGCAGCTTCACAGTTGCAGAAAATTTCGCAACCATAGCTTAGAACTGGAACAACAGGTATAGTGTTTTTGCTAACAGGATACGCAATTTTTGAGGGGTAAAATATTGTGAGATCCATAACACACCGAATACTATTAATATGAGTATCCCAAGTTAGAGTCCTATTAAATATCACTCCCGGATATTTAATAGGTTCGAAAAGACGCACTCTATTCTGGAGCCGTTAAGGTTTATGTCTGAAAAATAAGAAAGGTCCAGAGACTTTTTACTAAAATAACAACACATTTAGTTTTACCGGGATTTAGAAATAGACCATTCCTTTTGGACCAATCAGCTATCCTTCGTAGATCAATATTAATCGTAAAGGGTTTTCCAATGAGAGGTGTTATTGTGAATGACCCGATATTTCGGTAGCTGTCACTTTTGAAGCTTTTATTCTTTGACACTTGACAAGTAAAAACTACGCCATTACTAAAAATGGAACGATACACGCTTCAACAACGCATTGAAATTATTAAAATTCACTACAAAAATGGTGAAAATCTTGCAGTCACAGTTCGCAAAACTAAAGCATTTTTTGGTCGTCGTGAAGCACCTTGTCGGACCGCAATACAGAAATTGGTGGGAAAATTCGAGCTGTTGGGACAAGTTAGTGATGTGAAGAATAAAACCCGTGCCCGTCGCTCAAGAACAACTGAGAATATTGCTGCTCAGAGTGCAGCCCAAAGTGTTGAAGAAAACCCAGGTTTTTCCATTCCTCGTCGTTCTTTGGAAATGGGCATTCCACAAACGTCATTACACCGTATTTTGCATAAAGACTTGGGTCTTAAGGCTTATAAAGTTCAGTTAACACAAGAACTCAAGCTACGTGCCACACAAGCAACGAAACCATTGATCTTTTACGGGAAAAGTTTCCGGACCGTGTCATCTCTCGAAGAGGTGATCACAATTGGCCACCGAGATCTTGTGATTTAACACCTTGCGACTTTTTCCTTTGGGGCCACATGAAAGATGACAGCCCAGCGTCGATTCAAGACCTCAAAGATAAAATTCGTGAGGCTATCGAGGACATAGGGCAGCCACTTTGCCATTTGGTTATGGAAAATTTCATGAAAAGGATATGGTCCTGTATTTATTTGGCTGATGTTGTTTTTCATTATTAACGGCATACCTTCCTCTTTATTATGAAATAAACATCCGATCATTTATCCCAAAAAATGACATTTTTCTTTGAATACCAAAATAACACCTCTTATTGGAAAACCCTTTATTAGCACAGTCTTCAGTCATTCCAAGATGACAATTGTACATCGTCTGCATAGAAGTGCATCTTTTGATGTCGATGTCGGTATTAATTTTAAAACTATAAAACTAAAACTTAAACTAGAACCTTGTGGAAACCCACGATAGGTGAAAAGGAAGTCGGAAGAGTAATGTCCCACAGAAACTGTTTGTTAGGTATGACGACATTAATAAAACCGCTGATGGTGAAACACCGAGCAATGTAGAGAGCTTTTTCCATAAATTATAGTGATCGACCTTTGAAAAGTCAAAAAATATTAAAAAGGTCACTTTGTCCTAGTCCTGAGACAGTCTAGTCTCTTCCACTGCGTTAATGACCGCAGTTTTGCAGCTGTGATTTCTCTCGAAACCAGATTGCATCGATGAAAGCAAGTAAGTATGGTTTGTCAAATTAGTAAGGCATGTTTTAAAAGGTTCAGCGCACTTGTTAGACTCTCAAGCCTGCCAAAGGCAAGGTTTTCAAGCTTTTCTCTTCTCTTCAATTCTTTTGTTTCATTTCAATCTTTCTTTAGTCTTAAGAGTTGTAGCTCATACACCTTTTTGAATACCCAATACCCTGTCCAGCTTCTTTGAATTCTTCTCCATTGTCAATGGTTCCTGATAGCTGAACGAACATTTTCCGTGCCAACTGCAGTCAGTAAGCCTAGTACCTGTTCTCTGTTATGAACATTTCATCGCCAAGCTTAAGAAGCATCAAGATCCGGGCCGCCTTGATGGTCTGAGCATGTGAGTTCGAAGTCTTATTTTCAGCCTCTATTTGGCTCAAATCAAGAGTCGCTTGTAATTCTTTTCCTCAGCCATCGATAAGCTTTCTATTTCACGATGGAGGGATCTTGGGTCCCTTACCGATCATCAATCCGTTGACAAAGTTAGCGATTTTAAAACTCATTCGGTTGTTTTTTTTTAAGAAAGTTCGACTATTTTAGTCAATGTTTAAGATGCTCTACATATTTAACAAGAGTCAGGTCTTTTTCTGGGAGGAAAGCCTATCGTAAGCCGATGCTGTTGTTAAAAAACCCACTAAGTTCAATTAAATGCCAATCCACATTTAACAGCTTGTGCATTCCTGGCTTTTATATAACCTGTAAGATAGGTAACTCCAACCTTCATGAGGGCAAAAAATCGTTAGCCAAAAATGTTAAGTATACTATACGCTGATGACATCTTATTTCTGTCTTTCAGACCCAACACTGCTCACTAGAAGGCCCCTCATGTACCACGTAAGCCTGCTACCTCGTTTTGCGTCACCACAGCAAAGTGACGGTTTTCCCTAGCCTTTCAGCGCCACCTACAAACTCCGTCCCCATTGCGCTCTTTAACATAATCAAATTCGCAATCCCTTGCCTACCATCTGTTCACTCTTCCGCTTACATTATGTAACAAAAACATTTCACTCTCCGATGGGAAACATATTTTTACCAATTCCATTTTTTTTTTTCCAAAAATACTCGTACATGTGCCAGCATAGAGGTAGAGGTATCCCTCCGTGTTATTGTTGCGCAATTGCGTTTCGTATAGGTAGCTCGGATGAAAAGAAACCTTTCTCTTACTGCGAAACGAATAGAAACACATTTCCATTCTAATCCTCATATTTTCTGCTTGACCAAGCATGATAATGTGAAAAATAATAACAACATCCTGATGCTGTACAGCAGAGGAAATCAATGCATATTGTCCTTACGACTGTACAGTGTACATACATGTTATGTGGGGGGAACTGCTGTTTGTCTTGATGTATCCTTCCATAACTTTTTCCTGCTCAAAACACTCATTAATATTGAAAAAGAAAAATGCGTAAGCCCGCAAAACAAAAGCCAAAGCTCTTCTTGCAACCCCCGCGCAGTTAATGAGCGTGCACGCAGTCACTGAGAGTGAAAAACAAAAATGCTGGAATAAAATTAGGTTCACGGGAATTAGGGAGACATTTTCACTTTTCCTTAAAACATTTGCATTTGCGGTGCGTGAATAATGTGCTCTGCCTCACGCAGGGATGTGCTGTACATACCACCTACTCGGGGAAACAGCAGTCAAAAAAAAAAAAAAACAAAAAAAAAAGTAACATGGCAGCCAAGGAGATGTACATAACGCCCACATAGCGTTGCTCTTGACAAAATTATCCCCTGTCGTCGTCGTCGTTGGGTGTTACGATGGCGGTGGTGGGTTATTTTTTTTTTGGCATTCTTTTGTATTTTTAGGGGTTGTAAATGAAATATCCACCCACCCTTCAGAGGGCAAACACATTTTCTCACATAGAAAGCAAGGGATATGCTGCTCCAACTTTGTTGCTGGTGAGGTGTAATACATATTTTTTCTGGAAATTGGGTGGAGGCGAATCTTCTTCCGGCGCTTGCTGTACATTCGGAGGCCACACGAGGTAGATAAAGGCAATTGAGTCACAGTGGCGGCACAAAGTCATGGTGGTCGGAGAGGCCGAAAAATTACATATAATAGTACCTACTGTCGTCCTTTATAAAGAATTTAACTTGTTGTCGATTGAAATTGGCAACGCACCCGTCTTTTAGCATAGCCATATGCAAGCTGACAGCTATAGGCTGATGGCAACGCCGGTTTAACCTTCTCTAGGGGGTAGGCATTTGGTTCCTACAAGCTACAGTCTGATGGCAACCCCGCGACTTTCTGTACTATAGTTCTTCCCGAACCTACTTTTATGAATTCTATTAAAAGAGACCAAGTCTGGGTCTCCCCACCACTATCCTTCTTACCCAAGGATACTCTCTGGATTCCTCCAGAGGTCTTCACTGTTTTCGATTGCTGTGTCAACGCTTGCATTTGTCCGTTGAGGATCTGTTTCATTCTCTAAGTCTAAACCTAGTTAGGTCCCAAGATCTTTCTTCTTCTGTCAGCTTCTTCAGTCTCAGCTTCCTCCGGGCATAGTTTATAGGTATCATCCTCCTCAAGGCGCATCTTTCTTAAATGATCCCCAAAATGACAAAGCTCTCTAGAAAACGTACCGCGACTTATGCCTAGAACCCTTTTTGAGTAGAGCAGGTCGTTTTCCGGTCGAAAGATAGCCAAAGATGGGCTGTAAGATGAATACCTGTAACATAGGATGAGAAGCAAAGCCAGCAGCAGATTTACTGTGTCCGTGATCTCAGGTTTTCTTCTGTGATCCATCTGTTCATCAGTTGTTCTACCAATCCTGATGCTTGATATGACATTCCAGTCTATTCCATTCAACCACGAGCTTTAAAAACCTCACTTCACTGGCTTCGAACAGACCCCCACTGAAACAAAGAATTCTCGTGAAATACTCAATTAATGGAAAGCTGCTGGGTCAGTCAATGGCGATGAGTTCTTGCGAAGCAACATCCAGTAAACGACGCTGCAAGATCGAAATATCAGTCTCAATCTAAAGTGGACAGGAGGGCCTACCTTATAAGGCTTCATAGAGAACACGCTGCGACATTTCGTAAAATTTGCCAGAAAAAAAATTAACGAGGTGAGCTTCATAATTCAGAGCTTCCAGTATGCCGCCGGTAAGGCAGAGGTTTTTAATTAGTTTGCAGCACTACTGAGTCTGTCATCTCAGGTTCAACCCCCAAAAACGGAAGCAACACATCGTGCCATTGAGAGTATAACTGCCTTCAAAAACTATCTCTTTTCAGGTGTTTTCTGCATAAAAAGTGCAAGTCCCTTCCAATCGTCCAAACAAAAACCACACAACCGAATGAGTCCGATATCCATCTGTTGCGTCAATATTTTTTTGTTTTTAGTGCAATATGCCGCCATAAGTTCGAAGAGATGTCTTCAGAATATACCAGTCAGAAAGGACAGCCAAAGGTTTACAAGCTTTCGCCGTACCTTGTTGTACCTACATAGTCTAATGACCGAGTCGTGTATAAGTTCGGTCAGTCGAAGGTACGGTGATACCTTAAGGGACGAAACGTCTTCCAAAAAATGATTCCGTGACGGACCGATGTTGTAGCTTATCAAACGTAGTTGCGACGTGCTGATTGAGACATTCCAACGACTTAGAAAGCCGTCACCGCAGTTAATAAACCAGTTACTGGCTGATCAGCTTAAAACAACCTTCAGACCGTTTATAATATCTTCATGGCTCTGGAATATTTTTGGACCTTTTTGTCATCGACAAAGATGTGACGTCCTAACCATCAGAGCGGTACACTGCAGACTTGTCATCGGACGTGACTATTCCCTGTATACCAGACTTAACCAACTGGCGAGGGGCTCCGATTCAGATATAAGATGAGAAAGCGGTACCAAATTTGTAAGTGTCAAAGTGGAATTTATGGCCCACAGAATCTTTAAAGCAGAAGAGTCTCGAAAGGGGATTGAGTAAAAGGTTGTTGACTTCGCTTAAAGTTGTATATTAAGCGATTTCTTCTCTCGAACAGAACACTTTTTTGAGAATTGATACACGATAACAGAATCCGACGATAACTCTTCTCTCTACCACCGATATTGTTAAAGACAAAAACCTTCGCCTACGGCAGACCCAATTCGACATGGACGCCGGGAACGAACGCGATCAATATATGGCACCTTATAAGACAAACCCGATTCGGCACAAATGCCGGGACCAACACATGGTAACACGCTTTGCCTAAGGATGGAGTTTTCCCATCTTAAAGATCTCTTTTGGAGAATATGGACAGCACACCCTAACCAAGAGGTCCAATTAAGGTTCGCGGAAGCTCTTTTCTCGAACAAAAAGTTCTCTATACAGACCAAGTACTCTACTACAACAGAATTCAAAGAAGACAGATGAAAGGTGCCTTCTTTTCATTGACTTTGAAGAATCCTTTGACAGTCTTTTCTCTTTACCGAGGTTTTGAACCAAGCAGAGTCAACTATACCTAAGTGGGAGTTGGTTGCATAGGAAAAACACGGTTAGCAAGAAATTTTGGAGTGGAAAGGCTGCTAAAACTCTTGAAGTCTTAAAGGCTGCAAGTGCTGTAAAAAGTATACAGTAATGGACCTAGTCAAAGCCGTAGTAACTTATACAGCGAATAAACTCCGTCCAAAGCGAAGAAACTCTCGATTTTCAGGCAGAACAAACTGTACACCACAACCGGCCCGCTACGGATGAATGCCTTTGACCCTTGAAGACTATTGATAGGGACTAAATAGACCATTCTAAGCAGCATTTAGTAAAATCGAACCGCATCACAACTCCCATCACCCACTGTACCGCTATATAAGGTACATACGTAACGACAATGTCCGCATGAAAAGAGCTTCAAGTAGATATTGTCTAAGCACTTTTCCTTCTTCTTTTTTTCCCACATTTTTTGGTGAGCAAGGATTTTTCAAATACGATGGCAATGACGACGACAGTGACAGCGTCAACGAGCAAAATCACCTAAGGGTTGAGGTTGAGCTTCAAGAGCCAACTAACAACGACGACGTCACACAAAATAAAAAAACAAAAAAAAAACTCTCTAGGTATCTACCTAGGTACAGAGACGATGAAAATAAAAATAAAAAAAGAAGAAGAAGATTGAAATACAAAATAATAATGACACAGCAAACAATAATAAGGACAGCAGCACAGCAAGTTTGAAAGCACAGAACAAAAAATGTAGCCGCGTGGAGTATAACCTCAAAATGCCAGCTGAAAGCACTCCATAACAACGGCCAGAACAAGTCGCATTTTTTCCCACTGTGTATGCGAGAGTGTCCTGCTTTAGTCCTCGTTATCGTCGTCTAAACAACTTTGTCTCTTATTGCACGCCACACCATCCGTCGTCGTCGTCGTCTCTTCGCCGGACACCTCTCGCCCAGGCATATTAGTACAGCAGAGCACAGCGACAGCGGAAAACGACACCAGCAAGGCAAACGTGTACCGGCTGCGATGTGTGTCGCCATAGCCATAGCCAAGGCATGGCCAGGTTGGGCGAGGGTAACAACATAAGTGCAAGGGTAAATATTAAGCCCCACCCATATTTACACTCGGAAGATACATAGCTTTGTGTCGGGGCATTATTCAGTTGACATATCGCACCGCCATTAAAGGAGACGACGACATATTCCGGCCAAATGTGCACACACAGAGCATATTACCCACAGGAGGGATATTAGGTATGTGCTTAGGCAGCTACCTGCATATATACACACATGAATGTATAAAGGACACACCAGGACCCTTATGTTTCTCTGCTGGTGACGTTACTATACTGCTGCTGCTGCCGCTGCTGCTGCCGCTGCTTGTTCCAAACGCCGAAGCAGAAACCCAGCTATAGTCATCGGGTGGTGGTGGTGGTGGTGCGGGGCAGGATGTTCAATGTTCAATGTTGATCGCAACCCTCCTTTCGGTATATTGTCGAGGAGATGTGCTCGCATCTAATGTGTGCATATGGTCTCTAACTAGACAGATACCTATATGGTAGCTAAACTTGTTCGGATGAATGATGACTGTGGATGGGATATTATGCTGCTCCTGCAGTGTCCTTTTGACCATAACACAGATAACAGAAATTCCAATATAAATGGCTTTGTACCTATATATATCCCCGTTCGTTCCGATCCGACAATGTCATCCTTCGGGCTTAGACTTTCTGTTAGAAGAGAGAGCACCAGCGACGGATGATGGGTTTTCTGGTTAAGGAGCACTGGGGATATACAATACCTATAGACGCTCTTTTGAGGCTGAGCAGATGCGGATTTTAGCTATATCAACCGACTTTCTTATGGCATCCATGTGAGGTCATTAGATATGCTAGAAATGTCCCCTATCTATTATTTATCCATTAATGGCATTAGCATCCTAAATGCTTAGATATTGGCGTACACATTCACATGAGTGTGCTGTGTGGCCTGGGTGCACCTATATATCTACAAGTGCTTTAAAATATTCATCAAAACTCGATTTGAAAAGCTGCACAGATGTGAGTGGTGGGTTTAAATTGAAGAATGAATTCCTCTGCAGTGTTGTTGTTTCACGAGGTTGATATTCAAAGAAACAACAATTTTCAAAAGTCCTGAGAGCTGTTTGGGGTTTACCCCT
The DNA here is from genome assembly GCA_948293265.1 of Cheilosia impressa. Classification (NCBI taxonomy): domain Eukaryota; kingdom Metazoa; phylum Arthropoda; class Insecta; order Diptera; family Syrphidae; genus Cheilosia; species Cheilosia impressa. The sequence goes on from OX411882.1 coordinate 5,623,776, forward strand.
TTTGAGGTTCATAATTTTGGACTGCGAAATCAGTATAATTCTCGAAAGCAGAAACTATGTGTTTCAGACGACAGATGAGCTGTTTCCTGCTCATGAGTGGATGTATGAAGTTCTACACACAAGACCCACAGAGGCTTACGCATCAGAAGGTATCGACCACGGCAAAGTGGACTCCAAATAACTCGGAAATGGCCCAGCAAAGGCTACAATAGTACCCCCCAAGAGTAAAAGTTAACTTGAACCGCTGGGGCCGATAAGGCTGTCGGTAAAATACTGACAACAGTCAACTAACTGTGACTAAACTTAGACAGCAAATTCATCTGAAAGAAACAGATAGGACTTATAATCAGGAAAGCAAGGCGGGCTCCACTGATTTGCCGAAGCCAAGTGGGCAAATTCTTGCGTTACAGCCCGACCGTTCTCAGATTCAGTTGGATGAATAAGGAGTACTCGAACGAAGAGCAAAATATTCTCAATTAAAGGCCAGAATTACCAGCATCTTTCAGACAGTTTAAGCGGCTATAGGTAGCTGTTTCTAAAAAAATTAAAGAAATAAAATAAATAAAATAAATAAAATAAATAAAATAAATAAAATAAATAAAATAAATAAAATAAATAAAATAAATAAAATAAATAAAATAAATAAAATAAATAAAATAAATAAAATAAATAAAATAAATAAAATAAATAAAATAAATAAAATAAATAAAATAAATTAAATAAATAAAATAAATAAAATAAAAATTGTAAGTCAATAGGGCGTCATCTGGCGGAGAAAAAAAATAAATTGCATTCGTTGCAACAAACATAAGTTGTTAGATATATCTCTACATAAATATCAACATATGCATAGGTCCTCCCTCTCTTAACATCCATCCGCACTGATCAAATTATTCCCCACAAGGGATATCATCGCCCCTTTCATAACTTCCCATATTTCGACTCATACCTCGTCGTTCTTTGTACCGCCGGCACGCTACATCGTGAAACCAATATCCGAAAACAATTCATAAGCGAATGCTCTCGATTTAATTCTACAAACACTTCCGCTCGTTTGAACTGTGCCGTCAACGTGTGTAAGGAGATCCGCTTCGCTCTGTTGTACAATATATTCGCGACGACAACATCAAAAATTCATATAAAATCAAAAACATGACGATTCATCGAGGGTACATGCGCACGTATATATGGACGCCTGTCATATGCTCATTATCCTTAAACGAAAGAAGGAAAAAAAACCCTCGCAGAGATCTCCCCATTGAAAGGAAGCACAGAGAAACCTGCCCGCGAGTATATAAGAGTCCGCGCGTCAACATGAGTGGTCTAGCAAAATAGCTGTCATATTGTGGAACAAAAAGCAAAATCGAAATAAAACCCCCTGCTCGCGCACATAGCAGCGATGCATACGCTGTGTCCTTTTCATTATGGCTAATCATTGCCAACAGCGGCGATATCGGGTTACTCAAAGGAAACTATGCGGCTCCGGCTGCAACAAAAAGAGCGATATAAGCGGTATCGATGTCAAAATATCGGAGCGGCCAGCGCCGCGGACCCAATGCTTCCCGTATTTCGTGCTGCACCACACCAAAGGTCAAACCGAATCGTTGGCGTGTGTACTCGTCGTGTACGATAAGAAGCCAATCTGCTGGTGTTGTTGCTGTGTTGCGGTGGCGGGCCGGCCTTTCTGACAGACGCCGGCTTTTAATCAGCCGGGAGGGGGTTTTTTGTTAAGCTCTTCGGTGAGATCAAAGTGGAGATGTTTTGAGCGGGTCATTGAACCAACAACAGAAGAAAGAAAAATGTTTAAAATTAAATGAATAAGCGACTGGTTCCATCCAGAGCTAGATAAATGAATAAACAAACAGGTGGCGCAACAGCTCCGTAGAGAAACCTATGACTAGATCCTTCCAAACATTCGCTTAAGTTTTTGGGACAAAGGAAAAGGGCCTACGATTTCATGGCCAAAGGCTGGTTAGACGAGCTTTCTGATGGCAGTTATACTCTTGACTGTGTGTTAAACATTCGAGAAAGGTGGCTGTCTAAGAAAAGGAGGTTCAATTTGTGTCCTTACAGGGGTTGAACTTGAGTCTTACTGCGCCCATGATAGACAGACATACTCTGCCTGGTTCGCTGCAGAATTTTTCCTCCGTTCCATGATCGGGAAGTGTCGAGACGAAGGAAGCAGAGTCATGACTTAGCAGGATAGTCAGGCCAATCCTTTCTCCGGCGAAACAAAGCGCAATTGGGAACAGATAGCTGGGGCCAAATACCACTAGCTGCGAAAATAGTGCTGCCTGGCATGAGGAGCGCTTTTGCAAGAGGGACTATCGTTAGAAATCAGTGGTACCAACTCATTTGCTTAACTTAAGTTGGCGCTTCAGTCCGGGTTGACCTGGGCCTCAACTAAGAAGCGTCCCCAGCCAGCACGATCTTCAGCCAGCTGTCTTCAGTTTTGCACTCTAAGTTGGTTAAGGTGCCCTTGCACTACCGGCCGTTTTTCTTCTACTGCGAGTGGTACGACTGGGTTTGCATTAATATGCAAATGAAGTTCTTTGTTATTTTTATACTACCCTCTGTTACACACATTTTCAGTACCATTTTAATAACTATTTAGTAGTTTTCCAAGGGAAGCTGTCGAAAGTCCTACCAATCAAAAAGAGAGCTAATAGCCATGGATATAGGCCCTATTTCCATTCTACCATACCTTTCGAAAGTGTTTGAAGGAATCATGCAAAAGCAAATTAATGTCCATATCCATTCACGTAAACTTTTATCTACAATGCAATCCGGCTTCCGCCAATACCACAGTTGTACAACCGCAGCTATCAATGTTGTAGAGGACATAGGAAAGGCTATAGATGATGGGAAAGCAACTTTTTTAGTTCTTCACAATTTTTCAAATTTTTTGGTCGTCGTGAAGCACCTTGTCGGACCGCAATACAGAAATTGGTGGAAATATTCGAGCTGTTGGGACAAGTTAGTGATGTGAAGAATAAAACCCGTGCACGTCGCTCAAGAGCAACTGAGAATATTGCTGCTGTAGCCCAAAGTGTTGAAGAAAACCCAGGTTTGTCCATTCCTCGTCGTTCTTTGGAATTGGGCATTCCACAAACCATTTTTATGGTCGAAGTTGGATGGTATTGATCTGGACAACGTTTACTTTCAACAAGACGGCGCTACGTGCCACACAAGCAACGAAACCATTGATCTTTTACGGGAAAAGTTTCCGGACCGTGTTATCTCTCGAAGATGTGATCACAATTGGCCACCGAGATCTTGTGATTAAACACCTTGCGACATCTTCCTTTGGGGCCACGTGAAGGATAAGGTACGTCAACAGCCCAGCGTCGATTCAAGACCTCAAAGATAAAATTCGTGTGGCTGTCGAGGACATAGGGCAGCCACTTTGCGATTTAGTTATGGAAAATTTCATGAAAAGGATATGGTCCTGTATGTGTACTCGTGGTGGCCATTTGGCTGGTGTTGTTTTTCATTATTAACGGCATACCTTCCTCTTTATTATGAAATAAACACCCGATCATTTATTAAAAAAAAAAAAAAATTTTCTTTGAATACCAAAATAACACCTCTTATTGGAAAACTCTATTACATATGTTCGTTAATAGAAAAGTCCTTGGATACTGATATTCATGGCTCAAGACTATAATATTGTATGCTTTTCTCTTTCCTTTTTTTACCAACGTCTCCAGATTTTTGGTAAACTTAATCTTGATTTGGTAACTTTTTTTTTCAATTTTGGTAGCTAATTTTTTTTTTTGCAAGTGGCAACCGGAGCACATCGGATAAAAGGCCGCCACGGCTTTGCTGGCAAGTACGTTGAAATTTAATTGAATTTTTCTATCAACGTTTCGCATAAATGCGGCTGAATTTCATTAATAAACCTCCCAATTTTCTCTTTCAAGGCGTTGGTGGTCGTGGGCTTGTTTGCATAGACCTTTGACTTGAAAAAATCCCAAAGAAAAACGTCCAATGGCGTTGAGTCCCAAGATCTGGATGGCAAATTCTGATCGCAAAAACGGCCGATTTGTCGGTTAGGAAATGGCACATGCAGTAATTGTCTGGCTGTATGGAATGTGGCACCGTCTTGTTGAAACCACACGTTGGCCACTTCCATATCTTGGAATTTAAGCACTAAAAACTTTGTTTTGATGTCACGATAATGAACACCATTAATTGTTACTGCCTGACCAGGGGCATTTTCGAAGAAGAATGGTCCGATAATGTCTCCGGTCCAAAACTCGCACCAAACGGTCACGACGCTTCATGGATGCATTTGTTTCTCAACGATTACTTGTGGGTTTTCTGATCCCCAAATGAGACAATTTTGACGATTAACGTCAAGATGAAAATGAGCTTCATCACTGAAGATGATTTTGTACGAAAAATGCGGACTGTAGCTGACAAACCTTCAGCATTTTTAAAATATTGCTCAACACTGAAAATGCGTTGTTCTTTCATATAGCGGTCCATTTTTCTGTCAGTTGTCACATTGTTTTTCCTTTTTTTCCGTTGGCATCATTGTACTATTAAATGGCGCAAAATTCAAATTTTGCGTGAATTATGGGACAATTTATGTAGAAAAATCAAACTGAATGGCAAAATTGTACGTCCATAAAAATCTTACGAACTATTTTTGTAAAATGTATGAAAAAGATATGTGCAGGTTTTAGGCCAAAAAAAAATACACAAGCTCTCGACCGAGCATCAGGGTCAGATTTTGTAAGGCGAAACGATCGAACGTTTTCCTGATTTGATTTGTTACACAAGCAAATTTCTTCGTCCACAAAAACGTTTCGCCTTATAAAAGGTGGGCCAAAAGTAATCCTCCTATCAGAAAATGCTATAAATTTTGCGATTGGCCCCTAATGTCAGTTCTGTTTTGACATTTGTGTAGTAAACACATGCGAAATGCACATAAACAATGTTACGCTACACTGCTCCAGAACGCGGAATATTGGTGACTATTTATTTAAACAATAATCGGTCGGTGACTTTGGCACAACGTGAATTTCGTCGCAGATTTCCTAGCCGTCCAACGCCGACTGGTGAAACATTGCGACGTTTAGCCGCTCGCCTCGAAGAGTCTGGCACAACACAAGATGCTGCAGGCGTGGCAGACCCCGGAGTAGCCGTTCTGCAGAGAATATTGCTGCTGTAGCCGAAGATGTCATGGAAGCGCCGTCGACATCGACCAGACGACGTGCCACGCAAATGAGTATCAGTCGACGGTCTTCAACGAGTTCTTTTTGCCGCAACTTGATGAATTGGGATTGGAAAACATGTGGTTCCAACAGGACGGTGCAACGGCACACACTGCACGTGCCACAACCGATATGCTGAAGGATGCATTTACCGGGCGCCTAATCTCCCGTTTTGGCGATTTGCACTGGCCAGCAAGATCGCCTAATTTGACCGCTTCCAGACTTCTTTTTGTGGGGCTTTTTGAAGTCGCGGGTTTATGTCAACAAGCCTCAGACTCTTGCAGCTCTTAAAGACAATATCCGTCAAGAATGTGAGGACCTATCGCCGAAAAAGGGCTCAAATGACAATCAACTGTGGCGGCGGCCATTTACATGACATCATATTCTCGACTTGACGTAAAAAAAATTAAAAGACCAAATAAAAATAATCCACATGAAGAATCGAAGTTTTTCGTTTTTTTTTTAAATTACAGCCAAAAAACATCGGAAGGTTATTTTTGCGCCACCTTGTACAGAATGTCGACCCAGATTTGAAGCAAAGAGCCACACTTATCAATGTTTGTTTCTTTGACGTTAGAAGTCAATTTAGAGCTAGCCAATGAACAAGAAACACTTGGGGTATATGAAAGTGTATAAAAGACTTCTTCAGACAAGTCCAGGGTCGGCAGGAGGAAATTTGCTTGTGTAACAAATGAAATCATTCGTGCTCAGGAAAACGTTTTTTTTTTTTTGTTCGCCCTTAGAGAATCTGACCCCAGCTTTATGGCGCAGAAGGATTTATGTTAGAACAAGTGGGTGAGGACACACTTTTCCGTTGATGGGTCTTGACGCAGCAGATTTAACAACGAACTCTACAAGCTACAGCACAATCGAACTGCTCAGAACAGCGCGAGATAGCTACGACTGCAGATCGAGTAGACACCAATCTTCCAGCCCAAAGTCTGCAATTACAGACCAAAGGGGCTACGCAATTCAATAGGACCTTGCTTGTTACAAGTAAAATACGATCAAAGTCATTTGGAGTGCGCCACTGGAGGTCCAAGCGAATGTCATTATCATACTGTACTTAAACAAGTTTTTACTCCTCCATCGACCAGTTTACATTTGCAACTGAACACACGCAAGAAGCTTGAAATCGATCACCCAGGGGTTACTAGTATGTAGAAAGGTTCCACATCCTTGGCACAAAAAAATAGAAAAAACCTCATTAATGTTGGGACACTTTATTGAGAAAAAACGTTAACAAAGCAGCTCGCAAACTGAGCCACCTCCACCCTCTCCCTAATATGATATTCACTGGTTGAGTTTTTTAAATCCAAGTTCAAATAAATTCTCAGCTGGTTCTGTGCTCTGTCTAAGTGAGGGTACATTTTGTAACATGTAATCGGCTTCTAAAAAACCACTCAAACCGATCCATTACTCGAGTCGTCACAAATTAGTTTTCCCAACTTCAAAGGCCCATCTATTTCTCCCTCGGAAAAAGATGAACAATTGAATTACGCTCGCAGAGTGATTTCGTTTTAACTCGCGTCGAATTAAATGAAGGAGCGCCCCTGCCCTACACACGCCTCGTGCTACCTTCCATTAATTAATCCCAATTCGGTCGGACCCGAGCGAATGTCATTATAAAGCGTCGTCGCCGTCACCCCCGCCCCCAATGAAAAGAAATTCTTCAAAGTGCCAACTTCAAAACGTCATTTCCATATTTTCCATTTGCTTTATGTTTCTTTTACTTTTTTCGGTCGTTTTATTTGAACTTTTGCCTCAATGAAGGCATTAATTTGTTTTTTCCTTCCCTTTTGAGGAAAGCGTGAAAATTCTCTAACCCATTGTGACAAAAGACCGTAATACATATATATACGCGCCACTCTCAAGTATACATAATCTCCTGCTGTACATATACAGGCATGTTTCGCTTCCATTGCTGCACAACGGCGCAGCTCACCCTTATGTACATTTCAGCAACCCCCGGGGGCCAACACAAAAATGAAACCAACGCCAGAGCAGGGCGAACAAAAAAAAAAAAAAACACGACACTCCGATCTCCGTCGAAAATTTTTCGGAAAAGGCAAAAACATTAAGCACACACACACACCACAGAGGGGTGGTGGTGGTGTAGGGTAGCAGGAGCGCAAAGCGAGATACGAGACTAGAAAGAGCAAATATGGCAGCCAACACCAGACTTCGACACGTAAAGTGCCGCGTTGCTATGACAACGCGGACCCTTCGTCTCCTGCTTCGCAGTCTTTATAATAAAATGGCTCTATTCAATTACCTCACACAGATATTGCGGACACCACAGGGGCGGCTGTGTATACGACGCTCTGCACTATACACAGAGATCCGTATCTGCCGCTATGTATTTGACTCTCGCTCTGTGTACACGTACAGATATATTAAGCATTATTATTCACCCATGGGAGATATGACACAGGGAGCCCGAGCATCAAAAGAACTCGATAAGGGGGAGGGGGGGTGTCTGCCGGCAGAAAATACCCTAATAGCCTTTGCACAGTGTAGGTACACTTTATGATGCGAAGAACGAACATCTAACCAAGCAGAGCGGTGGTTCGGTATATACCCGGACCTACATATAGCCGCTGAAGCGAGCAAGGACGAGGGAAGCTGCAAAAAAGAACCCTGCCAAGTAGATGGGATTTCAGGTGAACACCGAACACTCAACACATATATAGAGGCCTTTGTGTGGAAAATTTACACGGGGACCGACTGAGCTCGGCCCAAACACCCGACAGATCGCCCAACAAAGGACGCTCGCTCTATCTCTGGCAGTCACCACCGCCACGAGACCACATGACAACGACGACGACAACGACGACGAACTGCTACGAGCTTATGTAGAGAATTAGAGAAGCAGCCATACGAAGTGGTGGTTGGCATGGAATCTGCTGCAAACTTGTCCCCGTTGGTGCTCGAAATACAGAGGGGGATGCTGGTTAAAATGACATTTGTCACCATTTTGTTTGAAAGTATATGCATGTCCTGGGCTAGCCTGTGATATATGCTTGCACTTGTTTATTAATTTGCTCTGTTGCAGCAAATGATGGCACATGTCCCGTGGAAAGTGGTTAATGAGCAGGTTCACCTATGAGAGTCACTACGATACGAAACGTCTTGAAACAAGAAAGTAAAGATCGGCTTTCTGGACTGCAAAGAGGGGCTTTCACTTAGGAATAGCTTATATTATTGGCTTGGCTTGTGGTTTCAATTTCGATATGTTTAGCTGATATTGATATTGAACCATGTGTGTAGGCGGTGTCCCGCAGGGCTGTTTGCTGTTGCCAGTACTTTTTTTAGTAGAGGGCGGTGGGCTTTGGTTTGATGATGAATACTGAGACCGTCTTCAGTAAGGCACAGCCATAGGTCCTTACCATCTAAGATCAGCTTTTCGCAGCCAATGTTCTGTCGCAAGATCAAAAATCCCCTCTAGAATCGACTTTGGAAGGGTCATCCTCATCATAAATCTGTAAAAATATCGCCGGTAATCTTGGAAGCACCGCATCATACAACAGCTAGAAATATTGCCATAAAAACAAATTTTGACCGAACCCTACGATGGAACATCGATTTGAATAGCGTACATCTTCCCAAGTAACAATTTGACTTCGGTAAGGTTCAAGTTTGTAATTTCTGTAGGCAACAGCTTCGATAGAGCTTCTATAGAGCTTCTATAGTCTTAAAACTTCAGTAAGACCTTTGCGAAGCATATACACAGGCTTTATAGAGGGATATGGAATTAAGTATCGTTAATTCCAATTCTATAGATCTCTGTTAGACTTCTGAAAATGTCTCAGGAGACGTGTGAAAAGTAAATTGCTTCTAAAAAGCTTGTGGTTCGAAGCGCTTTTTAGATGCTTCTTTAGAGCTTCTGACCGAAGGCATTATAGAAGCAATGAACTGTCATGCAGTCAACCGCTTGCGATTGGAAGCTGTATAGAAGCACTTTCGCCTTTCAGACGAAGAAGTTGTGTTTTCAGTAAGGTCTATCAAAGCTGTTCAGGAAGTCTTAAACAAGTAAATTAAAGTGCGCCATATATGTTTCCATTCGGCCTTATGCAGTTAATATTGATAGCACCTTACCGAAGTCCAATTGTTACTTAGGTTTTGTGGTCTCAACAAATTCATACCACAGCAATGGTCCGAGGCCTGGCTGTCAACGAAGATGCCTATTTTTTTTCTGGTTGTAGTTATAATTAAGGATCAGCCTACACGCCTCCTTGATTGCAAGTACTTCGGGTTGAAAGACGATGGCTGCGTTGGGGAGGCGGAAAGATTTGGAGATGTCTAGTTCTGTTGAGAAAATGCCCGCTCCCACTCCACAGTTCATTTTGGAACCGTCTGTGAAGATAGGTATGTCGAATTTTCGTTTACGACAGCATTTTCCTCCCATTTTGATCTAGAGGGGAATCTAACAGAAAAGTTTTTATGGAAGTCCAGTTTGGTTACAATGTAGTCCGTAGATAGATGACCTTTGCCGTCAGGAAGGGAAAGTAGGATGCTGGAGTGGCCGTAAGGCCGTTCGGACCAACATTTAGATTCCTTCAATCTAACTGCACTACACGCTGTAATGTATTTTATATGCAGATCCACTGGCAGAAAATTGAGAATGACATTGAGCGCCTCGGTCGGACTTGATCGTAGGGCTCCTGTGATTCCAATTCCAGCCGTTCTTTGGACTCTACTTAATTTAGTGATGTTATAAGTTTTGCTTAAGGCGGGCCACCATACCAGCGACCCCTAAGTAAGTATGGGACGTACTACTGCTGTGTACATCCAACAAACCATCTTTGGTTGAAGACCCCACTTCTTGCCGAAAGTTTTACTACAGGTGTAGAAGGCAATACTAGCCTTCTTCACTCGGTGTTCGATGTTTGACTTCCAGTTGAGTTTAGGGTCGAGGATGACTCCTAGGTATTTGGCACTGGTGGATAAAGTAAGATATTGGTTATTCAAGCGGGGAAGTGAGAAGGTTGGTATTTAAGTTTTGGTGGTGAAGAGCATCAGTTCAGTTTTACTTGGGTTTACGCTGAGGCCACATTGTAGCCCAACCGCTGATCTTACCCAGTGCTGTTTCCATGATTTCACTTATCACTTTCGGAAACATTAATGATACTAGAACGACAACGTCATCCGCATACGCAACGACTTTAATCCCTTCCCTGTCGAGTATTGACAGAATTTTGTTGAGTACCATAATCCATAAGAGTGGTGAGATCACCCCACCTTGAGGTGTACCTCTGCTTACTGATTTGGTTAAAAGAGTGTTACCAAGTTTTGCTTGAATGATCCTTGCTTGGAGCATGGAAATGATCCATGAAGTGACGAAATCCTCTACCCCAAGTTCTAATAGAGATTCCTGGATCGATTCAGTGAGTAAATTGTTAAAAGCGCCCTCTATATCTAAGAAGGTAGCTAAGGTGTATTGGTGATGAGAGAGTGACCTTTCAACTGTCAGCACTACTTCATGAAGAGCGGTAAGCGTGTTGTGAATGACATAAGGGGGACCTTTCAAGGCCTGTTCTTATGTGAAGGTCGAGTATACGCTCTAGAGTTTTAAGTATGAAGGAGGTTAAGCTAATCGGTCGGAAATCCTTCGCGGATTCGTGACCTCTTTTGCCGACTTTCGGTATGAAAACTACTCGGACAAACTTCCAAGACTGAGGGATGTGATTACGTAAGATACTGCTTCTGTAAACTTTAACAAGTATGGGCAGCACTATCCCTTCATGTTTTTGTAGCATGATGGGGAGAATGCCGTCCTGCCCCGGTGATTTGTACGGAGCAAAACTGTTAATGGCCCAGGAGATCTTTTCCTTGGTTATAATGCGTTCAATTTCTTCCCGGTGCGACGGAGAACTCCCCCGCGAATTGGGCGAAATATCGCAATGGTCTTTACAACCAGGGAAGTGAGTGTTGAGTAGAAGCTCTAAGGATTCATCGGTAGATTCTGTCCAGGTTCCATTCGATCTCTTAATAAAAGAAGGAATAGAGCGTTCTTTGGATAGGATCTTACTGAGTCTAGTCTTTTAGAGAATCGATAGATTGACAGTATTCAGACCATGCTTGTGTCTTAGCTGATCTAATAGACTTTTTGTAGAACTTTAGGCAGTCTTTATAAGGTTGCCAGAACTTATGCCTGTAGCAGATATTGAAAATGTCCCTAGTCATCCTTCTTAGGATGGTTAGGTCCTCGTTCCACCAAACGAACATAATTTAATTATTTTTTTAAAGCAGAAGACGTCTTTTTTTTAATAATATTAGAATAAACAGATGTCATAGCAAGTGAGCTTAATCTTGCATTCCGGGACACTGTTTTAATCTTTTTTCATAGTAGAGAATTGTCTTTCAACACTACCTGTGGTCAGTGGAAGCGTGACCAAAACCGTAAGCAATAGGTTTATTACTCTAAAAAGTAAGTCTTGTCACATTATATCAAGCAATTTCAGAACTTCGGTAGAAGGATCACTCGACGATATTTTTTTTGCACCAAAGAATGTAGGTACTCAGTTTTCACAGCTGACAACGAAATTGCATTGCATAACAAGTTAGCTTGTCCATTTAGCAGGGAGAATAGCTTGAAACGACCGACGGTAGAACGTCTTTGTTGACCATTAATCTGTCTGTAAGATTTTGTATTAACGAATCTAAAAGACAATCTAAAATATTCTTCAGTAGAATAGGTTTCTGGATTGGAACGCGTTGTTTCAATGAAGTTCTTGGAGTTATTAATTCAACCTGAAATAAGTCCTCGGCAAGGTCGGATGCGGATTGAAAAGCCTCGTCGTCATTTTCTCTGATGTTCTTAAGAAAATTCAGAGCTCGATTGCAGAAATGAAATCTAAGGATCTATTCTGTAGAAAAACTGATAATGGCAGCATTAAATTGAACGGTTTTTCGCGTTCAATGAGGCTTACTAGGAAATCACTTTTTTGGACCGCTGCCAAAAGTGTTGATGCTTTGGAAGACATCGCCCACGTTCTGCTCGTTATTTTCTCAAGACTTATCGAGAAACATTTGAAGAGCCTGGCTACGTGCCTGCTGGAACTTCATTTGTTGCGGTCAGTTATAAAGGAAAAACTATTCTCGATGGACTTTTGCGAACGTTTTATTCTGTTTTCACAGCAGAGGATAATACCATGTTCCCACCAAAGTGATTTAGCTTATTTTGCTCCGATAAAGCTTGAGGTTCGAAACGCTTTCTAGATGCTTCTTTAGAGCTTCTGACCGAAGGCATTTTAGAAGCAATAAACTGTCATGCTCAATCACTTATAATACATTTTCATGATATTTACGAAATTTAGACGTGTTTTTTTAAAATACACACTGTCATCGCAAATACACTCAAAATAAAATCGATCATACACAAATAAAATTAAACATACCTGTTATTAACGTTAGCACGTTATTCAGCAAACAAAAACTAAAATAAAAACTATCAAAAAAATTATTTTACATTAAATTTTCTAATTTTGATCTGAGTATTTTGGGTGAGTTTTTGATATTTTTATTACGACATTTATGGCAACAAACCAAAAAAAAACAAAAAAGAACTATCTGGTCCGAAGTGGACGAATTTACAATATTGAAAGTTGGACACCTAATGTCAAAGTTGACCGAAATTTTACACTTAAATACGTCAAGTTCGGTGGAGACGCCTTTCGTAATTTATAAATTACTTTGGCTTAATTAGGTTAGTGGGAACATAGTATAAAGCTGAAATGATTCTGGGGGATATTGAAAGTACAAGAAGAGGATCTTGATCTTTAGAGACAACTCGTCTACAATTCAAGACACTTTAAATCTAAAAAAAAGTACGGCTTTGAGTAAAAGTTATTTCTACAAAACTCTGCTTTTAAAATTCTGTTTTCAAAGTTCTGCTTTAATAAATTCTGATCCTAAAAATTCAGCTTTAGAAAAAATGCGCTTTTTCAGATTTTCCAAACTTTTTTTCAGTCCTTGTCCAGCAGGTTTTCTTTTTTAATTCGTTTTATTTAATTTGTTTTTAACCTCCTCCCACCTGTCAAAGTGCTGCTTATACGAAACAAATTTACTAAATCTAAATAGCGATAAGAACTGATAACCAACAAAGAAACATCATTTTTTTAAATTTTAAGTAAGGGGAAAATACAAAACGTCTGTCACTTAAATTGGAGAGCGAATTAGATTTAATATAACCACGCGAGAGTTTTATTCAACCAACATATTTAAATAGCCTTTCCAAGTATTTCTTTCACTGAATCCCTTTTGTTTCTCTCGGAAATAAAACAAGTTTTTAATTGTTTGGACCTTTGATGTATTGTAATGAATACTGCCTTCAAGTACCTATAACACTTTGAAGTTTTTACAGTGTTTTCGACGTAGGGTGTTCGGGTTTTGATACTAAGACACTGCAATTTTGAATATTGAATGGTTAAAGTTTGACTATATGGGATTTCAGTATTTTTAAACGATTTTCAGATACCCATTGAAGTTCCCAAAAGTGTTCCAAAAGTAAAGCTGGTTCCACCGAAAAATTTTCGAAAATGTCTGTGCTTGTCAAACTGTAGTTATATACTTATGAAGGGTCAGAAAATGTTTTCGAACAGTTTTCATGTCTGAAATGCAATTTTCAATAAGTCTGTCGAGTTAATCGGAGTATTTAATTTTTTTTTTTTCTTTTCAACTGTCAGTTTGGGAACATTCTGATAATTTTAAGTCAACGGACTGAATATATATTTGTTGGAAATGGATTTCTGAGTTTTTGAAACAACATACCTACTTATGTTTATTTAATTTTAGGCGTGCATTTTCGAGAGACCTTTTCAACATTTAATCTCGTTAAACAGGGTTTTTAAAATACAAATAATCATCAAATTCAATTATTTTATGCATCATCTTCGAAAGTCTTCGAGGAGTTGTTCTTTCGAAGTTTCGAAAATACACTTTGGTTACTTTTTCTTTTTTAAATATTAGTACAATTAGTTAAAAGCCTTAGAAATCGTAAGAAGATTTTTAAACTGTTGACGCTAGTCATACACAGCTAATACAAAACAATGGACATATTTCGAAAGTTGTTATGGACTGCAGGGAGACACTTCCCCGAACAAATCATCATCTTAAAATTAATCTCGCCGGAGTTCCCGGCCATGGGCACATATAATGGGAATGAAAGAACCGATGAATTTGTCGTTGCTCCGCTCTTGGCACATCCTTTATACAGAAAGTTTTTCTTATGAGCTTCATCAACTTGCTCAAATCCACAGGATGGTGTTGAACCAGCATTCGTCTCTTTATTAGCTTCATGCCTCGTGAGTTGTGGCCCCAAAACGGCGTTCAAGTGCTTCAGGAATCTAGTAGTTCCAAAAACCTTTTCTTGTTTGATTTGAGGTGGACTTAGCTAGATTTCGATTTTAAAAAGCCACAAAAAGCCGATGGTTAATGCTTTCCAGTTCTTCTAAAGGTATGATAACTATCTAAAATGGCTGACGCTATCAAGCTCTCCTAAGCAGAAACTCAGGCTTAGGGTATGTGGGTAACAATATTCTTGGAAGCCTTTTTTGATCGAGAGGATTGACTTCCCATCTACGGTGGGGTCAATAATTCGCAAAAAATAGAAAAAAGAAAGTCGTTGATACCTCAAACTCAAGAAGCATTGTTCAAAAGAAGGCATCCAGTCAAATAATTTTCTTGTGACAGCAATTTAAGACAGTTGCCGACGAGAAATTTCCTAAGATTTCGTGCGTTCAAAAACGAAAAAAAAAACCTTCACGCAAAACCAAATAAAAGCTTGAAAAGCATTTTTAAGACTCTTCACCATCGATTGGAACTATCCATCAATGGTTAAGTCAATTGCAGAGCGGTCGTACCAGCAAAAGCTACCCCCAAGGGTCCCATAGAGGTCACCGCAACACAGATTGTCAATAAAACACTCAGTACGATCTTAGACGGTCGCCGAGTGAAGGTGCCCGAATTTAAAGATGCCCCAGGCTAAACACTGGATCAGTAATTCAGTTTTGCAGAAGATTTTTCGATGTGAAAAGGCTGCCGCAATTGACAGCGAACGCAATCGCTTGACAACTTAAAATGTTTTCCTTTACGATTTTCAATCACAATCCAAATGAGCTTTTGCAATATTTCCACGAAACATTGATTCATCACAACATACCAGAGCCCAAGAAAAAGTCGACTTCTAATAGTGAATTAAAGCCAAATATGGCGAAGAAGAGTCTCTCGGTCAATGAGGTTATGGCGTGAGTTGCAATCCACGTCGGCAGAACTGTTGGATTGATTTGAAGCAAAAACGAACGCATTTGGCTAGGAAAATAGTTCTCATCTAAAGCACTGGCTGGCGCACAAGTCCGCAATGCGGAAATCGCTTATAATAGGTTGCGAATCGCTTCATCAGACAGCCCTCTGCGACTGTTTTCTGTTTCCAACCATGGAGAAATGGTAAAAGATTTGAATGAAAAGCCCTCGATGAAATAAACGGACAAAGTAAAGGGTTTTCCAATAAGAGGTGTTATTTTGGTATTGAAAGAAAAATGTCATTTTTTGAGATAAATGATCGGATGTTTATTTCATAATAAAGAGGAAGGTATGCCGTTAATAATGAAAAACAACATCAGTCAAATGGCCACCACGAGCACGCATACAGGACCATATCCTTTTCATGAAATTTTCCATAACCAAATCGCAAAGTGGCTGCCCTATGTTTTAGATGGCCTCACGAATTTTATCTTTAACGTCTTGAATACGCTGGGCTGTCATCTTTCATGTGGCCCCAAAGGAAGAAGTCGCAAGGTGTTAAATCACAAGATCTCGGTGGCCAATTGTGATCACCTCTTCGAGAGATAACACGGTCCGGAAACTTTTCCCGTAAAAGATCAATGGTTTCGTTGCTTGTGTGGCACGTAGCGCCGTCTTGTTGAAAGTAAACGTTGTGCAGGTCAATATCATCCAACTCCGACCATAAAAATGTTTGTGGAATGTCCAATTCCAAAGAACGACGAGGAATGGACAAACCTGGGTTTTCTTCAACACTTTGGTCAACAGCAGCAATATTCTCAGTTGTTCTTGAGCGACGTGCTCGGGTTTTATTCTTCACATCACTAACTTGTCCCAACAGCTCGAATTTTTCCACCAATTACTGTATTGCGGTCCGACAAGGTGCTTCACGACGACCAAAAAATGCTTTAGTTTTGCGAACTGTGACTGCAAAATTTTCACCATTTTTGTAGTGAATTTTAATAATTTCAGTGCACTGTTGAAGCGTGTATCGTTCCGTTTTTAGTAATGGCGTAGTTTCTACTTGTCAAATGTCAAAGAATAAAAGCTTAAAAAGTGACAGCTACCGAAATAGCGGGTCATTCACAATAACACCTCTCATTGGAAAACCCTTTATATCGAGCTAAATAAGAGACCTCCTTATTTTTATATAACAGCTTTCAAGTAACGTCCTTTTTGTAATTCCCCCAACTCATCCATGCCAATCCCAACCGCTTCTCAATCTTCCCCAGATGGAGATTTGCCAATTCTCGTCTTGTGATTCAATTGGGGTCCTTCCTGATTTGAGTCAGCCATAAATTTGGTTTCAGGTAGTCATCGACTGACACAAATTTGCTAGTTCTCAGAGCTCTCCTCATTTTTTTAAGAAAACACTTTCAAGTTACAAGTGGATCAGTCAGTTTAATTTTCATTGCTATTGCAATATTCTTTGCGGCCTAAAACATCATTTATGGTTGACTGCAACAGGACCCATTAAAAAAGACCCAACAACGCTCCTGGGATAAAGAGGTCTCTCGTCTCTCGTCTCTCGTCTCTCGTCTCCCGTCTCTTTCTCGACCTCAGAATGCACCGCCTTGCGATTTCCAACGCCCCGAAACCTTCTTCAAACCGAACCATCTGACCATGACCACGCAAACACTGATGCTGACCTTGGCAATTTCTGTTCCGATAAAAAAGAAAGACTCCCCAGGCCATCCTTATCGAGCAATACCATTCGACTTATCCTTCTTATCATCCACTGATGCTACGCCGCTTACAGTTACAGCCCATCGGCAGTCATCATGCATTATTCAAAACGTAAGCACTTTTCTGCTAGCCGAGCCAGTATTTACCGAGAAATACACTCGTACGCTATAAGCGCCACCGCAATTACGCCGTACCAAGGACTGGTTACAGCGATATGGAGGACCGTTCTCAAGTTCTTGTAAAATACGCCATGCACTCGCAATTGAATAGACTTAGAGGCATGCCACTGCCACTGCCTCAAACGGGTATACATATATCTATAGAGAGCTGCTCTCGGGCGCTCTTTTAGAAATAACAAGACGATTAATTTATTCGCCGGAGAATGGATATTCAAATAATTAAAATGAAATACCCACTCCGGGTGGCTCTCCAATAAATGGGGGGGGGGTGAATTCAATGGCAATAGAACATCGTCCTCCTCCTTGAAGGCAGCCATTTTCATTCTTCGAATCGAGAGAAAGACTGCAGCACGCGGGGTACGGGTGTAGGAAGGAAAACGCGCGCATTCAGGAAAAATCAGCAATTTTCCACTCTTAATCCTGCAAATGCGACATTTTTCCTAAGAGGCTGTATAGCGCGCACAGGAAAATACAAATAAAAAATAAGAAAACGAAGGACGAGTTCCAACCACCCTCTATAGTTGAATGGGGTTGTGGGTTTTTTTTTTTTTTAATTTGTTGATCCTTACGACGGATGAGCTTTTACAATTACTCCCCGTAATGCCAAAAGAATGAGAAACACAAAAAGGGAGCACGCAGCTCCTGCATGTGGTTGAATAAATACGACAGGGCCTAGAAAATTGAAGCTCTGTCTCTCTCGCCATCGCCGTGTATACTCACAATAGTCACTACACGAGGAATGACAAGTCTCTTGTTCGTCGCATAGTTGTCCTCGTCGTTGTCGTCGTTTTAATGATAGAAATGTCCTTATTAATACTCTTTAGATGAGTGGTGGGAGAGAGGGCGGCGTTGTTGCAATAATAGGATGCGAAAATAATAATAATCATCATCAACGTCATCAACGTCGTCGGGGGAGGAGGAGGAGTAGGAGGAGTGGGAGGAGAATGGGAAACGGAGACAAGAGAAAGGACTTGAAGCGCATTCATGTGCACTTGCTGTGTCTAGAGGTTTGCGTAATGTGATGCGACGATACACCACTCACTCTTGGTTACGTTCATTAGGTGGTCCTTTTGCAATGGCAATCGCGAGCCCCTCCTTCCCCCCCGCCACTCCTATTCAGCATTATTGTTCTGCTGTGTACGAGTATATTTCTCCTCGGTGCTCGCAGTCTGTGTTTGTGATTTGCCATTTCTCCCATTCAAATGGAAAAAGGAAAATCTGCTCGCATTTCAAGATGTGCACCAAGTAGGGTATTTTTTTTATATGCAATGACAGTGAAGCATCCTTCGGCAGGGGATGTAGTTTGGGTTCGGTTCTAGCTTCTAGTGGGGCACTCTCAGCGGCGGAATGCTTCAATTTGTCAACTTGTCAAGTGAGTGGGTCGGCTAAGGCACGAACACAGCATATGGCACATGTGCGCATAGCATCCACCTCCTTGTGCCATTCATCGGGAGGGTAAGCTGCATGAGATGTACCGTACCATGATGACTTGGAATTTTAGATTTCCAGTACTTAGCCGTGTATTATTATTTAATCCCGGAACACTCTTTGCCGTAAGGAGTCTCGCTGGAGAGTGCAGCAGTACTTTGGCATGTGGAAGATCAAATGTGAGGTTAAGAGGCGCCTACTGAAATCACGGATTAGCATGTGCAATGGGAAAATTGCAAATTCCAGAGGGTGCTCTCTTATGGTACCTTAAAGCGGGCGAGGACGAGTATATGCTTTCAATTAGTTTTCGTCGGGATAATTGAGCACCTTTGCATCGTGTCCTAATGAGGAAGGGCACTTGCGGCCATTGTCGGTAAGACGATCGCAGGGTGTCATCAAAGTGATGCAAGTGATTGCAGAAGACTTTTCCAAAGTCAGAAATAAATTGCATGATCTTCGAATTTTTCGAAAAATGTGCGCCGGCAGTTGGTCAACTCGGTTGATCAAATTTTATGGGCATCAGAGCAGATTTGGCGCAGATAAAAATCGAATTGCTGTCGAGGAATTATACAAGGTGGCGCAAAAATAACCTTCCGATGTTTTTTGGCTGTAATTTAAAAAAAAAAAATAAGAACTTTGATTCTTATTGTGGATTATTTTTATTTGGTCTTTTAATTTTTTTTACATCAAGTCGAAAATATGATGTCATGTTGATTGTCATTTGAGACCTTTTTATGGCATTTTCCATCACTTTGGCCAAAACTTCCGGCGATAGGTCCGCACATTCTTGACGGATATTGTCTTTAAGAGCTGCAAGAGTCTGAGGCTTGTTGACATAAACCCGCGACTTCAAAAAGCCCCACAAAAAGAAGTCTGGAGCGGTCAAATCAGGCGATCTTGCTCGCCAGTGCAAATCGCCAAAACGGGAGATTAAGCGCCCGGGAAATGCATCCTTCAGCATATCGGTTGTGGCACGTGCAGTGTGTGCCGTTGCACCGTCCTGTTGGAACCACATGTTTTCCAATCCCAATTCATCAAGTTGCGGCAAAAAGAACTCGTTGATCATTGCTCTGTAGCGCTCACCATTCACAGTAACCGTTTGGCCAGCGACGTCTTCGAAGAAAAAAAGGTCCGATGACTCCTCCAGCGAAAACAGCACATGGCTCTTCGTGGGTTACACGCGGATTTTCAGTGCCCCAGAAGCGTAAATTTTCCTTATTTACGTACCCGCTAAGATGGAAATGGGCCTCATCACTCATGATTATTTTTGATGAAAAATCATCTTCCTCTTGGTGGTGATTAAGGATGGCTTGAGCGTATGTTAGACGCGATTGGCGGTCAGCAGCTAACAGCTGATGCAACGTCTGGACTTTGTACGGAAACATCTTCAAATCTTGTACCAAAATTCGCTGTAAAGACCGTCGACTGATACACGTCGTCTGGTCGATGTCGACGGTGCTTCCATGACATCTTCGGCTGCAGCAGCAATATTCTCCGCAGAACGGCTACTCCGGGGTTTGCCACGCCTGGCAGCATCTCGTGTTGTGCCAGTCTCTTCGAGGCGAGCGGCTAAACGTCGCGGCGGTATGTGCTTCTTTGCAAGTCCACTGTAAAACAGTAGCGCCTATGCTGTTTTGCAACATATTTTCTCGCAGAATTATATGAAAATGACATTTCACTAGCAGTCCATATTTAGTATACGTACAGGGTGGGCCAAATACAAGTTTCTTTTTCAAAATACAAATATTGGCCTTATGTGCTTCAACTTTTCCGGATTGTTGGCTTATCATCGGTCCTTCATAGTTCCACACAAAAAAAGTCCAACTGTGTCAAATCGCAGCTCCGAGGCGGCCAATTGACATCGCCAAGACGGCTGATAGCACGATTTGGGAATTTGGTGCGCAAGAGATCGATTTCGACATGAGCTGTGTGGCACGGCACGCCATCCTCCATGAACCAGAGGTCGTCTAAATCCATGTCTTCGATTTCAGTAAAGAAAAAAAATCAGTTAACATGGCTCTACAACGTCCACCGTTGACCGAAACTTTGTTTCCAACCTCATTTTCGAAGAAGAATGGTCCAATGATGCCACCACCAAACTGTAACTCTCTGTGGATGCATGGGCTTCTCGACATGAGTGTGCTCCACTAACATACCAGTTGCACGAACTTTTTTCAAAAACTTCCGTACAGTTGGCGCCTTGGGTGCTTTATTTCGGTCAAAACTTATTTATAAAAGACGCACTGTTTACTAGTTTACTGTTTGCTACACCAGCTCTCACTTTGGAAATAAGTTTTCAATATTTCCCAACGTTGTTCAAGTGTAAAACGACTCATTTCGTTCCGCGGAGGTATCATAATGACTTTCCGTCAATATTTCGAACTTGAAACAGCTGTCAGTGTCAAAATAACTCATGATTATAAAAGAAACAACTAGAGAGCCCTTTATATGTTGGACATGCTTCTTTATATAAACACTTTAGCTTAAAAGGTCATCTGACTGACATGCCAGAATAAAAATGGTTGATTTTTGAGAATTTGTTAAAATATTAGGAACAGTATTGGACCGAGAACAGATCCCTGTGGTACACCTGCACTTCATTTTGCTTTTTGAAAAATTATTAAATTGTCCCTTTCAAATTGTTCTACTTTTTTATTCGTTAGTTAGCTCGGGCGCAGTGGCTTAGTGGTTAGTGTGTTGGTTCGTTGGTAGTTCGATCCCCAGAAAAAACACAAATTAGATACATCTCAAGGTTTTTTTCACTCTCTCGCCACCACCTCTCGCGAATGTCTGACAAACATCCAAGATTATTGCTGTCATCAAAGAGCCTCTCAATTATAACTTCGTTTGGACTTAACACAAAATTGTAGATCCCTTCCATTCGGCCCATAAAATTAAAGACTCACACAAAACGCAAGGTTGTGTGCGAAGCTAGGCCTAGGATCTGTACGGATCTGTTTTTTTTTTTCAGTTAACTAGTCCCAGTCCCATCTAGCTAATTTAACAAAACTCAACTTCTGCTTGCTAGAGCGACTCAATTTTGTTGTGCCACCTCGTAGTTGCGAAATTGCCCCAACTGATGGGTTATCACATATCGCCATGTAAAACAGACACCCAGTCAGCGGAGCAGCTGTAGAAAGACAACGCTCAGGAGTATAATTTAGCCACAACGAAAATTACGTAACCAGCGCAACAAAACCATCCAGACAAACCATGGCCCTTGTCGTGCAAAAACTGAAATGAGGTCGAAAGCCTGAATGCATGTTCGCAATTTTGTTGCCTAATTTGTTAAAAGATGGCAACAACCAATATTCTAAGAGCCTGCCAACAAAATTGGGTATCAAAAAGCGCCTATCATCAATTTCCCAATGCCAAGGAAGCAGCTTTGGGAAATTCGTCATTTCAGATAGAGTGCAACAATGGGATTGTCTGCTGAATACCCTTCTATTGGATTTCAAATCTATCCATGAAGTCCTTTCCTTTTTAAAATATGACAAGAAATGAAAGTCAACGAGAAAGTACAGCTGATTAAGCCAACCTTCACAATTTCAAACCATGAGACTTTGGCCACGCAGTGAGTGACGAAAAAAAATTAAAACGTATGAAATCGCCTTGCGGTGGCAGAGCGACGTCATTCAATCGCTCGTTGCCTCCCGCTCACTGCAGCCTTGCTTGGGAGCATGTTTCACATCCACCCACTCCAGCCTGTCTGCCGTTTTGTCAATGGCACTTGGTTTTAAATCAACTCCCTCTCTCCGACGGATTATCGCCACAAAAACACCCATGCGAGAAAAAAAAGCGCGCCGCACTGTCAAGTGAACTTGTAAATCGTGTACACGACCTGCATGCACCTCATCCTCCTGGCACTGTTATCGTCCTTCAAAACACGAATCGACGATGTCGCTTCCGCTTTCGTGGATAAAAATTATAGAAACGCCCGACGACATCAAGCGTTTAAATCATTTTTAATTACGTCAAATGCATTCGGTCATGCTCGCGCACACAATGTCGGACCGGCACAAAAAAACACAAAAAAGGAGAAAAAAAAACTAAGAAACCCCGTTTATAATTGCTCCTCGGACCGGGCTCTTCAACATGGAGTTCTCTGGGTGGCGGCATATTTATACGAGTATACACAACTTGAATTCAATATGCGAGCATATTTTGGCCGATGGTGGTTCCGTTTTGAATGGTTTCCCTTTTCGAGTGCAAGGCCCGTTGACTCTTTCAATTTATTTTCCGATTAATATTTTCCTAATGGCATAATTCAGTTTTTACCTTTATTTCTCTCAAGTGGCGCTGCTGCCTCCAAAGTGTCCCCTTAATTTGTATTTTAAGGCTGGTGGCGGTGGTCGCTGGCGAATTTCCCATTCAAATGGGAATTCTTTTCACGATGGCTTTTCCGAAAATAAAAGGGAACAACTTAAAAAATTAAAAAAATTAAAAAAATCTAAAAATTCAATGCAGAGAGTTTTGGAGAAAGAAAAAAAAAAACGAAACTTTTTGTCGTAGTTTTTCCAAAGTAATTAAAATGTGGTTTTCATATTTCCAGGATCTCGGTTCTTCGATCGGGAGACACTTGATGGAATAATTGCTGTAATTGGCCCTCGAGTTGGTATTTTTTGTGAGCGCGCGGACATTTTCAATCCTCGAATGAGGTGGAACAATGGTTCAATGGGGGGGGGGTGCTTTTCTTTTTATGGAAATAATGACATTGGAGACGAAATCTCAAGTACTTGTCCGGAAGCATGTATGAAGAGCACGAGTCGTTGACAATTCGACTTGAAAGAAAGCACCCCCAAAGGGGGAAGCAGTTGTAACGAAAGTCGGGGATACCTTGAAGAGAAAAAGAGTGGATGGACTTTTCTTCGATTCATATGAACTGAGATCACGCATAAGAACGCAAGACTGACGGACAATTGACTGTGAAGTGTGAAGTTCACTTCGGGGCACAGAAATTTTTAATTTAGGTGGCGCACCAGTTCGTATACAAGACCTGACCTAAGGTTCTTTGTTAAGTCTCGTTATCACCTGTCATCTATCTCTGCTAGACACCATGAAGCCTACAAAGCCCATTCTGCATGCTCCTAGATGACGTGCTGCCGGAATACGGCTTCCATCAAAACTTCTCCATTATTGTCGCCCCTAGGAAGGACTGCGAAAAATACAAACCCACATCACAACACGACATTACCTCGTCTGGTACACAGACGGTTCTAAGATGGAGTCAGGGACTGGCTCTGGAATCTACGAAAAGTTGTCTTAGGTGAACTTGTCAGTCAGCCTTTGGAAAAACTGTATTCCAGGTTGAAGTCCTTGCAATCAACTAAAAACATTCACAACCCTCTACGAACTTTCCAAGAAAAACCTGGTCATCGTCCACTGGATTCCAGTCCACAGAGGACAATAAATCAGCTCACTCACTGCCCAAAATTGAAGCAAACACACTCCGCTTGTCGGAACTGAACTCTTCTGTGGGGCCAGCAAACACCATATTAAGAACCTATCCAGTGTCGAATCCAATGAGGACTGGCACGAAACACCCCCCCAGGAAGTCACTCTTTCTGATTAATCTGGACAAGAATAACCTGAGAACCCTAACAGGGATAAAAAAAATACCTCCACCGCATTGGCGTCTCAACGGATCCTACTTCACACACAAATGGAGTGTCCTGCTCTATATCATCTCAGGATATAATCAATTCAGCTATCATTGCTGATATACACCCATCCTTGTCTTCCTGACTGCTTTCGAAGTGAAAAGATGACTCTGGGACTCCATCAGGGAAGGCACAATAGTATCCTTTGAGAAGCCGCCGGTTTCTAATGAGAGGTGTTATTCTGAATGACCCGCTATTTCGGTAGCTGTCACTTTTGAAGCTTTTATTCTTTGACATTTGACAAGTAGAAACTACGCCATTACTAAAAATGGAACGATACACGCTTCAACAGTGCACTGAAATTAATAAAATTCACTACAAAAATGGTGAAAATCTTGCAGTCACAGTTCGCAAAACTGAAGCATTTTTTGGTCGTCGTGAAGCACCTTGTCGGACCGCAATACAGAAATTGGTGGAAAAATTCGAGCTGTTGGGACAAGTTAGTGATGTGAAGAATAAAACCCGTGCACGTCGCTCAAGAACAACTGAAAATACTGCTGCTGTAGCCCAAAGTGTTGAAGAAAACCTAGGTTTTTCCATTCCTCGTCGTTCTTTGGAATTGGGCATTCCACAAACCATTTTTATGGTCGGAGTTGGATGATATTGATCTGGACAACGTTTACTTTCAACAAGACGGCGCTACGTGCCACACAAGAAACGAAACCATTGATCTTTTACGGGAAAAGTTTCCGGACCGTGTTATCTCTCGAAGAGGTGATCACAATTGGCCACCGAGATCTTGTGATTAAACACCTTGCGACTTTTTCCTTTGGGGCCACGTGAAACATAAGGTCTATGCCGACAGCCCAGCGTCGATTCAAGACCTCAAAGATAAAATTCGTGAGGCTATCGCGGACATAGGGCAGCCACTTTGCGATTTGGTTATGGAAAATTTCATGAAAAGGATATGGTCCTGTATGCGTGCTCATGTGACCATTTGGCTGAAGTTTTTTTTTCATTATTAACGGCATACCTTCCTCTTTATTATGAAATAAACATCCGATCATTTATCTCAAAAAATTGCATTTTTCTTTTAATACCAAAATAACACCTCTTAGTGGAAAACCCTTTACTTATTGCACGCGCCTAAACCTGAATTCTTTAGTTAAGGACCCTTCCTTCCCCACCCCTTGCTTGTTGTATTGAGATGGGAATTTTCCTATCAATATACGTATCAACTTCTCTCCTTCCAGTGGCTGACCTGCACTCCCCCATTCCATTAACAAATTGACTCCGCCAAGAGCATTCGTATTTAAACAAAGATTACATTTCAATTAGGTACTCTTTCGCTTCTTTTCTTTTTTCTTTCAATTTCTTTTCAAATTCGAATTCCGCTTGTTTGTCGACAAAAATTAATTTCTGACAAAGCACATTTTACGCTTTTGTCTTAGATGACGCATCCATTGTTTCGCATCAATCCTTACAGCATACCCGCAACATGGCAGTAGGCTTTCGGTTTTTATGTACATTTTTCCATTTTCTTTTTAAGTGGGGTATATGTGTGTGGAAAATTCTTGGCGAGGGTGACAACTGACAAAGTATATATGCGCATGTACCGGAGCAAACAAGAAAAATGTCGCATCGTCCTTTCGCTCGTGTTGTGTCGTCAGTCGTCACTCGTCACATATATATAGGGGCTGATGTGTATATTGTGGTATATGGTACGAATCAAATGGTCCTCGGGGGGAATGGATGGTGTACCGTAAAGGGAAAACACATTTTCGCCATTTTGATTTCGGGGGAGAGTATTTCTGACATTTGTGTAGGTATACAAAAATGCTGGCGCTGGTTGACTTGAGATGCGAAGTGTGGAAGACGAGTGGTGTTATATGTATACAGTACGGGATGCGAGGATTTGCGTTCTAAGTGAAAAGTTGGAAACTTCTTAAGTGATTAAGTACACAGGGCGCGTTTGGGAATGTGCAAATTATGCTGGTGATGTAGGCGATGGCGGTGTTGGCAATTTGGGCTAAGCTTGGATGGTATTTTACGGATTAAAATTGGCATCAAATGTTGTTCGGAAATTGGTTTCAATGATGCGAAGGTGTGGCATATTGTGGCATGAGTCTTGCTACAGTTGGAACCTCAAATTTGTATCATTTCTATTAAAAGAAAGTTTCGCAGAAGTAGGACAGTTAAATGGAGTCTTGCCTGCCACCACGCCGAAGGAATGTCGAACTTCAGGCATTCTCTACCTCGGCCTATACCTGAGTATACACTGAATGGAATAAATTTCAAAGAAAAATTGACAATTTCTCAAGATTTCACTCGAATTGGCCGCAATTTGATACGGCGACCACCTGCTACAGGGTACAGACGTAAGTAAGGATTGGGGTTGCGATGCGGCATTTACCAGCATCATCCTATTGCTACTTATGCCCGAGGTAGTTATCCACCTACTGTCGTATAGTGTCTTTCAATGCTTCAAAGCTTAGGTTAGTTAAGGTTAAAACAGTTGCCAGCTAAACGTAGTGGAAAGACCATCCGAGACCTTTTTTCCTGAAGAACTCAAGTGTGCTGATGTTAAAAAGAGCTGCAGGCCTATTTCTCTCCTCTCTGTATTAAGTTAGATTTTTGAAACTCTGGCGAAAGACGGAATAGTACCTATAGATTTTTAGACATCAACAATTAGTTCAGTTTGGCTTTGGAAAGGGAAATCTACTGAAGACGCTCTGCTGCAATTCTGTTACCAAACAATGTCTCATCTTGATGGTAAATTGGTTTATTGGTGGATAAACTGGAAAAAGCCCGATTTCGGGGTTTAAAGCTTTATTCGCATCAAGTCTATTTAAAAAATATTGTGAAAGTGTGAAATTTGATGAGATAAGGAAATCAAATAGCTTAACCTGGGTGTACCCCAAGTCTCTGTCTTGGGTCCAATGGTATTTCTCATCTCTTTGCAATTGACTTCAAAGGTTCACCAACTGCTTTCGCTGATGTCATAGGTTTTTCATATCGTAGTCCTTTAGAACTCGTTGCTGACATAAATTGGGATTTGAACTTGTTGAGAATCTGGTCTGAGAATCAGTTCGGTTTGTCATCGTTTTCCAGAGTAGGACCAAATGTCCACTTCCATGCTCCTTTGGATCTATACGGCAATGATAAGACCACTTCTCTCATATGCATCGGTTGTATGGTGGAACAGGCTTTCGCGGAAACGTGTTACTGCCTCTCTTGCTAAACTTCAAAGAACGGTTTGTCTTGGATGCACAGGGGCCTTTCCTAGCACTCCGGGCTCTGCTCTAGATGCTATGATGAACTTCCCCTCTCTTGATATCTTTATCTCATGGGGTGTACGCTGAAATCCATCTCTCGGCTAAAGAGAGGTGGCTTTTGGTACCACGCGCATTGGAATTTTGAAGAACTTGTGCGAGAATTATCCTTTGACCACTGTCTTATGGATATGCCGTCTGACGCAATGACCCCAGAAATCCTACTGCGATAAAAATACCACGTCAACTTTCCTCAGGAATGGCTTCGGCCAGACTCTGAGCCTGTAGGAAAGAATGTCATCGTATATTCACGGATGGCACCAAAACCGGACAGGGGTCTGGTTCTGGTGTCTTTGTGGAAAGCGAGAACATTAGACTACACTACCCCTTAGGAAACCATGCATCTGCCTTTCAAGCGGAGATTTTCGCTATCCTTATGGCTATGCGCTGTATTGTGACAAACATATGAAGCATATGCGTTTGCAGTGATAGCAAAGCTGCATTAAAAGCGTTGCTAAATCCTCTTACCTGTCTAAGTTAGTGGTCGGAAGGCTTAACACAGTGAATCTTGTTTGGGTCCCAGGTCACACAGGTATCCAGGGAAATGAGATCGCTGATGAGCTTGCTAGACGGGGTTCAGAAGAAGCTTTCTCAGGACCTTAACGTGCGTTGGGTCTGCCAGCTTCTGTGGTTAGGTCATCCATTTATAGTTGGGTTTCTAGTGAACACGTGTAGGCAAACTAAACGAAAACGGAACACTTCCTCCGTAGCTGTCGCTTAAATTTAACTTAGCTAAATTTTGGAAGGAATTTTGTATGGAAGCGAAAATTTAGCTCGAGCAGCGTACTAAGATTTAAACAGAAAACTACCGAAATGAAACTAATTTCTCCATTGGTGAAATCCATCGAAACATTTCATATTGTTGCACATTAATTTCTTTTTCGTATAAAATGGCTTGTGTTAAGGTGCGTTTGGGTAGATTTCAGTGTGGGTAGACTTCAGAGCGCGACATAAACAATTTCTTTTAAATTACTTATATAAAAAAAATACAGAGTGAATTTTCCCTGACTGTTTTCGAAATTCCCGACTTTCCCTGACATCCCCTGACCAAATTGTCGTTCCCTGACTTTCCAGACCAGTGGCAACCATGTTATGAAATCTGGTAAGTAATCGTAACTTGCGACTAATTTCTAGTTACAATTTCGTGGAAACTTTTCGCATTTAATATCTGTTCCATTTGCTCGTACTACTGCATACCGTGATTTTTATTCCGTTTTTGTCATCCCGCCTATAACAAACTTCCACTGCCCATCAGGGCAATAGCAACACTTGGAATGTTTTTAAAACGTGTAAAATATTGGCTTCTCAATTACAACTGCGATAGTTTAGAATCTGTTACTTTCGACATTTTGATTAAATTCTTGTTTAAATTTATACACCTTTGGCTCATCCGAGTGGAGTGTTAAAATTTTATTTGTGAATTTTTCCCCTGTGAACTTGTGACTGCACTCTCCAGTTGCATCGGTAGCTTTTCCTCATTCCAAATGCGACTATTTTGTTACTAGAAACAGAGGCAGAAGTGAACCTCATCACAGATAAAAATTTGAGTAAAAATGTAGACCGACTTCCAGCTGTTGAAGCGACTAAATCATTGAATTCGCGAAAAAAAGCAGCTTCTAATGATTCGCCCAAACTAAAACCTAACGTGTACCTGCCATTTTGTTGCTCGTTTATCGGACTAACTCAAGAACTGCACGCAGGAGCTTGAATTTACCATTCAAGTCCAAGTTTCAATATCGTAACTCTCCTCCTGCTAATAGCAACCATTCAAAGAGTCTAATATCGCCTGATCAGACATTGAGCTCTGGCCGCACCTTTCTCCTAACCTCAAGAGACTCGAGTCCAATAAGTTGTAATCGGGCTCAATAAGGGGGTAAGTTATTAAAGTCAAACGAAGAAAGATGTCTGAGGACAGACCTAAGAAATCTTTTTTGAGTTGAGTCGATCCTTCCAACAGGAGTATCTATTGTAGTATGGACACCAAACAATAGACGCATATTTCAACAAGGATATAAAGTTTTTATAGCTTATAGGGGTCGGGGAACACCCTAGCATAACGTTCAAGACAAAGAAATTGAAAAAAAAACTTGTTCTTTTCGTTCGAAATCGTTGACTCCTTTTATTTTGTGTTTTTTAGGCGGATCACTACAAATTTCCTAAAAGGATTAATTATTAGGTTTGTTTACATGAATTCTTTATAAATACCTACTTTCAATCGAACAAGTTAAAAGTGAATACCAAAATAAATGACTTCCTCTCCAATGGCGTCGTCTTTTACTTATAAAAATATGAGATTTATTACTTGGGATATTTATGAGAGACTAGCCGTCTCTTTCTGTCGGTGTCGACTCAGCGACGTTGCCAGTCGTTGACATACCCCATGATCATGAAGAAGAATTTACCAGCGTTCGCGGACTCGATACGGCGATGACCAACAAGCGCAACTCGCACGCAATGCACATCAAGAGGCGAGAACTCGTTTTAAAAAAGCGATTAAGAACAGCAAGCGTCTTTGTTTTAGGACTCTCTGTGAAGAACTTAATAATGATGTCTGGGGCAAAGCTTACAAAATCGTATCGATGAGGCTAAAAGGTCCCCGCATGCAATCGCCGACGTGCCCAGTATTGTTACGACGAATAGTTGAGAGAGCAGGGAGATGGGTAGTCTAAGCTTCCACGAGATCGCGCCTATACCCATCATAATACGCGAAGAAGTATTCGAAGCCTGTAAGAAGGTACACGATAGAAAGGCTCCTGGACCGGATGGTATTCCAAATAGAGCCCTTAAAATCGCAATTAATACGCGACCGGATTTATTTGCCGAGATGTTTAATGCGTGTGTTCAGGAGGGCGTTTTTCCTCAATCTTGGAAGCGCCAAAGACTTGTCCTACTGCCGAAGGGAAAAGGAAATCCAAATGAACCATCATCTTATCGTCCTATTTGTCTATTAGACACGGTTGGTAAAATCCTCGAGCGTGTAATTTACAACAGGCTACAGCCTGCAATTGAAATATCAGGAGGCCTATCGGAACACCAGTACGGCTTTCGTAAGTCAAAATCTACCGTAGACGCAATCAGCGCGGTAATAACGAAAGCCCAAGCCGCTATAGAGGGCAAACGTTGGAAAGGAGGCACCAAAAAATACTGCGCCGTTATAACCTTGGACGTAAAAAACGCGTTTAATTCGGCGATTTGGGAACGCGTCATGAGCTGTCTTTACCGGATTGAAATACCAGAATATCTGCGTAAAATTATATCGAGCTACCTTACAAATAGAGTCCTTCTCTATGATTCTGATGAGGGAATAAAATAATACGAGGTAACTGGCGGTGTGCCTCAAGGCTCAGTCCTAGGACCGCTGTTATGGAATGTTATGTATGACGAAATTCTGCGTCTACCGATTCCACGAGAAGCTTCAATTATCGCCGTGGTGGTTGTGGCAAAAACGATAGAAGATATCGAACTGCACTGTAACGAGACAGTTGCAACTGTACGTAGTTGGTTAGCTATCGCCGGTTTGCAACTTGCAGATCATAAGACGGAAGCAGTGCTTATTACGAGTAGGAAAGTACGAGAAACGATATCGTTCAGAGTGGGAGGGCATGTAGTGGTCTCTCAACCATGTATTAAGTACCTTGGAGTGATTATTGACTCACGTCTAACCTTCAAATACCACCTAGAGCATATATGCAAAAGGTCGTCGAAAACTGTTAGTGCACTTTCAAGGCTGATGAGTAATATCGGAGGTCCGAGACAGAGTAAGAGACTACTCCTTGCAAAAACTGCGAGTTCGATACTTATGTACGCAGTGGAAATATGGTCCTGCGCCGCGAAAGTTAAGTCTTATGTGAGGGGAATTAAATCTGTCCACCGCCTAAGCGCATTAAGAGTCGCTTGAGCATTTCGAACAGTTTCCAACGATGCTATACTCGTAGTTTCTTCAATGCTACCTATCGATTTGCTCGCTGAAGAAATGAAAACTCTAAGAACCGAGCGAAAAGAGAAAATCCGAAAGAAATCGTAGCATCGCTGTTTGGCAACAGCAGTGGAACGAATCGTTAAAGGGAAGATGGACACATCGTCTCATACCAGTCATCGATGCATGGATTAACCGTGCTTACGGCGAAACAAACTTCTATCTGACTCAGTTCTTGACGGGTCATGGATGTTAAACGAGGAAATAAAACCATCCCAAACTGTCCACATTGCGAAACCGTTTCCAAAAATGTGGAACATGTATTTTTTCATTGCCCACGATACGTAACCGAGAGAATCACGTTACGGGACAAATTTTGTCGAGTGGCCAACTCCCGATAATATCGTACACCACATGCTTCAGAATAACGAAAACTGGATCATTGTATGTTACATAGCGGTTCAAATATTCTGCGACCTTAGGCGTTTAGAGCGTCAACGCAGAGGGAATGATAGCGAAAGCTAAATCTTTATTCCGATCCCCGCGAAGCAATGCCTTACGGTGGTTCCGCGGGGGACCTAAATCGGCCGGTTGGAGAAGGGAGGTGGTTTTAGCCGGTAGGAATCCAGCACTTCCAATGGACGTCGGACCATTTGTGCCTCATGCAAGGTTTCCACCTTCAATCGCAAGAAAAAAAAAACATACCCCATGATCTATTAGCTTTATTTGAACGTTGTAATTGAAGGACAGTTTACTATACGAAACATAACTCCTAACTCTTTTATCAAAAAACACGCGGAATACCATTACAGTTGAAGGAATAAGCGTGAATGTAATGCGAGGTACGATGGGAAAAACTAATGACCAAACATTTACTAACAGGGACAAGAGGTTATTAGTGCACCACAAAACGAAATTTTGGAGATGTGCATTCAATATATCAAAACTATTCGGATCATTGCATGAAGGGTATATTTCAAAATCATCGACAAACATCAGGAACAAGTTGGACATCATTAAAGTCCGTATGTCGATAATTTTTTTTATGCATTTTTCTGACTTTTAAAATAAAACTAGAGCAGTAGAAAAATTCCCGATAGGAGCGAGTGCGTACACACCAACTTTATTAATGTAGACACATCAAAACAAAATGCACTGGAAATGTATTCAAATTACATTTTTCAGCTGCTGGCGGTTTTTTTTTTGACATTTCAATATTATTTGAAAATAAATTCGTTCAAATATTTGTGGTTCCTGTGCTTCCCCTTTCGTAATACACTTTTAGTCTCTTTTACACACCGCTGACTTTTCAACATGATAAATGAGACAAAAATGTTGTGTCATACGGGCTTGACGTATAAAATAAATAAGAGTGGGCAGGTGCGGATACAGGATTTATTTCTGGGAGGGGCACACAGGCCAGGTAGGTGAAGATTGTACCCCATAGTGTTGCATTGCAATTTGTCTCTGGGATTCACTCTTTACCAATGACATACAAGAATAACTACAAAAAATACTTCTTTTATAAGGGTTTAATAATGAATAATTACACATGTTTTATAATGACAGTTGTCTTTTATGTCGTTAATATTATTTGAACTTAATTATTCGCAAAACTCATCGACTGTTCGTCCACCGTAAGACTACAATTTGTACAACACTATTGTCTCACTCAGAAAAAATAAATAATAAATCTGTGGAGCACCTTTATGTTAACCTCAGAGAAGTCTAAATGACTTCGCATCTAAATCCCTTACAAAAGTGACACAACCAGTGGTCCCAGACTGCGAAGACTGTTTTCCCCTTTTTTTTATCAGCAAAAGTTAATATTTTCCCCTAAATTTGAAAAAAAGTTCCCCTTTTTTCCCTAAGTGAAATTTTCCTTTATTTTTATATGAAATTTGAATTTGAAATGATTTTCTTTCCTATTAGACAAAACGTAAAGTCGAGTGAATGCATTCAGATACATATTTAGTCTGAACTTTTCGTTTCTTTGAAATTTATTTGTAATGGAAATGCGTTTAAATTTCACTTTTAAGCAATTTAAGTCTGAAAGAGATTTTAGATTTTTTCCCCTTTTTTAAGCCTTCCCCTTGTTTTTCCCCTTTTCATTGATTTTCATTGAAAAAGCGCCAAAATTGGCCAAAATTGGCCTCAATCCCCTCAATCTAGGAGCACTGGACAGAACGAAACCATGAGCAACAAATTTCGCTGTCCTTTTCGTTTTGCAGTACGCTGCTGCTGCGACAAATAGACGAAAAGTGGGTAATTGTAGCAGATTGCTTGATACAATTCTCCACTCTCTTACCAGTTTTTATAGCAGGTATAACCACATTTCGACTACCAAAGATAAATATGTACCTCCAATCAGCAAATTGGAAATATTGAGGAGACACAAAAAACTGTATATTTATTAAAGTTCAACATTTACTTAAAATAGTTGCCCAACCCTATACTTGTTTTTGGCACAGATTCCTATTAGAAAAAGTGCATTTCAGTTTGTTAGTTTAGTTTATTTATTCCAGCAGATACAGAGTATTTTTTTTTTTGTCAAATTTGAAAAAATGCTGATAGGAGGTATTCACCTTTGGTAGCCGATTTGAAAAATCTTGGAGCCATTAATAGACAAACTCAAATATAAAGACCAAAGGTGAGCATTTTTTGCAATTTTTTTAGGGTTACTTATTCTGATTACATTGTTTTTAAAGACGACAATATTAGTTTAAAATAAACACATATTCAAAGATGAGATAATTTTTTTAGTTTCCATTTCCTAATGTTAACAAAATAAAAACGCTTATGGAAACGAGTTTTCATATTACAATCGACTTCCAGTGCACTTAAAAAACAATTGTTTTTTGTGGCCAACTTATTATACAAAAGAACCAGTATAAATCAGATTTAATGTTCGATTTTATTTATTTCATAAGTGTTTAGAAAGTATTAGTGACCTATACAAAAGAGTACACATTTTTATGAATTTTTTAACAAATTCCTAAGCCGACAACTCCTAAAAATCGCCAAACTGATTAGCGAATAGCGTAAATTGGGATAAATCCCAAATGGCAATTTTAAGGAGCCAGAAAGTAAAAAGTTCGAGTAGCCAAATCAGAGATAAATAGCCAGTGCTGGTAACACTGCTATTTGTGTATCAGCTGATGGAACTCTTCACAAATTATTTTCCGCTGCCTTTTTGCTGCCCAGACCACCGGAAAATTTCGTTTTGAAACAGGGCCACACTAGGCTTAAAGCTAAAAGTACATGCGCATATTTCCCGCATGCGCTTACGAGCTGGATTCTGCATGAGTACGTGCCCTGTTTAATATTATTTGTCCTACCGGATTTAAATATTGGTATGCACTATATAAAAGAATTTTTCCACAGGTACGAAAGATACCAGTCAGTCTTTAATGATACATTAAATATTTGGCAGAGTATGGAATGCAAAGGAAGGGCACACATTTTTAAAAAGCCTGCTGGAATACCTTCGCGTCCAGGAATATGTGATTCTAAAGGGTCTTTGATAAGCGACTTGACAACTTCAAACTTTCAGTGTGAACGCACCCTTAAGCCGATTACCAAACTTTTAATGTCAAAATATTCAATAAGAACAACATTTTCATCATGGTGAATTTCACGAAGGAACGACGTTTACAATTAATTGAAATTTACTACCGAAATTCCGAGTCGGTGGTCGCAACTTTAAGATCGTAAGAAAAATAGGACCCCCGATATGTGTCGACAGTTGTTTTCCCCAAAGGCCTCATTTGTGCCGAGTCGCATCGATGTCGCCCCAAGATGGATTTCGGCGTGAGTCTTGCATTCAGAAAGTCAAACAACTCTTTCCCTTGGTAGGGGAAATATCCCTCTAAACTGTGGGAGAATCACTTTGATACTGAACTCAATCGACGCTGCGTTAAAAATTCAATCAACTTCACCATCTTGGCTTTGACAACTTGCTAAACTGGTTCTCAGCTGGTTCTGAGAAAATTATTTGAATATTCCCGCCAAGTCTGAAGAACATCATCATCTCCATTGATATATTCATCGGAAGGATGTTTACCTCCAGCAAATGTCCCCTAGGCACTCGAAAGCCTAGAAGTAGTTGAAGATTTTTCATTTCCAAAATCCTCGCACACAAACACACTCCGCACTCGATGCGATATTTACTGACATATCCGAGGGTGCAATTATGGCACCCTCGACAATAATGAAACTCACCCCGATTTGGCGAAACAAATCAAGTCAAGGACTTCATTCCGTTTCCATGTTTATTCTGCTCAGCCATTCGAATAAAAATACAACAGAGAACCAGTTTCATCAGAAATGGAAAACTCAACCTTTTGTCCTCGTCTCCTCGTTGTAAAAAAGGACTAAACAAAATCACTCTCGGGAAGCGCATGCATCCTTGGTGTACATATAATTAAAAGATTCTTCCTTAATTTGATGGCGCTGTCATAACACACATGTAAGCGAGGGGTTGGACAAAGAACCAAGCGGCACGTGTACAAACACATCCGCCCCCGGGCGACTAACCCACTTCAGATCTATCCATCTCTATCCCCGGCCAGAAATGTCCGAAATACTCCAAACACTTGGTCCTGCAAATTCCAAATAACCTCTCTGTGACGGAAAGCCGGCAAAGTTGCAGTCCTTTTCGTCACTTTTTCTGCAAAACTTTTGATATATGCAATCGGCAAATGGGATGTGTGGCTACCGATTCCCCTCCACTCGTGCACACAGAGACAAAGCGAAAGACTCATCAAGCTTGATGTCATTATCTGAACTGAAAAAAAAAAACAAAAAAACAGAAAAGTGGAAAAAGTTTAGAATCAGGACATTGTCATTCAAATGCGCTTTAGTGCGACAGGACTTGATGATAAATGCGCCCCGCTGCATCCTGCTGAATGCACTCTGTGCGCCTTTGTGCCGTTGTTGTTGCAACCGTGTCTCTCTGTCGGATTTTCCTTTATTGCGATTGCGACACAGGTATTTGTGTTTTTGAGTTTGCGGTTGCCTGCTCTCGCACAGAATGAACTACATCCCGAGCATTGTCTAGGAGGGGGTGCAATCGGATTGAAAAACTTTCCTCTAGCATAGTTAATCAGCTCTTCAAGATTGGGTGTAGCACATCATTAGGATATAATTTCGTCTTAGACAATGAGGGTGAAAGGCAGCGCAAAGCATTAGCAAACAGTTGACATTTGTGTGTGCACAGGGGCATTAAGTGCAGGCACAGATATTCTAATCATAGAGCGAGAGCGAGATATCTCCATGAATGCAAAGTAGCAACTACAAGAGTAATTAGTGTGGAACAAGAGGCTTAGTTCCAACGAGCACAAAACACATATCTACCGAGTGGGTTAGTTCAAAGGGGTGAATGTGTCACGAAGTTTCGACGAGTTGGATGCCCTTGCAGGCAACCGATTCTGTAAGCCACCTGAAATGTGACAGCTAACAAAGTTGGGTATAGGTACTCGGCGAAAATAATTGGCAGTAGGATTACACAGCTTTGCTAAGCAAGGTTGGGCTTACATTTTGGCGGGGATGGCGCAGGGGTGAGTCAACACTAGGTGGAAACGGGGGAATCCTTTTAGAAAATAAAAAGGACCTACAAATCGGCTCTTGTAATGAAACTTTCCATCAGAGAGTTGACAACTTTCCTATCACAAGTTTAGCTTCAAAAGAGCTACGTACAAAGCACAACATACGACCTCAAGCTGGAGGTCGTGAGCCACTGTAGAAGACATCAAAAATGTTTATAAATAGTCGCTTTGGTTGCAGTTACAGCGGCTGTAAACAAAGTGACTGTGGGTCCATTTGAGTGGTTTTGCCATTTGAAATCAGGCAGACAATTTTTGGTGTGACTCTGAATGATATTTAGTTTTAGGTTTTTTTTCTGTGCCAACTGGTTCGTGTCCTTTTAATAGGGAAAACTCTGATTGCCAGTGGCGTAGCTATCTCATCTACTGTCTTCGCGTTGAAATAAAATGTTGACCCTTGGTTGGAGGTCGTTGCGTAGGTTTAATTTCCCTACCAAGTCAAAAATCAACCGATAAAAATAAATCTACTGATGTTGACGACCCTCTGAAACGGAATAAGGTTAACGATGAGAAATGTTCGGACTCTGAACAGGCAAACTAGAAGAAAACGCACTAGACTACTAAAAAGCACATATCACCGCCATAATTGAAAACTTACGATGGGATAAGACTGCTCGAAGTATGAAAAACTGGTAGAGAACAGATTCCGCGTCAATTTGGGAGCGGACTTGTGACTAAAAAGCACCACGAAGGCTGTCAAAGCATCTTAACAGGCCATTAACAGAGCTGTCAGAACCTCATAGGGAGGTTGAACCCAAAAAGTAAGGTGTGATGCCTTCAGTTGCGTGGGTACGGCACATTAACAGAGCTGAGGTAACCAACAAAAAATATTTCAAGACATTTATGAGACCCGCATACAGAGCTGTAGAAAACCTCTTGAAAGGCTGTGGCAGCCTGTCAAAGATTTGTGGTACCCATATATACGAGTATACACAGCTATAAGAACCTCACTGAGAGGTTCTGAACCCAAATGCGAAGCTGACATAATTTAGTAAAAGTATTCTAATATTTTTATAGGAAGAGCCTACCCTAGTGGATCTTATTCTTATAGCCTCTTAAAAGCTTTAAAGGACCCTTTTACTTATCCTGTAAAATCATTTCAGAAATATAGAAAGTTTACAGTCGCCTGGAAAAGCTGTTAATACCAACCTCCTTATGTGTTATAACAGCTATCTACGGAACCTCAGGGATCTAAGAGAAATATTGTCCAAAAAAATAAAAGTCAAAAAGTTTTGTCTGTCCTGACGATCCTTAAAATACGTCTAAGAGGCACGACTTCTTCGATACTAATAAGTAATAACAATAGAAAGGGAAGAAAGGATTGCTTTGACCAACACAGAGCTCTCATAGCTGCAAGTCTTTTGTTGTATCAGCCAGAGAAAGAGCCATCATAGCCGTATGGCAGGTGAAGCAACTGATAAAGGGTTGTTGTTGGCAGAAGATACGGTGTTCATATCCGATTCAAAATTAATTCGTCAACAATCGCGTCTTGAAGAGCTATGGCAACTCTTTGTGAGATACAATAACCTCGATTTGGGTATGACATCCAAGTTATGGGTAAGTTCAAAATTAGTTGAAGCACTGCATTGAGTATTCGAATTCCAGTTACTGTGATGAACCTCTGCAAACTAATAGTTTTGCCGACGAACCTATAACTTGTCTTGAAGTCTTAAAAGCTATTGGTTCTTTAAAAAATTCGAATGCGTGCGGTTTTGATGGCATTTCAAATATCACTATAAAGCGTATAGCGTGCTTCGTAGTTGAGCTACCAGCAGTTATATTTAACCGTAGCATATCTCAAGGCGTTTTCCCAGAGGACCTTAAATGTGCGAACGTGGTTCCACTGTTTAAGAAAGGTTCTGTAGACGATGTGAGCAATTATAGACCAATATCACTTCTACCTGTTTTTAGTAAAGTCTTTAAAAAAATTGTGAAGGATAGGATAGTACCACTCTTAAATAAGACTAGGTTTTTCAGTCCTGTGATTCAGAGTTATTGCCGAAAAACCAATGCACCCACGAAGAGTGACTGTTTGGTGCGGTTGATGGGATGGCGGCATCATCGGGCCGTATTTTTTCCAAAATGTGGCCGGTCAGGGAGTTACTGTGAATGGTGTTCGCTATCGTGGGATGATAACGAACTTTTTATGGCCCGAATTGGAAGATATGAATGTGGACGATATTTGGTTTCAAGAGGACGGTTCCACTTGCCACACAGCTAACGAAACAATGGCTCTTTTGCGCGACAAATTCAATGGCCGTGTTATCTCACGGGGTGGCGATGTCAATTGGCCGCCAAGATCATGTGATTTGACACCGTTGGACTTCTTTGAAAGAAAAGATAAGCAGGCAACAATTCAAGAGCTGAAGGATGAGATAATTCGGCACATTAACGGCATAGAACCTCAATTATGCCTCAGAGTCATCGAAAATTTGGACCTTCGGATGGAGGTGTGCCGACGAGGTCGGGGCGGCCATTTGGCCGATATTTTGTTCCATACATAATTGAACCATACCAATAGTATCATAATAAAAAGAAATGACAATAATTTCCTAAATAATTTGTGTTTTATTCAAAAAAAACTAGCTGGTACCCGCGACTTCGTCTGCGTACAATTAGTACTTCGAGTAACTCAATTAAAATATTTATATCAACAACAGCGCCACTTATCGGGTCAAAAACTATCCTATCTTTTAAGCCAACCCATCAGCCCTACACAATTAAATTCATTGGTATTATTCCAAAAAAATGGATACCTATGATGAATTTGATTATCCCTAACTTGAGAAATAATTGGTTCGTCATTTAAACTTGCATCCCCTTCACGTTTTGTTTTCACAACAAAAAGTATGGTTTGTCATTCTCAGAGGTCCCATCTACCTATATACGAAAATTGATAAAAATTGGTTTTGCGGTCGTTAAAATGTAACATTTAAAAGGTAACAATCTTACTTTCGCAGTTAAGTGGATCCCAAATGTTTTGTTTATAAACTAATTATTAAAAGCCCGTCAGCTTCAGCGTTCCTAACCAATTCCCTCGCAAATTTTGAAAATAAAATTCTCTCTTAGATTCTCTATCTCTGCTGTGAATTGCGATTAAGCGTGACCATTGTGCGATTAAAGTTGCGATTTGGAAGTTTTTCGAGAGCCTGCCACAGCTTTTTGCTATTTAGGCCCTTTTTTTAGTTGGAAAAGGCGCTTTCAAAATAGTTTAAATGCTCTTATATCCAAATAAAACATTTTCAATGTAACGCAGTTGCCTATCACGACACTATTATAGTGTTTAACGAACCAATACTTGTTAAATATTGTTCACGAATTTCAAATAAGCTATTCTGTTTCAGAAATTACACTTTTTTTTTCTCAGTGACCCTTTTTCATACGACTTTTCAGAATGCTGCAACGGTCACACAGTCTGTGTCGGAGTCATACTTGCATAATGAATGAAAGAAAAGTACACAACTGCGTAGTTGAAATTGAATGCAATAAAATTCAACTTTTTCAATTGCACCTAGGAAATATCTTTTATCTGACACTAAATTTGTTAAGATTGGTTGAGCGTGTGAACCGCAAGAGGTAAATATACTACTGTAGAAACTACAGAAATAATATAGAGTGCATTGTATTTACACCAACAATAATTCAAACAAATTTATTCACCTATATCGTCTTCAGTTCTTGAATTCTTCAATTCTTTACTGTAGATATCAATGTAGGTAGTATCACAACCCCCAAAAACAAAAACCTTAAACTCAATATACATAGTTACACCACCATTGGCGCCCATCATCGCACGTCATTGGCCATCTGCGCATTTCCTCAGAAAAACATTGTCGCTGTTGATTAGATCCACACTCACCTCGCCTACTTCTCTTTCGTTTCACTATCGGAGAAAACTTCACGCAGTTTTTCTTGACATGTATGTGCTTGTGCGATGTGCGATACCCACCCACCCCAAAGCAGAACAGCGATCAAGAGCAATGGTTGCTGATAATTTTCGATTTGAGAAAATAAATTTAGTTTTTTCGTGTTAGATTTTGGGTTGTAGCTTAGCTTATAGATAGCACAGAAAGCTGATTTATGCCTTAAAATAATTACGGAAGTTTTCGCTCTTGTTGGTATTTTGTTTTGTTTATCATTGGTTAAGAATTGTTTGAGTAAAAGCGATAAAAAGGCAGTAAAGTCAGAAAAAAAACACATTTTGGTCAAAAACGCTCCAAAAAATAGGCATAGCAATGAAATGAACAGCCTATGTCCTTCTCCAGATCTTAAGGGACATTTCAAAAAAAATTTCATCGAAATCTGTGCAGTAGTTTTTACGCCAACCGCGTACACATGAAAACAGCTACAGTTTTATTATATGTATAGATCAACATCGGCCCTCAAAACTTAACCACTCTTTAGAAGGGATCCGGTTGAAATTCTGCATTCAAAATTCTGCTTTTACGCAAAAATTCTGCAAACAATAAAAAAAGATTTGGAAAATGTTCAAAAGCGGGCCATTTTTTGAAAGCAGAATTTTCTAAAAATATTATGATTCATTCAGAATTTCGACCCCAACCCAATTTAAAAGTTTGGGGTTTAGTTAAGAAAAAAAGAAGGGTATAAGATAGTGAGGTCTCATACGGCACTTGCACTGATGTACGCTCCTGCCGCCATAAAGGAAAAGAGATTATGCAACCAAACGGTGTTCGATTGGGGCTATTTTAGACCTACAAATGTTCTACCAGCAACCTGAACAACCATTTAAAAAGAAAAGGAGAAAGAACAAATATTTTCTGCGAAAGGACCCGCACCCAGGGAAAGAAATTGCGTGAAGAGGGAACCGGAACACCAAACGCCACAAACTGAACTCTGCTGAAACTTATATTGACAGAGGCAGGCTTTATGATAAAAATTCTTAAATTGAAAATGACTTAGACAAGCTCTACGTGGAGATGATCACAACTGACTTGAATGCCGCTTCGTATGTCTGGGGAATAAGGATTCCTGCTCTAAATGGAGAGTATGGAAATGGAACATTTCTGACATCATCATTGAACCCATCGCATCGAGGACAAAGTAGATTCAACTATTTTTTGACTGCTTTTTCACGCATAGACTTTCCCATAGCCACAGGATGATTTTTCCACCTCTTTCATTCCTTTTTCCATAGTTACAGTTCTCCTTGTTCGTTTTTTCTTAAGACCATTTTTGCGTTGAAATCGTAGGCGTTCAAAATTCATAAACAAAACTTTTCTAAGACCTCATTCGTTGCTGATTTTTTTGGGGCGTATGCTCGAATAAATTCGAAAATTTTATGCTGCTCATCTTTCGTCGTAGAAGTTAATTTGTGGCCGATCCCGTTTCTCCTTCAAAACAGAAAAGATTTCCATTTGCTTTGTCTCTTGATGTCTCTCCATCGCATGTGGCCGAGTCTCAGACTGGTCCAATCCCAATTCGTTTTTGTTTACTCGCTTTTTTGAGTTCAATATGGCTGCCTTCTTCCTTCAATGCATAGTGTATTCAATTTACATAAGTGGATCTTCCTCTCGACATTTGATTCGGGGTGTGATGGGTTTGGGAGGCTTCGATCATAACTTAGAAGGGTTAAACCGCAGTTTAAGTTGGTTGATGGGTATTTGGACCCAGTTTGATTTACCATTGTCAGTCCGTTTCTACGACCAAATTTTCAGAGCTTGTTCTGACACACGTGGATTTTTATCCCCACATACTTCCAGCCACATTCTCAGACCCAACCACAGTTATCTTCGCTACTCACTAAA
Source organism: Cheilosia impressa (assembly GCA_948293265.1). Lineage (NCBI taxonomy): Eukaryota > Metazoa > Arthropoda > Insecta > Diptera > Syrphidae > Cheilosia > Cheilosia impressa. The sequence continues at coordinate 5,666,788 of OX411882.1, forward strand.
TGCCCACCAATTCACGACTTGAACGATCTTCAAAAACACATCCCCTCCCTGTGGACAATTAACTTTTGTCTGGCAATTCCCAAACCGATTAACAGCAATCCTTTCATCTTCCGTGCGAATCTTCATCTACCTGCTTGTGTCGGCTTGTCAAATCACGTGCTAAGCCGAAGATTACGCGATTCAAGAAGGTGAACAAGTCTAAACAACATCACGATCGTCGGACAAAGGCAAAAAGGATTGATTGCAATCTGCAAGTTGTTCACCTTTCAAAGGCTTGCTTGAGTACAGGGGAAAAAAAAATCCTTTGGGTGCCCTCGTATTCAAGGTGTACCTACACCAAACGCAATCACAATGGAAATCAGATATTTTTCTGTGATTTTCTGCTGTTCCCATTTCAATTGCGACGGTTGAGAGCCCGCGTTACCGCAGCGCGCAAAACAGGATTCAATCGTTTCCTTGGGCCTGTACACATTGAACAAGAAGGAGTCTCCTCTTTGCGTGTGTGTGTGTTGTTTCCTTTCCTTTGATTAGGGATCTCTGTGTCTAAGTACTTTTGGCATCTTTTCTTTTTATCCTTTAAGAATGCGACCAGCGAAGAAAAAGAACAAAAAAAACCCACTCGTCTCTGTTTGTTTGAGACAGCGGTATCCTCATTTCTAGCTCAAGGGTGGATCTGCTGGATCCTTTTGGTAAATCGGAATATTTCTTGTTGTTCCCTTTCTCTTTGTGTTTTCCTTACGCAACAATAGTAATGAAATGCCTATAACAATGAATGTAATAACATTCGGAAAGACAGAGCGTTCGTTTTGTGTTTGTGTTGCGTTTCCTTTTTTCAACTGGGAATTGGGTCGAGTAGGTGCAATTAAAAGAAAAAATGTATTGCAGCAATTGTAAATTAGCGGAAATGTTTGACTGGGATCGAGCCGGAGCGACAGGAAAACCCAGAAACTAAAAAAAAAAAAAACAGAGAAACAGCTGTGTTGGGATTGATTGGTATTAGGACGCGCCGCGCCGCTGGCTGTTTGTTGAGTGAGGAACGGCACTGAATGCATAAAGACAATAATGCTTGGAGCGAAGTAGCCGTTTTTTGTCAAGTTTTCAGGGCTATTTTTATAATAGAGATGTGCGCAGGGGTTATAAAAACGATTGCTTGCTGAAGGCCAATGTCCGTATACGTAGCGAATGAGGTCTGTTGTGAATCCTTTCTAATGGTGGTGGGAAACTTATTTAATCATTTTGAGGAATAACTCTCATCAAATCGAGTTAAAACGGAGATGACTACCAGGCAGTAGTGGTGCAGGTTTTTTTTGCAATCGGGATTTAATTTTCTGATGAAATTTTTGGCAATGGAATTTATTGAAGAATTTTTCACAGGTCTTAAAGCTGAAGTACTACAGACAGACTTTAAAGCGAAGTCCTAAATGCGGCTGCTAACAACTATTGATGGAACGCGGGCACCTCAATGTTGTGCTGTATTTGCCTCTGTACATTTCACGTATTTCATCTTTTATTTTATTTTTTTACTACGACAAAGAAATTCTTCCGAACAAACGGCTTTTTGGTTTTTTAACAGCCGAAAGAAAGGGTTGGGGTCAAAATTCTGGATGTGTTAAAATTCTGCCGTAGAAAATTCTGCAAACAGTAAAAGAGGTTTGCAAAATGTTAAAAAGCGCGCAATTTCTATATTGTATATTTACCCACTTGATAACTCGAAGGCTTGGTCAAAGGTAACAAGTATAACAGCGCAAAAGTTCAAAAGTTCCGAAGGTCAAATGTCCAAAAGCTATAAGGTTAAAACTTCAAAAGTTCGATGGTAGAACAGTTCAAAAGTTCAAAGGTTCAAAAGTTCAAAGGTCCAAAAGTTCAAAAATTCAAAAGGTCTAAAGTTTTAGAGTTCAAAGATTCAAAATTTAAAACAGTTAATAGTTCAAAAGTCCAAAAGTTCAAAATTTTAAACAGTTAAAAGTTCAAAAGCTCAAAACTTTAAAAAGTTCAAAAGTTAAAAGCTCAAAAGTTCAAAATTTTAAAAGGTTAAGAGTTCAAGATATCGAAAGTTTCAGAGGTCTAATAGATAAAAGTTCAAAGTTCGATAGTTCAAAGTTCGACGGTTCAAAAGGTTAAGAGTTCAAAAATTCGAAAATTCAAATGTTCAAAAGTTCAAAATTCAAAGTTCAAAAGTTCAAAAGTTCGAAAGCTTAAAGGCTCAAAAGTTCGAAATTTCAAAAGCCCAAAAGTTTAAAAAGTTCAAAAGTTAAAAGCTCAAAAGTTCAAAATTTTAATAGGTTAAGAGTTCAAGATATCGAAAGTTCCAGAGGTCTAATAGATAAAAGTTCAAAGTTCGATAGTTCAAAGTTCAAAAGTTGGACGGTTCCAAAGGTTAAGAGTTCAAAAATTCAAAAGTTCAAACATTCAAAAGTTCAAAAGTTCGAAAGTTTAGAATTTCGAAAGTTCAATAGGTAGATAGCACAACTAAGATTGAAAGAGAAACAAGACAGACGAGCTGAATTTTCACCCAGGTAGCTCTAGCCTTTTAGCTAGAAATCGCATTACGTTAATCTTAGAACTGCAAACGCAAATCCTACAAACGGATGAATATCAAAAAAGTTAAAAGCATTATAATGTCTGATTTATGTGCTTTGAATTTGTAAGTCAATAATTTGTGTGCTATCCTAATTTAGCCTCTAATCCAACTTTTAGGTTTGGCTACGCTGGTAAAAGGCCTTTACAGCTCTGCTTAAAATGCCAGATGAGTCTTTTCGGACACTGGCAGCAGCATTTTCGCGCTCAAGTGAGTAACGAAACACTGTCCCCTGGCTTGAAGAATGTGCATGCCGGCCGCGATGCAAAAAAAGTTGGAGTTTGGGGAAGAAATCTCCTGCAAGCTCCTTTGAGAGATTGAAAGCAAGAGTTCGTGTTTGTATTATGCTGTGCCTCCAATATAATATGCGGCCCAATTTGTATCGATGGAGGGAGGTGTCTCAACTCTTTATGGAAAGAAAATATCTGTCAACCATTTTGCTAAGCAAATCTTACTCCCCACCACCTACCTATTCCATGAATATCTCTTTTGTCAACACTACCCCAGCCCATCCTCTTCAAATATCTCCATGGACGCAAAGAAATACCTGAAACCTACATGTAAAGAGAGACAGTGACGGCAAACCCCACTCGACAAAAAAGCCTTTATCAACACGGCACAGAGAACAGGTCCATTTCTCGCCTGGCTAACCCGGATAAAAGCAATATTTCCGTCCGTTAATCACATTGCACTCAATCAAATACTCTTTTCCACCACAGCACAAAGCCGTGCGTGTGCGCTAGCCATTGCAATATACCGAAACAAAGAACCACCACCTTCATCCGGCGGAATAGCCATCGCACTCGGACGTAACAAACTGTCTTTGACGCTCGCGCCCCGAATATTGTGTCCCTTCCTATGTGCACATAACAGCATCACACCCAAAGATATGTACATTGTACATCTACTCCAGCTCTAAGCCACCCTTATGACATAGACAAGAAGTAAATAAAAAAAAATACAAAATGAAGTGCTCGTCGTCGTCACCCTTCTTTCAGTCCTTTGCCACGACAGGGGTGCGCATAGAGATGAATTCTCATTTTCAGGGTGTACACACTTGACAATGCTACGAGCCCTCCATCATGGAAAATAAAATAAGAAAAAAAAATCCGTTTCCAGTTGTCCTCGTCCCGTCATACATGTGCGCGCAGTTATGCATGTACTATTACTACATAAAGTGTGATGTACTCGGGGTGAAACTCATCGTCGCACATCCTATATCCTGCTAATCCCTTGAGTTGGCTGCTGAAATGAAAAGGAAAACAAAGGAATTCTCTCGACGAGTGCGCTGGGGCGATATCCGTTTTTCAAGCACGCGGAAATCAAATGAAATCTAGATACCCTTGTCGTGCACCGCACCCGGCCGGCGTACAAATAATTTTAAGCATTTTCGTCGTCGGTGCAGCTATCTCTGTTGTGGCGCGCAACAAAAGAAATCAAAACTCGCGTGAGGATGATGAGGCTAATACACACAGGGCGATGCGACGGTCTGTGGTGCTTCTCATTTGGATTCGTGTGTTTTGAGGGTCCGCCAAAGTGAAGTGCTTCACTGTCAATATATGCAAATACACTAAGCCCACCCAGACTTACTCGCTTTCATCAAAAAGGACTTTCTCTCTGCTGGTGTGTACACTATGGCGGATGGGATGACGGGCCCAAGTGCTGGATATTAATAGCCCCCTGTCCCGCCTCGGAGACTAACACCAGAGCGAGACGCAAACTGTGAGTATTTGAACACCCAGAGCTTTGCACACAAGAGTCCTTCGTCGTCATATACTACACAAGTAACTGACGGCAGCAGCAGCGTTATGTACAACAGATGAGTGGAAAAAAAAATGCGAATTCCAGGGAATGTAGGCTATAGCAAACCTCTCGTATATTTACTTTGTAGTATCTAGCTATAGACGTTGCTCTGGGTAGATACGATGGCGGCAATGGCAGAATCGACGGGCACGACGATGGTTTCCCTTTCGTTGGGCCTGTTGTTGTAGGTATAGCTTTCAGTGGCGGCGGCGGCGGCGGGGGAGACTTTCACGCAAAGTCTGTTCTCGAGGGTGGTTAGGCTTATATACTAACGAGGCGTCATTTGTTTGGCGTACCCTGGAGAACGCTTGATAATGATGAGATGCTCAACGCTTGTTAATGCTTTTTTATTTCGCTCTTCTTTTTTTTTGTGTGCAAGCAAATCCTTTCTACTCGAGGGGGAGATCCCTTTTCTTGCTTACGGCTATCAATTCCAGTTCCATCTTTAACGATTGAACATGAATAGACGGGGATAAGCCACTGTGTGCGACGATAATTGTAATGGAGCTGCCGATGGTATCTTTTCGTCTTAATCCACTTTGGCTGCAGCATCAGCCCTCTCCTTCCCCCGGCTGTCAATCATGCTAAGACCTTTTTCATTATGTGGATTGTATTTATTATTGTTATTGATTGGGAGTAAGGGGTTGGAGTTGAATTAGTTGTTACGGCAGGTTGAGCCTGAAGAAAGCTGTCGAAAGCATCACTTTCAGATATGAAATGGTTGGAACTGTTGGTGTTCATTTTAGGAGTATAAACAAGTCACACTGAAATACTCTTCATGTTGATAGTCAGTTTCTAATGTCATAGCCAAACTTAAGCTGATTTGGCAAGGTTCCCAAAAGCCACCGACACATGGGGAAATCTTGACAAATTCTCAGAAGAAATATAATTTAATACGGTGAAAAATCGGTCATTTCAATATAAGAAATGAAACCTACTTCAAAACAACAAGGTTTCCTTTTAAACAATGTTAAATTCAAAATGAACTTCATTTCATTTTTATATGAAACTAGCGGACCACGTGAATTTCGTCCCGTCCCAATTTAAACCATTCAACAAACAACGAAGACGGTTTGTCAACACTCGAAAAGCTGACCGTGCGAAAAACAGGGAAATTCGAGATTATTCCCACAGACTTCCAACGATTGGCCTTGCGATTTATTGAATCTCATCGCAAAAGCCAATCGAACGGGGACCTGAATCCGCTTGAATAGGAATGGAAGATCAGTTGGAATAATCGGTATTCGTGGGATAAGGACTTGCTCTCCTTTGAATTTGCCCTTGATTATCGTCGCTTGAATCACATTGTCCATCAGTGAGTCAAAACGGGCAATTTCATGTTGCCACCAGCGCAGCATAAGCCGGCGGATGCGCTGCAACGTGTATTTGCCGTGTGTATGACATCAGTACACAGTAAAAATACAGCACACGCTCATAGGCGCCTATGTTTTTTTTTTAGTTTTAAAAATTTGATCGAATTCAGTTTGACCGTTCGTGAGTTATAAGGTCACAACGCTTTTGCAACTCTCGTTTTTAAATTTTAATGGCCGATGTTAAATGTGAACCACACCTAAACGTCAAGTTTTTTTCTGCATTTCATTTGACATTTATCAATTTCAGACTAACTCAATTTGAAAGATACACAATCGAGCAACGCGTTAAAGTTATTCAGGCTGGTGGCAAGAAATGGCAACAATGGATGATAAATTTTCGAAGAAAATCATCTTCAGTGATGAGGCACATTTTCACCTCAGTGGATTCGTCAATAAGCAGAATTGCCGCATTTGGGCGAATGATAATCCAAGAGTGATTGTCGAAAAACCAATGCACCCACGAAGAGTGACTGTTTGGTGCGGTTTATGGGATGGCGGCATCATCGGGCCGTATTTTTTCCAAAATGTGGCCGGTCAGGCAGTTACTGTGAATGGTGTTCGCTATCGTGGGATGATAACGAACTTTTTATGGCCCGAATTGGAAGATATGAATGTGGACGATTATATGTGGTTTCAACAGGACGGTGCCACTTGCCACGCAGCTAACGAAACAATGGCTCTTTTGCGCGACAAATTCAATGGCCGTGTTATCTCACGTGGTGGCGATGTCAATTGGCCGCCAAGATCATGTGATTTGACACCGTTGGACTTCTTTGAAAGAAAAGATAAGCAGGCAACAATTCAAGAGCTGAAGGATGAGATAATTCGGCACATTAACGGCATAGAACCTCAATTATGCCTCAGAGTCATCGAAAATTTGGACCTTCGGATGGAGGTGTGCCGACGAGGTCGGGGCGGCCAGTTGGCCGATATTTTGTTCCATACATAATCAGACCATACCAATATTATCGTAATAAAAAGAAATGACAATAATTTCCTAAATAATTTGTGTTTTATTCAAAAGCAACATCGGCTCTTAAAACTTAACCACCCTTTATATAGAGAAGAGATATGACCAAAATTACACTATATGGTCATATTTACCTTGATGGTCATTTAAGGCATTTGTTATTGATTACCAAATGTAATGTACCAAAGCAAAAAGTTTAAGTTGGAACACCGATGACAACAAAATAATTCTTGTTCCATAAAAAATGCCAGCAATGTCATAACGAAATTTCAATAAAGTGCAAATGGGCATATAGGGCTTTATGCTGGCATTCGTGCTTATTGTCCGATTAAACTAAATGCTATTTGGGCATTTTTAATCTCTCAAAATCAGCCTGGTCATATGTGGCATTTAGGTCATTAGAGCATAATATGAGATATGCCCATTACATTGTATGACTATATTTTGACAGGAGAACTGTCAGAAATTGGCATTTTATGACCACTTGGCTTACAGTCTAATCTCTAATCTAACCATAACGTAAACAAAAAAGTGGCATTTAAAAAAAAAAAAACATTTGTTTCTATAGAAACATGTTTAAAAACAAAAGAGCGACATCTTGTCCGAAGAGATTCATTTCCATAATTTTAAAGGAACAAAAGAGCGTCATCTATTGAAAAGAAGCAAAGCTACAAAGTTTGTAAAATGTTACTACTTTAGCGTATTAAGCTTAATACGCTGCTAGAGCTAAATTTTCGCTGCCATATAAAATTCTCTCCAAAATTTAGCTGAGCTAAATTTAAGCGAACCCATTAGCTGAGTGGTACGCAGCTCGAGCTAAATAATCAAACTTTTGTTTCAGAATGTACTTCATGTGTCTGTCAAAATTTAGCGTGCCCATTTAATGGGTCGGCACATTTTCTCAAGCTAAATTGTGACAGATGGTTGTGTATTTGTTGTTCTGTTGCGGAAAAGTATGCAAGGATGAGCTTTTTTAATTATTACATGGACGAGAAGTACCTACCTAGAATCTGAAATAGTTGAAATAAGAGAGAAATTAATTTTTGAAAGAAATTTTTCAAAAGAACAGCTGTTTTCACCAGTGGCGTAGCGAGGGGGAGGCCAGGGGGCACAGGCCCCGGGCGGAACTTTGCTAGGGGCGGCAATTTGGAGCGGTTAAAATTTTAAAATTTTTAAATATATAAAATACACAAAAAACGAAGTGAAGTTTTCAAACATAATCATTCCAATTGGAAATAGAATTTGCAGTCTTGTCTCGTTTGCCGTACAATTTGTTATGGAAAATTAATTACCCAGGTCAGTGATACGAGATTACAAGATATATCTTTTTTTTCAAGATTTTTGAGCTCCAAAATAGGTGCAAGACTTTTTACCTCAAATTCATCAAATTTCAAGATATTTGATATCAAGTATTTTCGAATTTTTTTACATTGAAACAACCTTTTCTATTGGAGAAAACCGTTTTTTATAAACTCCATAATTATGAGTAATATGAGTCGAACAGAGCCCATGTACAATTTCTGTTTTACTAACGTTTCCATCAACTCTACAGAAACATAAATTTCAACGAATTTGATAAAATAACCGATGTAATATGTTTTTGGAAAAAAATGATAGTAGAAACAGCCAATGGAAACTTCGCATATCCAATTTTTAAAGATTTTATTTTCAATATATTGTCGCTTCCGCATTCCTTCGCTCTGCAAAATATTTTTTCTGCTGTAAATTTAAATAAAAACAAGTAAAAGTGTTATCATCGGCCTGGCCGATGCTTTGATACCCTCCACTGCATACAAGTCATGCAAAATTGGTTTTGTGAGGGAGGTACCAGAACTACTTGACCGACATAGCAGGTTTTCAATACCAACCTAACGACGATAAAAAGAAGTTCTCTCACCAAATTTCATTCACCTACGTCGATTACTTTGGGCGCCATCGTGCTTTCAACAGACAGAGAGGCATGGGTCCAATATTGGTTTTGTATGGGAGGTACCAGAACTACTTGACCGACATAGCCCATTTTCAATACCAACCTGACGCCGATAAAAAGAAGTCCTTTCACGAAATTTCATTCACCTACGTCAATTACTTTGGGCGCTATCGTGCTTTCAACAGACAGAGAGGCATGGGTCCAATATTGGTTTTGTATGGGAGGTACCAGAACTACTTGACCGACATAGCCCATTTTCAATACCAACCTGACGCCGATAAAAAGAAGTGATTTCACCAAATTTCATTCACCTACGTCGATTACTTTGGGCGCCATCGTGCTTTCAACAGACAGAGAGACATATGGGTCCAATATTGGTTTTGTATGGGAGGTACCAGAACTACTTGACCGACATAGCCCATTTTCAATACCAACCTGACGCCGATAAAAAGAAGTCTTTTCACCAAATTTCATTCACCTACGTCAATTACTTTGTCCGCTATCGTGCTTTCAACAGACAGACAGACAGACAGACAGACAGACAGACAGACAGACAGACAGACGGACATGGCTAAATCGATTCAGAATGTGATCCTGATTCATAATATATATACTTTATGAGGTCTCCGGTGACTCCTTCTTGGCGTTACAAATGTATGGGCAAAGTGAATATACCTTCCTGTGGAGGGTATAAAAAAATTACATTACTGCAATTTTGTCGAAAAAGATATGTATAACAGTTTGTTTTAAGTACTTCAAAATTGTATTTTATATTTCGTTGTTTTTCTATTTTGAAAATATCTTGAAAAAAAGATTTTTTATTTCGGAAAATAAGATTTTTAGATTTTTCATCTGGTAACACTGACCCAGGTAACTAACAAGAAAAAAATAGGTAGTGTTTTCTCTCATTGTGTAGATACAAACAGTTAGCATTTTTTTTGCGCTGGTTAACTGCGGATATTTGCGAACATAAACTCGAATAAATTCGTATAATTGTGTTTTGTTTATACGAATTGAAGTAAGAACAAATAGATACATATGTGTTTAATTTGAATAGTGTACTGGACAAGCTCTGTTGTTTTGTGTTTCTTTTGTAATATAAAAAAATGAGTTAAATATATATCTACCAGAATAATGTATACATATTTCCCTTTTACTTAAAACTAAATTACTTTTACTTTTATCCTTTCGTTTAAAAATATGTTTTTTAATCAAATTTGAATTATGAAATTATTTATTTATTTATTGATGAATTTAATTAATTAATAAACAAAATCCTATTCTTCTAAAGAATTTTAATTAAGACAATTTAAGTTTAATGGGAATTGCCGTTGTTTATTTGATATCTAGAGGTAAGTAATTTTGATCCGGTAAGTGATTGAGAAATAGGAAAGTAAGCAATTTTTTTTTTAGTGTGTAAAAAAGTTACTAGGGGGCGGCATAAATCGGGTCTGCCCCGGGCGGCACCAACCCACGCTACGCCACTGGTTTTGACTGACACTTATCCACGGCGTACTGTATGTCAAAATTTAGCTAGGACTTTAGGAAAGTTGGAGACCAGCTAAAATTTAGTTTAGCTCGAGCAGCATACTACGCTTTTTAAAAAGAAAACGAAATAACAAGTTATTTACTTATTGACCCATGATATGAAAAATAGTTTAGAGCGAAAATAGAATGTCAAATTAACCTTTTAGAATTTAGAAGAGAAATAGATTTTCTACTAAAATTTACAGGCAAACGGGTGATATTAAATTGCCGAGCATCGTATTTTTATAGGAATGCACTTGAAATTAACATGGGCTTCACTCATTATTTACATGATTTATGTCGAATTCATAATGTTGCGTGCGTCGGCGCGCTTTGACACGCTTTATCGAAACTTTACGCGCGAGCAACACTTTTGTAAAACTAAATGCTGCTTTGAAGCGAATGCGCGTTGAGAGAGTAGAGTATGACAGATTTAAAGTTCGGGTTGGTTTAAACAAATGTGCACAAATAAAGAGCAGAATGGAAATTTCAAGTCTACTCTCTTTTTCCTTGTAGCTGTAATTTTTGTGCAAGAATTAAAAAAGGATTATCTAAAATATATAAAAAAAATCATTCATAACAGAAATGCAAAGAACAGCCTTAACAAAGATACAAGACCAATGATTAATATTTTTTTTATCCAAGAAAATCTAAACAAATACATAAGTATTAACTCCACAAAAAAAAAAGTATTCGTCATTTTCATACACTAAATTAATTAATTTGCATAAAAAAAAACATCAAATTGCTTTTTAAAACTTGTGTGCGAAGAACAATAGTGGTTCTGTGCCACTCGAACTAAGAACGGCACACCTCATGACATCAAATCGAACAATTCAAAATTCTAAAGTTGTCAAAGAGTAGGGTCTACTCGTACTCAGGCGTCGCGATGAACTTTACGATATTTACGATCTAAAGTCGATCCAACGCCTGAAGTTGTATTTTGTGTGGCAGGATATGAACGCTTTGTTTCTATATAATCCGTCAACGCACTTGCGCGTCAACGCGACGTTGTGAATTGGGCTTTGGGCATAGACCTCGAAAGAGGTGTAGCAATTTCCATCTGGAATTGTGAAATACAAAAATGTTTACGCCTGTTTCATCTGCTGTAACCCATCTTTGATCAGTTGTAAGTTTGACAACCTATCTTAAACTTGGCTTGAAATGACAGATTTAATATGAGGACTTCCTCTTCTAACTAATGACACAATAAAATCATATTCATGAATATTTAAACAACTGCCTTTCAGAAAAGACACAACAACGTTTGAAGTGTACGGTCCTTTAAACTCCCGACGGAAAAAATTATTCCGGCGATAACGACGATAAATGAGAAAATGAAATAAAATCTAACTCGATAATTACAAATGTGACAAAGTCTCAAAAGTTAAGATGGAACCATTCCCGAAAAGTTGCCGACCAAATGTTTACAACTTCGTGAAGAAAAAATGCCGGATATAAGTCATAATATACTAGTTCAAAATCAATTTCTGTGTGTGCTCTGTGGAAGGTGGTTTTAGAGTCTTCCTCCTCATAAAAGATTTTCAGCTGTCACGGGAAAAAAATACATTTAACCAATATTGGGAAAGAACCCCCCAAAAATGGGTCATTTAAATATTTTTTTTTTTAATTAAATTCAAGTTTGCTGAGAGTAGCTACATTAAATAATTAAATTTGAAAACAGGTGGTCCAGTTAATAATTAAAAATTGTAATGTTTAATTTAAAATAATCACTCACCTAAGCTTGTTTTAAATAGACATCTGTTTTATGGATCAACCTGAGCAATTTTCTTGAGATATTCACTTTTCAGTTCAACACTTGACATTGCATTAGATTAAACGAATTGGAATGAAAGGGGCATTAGCACTTTTAGGGACAACACTGATTTTGTATAAGGGACATTTTTAATAACAAATTGGATGATGAGGGCACATATTTGTAACTAAAGCGAAAAACCGTAAAAAGGTAAGTAAGCGCCGATAGAAAAACGAAAAAGCGGATAAGTGTCATTTATAAGCACGAAGCGGAAAATTTTAAAGACGAACATTAAAAAATACAGGAAGAAAAAAGAAATGTGTTCTCTTTGCACGAGGGGAGACTTATTTTATTTATAAAAAAATGACATTTAGGACAAGAAAAGAAAAGATTCATTCGGTATCACGATATTGTCCGACTTTATAGAGACAAAGAAAGGGGCGACATTGATTTTGCATGGTAAATGTGAGGACACATTTTCAAAAACAGATTGGACGACCGCGGACACACATTTGTTATAAATACGCGAGGAACCGTAAAAAGCTAAGCAAACAGCATTTTAAATCGACAGCAAAACGAATAAGGGGGTATTGACATTTTTGAGCCCTGGTTGAGGATATCACGGGAGCCTTAACCATTTCAACTTGGACCGGCGAAACCGATGACGCACTTTGACTTTCAAAGACTAATGGAGATGTGTTCTTTTTACTTTTGTTTTTATAAAAAAAAAAAAAACATTTAGCAGAAGAATGGGGAAAGAAAAGATTCACTTGGCAGTTTTATTCAAGGGCAACACTGATTTTGCTTGGGAGAACACATTTTAGAAAACTATTTGAATGATGGTGTCCAACACACTTTTGTAACTAAAAGGAAACACTTCAACGCGCGGCGATAAAAGGCGAAATTCACATTTACGAACCCCGAAGCTTGAACCTTTTCAACCGACCGACAAACCTGATGACGCGCGAAACGACTCAATCGTCGCAAACGCGTACCCGTCTATAATTTCCGAGCCGTGACTGACCCTGAAACAAAAAGAAATTACAAAACCAATTAATATTTTAAAATTAATGAAACTATGAAAATATATGTTTCATGTTGTAATGCAAGAGACTCTTCCTTCTTCTTCCTAAATATATCAAACTGAAAAAAATAAGAAAGAAAAGACTGCACGCATTTTAAAATAGTTGGGCTGCTTACAATATTCTATATAGTGCCGACCGTTCTCTCAGGATATATAAGAGACCAGCGGTAAAGCCTTTGGGCCCTACCAACTAAAACGAACCTGACTAACCAGAACAAAGATACGAGGATGTCCAATAAAGAATGGAATTGTTGCTACACGTCCCGATGGAGGTGTTCTTTGACACCTCATGTTCACGGATGCGACAGATGTAACAGTCCTACGAATGGCAAACAAAGGATAAGGACGGGAGAAACCTATCGATTAAAAGAATATACCATGCATTACGTGGAAGACAACCGGCAAGCGTTTAGTAAGAGCTCAAAAATAATGACGAATAAAACGATTAATCCACGAATCGCATCCACATTATGAAGTGACTTACACCAAAACTGCTTGAAAGCAGAGCTTCCCATTGAGGCCTATGCAACCCAGTCTAAGCATGTGTTGCTTTCTATAGATACTTAGAAATAATTACAGAGTAGTCGTAGGCACTTTGGGCCAGGTAGCAAACTCTGTAGCAAAACAAGTGGCAGTGGAAACCTTCAAAGGGTCCGAGCCAATCTGGGGGATAATGAAACCTTGCAGTGTTTATGCGAAGAGTTCTGGAAGCTTGAGAAGGAAAAAAAAGGAGCCACAACCAAAGATATTTGGGTTTCTTAACAGAAAACCTCTGAGGTTGATATCTTTGCCAGGGCTTAGTCAAAGCATTGACCCTCAAATATAATTGATTGAAAAATCATAATGAAAAGACCTCTGAAAGAGAGAGCCAGATATGGAAGCCAGTTTCTTTGGCTCTGTTGCGAATATTTAACAAATGTAAACAGATCTGCCAAGAGTGTTTTTTCTTGTCATCAAAGGTACAGAACTATTTTCACAGAGAAGTGGGGAGGATCAGCCACTTGTACCGACTGAAAATTTAGCCAAAGAGAATGCAGTTGTGCATTTCCGTTGATAGAAACCAGACTCCACTTCAAAAAATGCCTAAAAGTCCGAGCATGACAAAGATGAAAATACCACTTGCTGTGAAAATAAAGAGTAACAAGTACATGCAGATGCAATCACCAAAAACAAATGATTATAACAGACATTCTCACGTCAGGAATGATAATATAAAAGCCAAGGCTCTGTGTCAACATCTCCTTCGATGTGTAAACATGGTGCGCCTAAAAACTCCACTTGGATAACAATTGGATATGAAACCAAGTCTATCTCTTAGGCGGAACTCAAACACAAAATTCCGATTAGAAGACCAATATTCGAGTTGGAAAGGAAATATCTTATTCGATGGAAGGACAGAGAAGTGCCCAAGTGTCTTTTCTGAACAATTTTTGTTTGGGGGGTTTCGTCCTTTTTTCAAATGTTATTAACTCATTTAATAATCGCGTTCACGGAAGAATTATTTTAAATAATTTGCAACTGACGGACGTTCTCCAAAGCCTTACAAGGATTCAATTTGTGATCGATGGTATTGCGTGGGAAATTCTGGTTCTATGCACTTTCCTGTCTCCAGTTGAGCTTTCTTATTGAAGTCAATTTAAGGAAACTGATTGTCCCCAAAAAGCTGAAGATTTATGTTCAAGACAAATAAAAACTCGCATGCCTGAATGTTCCGTAAGAAAGCTAGAACATGGCGTTGGCTGTCCACTTCCAGTACCTATGCAAACTTTTAAGTGAACAAATGCAGTAACTACTCCCACTCCGTCTGGAAAGGAGTATGCCTGCCAGTAGCATTGGCCAGTTAATGCCTCATTATCAAACGAAAGTATCCTTCTACCTTTTGTTAGTAAAATAGTCAATAAAAACAACATAAATTAAGCTTCGATGTCAAACTCAAGCAATTTCTTTATTTTATTTAATCAACCACGTCTTTACGCTTCCGCTCACAATGATTATTTAAACTAGACTGCCCTTTCTTAGTGTTGTCTCTTTTTAATGCTAACACTTTATTAGGACTCGACGGGCTATTACCAATTATACTCGAAAAGCGCTTGATCCCACCCAAAGTTAACTATACGTATTACATCACATGTACATCCCCAGATCTGGAGAAGAATCAGGTTCTTATTCAAAACAAGGTGGACGGCGGGGCCGTGAATCCAGTTAGCCTTTCCACAGTGCTTAAGATCGTTCAACGTACCTATCCTAAACGCTACACTTTCGGTAGATCTCTACTACGGAAGTCTCAGCATACTGGCTTCAGGAATCTATCCCCAATCTTTTTGTAAAGGAATTTGTTAGAAGATAGATCATAATGTTTAACAAAATCACTTCGTCACAATTGGAAAAGAGCTGAATTATTAAAGAGGTTAGCCCCGTATAAGGTTTTTTATAACAAAATTATGTCAAAGTACAATAGAATCAGTGGCATTTGCAAACGACGTTTGTATCAAAGATGACGATATATGTAGGGGCTGCGGAGACGAAGAGGTCCATGAGGACACACCTCATTTCCTCTGTCATTGCCCGAGCCTGTGTCACTTGAGAAACAGAACACTTGGAAGCTATTACTTCCACGACTTACAATAACTTTCAGATGTCACACTTTCTAATCTTTGCAGGTTCTTGAGGACATCAGGATGGCTGGACGGCATTGAGTAGCACAAGAAGAGGAAGGATATATATGAGTAACCATAAGACACCAAGGTTAACCCCTAAAGGGCATCACAATGGGTCCACGATTACCTAAGTGTGGTATAGTAGGGTTTACCCTGCTCTATCAACCCCTAAACCTAACCTAACCTACCAGTAAGTAAGTAACGCTTAGGCTAAAGACTGCAATCTCGTGATTAATCTAAGCAGGACTAAACTGATGCTTGCAAACATCCCATACCACAAGCCTAACAGAAAGCCTCAATTAGAAAACGCATGCGATAAATCGCATTACAACAAATCGGGACTGCAACCCAAGACTGTAAATGTGGAATGTGGCGTAGCATGAAGACCTTCTTAGTGGTCGAACTCTTTTCTTTCATAGAAAGTACTGGCGACAGATTCCGTTTAACAATAATCGTTGGGACGATAACGTTTTTGACACTTTCATGACCATAAGAAGTTATATTCTGCCCGAATTTGTTTCACTATCGTCAGCTTTCATTAAATTTGTGGAAAACTAGCACTTAGTTGCTACTTCCGAGGTCTGTCGTCTAAAAAATTACGGAATGAGTGCCCTGGTAATCAATCAATCAAGAAAGATGTCGTTGGTAGTCATCAGGCATCAAATTACTGCTCGTACTGTTTAAAGGCGATATACCCCAAACTAGTAGATTAGAGCAGAGAAAGAAGGAATTATATAGGTCCGAAACTACCCAACTCTATTAAAATTAGCCTCATCTTGGTCGCTGGCTATCACTTTCTCTCAAGTCGAGGTAGAACTTTATAAGTACTCGTAGCTACGTTTTACACAGGAGGATGTGATTCTCCCATAACACAAAAAGGACATTTAAATTACAGAAGAAAAGGACAACCTAATTAACAGAACTTAAGACTAAATCTACAAAAATGTTAGCAATTAGCAAACGTCACTGGGAGTTTGGTTCTAAAGCAAACGTCCTGTTTCCTTTGTCATAATTTGCACCAACATTCTATGTTGAAAGCCATATGGGATAATGGACTCACGTGACTATTTCAATCGAAACACCTAACAACGCTGTCGGGTACCATCTTTTAATTGTGCGGATAGGAAAAAAACTACCAAAGCTCGTGTAAGGAAAAAGCCGACTTAGTTATTTACACGAATGGGTAGCGTCTAAACCGGACTACCTGACATCACATCAGTTGGTAGGAATTAAAGAGCAGGCACTTCAAAGAAGATGTATTGCAAAAAACCACGCTTAAGGACAACAAATAAATGCGAAGCTTGTTCATATACGGCCACACGTCCGAGAAGACTGTGCATTGTCATATAAACTAGTCTGAACATGAACTTAATCCGGGTTGCAGCCCTTCATGTTCAAATGGTTTCGCCACCGATAAGAGTTGCCATTGAAATCGAAGTTATAAAACTGTCAAGAATGTCGTGCCTGTTACAGTGAGCTGTAGACTTCCTATCAGTAAGGTTTTCTAAAGGGGCAACTAGTTACCAATAATTCAAATAAAAAACGACCCGCAGTCGATAAGTTACACCACGATAAAGTGTGCTGCCAACAATGCTTTAGAACTCTGAAAGACTCTGAATTTAAGAAGAAAGACGGTGATTATATTCCGGCCAAACAGATAGACACAACTGGACCGATGATGTTTTGTAGTGATTCAATATTACAAATGGAATCGTGTTCGCTTTTCCTCGTGAGATAATGGAATGCCGCCTATGCTTCCACTGCCTGTTCGTGAACTCAATCGGAGTTGAACGATATAGCCAAAAAGTCTAGAATCAGACTTTTGGCAAACTGTGCAGTGACTGTCCATTAACCAAGCATGATTCTTTTGATACAAACGGAAGGCTTTTGAACAAAAATTACGTTTTCCAACTTAGAGGAATAGACCGACAAAGCTGCATGAAAAAATTTTATTTAAGTAAGCGTTCTGAACTACACACGCATCCTGAACCTGATACCTGGTGAAATAGTGTCTTATTTTAAGAGGATACCACACGCCACAACATCCGTTGGGTACTTTGAGAAATTCGATTCAAAAGATCTCGCCAACTCCAACAAGCAAGAGTTTTGTTGGTTACATAGACAGCCACCGAAAGTCTCATAACTTTATGTGGGTATCACAACAGTCCTCCCGCAACGCATTTGATTTAATTCACCAGTGGACGAGTACCTGCACGAGTTAGAAAACATCTAAAAGCGAAAATCGGCAAATCTGTTGCAAATAGTTTTTGCTGCAGTTTTGTCTGATCAACCATTGACGGTCATTAAGAAAACCATTTTATTCCGTTACATAGTCTCAATGTTCCGAGAGCAAATGTCATTTTTCGGTGCATTTCACAATAGTATAATCAATAGGAAAGTTTCTACCAAAAATTACTGCATTAGAATCACCCTGTGAAGAACAAACTAGAAAAATGTACCACTAACCGTCAGCTATTTTAGTTATCCAACTCCACCAATTAAATTCTTTCAGGTAGCAGAAAAATGAATAAACTTCTTGAATTTTCTTCACATTACGCAATTATTAAACAACAAATAGTAATACCCAATCAGAAAAATGTTAAATTTGCAAATTGTTTCATGAAAAAAAGTTGGGTAGGTGGTTGAGACCTACCTACAAAGAAAATCAAAAAGTTGAAACTTACCGGGCCACGATAGTACTGGATGTTGAATATTATTAAATTGAATTATATTATTAACAACAATTTAAAGATTTTCGACGAACTTTTCGATTATTTTTCGTATTTACGAGGATTTTCTTTCAGCTAACGAATTTGAATCGCAGAAAATTCTAGGCGAGCTTTTTACCGTTACAAATGGAATGACAGAAGTTATGTTTGATTTGAGAACTTTTTCAGCTAACCAAATGATTATTTTTTTTTTAAGTAAATTGGTTGATATTTTTTCAATAAATACTGAAAATAAGTAGGTAGTTTCATTTTTTTTTTTTGCCTGCAAGTGTTTCTTATAAAAAAAGTAAAATACGCCCAGTATGAATATTTGTTGTTCTCTGCGATTAATTTATGTTGGTTTTTATGTCGACTTAGTTATGCACAACCAAAAACAATGCAAATTCCAATGAATATTTTTCTGGAAGTATTTTTTTTCACTGGTCTTCAGATAACCAAAGAAGAATATTAGTAAATAGAGGTAAGAACATGAATCAGAGAAATACAAAATTTCGACTTTCGCATTTTAACCTCTTCAATTTGTTGTATAACTTGACAACTTGCCGCTACTTTATTAGGCCAAATTTGTTTGACATTTATCTTAGCAAATAAACCAAAGTAGTAGACGAATAAGCAATAAAACAGTCCTTAGTCTAAATAGTGGTAAAGTGGTATAAACTGGTATATTTTCTTGTTTTGGTGTGTAACTTGACTTTTAGTTTGATTCAATGTTCTTCTTTTCACCATTCGTTGAGAATGAATGGCCCCTTAACAAGTTTACTAGCAATTGCGTGAACTGCTGCTGTGATGTCAATTTCACTTTGGGGCTAACACCTAGTGTTATGCAGAGACAATACTGAGACCACCAACTTCGGCCGTTTTCGCGTTACTTAGCCTACAAGCTATATTTCTATGGGGTGGCAAATGCTAAGTGCGCTTGTATTGTTACATAGAAATTCGTATTGACAAATGTCACGTAACTTCAGAAACAAATACACTCGCACCTTGCATATGCCACTTCCGCTTTGGGCAAAATGCCTTGCAGCGTTCATAGAATTTTATCCGTTGAATTTGAAATTGTTCGTTACGTGTGAATAATAATTTGTTTTAGGAATAAGTGTACATTTACTTAAAATATTTACGAAAAATTAAGAATGTAGGTGGTTGAGGGAAAATAAAAACATTTTGAGCAAATTTTCTTTATTATTGAAGAAAAATTTACACACGAAATCGAAGTTAATTATATCCAAAAGTGGAAATAAACAACCAAATTTGTCCTAATATATTTCTAGTATGTAAAACATTTCCTTTAGATAGTTTTATTAACCATACAAATCAAATTATTCACCTTCAAAAAATTTGTAATTACTAACCAATGGCATTCAGTTATGCTAAAATGTGGTATTACCGAACTCTTTCACATTTCCCCACGGTTGCCGAGGTTGGCAGCATTTATTTTTGTATTTTTTGTATGTTTTTGCATGTCACACGGATTCCCAATTGACAGAACACCGATAGGAATACAAAATGGCGAATTTAAAAAAAGCGGAGGGGGCCAGCGGCAAGAGGATTGTGAGTTGGTGGTCTCAGTATGGTTTGTCTATGGTGTTATGTGGTATTCGATTGGGCCCTTTTTTTCAGATTTGCTTCAGATTACGTTTGAGTTTGACAACTAGTGGTGTTTGTTTACGTTTTAGTGAAATTTTTCAACTGAAAAGAAACGAATTGCATCGGGTTGATCTATTTTTTCTTAATTATTTATGTACAAATGTTCAGAAATCAGTTTGGGCTAGCATTTTAAATGTTTTTGTATAAAATTTAACCAGTGAATGGAAACATAATTCCAATCGCACCAATATAAACACAAAAAAGAGCAAGTGACGTTTCTATGTTCGATTAGACCCTCGAAATCTGAAATCTGAGACAAAATCTGAAGAAGCCCAATCGAAAAACGCATCATTCGCAGAAGTGTCGAGTAGAGTGTAGTTTTTTAATGGGGTAGGTCGCGTAAGTGTCAAACAAGAAGAAGAAAAAAGTGACACCTAAAAAATTGTAGAAAAACCAAGTACATTTTGTATGACTGGTCCATAGTTTTATTATAAAATTGATGAAACGCTTATAATAAGGTGCAGAATATATGGGAAACCAATATAATTCGTGTTTTATTGAACATCTTGCTGAGTAAAGCGAAGTAAGGAATATTTAGCACGAATGTAAAACAAACAAAGCGAAATTCTCTTCTCAGAATCACCAGAAGAGTATTTTTGTGCCAATGGAACAGCATTTTTTCGATTCCGGACTCTCCCGGACGCTTCTTTTTGTCCAATGGAAAACGACATATGTGACATGACACGGGCAGCTTAACTTGAAACCTTTTTAAAATGTGTCCATTGATATGCGAGTAAACTGCTTTCTGCGCCATTCGAGCGGGTCTCAGCAGATCACCATGGACCAAACAAAATATACCAGTTTATTCCACTTTTTCACAAACGTGACAGGGACATTTTTATTGCACTTTCCTTGCTAAAATATATGTTGAATAAAACGCGCCTCTTATTTACCAACTATAAAAAAACACGATCTGTTCAGTGCGACTTTTATTATCAGCTGTTAAATTCTCCATACATCCGTTTACGTAGGTACTTTGTTATATTTTCGGTTTTCATCATTTTCATTCGGTAATAGGTTTTTCACATCGCACAGAAAACTCATTTGCTATTTGAATGTACAGAAGAGAACACTTGTCTTTGCCCTAGAACACAGTTTACGTTCTATTCTTTTTCAAATCGAGATCACCTCTTAATAATCTCGATTTCCTACCAGAGTTCTTCGATATTTATTAATGCAAGTACGTTTGAGTTTGACAGCAGCTATTGCTATTTGTTTACGTTTTCCTACAATTAATCAACAATCTGCACAGATAAGTGCATAGAAATGATGACAGTGACTTAAGTTTGATAAACTACTTAGAGATGGGTTTTCAGTTTTAGTCCCAAGATGGTCTAAGCCTCACAAATATTAAAAACTTTAACAGTCCCGAGGTTTGATTGGGCCGACGAAAGTTTTATATTTTAAACCAAAAGCGTCAGAGATGAAAGTTTGCCTGTAATGTACTTCTTCGTAGCTCCAACTTTCGGAAGACACATTTTGATAGTCAGTTTTGTTATGCTTACATGAACTTTAAATCTTGGCCCTTAGTTCACAATCACAATATGACTTCGTCCAGGCGTATTTGCCTTAGCATGATAAATAAGCTCCAAACGGGCAACTCATCCTATTATGGGCACATTGTGGTCGCATTCAATTCCATTCCGCCGCCCTCTTCAGTTCGCTGAATCAAAACCATATACGTACCAACCATTCGCATCTCTCCGTATTAAAACCCCTGAAGCACTCTCATTCCAGGTATTTATCAATTCTAGTTAATAAACATCATCCACGCAGAAAGCTGTCAAAAGTCCCAACTTATGTTCGCTCAATTAGTTGTTGTTGACTTGGCCAATGGACTGTGCAAAAGCTGCAGCGACTACCCCTGCAGGCGGCGGCAGCGGTCGGTCCAAAACTCCTCGAGCAAGAATTCAAAATGCAAACTTGCACAATCATTTTACCATTCCACCGCATCGCGCTGTATATTCGCAGCCTCAACCGAATGCACTCCACCTGGCACCTCTCAACAGGCTCTTCACCTCTTCTGCACTCATCGGCGCCGGTTTCCATCCCACCCACCACCCGGCAAAGCCTCGAAGCTCTATAGTGTTAAATTTTACATTTCACCTGAACTTCACCAAATCCGTCCGAAAAATTAAATATGAAATATGTTTCCAACACTGCACCTTTTCGAGAATTTATTTTCCATTCGCCCCTCCTCCGTGGCTATTGTTTCTGAGAGTTTTTTCCCGAGTTACCACCGCCACTCCACTCGTCGCCGGTCGCCGCCGGAAAATGAAATAAAATTTTTGTTTGTTATGGAAACACGAAATCCATTTATTCTGCATGGGGAGCTCATTGAATTTTGCATGGAGTTTTTTTTTAACGGCTGCCCTTTGTTTTCCGGAATAATCCTCTGCACCCTAGTTGGTCCGCCGTCCACCTGCATCGTATTCATTAAAAAATAGTAGCATCCGCGATTGCAGCGGGCATTTATCCGTCCAGGTCCAACATCTATGCAACTATCGCGGCGCCTATCTGTCGGCCGTAGACTATATCCTCGCCGAGGTGTGTAAGCGCGGTGTGTTTGGAGTGTGTGTTTTGGGGGATGATTCTCGCACCAGGCTTTGTTTGCAATTATGCTGCAACGAATTTAAAAGGGCGTTATGAGGTTTTTGCAACGCTCCACTATTAAAACACTTTGCAGGCCACCCAGCTCCCCATTTCTCGAAAAATGATTTTGAATAATCCATTGGGTAAATGGCCAGTTCAAGTAGGAGCTGGATGGGGGAGGAGATGGACCACCTTATCCGCCAGAGTGTGTGTGTTGTTTGGTCGCTGGCGGGTGCCAAAATTGAGTACAAATGGTTGAGTTTTCGACCATCGATGAATGGATGTGCGGACGTTATTTTTTCTGCGAATAAAAATAAAAAATAAAAATATATATTTAAAATGAAAGAGCTACCAAAACACACAGATTTTTGGGCAGGGACGATTAAAATGCTTCCAGGCAATTGGCCCCATAACAGTGGCAGTAGTTCAGATGGAAGCGCGTGGTTCCGTTCGGTTGGATACCTACAGGTGGACCACACCGAGGACGTGATGCTGCGTTATTTTTTGTTGTGTGCAGCACCGGGGTTTTTAAGGACAAAAATATTTATTGTTATTTCATGGTCAATTGTTCCGGCTGAACAATGGAAAGTTTTTGTTTAAAATTCCCCCCTAGCGGGAGGACCAGTATACCAGAGGAGGCGGATGTGGGCTGTGTGTTGGGTGAGTTCAGTGAAGGAGTTCCATGTGATGTTTAAGTTTGTTGTTTATATTTTCGAATAGTTTTCTTTCGGTTGTTTGGGATAAGTGGGGAGATATGGCTCTTACAGGCTCCAAGTCGTAAGAGGAACACTTTTGTTTTGGTTAGGAGAGTCCCTGTTGGGAGATTTTTGAGGATTCATTAAGAATTCATGAAGTCATCCGTTTCAGAAGTGGGCTAAAGTTTTGAGATGAGCAACTCGAGAGAGGTATTTTTTACTTTTGTTTTTGAAAAGGACTTAGGCAAATGGGTAAACAAAGTTGATGAGAAAAAAAATCATTTTATCAACGTCCATTGGGTTCTAAGACAGATAATTTAGGGGGTAGTACGATAGAAGATTTGGGCGGGGCACGGCACAGATATATGTTCAGGAAGACCTAGGCTTATCTCCCACAACCAATCGTGTGTGAGCAATGATATTTTGAGAGCAATGCGAGGGATTATTGCAGAACAACGCGTATGCGGAGTCAGTTTACTGAGTGTTGGTGAATTAACAAAGTCAGCTGGGGTCTTGGGTGTGATTTGAGGTAGATTTGTTAGGCTAACTAGGTACTCACAGTCGTTGTCGGTTTCAAAAATGTCATTTACCTATCTGTAAAATCTGGAATGACTTTTGTTAGTTAGGCAATATTCTATCCCTCGCATTGGAAACAACTGAAAACATATGTCAAAAGGGTTGAGTTGTTAAAAATCATTTTGTCACCTTTTCCCTAAGCAATGCTGTCAAAATAGAAACTCTGCGTCTCATGTCAACAACTGAGTACTTAACCGAATAGATTTGACCTTTAAAAGTCAACTGGAATGCTTATTCAAATGTTCAATCTAATGTCGTTTTCCATTGGGACCACTAAAAATCTTTTTCAGATCTCAGATTTATCGCGGTTCATGGAACGTGCAACGAAATTGATCTGCTTTTGTGAATGGATTAGTGCGTATTTGACAGCAAAATCAGCTGTTCAAATTGCATTCGCTTTTGCAAAAATCTGCTATAGATATCGACTTGAAATATGTTTCCCCTGTTGTAGACACAAATGGAGTAGTTTCGGTGAATCGTAGTTTCCACATGATGAGGAAAACAATAAAGATAATAATTCCTCCAGCATTATATCAATTGCTTTTTATGTATTTCTTTATTTTGCTTTTCACCAAACTTTGCGCATTTGTTTTCAAAGCAAACTTCTTTCAATGACGTGAAACAGCTGTGGGTATTTGTGGCAGTATGTGTAAATCTGAAAAATTATCGAGATCTGCAAAAAGTGCTCCGAATCGAAAAAAAGATTGATTTTTTTTCCCAATGGAACGCGAAAAGTGATTTAGATCAAAAAAAAAGATTGATTTTTTGTCCCAATGGAAAACCACATAAGTTCAAGCATAACAGCGACAAATAATGCGAATCGACTGCTGTCAGATATAGTACAAATGTTCGTAATAATGTGCAAAGAAAATGCTGAACCTTTTCTGATTAGGTATAATATCTTAAGCTTTATGCCAATCGGCCAGATGACATTTTTAATATAATTTGTTTTTCGATCTCAATCCGATTACCAACTTATTTGTATAGTTTGCTAGAACAAAAAACCAAAGATTTTTGTTTGTATTCCCATCTGTAGGTTAAAATCTTAAAACGAACATACTTCTAACCATACACAAAAGTTGACACCCATCGAACCTAAAGCCCGAATCACAATACTCCAGAGTTCGTATTTGACGTACTGCCTTACTGTTTTTTACATGTTTAATAAATAAATAAGACCGATTTAAGGAAGAAATTGGAATCATGGATCCAACTGTTTGTTAGGATAAGCCAAAGCTCCGCGCCTGATACATAATAAATTCAACTTGACACTTCGGAGACTCTCACACTAAAGGTTCGTTTGCGTACGCGGTTTGAATCGAACGCAATCGATATAAATCGATCGCAATCGCACAAAGTCTGTACACGTAATCAAAAAAGACAGAAAAAGAGAAAATTAGCAAAATAACGAGTAACGAGTAGCTCCTCTCTTGGCTCAAAACAGCTCAGAGAATTTCAACCGGCAAGAACTGATAAATATGTCGAATGCACAAGGTAACCAAAAAACAAATCAATATCCGTCTTAAAAATCAATTGCGCAAAATAATAAAATCTGTAAAAATAAAAAAATTTCGGTGGTGGTCGAAAGTTCTCCTAGATCGTTCCATATGTTGCAAAAAGGTAAATTATATATTTATTTCTGATATGGATTAGATGTCAAAGATGAAGGTGGCTCAAATTAGCTCGAAGTCTATCCAAGTACTTTTGCATATATTTTCAGTTCTCTAATGTCTTTTTCCAGTGGGCAAAAAGAAGCGTCCGGGAGAGTCCGGAATCGAAAAAATGCTGTTCCATTGGCACAAAAATACTCTTCTGGTGATTCTGAGAAGAGAATTTCGCTTCTCGATTTCAAGTCAGAATCCACTCAAGAAGCACTCACACAAGTGCAATTTTATGTATTTTTTACAAGTCAGTTAACAGCAGCCATAGATTATTTTTTGGCATTTCACCAATACTTTGGCGGATTCTGTCAGAAGCAGTTTTGCTGTTCCATTGGATTTCAGAATGAGTGGATTCCCGAGTGAAACCAATGGAAAACGACATAAGAGAGTTTTGCTCAATTTTTTGAGTGTGACAGAGTAGTGTTTTGATCGGAAAAGTACGCGAATAGAACTAATCTGTATGACAAACAGCTGGCGGTTACGAATTGCTTATCTACGGAAGGTTTGCTTTTTTAACTGAATTATTAATTTTTCGCGTATGGAAACGATTTTTTATATAAAATTAAAATGGACTTTATGTGCAAGTGGAAAAAAAATTAAAATTGTTTTGCGGCCAACTCAATACAAACAAGAACCAATGTTCATTTTCGATTTGGCAGCAGAAATGTGAAATCTCAGATTAAATTCTGTAAAGCCAAATCGAAAACGACATTAGATTCTCTTGAAAGGATCTTACAAAAAGTACTAGATTTAGCTATTTTAAATCGCAAAGTTTTCGAATATCGCGACAGAAACACTCATATTTAAAAATTAGGAAGTCGCTTGGCACAAAACAAACAGATCGAATTTGCTTACGTTCCAAATTTGCTTAAGAAAAACAAATTGAATGCAAACGTACACTTACAAACCTGAAAAGTACCTAAGAAAAAGAAATGCACCCAGTAAATTCTACCTATATTATAGGTACAGAATAATATTTGTTTTTTTTGCATTTTCTTAGGGATTACTGATTTCAATCTGGTAACACCTTTTTTTTTTTATCAAATTTCGATATCAAGAGACACCCTCTGCCGGTGTCTTGCAATAGCTTTGTTCGTGTGTGATACCAAATCTTTTTTCCGTTATTTTAAGAAAATTTTGTGAAATAGTTAAAAAGTGTTTTTAGTGCGAAAATTTCGAGTGTATAACTAAATCTGTTTGAGGCTAACACGGTGAGTACCATTTCCTTTAAATATGAGGTTGTTTTACTGCAAAATATATGCTAAGACCCCAAAGCTCTACATGTTCTTGGTTCTACTGAAAGTGTAGGTACTTCCAGTGATTTAGGGCACAACTTGTACAGTTTATTATACTGCGAATTAATAAATGGCTGAATCTTTAGACTAAATTTGGTAAATACACCTGGGTGGTGAACAAAAGTCTAGACCGGCATATTAACCACTGAGTCGATGCGCTAGAAAACCAAATAACGTTGGTTCTTTTTTCCTAGATATTGTATATCATATGAGTCCTGATGTAGGAAGTAAACCCTAGCTCAATGCTAGGAGTATTTTCTGCTCGCATGAAACAGAAGATCTCACGTTGATCCTGATCTGATAAGATTCACCCAACCAACCTCTACGATTATCTTCCTTCTACTTGTAAACCGTGGCTGGGGCCCAGAATCACTTTTCAAGAATCGTTGAGTTGATTCGTGCTCTGAGTAGATGCATTTTAAAACCAAATAGCATTTGCCACTCACTACTTTACTACTTTCTTTTCCAAAGCACAAGTTTGGACATAGAAGACAAAAAAGCAATCACTGCATTTAGTTCAAATGGCTACCTGCCAGCAATCAGTCAGGAAACTAACTACACAGCTTAAAAAACAACACACAAATCCTTGGTTTTTCAATCATATATTTAGATACTCTACAAATCCGGTTCAATGAAATTCTTGATCTTCTTCACCGACCTCTCCGCCGATCTGATGTTCAAATGCTTGCCAAACAGCGTCAGGGTAATATTCCCGATCTGCATTCCGAATATGCACTCACTCTTCGGCACCGTCCGCAGTTTGTTGTCCGTACCAACAATCTTTATCACATTCTTCGTGTCAAGCACTACGATTCCTGATAGTCCGACTAAAGTCGGACACTTGGACCGACTCACCGAGATCTTCGCACCATGCAAGTCCGATTTCACCAGCAGTTTGCTAAACGCATCATAACCAGGGTCGTAGACTTCGGGAATCTTATCGCCATTCCTCAGATTCAAATGCTCCTTGATGTATCCCTTCCACAGCTTGTGGAGAGGAAGTACGTCTGCATATTTCAGCTTCTTGGTTGGCAGAGTATGTAAGCCAAGTTGGGCAAACTCACGCCTGTTGAGCGTGGTGCTTTTGTTAGATTTTCGTTTGCGATTGAGTTGCTTCTTGGATTTGGTGCCGTGCAGCATGGTAATGTGGTCGGGAATGATGTTGACATCTGAACGGCGATCAGGAACAACCAGGTCGGTTAGAAATTCCTTGATTGGGTCTATTTGGAGATCAGAAGACATCGTGGGAGTTTTATAAACCAAGAATACTCCAATTTAAATGAGAACTTTGAAAGAACCCACGAATTTGTTTACATCCCAGGCGCCGCACGTGTGACAATCAACAAAGAGATGTCAGATTTTCACAGACTCTTACCCAGTATTGCTGGGGGTTGATGTTCAGGATGAAACAGGGTGAATTGTTGATTAGTTTCAGAGGAAAATTGATTTTTTACTCTCATATACATCGGTGGGACATTCCTCCCGACATATTTTGAGTATTAACTGCTTCATAAGTTTGCTGCTGGCATAAATCAAACAGGACAAAATAAACCTCTGCGGAAATTAGTAACTTCTACGATTGAAAGACTGCGGTTTGTATTGGTGTCTCAAACCTGTAGGTGGAATTTAAAGATCCTCATGGTTGCATTTGTCCATTTAGACTTTTGGCGTGTTTGCTCGACTTACCCACCTAAGCCAATGAAGGTAGTTGAAGGGTTTTAGTTCGGGTTTTATCCTCCTCTTATTACAGATGATGGATTTGGTGATTGATCTGTTCAGTCGTGTTACTGGTGTCGGGAATACGCACAACCACATGCCAGAATGTTCCACTGCGTTAGAGCTTGTTACAAACCAATTTTACAAAATTCCACCCATTCCTTCTGTTCGACAACTGAAGAGGATTCAATTTCTCCAACCAATTGAATTCCCCGGCACACGGTTACCCCACAGTTTTAAAATATCCCTATATTCCGTAAGTTCCCCAATCCCAACACCAGAGTGCTTCATCCTCACACAGCTGTCAATTGACTGTCAAAAAATAAATTCACAATCATATCAAAAAAGTCTGCGACTTGCTGTAGGAATTTCCGCGAAGATCTCCCGAATAAACCCGAAAAATGAAGGCCATCTACAATAGTCTCTTCAAGAGGAGCTCCACCTTCGCCGTGGCCATCCTTGCCTCGACATTCTTTTTCGAGCGCACCTTTGATATCGCCTCTGATGCCATCTTCACATCAGTAAACCGTGGTGTAAGTTAGAAACAGTCACCCACTCCGCACTCATTATGTAATGAAAAATATATCTTCCCCCTACAGAAACTCTGGGCCGACATCAAGGGAAAGTACGAGAGTTAAACAGAGTTGTAATGTGAATTTTATTAACTTAAAATAAAAACGCAAAAATACCACATTTTGTCTGTCTGTTCTTATTCGGTGGTTTCCCAGTACTTTTCCTGCCTGTAGGCATCCCATGGGTGAGGGGTTTTGAATCGCTCAGGCTCCTGTAGCGTGACTCCGTTCTCTTCCATGATTTTAAGGAATTTGTCCACCTTTCCGTTGGGCACGGCTTCAATGTTGCACGAAACTTCGGTGATGCCCGCTCGAATGCATCGTTGCGCTAGTACTCGTGCAAGATTGGTAAATGCCGTGGTGTCCTTGGTCTTGTAGAGTTGCTTCTTGATGGCCCACTCGGATGTGCTGGCCGAGAGAACTGGCCCGTTTTCGAAGTGTCTCACTTCGGCAGTGACATACTTGCCAGAGACGTTGAGGTCCAGCTTGTGCCAGAAGCTTCTGCCGGGCTTTTCGAGATGATATCCGCTTGGTTTGTAAGCAATGCGCAGCTTCTCCAGGTTTCGTGGGTTGCGATTTACCATGTAGCGTTCGCCTTCGGTGGGCGCCAGGATTTCCCGAACTTTGTGCACAACTCTGGCGCAGTTATTTGGACGAAACGGCCGGGACATTTTAGAGAACTTGTTCACAAATCGATTAAAAGACGAGAAATGTTTTGATTTTGGGGTTATGTTCGGGGTTTTCTTTTGACAGTTGTGGAAAGTGTTGCCACGTCTGAATAAAAACGATTGTAGTGATGGAGATTATGTATTAAAATGTATTATTTCTGTATAACTACGTAACTCTAACAAAAATGTTATCAATTCGATGCCCTAAACCGTAAGTTCAGCGTCAACGTCTGACCAAATCGGGTCACTTTCCGATTCGCCATCGGGATTTACAGCCGCTGTCGATGAGAACTCGACCGCCTCGATTGACGGTTCGTCGTAGTCGATGGGCCATTCCTCGTCCTGTGATGTGGTAGCTAGAGAGCACTCATCTTGCTTTGTGGTGGATTCTGATGACTGACCTAGGGCGTTAACGCCCTCCAGAGCTCGGTGATTTGTCGGCTCCATGCTGCAAAGAACAAAAGTCTGACAATAAACTGCGACGCATCTTGGAATGCTGTAACTCACCTCAAAGCGATGGTGTAGTACTCCAGGGCACCATCCAAATCCTTTTCGCTGCTCAAAATGTCGCCCAACATCGTGAACAGCTTGCAACTGGGATAGCTGGCCGACTGCTTTTTCAGCAATTTGATGGCTTCTTGTGTGTTACCCTCCGACTGGAGAATCTCTGCCATTGCCGACACAGCTGGGAAGTAGTACTGGTCGATTTCAAGGGCACGGCTTACAAACGTCTTGGCCTGGCGCTTGGTCACCGCATTTGAGGAGTACAACAGCGTGCTGGCAAGAAGCTGTGCAAAGTGCGAAGGTTAGCGTGGAATTGGCAACCATGGTGGATACTTACAACAAAACTCCTCGGAGAATTGCGGAAATAACGCGCCGCTAGAGCACAGATCGTCTGTGCGTCCTTCAACCGCTTCAAGCCGATGTAACAGCCAGCCAGGCCTTTGTATATCTCAAACCGATAGTTGGCCAGGCTCTGAACTGTCCGGTAGTAGTGGATTGATTCCTTGTACCGCTTTAGCTGGAGGAAGATCTTTCCGCGCAGCAGGTATGCCTCCACATTGGTGGGGTCAACAGAGATCGCCTTGTGTGTGAAATAGGACGCCTTCTCATATTTCCCGTTGGCCGATAAACTTTGCGCCATCACAAACCAGTTCTCCGAACTGAATTCATTCATGTTGGGGTGTTGGCATGCCAACTTTTCCAGATCGGGCAGGTTGTTGTTCCTCTCATAGACCACGGCAAGGGGCATTATGTGATCGGCGCTGTACGGACTGATCATGTTCGCTGTCTCCAGGTAGTGCTGGGCTTGAGCATGGTGCCCATTGTAGTAGAGCGCCTTCCCGATCAGAGTGAGAATGTGATCGTTTTGGTGTAGTTTTGTGTTGTCATTGATGGATTGGAAGGTTTTCGAAGCCTCCAAGTGCTTGTGCACGTACATTTGAGCGTGGCCCTTGATCCAGCTGCTCAGCCATTCGACGTGTTTTGGCGTTGAACTCACTGGAACGAAAACAAGATAGTTATCGAGGAGAAGGAGTGTTTTATGGGTTAGATTGAGATTGCTGAGGCGGATCGCATACGAGAATATAGAACCTCAAACGTTGCCTCTATTTGGGGTCAATTGTTTTAGAGATATACGAGTTCTGCATAGATGGAAGCAAACAAATCGCGTCCGCGTATCGTGTAACAAAGGAACTGGTCCAAGATGACGCAGATGGATCTGTATCATCCTAAACTACAACTTACCATTCACTACCAACGAATTGACTTCAATCCCATCCACCCCGATCTCGAGCAGCGAACTAATCGCCTCCAGCGCCATGGGGCAGTCGCGCAGCACATCCTTGTAAGAAGTAATCGCCTCCGACATATTCCTCGACTGACGGTGTTGCAGTTTGGCCAGCAGCATATTTACCTTCGGCGATCTGGACTTTGTCGGAATCGACTGCAGCGTCGATATCGCCAAATTCGACTCGTTCAGCTCGCGATAGCACACCGCCAATCGGTACTTGATCTCAATGTCCGTAAACTGGTCATAAGTGTTCTCAATGGCAGCCAAATTGGGATTCTTATGTCGCAGTAAGGTCTTCCGCATCATCCAGCCCGAATGGAGGTGCGTTGCCGCCAAACGAAACTTCCTCTCATGATAGTGCGCATCGGCACGGAACAGCAGCACCTGGTACTCCTGCTCCGGTGTGGCTATCAATCGATCATTCTGATAGAGGGTGGTCAGCAAACTTGCCTGCAAAATACACTCCGTTGTCAATATTTCTCCCCCGATCAAACAGCGTGTACAATCTTTACCACTGGAATCACGCAACTATACAGTTCGTTGTCGTACAGCTTCTTCAGATTCGAAAATAACACATTCTCCATAATGGATCGACTTCAATTTTCCATATTTTCTGCAAAAACAAACACAAAACTCTACCTTTCTCCTTCCAAACGAAAACCGCAAATTATTTGCGGCGAAAAATTTGACACCACCAGCTGCCATCTATCGCCACCAGGGGGGCTCCACCATCGCCAAAGAGAACTTTCGCACCGAAATCACTACTTGTCACCACGAAAAAAAATCTGACATTTAAGAAAAATGAGTTTAGATAAATATTTGGGCGTTTAGGTTCATTGTTTCAATTCAATTATTTTGACCTTTTTAATCAGTAAAACTAACATTCGAATGTAATTTTTCACTCGCAAATTCGTGTGCACTCCATAGATAATTAAATGTGCGCGCCAGCCTGACCGCATAAATACATATTTACATTGCAAGAAAAAGTAAAAAAAAAAAAATATTCAACAGCGCCGTGCAGCCGCCCCCCAAAAAAAAAGAACCCGCCGATGTACATATTTTTATTGACTTGAAGCGAAAAAAACACACAAAAGGAGAAAAGCAAAAAAAAAAAAAAAACCGAAAGATATATTTGCAAAGATAATACACAAGCATAAAGGGAGGAAAAAAGAGAAAAACAATTTAAACAAAATTCCATTCATTACTCACGCACGCCGCGCAAGTATTAATTTAGTAATAGGAGAAAATTTATACATATTCATTTACATTTCACACACGAGAGCAGTATGATTAATTCAGCGCTACATCGATCCCCGCAGCCTTCACCCGATCCAGACATTGATGACGGCAGTTCGAAGCGCCAGGCGACGAGGGTGTTCAAGAAGAGTTCATCGAATGGCAAAATCACCGTCTATCTGGGCAAACGGGACTTTGTCGACCATGTGACACATGTGGACCCCATCGATGGCGTAGTGCTGATTGAGCCGGACTATGTGAAGGATCGCAAGGTGTTCGGCCAGGTGTTGGCCGCGTTCAGATACGGGCGAGAGGACTTGGACGTGCTGGGGCTGACCTTTCGCAAAGACCTCTACCTGGCGAGCGAACAGATATTTCCGATAATCGAGTCGGAGCGGCCGCTGACACGGCTGCAGGAACGCTTGATTAAGAAGCTGGGACCCAATGCATATCCGTTTTACTTCGAAGTTCCGCCGTATTGCCCGGCGTCGGTGTCTCTACAGCCGGCACCGGGCGACACAGGGAAGCCCTGCGGCGTGGACTACGAGCTGAAGGCGTTCGTGGGGGAGAATGTCGACGACAAACCACACAAGAGGAACTCGGTTCGGCTGGCCATTCGCAAGATCATGTACGCCCCGTCAAAGTTGGGCGAACAGCCATCAATCGAGGTGAGCAAGGAGTTCATGCTGAAACCAAACAAAATCCACCTGGAGGCGAGCTTGGACAAGGAGCTGTACCACCACGGCGAGTCGATTTCGGTGAACGTTCACATCGCCAACAATTCCAATCGCACCGTAAAGAAGATCAAGGTGCTTGTGCGGCAGTTTGCCGACATCTGTCTGTTTTCGACGGCTCAGTACAAGTGTGTGGTGGCAGAGACCGAGTCGGAGGACGGCATGCAAGTGCAGCCGGGCTTCACACTTTCCAAGGTCTTTGAGCTGACACCGCTGCTGGCCAACAACAAGGACAAGTGGGGACTCGCACTGGACGGGCAGCTAAAGCACGAGGACACCAACCTCGCATCAAGTACACTCATCGCAGATCCAACACAGCGCGAAAGCCTCGGCATCATTGTCCACTACAAGGTGAAGGTGAAACTCTTTATCAGCGGCCCCATTCTGGGCGGCGACTTGGTAGCCGAACTGCCATTCATTCTTATGCACCCCAAGCCAGAGGACGATCTAGACCCGATTATCTCCGAGCGATCGCCCAGGCGCAGTCTGCAACCTGCCGGCGCCGGTGGGGCCTCAGAAAACGCCGCCGAAGTCCCAACCACAAATCTAATTCAGCTCGACGGAGACGACAACGGCCAGGATGACGACATCATCTTCGAGGACTTTGCCCGGCTGAGGCTAAAAGGTGCCGAAACGGAAGCTTAGTTCAGCCCCCACCAGCGCGCAAACAGTAGAAAAGGAAAGGACAACAAATAGAAATATATGTGAAAACATCTCTTTGGATTCGACAGAATCGTGCATTTGTAGCGGTATATATATATATGTATTTTATTTATAATTTGTACAACAGTCTCCCTTCAATTATTCTTATTATTATTTCGTTTTTTTATATATATAAACCTCCTTATTACTTGTTCTTATTATTGTCGGCTTAATGTAATAGTTTTTGTAGTAGTTTACTGTGTTTTTTTGACAAAAACAAAGAAAAAGAAAAACAAAAATATTTTTTAACTGTCTCTCTCCATGATGCTGGACGGAACGACGACCACACGACGACGACGATGCAATGACGACGAACAACAAATTTTATATCGCATTCAAAGAAACAAACCAACTAACAAAATACGAAAAAAACAACAAAAAAAAAAAAGAATTTATCCCGAGAGTTTCCTTCTCCTTTCTGGGCACCATTTGTTATCCCAAAAATAAAATTTGTATATTTTATATTTTTTAGTATCCAAAATAAACACAACACACTATGTACCAAAAATGCTGTTAGTTTCGGGTCGGTCATCTTGTGTTACTCTGTTGCTCTGGCAGGTGATGTAAGTTTTGTTTATGTGAGTTCTAAACTCGGACAGGTTATGGGATTTTGTCTGTTTAATTAAACAAATTGTATTGCTTCAGCGTTTGTTTTAGTTGGGCAGGAGGATCGAAATCCCCCCGAGGCGAAACAGACCATTTTCTGAATCATTCGAATGCTTCGTTTGACTGGTTGTGTTATCGCGTTACGCGCAAATGAACGCGAGCGGTCTATAAATGGGTGCCGAGCAGTTAGTCTGCGCTGCTGATAAGTATCGGTCTGGTTTTTGGTGGACGTGAGCATATGCCTATGAATCGACAGCGTTTGTGGTTTAGCCTCGTATCGCTTTCTCTTCCTGGACTCGTGTTGAATCAGTTTACTGACCCCAGTCTTTGTGGGCAGATAAGTTCTTCAACTCGGCAGGAACTACTGCCTCAACAATTTAGAGTGGCGTGTACTTTGAGGCTAAGCGAAAGTGATTAATCGGCTTTGGGTTGAGCGAACTC
The DNA here is from genome assembly GCA_948293265.1 of Cheilosia impressa. Classification (NCBI taxonomy): domain Eukaryota; kingdom Metazoa; phylum Arthropoda; class Insecta; order Diptera; family Syrphidae; genus Cheilosia; species Cheilosia impressa. The sequence continues at coordinate 5,702,128 of OX411882.1, forward strand.
GGTATGGGTCAGTTTTCTGTCATATGTACCGGCGCCGCTGCATGCGCTAAAGGGGTCGATGCTTACCGGAGTAAGTCGCACGATCATTTTTCGGGATGAGAGCCAAGGAGAAGATTATTCTCTCTCAATGCGCCATCTGCAGTTGAGCCCCTTCCACTAGTGTGCGCCACCTATGGCAAGCACTTTCTCTACTGCGTTGTCAGTTGTTGCTCTGCACCATTCCCCTCCATTTGCTAACGATATTTTACCACCAATTTTAGGCGAATGATGTGGAATCTTTTGACTAGGTCGATGCCGTGGGACAGCTTGTATCGTTCGTCGTTGAATTGTATTCTCCAAAGCCCGTCAGTTCAACGAAAACGCGACCTAAAATTGTACGAAGAACTTCATCTGGAAGCCATCGACGATATCTAAATACGCTTAAGATTGAGTCCAAGATTCAGCCCCATAAGGCAGGACTGCGATGATCTAGGTATAGGACCCCCCTACTCATTTACCTCCTCAGAACACAAGCAACTTGCAGGTAGAACGGCAATCGATAAGGTCCAAGCCATGAAAAGTCCTACAGAATCGTGATCAGAAAAATGTGTCTTTCTTTGAACTGAGAACGTGGGCTTAGCGGTTAGTGTGCGAGGGGTCCAAGACAGAGTCACCTCTAAAGTCTAGTATGCTGCTCGCATGATAAATTAAGCCCCCATACAAAAATGTCTCCAAAGATAAAATCAAGCAAAGCGGTTAAGCCAAGCAGTTCAAGCTAAATTTGTTAGCCACTGTACGAAAAATCTCTACAGAATTTCGCGCTTAAATTGTTTAAAGAGATATAAATTGTAATTTAAACGTTATACATTTTCAAAAGGAATCGGAATTCACTGATTTTTAAAAGGATGAGTCCGAGGTCCATTCAAATGACTCTAAAGCTTCCCGAAGGTAACACGTGACCCATGCTCGATTGTGTTTTACAATTTTATCACAAACATCTGACAAAAATCCGAAAGTTAAATATTTCTGGAAGAGCTTCTTAATTTACCCGCTTAGAGCCGGCATAAAATTGTTAATTCCTTCCATTTGTTCTGAAAAAATAAATATAATAAAAATTATCCGGACCTGCTACTTCAACTTTTTTATTTATTTATATTTTTTAATTAAAACAAATTAACTGACGTTTATGTATTTTAGACACATTTAAATTTCGTTTATTTTATTTGGGCTTAAAGGTCCCAGCCAATAGAATCCGTTGCTTCCATCGCATCGACGGATTCGTTAATATTGACGTATTTGATAGAAGGAGCAGTCCCATAGAATCCGTTGCTTACGGTGACATGAGGCCTGTTCCTTTATTTTTATTTTTACTCAATGCTGTTCCTTTTCTCGAAAAATTCGTAAAAAAAAGCGCCATCGAGAGAGCAAGCTATTACCCCTCCACTGAGAATCTTACCAATTTTTACTCAACAAATTTCTTGGTGTAAGAATTCGAATTGTCATCAGTCAGTCACCTTATGTGGTATTCGATTGGGCGCTCTCAGAGCACTTTTTTTGCTCTCAGAGCAATTTTTATGTTCGTTTGGTACAAAAAAAGCAATCTCTTCAGATTTCAGAGCACTTTTGCGAATCTGAATATTTTCTCAGATTTGCTTCAGATTTACCAATACACGTACGTTCGAGTTTGACAACTAGTGAAGTTTGTTTACATTTTAGTGAAATTTTTCAATTGCAAAGAAACGCATTGCATCGGGTGGAAATAGTTTTGTTAATTATTTATGTACAAATGTTTAGAACTCAATCTGTGCGATCATTTTGAATGTTTTCTAATAAAATTTAACCAGTGAATAGAAAACGCTTAGAAAAGTGTCGAAGGCTACACATATTGCAGTCGCACAAACATCAACAAAAATAAGAGCAAGTGACGTTTTTGTGTTCGATTAGCCACACGAAATATGAAATCTGAGAGCAAATCTGAAGAAGCCCAATCGAATACCACATTAGAATTAGCAACTGATTTGAGATTTGTTGTCCTATTTGACATAAGAGTGCATTTGCTTTGATTTCTTGCGTATTAAAATGGCGGAAAAATAAAATTGGACGTTCTTCTTAGATTCTTTTCGAAAGTGGCGACGAATTCTTTTTCGCTGTAAGGATTAAGAAAGGACAATCTCCTCCATGTAATTTTGAATGCTGTGTCGCTTTTTACTCTTCTCGAATTTGTAGTTCATTCAGTACAAACTCTTCCAGATACATGAAGAAGAAGTTAGTTTAGTTCCGAATCACTTTAATCGCTAGTTCTGTTTGTAAATTAAAAAATTCTTCGAGTTTATACGATATTTTAACGACTTTTCGTACAACATTTTTGAATTATGTATCTCTCATTTTCATATATTACTAGACTACAAAAGTGTTCCCTACCCTAACTTTTTCGTCTTCGCCTCTCTCTCTGTGAGAGAATTTATCCCCACCACTGCCATTTTGACAGTCTTTTCCATTCTTACTACAAAAGTAAAGGTGACAGTCGATGACAGTTTCTCTCATTATCTCAGGCAGTAGTTCTTTAAAAATATTTCGGAAAAGATATATCCTTTCACAGATGGGCTATCTTTTTTGCTCAAACGTCAAAAAAACTTGTAGGATAACAAAGCTGGCTTATAATGGCCAGCGTAGTGTTTTGTTCAAATATTGTTGAAAAGCGCACAATTGCCGTTACTTTAACTTCTCAGTTGTTACCAAATACGTTTGATAAACATAATTTTTTAATTCAACAATGCTTTTATCTTGTTTTTTGCACTTTTCAGTAATTTTTTAACATAATTAGACTACATCCATACAAAATCCGTTTTGTTTTCCTACAAGTTTTTTAGCTGTCATCGAAAACGCCATCAGTACTTCCACAGTTCCACCAATGAAAGTGCTTCCTCGCACGCTGTGCCAACTGTCAATGGGTGCAACGGACAGAAAAGAAGAAAATAAACCTACTTTAACCGTCGCCTTTGGCACGTCTGTTTATTCCATCAACCTGTCAGTCGAATACGTTGTCGCAACGGACGCGACGGACTCCAAAAGTTGGGCCATTAACCTATGTACTGTCTAGTACTTTTGTTTATCGCTGACAACGTGCTTAATGTCCGCGTTCCATTTTGGGACGTTCAAGTATCTACTAAGTGTGACAGCTTTCTGACTAGATGTATCACGGTTTAGATTGGCTGAAATGGGTCATATGAGCAGCTGTTTTAGTTGACGTTTATGGAGGGGTAGCCGACGAATCTAGTCAAGAAATTCGTGACCGAGTACTAAGTTCACAGTTCGCATACCTATGTCGCTGCTGCCCATTGACTGCTAGTTGACTAGCGTCACGTCAAATCAAATGTCAAACTCTGCATAAAATATTAACATCTAATGTCGTTTTCCATTGAGCAAAAAGAAACCGTTCCATTAGCACAAAAAGTCTTCTGGTGATTCAGAGAAAATAATTTCCTTTCTCACCACTAAGTCAGAATCTACTCAAAAAGCACTTACACAAATGTAGTTTATGTATTTTATACAAGTCAGCTGACAGGGACAGGTGGATTCTATCAGAAGCAGTTTTCTTGTTCCATTGGATTAGAGAATGAGTAGATCCCTGAGTGACGAGTGGAACCAATGGAAAACGACATAACCATTCATGCTAGAGCTCTAACTACTTGTGCTTGATGTCAATAAATATAGAGTTTTATATTCATATGACTTGCCCCAAGGCATTTAGCGGTCAGTGGAATGCGAGACAACTTCTGCCACGCTTCCAAATATGTTGTTCTACGATATATACTGAAAAAAAGAACCGAAACGCACCTCTAGTCACTTGCAAAGTAACAATAGAAATATGACAACGATTTGACGTAGGTCTGTTTCCGTACTAGAATGTTAGCAGTTAAGTCAAACTGAACGCAGTATTTCAATATGGCTATTGTGGCCAACTCCTGAACAAGGGTTGCCTGTTTTTGAACGTGTGACATCTATCCGAGCTTAAAATTGTCCTGCACGTGCTTCTCTATTCAGCCAATTCAGTAAGCTGAAAAAGCTGAAAAATTCACGCAAAACGAATGGTTTTAAGTAGCTAAGCCCAGGTTCCAGTATGGACCTATTAATTTCTCTGTCAAACATTGTTTCCGTATGCAAATTGGGCCTTAAGAAAGGCTTCTCACTTTGTCTCTAACAAGACGGCAACGCAATGCGAAGCAACGTTGAATGTTTTCCATGTCAAAGCTTTATCAACAGGATTATTATTGAAATCATCCTTTAATACTGTAACAAATTTCTCCATTTTTTTTATTTAAAAACAACGAGTAACAATAGCAAACGCACGTCTCTTTTCAGCCATCCCTAGAAGCGGTAGTTCTCAATTCAAATGGCGCCACCATCTGTAAGAAGATTTGCATTTGTTTTAATTCGCCGGCATTTGGCAGACTGTGGAAGTAACGGCGATTGTACATTTTCAATTTTCCAATCGAAAACAATCAACAATTAAAGAAAACGGTGGACAATTGAGAACAACAAAGTTCACGGTAAGTTTATCATAACTGCATTCACAAATTCCTAAGAAACCATTACTGCGTACGTCTGTTAGTTGAAACCAATTCAAATCATAACCCCTAGTGCCCGGCATTTGCAATTTGCATCTGTCAGTGTGCCTGTCAGAGTCCTCGATTCCCACGAACTGTTGGGTAATCCCAATTTCAATTTCCATCGGTGGAAATGTGCAATTATTTCATCATTCCATTGCCAATTGTAAATTAAGTGCACGCTAAAAATGAGTTTCACAAGGGCTCTGTTTGCCAAGGGACTCACGGTCATCGCACAAACAAGTGGCCGACGAGGTTTTTTATCGGTTACTGCCAATGCAGCCGGGCTTCGGAATTTCGCACAATTGCAGCCGGTTTCGCCGCTCCTATCCCAGTGTCGTGCTCTGCATCAGAATCAAGTTGTACCGGGACTTCAAATAAAAAAGCGTTCCGTCCGCAAGAAGCGCAACGAAGAAGAGGACCTTGCTGCGCAAGGATACTTTAACGTGTCGGCGTTCTCAACAGCCGAGGAATACGATCTGGAGGGACTCTTGACAGGTCTGGAGGAACAGAACCTGTATGCTGCCAAGAAATTCTTCTCCACAGACAATTTGGGTGTCGAACAAGATGTTCTCTATGTGACCGCGAAATATATGGTCAACGGCGAGGCAAGGGATATTTTCTTCTTCCGCGAGGGATCCGTTGTCATGTGGAACTTCAACGAAATCGAATCGAACAATGTGCTATCCTTTCTAAGGAATTACGAGAAGGATGGCTACCTCAAGGCACTGGTGAAGGGCGAAAGCGAAATCATGCCGTACACCTACGTTGCTGACGATGTTGAAAATCCAAAGGCGGACGACAGCCAGGCTGCGTTCAAGAACGGAAAATTCTTTCTCACCCGCGGCGAACAGAATTTCTTCCAAAAGTACACATTCTCCAATGCGATGGCTGCGTCAATCAAGCTGGGCATCTGGGAGGCCACACTCGAGCGGTATATAGACAGAATGGAATATCTCACCGAAGACTTGAAGAAAGGCAGGCGGATAAAGATTTCCCGGGCGGAGGCGTTGCGTAAGACGGGAGAACTTTTTGCCCTTCGCCACATGATCAATCTGAGCTCGGATCTGCTGGACACACCCGACTTCTACTGGGATCGAGAGGAGCTGGAGACACTGTACATACAGGTTTGCTCCTATTTTAGCATCAACCGCCGCACGAAGGTAATGAACGAGAAGATCAATCATTGCGTGGAGCTGGCTGAGCTGATTTCGCACAATTTGAACGACGCGCATCACATTCGACTGGAGTGGATGATCATAATTCTGATTACCGTCGAAGTTGTCTTCGAAATCATTCACAACATCGAGAGGTACTACTTCAGCAGCGATGAGGAAGGCACAAAGGCTGTTGCGGCTCATCACTAGGCATTTACTTGTTTATGTAGATTAGATCTTTTGTTATGCTCGTAGTTGTAAGAAAATTGAAAGCAATAAACGTTGAACTCTCATTGGGAACTGCTTGGGTTTTGATTGTTGCATGGGGGTTTCACACTTTTTATGCACACTCATTGTGAGCTGGTAGAGAGATGAGTCATTGCCGGCTTGTTCTAAGTAAGAGAACTTTGCGCTGCAAATAGTGCAGTGCATTTATTCCGCGACGTCATTACAGCAGTTTGGAGTATGTTGTTGTGCACTAGCAAGCACAAGAGGCATTTGGCGTGGAAGGAAGCTATCTATTTTCCAAAGTGCTGTGACGTGGTGTGGCTTAGCAGTGGCGTAAGTAGCTCTGTTACTAATTTGACCGGGGTGCTTCGTTACGATGTCTTCCTTACGATTTATGAAGATGTGTCTAGTGAGAAGTAAGCTTTGCCTAATTCCGGCATCTGTTTTGATTGGTTTTTCGCTCCCAATTATGCTGAATGGATGGGTAATAGACGTTAAAACTTCCAGGTTTCTCCGGCAGGTAATTTAAATGTGTATTTTGAAAGCAAAGTAGGTAGGCACGGTGATTGAAAGAGAGGCGGGCACACTTAGTACATTGGATTGTTCTTTGTTATAGCCAGTGGATCTTGAAAGGTTTGATGGACGCTTCAAAGTTGCTACGGGGCGGACTCCGTGTGCAAGTGTTCCATCTTTCTAATGTGAGGTAAAACTTGAAGTGGTGTGTTTCCCGATATCCACTGTGTAGCCAGGTGTAGAAGGGTTTGAAGAGGTTTGAGTCTACTCTACAACGACAGCAAGATGTTTAATATACTTGCTGTTTCTTCTCAAATGCCCATAGCATTTTTAAAGACGTCCCTATCATCAACGTCTTGGTATTTTGCTTTATTGGAGGTGTACCTACGTCGGCCATTGACATCTATTTGTGGAGTACGTTTGCACGCTTTCGGGGCAGATAATGTTTGACCTTGTATTTCCAGGATGTGGTTGTACAGCTTTGTGTTGACCCAGTTGTCATTAAATTTATCTGTGATCTGAGAAGAATTGGTCACCAGATCAGTCATCTTCTAGATCAGAAATAAGACTCGGTGACAAGGGTTCTGTCCACAGATGAGAAAACTCAAGTTAATCCGCGCATCTGTGGTTTTATCTTCCGTCTCTTGAATATTTTTGGTAACAATAGTGAAAAAGAGTATGCGTTGTTTTTCCATTTAAATTACTTGGCACAAGCTTCGTTTAAAGAGGGCCAGTGGTTTCTTGGGATGATGCATGTTTCCTCAAAAGTCTATCTGATGTTTGCCTCTCTTTTGGTGTGAAGGTAATTTCGGTTGTCTTTACGTTCTAAAAAAGCTGCCGGAGCTTTTCTTGCTCATTCGTCAGCTATTCAATTGTCCAAAATGTTTAAAGGCCACACAGATCGTACCATTGCGCTTCAAGAGCCTTGAACTCTTCACGACAGCATTCCGAAGCTGATATTTTATTTCTTTTCCAATTATCGCTTATACTGCTGTAAGTTTGTCGAGGAAGAAGGTGATACCTTTTTTGGTGGCATTACCCCTGCCAAGACTTCAGCTTGAGAAACACTACTGGTGATTTGAAGACGATGCCTACAGCCACAGCGGTTTGAATTAGACAACTTTTCCCTCAAGAGGAAGCTCTTATGAAGTATAACGTGATGTAGTCTGTGAAAGGTACACATAACCAAATAAACTCTGTAAGATCGTAAGATGGCTCGTACTATAAAATACAATTTCCAGGCTAAAGGCTATTGAGGTTTCCCCATCTGTTCGTTAACATGCATTCATTTTTCAATTGCGCTTGAACAGGTGGTAGAAATTTTCCATCATTGTGGTCCACTATTTTCTTTGGAAGAGTGCAAATTAGGTTCTTTTCCTCGACACTGGTAGCGCATCGTACGCTAAAATCCAACCATATGTGACATGCCGCAACTGTCAACTGTCACTGCACCCAACTTCCATCAAAAAACGTTGTTCTTGTTTTATAATTCTTTTCCGCAAATCAAAATAAAGCAAATTTTGAATAGATTTACGAGAAAATGCGTCTAACGTTGATAAATTTCTTCAAAGCAACCGTTCCCGGACACATATTCCGTGGAAAACGAAGGTTGGTCAAGCCGGTTAGCAGGAAGGCAATGGACACATTGGTTAGGGAATACGACCGACAGGAAGCGATTATGCTACTCCTAAGGCATCCATATCTTACTTCCGTAAGTGAAAGACGTTCAGTATTCTGAGTTAAAACAATTTCGGAATGATCTCGTTTTCTAGGAAGAGTCAAGTGGACACGCGAAAGTGTTTGGAAAGCGGGAAGCCTTGGTGAAGCAGTGGCAGGATGCTCAGGCTCTGAGCAAAATGAAGCCTCATATCACGCTGGAGGATCGTCTCAACCATCTTAAGATTAAGGAGTGTTGGGATTAGATGTGTGTTATGTAGTTACTAGATGAGTCCGTTGTTAAAAACAAAACTAAACAAAGAGACAGTTGTGTTCGCAGTTTGTTATGCAAGCCGGCAGGGTTTTATTTTTTTCTGGAAGGAGGTGTTCTTTAGGTTCATTGCAGTGGATTTGTATTTCTTTTAAAGATTTTGATGAAATCCGAAAGGGGCAACGCATTTTCAGAAAGAGTCATCACAAAGTACAGGGAACTTTGGAACGAGGGACAGTTTTATTCAAATTCCACTGATTAAAGGAACTGTCAGATATTACTTCTTTAGAATAGAGGAGTCAAATTCTGTGAGGCGAAAACGTTGAAACACACGAATGATTCGCTCTTAGCTGCACAAAAAACGTTTTAACGTTTCGCCTTACAGAATGCCGACACCGAACTTGCTGAGATGCTCCCTTTTTTCAAAGATATGTACTACCACAATCAAAAGCGACGGCTTTATTTACTTTCTGCCGCACTTGAAGTAAAGTTTAAGCACTGGTGTTAGCACGTAACTTGATACAATCGTGTTTAGTCGATACAATCGAGCTCTGGCAGCACCTAATTTGTCTCCATCGATTATCCTCCATTGCTCATCCTCGATTGAGACAAATTAGGTGCTGCCAGAGCTCTGTTGTATCGACTGAACTCGGTTGTATCAAGTTACGTGCTGACACCCCAGGTTTAGCTGGTACACTAGCTTTCCCGTATGGCACAGAAGCGACAGCGCAGTTAAACAAGACCTTACTTCTTATGCTGGGTCAGGTGCCAACTTCTGAATGTAATCTACAGATACATAGCAAAAGCAAGGCAACACACACAATCGCTGTAGTCCACATGAAGACTTCACCACAACTACCCAATCGTGGAGTCGTTGTTAGCTTGTGTGTCGTAGCAACAATCCTCCCTACTGTGCTTAGCTGCATAGAGGTAGAGAAAGTAGAGTTGTCCTCATATTTGGGAAGTATTATCTTGAGCCGGCAACTCCCAAATCGTTAAAGCCAAATCTCAGTTTGGAATGTGGTCCAAGATCTATCGAAGCAGTGCAATTAGTTGGAACGCTAGACCATCGTCTGTCAAATTGGTCGCACCATCAACTACAACTTGCATCAATCTGACTGGAAGACAGTAGTTGGGAATCTAACTTACTTAGTGGAGCTTTATGGACGAAACTCGACAGCCAAATCTCATGTCATACCAGCTAGATTCATTAAAGCCAATATAGTTGCGTAGAATCATATCCACGTGTTAAGGTAAAAAGAGAGCTGGCTTTCTCCCAATGGGTCCGGAACAGAAAAAGTCTATTTCTCCAGCACTCATCCTTTGCCAAACTGACATTAATTGGCGGTCAACGGATTGAAAGAATCTAAAGAGTAAGCTGCCTTTCGGCATCATCTTCATGTGCTGTAGTAGACGAACTCTCGATCTTTTGCTGAGGCCCTACTCTCTATTTCGTCCCATTCGAAATAGCTTTCCCCTTCCGCTTTTAAGTAGGTACTCTGTAATAATTTCGGACATAAGTACATTTCATTCCACTTTCGAAATACAGAGTAGAAAAAGTTTGTTTTCGAAAAATTTTACTTTCGGAACGAGATACAGAGTAGGACCACTGGTGTGATGTCGTTGTTATTCAGAAATTTAACTCGGGGGGGCCAACTCAGAAATGCAGTTTATAGTGTTCTACGCCCTGAAGTGCATGATTGTCGGGTAATGTGAACAGCCGGGCTTTGAATTACGAGTTGCAACTTAATCAGGATTGTTAGTTGCGATAGGTAGTCTTTTCACCGCCACAATCTGCACGCTCTCGAAGTATACTTCTGTTTCAGGCTCGTTTCGCATCAGCTTCTAGTTCAACACTCGAATGAGACAAATATTCGGGTTTTTCCCTGACTCACAGTGCCTGCAACTTTCTGTTCATACCGTACATAATTACAGACCATATCCTGACCAAGTAGAACTACTTCGGAGCTGCGTTGTGCACGGAATACAAAGACGAACTGCTGTCTTTTATACTAAATAAACTACTCCACAACGCACGCATATATACTCCACAGCACACCACGCGTTACAAGTCTCCTTCTGGGTTTAATTGCGTTGGAGCTCAGTAAGCTCTCCGTTCTTGCCATAAACGACAGTACAAGTCCGCGCAGTTTATTTGTAATCGCCTGGGCTTTTCCTTAACGACTCGTGTTGTATGGCATTCGCGACCAACATAATTTGCAATGGGGGGGCTCTGTTCTCTGATTTTTCCGCATGGACTGTAGACATTCACCTGTATTTTAAATCCAAAACCCGCCTGCATTCAGCCCAGTAAAACCCGCCACTAAATCGACAACGCTAGTGAACTTCTCAGTAAGAACTCATAAACAACTTGTGTGGTTAAGTGGATGTGTATTTTTACAATTGAACAATTCATTCGAAATTTAGTGCGTATTTACAATAAAGCAAAAAAAAAATTAAAAAAATACTTTGTTTATGAAAGATGTCGCTCTTAGATATCTCAGGAGAATATCTCACACTTGGAGGCAAACCTAACTCAGCAGACCTTCGCTTCTGATCGCGTTAGACTCTGAGTCCAAGCAAACGGATCCTCAGCCTCTAGGTCATTCTTGTGCAAACGCTTGCCCAGCAACAAATACTCAGCATACTGTGCCACGACTGGATCGCGGCCACACGAAGCCGTGGCAATCACATGGCCCTCCCCGTCCAAGAAGAATGCCACAAATTTGAGCTCCTTCAAGTCTCCGATTATCTTGATTCCACTTGGCTTGCCGTAGCCGGCATAACGGAAGCCCTTGCCGAACAGCATAGTGAAGAAGAATGGCACGGCGCGAAGTTCTTCAATTTTGCCAGCCATGTTGATGGCAGCGATACGTCCGTGGTATTGCGCCAGCTGGTAATGGCCAATGGTGGCTCGCTGATTTCCGATAGAGTAGACGGGAGCATTGGCAATGTCACCGCCGACATACACGTCTGGAATGTTGCTCATCAAATGGATGTCAGTATCGATTGATCCGTTGGGGTTAAGTGTGACTCCCGATTCCTTTACAAAGTCGGTGTAGAAACGGGATCCGGTGCCCATGATGCACATGCCACAGGGCAGCTTGGTGCCATCGATCAGTTCGACTTCGGACACTTTGCCGTCGCTTCCAATGATCTGTTTGATACCGCTGTTCATCACCATGTTGACTTTGTTCTCTTGGAACAGCTCCAGAACCCTCTGGCCGATTTCACTGCCGAAGCTGGGCTTCAGTGGGACGTCCTCACGTCCAATTAGCGTAACCTGAAATGGAAAGATAAATGTGAAACGCCTCAATAGACACCTGCCGTCATACATACGCTCTTAGCCTTCTTCACCAAAGCAGCAGCCGCCTCCAGGGCGATGAAACTAGAGCCCAAGCATACAACATGAAGGTCCTCGCTAATCTGAGCATTGATTTTAGCCGCGTCTGTGTGGTCCCGGATTGTGAAGACGTTCTTCAGCTCAGCCCCTGGAATGGGGGCCTTGATTGCCTTGCACCCAGTTGCAATGTAGATCTTGTCAAACTTGATGGAGTATCCATTCGAACAGGTAACAGTTTTGGCATCGGTATCAAGTTTTGTTGCTTCCACACCCAACAGAGTTTCAATCGAGTACTCATTGTAGAAGTCCAAGCTGCGGAACTGCAACGAAGAGATGGCCGCATCCAATGTTTTGCTCACTTTGATGCGGTCATACGGCTGAGTGTCTTCCTTGCAAATCATCACAATGCGGCCAGTGTAGCCCTCCTGGCGAAGCGTTTCTGCGCACACTCCCGCTGACGGACCACCGCCAACGATGACAAATGTCCGCTCGTCCGCTTCGATACGCCGCACCATGTTCTTGGTGCGTTTGTTCTTGTCCAGATCGGTTTTCTTGGCTCGCACCTTGACTTTTCCATCTTTTTCCACGCTGACCTTGTAACAGGGAATGGAATCGAGTCCGGGGAAGTCTTCAATGTCGCCGGTTTGTGTGTTGAAACAGGCGCCATGCCACGGACAGCGTACACGACCATCTCCGAGGGCGCCCGTATGTAGCGGGGCGCCATAGTGAGAACATTTGTTGCCGATGGCTGTCAGTTTGCCGTTCTGTTTGATTAGGAGGATCTTGGAGTCCTCGTTGAACTCCAGCTGTTTCATTTCGTTCTCCTTGATGTCGGCCTCATTGCAGACGACTGTTTCGACGTAGTCCTCCATGTCGGACTCTGATCTGAACTTGTACGAACCGGTGTCACCTGGAATGAGAGGTGTGGGAATCAATAAGAGTTGTTAAATGACATTGTTTTCGGTGTATTTACAGTTTTGTGAGTAGGGAGTGATAATTTAAAGCAAAATGCTTGGCAAGACACTAGGCGTTCGTCAAGTAGTACAGCAGAAATTTTGTCTGGACCTTGTCAAAGCTACTGCTTCATCTATCTGAAGGGAACGTTCTGACAGGTTTCGGTGGATGAGTGCACCACATAGACAGGCTACAGTAGATCACCTGTTGCCAACCAAAACTGAACTGTGGGTCTAAATGTGAAGGGATACTCACTCGAGAGTTTGGGCGGTTGACTTCCCTTTGCTGATTTTGGATATGAACTTTTCCAGAGTTCAAACAGTAACCACTTTACTACTGCAAACGTGTGGTGTCGGTTTGTTATGTTATCTAACGAAATAAGTTCTGAACGTCCCATTAAAGTTTTAATGACATTCCACAACATTTAATACAACAAAAGTTCAATAAACCCTCAGCGTATTGGCCGCAGAGCGATGAAGATTGCCCCGCGGGGGATAATCCAAGTACTAATTGTGATATGATTGTCACCACAACCAGTCTTTTGTTGAAAAATTATATAAAACACTTTGCAGCACCTGTAAACAGGCAGACGTACCTGACCACCCCAAGCACAACCATCATGAGAAAACCGGACGTAAGTAAAAATACAGAAAAATTGTCGATCCAAGTTAAAAATGCAACCTTTCCGCCTTTCAGCTGGGCCTTCTTGCCGTCCTCATCATCGGAATAGCTGCAGCCGACGTGGAACCCCGATACACCAGCGACCTTGAGAGCTCGCAGAATCTACTGTCTACGCTCCAGGAAATGCACAGCAGTCTGAGTGCGCAAATCGCCGAGTTGTCGCATATGGGAGCAACGGAAAACTCGGAGAAGATACACCTACTCCAGCACTATACAGCACAAAGGAACAACATTGAACGTGAAATAGCTTCAATTCAGTCGATTGACGCTTCCCACATAGAAGTGGCAGCTCCACGACACATTCTGAAGAATCTTTCAGCGGAAGAGAAAACCGTTCCGTCTATTTTGAACATCTTCAAGAAACCGAGGAACCCCGGCCAAGAGAATTTGAACGAAAACACTGGATACTCGCTTCCCTACCCGCCCTATTACCCCGGTTATGAACAGCAGTATCCGTATCCCTACTATGGACACCCAACCAAGCCTGATCATCCATACCCGAGTAATGACTTGGTACAGGGCACATTCCCCGGTTACGAGCCACCAAATGGTAATTACCATCAGCAGACGTTCATCAACAGAGAACAACCCACACAGAGCTATCAAACACCGCCAGCTGAACAGGTGAGCCTGCAAGTTCCCCAGCAGTATTCACCCCCACCTCAGGTGATGATACAGCCGCTGGATCAGCCTCCACAGCCAGTTCCACAGCGGACACAACCTCAGCTGGAAGCATATAGACCTCAGGCAGTACCGCAGCAGCAATATCAGTCACCAGCTCAATTCGAACATTATAGACTTCAACCCCAACGGGAGGCATATAGACCCCAAGCAGTGGCGCCGCAACAACAGTACCAGCCACAAGCACAACTGGACCCGTACAGACTCAATTTAGAAGAACAACCTCAAGTTGAGCCGCTGTTGAGACCTCAGTCAGCCCAAAATAGACCGCAGTTGGGAGCAACGCCTGACTTGGATGCTCAAGCTCTGCAGCAATCTCTATTTGGCCAGAAACAGGGTGTTTTCGTTTACTACCCGAATGGTCTTATCGACGAATATGAGGAAGAGCGTCCAACGATCGCTGATCGCTTTGGTCAGGCATTTGATCGGTTTGGCCAGGTTATATCGAGTCTTACCAACAGACAGACTTTGAGGAGCTCCCCATATAGTAACAATGTCGGTGGAGCGAAGCAGAGGCCTGTGAACTCACCAGAACGGCGTAGGGGCACAAACAACCGGCCAAGGTCGAACAATGAGAAGTTGAAAGTAAAACCAATGAAACCAATCATGCCAATGGACAAACCAATGGTGCCAAAGGACAGACCAATGATGGCAACGGTCAAGCCAATGGACAAACCAATGGTGCCAACAGACAGACCAATCATGGCAACGGCCAAACCAATGATGCCAATGGAAAAACGAAAGATGCGATGGGTGTCGGTTTGATTTGTTGAAATAGTGGTGTAGGGAGAACGTACGAATAAATTATTTGAGAACTGTGTTACTCAATTGTTTTCTTTGATTCCTCCTTTACTCAATTGGGTCATGTTTTGCTTTTTTTTTGCAGTCGAGTTCTTTCTAGACGTTGACAGGTTAGGACTCGTGCGTTCAGAGAAGCCCATAGACTTCTATGTGGCCATCATGACTTTTGTCAGTTGTCACACACTTTCGTCGAGTTCTCTCTTGACTTTGACAGGTTAATGGCCATATTATTCACTCCCTTTAATCCGGGTTAAAGCGTACACCTGGATTTAAGTGAGTTTAACCCAAAAACTAAACCCAAGTCCATAACTATTCAGTCGTTAAAATCGAACATTACCCAGTTTTTTAAACTTGACAGCGTTTAATTCGATCCGATACTCTAATTGCGTGCTGAAAATCCTACTTTAATTAGCATTACTGAGGTCGAAGCTATAAAAAAGACCTATTAAACGTCGCATCAAAAATGCACTATTAAAAATGTTTAATAATACCTAGATGAAACCAAAAATTTATTTTCCCATAAATTGCAAAATGTTCGTATATACATGGCGAATAAGTTTTTGTTCTGTTGTTTTACATTGGTTTTTATTTTTTGGGAATATTTTGCACTGTCACTTTTGCATATTTTTAAATCAAAAGTCTTCTGGTCATTAAAATGATTTTTTGCATAGCGAAAAAGAAATGTCGGAGGCGCTGAATCAATATGAAACTGGGGAGCTATTTGGGGTTTGTTTGACGTGGCTAGTACAAGTGTGCACTGAGAAGGGCCAGCTAATTTTCACGCCTGTCAAAAATCCTGCACAACCCTGAAAACAAAGATAATAGGTTTGTTTGACGTGGGCCCTAGTGCGCACTAGTGCGCACTGGGTTAACCCTAATGCGTTTGATATAGCACTGAATTCGCCCTGGTACTGAAAACCTGTGTTTGACATGGCTTCTAGGGCACCCTAGTTGTGCCCTGAACTGACCCCAGTTAATTTGTGGGGGCAAGAATTCAGTGCTGAGTTTTGCTGTCATTTCGCTTGCTGTCATTTCATTTTGAAACTCGTCATATATATTGCGAACACTTTTATCAACTATTTGCAATATACAAACCCAAATTCAGAATTTAGTTCACTTATTTTTAACTATAAACGGGAAAAATTGTTACCAAAAGATAAATATTTGTCAATATCAACAGCTGACAGACTTCAGGGCAACGTTTTGCGTTCGATATAGAAGTCGAATTTTCAGGGTAGTCCAGGGTTTTTGACAGGCTTGAAAATTAGCTGACACTTCTCAGTGCGCACTAGTGGGCACTAGTGCTAGCCACGTCAAACAAACCTAATGGAATAAAAGAGATGGATATCTTTCGTACGTCTATCCCCCCAAAACCAATTTGTTGTTTACATTGTTGTTTTTGTAATTTCAACCCCCGTCTGTGAATACGTGTGACATAAAAAAAGCATGTTGCTAATGGCCGGCCACCATTCATTTTGCTTTTATGGGCATTGCGCTGTTCAATTGCTTTGTGTTTCGTATTGAACTTGTTTGGTTTTTGTTAAGGCTTCGATTAAACTAAAGAAAATAGTGAAAAACACATTTCGGAATAGCGAATTCTTGCATTAAAGTCCAATTCATGAACTCACAAACACTTGAAAAGAAATGAGCAAATGTGAGTGACTTCATGAATTTTACGGGAAAACAGCTTGTAGGCAGCCGCCTTTCCACTGGAAAGTTATCCATCTCTGTATTCCATTATCTTTGCCTGAAAATTTCACTTCTATATCGAATGCAAAATGTTGCCCTGAAGTCTGTCAGCGGTTGATATTGACAAATATTTATCTTTTGGTAATACTTTTTCCCGTTTATTGTTAAAAATGAG
The DNA here is from genome assembly GCA_948293265.1 of Cheilosia impressa. Lineage (NCBI taxonomy): Eukaryota > Metazoa > Arthropoda > Insecta > Diptera > Syrphidae > Cheilosia > Cheilosia impressa. Next base: position 5,718,863 of record OX411882.1, read on the forward strand.
TGAACTTAATTCTGAATTTTGGTTTGCCATAATGAAAATAGTTGATAAAAGTGTTCGCAATGTGGATGACGAGTTTGAAAATAAATGACAGCAAGCGAAATGACAGCAAAACTCAGCACTGAATTCTTGCCCCCACAAATTAACTGGGGTCAGTTCAGGGCACAACTAGGGTGCCCTTAAAGCCATGTCAAACACAGGTTTTCAGTTCCAGGGCGAGTTCAGTGCTATATCGAACGCATTAGGGTTAACACAGGGCCCACGTCAAACAAACCTATTGAATTAACTTACTTCCTTGTTCAACTTATAAGACGAAATGTATTCTGAGCTGTTTTAGTCTTTAATAGGCGTGTGTTTTTGAGCTTCAATCTCAGCAAACAAAGTAAAGTAAGATTTTAAGCACGCGATTACAACATCTACCTAGTACCTACTGTGAGTCTGGAAATGTCAAGTAGTGCGTAGTTGTTGTAATTGCGTGCTGAAAATCCTAATTTGCTTTGCTGAGATCGAAGCTCAAAAAAACAGGCCTAATGTATTTTAAAAAAGGTACTTTTAAATTTCGCATACTAATAATGAAGAATGAATAATCTCCTTTCTATAATTTGTTTCCAATTTATTCCGCTTTGAAGTAAGAGCGCTAGAGCTAATGCATATGCCACTTCCGCTTTGGTCAAAGTGGCTTGCAGCGTTCATAGAATTTTATCCGTTAAATTTTATATTTTTCGTTACTTGTGGATAATATTTTTTGTATGTTTTTGCATGTCACGCGGATTCTCAATTGACATAACATTGACAGGAATATAAAATGGCGAATTTGAAAAAAAAAGAACTGGATGGGCCAGCGGCAAGAGGATTGTGAGTTGGGGGTCTCACTATGATTTGTCTCTGGTAGACACCATGTGTGATTAGATTTGTTGTTGCTACTTGTGTTTTTGTTTTGTACAGTAAATGTGAATATTTTAATTAATCAATATATTTCAATTTCAGTTTCAGTCACAAGCGAAAAATTTGTTTCTAATAACACAACAAAAACTTCAATCTGACATTTTTCTAGTGTGTGTTGGTGAGTTCAGGGCAATTCTCTGGCACTCAAGAAAAGTTAAAAAGGAAGTAACCTTAACGCAAAAACTAGATTGATCGAATATGCGAACTGTCAATTTAGTACTCAGTCACGAATTTCTTGATAAGATTCGTCGGCTAACCCTCCATAAACGTCAAAAGTTGCTCATATGACCGATTACAGCCAATCAAAACCGAGTTACATCTAGTCAGATATCTGTCAGACTTATGTCGTTTTCCATTGGACAAAAAGAAGCGTCCGGGAGTGTCCGGAATCGAAAAAATGCCGTTCCATTGGCACAAAAATACTCTTCTGATGATTCTAAGAAGAGAATTTCGCTTCTCGATTTCAAGTCAGAATCCACTCAAGAAGCACTCACACAAGTGCAATTTTATTTATTTTATTTATTACAAGTCAGCTGACAGCAGCCGTAGATTATTTTTTGACATTTCACCAATACTTTTGTGTTTTCTTTCAGAAGCAGTTTTGTTGTTCCATTGGATTACAGAATGAGTGGATCCCCGAGTGAAACCAATGGAAAACGCCATTACTAAACTAGATACAGACAGAACCGACTTGACAGGCCGACTGCAATGAAATTCATTTCGTAAATGCCTACCATTTGTCATGAATTTTTCTGCGGACCAAATAAGCTTCAAAACCACCGATGGTGCAATCCTAACCTTACTTAACAACCATTTCATATGGACTGCCAAGTAATGGACTGCCCCACTGTGCGCCGGCGGCGGGACAATGCAAAAAAATCCACCTGTGTGTAATGACAGACGCTACCAATAGGTCACTCAAAAACAACTCCCATTCAAAGCAGCAGAATTCTCGTTAAATCTCTTAGCAAAAAACATTCCTTCGCTTAGTCATAACGACATATATTACATAAAAAATACAAAAATACCTTGTGAGTAGTCACTGTCATAGAAATCATAAAAAAAAACAATACTTGCGGTCGTCAGTGGATTAGTACATGCACATAACCCACTTTCGAGCGAAAACCTGTCTGTCGGTCGGAGTATTGTTGTTTCACCTTGCTTAATTAAACAGCCACCGACAGCTATAATGTTTATGTACAATGTATTCTTTCTTCGTTAGCGTTCTGTCAAAATCGAAAGTGAACGAAATTGTGCGACAAAACACGAAGCCTTCGAAAGGCGGAACATATTTAGCAAACATTTGACAGGTTGTGTGCATCACTGGCAAACAAAGGCATCAATTCATTTCCGAACGTGTCGTCGGTCGTGACCATGAACGATTTCAATATTACAGCTCACGTAAAGAACACAAGCACAAGTGACAATAAACAAATTAAATAACAGCCGTACAAGTTTGAGAACAATAATTGTTTTTTTTTTATCATCTGGGGATTTACCACCTGCACTTTTTCTTTTTGGATTGCAAATCTTATCCCGCTGTCTGACTGACGCGCGCCTGGAGACCACTTAACCGTGTCGATTGTAATTTCAATCCAACTGAGGTGTGGAAATGGAAAATACGACACCAACAGAGACAGACGGAAGCTTTTCACTTTTCCATTTGCCTCCGCTTTTATTGATTGCCTTTTCCTTGGCTAGCGACGAGAGGAGGAGGGGTTAGTTTTTCTTAAATCTATGCGTGAGGGGTCGACTTTAGGCAAAAGATTCAATCGAGTGACCTTCCAAAAGTTAAATGGCGTCTATAAAAATACGACCGCCAATTAAAGGAGGTAATTACTGGTTTTGCAATTGAATTGCGTGCCGCGAGAGAAGTTTGGAAACTACCTATTTACATATAGGTATCTCTAAATGACGGTCGGACGGTGTGTTGTATCGCTGACCTTTTTTCGAATTCTTGCGAGGAAGGGAAGTGTAGCGAATCCGAAGGCCAATTCACACGCAAAGTGAATTTCGGATTTAATTTCTAAGAAACCGCTTCGTACACTTAGCAGCTGTACTTCACTCGTCGCGGTCGAATGTTTTTGCTGCCAGGCATGCCCTTCGACTGGTGTAGTTAATTGTAGGCTCACGTTCGAAAGCACTTTCGGTTTTGACTAATCGTCTTATTTAACTATGCATAGACATTTGCTGTAGTAGCTAGTAGCTGATTGTGAATAAACAAATCCTCACAACACCGACCGCATAGAACGTGGTTTCATGCGTTTGTTTCCAGTCAATCTCTCTGTTGATGCTGTGGAGAAGAGGGTTGCCACAGCAGCTGCACATTTGCTTTTGTCTAATGACTATTGAGTATATGTGCGCGAGCAATTGCAATGCCGGCAGCTTTCGACTGCCACATTTTTACTTGTCAACTTTAAACGTGGATGGGGTGAATTTTGTTTTTTTACTGTTTGTAGGCGTTTTTAAATTACTTTGCCCAATACGACTAGTTCGATACCCAACATCTATAAATTTTAAGGCCACCCTGAATAAACGCATATGACAGCTCTTATAGACCATGAATAGTTTTGGCATCACAGCCCAACACGACAGGCTGTGCTTGTGCAGAAAGTCAAGGGGGAACACTTGTTGCATTATTAAAGTCGGACAAAATTACACAGAGACATTTGATGTCAAAAACGGATTTACGGGATGAACTGTCATAATAATTGAGAAGTATTTGCAAAGCTCACAAGCCACCATCAGACGCAAAAATTCTCACAAGCCTTTACAATTACTTGCATGGGCAGATGACACTGACATTATTATGAGAATTCAGCTGTCACTTGCAAATAAAGGGAGACAGGCTGCAAAAATGGGTTTTGGGGGAACACAAGTAGATTCAGGTCACAACTTCGATAAATCGGGCGGAACGTCATAATGGACAGGTTAAACTTTCAGGTTATTAGGGACTTTTTCTACCTCCACATAAACGTCAAAAAACAAACACCAATTTAGTTTTGCCAATCGCGGCTTCCAAAGAAGCCAATTGAGTAGTAAAGCCTTGTCAAAATACTCTATAGGTCTATTCGCGTATACTTTCCCGATCCAAGCACTAAAATTTTGTCAAAGTCAAAAAAATTTTGCGAAATACTCTCAGAGAGCAGGAATTACACATTTTTCTTTGTGTGGAATTGACTTTTTAGACGGAGTTTGAATTTATTTCTTGTCAACTTGTGCATTTGATATATGTTTATCAGTACTTGCCGGTTGAAATTTTCAGAACTGTCAGCTGTTTGGAGCCAAGAGAGGAACTGCTCGTTGCTGGTTCTTTTGGTAATTTTCTTTTTCTGACATTTTTGATGAGAACATGTGTTTGGACGACTTTGGGCGATAGCGATCGATTTATATCTGTCTCCAAACAAACTGTCACTGTATTTTTATTACTGGAAAACCCAGCCGCCAAAATTTGACCGCATTTAAAGCATAAAGCTAAGTATGTCTTCATACGTTCGCAAGACTTTTGGTGACATAAGATGGTTAAGGTTGGGTTTTAGGGTGAGAAGCCACAGTCAGAGTATGAAACATTTAGGTTAGAGTCGGTCCATTGTGATAGCACAGAAACCAATGATCTCAAGACTGCAACATACGGTTGAGCAATTTAGTTATCCGCCCCAAGCTGTCAAATAGTGTACTTGTATTTCGGAGTATACAAAAGCCGATTTACCCATTTGGCCAATTCTAAATACAATTTGAAATAGGACATCTTTGTTTTTGATGGATGAGCAATTTGACATTCAACTTGAACTATTGTCTAATAAAACGGACTGGTTTACTAATCCGTAGGTTTTTCATAGGTTTCCAGTGTATGGGGGTAGTAAACCCCTAGGGCATCACAACGGATCTACATTGATCTAAGTGTGGCACGTACAGGTTCCCCTGTTCTGCCAACCCGCTAACCTAACCTAACTTGAACTATTGTCTGATGTGAATTGTGTAACGATGCAGCTCCAATTGAGTCTGACAACAAAGTTCCATAATAAGTGGTCAAAAAATGTCAATTTCTGATAGTTCTCCTGTCAAAATATGGTCATACAATATAATGAGCATATCCCATATGCTCTAATGACCTAAATGCCACATATGACCAGGCTGATGTTGACAGATAAAAATACCCAAATAGCATTATAGTATAATCGGACAATAATCACTAATGCCAGCATAAAGCCCTACATATATGCCCATATGTACTTTATTGAAATGTCGGTATGGCATTTTTGATGGAACGAGAATTATTTTCTTGCCATCGGTGTTCCAACTTCAACTTTTTGCTTTGTTTTTCTTTACAGCTGCTTTCACATTTGGTAATAAATAACAAATTATGTGACCATCAAGGCAAATATGACCGTATTGGTAATTTTGGTCATATAGTCTAACATACAGTTTTGATAATCCTGACATTTGGTCATTTGACAGCTAATCTGGTCATTTGCCTGTTGGCATACAGTCTAGTAATCTTAGCTTAATTCTATCTTTCTTTTAATAAGCAACTCATTTTTCTTTCTTTTGTGCATTTAAATGAAGAACTCTGTGTCATTTGTGACAGAAAAATAATCTACATTCTTTCGTTCTAGAAAACTTCATTTTTCATTTGGTCCACATTTCATTAAATTCGGGCAGTAAATATTATATACCCCGTAAAAGTACCTGCAGCCTAATGATATGATTGCCAACTAGCTTTTCTATTTCTGGCAGCTGGTTGACTTTATTGTTATTAGTATAACTTCTTTATTAACATTTGATAGGTGTTAGGTAGGTCGAAGTGACGGTTCAGCTTTGAACCCAAGTAACATTATGATGTGCCTTTTTGTTACCCCAACTTAATAGGTGTTAATGAATGTACACTTTGTGTTGGATTTACATGGTCATGAAATATTTTATGTCGTCTGTCGGATTAGACATTTCACCAAAATGACAGTTGACGTTTCCGACAGACTTCAGAAAACTAGATTTTTGAATGTGCCCACTTATTTTCACAAATTGTCCTCTTCAAACTTTGTTAATGTAAAACACTCTTGTCTTTCTTCTTTCAGGTTCAGCGTTCAGCCGAAACTTTCGTTAACAAGTATGTATGACCAAAAGCATTTTGTTTATTTCACATCCAAGAGCCTTATGTTTGTTTTATTTTGCATTCCGTTGATTTGTGGTTTTAAATCTTCAACACTTGTATCGGGTTTCTCTGTAGGGACATAAAAATTTTTAATTTTAATTCGAACGCACCCTTCAACTTTTTTTTGTAATCTATGAATGCCAAAGCGTCAGTTAAGGTTTACGTTTCTATCATGGGGAATTTTTCGAACGAGCAATGTTAGGAAATTGATAAAAATTACTACCGTGTCGGTAGTTACAACCGTAAGAGCGCTTACGCATATTTTTGGTCTTAATAATCGTCCTACAAGACATAACCGTCAAAAAAAAAGCTTCTCAGTTGAGCCGTTCGGGGTCGGCATAAAATTGAAATTCCCTTCCAGTCGTCCCAAAAATAAAAACTCCCACAAAACGAAGGATTGTGAGAAGAGGCCTTGGGGGCTACACGGACCGGCTGCGCCAAATATTATTTAATTTTTTAGTTCACATCGAGCCAAATCAGTCGATTGGGAATCTCTTTCTCCACATTGCGGCAAATTTTGCGTAAAGATCTTGACCTAAGCCCTTAAAAAAGAACAAATTAACTCAAGAACTAAAGCTTTTTCGATCGTTTGGAGCGTTTGAAGCGCAGAAGCTACTCCAAAGAAACTGATCGATACCTATGTGTCAAAGAAAAGCGAAAAATTGGCGACGGCGAAAGATGACAGACGATAGATGATAGTCAGTCGCTATTACAGAAGGCTTCCTCGAGTAAACACTTCTGTTATGTCTTTTGATGATGTTTCCTTCCAGGTTCCAGGGAACCCAACTAAAAAAATTTTTATATTTGTCAATCCTTTATTTGACCCAATTTTCCTCTCATTCTTGACATATTTTCGCCTTTTTTTAGGAGTGCTTACTTGACTGTCGTTTTACTGGATTTTTTGACAGACGTTTTTTAAATGAACATGTTAGCATTCCGACATATTCTTTTCCCGTTTTTTTGACCAAGTTTTGTATGTGATTTGGACGCGTTTTGTATAATGCTTTTCATGGCGGTGTGCTGTTTTAAATATCACGCTATTGCAAGTGTTTTGGCTTGCATTTGGCGGAATTTTTTGAGTTTTTCTCTGGCTTTTTCGGTTTATTGTCGTCTTTGACTCATATTTGTAGCAATATTTTAGAAGCATTTGTAATACGTTTTTCATCGGTTTTGTCGATCTTCTTGATGTGATTTTTGACACATTTCTCGAGCTTTCTAGATGTATTTTTACGCAGTTTTATACATATATAATTTTTTTCCCATTTTTACTTGTTTTTAGTCCCTTGGTCGACATATATTTTATGACTCGTTTTTGATGCAATTTAAGGCGTTTTTCTTACTGCATTTTTGACACATTGATCCTAGCTTTCTTGACGGTTTTCCTGGCTTTGTTAGCGAGCTTTCAGCACCTGTTTCGATTGCATTACTTGACGGATTTTGGGATGCAACTCTCTTCGCGTTTGTTGTCTAATTTTATTGCCATTTTCGGCGCTTTTTTTCAAGCGTCTTTCATACTTTCTTTCTCCCGGTTTCTTGCTTTTTGACGCCTTTTCTGGTTGTATTACTTACACACATCGGTCTTCGCGTTGTTTGGCCCGCATGATGCTTCATTTTGTGGCCTTTTCTACAACTCTTACTGTTTTTATCTCATTTTTGACGTACCTTAGTACATATTTTTTGACAGGGTTCATGGTGTTCTTAGCCCCCATGACCATTTTGATCGCGCTTTTGAAGGCAATTTCCTACGCGTTCTTTATGCGCATTTCTGTCTTCTATTTTCGCAGCTTCCTCGTTTTTTCGTCGCGGGTTTTCGATACCCCTTTGGAAGCATTTACTTTGGTCGAGTTTTGGGTTTTTTGGCTCGCAGTTCATGGCGTTGCCTGTTGCGTTGTGTATACCATTTCTTAAGCGCTTTTGTCCCAATTTTATCGATGAGGTTTCGAGTGAATTTTATTTTTGACGGCTTTTGTTGCGTTTTAAAATTGTTTTCTATTGCATTTGCTGTCGCATTTTTTGGCATTTATCTGAAAGTCATGTAAGTTTTACATAGACCAACCAAAAGAAAACTGTCATATTTCCTGACGTCATACCTTCTAAACTGAAACCGGAAACGTCCGCAATTACTCGCTAATATCTAACATTCCCTCTTTATCTTTTGTTGCCTAATATTTGACGCATGAAGTAAGTGCCAATCACCGCAAAAACACTCGACAGACGACACATAACTCGCAATGACAAACCGCTTACAAAAAAATAAAAACCCGCGTCCATATTCAGATACCGCCGCAAGGAAAAATAAACAAAAGCAATATCTCCCCATTCAATTATTCATACAGATGTATAATTATTTTCACAGCAAACACTTCTTAATATTAATTTGCAATGTTGTTTCCATCGCAGCTGGTTGGGGAAGTTTCGCTGGAAAGCCTCCATCACCTTCCCAAATACGCGTTTAAGTGTGAATATGAGAGCGGATACTTCCTATTGGATTATAATTCAAATTGCTTGCATGTAGCACCGCATACCTCCGCAGTCAGCGCACCACGGCGCGCGGAGTGTTTCATGACATGAGATCATTCGTTCTTCATTAGAACAGTGTTTGGCCTTCCAAGGTGAAGATTAATTCCAAGATTGTAGCCAGCTAATCACTTTTTTTTCGATTTCGTTGAAGTGTTTTATTATTCAACAGCACACTCAGACATATGTGTAACTATTAGATTGTTGTACGTAAGTTGAAGTGTGCGTGTTCCCACAGCTCCTTGATAATGAAATACAAAAAGTGAAAACGTGTCCTTGCTTGGTTACAACTGAATGGGTATGGAAACTGTTTGATTGCTCGTTTGTCTTGGTATTTGGATAACAGGCAATAATTGTCAAACAGCCAGTGTCAATAACCTGGCGCGTGCGGTGTCAAATGGTTTAGGTAAACAGGTAGTAATTTAGCCCAATATAGCATAGGCAATCGCTCGCGCACTCTATCCAATTAAATCAGCTACTTTTTGAAGTTCAACACTTTGGTTACTATAGCTTACTCACATCTCGCCGCTAATCCCGTTGGCTCGTCCATTCGATTCTATACCAGAATTCCTATGTGAGGTTTGAGGGAATCGGATAACAAAAAAAAAAAAAACTCGTTTCCTCCGCTCCCCACATTCGAGATAGAACTGAAGGAGATAACAAAAAAAAGGAACCGCTTGTATTGGATGAGGTTGGTGTCTCGTTTTTTTTCCCTCTTCTTTCTCCGAAAGACTCAGTTAGACCATATTTGGTCCATTGTGGTAAAGAAATCGGTTAGAAACAGGTTCACGCTTTTAGTTTTCAAAGCGAATTTATATGCGTTTGAGGTTTTTTTTTTTTTTGATACCCATTGTCAGATCGAGCGAAGAACTTGGTCAAGGGAACTATATAAAAGAGAACTTGTTGGCAATTGTGTATTGTCAAGAGGTTGCAATAAAATATAACAAAAGAAGAAGGAATTAGCCATCGAATGGGCAGGCCCTAAGGGAAATTTTAATTTCATTGTTTTCGTGCTATGCCGCTGGATGATTTCAACTTGAAAACGGGTTTACTATGAACTTTCTGTTGGGTTGTGGTCGCCTGGGGTTCATAGACTCTCTAACGAAAGACGTTAGCACCACTAAAAATTGCTTCTTGAAAACTCTAGCGTAGAGATTTTTGATGCTCGCTTAAAACTTCTCTAGCGATATTTCTTTTAACTCGACCGGGTTTTCTCTATGAAAGTGAACGCACTACTTTGGGTTGTCTTTTTTATATTTAGACAACCCTTATCCGGTCTGATATTCATTTATCTACTGTCAAACATCCGTGGGTCATTTGAGAGAGTTCCTAGCACAGTAAGAAGGATTTTGTAGAAGGGGGCGTGGCACATTTTATGGAATATACGCGCGGAAGACGCTGACAAACTCAGAACGACATAAATGTTGGCACTTGGCACCCGTTTACGCCATAGTTCCCAATTTTGGTACATGAATAAGCCTTTATACTCTCGACAAGACGCTCTGCGAAATGTGGGCCTTATTGGCCAATGGGGCATGGCAGCTGCCATGTAAAACACTATTTCTAGTCACTCGCAGAAGCTAGGATGGGTTAGGTTGAAGTGGCTGTCGACTAGCCGACAAACTTCGTTCATTATAAGGTCCCTTGTGATACCACATGAATCCACCTCGTTATTCCCCTTATTCGTTGAACCAGTTCGGAGTTCCTGATAAAGCGTAGGGAATTTGGAAAGTCTGTGCTTGTTAGATCGTTCAGATCGCTATAGTAGAAAGCCCCCAAATGAAGTCTTCGTCTTTTTGACAGTCTCAGAAACTAAGGCTGTTAAATTTTTAATATTGATGTGGATTCTCTGTACAAAGCACTTCCTAAAAAGTGGGCGGTATTGAAAAACGAGGCGTGGCACCTTATATACCATAAAGTCGTTTCAAACGATGTCGTGACATTTACATAGCAGCTTAAGTCTTGAAATATGGTAAATGGGCGTTAAATTGCATTCTGTAAAATGTGGGCGGTATTTGACAACGAGGCGTGCCACCTTTTATAGAGCAGTTAAACAGGAAAGAATATAGAAGACGGTTGGTCTGTGAAAGCCGCCACGCTTACAGAAGAGGAAAACAAAGTCAGCCCTAAAACACTCATTAAAATGAGCTTTCGATCTTGTTACTTTCAGTATTAGTAAGAGCTCTTTTTACTGAACAGTTTTTAAAATGTACGTTTATGTTTGGGACGTTTGCACTATGCCTCACAAACAGCCTTTATAATCCATCTGCTGCGCTGAACATTTTCCTAATCTCGGGGGAAACTTCTGCCCGGGATCTGTTACAAATATTTTCTGAACTTTAAGGTCGTTATGGGGTCCATTAAAATTCAGAGCAGCTTGATTTATGTGTTTAGAGCATGCGGACGGACAAAAGGTTGCAAAATAAGTATGTTCCTTTAAAGAACCCCTACATTCTCGGTGACTTTTGCATTTTTGTGAAATCTGGAAGCCTTTTCAAAAAAGATTTTAAGCAACTTATATTTGAGCCAGGTTTATCAACATGACATTCATGACTGTGCCAATATGGTAACTCTCTTGTGATTCAAAAGTTTGTTGGACCTTTTTTGGTCTGACTTTGACCATATTAGCTGCGCAGTGGTGCATTCATCCAGCCAAGTATCGGACTGTGTAAAGTATAAAACAAACGACATTGTGGCTGCAATGTTGCTGACGTTTTTTTTTTGTCTTGCTATTTTAACTGATGGGCCCGTCACCAGAGCTTCACATTTTGCTGGTAAGGATTTGGCGTAAAATTGTTGATCCCTCCCGACAGTAAAAGCTCACACAAACGAATGACTAAGTGCGAAGCTAGGTATAGGGTCCAATACGGACCTGTTGCTCAAACAACTTCAAACCAGAAACCCAACAAAAGGCTGACGTTACACTGTTTGACAATCACATTTAGAGATTTGCTACAGTTTGTCACTGACTTGGATTGTAGCCTACTTTTATATTTGGGGGTAACTGACAACTGCCTGACTGTTTGTTTAAGTATTACAAAATTTTCCGGCGGCAATGTAGGCTTCAGCCAGTCCATCTCTTTAGACCCATCGGAGACTATTGACTGCGAGTGTGCTGTACAGCACAAGCACTCCGATCAGTCCCGTATATCTGGAGAGGTTTTAAAACCTACATTAAAATAATTAGTGTCGCACTCTGTAAGTTGGGGAAGATTCCGTTACATCGTGAGTTCTCAATGGCGTGACGAATATCTTGTTCTCTCCATTGTTGAAAATCTTTCAGTCGTAACGCTGAGCTGATAGCTAATCGTTTGTTATCGATTGGGAACATGTAACCCATGATTTGAACTTATGGCGCAGCTGTTGGAGAGAGCTCTAGTGATACCGAGACATGCCTTTCATTCAAAACATTCGTTTGCTTAACTGCTTGTCAAGATTCCAAACCTCATTGACAAAAGCATTGTTTCAATTTCGAGCAATTTTGATCACCTTATCTCGATCTTGTAGCGATCACTTTCCTAATTGGTTTCTATTGTTCTCGTCATCTGCGAGCACTCTAACAAAAACAATAGATTATCCAGGCCCAGGAAGATTCCAAAATCTTCCCTCTACGAGCATGGGGATTGCCCATGATGATTTATAATTTGTAAAGGAACATCGAGAGTTGTGGATGTTCCGCGGCATTTGCAATAGATAGGAGGGACAAATGCAGGCATAGACACCTAAAAGGATGTAATGCCAAACCTCTGTTGTAATTTTTAAATGCTTTTCCAAAATAAGCTATCGCCCATAACAGCCTGTTTAGTTACATGAACAGTAAATGCACAGAACTTTTCTTGGCAATTTTTCGCCTTGCTTCGAAACTAAAATAAAATTATTGTTCATCATTTATGCGACTACAGGACCTAACAAGGGCACTAAGTGCCCACATATGCGAGCCCTAGTTGTGCACTCAATTTTATAAGGACTAAGGGCACTTGTTTCTTTGTGCTGAATCGAATTACTTACAAGGGAGATATCTCTTGCTTCCCACATGTTGCAACTGTATATATCTGTATCATCGCTCTTTAAATATATTCCTCCATTGATATTGACCAGCCCACTCCCAATCTCTCCCTCTCTGATTTTGCATCGTTTGTGTTTGGAATTCAATGAAAAAGACCGTACTTGAGGGTAAGGAGAAGAAGTGTATAATTCTACTACAAATTTGTCAATTACTGAACAAAAAATAGGACCAAGAGAAAAATTACAGGCAAATTTTAATTAATTGCCCCTTGACATGCAACAGAAATTCGTGGTACAATTTGTTTACCTTATAATTGAATATTCTGTGAGAACTGATGGTACGTTTTTATTAAAATAAAAACAAAACTACAACAAAATTATGTGGCGCCGCGTCTGGTAATAGATTCTCGGAGATACCACACCACAGCCATCTGTCAATATTTGACCGACACAACAGCTTTTATAAAACACGAGCGTGTCCGAAAACATTTCAAACTATTGTGGTTGAGTAATGGCGTTTTTCGTTGAAGATTTGAGAGAGTTGCCCCGAAGTTCAGAATTGCTCTTTTCAATGAATTCGTTGGAGCACTTTTACGATAAATATGAATGTTTTAATAGGCCAAATAAATATATTTCAATTTTAGCTTACATTTTTTACGCGTAATTGTATATTTTCGTATCACAGGCGCTCGAGATTAATTTTCGCTCCCATATAAAATTCTCTCCAAAATTTAGCTGAGCTAAATTTAAGCGAATCCATTAGCTGAGTGGTACGCAGCTCGAGCTAAATTATCAAAGATGTTTGGAGAGAAAAGTTGGAGACCAGATAAAATTTAGTTTAGCTCGAGCAGCGTACTACGCTTAAGAACACATCAATCTGACATTTTGCTAGTGTGTGTAGGTGAGTTCAGGGCAATTATCTCAAAATATTCCGGACACTTCTGTCGTGTTAGGAATTGACCTGGAAGTACACTTTTTTCTTCAATGAAACATAGAATACATAGAAAGAGCACTTCTAGATTTGATCTTTTTATAGAAAGGTCAATTCTTTTCTTGAATCGAAGACGCCATAAGGTTTCTATTTCTTTTTCTACCTGCGAACTTGACAGCAGTGTTGCCACACTGTATCCGATCGGGCCATTTGGACCTCTGTTTTTTATTTTGGCCCTTAGCCCGGGCCAAGAAGAAATGTCCTGCATATGTTATTTTTTGTATTCCTTAAACAAAATATTACAAAATGCACAATTTCTTATTTTATCGCATAAATTACCTATGTTTCCACAATAAACAAGTTCATATATTGAAAGCGACACTGAATTCACTCATTCTGACTGACGTTTCATTCTCGTTTGTTCCCGTTTTTTTTAAGCTTTTCTCTGAAAGGTAGTGCTAGTGGCCGGTGGTCCGTACTTTTTGGAAATAGCCCTTAGAAAGGTCCTCAATATTTTTTTCTTTGAGGCAACGCTGCTTGCCAGAGTCATCCACAGCCCAAAATGCTAATTGAAGCTACCTTTGAAGATATATTGTGAAAACTGTGTAGATGCCCATAAAGAAGGCATTTCGGAGGGCTGGGTCTTTTCTTAAACATGTGTCCCATTAACTCCAAACTTTTCACTTTGAAAGAGAAAAAAAAACTGTTGGTCTATTGGTATTTCGCCATATTTTATAGTGGCCCATTTACCCCCATTTTTAAGGAGGCAGCTTCTTACGTTACGTCCATCGCGTTTTCTGTACTTGATGAAAAGAAACAAGTGCACAACTGGGTCGCACGAAACTTTCTTCTTCGCAACAAAAGTTTGATTGTTTTCATTTTATTCTATTAAGGTAGATAGGAATCTTAAGACTAATAAAAATAACAATACCCGATAAAATTAACCGGATTCACTATCCATAGATATCAGACAGGACAGGATGTTACTTTAACTGACGATAGAGTGCAGTTAGAACTTACACGACTTTCAAAAAGTAAAAGTGTGGTTAGGGTTGTAGATCTTTCACGGGATGTTTTTCTATTGAGTAGAATAGATCGGTGATGTTCCAACCAAACATCCCGTGAAAGATCTACAACTCTAACCACACTTTTACTTAAAAATCTTGGAAGTTTTAACTGCACTCTTCTGATATACAAAAATCTTTATAAAGAGGCGAAGGGATACAGTTAAGAACCACTTTCACTGCCTTAACCACAACATATTCGCTTGATTTGTTCTTGTTGGGGAGATTGTCCGGAGATACAATGCTGTTGTAATTTGTTTTCCAATTTGTTCTGTAAAAGCCAGGTCAATAAAATGGTAGACTTTCTACCACTGGGCAAACTCTAGTTTTCATTATAAGACATAACCTACAAAAAATAACGATGAAAAGTGCAAATGAATCTTAATCGCTTAGCAACCATGTTTGTCCAACAGTTTATTTAACCCTTTGGTTCAACAAACAATTTTTTTAAGCTCGTGTACAAGCTCACGTTGTTCAAGTTGACTCACTCAATTGTTGACACTGATGGGTCAAATGACAATATGGAGCAGGTGCTGGTGTCTTTTGAAAAGACATGGGCACTCATTCCATAATTTTTCAGACGATTATCGTCGAAACAATAGAGCTCCAAAAGTAGCAACTAAGTGCCAAATTACGAGTTTGATACATTAATCCAGTTAATTTTCCACAAATGTAATGAAAGCTGACGAAAGTAAAACAAATTCGGTCAGAATATAACTTCTTATGGTCATCAAAGTTTCAAAAACGATATCGTCCCGACGATTATTGTTATACGAAATCTGCCCCCTGAACAGATATCCTCCTTCGACCTTGCTATCTATTGCAGCGTCTTTTGACAATCTGGTGGTAGGTTCGGCACTGGAAAAGATATCATCATATAAAGGCTTTTCCAATAAGAGGTGTTATTGTGAATGCCGCGCTGATTCGGCAGATGTCACTTTTGAAGCTTTTATTCTTTGACATTTGATGAGTAGAAACTACGCCATTACTAAAAATGGAACGATACACGCTTCAACAACGCATTGAAATTATTAAAATTCACTACAAAAATGGTGACACAACGTCGTGTCTTTGCTGATTGGGTCCTTGAAATGCATGAAAATGATCCGGAATTCCATCGAAAAATCATCTTGACTGATGAGGCCCATTTCCACCTCGGTGGCTACGTCAACAAGCAAAATTGTCGCATCTGGGGCTCGGAAAACCCAAGAGTTATTGTGGAGAAGCCTCTCCATCCTCAACGTGAGGCTATCGAGGACATAGGGCAGCCACTTTGCGATTTGAAAAGGATATGGTCCTGTATGCGTGCTCGTGGTTGCCATTTGGCTGATGTTGTTTTTCATTATTAACGGCATACCTTCCTCTTTATTATGAAATAAACATCCGATCATTTATCTCAAAAAATGACATATTTCTTTGAATACCAAAATAACACCTCTTATTGGAAAACCCTTTATATCGAAAGTCAGGCGCGAAGGCAGTAAGAGCTTGCCACACGTAGAGATTGACAAAAGGTTTAAAATCACCCTCTGCTGGGTTACATGTCACTTATATGTCCCGTCAACTGCGAAGCGAGTTGGGACTTTAAAAAAAAATTGTTTGACCTTTAAACTGAGGGCCTTAGGATCAGCAGGACAGGCAGGCGAAATTGCATGGCCCATTTTTCTGAGTTCCTCTATCATCGTAATTACACCGCATTGTTCAAATTTTGGAGGAACACAATATCTCTCTCAAAATAGATAAAAGGTTACCCAACAACCGAAATATCTATCACACTCGCAAATGCAGTGATATCATAATCGTAAATAAACGATTGGCAAGGGATGGTCGCAAACGTTTACCAATGACTTGCGAATAACTGGTTGAGGAGTAAACGATAGAAAACATTATTCTCAAACGTATTATTCCATACAGAGACAGAGAGTCTCTTGAACGGAAACACCTTCAACCATGCTCAGTCGAGTACCCAAGTCGAAATAGAAATTAAATAAATAATCACTCAAAGCTTCTATTTACGAACCACTAGACAAATATGTCTGAGGAATTGTGCTGCATCTTCTTCAAACATGGAAGATAACTTATTTTTGATAATGAAGTCATACAAAAAAAAAACAAAGGAAAAATAAATATCTATCTCGGTATAGAAAGAGGAAACATCTCTGTGCACAACTATGTACGGCTTCTATTCCCATGAATCACCCGGAAATCCTACTTCGCCCCACATCTCGCACTCGGTGTCGGTATTTTGTAGAGCTCACAAGTGTAAGTTCCAGATCTTTAGCAAACACACAACATGTTTGGCTTATCTCCAGCTCGCGTGTGTCATTTGGGAAATTCCTCTTTTCAAACTGATACCAAATGCTAAACACAAATCAATAGCCAAACCCAACCAGCAACCACTCTTCGCTTACAGATGCACCGTGTCATTCGAACAATCAACAGGAGCGGGTATATACCCACCGAAAAAAAAAAAACAAGCAACACATCTCCTGACTTACCATTGTCCTGCGCACACGCGGGATTATTCGTCGTCTTGTATTCCTTGCAATTGATGGAGCCCATCTTGAGAGACGATGAATTGCTTCTTCCAAATCCTCGGAACCTGTTGAGTGGCCAATAATAATTCACAGCCGCAGTTCGTTAGACGAATCTCCTAACACATACCTTGCGGCGACGCTCAGCCAAGCACTATAATTTCTATTCAGCGACGAGTTTCTGAGAACCGATGACGACACCACCGTGAGAAGATGCCAAGCGTTACGCCCAAATCTGCGATATTACACACGAAATACACAAATCAAAACAACACAAAAAAAAAATACAGCGGGATGCACTTTTGATTGCAAAGGGAGAAGAGAATTTATTTTACAATGTAAACACCGCGACAAGTAGCACTGATGACGTAGCTTCGACGATTTAAATACGCTAAGGGCAGAATAACCTGCAGCAATAGAAATGAACTTGTTTTCTTAGCCAGCGAGACTGGACGGACTAATCAGTAACTCATTCGTTCGTTGACTGAATTTGAATGGTGCTGCCGCCGTTGCCGGTTTCGGGGGATTTCTCTGTGATGGCTGGCCGTCCACCAGAGCAACAGAAACCAGCTGCTCTGGAACGCTCAAACTACGCAAGGCATTCGGTTTCTGTTTTCTTCTTTTTTTCGTTCTGTTTGTGTTTCGTTGTTGTTGTACCTACTGTGCTGTGCTGACAGAGAAGTGGGTACAGATAGTTTTTTTTTTCTTTATTTTGTTTATATTTTAAATGTGCGAATTGTTTGACTCCATTAAAGCTGCGCCGAATTGAAGGTGAAACATGCTGTAATCTGGTTCCACATACGAACGTTGCGGCTTGATTTTTCGATGGAAGCGAGTCGTTTCCTTGTGGAATTCACACAAGGCGGGTGGGGATGGTGATTCAGGTGATAAGAATGCAATGACTGTAATAGCACGCGCTCACCCCATAATTCATTAATCATGGAAAAGCAGCAGCGCTTTGAATGTCACGTCGCAGTGATAAGGAAAGTGCCCACTCATTTCTATCTATGAAACCCAGACATGATATTGAATGAGAACCTTACCGAAATCGAAACGCTGACATAGTTATTATTAACCGATAAGACTTTTTGTTTAACCTTCCAGGTGCTTATTTTATGTATTAAACGCGATAAGCACTTCGTGTCGATGGACAACTGATTCTGAATTTGATTTCCAAATTTATAAACACAATTCACGCGCTAGGCTGTCAACTGTGTTTACAATTGGTATTGTGTCAAAAGTAGAATTTGAGGTTTGTGTCTGTGCTTGGTGACGCGTTAAGTTATTGTAGTTGATACACCGCGTTGCCATGGGTTGTTATAAATTTCCGAAAGAGGTCTCAAACTTGGGAAATAAAAGTCGACGAAAGTGAAAACGACGTCAAGTGTAATCTGTGCGGTAGGTGGTAGTTAAGTTCATCGTGCAGATTCGAAAAATTGGGTTTGAATTATCGACTCGGTGATCGAGTTTGCTATTGTTTTTCATGTAAAATCCACAAAATTCGGTTACCCTTAGTTATCTTTAAGCCAACTAAATTGGGGACAGCCTGACAGCTGACTGACTTGATGTATTTCAGTTTTTATTGACCTAGATTGGTCATGTGACTATTTTTTTCCATTGACGTTTGTGGAGGGGTAGCCAATAAATCCTGCCTGCATACTCTGCATACTGTTTCCAAAGTAAGAAAGTTCAAAATAAATTGCAAGAATACAAAAGGTCTGTTCCTTTACTTTTGTAGTAAGAATGGAAAAGGCAAAAGACTGTCAAAATGGCAGTGGTGTTGAAAAATTCTCTCACAGAGAGAGCCACACACAAAAAAGTTAGGGAACGCTTTTGTAGTACCTAAACTTATGAAAATGACAGACGCATACTTAAAAAATTCAAAAAGTTGTACTAAAAGCCGTTAAAATATATAAACTCGAACAATTTTCTAATTTACAAACAAAATTAGCAATGAAAGTGATTCGGAACTAAATTAACTTCTTCTTCATGTATATGGAAGAGTTTGTACTGATTGAACTACACATTCGAGAAGAGGAAAAAGCGACAGGGCACTAAAATCACGTGGAGGAGATTGTCATTTTTTAATCCTTACTGCGAGAAAGAATTCGTCGCCACTTTCCAAAAGAATCTAAGAAGAATGTCGAATTTTTATTTTTCCGCCTGTCGATACCATTTTAATACGCAAGACAAATGCACTCTTATGTCAAATAGGACAACAAATTTCAAATTGTAGGTAAGGTAAGGTGACTGACAGCTGACAATTCTAACACCAAGAAATTTGTAGAGTCAAAATTCGTAAGATTCTCAGTGGATTGGTAATATCTTGCTCTCTCGATGGCGCTCTCTTTTACGAATTTTTCGAGTTAAGGAACAGTATAGGGTAGTTCGCGACAACGTCAGTGTCAAATGAGAAGAAGAAAAATCCAAGTGACAGCTAAAAAACTTGTAGGAAAACAAAACGGATTTTGTATGGATGTAGTCTAATTATGTTAAAAAATTACTGAAAAGTACATAAAAAAGTGCAAAAAACAAGATAAAAACATTGTTGAATTATAAAATAATGTTTATCAAACGTATTTGGTAACAACTGAGAAGTTAAAGTAATGGCAATTGTGCGCTTTGCAACAATATTTGAACAAAATACTACTCTTTCCATTATAAACCAGCTTTGTTATCCTACAAGTTTTTTTTGACGTTTGAGCAAAAAAGATAGCCCATCTGTGAAAGGATGG
The DNA here is from genome assembly GCA_948293265.1 of Cheilosia impressa. NCBI lineage: Eukaryota > Metazoa > Arthropoda > Insecta > Diptera > Syrphidae > Cheilosia > Cheilosia impressa. The sequence goes on from OX411882.1 coordinate 5,738,743, forward strand.
GCTTCGCGAAACACTCTATTGAGTTAAAATTCGTAAAAATTCGTAAGAATTAGTAACAATTCGTAAGATTTAAAAGTAAAGGAACAATTCAAGTTGACTATTCAACGTGTTCGTAGAACTACAGTTTAAACATATCTAGTTGACGTTTTACATATGAGCTAGGTATCCGAACGTCCCCATTGTTCGGGACTAGATTCAACTTGAACGCAAATTACTACATTGGTTGGTAACGCCACTTTTCATATGTCATCCACATATACGAACTGTCAACTTTGTACTTAGTTAAGAAATTTTTGACTAGAATCGTTGGGTAAAAACTAAAACCACTAAAACGTCAACTGGAAAAACTGTTGACACACATAAAGTCAGTTACCTGTCAGCCGACGGTTTTAAAACGTCAGATATAAATGACGGCAATCCTTGTGCGACATTTTATTAAAAAGCTCACTACCAACAGCGTTGCAGTGGAAGTCTCCTCAACTATTGCTTGAATGGTTTAATATAATTCTTGCAAATTTGTGGGCTGGTTTTTAAGACTTCAAGTCAACAAAGGCACGAAACCTCGACGGCCAACGAAATGTAGTTGTAGAGTTCCTGGAAATCAGTTTATTTTGGCATTTTTCCTGCATTTCTGTCATAATAGCCTTTTCAAGTTGCACCTTCTTCCTGAAACCTCACCAAGTTCAACCAGATTGGTCACAGTTTTAAGGGGAAAGGAAGATGCCTTGAACAGCAGTGGGGCTTCCTTTCTTTATAATTGAGGGCGCAACAGTCCGAAGCGGAAATGGGCCTCAAAGAAAATGTCTTTACATCTTGCTCGGTGCCCGTTGGTCGACGTATTCTTCCAACTGGAAGGACGTCCTCTACCGCGTGCTTCCTCTTTAGAGTTGAAGACTTTCCTGCCAGAGCATTGGTAATCATACAATCCATGTGTCCCAGCCGACTAAATTTAGTCTCCTCGACTAGGTCTATATAGAGCCCACATTACACATAGATAACTTATATGTGGAAGCAACTGAATGTGTTTTCATCAGGGTCTATGGGTCTGCGTCATATATACCAGGACGGAGATGATGAGGTTCTTATAAAATGTCCGCTTAGCTGCTAGTGAGAGGGCTCCGCTACTCAATTGCCTTCTAAGACCATTTGGTCCGCAATATACTGCCTCTCCTAACTCGGGAACTGTCCCCATTCTCAGGGAAGGTTCTATTCGCACGTATCATTTAAGACAGACAGCAATTTCTTACCAACTCGATAAATATACTCGCAAATGCGGTGGCTTACCACCAAAGTTCAACGGACCAAAAGTTCCACTGTCTATAATTATTAATGAGGACATCGTCCGCACTAACTCAAACCAATTGCGACTTGCAAGTACTTTCGTATAAATGGTTAGGCTCTCTGTTGAAAGGTTTCTTGACATCGCTTTCAGAAAACACCGAATAATTCCTGTTGCGGACAATCAGCCACGATGTGGTGGCCATCTTGAGTATGGTCTCTTGTAACGACATTGACAGCCGAGATCATTCTGTTGATAGTTTGTTGTGTATGTTTTTTGTTACTGATGGCTGTTTGCTGATGAAAAGACTTTGACTATCCTCGATTACAATCACTTGACCCTTCCATTACTCAAATGATCCCCGAAACAAACCCTTCCAATTCAATCTTCTCAATTCATATACCCTTTCCCGATTCCACTGCGCAAATGCATTCCCCATCTGCAACCTTAAATCACAGATTCAAACAGACTTTCACTTCAAAGGTACGGGCAATTCCGATCCACTTGTGTACGCGGAATGTCTACAAAATGGACCGTTAAACAATCCAAGTTAACAATCAATATTTCAAAACCCAATCTACATCGACTGACAATTCATTACCACTTTGCTAGACCCGATTCGGCTCGCCTCCCTCCCGTCAATCCATAATCGAAGCACCACAACAAAATTATACTTCCATCGTACCTACTTGCATTTGAGGATATTCGAGGACGAAAAATAAAAAAAAACCTCAAGGATAATTCCTTTGAGTACAGTGGTGGAAAACACATCTATTTCATGTGCAGCCAACAGACTTACGTTCGTATATACTCGTACCCATGCAAACGTCATTGGAGAGCCGTATGGCTTATATGGCTGTCAGACTAGCTCCGCTGCTTGTTTTTTTTTGCCGCCCTGCACTACATATTTGCTTGTTTCCCGTCTTCGCATTCCCAGTCCACATGCTCATTTTCAATTTATTCCGCTCCGGCTACGAAATAAAAATAGGGTCATATTTTTATTTGTTTCCTTTCGGTCGTCCTTTTCTACTATAGCAGCGTCGTGTACACCCACTCGCACGTATACTCTTTCAGATATTCATCCATTCAACTGTTTGCCGCCCTCCCGCCTGCCTGAACCCATCCAGGAGTCTGTCTTTCACCCTCGCTTTTGAATGCCATCAGCAGCGCATGGAAAAGGACGTTGAATAGCGATATAGTCAGAAGGTGGGTGGTAGGTGATGCCATTTGCCATAGAAACGAGCTCGAGCGCCGACGGACTATTAAACAGGAAGTGTTTAATTTTTTCCTCCTTTAGTCCGTCTAAAATAAAGGTGGATGTTGGGCGGTGGCAACTGGCAAGAGATATCATTGACCGAGTGTAGATAAATGGGACTCTAATTGTTTTTAATTATGCTTGGCTGTATTTATGCTATTGATGGGGATAGACTGTGCTATAATTGACTGCTTAGTTGGCTTTTGCAACTTGGAAGAGCAGGGCGATTCTGGACTCGGTGTTAAGTGCTTAACTAGTTGATGAACTCGTGCTTATTGGTTTGTCTTGACTCTTTATTGATGAGAGTGCGTGCTACTTAGGGGAAAGGTTTGCATGGAATCCTTTCTTAGGAAATTGGGCCCATTTGGCTGTATATATGATTTACAACTTGAGTAACGACGAGTGTGGGGAGTGGTGGACCCTATTAAAACTTTAACTGGACCACGGAGCTTTTTTTGTTGTGTTCCATTTCCAATATTTCTGTTCCCGTTCTTTCATCTTTTCAGATCCTCAACTTGTGTTAAAATGTTTGCCCTTGCGTGCAGGCATTTAGTTCTCGTTTACCATCAGTCAATTCTCTTTCGTTACAAGAAGGTTCAGGTTGCTCAAGTGGACGCTACACAGCTTTACATCTTCTGAAACTAACCGCAGACCGCAACTTCAGAATGTCAAAGAGACATTTGCAATTAGAACAGAGTCTGAGATGTTGTAAAAACAAAAATGTCCTCAATTTGTCACTGCCATACTGCACACCTATCGAACGTCTGATTGATATTGATCCTGCGTTGTTCTGTGTGATCCGAGAACATGCACCTATACACTTAAAACTTCATCCACTATTATGCAGATGGTCCGTTCTTAAATTTGAGGACAGTTTTCTGGATTTCCCAGCAAAGTTGACAGTTCGCTGTTTATTCGCTTCAAGTTCCTCAAGAAGAACATTTCGTTCGCCGGGATGTTCATTTAAGAATCGCAGGCGATAGATGTTTCATATCAGGTGATTGACCTGGCCGCCAATGACAGGAAAATATTTGGCAGCAGTTTGCTGAAATGCAAAAAAAAGGGCAAAAGAAAATTTGCTTCGCCAGCAAGTGCATTTGCGAATCCCAGGGGATACATCGGTTGACGTCGCTGTCTTTGCAAAAATGCACGCCGCATAATAAAACGAGTCTATAGATACCTCATGGGAAGGCATATGGGAAGATTATGCAAGCTTTCCATGTTACGATGTGCAAATGTATGGGTGTGAATTATGCGAGTTTGAAAAGGACCAAAATAAGGTGTGAAACATGTGCCACAGCTTTCGTAAATTTTCTAAAACGAGATCTGTCTATCGGTTTGTCTATCTGTTGTTTCTCAGGCGGTTTTTTGTCTCTTCTGAACATTTTTTTTGACATGATTTTGGCCTCTTTTGACGAGTTCTATGACGTCTTTCTAATGAATTTTTGAACGCGTTTCTGAGGTATTTTTTGCACTCTTTTGAGTCGTTTTTTATCGAGATTTCGGGCTCTTTTGACTCGTTTTCTGAAGCGATTTTGGACGCGTTTCTGACGCTTTTAACTTATATTTTTCACGCACTTTCAGAGGATTTTTTGACATGTGTTTAAGGCGCGCTTACTGGCGAGTTTTAGGATGCATTTTTGAATACGTTTCTGAGACTGACTTAACTCTTTTGACTAATTTCTTATCAAGATTTCGGGCTACTTCGAATCGGTTTTTGGCCAATTTTGGAAACGTTTTACCCTTTTTTAAAACGCTTCCACTGACAAGTTTTTGGACGCAGTTCTGACGTATTTTTTTGAACTATTTTGACTTGTTTTTGTTTTTGTGATTTTTTACCATTTTGACACGTTTTTTGACCGCATTTACTGACGTGTTGTTGAAGCATTATTAAAGGCGTTTTTGACAAAAATTTTTGGATTCATTCCTTACGCAATTTGGGACGCGTTTTGTGAGACGTTTTTAGATGCGTTTGCTAAAGAGATTTGACGTATTTTCGAACGCGTTTCGGTGGTATTTTTGCACTCCTTTCACCCTTTTTTGGACGAAAATACGTGTTTACGCGTTTCTAACGTATTTTCTTTAGCTCTTTTGAATCGATTTTTAACTCGACTCTTTATCTTCTTAACTCAGACTCTTTAGACGAGATTTGGGAGGTTTTTTTTGACCCATTTTTAATTGAGTCTACTGACGATCTCAAATTTGGATGTGCTCTTGGTACGTTTTCGGACGCTTTTGACAAAATAGATTTATTTCCTTTTATTTTTTTCCAAATTTTCTGTCTATGTTGAGAATGCCTGCCTTGATTTAAAAATTTATGGAGGTTCAGCCAGCTTTCGGACCTCCGAACTATAGTACAAAAGGTTTCATGGATTATGCCCTAGAAGCTTCAGTGCAAACAGCGCCATGCTAACGCCGATATTTTTATAAAATCAGCTCATTCGAACGGCGTTAGTTTCAACAAAAGCGGACGCATTTTTGCAATCAATTTCCAATCTGACACTTTCTCCCACTGCCCGTCAAACAAGCAATTTGCACCATCGACGTGTGGAATGTGGTTGTTGAGTCAACTCAACATCACCTTTGTTTGCCACATCGTTAACATTTTGGCATTCAAAACTTGCACAAACACAACCCAGCACCAGCTCCGAAAATCCTCGTCGTTTTATGGAAGCATGGTTACCCATCAGAAGGCAGCAAAGTCTGCCCCAACTTGCACCCAACACTTTCCTTGACCCTTACACGTAAGTTCAAGTGAAATATTTTCACTGACATGCCCGAAAAGCGGTCAAGGACTGGGAGAAAATAATATCCAGCCATGCACACCACTTGCTGTGAGATGGGCTATACGTCTTCTACTCGCCCCATTTCACTCGCATTTAGTTGAAAGCGGTTTCAACTTTAAAGACTCTATTTCGGAGTCTTCCAAACAAAGATCCTTCAAGCAAATGCCTTGTATACTCCTCTACACCAGCGACTATAGAAAACGAGGTCATTCGCTTAATTTCTACCTACGGGACACGTGTGCTCGCTGTTTTCAGCAGCACACTAAACGTGAGGCAGCAAGTAGCAAGCTCCCCCCTCCGAGTCGAGATTCGGTTCACATCCTCGACACACAGAAAAAGAAAAGAAACTTCGACAGATCTGTGAAAAAAATAAAGAAAATCATTTTTTATTCCACCAGTGGCAGTGTCTCCTTGTGCACAATCGTCGTCGTCGTTGTTGTTTTCCCCCTTACAGGCAGGAGAGTACGATACGACGATGTCGTTTCTATGCTCCCTGTCTGATTTTGTACCTCCTTGTCCTTAGTTCCATATCTTTTCCAAACTGTGTATGGAATAGAATTGTGTCGTGTCTGTAGCTATGACTGGCACTATTCCTGCGGCGATGGCGAGGGGGAGATATCCTTTTCGAGTAGAGTGCAGTTTGCGATGTGCTCTCTACAACTCATGGAAGAGAAAATAATTATGCCATGGAAGTGCAAGCACAATTCCTGCTCGGGAATCTCACCCCGCGCCCGCCTTTTCCATTCCTTTCTTAGTTTTTTTTCTTTTTCTTTAGTTTTGTATTTTAGTTAAATTCTAAAGTGTCGTTCAATGTCCTGTCGGCAGCAACGGTGGGGAAGGGCTATGCCATCGCATTGAGTTAGTTGGGTGAATGTCCTACTTACAGTTTGACAGATGTTGATGTCTGTTCCATGTGTGAGGAGGAAATCTCTCCCCAAAATTTCCACGTCCAATTAAAAGGAGGAAAATATAATTTGCCACCGCACTTCTGCCGACTTCCACCTTCCGCGCAATCATCATTCCACGGAGAGTCCTAAAACTTTCTAAAATATTAATATATTTTTAATGTCGGCCAAAGAGCCACATAAAACTTGGTCAACACGGTTACCAACCACCCCAATGGGCGCTCTACTAATTTCCGAGTGAAGTAGCCACGCGGTTCTGTTTCCTTTGGTCGTCCTTTTTGTTTTTATTTTTATTTGCAATCCGTTTTATTAATTTTCCGTCTTTGTCTCGTTGCGAGGGAGCAAAAGGTCCTTTTATTATGCGGCGGTAATCTTCTTTCTACCGTCGTCAGCCACATAGTCCTTGGTGTGGATTTTTGTCTTCTCCTGGAGTAATCTTTTGAAAATCGCACAACGGGGCCAGCATCTGAAGGATGGAATTGTGTTTAATGAATTTTTTATTAGCGCCGAGGCTCATTCGGAGGAAAAGAAAACCGTATTTGAAGAGATGTTAATGGACGGGGCTTGTTTTGTTTCTGTGTTGACTGTCAGAAGTCGACATTGTGATACAAGAATATCAGATGACATTGGGCGACAATTATGGGACTTTTGTCAACCTTTCTTGGCATAGTCGTACAGATCGCGTGGTAATCTGATTTAGCTGGGAAACTTATTGCCCGGACTGTGGATTTGAATAATCTGTGGCAGAACGCGTCGACGTGTTCAGCCGGTGATGGCTACTGCGTGATGTGGTTGGAATATAGATCAGGCAGTTGGATGAAAAAACATGTGTTTCTGTGCGCTGATTTCAAAATGAAAACGTCGCTTAGCAGCGACTGTTGATCTAGATTAATGAAGGAGGTAAATCTGAATGTTTGAGTGAAGTCTTTTGAACTGAAAGCGACCGTAAACTTTTTTATACGGAAGCCCTTACAACTTGAGTACCCGTTTGACAATGAAAATGGTCTAAATATTAGACCATTTGAATAGAACGATATTCTTAGAAATGGTCGCTGTACAATGTGATGGGCCTTAAACGACCGTTTCAATGGTCTATCAGCACGTCTTCGACCATAGATATGGTCACATTACATTGTGCGAGCGCCTTTTACGACCATTTAAATGGTCTGAAATATGAGGGCGTTCTACAATTTGACAAAGCACGCCTCTGTGTGAAACTCGGCCTATATAAATAAAAGATTCCTTACTTATATGAGTGTGCGTTAGACCATTTAAATGGTCTATAGTTTTAAGAGCGTTTTGGACAATTCAAATAAACGTGGCACCGCGTGAAAGAAATTCTGGAAAACACGCTTGAAGGCATCAGCATCAGCACGGCTTTGACCTTAGACATGGTCACTTTACAACGTGTGGGCGCCTTTTGAATGGTCTAAAAATGCGAAGAAATTCGAGAATTTCAAAAAAAGACGTCTCTGTGTGAAACTCGGACTGTTGAAATAGAGATTCCTTACTTATAGATATGAGTGTGCATTAGACCACTTAAATGGTCTAAAGTTTTGAAGGCGATTTCAACCATTCAAATAGATGTTGCACCGCGTGAAAGAAATTCTGGAAAACACGCTTGGAGGCATCAGCATCAGCACGTCTTTGACCTTAGACATGGTCACTTTACAACGTGTGGGCGCCTTTTGAATGGTCTAAAAATGCGAGGAAATTCGAGAATTTCAAAAAAAGACGTCCCTGTGTGAAACTCGGACTGTTGAAATAGAGATTCCTTACTTATAGACATGAGTGTGCATTAGACCACTTAAATGGTCTAAAGTTTTGAGGGCGATTTCTACCATTCAAATAGATGTTGCACCGCGTGAAAGAAATTCTGGAAAACACGCTTGGAGGCATCAGCATCAGCACGTCTTTGACCTTAGACATGGTCACTTTACAACGTGTGGGCGCCTTTTGAATGGTCTAAAAATGCGAGGAAATTCGAGAATTTAAAAAAAGACGTCCCTGTGTGAAACTCGGACTGTTTAAATAGAGATTCCTTACTTAGATATGAGTGTGCGTTAGACCATTTAAATGGTCTAAGTTTTGAGGGCTATTTCGACCATTTGAATGGACGTTGCACCGTGTAAACTTACAGCATAGCTAATACATTTTATATAATGGAAATTCAGACACGATTGCCACGTGCAAAGTGTAAAATACGTATTTGTTTATAGCCGCAAGATGGGGCTTCTTCAGCAATTGTCACTGACGTGCAGATTGAGCACGTAAAGCAAATCCTTGCTCGATAGCTCGAGCTCGATCGCTCACTACATTTTTCATTCAGTTTATTCTATAAACTAGGGAATGTTGGTCTCAAAAATCACAACTTCTGCAATGAAACGCGAGTTTTACAGGCCTATCGCTGCATCTACTATACCGTGAGCAAAATTACGTGATGTGGAAGCTAATTGGAGTGCGGAATAAGCAAGTTCAATTGTGCTGGCTGTCCGATTTTTTTGCTCCTTCCAATGCCGGGTTTCTATCTGTCACATATTAATGGGACATTTACATCATCACACATGCAATTTCTTGAACGAGCTTACAGAAAGAACGGATTTTCTGCGTCTAATTCAAAAATAGGTGTAAGAACGAAATCGCAAATCGAAATCATCAACAGCGATACATGATGAATTCAACCAAATAAATAAATTTCAGTCCATTTATTACTCTGGGAAGCCATTTTGTTTTTTAGAAGGAAGGTACAAATCCGCAGCACGTCGGTAGCCTTGAAAATATTGGTCTTTCCTCATAATTTTTATCACCTGAACAAGATGGTCAAACAAAATACGTAACGTACCAAACATTTGTGCATATCAAGCAGTGCTGTCCCTTATCGTCACTCCGCGTCCCGTGATACTTATATAATCATTTTTAGCGTCAAGGCAAAATTTTTCGAACTCACAATTTTTCATACACAATTGTATATTGTCACCTACAATTATTAGTCAGGCCCATTGACTATAGTACTGAGCATCCCACTCATCCTACCTGCCAGTGACGTTGTTAATCTCCCATGAAGCAGCAGTGATCAGAGTGGCGCCTTTTGTGACTGTTTCAACGCAACGACGAAACTGACCTCTTCTTCCTTTTCGGGTATAGACTCTTAAGTATTTATATAGTCTGTCTTGTATTCGCGCTTCCCGATATTTTTTCTTGTTCAGCTTCTTCTAACCGCTTTTTACCTTTCTGGATCTGGTAGCCAGCGTTGCCACTTTGCTGCAATTGCAGTAGATCTAATACGTGTTTTTCGAAATGTCTACTGCATTTTTGTAGAACGCCTGTCTGCATCTAGATCGAGAAAATGTCTCCCTTTTAGCAAAAAACATAACAACAAAATTAATAAATTAATAAATTAATAAATTAATTTCTAGATTACGTAGTAAGAGCAAGATATTGTATTCGTACAAAATTTCGAACCCGAGATGTTAATCAATTCTGAAATTACGATGACAGAGGAATTCAAAAAAGTAGGTCGCAAAATTCTGTCCGTCTGTTTGGCTGTCTGTCCGTATGTCTCGAGGCCTGCAGCCTAAACGGCTTTTTTTTTCAAACTTTGGATTTGGAGTTTGGGGGCTTACAGTTCGGTGCCGTTTTTTTTTTGCAAGGTAACCTCAATTTAATAGTAGGTACTTCCCATATAACATTTGCATATGTTTGATGTTTATTTCATATTAAAAGGAAGGTATGCCGTTAATAATGAAAAACAACATCAGTCAAATGGCCACCACGAGCACGCATACAGGACCATATCCTTTTCAAATCGCAAAGTGGCTGCCCTATGTCCTCGATAGCCTCACGTTGAGGATGGAGAGGCTTCTCAAGAATAACTCTTGGGTTTTCCGAGCCCCAGATGCGACAATTTTGCTTGTTGACGTAGCCACCGAGGTGGAAATGGGCCTCATCAGTCAAGATGATTTTTCGATGGAATTCCGGATCATTTTCATGCATTTCAAGGACCCAATCAGCAAAGACACGACGTTGTGTCACCATTTTTGTAGTGAATTTTAATAATTTCAATGCGTTGTTGAAGCGTGTATCGTTCCATTTTTAGTAATGGCGTAGTTTCTACTCATCAAATGTCAAAGAATAAAAGCTTCAAAAGTGACAGCTACTGAAATAGCGGGTCATTCACAATAACACCTCTTATTGGAAAACCATTTACTTTCACCGACTTCCGTGTACAGAACTGGCGCTTCTCCTCAATAGATCTGCTCCTTTGTCTTGGTCGGTTTCGCTCAAGAAAATATATTTTTCTTGTCGTTGCCTTTTGTACAAGCGATTTGATTCCTCCGACTGCAATTAAGAATACTGTGACGTGTGACCTATTAACCTCAAAAGTATGTACGAGTACATCCGCCACCAACCATCAAACATCCTTGACGGATGAAACTTTCAAAACAATTATCAAAAGTATTTTGCTAAAAATAACACTCATCAAATTAATCCCCTCAAAGGACCTGAACGAAAAGTAAATTAAGTCACAGTCGCCCCTTGAAAAAGGCATACGCTACACAACTCATTCCGTGCGTTACAGAGCCGTTAAATAAAAATCACCATGCCACACACAATAATCCCCTCAAACACACCGAAAAGGGGTTCAAATCATTACAAAGCCAAATATTCAAGAACACTTAACACATTACGGCTGTAGGACGTCAGCAAAGCATACAGGCAGACACGAACAAAAAAAGAATACCCACCCCATCGCCAAATCCCAGTGCGATTTCAAAATTCTCTCTCTTACTTTGACGAACTGTACGAACTGAACAGGAACAAAACGGATGTGTATAGGGTGGTGCATGGTGCGAAATTGTGTGTTCTCTCCTCTGTGTGATGATCCTTCCTTGTTGCCGCTCTTCCCCACTTGAGCTACAGACAACAGCATGCCTACGCATCGGCAACGCCAAAGCCAAAGTAACAAATTCATAATTAAAATATTTATTTTAGCTCGCACAGGTGAGGGAGGCGTATATGGTAAACGTTTCTGTTTCTTCTTGGCCCATGGCCCGGAGGGATGTATTTATTTTTATTACGACAAGGGTTGTGTGCGTGTGTTTTCCTTTTGAAAATCTACGACTGACGACGAGGAGGAGGAGTTGCTGAGAACTGTACGAATACCTATATTCCGAGAGCAACAAGCTCAAGCTCCCTGTGGCTGTCGCTGGCACATTATAGACGTCAAACAAGTTTGCTACATCCGTCGGGCACAACCCCCATTTGCCCCGTTCCGCCATAGTGCTTGTGTCCTAAGTACGGCTTAAGTACAAACAAATAGTCTATCTAAGATGGAAAATTTTCAACTTTTTCCCGGCGAAGATTCAAATATCACTTTCTGGCGCTGTATGCGGACCAACTTTTTGTCGGCGGCGACTCCTCTATACTTTTTGCGATATTAATTTTACTGCATCCCCTCACATTTTATAAGGGAAAAGGCAAACAGAAAAAAAGAAACCACAGTCAAGGCGGTTCGGTTGGAAACATCAACCTTCACGACACAAGGAAAATATGCGATGAGCTTTTAAGCTTGAAGGCACTTCATCGTTGTTCGTGACTTCCTTTCCGCATAAAACATCCCGACACACATACAGACCTTCACCAAGCAGCAAGCACAAGCCCTCGCATAGGTACGACTGCGAGTATACCATATACCGTATACGGTGTGCTATTTGCTATAGTGTGGCACTCTCTGGAATGCCGGGCGGGATATAGAGATATGGAGAATGGAGGGTGGAAATACGTTTTCGTATTTACGGTTCGTTTTCTGGTTTCTTTTTTTTTTTCTATTTTTTTTCTGTGTAGGAAAATAATGGGGTTGCTTACACATGTTCACGTTTACAGAAGAGAATCAGAATCAGAGGAGAGACCGAAAACCAAACCCGAACTGAACCGTCATCCTGTTCGTGGCGGGGCAAGGCAAATGGGAACCATAATTCCATGGCTTTTAAATTTTATTATAATTGGCCGCCTGCAAAATGCTGGCGCGCTATAAAGGACCGTCGTGCACTAGAGGTATGCTCGTACTTTGTGCGAGTGCGGGAATAGACAAAACGGATACGTGGGTGGGTTGGCTGAGGGGATACAGCTGGTGTTAGAGTAGTGATGAAGTTGGGCGAAAGAGATCATATTTAGTGCGACACTAATGATGGTTTCGTGAACAATTTTCGGGTTAATCATGGCAATGTTCCATTTTATGGCGGTGAGGGCGTCGGGCGTGCTTTATTTTTTTTTTCTTTTCTTTTTTCATCGGGCTTTGGGGCAATCAAATACAAAATGCATTGAATATGAAATTGAGGGGTGGTTGCGCGGTGAGGCCACTTAATTACTTCAATCAGCTGGAGTGGGGGTGTTGATGACAATCCACCGAAAAGGCGATAGGTGCCTACCCAAGGTTGTTTTAAAGTGAAGGTGCTTGTTCTTCTGTTGGCATAAGGTAGGTTGGAATGCAAATAGTCTTTTGGGAGGTTGGTTGGTTGATCTGTTAAGGTTGGGTAAGAGGGGCATTATATGCAATCAGTTAGTAGCCTCTGAGTACCATTGGGATGGCCCTTATATACTCGTAGTTGCCAGATCTTCTAACAAAGTCATCGGGATGAGTCTTCTTAAATCTGATAGAGGGGTCATTGCCAGATCTTCCAACAAAGTCATTGGGATGAGTCTTCTTAAATCTGATAGAGGTGTCGTTGCCAGATCTTCCAAGCCTTCAAAGAACCATGCTCACAGACAAGAGAAGCGGCATTCTTGGTGGGCTGGACAGTGACACTGGAGATTCGCAGATTCTACTTCCTCTTCGCGTTTGCAAATTTTGCAGTCGGCATTTGTAAAGGTGCGCCCATCCGTTTGGCCTTGTTTCCAATGATGCAGTGTCCGGTTACTACCCTGACGAGCAATCGGATTTTGTTTCTGCCGAAGGGTGTTAAGATCTTCGACTTTTCTACGCCAATTGGGGGCGAGTTATAATGCAACCGTAAGTGTTGTTCCATCGTTCTTTAGCCATTTATTCCGACAGTCGATCTGTCATTTTTTGATCTGGATTATTGCTTTGTGTGTCTTTGGCTATGGGACAAGCTTGTTTCCACAGGACTACAACTTTGAGTACAGAATTCGCATCTTTTTACAACTCTTTTGGGTCCTTCCGCGAGAGAACTGCTACTCTAGTTTTGATGGCGGACTTGGGCTTCAACCAACATGCCAGCTGGATGTATCGCTAAAGCAGCTCCCCTATTGGTTGATCGGTTGACGGTTCCATCCACCAACTCGCCGAGTTCTTTCGCTACTGTCAATGCCATCGAAAGGTTGTGGGTACGGTACATCCAGTGTTGGGTTGCAAGTTGCGACCAACTCTTTCGAAGAAACCAGGGGTAGAACTGCCGCATCCGTGTTCGAGTACTACGTGACTAAATTTGTTATTGTTTTGCATGTATTCAGTGACGGCTTCTTCTTCGCCCCAGATGACAGTGTATCACATGCCTTAGACCTTTTCTGACATCGAAAGATGTTTATACCGCACTTACCGCTTTGGGGCAGTGGAAGTGCCATTCTTCACAAAAGGAGGCAGAAATTCCAGAACTGGTCTCGGGTGTGTTATTCCCTAAAGATGCCAAACGTTGGACCCTATTCAGGTACTTCCTGTCAATTTTCTCTGAGGTTTTTGCCCGTCATATAAAGGGTGTCCCATAATTCACGCAAAATATAATTTTGACGGAAATTACAGATTTTTAACTAAGAAAGCTTAAATGTTTTATTGATTCATAAAGTATACAGATTGGGGTTATGTATGGAGTAGCATATCGGACAAATGGCCGCCACTGGCAGGTGCGTACTCTTCTATTGAAATGTAAATGTGGCTGAATTTCATTAATACACCTCCCAATTTCCTCTTGCAAAGCGCTGTTGGTCGTGGGCTTGTTTGCATAGACAATTGACTTCAAAAAAACCCCAAAGAAAAAAGTCCAATGGCGTTAAATCGGTTTTACTAACCCCGAACTGTCAGCTGTCACATTGTTGTCTTTTTTTCCTCTGGCATCACTGTAGTACTATTAAATGGCGCAAAATTAAAATTTTGCGGGAATTATGGGACGCCCTTTACAACCGACGAGTAGGCGATAGTGGGTCTAGAGGGACTTTTGCAACTCCCCACCGTTGTCCACAGACACGTTTGCACTATTTTTGACTGCCGGATCTTCGCTTCAAGGTGGAAGTTTCAAGTTTGTCCAGTTTTTAGATGCACCATCACCTTCAGATGTTTAACTTTCTTAGTCGTTTTTAGTTCTGATCGAAAAAGTGTTATGGGCTGATATTCCAGATTTTTCCTTCCCCTTTATTCATCGGATTGGGGTTTTTATTCCGCATTAGTGGAGGGCACTTGTTCTAGGCACGACTTTGAGTACATTCCTCATGATGATTACAGTGGCATCTTTTATATGCTATATCATCGGCTTAACCTACTGTTTGAATGCCAGTCTCCTCTAGAGAGTCCTCAGTTATATTTCGCAGTGCACATGGGAGAACACCTTCTGGGGCAACCTCTTATATACCTTCCTCTGAGTCTTGAGATTTCCGTCTAAATATTTATTGCTCTTGTTCAATATATTGCCGCGAACATCGAACTAGCTTACCATCTTCCTGAAGGTGGTTCTACGTTTTCCAAGACTTGTTTTAGAACCTTAAAACATATCATAAATAGGGTACCTCCCATTTCCTCCGAACTTCGGTAGAAGGATCACTCGACGATATTTTTTTGCACCAAAGAATGTAGGTACTCACTTTTCACAGCTGAAATTGTAAAAGTAAGCTTTTCCATTTAGCAGGAAGAATAGCTTGAAACGATGGTAGAACGTCTTCGTTGACCATGAATCTGCCCGTAAGATTTTGTATTAACGAATCTATGTAAGGAATCAGTATAGACAATCTAAAATATTCTTCAGTAGAATAGGTTTCTGGATTGGAACGCGTTGTTTCAATGAAGCTTTTGGAGCTATTAATTCAACCTGAAATAAGTCCTCGGCAAGTTGGGATGCGGATTGAAAAGCCTCTTTGTCATTTTCTCTGATGTTCTTAAGAGAATTCAGAACTTGATCTATTCTGTAGAAAAACTGATAAGGGCAGAATTAAACGGAACAGTTTTTCGCGTTCAATGAGGCTTACTAGGAAATCCCTTTTTTGGACCGCTGCCAAAAGTGTTGATGCTTTGGAAGACATCGCCCACGTTCTGCTCGTTATTTCCTCAAGACTTATTGAGAAGCATTTGAAGAGCTCTACAAAGGCAATAATACTGTCATTATGCCTTTCAATGAATCTTGTTTCACAGAGACAAAGAAGTCGAATTTTTCGTCTGTCTACAGTGCGTTCGGGGGTTCATTACAACAACCTCCGGTACTTGACTCTATCCCTTAGCAATGCATGCGACTCGATGCAGCACTTGATTCTGTAGACATGCCTGCTCTATAGACATGCTTTAAGTTCAAGTGATACATCTTAACCGCGGTATTCTCTAAAAGGTCAACCAATACCCTTTATTAAGGCTGACCGGTCTGCTGGACCCTTAAACCTTTTGTTTGCCAGGTTTTTACAAGATCACACTTGCCTCTCTCAATGCCACCAGTATATAGCCCATTGCTAGGCTTGTTATGTGTATTTCTGATTTTTGGTGCAATTACGTCTCCTTCCCATTGCTAGCGCTGAAAATATGCCACCCTGCCCCGCACTGGAACACTTGACTGCTTCCGTCGTTACAATTTATTCAGCTTTCATTCAATCCACGCTGTTTGCTCCTTGCTTCCTTGGATCCCAGTGCTGGTCTGACTTATACCTTCTTGGAAAGTGTACCTCCATTAGGACCTTGTGTGATGCAGTGTTTCCTCTATCTCCCCCTGTCCGAGTTACGAATGAGTGTGGTCTTGAAATGTAGATCTCTGAGATAATCTTCTGTAGTCTTCTGACTTGTGATGGCTTCTTTTTCGCTTGATATTCATCCCATTCTTCGGCCTCTTCTCCTCTCAAAGCATGATTGAAGGTCTTTCCTACATCCCTCTTTAGGGATTTAAACTCTAAGCGCCATCAAGTTCCGGGATCTTTTTCCTAAGGTAGCGGTGCACGCCACTCGGTAGAGAGAAGCTTGTAAAAAACTGGACTTAAAGCCATTGCCCTACAAACAAAGTCACACACCGCCTAAAAGAGCTATCACCGACAGATGTAACATATACATCAACAATGTAAGCGACATCCCCGCTCATGTCCCCCACGAACCATTCCCCCAGTGAAATTTTAGTTCAATCACCCAAAGAAACGAAATCGCATTACTATGTCACGACAGCGTACGCCGCGCACAGTGTGAATGACCGGCACGAGTCAACCGCGCCAGATATTTTGTCTGCAGCCAGTAATTTCGGCGGCACTATACCAGAGGCAAACACCAGACACAACCCGTGGATGTGTCTTAGCGCTCTGATGCTACCCTCGACGATGGAGAATTTTTCTTTTCTTTTTATCCAGCTACACATGCGCGCCGCCGAATTCTGATTATAGGATACAATAAACGCAGATACATTAAGTGCAGGCAGCCCCACGACGATATACCTACTTATAAACGTTCCCGATGTGTGTGACAGAAGCAGATGTTCGCGTTTGCCTCAAGCCGAGGTTAAGGTACCCTCGCAGCACCTGTGCTTTGGATTTCAATACTCGATTTGAACAAAATCTGACTTCCTGCTTGGATAAGTAAAAATAAACATCGCAGGAGGAGGAAGAGTGACACGAGTTTTATCAGTTCTATGCACCCGGTGGTGATACCTGATTTGCAGCCCCTAAGGGAATAACTGCCGAAGCGTTTTAATATTTTCTTTTTTCCCATTTAATTCGATGGTGCTTCCATCATATTTCACTAATGGTCGCCTGTGGTGAGGCTGTTTTTTGTTGTTTTTGTTGTTTCTGTTGTTTTGTTTATTATCCTCTGAATGGATGCCAACAAAGTTGCTAGGGGGAAATGATTGTGCAGTTTATAGTGCGGTCGCTGCTGCCAAACGAGGATATTTGATTAACATCGAAGCGCACTCTGGTAGCCCTGAACTCGAAGTAAACCAACTGGGTGGCCCAAAAAAACGGTTTAAATGGTACAGTGTACTTTGAGGTTACTGTCGTTGTGAAATAGAAAGAGATTTCGATTGGGAGAGGCGTAGATAAAGGTAGGTTGATGTAGAAGCAATTGACAATCCAGAAGGGGAGTGTCGAACAAATCGATGTCGAAATCATAAAAGCTAACGAATTATATGAGTACTTCA
The DNA here is from genome assembly GCA_948293265.1 of Cheilosia impressa. Taxonomy (NCBI): domain Eukaryota; kingdom Metazoa; phylum Arthropoda; class Insecta; order Diptera; family Syrphidae; genus Cheilosia; species Cheilosia impressa. The sequence goes on from OX411882.1 coordinate 5,756,289, forward strand.
TTGAGATCTCAGAGAAGCTGAAGCCTTCTGCAGAATCAAATAATATTTGCAATTGGAATACTTCAGAAGAAAACGCTTCCCAGTAAGACGTCAGGCTACGGGTTTTGTTTTCCTATTTCGAATCCTATTTCATCCGAAGAAATATTTAAGCTTATAATGTTTTTAAAAGACAAAAGCTCTTGTACAAGGTGGGCCAAAAGAAGTCATCCGATGTTGTTTGGCTCTCATTTTTTTCTAAATGAAAAACTTCGATTCTGTTTTTTGGTTCTGTTTATTTGAACCTTTAGAATTTTATTGGTCAAGTCGAGAAGATGATATCGTCCAAATGAGCGCCGTCACAATTGATTGCCATACGGGCTCGTTTTATGGCATTTTTCATCACTTCGGCGAGAACTTCGGGCGACAGATTCTCGCACTCGTGTCGAATTTTGTCCTTGAGAGGGCTTCTAGGGTCTCGAACCCCACAAAAAAAAGTCTGGAACGGTTAAATCGGGCTATCTTTCGGGCCAGTGCAAATCGCCAAAACGAGAGATGAGGCTACCCGGGAACGCCGCCTTCAGAATATCGGTTGTGGCTCGCGCAGTGTGTGCCGTAGCTCCGTCTTGTTCGAACCACATGTTCTCTAGTCCTAATTCGTCCAAATGCGGCAGAAAAAACTCGGTTAACATGGCCCTATAGCGCGCACCGTCCACTGTTGTCGTTTGACCAGCGGCGTTCTCGAAAAAAAAAAATGGCCCGATGACTCCTCCAGCGTGAACAGCGCACCATGCAGTAACTTTGAGCGGGTGTAATGGCTCCTCGTGCATTACTCGTGGATTTTCGGTGCCCCAGAAGTTTTGCTTGTTCACGCACCCGCTGAGGTGGAAATGAGCCTCATCGCTCATTATGATTTTGGTCGAAAAATCGTCCACTTCGTCCTCGAGATTGAGGATGGCTTGGGCGTAGGTTACACCCGTTTGGCGGTCGACAGGCAACAGCTGATGCACGGACTGGACTTTGTACGGGAACATGCGGAAGTCTTTGATTAAAATTCGCTTTAGGGACGACCGGCTGATGGCTAATTGCGAGGCACAGCGTCTGGTCGATGTTTCCGGCGACAGCTCAACATCTTTCTCAACAGCGGCGATATTCACGGCACAATGGGCGCTCCGGGGCCGGCCACTCTTGGCAACGAAGTCTCGTGTGGTCCCATACTCTTCAAGGTTGGTGGCCAAACGGCGCAGTGTTTGCGCAGTCGGTGTCGGACGGCCGTGGAATCGGCGACAGAATTCGCGCTGCGCCAACAATACAGACGTATTGTTACGCAAAAAAATAGACACGATTATTCCGCGTTATTGGGGAGTGTATCGCTCCATGGCTTGTTCACTTGTATTCTACATCTGTCTAGTCCACAAATGTCAAAACAGATTTGACATTGGCGGCCGTTTGCGAAAATAAGAGCATCTTCCAATAGGGTGATCTCTTTTGGCCCACCTTGTATGTAACTAAAGCGTTTGATATGGTCGATCATTACATTCTCCTGGAAGAACTTGAAAAGCGGGAAATCGTGTTAGATTGGTTTAGAACTTACCTCAAAAATAGGTCACAAAGTGTGAAGAATATAAATAGATTGATTATCAACTTAGGGGTACCAGAAGGCTCTGTCCTAGGTCCGATTCTCTTTCTTATTTACACGAACTCTCTTTTTACACTTGACTCTACACTGCTTTTGAAGATGACTTTTGATTCGCATATGGTTCGGCCGGCCAGTCTTCTCGATCTGGTTTCCTACATAAATTGCGACCCAAGCATATTTTGGAATCCGGTTTTCGAAACACAACTTTAAAATAAAAACTCTTATAACTTTTAAGCATTTGCTAAATTAATTGGAAAGTTCATTCCTCAACTCCACAAATACAGGCACCAAGTCGAATTATAACTCAAAATATCTAGATAAGTTTTGCCTACAAAATTCTGGCTCGGGCTCCCTAGCTCTAAAACGCTTTTGAACTGTTGGTGTGCTACTGATAAGTCTCGCAAATGTTTGAAATAATTTGCTTTTGTTTCTAATAGTGTCAATAGTCAATAAAATATAAAGAGAAGAGGGTGGACTATTTAGGACAGATTAGCGTTTTTCTAATTCTTTGCTTACCTAACCATATCGTTGAGCAGCAGCTTTTTTTAATGTATGTAAAAGGTGGGCCATCTAGTGGTTTCTCTTTAAATCAAAGGTTATTTTGACACAGACAGCTGTTTCCTGCTCGAAATCTTTAAAGAAAGTCAGTATCATACCTCCGCGAGTCGTTGTACTCTTAAACAACGTTGGGAAATATTGTAAAAACTTATTTCCAAATTGAGTGCTGTGTAGCCCAAACAGTGCGTTTTTTGAAAAGAAGTTTCGGCCGAAATGAAGCACCCACCGCGCCTGCTTTAGACAAGCTTGTGCCAAAAGCTCGTGAGACTCGTATGCTAGTGGACAACACTCATGTTTCCCGTCGTCGTACAGTGCGCACAGATGAGAATGTGGCTGCTGTAGCCAAGAGTGTAAGACTCCATTCACGTAAATCAACTCGCCAGCGATATAAACATTTCACGCACTAGCCTGAGGAGAATTCTGCACAAAGATCTCGGATTATTCGCTTACAAGTTACAAGGTCCAATTGACTCAGCTCAGAATTGAAGGCGCACGACCGTCCGCTTCGTAATCGCTTCGCAGTTTGGGCCTTAGAGCAGCTTGAATTGGACAACGATTTTGGGCGAAAAATCATCTTTTCTGGCATTTTCATCTCGGCGGGTACGTTAACAAACAAAATTGCCCCATCTGGGGCTCGGAAAACCCGCTCCTTATTGTCGAGAAGCCAATTCATCCACAGAGAGTGACAGATTGGTGCGGATTGTGGATTGGTGGCATCATTGAACCATTTTCCTTCGAAAATGAGGCTGAGAACAACGTTTCGGTCAAAGGTGAGCGTTACAGAGCCATGTAAACCGACTTTTTGTTTACTGAAGTTGAACACATAGATTTGGACGACCTCTGGTTCATGCAGGATGACGCGCCATGCCAAACAGCCTATGCCACAATCGATCCCAAATCGTGTTATCAGCCGTCTTGGCGATGTCAATTGTCCGCCTCGGAACGGAGCTGCGATTTGACCCCTTTGATGACAACCTTCCTTCTCGTAAAAAGGTCTACTAAAAATTCTTTTGTGCGGGTTTATGTAGAGATCTCTTCATAGCCGCACTATTCTAATAAAATTTGTAGTTACCCTCCCTAAATGACGCCGCTGATGGTCTCTCTTTGCCCACCAAAATGTTTAGGGGTGGCTGCAAAAGTTCTGTACCCGTTGAATTGCAACTATACTATCACGTTTGCCGCCACAAAGAAATAAAATATTTTTTTGTACAATATTTTATTTTTATTGAACAAATGAAAATTTCCACTAAGCGACTTGAGAATAATCCGTGCATAAATTTACTAAAAGGCTTCCTCGATGGTGTCCTACTCCTACCACCCATCTGAGCTCTATAGCCACCGCCTTTTTCTTCAACAATTGCGTACACATCTCTCAACACTAATCTGCAAACTCAACCGCTTCATGCATTAAAATGCCCTCCCTACGACAGCTGACAGCTGACACCTGTCAAGCAGTCATAACCTCTCCTCGATTTGACAAAACACTTGAAACCGAAATCACTTATTAAAACTACTACGCTTTCCTGAATCGATTTTTAATTATCCCGCCATAAGCATAATTCGAATTCATTTCTTATAAATGTATAGCAGCGCACACTTTCCACAACCAACCCCCCTGCCATTAAAATTTGTACAGAGCGCGCAAAAACACAGCCGTCCTGTTTTTTTGTATTTATGTTAAACCTGTACGTTTGCCATGCAATGCGTACTTCTTTCCACGCCGTCAATTTCAATATTAACCCTAAAACTTCATAAATAGAAAAAAAATATATTGAAAATGCAGCGAGCGAGGGTTCGCACTGTGCAGTGAGTGAGTACGTGAGTGTAATAACGACCCCATGCACAGGCACTTATCCACATTTCGAGGCATGGCACAGTCAGTCGTCCTCGTCAGTGGCATGCCATATACCAGTAGGTATATATACGAGAGACCGCATTATATCTCAGCTTGGTGTAAAGCTGCCTTATTGTTGGCTGCATACGTTCATCTATGTGCATCTAGCTATCTATCTGTCTGTCTGTCTGTCGTCATAATGTTTCCACACGTCGCACAAATGTTGCACAGTTTCAATGTGGTAAAGTGTAGCGCGCCCGAAAAATAAGTAAATCGCAATCTATTCGACCAACAGTGGGGGCAGGGGCAGCAGCCAAACCAAACTAAACCCCGGCCCATCATGAGATATGAATACGAACCACCACCAGAGAAGAAGTGGGCAAGTTGTCGTTCGTTACTGGCTGAACCCAGGAGCAACAGCAGTGAATGCGATTGTGGGGATAGGTGTGGGTATACTGGCGGATACCCTGCTGCATCGGCACCGGCAGATGCACAGAGAGAGAGAGAGAGAGAGACGATAGAACCGACACCGTCTGTTTGTGGGGGGGAATTAGAGGTGCGGGACTATAAATAAACCCTTTTCCCCCAGGAGAACCAGCAGATTTCGGAATTTGTACAGAATTTGTGTAGAATTTGTGTGTGCGGCGAGAATCAGCTTAAACCGGTTGCTCGGTGCTCGCCTGTTGGCCCAGGATGGGCTTTTAGGTCTTCAACTCTCCACAGTGCACACGCTGTATATGCACAGCCGGCTGTTATGGTCTTTTTATAGTTTTATGAGACATTATGATAATTATGCAACCATGCACAGCATTTGGCCCCGTGTTGTACCGACCAACTGGAAGGAACGGTCGGTCGGTGGTGTGGTACGGTACGGCACCGTCACACAAGACCGTAATGATTTACGTTACCGATTCCGGGTCAAGTTATCACATGAATGTGTCTATCTTTTGTCTCCAAGAGAGTGAGTTTTTGCATCTGCAACCTGGTTATCCCAAGTTAACACACAAAAGGACGACAACGATGAAATTAATCCTCGACGGTGGTGGTGGTGTTGGCTTTTTTTTTTTGTTCTCCCTTCCCTTCTGTATGTCCGTGGGACTTGTTTGGCTGTCTGATGCTGTGCCGCTCAATAGTACTTTAGTGTTTTACAGGGATCGACATTTAATTGAGGCGAATTATGTATACCGTTGACGGTTCGTATCGTTTGCGCTTCAAATTGATTTGATGAAAATTTATCAATCAGTCTGGACGGAGTATTCTCTTCAAGGAGACCCACCGCTGCCGATGAAGCTTGGGCTGGTGAGCATAATTACGTATGCGAGGAAGGGTTGAGTGTGTCAGTTGGTTTGCACCCTTGATGTTTGAACCTGTGCGGAGTGTGGATGTCTGGAATTCGGTTTGAAAATGAGGGTGAGCCAGGTTTCTTTTTTACTGAAGAAATTTATTCATGTGACACGGGATTTGGGAATAGTGAAGTCTCGACAAAGGCCACGGATTGCTTTCCAAGTTCACCAAGTTGCTCCGTGATCTACGGCGTTCCTTAAGCTGTTGGTAATATGAGGTGTCTATTGCGGCTGATGGGCAGCCTACCATTGGTTCAAGGGCAATTTAGTCTGACTTGTGTACAAGCTACCTATTTAAAAAGCAGTAAAAGGTCGTTAAAATAAAGCTTACTGGGCAGTCGTCTCCTATAAACTTTGTGGGTGTGAATACCTACCTTCATTCGGCCTAATGCAAGCTACAAAAGCGGCTTAAAACTAGGAGCTGCCTGTCAACTTATGAGTTGTAATTTTCCCAATCATATGTCGTAGCTCGTAGCTTCTAGGACTGCCTTTATTGGGCACACAGATCTCTTATCCTCAATTCTATGATTTTTGGCTTTGAAATCAGTTCATTATTGGCTCTTCCGAAGGTATTGAGTATATATCGTCAAAGACTTGCAAAGAAGAGCTGCCAACGATCAACGTGCTGTTGTCCGCGATTTGGAGTTAAAGTCATTTGCTACAGTGGGCCCTCGAAAAGTCTTAAAATTGGTGACAGTTGTATAGAAGGCTGGTTTGAGGTGAGTCTTCTACATAAAGCTTCCGAGGTATATAAAGTTCAAGGGTTTTGTCAAGAGCAAAGTTATATCTCGTGGTGGATGTAGCAAGGTATGAATACCGTTCAATGAAACTCATGTGAAGGAAAACAAATTTTGTCACGTACCTATTGCTTGTCCGTCCATCAAGTACCGGAACTCTTAATGTCCTACTTCTGTCGATACTTCTTCCTGTCAGAGCCTTCGTCTTCATGTCTACAAAGGAAGCATTTATGTCCTCCTCGACTGAAGGCTGAAAGCTGCTGCAACCTCATTACCTCTTTGTTGCAAACTTGCTCTCTCTGTTGTAACCACCCAAATGTGAACAGATGATGGCTTTCAATATCAAATTTAGATAAAAAGATTGGGTATAGATGAGGTTACGTTAGGTGGCTATCTAGGATGATACACTTGGACCGTAGAAATAGGTCCATTGTAGCACTAGACGTATGGCGGGACGTTACTATTCACAGCCTTGTTGCTAGGTGTTAAATTTTCTTTAAAAGCTGTGAGTGGCCTGAGGGGCAACTGAAGCAGTCAACCCATTTATTTCGTTGGATCTATGAAAGGATCTGGTGTAGTTTGCCGTTTCGGGTTATGGAAGCTAGCGCGAAGCAGAAACGCGTAGTAAGTACTTCTAAACACTGATAGGGTTTACATACTTACAGTAGTCGAAGGTATCTTCTAACGCTGCTTGCAGTTGAATAAAGGATTCATTCAGACTCTATTACGATCATGACGGTCAAAGGCGGAGGTGACTGTGTCGACAAGCTTGTCATGTGCGCTCAGGATAATTTTGCCAGATTTCGCCAAACTTAAAGAAGTCTTTAACTTATCTCCAAGACTTCTTTTGCTAAACTTCAAGACTTCTTTTGCTCAACTTTGAGACTTCTTTCGTCAAACTTCAAAACTTTTTTTTGCTCAACTCCAAGACTTCTCTTGCTAAACTTCAAGACTTCCTTTGCCGAACTTCAAGATTTTCTTGCCAAACTTCAAGACTTTCTTTGCCAAACTTCAAGAGTTCTTTCCCAAGGACTTGTCGTAAATAACAAACTGACCCTTTTCTCGATATCAGTTCCCGCTGTAGATCTGTCACAATTCTCCATTCACTTGTCTTCCACCTTATTCCACAGCATTTCCTGGCGGCTAGCAATATCTGCTTTGTAGTTCCAGTTCAGCAAATTATGTCGTACTTCTTCGTTTTGCAGGGTCGTCAACAGTAAATCCAGCAGTATCTAGTTGGACAGTTCGCAAAAGAGCCTATACATCCCTAATGCTTTAGATAAACTTTCCGTCATTTGAGAGTCCTCCATCTTGCCGGAAATCCCCAATGCCCATTAAACTTCTAATTCCCGCCATCAATATATGTTAAACGACATCTCGTCGTCATAAAAAACATTCTCATTGAACTAAGTAGGTACCTACACCAACCCACCCAAGCGCTGGCAGTGTACTTCAATCTCTCTCTAAGGTCTTCGAGCTCCTCCGAAACAAGTTTTCGACCCAACAACTTCAGCTTTAATACGATTTTATTAACATTGTAATGCAAAAAGGAGAGAAGCAAAAACAGTGCCGCTGCCGCACACACCAAATGCAAACGAGGAAAAAAAAAACAGTAAAAAAGAAATCGAATTACTTAAAGATTTCCCGCAATTCAAAGTCACTTCTCTATGCGAAAAAAAAGTGTATAATCGCTCACTCACCAACACCAGGGGCGACTCACCAACACTGGACCATTTCCCAACCAACACCAGAACACCACTGACGACAAAAGAGCACCAACTGTGAATGTAGTGAGCTAAGAGCTGGAAACACTCTTTCTAACCTCAAACATTTATCTCAGGCAGAGCTCCGAGGAGAAAATTCAGAAAAAAAAAAAAATACCCAAACCCATTCTCTGACGGTATTTCCAACTTTGTTTGTTCGCGGAGGACTAGAGACGCGCACTCGGTGCAAGTGTCTCGTTCTCGAGCCGAGGCGAGGAGCCAGTTGCCAGTTGCTACGGACTAACTGGCTCAGATGAGAGGGTGCACGCGGTGGATGTGCTGGAAATTCGATATCGATGTCGTCATGTATTTTTCCCCTTTCGTTTCGTTTTCTTTTATATTCCCCCCCTTCCTGCAGTGTTGGTCGTGCCTTTTTTTTCTCTCGTTTTCCCTTTATTGTACGGTTTATCGTTTTGTGCTCTAGCTTGGCTCTGGCTGTAATATTGAAGGGGAACTCCGACACCGAATGCGTCGGGCCTGTATGTACCTAACCTAACCAGCAGATGACAAGGTGCGGGGCGATACCACTTATTATTTGAAAGAGGAATATACAGATACACTCGGTTGCGTTCCATTAAATTGTCATTGCCTATCTCAATTCGGTTTTCACGCCAAAAGATACCTACGTCATGCCATCTATCATCTGAGCCGGCGGGGCACGCTTCCCTCCGCACCGACAACACTTGGCTTCACCGGTTTTCCTCGTATGTTGCAAAAATACGAAGCGATCAGAAAATCAAAATCCCCAGTGTGATACGCTTATTGGACGACTATCTGTATCTGTATCTATGTATATCTAGTATCTTTACGTTTCATCGTTCAAGCGCCGAAAGTGGGCCAAGTAACATTACCTAACTCGATCGCAAACGAGCGAGCATATTTTCGCTTTGTTAGCGAGCTATTGTAGTTTATAGTGGAGCTTCTTGTGTCTTATTCGCGTGTTGGGTAAGGTATATCTGCGGCTGCGACTTTTACCTGATTATCCATGGCGCACGCCAGCCGGACAGACTCGGAGTTCCTGTGCGGTGCGTTCTGTCTTGATTTGATGTGTGCGGTGTGGCTGTGCTGTTGGTGTTTGCTTTGAAGCTTTTTGCTGGATGATGTTATCAGGGAGAGAGATTTGACAACGCGCCACCGAGTAGAACAACAAAAAAAGCGGAAATAATGTGGTAAACTTGTGGAGCGAGTAGGTACTAGGTGTACACAGTACACACCGCTTTTCGTCTCGTGTGTCTGTCGGGCGTTTTCACTGGTTACACCGTTTGAAGTCGTCTCCCATTGCTGTTGGTCGGGTTTTCCTTTTGATGATGGATAAACTTTTTTTCTTGTTTTTCTCTTTACTTTCTTCTTCTTCTTCTTCTTCTTTTGATTGGTTTTCTAATGTCGGGGAATAGGTTTGTTTCTGGGTTTTTGTCTGCTTTCTGGACAAACGATTTTCCGAGTGATTTACTGTGGGGATTTTCTCTCTCCCTCTGCGAGGAGTTAATCAAGTGTGCCCGCAGTTGTTGATGGCTTTTTTTATTCGCATAGATGTCGGATGTTGCCTTTGTCAAAGCGGGGCTCCCCAATTTTTAGTGCAGATTGGCAGAGGAGGCAGGTGACAGAGAAAACTTGTGGACTAGGTAGGTAGGAAACAGACAAAGGAACCGATAGAACCTTTGTAACTTCGCAGCCGGCAAGGGTGCAATTTTCAAGCAGTAAGTCGACTTTAACCGTACGTTAACAAGGAGTTTCTAAAATTCATATTCATTGCATTTGGAACAAACGGTTGACGCATGTGGTCGGGCTTGTTAAACTTTATTAAGAGCTCGATCGTTAGTCTATCCGGAATGAGACACTGTAGACGGAATAGTACTCTGCTTTCCTTGTCGTTGTCATGGACTAGAGATGTCGGACAACCTCTAGGCATCCAATTGTTCACTCAAGGGGATCGCACTTTTAATTCCACAGAATAGGTATAGTGTAGACACTCGCTTTTTGTATGTTTAGCTGATTTGTCTTTTTAAGTAATAGACGTTGTGACATTCAAGATAACTTACTTAGTTTTTGATATAACGCCTCATTTGAAATTCTCTCTTTGTTACCGAAGGTCTTAGTTTGACCTGCCTGCAACCTGTAATGTTCCGGTTTTTACTCGAATACAGCTTGAACGAACCTTATAGCTTCCTCCAACACCACTCTTAACGTGGAAGACTGCACTTCTATCGGACCGGACCACCACACCTCTATAAAGCCTTTATAAAACTTTGACAATGAATTCTCCGGACGAATTAAAAATGATATAGATAAACCTATAATTGGAGCAATCCCTTTAGCTCATTGTCTTAGGTTTGGTAAAGCTAGATTAAAGAGGGGTTCGTGTTGAAAAAGTACTTACCATATCCACTTGGAGATCTAAAAGGTCCATTGTGAGTACATTCTGTGAATGGTTGGTCTGAAAAATAGAGCAATCTAAGACTGGGCAGCTTGGGAACTATAGTTGCTTCTGCTTATAAATTATAGAAGCTTCGATATCTGAAACCTTTTTAAGCTCTGCCGTGCTTGGAGAGAATTTGAATTTGGGTACTTGGGCGTCGCTTTTGAAAAGCGGGACAGTGGCAAAGTAAATCTTGCTTCTTATCTGTGAGCCTCTGTATAGATCATTGAACTTTATCCCACGTTCACGGAACAAGACTCAAATTGCGCAGTTGTGATTCAAATAGATGTTTGACTTAGTTTCAGAAGGGTTTTTGATTTGATTTAGTCTTATATTGGTCACTTCGTATCCCAGTGCAGTCTTTAAAGAAGCAAGAGCACCACGGAACTCCTACTTCATAAAGGGGCTTGAGCATTTCTGGTCGGATATCCATAACTCCAGCAGATTTCCCAACTACATATATATATTCTATCGTAAAAGTAACTTTCTCTTTCAAGGGACTACGTTCGTTCTTGCTGAGAGCAATAATTCATCAGTCATCCTGAACCTTCTGATAATTTGAATAGAGCAACTCAGTGAAGTGCCCGCTTCATCTATAAGTTAGATGCTTTTCTCATCAGAGGGAAGTGCACCATTTTTTGAGTTGACTCGTTCAATGGTAGTTCACTTTCTTCACAAATTGTCTGCCTAAACAAGCTGTTTAAAGATCTCAGATTACAGTCTAAGAACAGTCTTTCAAGAACTCTTTCCAAGATTGTTATGTATCAAAGTTCTTGGAAACGGTATACCAGTTTGAAGATTCGAAGCTCCCCAAGTATTTAGACAAAGTCCCGCGTCACAGAAAACATTTTTCTTCCTGATGACTTCTTCAACTTTGAGCTTTAAGACCTCGTATTTCTTTTGAAAGACGCCCTTTGAAAAATAATCTACTGTAGGTATAAATCTAGAAATAAGTATTAACACGGGCATGTGACTTCTATTGCAAATATTTATCATTTAGTGAATCAGTTGGCGTTCATTCAAGCCTTTCAAATTCCTGCCGTGCTAATATATCTTCTTTCTGTAACATATTTTTATAGTCGTTAACCCTTCACTCAGTTATTAGATGCATCACGGTGGTACCTTATTAAAGATATAGTAAAAACCTTCGTCTAAAATTTCCAATTGGTTATAAATACTTCTCTCAGCGGTTTTCCTGAAAGAAAACCTAACCTTACGTTTGCCGGGAAGTTTTATCATAAACTCTTAATTGCAAACATGAGCTTTGGAAAACTAAAAATGGGGACGTTCAGAACTCTAGTTTTGAAGGTCTGACAGCAGTTTTTCTTTCGGTGGGTCCTGATTGATTACATTATCATTTTTTAATTGACATTCAAGGGAGGGTAGCCAGTCAACAAGAACAATCCGTCTGAGTGTTCTCTCAGTTAGGTTTTCGAAATTTAAATAGACATCTACCTAGTCCCCGTTTTAAGTCAGTCAGCGTTTGACAGATAAAGCAGGGAAACTTTTCAATCAACGTCAATGAGTTGTAACACTTTTTGTTACAAACACTTATGTTCTAGAAATGACTGCCCTAATAAATGAATACCACAGTCCACCCCACAGACGAATCCACCCCTATTAAATTGACATTAGTTACACCAGGGTATTTCAAGCTGCAAAAGCAACTAAATGAGCAATTATTATCGTTCTTTAGTGATGCCGATGATGAATTTGTGGTGTAGTCAACTAATATTCTTTGTTTGAAACGATTGTCATTCAATGAAATTCGACTGTAACTTCCGAACACAAATTGTCGAGGGTCGTTCCCCATTAAACGACAAAGGCTGTTACTCCTCCTTGCTTTCCCATAACCATCATTGTACTCCTGCCAGTTTTTATACCTATTCCACAGACGGCTTAAATTAACTCCACTGTTGAGCTTGCCAACTGTCTCTGTCACATGCGAGCACTTTAAAAAAAAGAAGAGGCAAAAAAAAACTGTTTTTGGAACCCCTCCCCATACATATTTTGAAAAATCCCTTCCCTACATACGAATCTACCTGCTGTCAGATAAAATTGTTTTCAAACTAAAAAAACAAAAAATTGCCGCCAATGTTCCTTCCAAATTGAATAAGCATATCCATCAGTAACAACCGTAACCTTTTGACACGTGTAAACAATAAAAATGTAACCCACCCCGTAGTGCAGTAATTGTACACATCGTAGGATAGGTGTAAAGACATATTTTCCCAGTCATTAAAGCAACGCAACTTTATGGCTCCGGCCGGAGTCCGACTTCAATGTAATGCACACAATCGCACGACACACATGTTACACAAAACAAAACACACACAAGCCCGTTAAATTTTCATAACTGTTTCTGGAAGTAAAAGCAACAAAAAAAAAAAAAAAAAAAAAAACTGAAAAGAGTTCAGTTTCAGTGTTATGTTAAACTCTTCCTCTTCCCTTTCGGAATTTTCTCTGCAACTTGCTGTCCTTGTCCTTTTAAGAGAACGAATCCATTTTGAAGAGAATTTCTTTGTTTGGCTTTGGCTGGCTGAGTGTTTTTTTCTGAAATCTGAAAGCCAAACCGCAAAGCATTTGGATACACACACGTATCTCTAGATGTATTGCGTGTTAATGCATACGAAAATTGGTGCGCTCCTGGTTGGTTTGAATGAGGGGGGCGCCATCGCCCATCTATCGAATGACACCACGAACGGTGGGAGGGAGACACGAAGAACACGAATGGCTTTAAGTGGATGTGGGTAGACAAATTATAATAATTTGAAGTTCGTTGAAGAAATGTTTATGATTATGAATTTTCTTCTTGTTGCGCTTTCAAGTTGTTGGTTTTCTGAGTTCTTAATGATTTTTGACATTTGATTAAGTCGAGAATGAGGTAGAGGGAGAGAGAGACTTGTGCGATAATGGTGATGTAAGATATCTGCCGAGTTGTTAACTAGTTTGGCGTGGTTTGCGTTTGATATTTATATCGATGCAATGGAAAATTCAAGTTTGCTAATTGACGGTGAAATGTTTAAGGATGTTGTTTTGATTTAGAGTAGGTAGATACCTGCTACGACTTATACCTACAGACTTAAGACATTTTACTTCCTGTAGCTGACTTAAGCCGACTCAATTTGTCTGGATTAGATTTTCAGTGAACGTTAAAGCTTAATTGGTCGTTAACGTCACTTTTGCTGCGTTGGGAATGCTAAATAGATAGATAGAAATAGAAATGTCAACTCAAAATTTAGTACTGTCAAAAAATCTTTGACTAGAAACGTCAACTTCAAAAGCTATTCAAGACATTCATCGCTCCAAGCCAATAATTTATATTCGAATCAGACATTGTCGGGCCTCTTTTCATCTCTCTTTTCAAGCCAATAAAAACGTAGGCACATAATTTCAGTCAGCTGTCAAACTTAGTAAAGCTTAGGGACGTTTAAGATTCTAGTTTAGTATAAGTCTTGACAGCTGACAGTTTTGATTGGCCTGGATCGGTCACATGTTTTCAGTTGACATTTATGAAGGGGTAGGCAGTTAACGAATCTAGTCAAAAATTTCTTAACTGACTACTAAGTTGACAGATCGTATATTATATATGGCTGACGTAGAAAAAGTGACACTGCCGACCAATTTATTTTTTGCGTTCAGGGTACATCCACATAGTCCAGATCAATCTAGTAGGCTTAAGACAATTAAATTTTTGAATATGCCCATTTTAACACAGGAGGGAGAACGCCATCAGGTTGAAAATCAAACATACCGTTTGGAAGTGCCATCGCTCATTTGTCATTTCAGAAACTTTTAATTAATCTTTGAGTTGAATTTTTTGCCGCAACGACAGATTCTATAGGTGTGGTCTATAAAACTTCAAAATTAGGTAAGAAAATGAAACTTCACAGTACTTTTTTTGACCTCTCAGTTGAAGTCGAAAAGCAAAGGAACGATACGGACAGAAATAGTTCTCAATGCGAGAAAGCGGCTTTGTCGTTCTTTTTAGTTTTTACCACTTGGCAGCTACTGTTTGACGAAAGTTTGACTTTCCAACAGCCACATTCAAGATCTAATTACATTAGTGAAATGCATGCGAAAAAACATGTCAACTGACAATAATTTGAGTGAGTGCGGTAATATAAATTAGAACAAATCAACCAACGAGAGCTGTCAAGATTGGCCGTAATGTATCAGTCATTGTTAAATATTCACATTGGAATTGGAACACTGAACGAACATACTTTTAACGAACTACTTCTTTAAACGTTTATCGATTATTATAAACTTAAAGCACTACATGGCACATGCCACATAAATTTTCATAACATACGTCATATATTTTTTTTGGTTCTGTCAAAGTGACAACAAATAACTCACAAAATATTTATTTTTTTTCGTTGACTCTTTTTATGCCAGAAATACGAGTACAAATATTAAACGAAAACTAGTTGCTCATCAAATAAATCGAAGACATCTTCCTACAAGTGACAGGTGTCAAAATACGGACCTTGATTACAACATTTTGTGACCGCTCTTCGCTTTCTGTGTCATCAATTGAGCAGATTTTTTAAATTCATTAAAAATCTTGACATTTCACATTCAGCCGCGCTTACACAATTCCTTTAGAAATGGCTACCATAACCACGCTAATCGGTAAATACACCTCCACTTTCAACGGGTAAAAAAGAAGTTTGATGGAAAATATGTCATCAGCAGTAGACCATGCATCTGTTAAACAAAGATTGGTTTTTCCAATTAAACGGTTCAATTGTGATGGGAATCGTTTCACAATAGTAGCACACATACTCGTGCACACCGATAGAGTTCCCAAGAAAGTCATTACAAATGGGGGGCGGGTTATGAAAATAACTGACTGTGGGTGGCTTATTGATTTAATCGCCTCCTTGTTCGCAAGCGACTGACATAGTGCCAAATCGCCTGGTGGCATAGCGTTTCTGATTAATTAACGGACGATAATTGACTTGGCGTTCACGATTATACATAGCCACCACAAAAGCTGCTGAACATCCGCGTATTACCCGCATTTGAGTCACCAAGAGGCAAATATCATCGAGCTCATTGATGTGACGATCGGCTTCTATCCGATAAATTTATCCACTCATCGGATGCCTAGACGTGCTTGAGGTTATGTCTAGTGTTTCGTGTATTCCTTTATAGCCAGTGGCTCGTGGCAGTTTTGCGCGCAAAAGAAATGAAAAAGTATCCTTACTCTGTAAACTGGAGACCGAACGTTCTCCTGCGGGATGATAGAATTTAAAAGAAACTACAAAACCCAGATAGGTATGGGAAATAACTTCTTCTTGATTTATAGCTGCATCGGCACCCCCTTTCCCTTCGTCCGCGTATACAGAATACAGTGTGTCTTCATTTGTATGCGTGATGCGTTTTTGTTTTTCGTTCGGCGTTCGTTGCTGCGACGATGCCATAGCCATGTAATAGCAAGTTTATGCCGCGCTGTCGTGACAGAAGGCACACGATCGTTTTTCGTTCCGTCATTCTTCTCGTTTTCGCCTTTTTATGGTTTCGTCGGCGTTTGGTTTTGTTTTTATCTTTTATCCGATTTTATGGGCGATTGATTTTTAAGTTCTCGCTGAGTGTTTGCGGCTGGCGATTTTACGCCGCCACCGAACCAGCACCAGCACCAGTGGAATTTTAAAATTGATTGTTGTGCGCACACAACAATCATGATGGGAAACTAATTTTGCTAGCGTCGACAGTATCAAATGACTAGCTTTAACACACGCCATTCGCGTTCGTTCTGAGCATACGTAAAGAAATCCGAGTACGCATGCGAAACGAACGCGAATGGCAAATTGTAAAATTTTGTAAATTCAGGTGTAATTTAGTATATAAGGTAGTGCATTAAATAAAAACGATGAGTTATGATAAAGACCTCTGAGTATATCATTTATTTATGTTGACTTCCCCCCACCCGAGGTAAGGGGTCAATAAAAATACTAGAACTCACATTTTCATGGTCCTTCGAGTTTTTAAAAACGATCAGTACCAAAGACTTATACAATTTTTGGATTCGCGTTCCCAGGGCGACTAACACTGGTTCATCAATCTACTACTTTAACCATCCGCGTTAAAACACAACCGCGTTACCAGGGCGATCAACACTGGTACCATAATCAACAATCTCTAATTATCCGAATTAGAATAACAACGCGTTGCCAGGGCGACTAACACTGGTAGTGAACAAAGTGAAAGTGAAATCGATTTTATAATCACAACGAAATGGAAGACACAACCATATACGTCATTGTCGCGAGACAAAGGACGTTGTATCAAGAGCTGGAGAACCTTAAGACCAACATTGGGAAGGACTCCGCAATCAGAAAGACACGGGCATATATAGCGGAACGCTTGAAGATAATAGAAGACATCTGGACGGAATTTGACGAAAATCACCAAAATATTAAAGACGTCGTCAAGGCTGATACGCCATACATGCAGAAAAATACGTACCAGATAGTACGCAATATTTACGAGACACTCAAGCTTAATTTAAATAGTCTTGAAACAAGCCAGACCGAATTGCATGATTTACCAAAGGGAACAGAAACCCAAATGAAAGACGTTCCTACTAAACCTATAGTAACCCTACCAACTTCATCTGGAGCAAGTTCAAATGACCCTCAGCAAAACCAACGACTCAGAAAGTTGAAGATCAAAATGGAAGCAATCAAATGTAACATTGATGACTTTGAGGAGACACTGACCAACTATTCAAAGGAAATACATGAGTATCAACAAAGGATTCTCATTGGACAGTGGCAAAACCTTACAGAACTGCATGAACAATTCATGTCCGAAACTTTAACCAACGATGACCATCACGAATACGTAGCTACAAGGCAATACGAAGAGATACAGAAAATGGTTAACAAGTGTCTCTATAGAATGGCATCAAGAACTTCAGAACTGAATGTCGAAAACCAATCGGCACAACCATCGGAGACAAGACTACCGGTTCTGAAGATACCTACCTTCAAGGGAAATTATCTTGAGTGGCGCTCTTTCTATGACATATTTTCCACAATAATTCATAAGAAAACATCCCTAAGTACAACTGAAAAGATGGAGTACCTCAAGACACATTTGGAAGGTCCACCACTACAACTCATTCAACACTTAACAATTTCAAGTGCAAATTATCAGACTGCATGGGAAATGTTAAATGCCAGATATGAGAACGAAAGGAAGATAATATCGATGCACATTGATAAGATGCTGAAATCTGGATATCAAGCAAATCAACAATCCGCAACTTCAATAAAGGCAGTACTCGATGCCACAAAGGAAGGTCTAGCAGCACTTACCAACATGGGAGTTGACACAACCTCTTGGGGTCCAATAATCGTACACCTTACCACTAAGATGCTAGATCAAGAGAGTCGAAACCTATTTGAACAAGGACTTGCGCAACCAAACAAGATGCCATCACTTGAAATGCTGTACGACTTCTTGGAAAGAAGATACCAAGCACTGGATGTACTAGCACCTACTAGACGATCACAAAAAACCGGGGAAGACGGTAAACAAATTCTTCGTAACTTTCACGTATCATCGAAGCCTAACTGCTGCCCCATCTGCAAGGGGGAACACAACATTTACACGTGCCAACGGTTTATAAATTGGACTCCAAAGGAACGTTTGGATCAAGCTAAACTAGCCAATCTCTGTGTCAACTGTTTATCACATGATAAACAAAGTCCATGCAGAAGCACAAGAACCTGCAAATTCTGCAACAGAAGACACCATTCGATGTTACACCTGGAAAGACCTGAGAGGACTCAACAGTCGAGAGCAAATTCTCAGATTCAAATCAACCATGGGTCCCAAAACCAAAATATTTTGCTAGCTACCGCCATTCTCAAGGCAAGCAACGCGAATGGACACATTATTGAACTGAGAGCACTCGTCGACCCAGGGTCTCAAGCTACACTCATTACGGAAGAAATTGTTCAAACACTAAAGCTAAGAAAACAAAAAGTATTAGTCGAGGTGAGCGGGCTAGGGGCTACGGACGCAGGAACAGCTCGCAGTAAAGTGGAAATGACAATTATACCGAGATTTCCCTCAGCATTTAAAATGCAAGTACAAGCTCTTGTACTACCTAAATTGACTAGACTACTACCGGCCTCGTCAACTAAGAACATTAAAAGTGATCAATTTACCGAAATTGAGTTGGCCGATCCCTCATTTAACATACCAGGTCCCATTGACATGATAATTGGAGCAGACATCTATGGAGATATCATTTTAAATGGATTAATAAAAGGTGACGAAAATTCACCAATAGCACAACTATCAAAATTAGGTTGGCTTATCACGGGGCGCACATCCGCAAAAAACATCCCCAACCAGAAAATTACTACGATGGTAGTTCAAACTTCAATTGACGAACAACTAGAAAAATTTTGGGAGTTAGAGGAAGTTTCAAGAAAGAAATTCTTGAAACCGTGCGACCAAGAATGTGAAGATCATTACCGAAAAACACATTTCCGAGACGAAGATGGTAGATATGTTGTCAAAATACCGTTCGACGAAGAAGCTGCACAAACCAATCAGCTCGGTGAGTCCAAAAATAGAGCGTTAGCAGTACTACGTCAACTGGAAACGAGATTCGGCAAAGACACACGTTTGAAAACCGACTACGTAAAATTCATGGAGGAATTTTTGGATTTAGGACATATGGTTGAAGCAGCTACAAATTACAAACCAGTGCACGAAACCTATTACGTTCCTCATCACGCAATTCACAAACCGGAGAGTACTACCACGAAATTATGCGTAGTATTTAACTTCTCTGCTAAGACTTCAACAGGGGTAAGCCTCAACCAGTTAATGCATAAGGGGCCCAAACTTCAAGCAGATATATCAGACATAATAATACGATGGAGAAGGCACAAAATCGTTTTTACTGCAGACATCGAAAAGATGTATCGCCAAGTAAAGCTTCATGATGATCATCAAGACTACCAACGCGTTTTGTGGCGCAGTTCGACCAAACAACCCATAAAGGAGTATAAAATTACGAGAGTAACGTACGGGATGGCAGCAGGACACTATTTATCGATAAAGTCCCTTCAGCAAGTCGCCATCGATGAGAAGGAAAAGTACCCGATCGCATCTGAGATCATCAAGGAAGATTTCTTTGTTGACGATTTGATGTCAGGACGCGCCACTATCAAAGAATGCCTAGAAGCCCGGAGACAGTTAACAACAATGCTGGAAGGAGCAGGGTTTCACCTTAGAAAATGGGCAACGAATGAACCCAAGTTGCTCGAGGACATTCCACGCGAGTCCCAAGGCTGCCAAAACATCAGAATTGATAAGGATGAAACCATAAAGACATTAGGAATCCACTGGAGCCCGACAACTGACACTTTCCAATTCAAGGTCAACGCTGACCTATCAGCAAACATTGATCAGCGAACAACAAAGCGAAAAACACTCTCGGATATAGCTAAACTGTACGATCCATTGGGATGGTTGGCACCAATTACAATCAGTGCAAAAATTCTTATGCAGCAGATCTGGAAGTCACAAATCAGCTGGGATGAGGTACTATCAGATGATCTACAACATGCGTGGAACCAAATTAAATTGAATCTGACAGCAGTAGAGGCTATCAGAATTCCAAGATGGATTGGAGTCAACAATAACCATAAATTCGAATTACATGGTTTTTGCGATGCTTCGGAAGCAGCATACGCAGCGGTAGTGTACTCCAGAGTAGCCTTACAAAATGGCACCTACCGGACGACATTACTGACGGCCAAAACCAGGGTAGCACCAATCAAAAAAATGCTTCCCCTTCCTAAACTAGAACTGTGTGGAGCTCACTTAATGGCAGAATTATTGAAGGAAACAATACGTATTTACGGATCGCAGGTCGATGAAATATTTGCTTGGTCAGACTCTACCATCACATTGGCCTGGATTCAAAAGTGTCCATCGACATGGAAAACATTCGTAGCAAATAGAGTCTCCGACATACAAGAAGTCACGAAACCGAATTGTTGGAGACACGTAAGCTCCACTGATAATCCCGCCGATTCCGCATCCAGAGGGTCTTCACCAGAACAACTTAAAAATAATCTATTATGGTGGAACGGCCCGGATTGGCTACAACAAAGTTCAGATTATTGGCCAATTCAAGTTATGCCAGAGACGCAACCTCCAGAAGCCAAACTAGTATCGACCGCATCAATAACAGAAACGTACGACATAGTGGAACGATTCTCTTCTTATAACAAACTCCTCCGAGTAGTGGCTTACTGCAAGAGGTTCCTGTTCAACTGCAAAAGTCAAGTAGATAAAAAAATTCACGAACTGACGGTAAAGGAAATCGATAATGCCCGAAAGTCGATTATCCAAGCTGTCCAACGAAGAGAGTTCTCAGAAGAGATAGCTTGTTTAAAGGCTGGGCACGGTGTTAGCAGGAAAAGCAAACTACTATCACTAGATCCACATTTAGACAAGGATGATATCTTGATAGTGGGAGGTCGTCTAGGAAATGCTCTTCTATCAGAATCAGAGAAGCATCCAATCATTTTGCCACATAACAATAAGTTCACGAAATTATTGGTCGAAATGACACATAAAAGAACTTTACATGGAGGAATACGATTAACTTTGTCAACATTACGTCAATCATACTGGATAATTCAGGGTAAAAGAATAGTACGCCAAATGATCCACCACTGCATTCGATGTCATCGGTTTAACGCTGGGACCAAACAACAAATAATGGGAGTTCTTCCGGCATCGAGAGTGACACCATCTAGACCCTTTAGCCATACTGGTGTGGACTATGCTGGACCCATTCAGTTGTTAATTTCCAAGGGACGTGGAAATCGGACAACCAAAGGATACATTGCGATTTTCGTATGTTTCGTTACTAAGGCCATTCATATCGAAATGGTAAGCGACCTCACATCAGAATCATTCCTAGCAGCAGTCAGGAGATTCATCTCAAGACGAGGGCTATGTGCGCACTTCTACAGTGACAACGGGACTACATTTGTGGGAGCCAATAAGGAACTACAAGGCATCATTAAGCAGTTGCAACAAGATGTTTCAAGAAACCTCGTAGTTGAAGGCATCGAATGGCATTTTATACCGCCTGCTGCTCCGCACTTTGGAGGATTATGGGAGGCGGGCGTCAAATCCATTAAATACCACTTGAAAAGAATAATCGGTGATACTAAGCTAACATTTGAAGAGATGACGACATTACTAACGCAGATAGAAGCATGTCTAAATTCACGTCCTCTGACAGTCTTAGACAATGATATAGATAACACTCCAATACTCACGCCTGGTCACTTTCTCATTGGATCAGCCTTGAATGCCGCTCCTGATACAATCACGGAAGAAGCACGTAGTTATCGTTCCCGCTGGAAACTAACACAAAAAATGACTCAAGATTTTTGGAAGGTCTGGTCAAGTGAATACCTTTCCTTGCTACAGCGACGTACCAAATGGAAAAGGGAGGAAATCAATATTAAAGTTGGCGACATCGTGCTTGTGAAAGAAGATCGTTTACCGCCAACTAACTGGATGATGGGACGCGTTGCTGAAATTCATCCAGGAATAGATAACAAGGTGCGTTCTGTTACTGTATTTAGTAATAAAAAATATATCAAGAGGCCAATTACAAAATTGTGCCCACTGCCGATTGAATCTCACACGAGTGAATCTCCAGAGGAACCAAGGAACCTATCAATACAACAAGTAAACTTAGGAACGACAATGCCAGAAGAGCGGAAGACGAACAATCAAGAACCGAGTAGAAGAGGTCCACGAAGAACAACCAAATTCAATCCACTATTATGGATCTGCATAATATCCGCATGTATAATTCCCGCAACAATAAATGACTGCGTTCAGAAAGCTGTAAAATTACGAGAATATATGGGATTCACTTGGTTTGACGGTTGAGTTTCATAAATCATAGTTTGGTATAATAGATAGATGAATGCTGAATGGGTAGAGAGGAAGAAATAGTTGAGGAAAACACTAGGTACAACGAAAAAGGGAATGGGGACGTTCAAGTATCTAGTTTAGTAAGTCTGACAGCTCTCTGATTAGATGTATCTCGGTTTTGATTGGTCGAAATCGGTCATGAGAGCAGCTGTTTCAGTTGACGTTTATGGAGGAGTAGCCGACGAATCTAGTCAAGAAATTCGTGACTGAGTACTAAGATGACAGTTCTCATATGTGGCTGACGTAGAAAACGTGACGTTCACGACCCATCTAGTTTTTGCGTTCAGGTTGCATCTTATCCAGACCAATCTAGTCGACTTAAGATAACTAGATTCTTGAATGCGGCCAATGTTTTGTATACGATCGTGATAGTTGGCATTCGGTAATGATGCCGTCATCGTACTTTTGATTAGCTGTCACTTTTGGAACTGGTGCTGGTCAGCAGGTAGTCAGCTACAGTTTTTTTTTTAGATTTTAAAATCTACCCTATAAATATGACTTTCTAGCTTTTCAAAAATGTAGACCTTCACGATCAAAAATTGGCCCTGATCGAGTGCGATTTTTGCTCGTATAACAAAAAGTGGGTAAAAATTAACGAGTACCTATTCCTTGTTAAAAACTACCGAGCTAAAAAGGTTAAAAAAGACTCACTTCGTCAGTTGTTTCTAGATTTCTATCAATCAAAGAGTTTTATGACCGAGAAAAGTTGCGGGGAAAATTGACAAATCGGTTATTTTTAACCGAGTTCCCTTAAACAAGTCGACTTGGTTATTTTGAATCCACGAACTCTGTAGGAGCTACATTAACTCTATTACTTGGTAGTAGTAATATAGTTGGTTACCTAATTCGATTTTTGGTGATTTTTCTGCGAATTGCTTGCAAAAAATTTACTGACCATTGCTATAATGTATGTCAATCTCAACTTTCATCTAAAGTAACAGCTAGTTAAATAAAAAAAACTACTTAGAGTTATACCCCGAACCAAAGCCTCAACTATTAAGCCTCTCCATTTAGTCAATGCCCTTAGCTACCTAACTGCCACCAGTTGCGAACTTGAATTTGACTCAGGTGCCCTTCTACTTGTGCGGCGGTGCGAAGGCGGGATCTTCCTTTACAGATGCGTTGGCCCTCCAAGTTAGACTTAAAGGCTCTACGGGCCGAGGCATTTGTGTCCATCTGCTCTACTGTCTAGCCGCCTTCGACGACTGATGGTCGATTTTTGGGTCGGGTCTACGTCGCCGTACAATTCGTATAATAAATCGTCCAATTTCCACCTCCAAAGCTCGTCAACGCAAACGCGACAGACAATTATATTAGGAATTTTTCACTTAAAGCTACGGAAGTTATAAGTGTTTGCCAACGAACAAACCTAATGCCATGGTTGATACAAAAGGTATTTGCGGCCAACCTCATTCGTCAATTTTTTTGTGATTCCTATTTTTGCATGCTTTTACTGATGATCCTTGGAAGAGGCTGTCAAACTTTTTCGAAGAAGTTTTCTTTTAAAAGCCCACAAAAATTAAGCTTCTTGGTCATTTAATGGTATTCTTATGAGGTCGGGGCTGTCGTTCGCTTGTTTCTGAGTTGAAATGACGAAACAAGTGCTGCCAAATTTCAGTCTTTCACTTGTTTTGATGCTTATAGACACAACTCATAGAATCCGTCGTTGCGGCAACGACTTTCTACTACTTCTCAAGTCGAACACTGTGTTTCGCTTGCTTTTGACCTCAACTTAAACAAAAAGTGCTGCCAAATTTCATTCTCTTAATTATTTTTAGTTTTTTTTCGGACCCCCGTTTCATAGAATCTCTCATTGCGGCAACGAATTAAACTCACAGATTAATTGAAAGATTCTAGAATGTCAAATGAGCCAGCGTATTTCCAAAAGTATTGTTTGATCTTAAGAAAATATCTTCCTCCTATTTAAAAAGTCGAAGCTTCAGAGGCATAAATCGGGACTGCGGTCATCAGGGTTTTGTACGGAATTTCCTTAGCTATTCGGGAAAAGGCTTTACTATAAAATTTCAACCTGAGATAAAAGAAACTGCGATTCGCAAGACATTTTTTAAATTTGTCCTGTAAGTACACTTTAGTGATTGCTTAAGCTCGTCTAAGTTTTAAAAACTATCAAAAAATCGCAGTGGGGTATACATTTAATGGGTTGCACTACACGTCACAATGCGCATTTGAATTGGCAATAGAAAAAAAATCATTTGCACAAGAAACTGCGACAAAACAGCAGTCCTTCCATTGCACTGTCAAAATTCAGTTTTTCTGTGGTCTAATGGTGGACTAGTGACATGGCTCCAGTTGTTACAATTCAAACTGACGTCTTGTTCTCCTATATGCAACAGATCAATTGGTTCTTTGTATGGTTTTCTTAAAGTTAGTTAATACAGAAATGTATAATATTCTCTCTGCGGGGAAATCCTGCTTAAGTGAGCTTTAAATGGACATTTGACATGCCTATAAGGTTATCGGCATTACTATACCTTTTTTTTTTTAAACTCCTTCAATCCAGTGGAGTCAATTTTTATTTTAGACTTTGTCAACATATACTTGGTATTTTTTTAAAAGGATTCCACAATACATGCGCGATAAATACGGCTGATAAACAACATGACGGATATGTCATAAATTATCAAAATTAATGCGATTGTGTCGGTATTTGCTATAATCTGTCCAAACAGCTAATATCGTCATCTGTTTTATCTGCTTAATTAATGATAAGCTCATCTGAATGATAAATGAATTGTTAATCTCCAGGAGACAATTCAATTCCCTTTTCTACCAAACCGTAGGTATTAATGAATTTTTCTATTATTTGCGCAACGAAATGATTGAAGGAAGTTAAATTGAAATCAACACACACACAAAAAAAGTGAATAGGGGGAGAATAGATTTGCAGGAAATTAAAACATTCCACCAGGTGGTGTATGGAATGTGGCAAAAAAGTTATACAGGCGCGACTATCTGCTATATAGGGTTCCTTGTGAGAGATGTTGGTGCGGATAGTTCAGTATCAGCATTATGTGCTATAGGTACACTACCTACCCTTAAATTTAACCTGCTATGGAAATATTTTGTGTGCATTTTTTTGTATTTATCTACCTGTGCTCTGTAGGTGTATAGTGGAAGATCTTAAGGCTTAGAAAATAATGTTTAGGAACGAAAAAGTTTGACAACTGCATCTGGGAGAAAAATGTGAACTTACCTGCAATGAAAATCTGACAGCAGATCATTTGATGCACATATTTCTAATAAAAATTAAAGAAACTTTGCATATTTTTAATAGATGTTTTATAAAAATAAAACTGATATTGTATCAGTTAGTAATAATCTACAAGATGAGCCAAAAGAGACCACCCTATTGGAAGATGCCCTTATTTTTGCAAATGGCCGCCAATGTCAAATCTGTTTGACATTTGTGGACTAGACAGATGTAGAATACAACAAGCCATGGAGCGATGCACTCCCCAAGAACGCGGAATAATCGTGTCTATTCTTTTGCGTAACAATTCGTATGTATAGTGTTGGCGCAGCGCGAATTCCGTCGCCGATTCCACGGCCGTCCGACACCGACTGCGCAAACACTGCGCCGTTTGGCCACCAACCTTGGCACACGATAAGTTGCCAAGAGTGGCCGGCCCCGGAGCGCCCGTTGTGCCGTGAATATCGCCGCTGTTGACAAAGATGTTGAGCTGTCGCCGGAAACATCGACCAGACGCTGTGCCTCGCAATTAGCCATCAGCCGGTCGACCCTAAGGCGAATTTTGGTCAAAGACTTGCGCATGTTCCCGTACAAAGTCCGGTCCGTGCATCAGCTGCTGCCTGTCGACCGTCAAACGCGTGTAACCTACGCCCAAGCCATCCTCAATCTCGAGGACGAAGTGGACGATTTTTCGACCAAAATCATAATGAGCGATGAGGCTCATTTCCACCTCAGCGGGTACGTGAACAAGCAAAACTGTCGCTTCTGGGGCACCGAAAATCCACGAGTAATGCACGAGGAGCCATTACACCCGCTCAAAGTTACTGCATGGTGCGCTCTTCACGCTGGAGGAGTCATCGGGCCATTTTTTTTCGAGAACGCCGCTGGTCAAACGACAACAGTGGGCGGTGCGCGCTATAAGGGCCATGTTAACCGAGTTTTTTCTGCCGCAATTGGTCGAATTAGGACTGGAGGATATGTGGTTCCAACAAGACGGAGCTACGGCACACACTGCGCAAGCCACAACCGATTTTCTTAAGGCGGCGTTCTCTGGTCGCGTCATCTCTCGTTTTGGCGATTTGCACTGGCCCGAAAGATCGCCCGATTTAACCGTTCCAGACATTTTTGTGGGGTTTTTTAAAGTCCCGTGTTAACGTGAACAATCCCGAGACCCTAGAAGCCCTCAAGGACAACATTGGACACGAGTGCGAGAATCTGTCGCCCGAAGTTTTCGCCGAAGTGATGAAAAATGTCATAAAACGAGCCCGTATGGCAATCAATTGTGACCCCATTTGGCCGATATCATCTTCTCGACTTCACCAATAAAATTCTAAAGGTTCAAATAAACATAATCAATAAACAGAATCGAAGTTTTTCATTTAGAAAAACAAGAGAGACAAACAACATCGGATGACTTCTTTTGGCCCACCTTGCAAAATAAAATTGCGTCCGTAAGACCGCCCATAACTCGAAAACGGATTGTCCGATTTGAGCTATCTTTTCTTTGTTGTGTCTGTTTTAAAGGGAAATTGGAAAATTCGTAAAAATTCATTTTCCATACATTATGTACGGGGAATTATTTTGTTTTTTTTTATTATAATTTTGATCGCAATATACGGGTGGGCCGAATACAACCTTCTTTTTTAAAATGCAATAAAATGAACAAAGCTAATTTTTTCCTTGTATTATGGCTTTATAAGTAAAAGCAAACATTCCCATTAATTATGGAACACAACGTCGTTCAAGTTGCTGCCTCGGCTGGTTTCGCAGTAGCGTATTCTGTCACTCCAATTTTCCAAAACCTTGTTGATTGTTTCGGGCTGTAGCTCACGGATTGCTTGGATGATATTGGCCTTAAGTGCTTGATCGTTTCCGGATTGTTGGCATAACATCGGTCCTTCACGGTTCCCCACAAAAAAAGGCGCAAAGGGGTCAAATCGCAGTCTCACGAACTTTTTGCACAAACTTGCGTACAGCAGGCGCCGTGGGTGCTTCATTTCGGCCAAAACTTATTTTCAAAAAACCCACTGTTTGGACTACACAGCACTCACTTTGGAAATATTTTTTTTTTAATATTTTCCAACGTTGTTCAAGAGTATCACCCAGAGAAAAAACAACGTAAAATCAAAGAAAACCACTTCGATTTAAATATTTTTCGGAATGATTTGGCATCGACTACGAAAATTTTAAAATCAAAGTGGCATACCATTAATTCAAAGGGTTTGTCTACTCTAAAATCGTATATTTTTAATTTGATCTAACCACGTATGCACCTTGATTCGACGTGGAATCATGCTTAAATCAAATTTATCTACCTTTAAAACAAAGTTTATAAATTTCGATTCAACCATAATGCATCGTAGATTTAAATACAATCAACTTTGAAAATACTATGCTTCAACTTTAATTTGACAATGACTCATAGTACAATCAAATGTATTTGACTTTAAAAGCACTACAAATACATTTTGAAGTAAACACTGTGCATTGTGTATTCAAACAAATCCAACTTTGAAAATACTATGTTTAAGATTTAATTTAACTTCTTTTAACTTTTAATTCAAAGTGAACCCATTTTGAATAAGCATTTTTAAACTTTAATCTTACTATGATGCTTCGTAGAAATAACCTCCTTAAACATTGAAAATGTCACGTATTTTATTTGATACAACAATAGTTCGTTGTAGAATCAAATGCTGTTAACTTTAAAAGCTGTATATTTCACCTTGATTTAATTTAATATTTTGTATTTCCAAAATAAATTCACAGTCGAATTTAAAATTTGAATACATCTTTTTTTTTTTTTTTAATAAAAACCAATACAAGATTAATTTGGAATTCATAAATTTTATTTTCAATGTAATAGTAATAACATAATAGTATTAACATGAAATTCTTAAATTATTGATTATTAACCTCTTTGAACATAGAAATCAATGAACTGTTTGCCCTTACAGCAACCGTGAATTAAAGATGAAATATCCTTCATAAGTTCGTAAATTATTCTAAAATTATTTATTGTTTAATTTTTCCATTACTTACGATTCTGCGGCAACGAATTTGGTTTAAAATTCCTTTTCAGCCAATTAAGAACATTTGCGTTCTCGGAATCCTAATCGTCTTCAGTTGGATACTATAATGCATTTGATATAATATACAGCAATAATTTTAATTTTCTTTAACAATTATTCTTACCTCCGTTTTTCTCCACTTAACAAGTTTAGCCCTAAAATCTGCTCTCTGGCCGATACTAGTTATTGTATTAGTAATGTCCTCATTTGTCAAATATACAAGTCTTTTGAACGTTATGTCATTAGCTGAAATAAAATTCCTCTTCAATAAGTAAATAGCTTTTGCAAACAAAAAGTAATAAAGTTAAGTGCAATCCTTTGACAACTAATATTGAAATAATTGAAATGCACTTAATTTTATTTCTAATACATACCAGGAATTTAATTTTATTACACAAAACTCACATTTTAACACTGGAAACAGGCTTTCCGTTTCAAATTCCTTCAATAGTTTTTTTTTTAATTTTTCGTCATCTTCAGACAACAACTGGCACTGAATTTCATTAGATGGCGTAAAATCAAAAATATTAACTATCTGCCCATTCTCGTCAACAATGCTGATTTTTTCAGAGAAACAAGAATAACAACGACAATGAGCTCGCCTTTGCGTCGCGACACTTAGCGGGACTTACGAATAAATATGTTTCCCTTTGAATCTACGTTGATAGTTATTGAAAAGAGTAACATCAATGTAATAATAAACATGTTCTACTTTGATTCTAGATTCTTGTCACTTTAAAATGAATATGCAACACTTTAAATTGACGTTCATCCAAGTTTGAAACTACATCGTGTCTTGTTTGTGTGAAGAAAATGCATGTAAGCATTATTTGTACCGTTCAATTTCGGCATAAAGAAACCCAGCGTTTTGAAGTGTATATCGATTTAAAACAACGTTAAGTTAACTATGCCGCACTTTGAATGTACGTAGATGTCATTTTGAAACTTATTGGAAAAAAATATTATCATGTTACACTTTAAAGTTACGTTGAGAGTAGTTGAAATTTTTCAAAACACGGTCTTAATGTAAAAGTAAATACGTTTCACTTTGAATCTAGGTTGACTTAATTTAAAATTACATTGCGTATTTAAATCAAATATGTTTTAACGTGAAAAGGAATATTCTTTATTAAAGTTTATTCAACGTAAAATCAAATAGAACATATTACATTTTAGTTTGCATTTTTCCCTGAGTGAAAGCGACTCATTTCATACTGACTTTCTGTCAAGTTTTCTAGCGGAAAACAGCTGTCAGTGTCAAAATAACCTATGATTTAAAAATACGCCACTAAATGGCTAAGTGTGTCAAAAGGTCTGCCCGATTTTGACGATTTGGGAGATTTTCTTCACGGAAATCATTTTTTGTGGTAATTTGAAATTTAATTTTGGTAATTTGTGAAAGTTAATTACATATTTTTGATATTTTTTTAACTGTAACTGTTGAAAATCCTCTGTCTGCTGTTTTTAAGGGCTGGGCATTCGCAAAGTAGATGGCGAACAGATTCCATTTCTTCAATGTCCCTACAGCTTCTGCAAAAGTCATTATGCAGTATTTAGCGGTAACAACACCAATAAACATTTTTAGTTTCGTCTTTATGGCTATATTTTTCACACAAAATTTAAAATTGTGAGATTCCGTAAACTAAATGTCGAAACTTAAATTTATTACAACACGGCGCATTTTTTCAACATAACCTCGAGTTTAAAAACATTGAAAACGCTTTTTCTGGACACTCATGGCTGCTAAAGTTCTGCACTGTCCAAACAAAGCATTTTGCGAAACGTGAGTAGGTCTCTAGCCAAGCAACAAAAGTCCTTAGCACGTGCAGCTAGTATTTTATAAAAGCAGATTCTTTGCTCTAAACAAATTATGAAACGCATTATCAATAGGCTTTGAAACGTCGAAAATATAGGTAGTTATCGCCATGGCGACTTCACCATTAGTAGAATTAAATACATTTTAAGCTGTTCAACTGAAAGCTTTATTCGCAGGCTGATGGTAGTATCGTGGCTCGTGGGTTGCTACATGACTGTCACTCCCTTAAATATAGGAAAGCCAGGAACATAACAGAGTCTTACAGCAAATTCAGCTACAGGCCTGTCCTACTCAGATCGATCTTATGATTTTTATTCAACCTCTAAAGAACCCTATTGTGCCTTTAGGATCAGGAGGATATTCAGACTAATAGGGTTTTCATCTATAAATACCACCTGCTAGGGTTTTTCAAATTTGTGGCGCAATTTTTTGTTCCCCGAAGATGATCTTTGTTCTATTTCTACAATGGCCTCGATGTTTAGAAATTAAGTCAAAACTTACAGCCGGGACACTTTACAGTCGTCTATTTAAATTTTATTTAGAACATCGTACATGCTTAGATACTAACTTCATGACTTCATGCCTTGACAATACATATCACCAAGATCATCATGTCATTGTTGTTCAAGGGCTGAATATCTCGTTTGGACAGGTCTTTTGAATAAATAACTAAAAAGTCTAATGGACGGAATCGCGTGCCTTATTCATATTAAATACGTTTATTATTTCTGTTCCAAAAAACCAAACCCGAATGTAGACAAAACTTATAGCGATCAGGGGTTGAAATGATGAAATCGTTCGCCAATTACTATTATCTGTCGTTAGACCTATAGGCACTGTTTCGTATGGCGTACTCCTTTGGTCAGTGTTGTAAGCCCCTATCCTTGGCTAACTCGCTAATAACAGCGTTAACTGACCTCAGAATTTTATTAAAAGCTCCACGGGTAGTTTCGAGAGCATTATATTCTGAAGAACCAAAATTTGTCATAAGTGTGGCTACACAAGCTGTGGCACCCAAACCTAGCCTAATATATAAAGGTTTTTCCAATAAGAGGTGTTATTTTGGTATTCAAGGAAAAATTTCATTTTTTGAAATAAATGATCGGATGTTTATTTCATAATAAAGAGGAAGGTATGCCGTTAATAATGAAAAACAACATCAGCCAAATGGCCACCACTACGTCAACGCATACAGGACCATATCCTCTTCATGAAATTTTCCATAACCAAATCGCAAAGTGGCTGCCCTATGTCCTCGATAGCCTCACGAATTTTATCTTTGAGGTCTTGAATCGACGCTGTGCTGTTGGGGTAGACCTTATCTTTCACGTGGCCCCAAAGGAAGAAGTCGCAAGATGTTAAATCACAAGATCTCGGAGGCCAATTGTGATCACCTCTTCGAGAGATAACACGGTCCGGTCCAATCAGCAAAGACACGACGTTGTTGATGATAGGCCGGCTTGAGTTCTTGTGTTAACTGAACTTTATAAGCCTTAAGACCCAAGACTTTATGCAAAATTGGAATGTGGAATGCCCAATTCCAAAGAACGACAATGGACAAACCTGGGTTTTCTTCAACACTTTGGGCTACAGCAGCAATATTCTCAGTTGTTCTTGAGCAACGTGCACGGGTTTTATTCTTCTCATCACTAACTTGTCCCAACAGCTCGAATTTTTCCACCAATTTCTGTATTGCGGTCCGACAAGGTGCTTCACGACGACCAAAAAACGCTTTAGTTTTGCGAACTGTGACTGCAAGATTTTCACCATTTTTGTAGTGAATTTTAATAATTTCAATGCGTCGCTGAAGCGTGTATCGTTCCATTTTTAGTAATGGCGTAGTTTCTACTTGTCAAATGTCAAAGAATAAAAGCTTCAAAAGTGACAGCTACCGAAATAGCGGGTCATTCACAATAACACCTCTTATTGGAAAACCCTTTAATAAACCAATTCAACAGTCAATTTTTAAACAAGCCCCACATGGCACAGTCAAAGATTGTGATACTAGATTACCAACCTGATGTGAAACTCGATAGTCCAGACAGACTTCGGACGTCTCGAAAACCCAAATCTGGTTTAAAAATACTTCCAAGCGACTACAGTATTAAAGTCACCTACCAGAAGACAAACTTAAACAGGGAATGTATTTTTTAAAGGTTGCCACTAGGACCACTTGTCCCTGCGACGGCATAACACCGGCATACCAACCCATAAATTGTACCAATCCCTAACCACACTCGAGTACTGAGTACATTGCGACTTAGGAATGTCAAAACTTTTGCAATTGAACTCCGTCGAACAGATGAACTCTGAGGAGAAAATTAATTGCATATTCAGTACAACCATCCACGAGCACCCTCCGCAACCCAAAAACCGCCCCCTCATCGTACAACCCCAACGATGTCGCCTTCCAATGATTTGCTATGCGCAACTGTCATTATCATAAACATCATGAACGTCTGTGAAGCTCCCCGTCACTTCTAGGGAATCTTCCAGCAAAAAAATACGAGAAAAACATTTTGTCGTTGGCTTAGTATCTTTTGGGGGAACGACACTCGCAAATACCAACACCGATAATAAACTAATTAATAAGTAAATCTCCCGCTCTGACAAGGTAAACTCCCATCCGACGAGGATGCCCACTTGCCCCCGTATCAGCCGTGAATGTGAAATGGAAGCGTATAAAGGTCAACGACGGTGAAAACGATGTCGACAATGTGGATGATTTCACCCTAGCGCGGGGGCGGTGAAACTGAAAATCCAAACCATTTCCTCAAGAGGTATGCATCCGTGGGTGTCCTTTCAATTCCCGAGAATAAATAAACATTATCGTTGCACCAGGCACACCCCATGTGACATTTAAAGTTCATCCAGTGACCGATGCAGAGTGTGGGGGGTTGCACTCCATCAAGATGTAAATTTATAAAGTGGCTACCAAAATCAGGACATCGTCGGCAGCAGAAGGCCTCTCTATCGTGACAAAAATAAATCAATAAAACTGCCTACCGTGCAGATGAGTGTCCCCCCATTTTCTATTTTATTATTTATCCCTCCCCACGGAGAGGTCGCATTCAAACTGAATTCGCTACAACTATACTCAAGGAGGACGAAGAAGGGTGCGCACTGCATATATGGAGCGAGTATGAATTCTCCTTCAGTTGGAGTTGGTATTGGTATCC
The DNA here is from genome assembly GCA_948293265.1 of Cheilosia impressa. Classification (NCBI taxonomy): domain Eukaryota; kingdom Metazoa; phylum Arthropoda; class Insecta; order Diptera; family Syrphidae; genus Cheilosia; species Cheilosia impressa. Next base: position 5,789,838 of record OX411882.1, read on the forward strand.
CCAGCACGATACTGGAGTCAATTTCATTTGCGCTCGTCGACGTCTATATAGTGGCGGCAACAGCAGCAGCAGCAGTAGCAGCGGCGGGGGCGACAAAAGGACGACGGGGGGAAGAAAAAAAAGGAAAAGAAACCAGCAAAGTATAAGCTCCTGTTTGGCCCCAGATGAAATTCATTAAAAAGAAAATAATTATTTGCCACCACCCGTACTGCGCTCTCACCCGATAGCGCCCACTCAGAGTCTAACCATCCAACGATTTCCTTTTACAAAAGGGCCAAAACGATATACACAGCAGAAGCGAAGGAAGCTCGCAGTTGCAAATCGAGGACACACAGATTTTTCGTTCGTCTCTGCGCTGGCCTTATTTACACTACACCCTCTGGCTGTAGAGTTAGAGTATAGAAAAGAGGGAAGAGAGGGACAAGTAATGCAAATGGGGTCTGTTATCCCTGTACTATCTATTTGTCTACATCTCTATCAATTGCTGTTAGCCTTCCTGGTACGTTTTTTTATGTGTGTGTGGAATTTTTTTTTTCTAGAAGAAGAGGGACACAGCAACAGTGCGCTTGGTTGCTCTTCAAATAGAAGAGATTTTATTTTCCTTAAAGAGTATGAAATATAAATTTTTCGCAAAAAGAAAAAAAAAAGTAACGAGTAACCCACGGATGAGTGTGAAGTGGGGTGCAAGGAAAACCAGTATAGACAGACGTCTTTGGCCCGAAAGCATATTTCATGGAGTAGTAGCCTTAATGGAATTGAGTGTAAATCTGCAAAAAAAAAAGGGGGAGGGCCAATGGTCCTTTTTTGTTGGGCGAAGGCTTTGAAATTACTGTAGTTAATATTCGCATTTTAGATAAGTAATTGGGATTAAAGGGCACGGGACAGGGCTATAACTGGTGTTGTAAGGGATCGAGAAAGCGATGTGGTTTCACAAATTTATGATTCCTGCAAAAGTGAAGAGGGATTGCCCATTGGTGGCGCCAAAGTACTTATATGCAAATGCTTAGCGGCTGGCTAACTTATTTAACAACAACCACTCTTACGGGTGAGGAGTGACTCTATAAACCAATAGTTGAGTATAAATAGCACAAATTTTATTCACCATAAATTGGCAAATTTGTGTCCATAGATACAATTTTGGTCGTGACGAAACGGATTTTGCTGGTCTGCATTTTTTTACTGTCCTTAGATGGAGCCTTAGGCCTTAAGTAGGGTGTGCCAATTGAAATTTTAATGCTTATTTTCGCAGGCCACTTGGCAACTTTAGTTTAAGTGTCGGACCCTGTCTATCTTCAAGACAAACCAGTCCCGGAACTTGCTTCAAGGCAAGGCTTCTTTTCTATGCTTTTTTTACTGCCTTGCCTATAGATGGCGACTTAAACATGAAGTAAGGTATGCCAATTTAACCTTTGGTGTTTATTTTTGCAGTTAATGTGTCGGAATTATAACAGACGAAACTGTCGCCATCTTCAATATAAAACAGTCCCGGAACTTGCCTTAAGACAAGACTTTCAACTTCTGTGCCTCAATGGGGTTCAATTGTTTTTAGTAAGCTTTAGAAACGATTGAATATCTCTTTTCTATTTCTCACCTTTTAACGTTTATTTGATGGTTGAAGCCCCCTCCTTTGCGCAAGCGAGTTTTGGCATTTGTCGGTTGTGTATGCTGTTCCATAAATCTTAAGTGAATTTAAAAAATGTATAACAAAGTTCTATTTCAATTGTTGGCAAACACCCGTTGGCATAATTAAGTGGCCAATGGTTTGAAGACGGATCCGAACTATTTGCAGAGCTTCTATTAAAGCCTTCCCCAACAAAATCCAACCAAGGAGGGAACTTTGAACAATCGGTGCCAAAAAACGAGCTTTTCGTAAGTCTGGCAGCAAGATGTCTGCGTCCATTGTAAAATAATTAGATTGCCACTAGCCAGGGTTGTGGAATGTCGGATCTTCTTGAGTTAGTCCATGTTTCCGTTTATTTAAGTCCATTTTCTATACCCAAATTGGCGATTGAAAAATGAAGGGCCGACTGTGCCCTTGGTAGGTCTCACGTAGCAAGCCAAAAGGTAGAACAGAATCGTTGTTGCAGGTACGACTCCTTACCTTTCCCAGCTCCGAGGCTTAAAAAAATGTGCATTTCTGTCAAGGACCAAGCTTTTCCTCTGCTGGTCTTGTCATAAAGGTGGCTTCCGAACTTGGATCAAAGTTTAATAAGTTTCTGAAGCCTCTTACTAGAGTTTCTGTCAACTTGGGCTTGGACTTGTGTATTTATGTTTTGTTGAGTATGACAATCGTCGAAGAGATGAACTGTTGCAGGGGTCTGTGCGTTGGGACGGGTCTTTGGGTTCACGAGTATTGTATGCGATTGGGTATTAATTTTAGGGTTTTGCAGTTCCTTACTGGAAGCTGCTTCTCATTGCAGTCTTTACAACGGCGTTTCTTCCTTGGTTTCTACTGCGCATAAAAAGATAGTCATGGGAAACTTATACAGTGGGTATATAAGCCTTTTTCGGTAGTCTACAGCTTAAAGTGTACTACTACTATCTACAACAAAATAAAGCAAATGTTGCATTAAACATTTTTTTTTAGTTTTTGCATTCCTTTTCGTTCAATAAAGAATAAAATTTTGCTTAAACTGAAAAAGGGACCATTTTGATCATTTTTAAGAAATTGGGGGCACCGGTCTTGGGGCTGAAAAATGATCCGTTTGGTTCCTAAAGGTTTATTTACATGGACCCATTGCACCAAATACTTAATTGTGTTAATTTTCTTAAAGCCTGCTACTACCTTTCTCCGTATTAAGGTTGTGAAGTAATTTTGCCCCTATCACTGAGACCTAATTTTTGAAAGCGTAATTTTTGTATTCCACAAGTGAATTGATCTTCCTACGATCTCTACGTTTCGTAGCTCCTTAACAGGTAGGAAATTGCATGCCTTGAAGCTGCATAGCGCTTGTATCAACCCCTGTAGCTGATGAATAATGCTGCATTTACACCATCACACATTTCTAACACGGGAGATTAAAGGGATGCTAAATACTAAATAGCCGTGTGACTGAAAGGGATGGCCATTGATCGGCCATCTTGTTTAGGTGGTAGGAATTGTGGGAAATCAATGCATCTGCATGTTGATATTTTTATAGGGATGGCTAACGAAATTCCGCGTTCCTTTAAAACAAAATGGCTTCCGGAAGTGATGAACGGACAATTATTTGTTTATTTCGTACAACTGATTGATGAATTGTTGGTTTAATTTACTGAAACTAATTACCACTCTTATTTCACATGTTTTGAAACAGAAATAGAAATGTTTTCAAGTGATTGTAGAGATGTTGTTCGCCGGAACTTGTGTTTGTTTCCGTTTTACGTATCTATAATTATGAGTAGAACATCCATGACACTTTAGGCGTCTGATTTGTGATCTCATTCTTTCGCCTTTATTAGCATTGAATGCGGACACACGGATCTCTCTGTACCGTCTCGTGCAAAAATGCGTGTGCCTGGTGGTGTAAATGCAGTATCCTAGTTTGCGAAGACAATATTTCACTTATAGGTCTTTAATTTATTTAAAAGTGTTTTCGACATTTGAAGTATCATCCGCAACAATGGAATTGCAACTGAAAGAGGGGATTGGAAAATAGACTCGAGCCTCCTTTCCTAATCTTTTGTTAATTTTTTCTCGTTCTTTGAATTTTTCTGCCGTAAATTTTTCAAAATAATGATTGGTCGACGTTTTGTGTTGAAATCAAAATTAAATTATGCATTGGGTTCCATTACGTTCCCCTTTAGGGAGGGAAAGTAAAAATTTTTCGCCTTTAAAATGAATTTGTCCCCCAAAATTGAAAATACGAAAGGGGGATGGAAAAGTGTTGTAAAAACTTTCGCAACTGAATACATCCATTTACCGAATTTGTTCAATAAAACATTTGAAAATATTTCGTTAACTTTGTGACCTCCAAGTTGGTTAAGGTTCCCTTTCGCACTTTCTTGCAGCACCTTAGGCGAGGTGATATATATCTACTGCGTTGTTTCTCGGTTTAGATAGAATCGAATACTCTTCGGACAGGAGGATTGGTGTCCAATCGCTCCACATGTCCAAGCCGTCTCAAAAGACTGATGTGTGCATTTTTTTAACCAGATCGATGTCGCTGTACAGCTCGTAGATTTCGTAGACTTCGCTCCATAGCCCGTCAACGCAAACGGAACTGAAAATCTCTCGAAGAATTTTGCGTTTGAAGCAAGCAAGGAAATCTTCATCGGCCTTAACTAACGTCAAGAGCATGCCTGAGATGATGAGGGTCTTAGAGCCTCCTTGGGGTTTCCTGACAAGAACTTACAACTCAATTGCCGTCTTTGGTCAAACTGCGATTGGCAAACATTATTCTTCGCTTTTCGGATTTGATGTCATTTTCTAAGCCAAGGTTGAAAAAATTCCTAGCTCAAAGTTAAAGGTGTCTTTCTTGATTTTTTTCCAAATCTTGTGATGAATTTCCCTTCGTTCACTCAGAAAAAAAAATTGTAATGCCAACAATTTTCGTTGGTTAAAATTAACCCAAATATCAAAATTTTTGATTGAAGAATACACACGCTAACGCGTTCTATAGAAGATTCACTTCAACATAAGGAGTATACAATGGTTGCATTCCTAGACATAGAAGGCGCCTTCAACAACGTCGACTCATCTGCGATCGCTGGTGCTTTGGCAGCCCTGAACGTGGATGCCTCACTTGGCGAGCTGATCAATTTGATGCTTAATAGCCGAATTATTAACTCTGGTCTGGGTGAGATATCTACCAAAAGATCTGTCAGTAGAGGAACCCCACAAGGAGGCGTCCTATTACCCCTCCTCTGGAACTTGGTGGTGAATGAACTGCTGATATGCCCGGAAGCGGGGGGTTACAATGTGATTGCCTATGCGGACGACGTTGCTATTGCTGTGTCAGGAAAGTACCTAAACACGTTAAAATAACTCCTACAACTCGCTCTTCAAAAAAACTAATAAATTAGGCAAACAAATGTGGGCTGGGGGTAAACCCTCACAAAACTGAACTTGTCCTTTTCTCTAGGAGATACAAGATTCCTCACATCGACCCTCCATCTATAAATGGCATTAGTTTGAAATTCTCAAATGAAGCCAAATACTTGGGTCTCATTTTTGACAGGAAATTAACCTGGAAACCTAACATCCAAGAAGGAGCTAAAAAAGCCACGGTAGCACTTTTCTCTTGCAAAAAAGCCATCGGAAACAAATGGGGTTTACAGCCTCGTATCGCTTATTGGCTTTACATCTCTGTCATAAGACCGATACTCACGTCCGGTATGGTTGTCTGGTGGACTGTCCAAAAGTCCAAAGAACAGCTTGCTTGTGCATCGGCGGTACTCTTCGTAATACCCCCTCCGCTGCACTTGACATCCTGTTTCATCTGACACCCATTGACATCTTCAGCAGGCAAATGGCAGCTTTTGCAGCCGTTTGGAAAACAACTGGCCGTGACGCTATTTTGAACAATTTTAAAAAACTTCCGGGAAAAATCGATTACACTACACCAGAACTGCAAATTGATATAAACTTCCAGATTTCCATTCCCACTAGATCAATCTGGGAGGATCAATCCTGGACGATGAATCGATCCATTTCTTCACAGATGGTTCGGAAACTGTGGACGGTGTTGGTGGCGGTGTCTTCTCCGACAGACTAAATATTAGTGTTTCCTTCCGTCTTCCTGATCACTGTAGCGTTGGGCTGACTAGAAGAATATTTATCTGGAAGTTCTCTTACTTTAGCCAATTGAAACTCTACTAGGCTCTTGTTAGGAACTGCAAAATTAAACCCCTTCACAACTGTCCCGCAAGTGCTGGCAAGCTCACCATCGAACCTGCAGTTTTTTGCCATAAAAGACACAAATTCACTTGTTAGAATTGTATCTACCCCTAGGTTACAACTACATCAATAAACCTCGCATTCCCTGAACGTACACACGATCAAAAACGACCTGCTCAAACTGCTAACAAATTCAAGGGGCAACACAACAAATCAAAAGCTACAATGCTCCCTATATGAAAAGGCCATAAAGTCGCATTACATTTTAGGAAAAGCAATAACACAAACGCTATACAAACTGTTTTCTATACCAACTTGTTCAACATTTTATATTTATCCTACCTGCCCACGTAAATGCGCCATTAAATTGTCCTGTCAACAAAGAAAGCTACCTACTACGAACATGCCACACACAAAAAAGGTGAACGCAAAGAATCACATGCCCTCCTCCTGGGCGAACAAAATTGAATAGGGATATGTAGCCCACCGCATGCTTTTGGATTTTATTCGCATTAAAGGATTAAGCAGAACGCATCCCGCCAATGACCAAACAAAACAATGTCAATCAACCGGGGAGAGAGTCTGAAACTATTTCTCAAATTGCAACTTCAATAATCCGGATCAGGGACTCATACTCACCCCCTCCACCCATGGGAGACTGCCGCGGTGATTCCCAAATATTGTGAATTCCCCAAAAACTCAATTAAAGTCCCAAACAATATAATTCCTGCCTGTGCCGTCAAAGCGAAAAAACGATACTTTAAAACCCAACATTCCCCAACGGCAGATACAACCTCTTCGCTCCTTCAATATCCCCACCCCCACCCCACATACATCGGCGTATAGTGCTATGCGAGTGCGGAGCGAATATGGTATAAATAAAGCATCATTGAAGCCAACTGTTTGTGACGTGGGAGTTACACACATCCTAAGCATCGGCACGGCAGTGTACGGTACGAGTAGGCACTTTGTTGGTATGTCCATGGCTCCCTCTGTGCCAGCGTATACACGACATAGTAGCAGCATTATCATCATCTACGTCTCGTCGTTGACAAACCCTCTCCATAGAAATGGGCTATGGCATCCTGGTGCGCTGTGCCGCCTACCTACGTCCGTCCGCCAAAGGAAGACCTCCCGCACCGGTTGTAAACTTTTTCAATCTGGCGAAATGATAACCAAAAGCTTTTGACTTTCGAGTAATTTATGAGCTTTCCGAATGAAAATTTATTACCCCCACCGAATGCTGTGGTACGATGTAATCCTAAAATTGCTATCTAAACGTAAATATTGAGAGTGCATTTGGGGGCAGCTACACCGACGCCCTCTGGGGTAATTAAAGTGATGAGCACACCGGAATTCACCGGAATCGTGGAAACACTGTTCGTGTTCAACCATCGATATTTTTAGTCGAATTCGAAAGAATGTGGTTATTGAGAGAGAAAAATAATAAAAAAAAAAAAACAGCCGTATAGCAGAGCGTAGTTTCGATCTACGGACCTCTGGGTTATGGGCCCAGCACGCTTCCACTGCGCCACTCTGCTGTATGTTAGCAGTGTGGCTATGAGTTGGCGACTCGGCTAACAAGTTGGCTAAGAGTTAGTCATACTTGAAAATGTAGTTTTGCTGGCAAATACTTTGCAAGAACTTGAATTCAATTAGATATTGAAAGCACTAGCAATCAGTGATGCCATTGCAGTATTTTTAAAAAAATTACAAAAAAAAAATAGAATGCTAAATGCAAATGATTATTTTCAAATTCTCTACTAGTTTTTATTTTTTTTCATTTTTATTGGAATTTTGGTCAATCAAGTAATGATCCTAAAGCATTGCAAACGAAACTTTTTTATATTTTCGAAAATTTTTGAATATTAGACGAGTGTTGCGCCAGGCAGTGTGTGGAAAACTATAAACAGTTTGCCCTTTCTCCCATTTGTCGTGTTTGTATCGGTTAGAACTTCTGATTTTTACTGCGCGGTGATATTTAAATGGTTTTAAAATTGGTTTGCAATTTTTTATAATGCTGTTTGAAAACCAGTTTTTTATTTATATCCTAACCTCTTAGCATTTTTGTAATATTTCTTAATAAATAAATCTAAATTGTGCTTAAAAAATTCTGGAAACGCTGCTAGGAACATGTGGAACTTAATATTTATAAAAGCCTATAGTGACCTTGCGATTAGTCCGTAGTACTTAAGATAAGATAACCACTTTCGTTCAGAGCTTTTCAGATACAGGATACAGTACAACTTGCAGAGTTTAAGTTACAAAAGAAGTGACAGAATTATTTCTTTCTACTCGAAAAATGTTTTATTGTTACTTTAAATAAACTATAAATAGCGCCATACTTATAACAAACTAGCTGGTACCCGCGACTTCGTCTGCGTAGAATTAGTACTTCAAGTAACTCAATTAAAATATTCATATCCTATGTCATTATTCTCAGAGGTCCCATCTATCCACATAGGTACCAAAATTTATAAAAGTTGGTTTTGCGGCCGTGAAAGGGAAACAATCTGACTTTCGCATTTATAATATTAAGATTATATCAAGACTACCTTGAATTTTCAGTGCAAATGACAACTGACAACAAAACTATGTTTTGAAATAAGAAAGTAATGCCAAAGTCGTACAGTTATTGTGTGATCACCTAAAGTATTTGACTATTACAAAAGTATCATCTATCACCTTACCTTACACAAAATGTTGTTCATAAACTAAGCTCCAGCGCGCGCTCCTACCCAATTCCCCCGCAAATTTTGCTGTGAACAGTGAAATTGTGATTTGTGAATACGTGTGAAAAGTCATAAGAGTATCATGTTTTCACTATAATACTCTTGTATCTGTAATCCATTTTGCCATCGACTCTCTTTCATTACGTCGTTTGTATGGGCAGGATGAATGAAATAAAAGTATTACCCTGAATCATAGTTTGTAGTTTGTACACAGAGTTTGCGTTGATGAAATTTAATATAGTAAAACTCAACTTTTTCAATTGTTAATATTTTCAAAAAGTAAAAATAAGCACTTAGAAAATATCTTTTTTTTTACATGTCATTTGTTAAGATCGGTTGAGCTCGTGAACCGCAAGAGGTAAATATATTACAAAACTACAGAAATAATATAGACTGGATTTTAAAAGTAAACCACCTAAAAATTAATTGCACAATCCGAAATTAACGTTTGGATTGATTGTCGATGCACACGAACATAACCATTCGCAGTGTGCACTTCATCAAACTGAACTCACCTCCATGAAATCACTTTTCGCTGGTAGTTTTCACAAAAAATCGGTTCAAAACAATGTATTTAATCAAATTGAATTACAATAACTGTCGAGAGCTGATGAAAATTTTATAAAACTTGAAAAAAATTCGGATAAAACGCAAAGCATGTCTGCAGAGCACAATAGTATGCAATTGAAAGACTGTGCAAATGAATCAACTGCCAAACGTTGATGCACACAACGCCATATACTGGCAATACCGGAACCAGCATATGAAATCATGTTCGTTTTTAATGTGTGACAAAAAACATTGCTACAAAAACAAAATTTGTCACACAAATTTGGTGCGAAAACAATTGTCGCAAAAAAATTATGTAACGTAAACATAAACGTCATCTATCATGAAAAGGGCGTCGTGAAATCGCTCAATACAAAACGTATTGGAAAATGAATTTTGTTCATATTTTTAATTTTTCGGGAATTTTTTGAGTATTCTTCTTGTTTGGCCGGAGACCAGTCCGAATTGGTGGGAATCATCAAAATCGGTAAAGGCGTTCTTGAGTTGTAATGCGATTTCCGTATTCAATTGACTGGCGATATTCCGAGCTCTACTTGCATTACGGGTTCGATGCGAATGGTTAGATCTTCTGGCTCGCGGCATTGTTAATAACACTGAGAATTATAGGATGTTCTTATTTCATAAAATAAATATCTTCGTTGGTAACTTACCGTTTGAAAATAGAATTCAATGAAAAAGAGATAAATCATCAATTAATTGCACAATCCGAAATTGTTGGATTGATACAAAAACAATTGTCTCACATATTTTGTGAAAAAATAATTGTCGTAAAAAAATGGGGGAAAAAAATTGTCAGAAAGTAAAGTGAAAATAAAAGTCATAAATGTATGGGAAAATTAATTTGGTTCACATTTTTTTTTTGGGGGATTTTTCGGGAATTTTTTGAGTATTCCTCTTGTTTGGCCGGAAACCAGTCAGAATTGGTGCGAATCATCGAAATCGGTCCAGGCGTTCTCGAGTTATAAGCGTAGTAACTAACATCACTTTCTTTTATATATTAAAGAAAGAAGATTAGGCTTCGACTTTAAATTTATTGAAGCTCACAATTGAGAAATTTGTATAGAAAATATAGCCACTATGATCTAATAAAATTTCCCACCATATTATTCATTCCCTTTAATCCGGGTTAAATGTTACACCCGGGTTAAAGTGAGTTTATCCCAAAAATTAAACTCAAGTCCATAATATTCAGTTGTTTAATCCGAGCATAAGCCAAGTTTTTAAGGTTCCGTTCTACAAGGGGAAAAACGGAACGTTATTAATCTCGCTTTTGTCCGTCCGGACCAATTTTTTTAAACTTGACAGCGTTTAATCGGATTGGAGTTAAACTGCACTCCGGAGACCAAATTAAGTACTTTAACTCGGGTTAAAACTCAATTTCATAATATCGCAGGGAGCGAGAAATAAGAAAAGTAAAAAAGTTAAATAGAAAATAATAAGTAACAGAGTTACAAATAAAGAAATGTTGATGTCTTTGTCATCAGAAGACGAATTTGTCGAAGATCTGACTGAAGAAAGAGACATTTCGGTAGCTAAATTCCATGATTCGACTAATGCACTACAAACTAAAATCAATATTAAGAAAAAACAAATGTCATTATTTGTGGAATATGACATTATGTAAGTTAAAGACGGACTAAAAACGGTTTAAGGTGTTTTAAATCCGCATTTAGATCCATCTTTAATCCAGCGTTTTTGATGCATGTTTTCCAGTGAATAATATGAACACAGGTTTAAATTGTCGGACTTCAAAAATGCGGATTAATGAACGGGTGTAAAATTAACTTAAACCTGAGTTACACCCGGAGTGAATGAACAACTGGTTATTGGCAAGGCCCGTAGAAACCAAAACCAGATAAGACTGAAAACTATTTGTTTATGTGTGGAACTACATAAACAAATAAAGAGTTTGGGTCAAAATTTTGTTTTTAAACTCTGCAAATAAAAACTAAAAAGATCAGGAAAATGTTAAAAATATATGTTACAATTTGAAAAATCCGCTTACTTGTTGGGGTGGAGAAAAGCAATTTTATTGCTGTTTTTAAGATAAATAAGAGGTTTCCAATAAGGAGGGGTCGATGTTAAAATGGGTTAAAGTAAGCTTTGTGTGAGGTATTAACGAAATTTTTATTTGAAAGGTCAATGTATGCCATTAGGTACGTATATATCTGAAACATAACATCTGTCACATGTCCGCGGTCCGCCGTGACATCTTTCGGTGGATCTGAGTGGTTTAATTTGTGATTACCCTTCCGTTGAATTTGAGCGATGGAATTGTTTATATTTCCTTAAAGGGCAGCGGTTGATTGCGGCTTATTGGTATAGTCCTACCACTTCACACGAAACACCACAAGAAAAAGTCTACTCGCACGATCTTGGTGGTCATTGCCCGTCACTTTTGCGAGAGATAACTTTACCCTCAAAGGGGAAGACTACTGAGCAAACTGGCGACTACCAACGCTCTAAGAATTGCTAACCCAAATTTTCCAAATGAAACTTCGTTTCACAAATCTTCCTTATTTTTATACCCTCCACAGGAAGGTATATTCACTTTGCCAATACATTTGTAACGGCAAGAAGGAGTCACCGGAGACCTCATAAAGTATATAAATATTCTGAATCAGGATCACATTCTGAATCGATTTAGCCATGTCCGTTTGTCTGTCTGTCTGTCTGTCTGTCTGTCCGTCTGTCTGTCTGTCTGTTGAAAGCACGATAGCGCCCAAAGGAATTGACATAGGCGAATGAAATTTGGTGAAAGGGCTTCTTTTTATCGGCGTCAGGTTGGTATTCAAAATGGGCTATGTCGGTGAAGTAGTTTTGGTACCTCCCATACAAAACCAATATTAGACCCATGTGTCCCTCTTTCCGTTGAAAACACTATAGCGTCCAAAGGAATCAACCTAGGTGAATGAAGTTTTGTGAAAGGACTTCTTTTATCGTCGTTAGGTTGGTATTAAAAATGTGCTATGTCGGTCAAGTAGTTCTGGTATTTTGCATGACTTGTATGCAGTAGAGGGTATCAAAGCATCGGCCAGGCCGATGATAACACTTTTACTTGTTTTTTTATTTTTCTTGTTACGAAATATCTCCCAAGCCTCTCGTGCTAGCTTCGATGAGCAGGATTTCACAGAATGAGGAATCTCAGCATTTTTTTTTGATAAAAAAGGTTTCTGGGACGAACAAGAGGATCTGGATTTAACAGAGCTAAAATTCATGCGCAATTTGGGGCGGTTCTAATGGAATAAGCGGATTTCTTGGGGTTTTTGTTCCCAAAAGGTAGATATTTTCTGGCTGATTTCCATAAAATGGACTTTGCGTTACTAGAGCATCCATCTGCATCTAGAAACCTACGACTAATCGCGTCTAAATTTAACTGTCAGCGAACATAAAATTCCAATGGGATATGGGCTAACCTTTCATTTAGCAAGCCAAACTTCGCAGAGCACTTCGCCTGAGTATCCCCCCATTTTTAGTATAGGACCTCCCAAATGTGCATACGCCCAAAATTGCCCTCAAATATAAAAGATTATGTCAAAGAAACACAGTTCGCCTTCATTAAAGATCCTTACCGCAAACACCTACGTTCCAAAAATCGACAGACGAATTAATAAAATCTCCTCAGCCAATTTTTAATTTAAATGCCAACCTGATACCACGCGCACGCTGTCCATCTCCAGCTTCGCTCTTTCGCCTTAAATCTCTATATTATTCTCAATAGAGTCTTCCAAAAATATGAGTCAATATTATTGAGTACTCAACTTGCCAGTTTGTCGTTTACTCTTTGGTTTAGTGTCGTGGGCGTGTTTAGCGATTAAAAAGAGCTTTGATGGCTTTTCCAAGGATTTTCTCGTCTTCGGTTCATCATTAAACAATGACGTGGAATTTATTCGTCAAATTAATATCCGCACCCCATCCTTTCTGTATCTATAGAAAAAATGAAAAAAACAGAACACAGTGCCAAAGAAACCCATATTTAAGTGACTGAAACGCTTATGAATGAATCTTATTTCTATATTGTTTGTGTTATTTTTAGGTGGCGTGTATCAAATCAACCCCCTGAGTGGAGTGTGAATAATCATAGAACGACGTTTATTGTCTGGCCCATTAGCTCAGTTGGTTAGAGCGTCGTGCTAATAACGCGAAGGTCGCGGGTTCGATCCCCTCATGGGCCACATTTATCTTTTTTTTTTACTTCTTTTGCGTTTATTTTTATGAACATGAAGGAAATGCACGATTACGGCATTTGGTTTGTAGTTTCCTGTACGAGGTGCCAAGGGGCATAGTAGAAAGAAAAAAAATTAATTAAAAAAATCTATTATTTAACCCAGGGAGTTGTCGAGGCTCTTTATAAACCTCAGTACCCGTCTTGGTTCCATGTTTCCTATATCTGCAGGACTTAAAAACGCCCCTTGCATATGGATCGCTCTGCCCCTTGCCACTGCAGGGCATTCGCAGAGTATGTGTTCCGTTGTCTCCTCTTCTTCTCCGCAGAGTCGACAGGAGTCATCGTCGGAAAGTCCCATTTTTTTGAGATGGTATCTTAGCGGCCAATGACCAGTAAGATAACCCGTTAGGATCCTTAGATCTTCTTTGCATAGCTCAAGTAAATTTTTGGTTTTACTACGAGCTGGGCTTATGAATCTTTTTGCCTGCCTCTGTCCTATGGATTCAGACCAGTATTCGGCAAGTTGATTATCTTCCCATTTCCTGAATTTCGAGTGAACGTAGCTCATGGGTAACCCGAAGTAGGGTTCAGGACCTGTGAGCAGGCGTGATGCGCCTCTTCTCGCCAGGCAATCTGCTCGTTCATTGCCATCAAATCCCTCATGACCTGGTATCCAAGCAACGGTGACTGTGTTGTCGTTGGCCAGATCTTCGAGGAGATTGAAACATTCCCAGACCAGCTTTGATCTAATAGAATATGATCTTAGGGCCTTAAGAGCTGCCTGGCTGTCTGAGAGTATGTAGATACGGGCACCTTTAGTGCGTCTTCGTAGGCATTCTCGGACACATATCTCTATGGCGTGTACCTCCGCTGGAAAGATGTCTGGTGATTTGCCCAGTGCAATAGCTCTTTGGAACCTTGACCCATAGATCCCAGCACCAGTGGCGTCATCTTCCATCTTTGAACCGTCGGTACACCAGATTTGTGATCCTGATGGTACTACGAATTGTTTGTTTCTCCAGGTACTCCTGTCAGATATAATTATCCTAAATTTTCTGGAGAAGCGAAGCTTTTTAAGCATGGTGTCTGATACCTTGATCACAGGATCATCTTGAAGCATTTGTAGTATTCGAAGGTGTCCTGTGAGGTTACCTGCTTTAAGATTTGATATATCAGGGAGCCTAAGGGCACTGAGACTAGCTTCCTTCTTTACAGAGATATGTAAAGGCAGAAGGCTGAGCATTGCCCCTATGGCTGCAGTTGGACAAGTTTTCATTGCCCCCGTTATACCAACACATGCTAAGCGATATATCTTGTTAAGTTTTTGTTGGGCCGTTATTTGTTCGGTTTTTGGCCACCATGATATCGCTGCATAGGTGATCATTGGTTTGATGATCGTGTTGTATGACCAATAGATCATTTTTGGTTTTAAGCCCCAGGTTTTGCCGTAAAGGTGATGGCACATAAAAATTGCCTTTGTCGCCTTCTCGGTGACTTGATCAAGGTGTGAATTCCAGGTGAGGGTCTTATCTAGAATTAATCCCAGATATTTTACCTCTCCTGATAAGTCGATAACTGTGTTGTTCAGCTTGATCGGTTTCAGTTGTAGTTTTCTCTTTCTTGAGAATGGTATCATGACATACATTAAGGTGCCAATAAGCTGTCAAGGTTACTATCAGAATGAGTTGGTCCTTTCCAATTTATTTGGACTTATTTTTGGCCACAACATCATTTTTTCGACTGTAGTTCTTCTTTGCGAATGATGAGCGGACCTCAGGAGCAGGATCAATAATTTAAATGCCTACAACACTCCATAAAGTATTCATTTCTTGACATTATTCATGACTGGAAAATTATTTTTCATTACAGGTATATGCGACATGAGTTTTGTTTGTTGTTCGTGGCACGGGTCGTGTTCATCTGGTTGCGGAAGGAGTTAAAAAATATGTTATGCGGACTATTGAATGGTATTGGAACAAAGTGAGTTTTCTTTACAATTAATTCTGAATTTTTCCATTGTATTTGCAAATTCAAATTCAGCGAAATTTAAAGTTCAACATTTTTTATTTAATTTAGTAAATTCTCATAATTAGCAAGAGTTCTGTAAGAATCTGAAAATCAGATTTTCCTTTTACGAAAAGTGAGGTTGTTTTTACTTTTTTCTTAAACTTCTGACTCGCCGAAGGGATATTATACACGTCGGCCTAAAAGATCCATTGTATCAGAATTTTAGTGAGGTTAAATTGAAAGAAATTTGCTTGTCGCTCTGGAGGTGGTTGCCATTTTGTACATGGAAATGAAGGACAAAAGTCTTCGGCACAGCATTGTTTCCATTTTTCTTTAAATTTCTTAAGCTAGCAGATGAATTTTATTCTTTGGTTCACAATTTACCCAATTTTTCTCTCACTGAGGGAGTAACAATACTTTGGCTGGGCTATGTTTTTGCTGCATAATGTAAATATTTGCGACATGTCACGCGAAAGTTATAGCAAACTGATGTGAAATGGTTGCCGCCGAAGTATGTCTATCAAAGAAAAAAGTTCAATTACTTTTTACTTTTGATCTGGGTTGGACTTTTGTCAAAAAGGAAGTTACCTAAAAAATTTCGCTTAGAAGTCGTTCAGAGAGTTCTTTTTGGTTAAGTCGCAGCGAGAAGACGATGTCAACAAAGGTATTTAGGATCATTGGTTTGATAAGCGGGACCTGGGTCTAGCCTCTGAGTTATTCATCTTTGTTTAAATGAAGACTTTTCATCTAAAAACTGCAACCTTTTCTAAATATTGCTCTGGGTCAATCACTTAGCAAGGTTCTGGTAGCTTTGCGGCATAAAAGAGTTAGAACAGAGTAGAAATGATATGGGACGAATGTAAGTGAGCTGGTCACAAGTTCAACATCAGAAGAACATCAGTCCAAAGAAACGAAGATAGTCGCGTTTGACATTTAAAAGACTTTGGGTCTTACCAATCAACATTTCGACTCCAAATTTTCAAATTTCGACAGTAGCAATATTTTGCATACAAATTTCAGAATTGTGAAATTTCTGTTAATTTAAAGTCGAGACTAAAATTTTTTATTAGTACGGTGCTTTGGCATTCAGTTCTCTTGTAAAATAATCTGTGCTAAAGGGATAACTTATTCAATGGACTGGAAACTACCTTTCTGGCCGTTTAATTCAAGTTGCTTTGGATCTTCACAAGTCTAAGACTCGTCATAAAAATGCTTTTGGTATTCCCCAAGGCTCCATTTGGTCTCCGTCTCTTTTTCTAATATGTGCAAATGTTCCCCTATCTGCAAATTTTATTCCGATTCATTCCTTTGCTGATAGCAGCACCCAAAGGATCCCATATATTCATAAGGACACTGTTCCGGCAGACGGCTTGGCCATGCTTAAATATCATATTTCATAAACTTAACTTAATTAACTTAGGATACAATTCTCTGGCCTTAAAACTGAAACATCAATGCATTTTATTCCGACTTGGATATCATCATTATAAAATGGGGTTTAGCAATATTGGTGTCTGCTGTTTCTAAAGTGAAACCTGAACCTTTAGCCCCTATATATGAATGGCACTTGTTTCACTGAAAGCAAAGGGTGCGTATTCATGACAATGGCTACGACGACTATGGAACGACCATATTCCGCACGAGCGCTGATGCGAAACGTCTAGGATTTTCTCAATCGTTGCCTCCAAACTTGAGTATCTTAGACTATTATATATGGTCTGCTGCGAAATCCATATTGCTCCTACTGGGTAGGATCCAAGGTCCTACTTTCAAACCAATCGAAGACACGAACTCAACTCAAAAAAAAAAAATTATACTAAAGTGGCAACCCTGGAGCCCCCTTAATGCGTCTTTTGTTATTTAAAAAAAATGCTGTTTTCGTGGAGAAAATGTTTTTTGAAGTGATAACTTCTTATGGGAGGGTAAACCGATTCGTTACGTAACGGCGCCAGTCTGTCTGTATTATTTCTATAGCAGTATTTTTACGGCCTTTTTAAAGCCGCGTGGGTAACAAAAAGGACCAAATATGAGGTTTTGCAACCTTTTTTAAAATCATTTTCAAAAAACCTTGTAAAATGTTAAAAAATGGAATCAATTTAACCGCTCCCTTTAAAGAGGAAAAATCTTTTCACAACGTTGATGACAGTTAACCTCTAAAAGGGCATTTAATATTTTCTTTCACATATTTCACAAATAGATTGTTTATTACATAACTTTCTCAAGTTCACTTAGCATTGACATAAATTCCGCACAAAAACCGGAAATCTACGAACGAATTTAACACCACATTTCGACAAGAGAATTTCACAGAGCAGAGTGGCGCAGTGGAAGCGTGCTGGGCCCATAACCCAGAGGTCCGTAGATCGAAACTACGCTCTGCTATACAAGTTGAGTTTTTTTTTTTTTCTTGTTTTTGAAAATCAACTTGTGAGCAAAGAATTCATTTGTGAAACTAAGAATATGACATCATGGAGCTGAGCGCTAACGAGACTTGATTGGTTTGTGGATTGGATTGTGTTCATGCGACATATTTGCTGGTGCTGGTGCAGAAATGTTGTTTTTGGTTGACGTGGAGTCGGAATAGTGCTGTGACAAGTGGAAATTAGTGAGGTGGTATGAATATCAAATACGAGTAATGTACGAACTCAATCAGAACAATGGGATTTCCGCCTACGTGCAAACTCTTTAACGTATTTTGTAGAAAATTGAAGGGAATCAAAAAGAGCTACTCAGACATTTGTTAATTTTTTAAAAATTATAAAAGAGAAATGGATGTAAAATTATTGAAATTGGTCCACTGTTTTGAGCCGAGAATGGTGAAATAAATTGCGTAGTCGAAATGTCATGTTGGACTCTTCGGTATCTGTGGAATTCGTGTTAATGCTCAGTGAACTTGAGAAAGTTATAAAGGGTGTCCTATAATTCCCGCAAAATGTAATTTTGATAGAAAATACAGATTTTTACTGAGAAAGCTTAACATTTTTCATTTTCATTTGATTCATAGAGTGTATACAGATTGTGGTAATGAATGGAATAGCACATCGGATAAATGGCTGCCACAGCAAGTTCGTACTCTTTTATTAAAGTTTTCTATGACCGTTTTGCATAAATGCGGCTGAATTTCATTAATACACCTCCCAATTTACTCTTTTAAGGCGTTAATGGTCGTGGGCTCGTTTGCATAGACCTTTGACTTTAAAAAAATCCCAAGGAAAAAAGTCCAAAATGGCGCTAAAGCGCAAGATCTTGGTGGCCAATTCTAATTGCAAAAACGGCCGATTCAACAGAAAACGACTCATACAGTAATTGAATTGTTTTTCTGGCTGTGTGGCACCGTCTTGTTGAAATTACATGTTGGCCATATTCATATCTTGTAATTTAGGCAATAAAAACTGGGTTATCATGTCGCAATTATTTGTTACTGCCTGACCAGCCGCATTTTCGAAGGAGAATGTTGCGGCCTGTAGCTGAAAAACTTTCATTATTTTTAAAATATTGCTCAGCAATGAAAATGCGTTGTTTTTTTCGTATAGCGCTCCATTTTCACTAACCCCTAACTGTCATTTTACTTGAATTTTGGGGCATCCTTTATAATAGACACGCAATTTGCTTATCGAATATGTGAAAGAAAATATAAATTCCTTTTTTTTTAGGTTAATTTTCATCAATATTGTTAAAAGAATGGTCCTCTTTACTTGGAGCGGTTAAACTGATGCTTTTTTTATACATTTTACAACGTTTTTGGAAAATAAAAAAAGAGTAGGTTTCTTAACCTCAAATTTGTTTGTTTTTATTACCCATAGTATGGGATATTATACGGCATCGAAAAGGCATATTGTCCCCAATGGTAAAGGGTGATTTTTTAAGATGTTTAGAACTTTTTAAAAAAAAAAAAACACAAAAAATTCGAAAAAATGAATGAAATATTTATTTGAATCGATAGTTTGAACCTTGCAATTTAATGTTTAAAGATAATTTCATGCAAATGTTGACCGCGGCTGCGTCTCAGGTAGCCCATCCGCTGAGTCCAATTTTGGCATACTCTTTCACACATATCGGCCGGTATCTCACGAATGAATGCATGGATGTTGGCTTCCAGTGCGTCAATCGAAGCGGGCTTGTCCCTATACACATTAGCCTTGGCATACCCCCACAAAAAATAATCTAATGGTGTCAAATCGCACGATCAAGGCGGCCAATTGACCGGCCCGAAACGTGAAATCAACTGTTCACCAAACTCGCCTCGCAATTGCGCCATTGTTTCGCGTGCTGTGTGGCATGTGGCACCGTCTTGTTGAAACCACATATCATGCAAGTCAAGAACTTCCATTTCGGGCAAAAAAAAGTTTGTTATCATCGCTCGGTAGCGTTCACCATTGACAGTAACGCTGCGATTCGCATCATCTTTGAAGAAATATGGCCCAATAATGCCGCCGGCCTATAAACCGCACCAAACAGTGGCTTTTTCGGGATGCATTGGTAGCTGTTGCAATGCTTCTGGCTGATCTTCACTCCAAATGCGGCAATTTTGCTTATTTACGTACCCATTCAACCAAAAATGAGCCTCATCGCTGAACACAATTTTTCGATAAAAAAGCGGATCCTCGGCCAGCTTTCCAAGAGCCCATTCACCAAAAATTCGGCGTTGTGGTAGGTCGGCTGGCTTTAGTTCTTGCACCAGCTGTATCTTTAAAGGCTTTACGCCCAAATCCTTCCGCAAAATTTTCCACGTAGTGCTGTAACAAAGGCCTAACTGCTGGGAACGGCGCCGAATCGACATTTCGCGGTCTTCTGTCACACTAGCTGATACGGCCGCAATATTTTCTTCACTACGCACAGTACGTAAACGTGTTGGTGGTTTAATGTCCAACAAAGTAAATTTGGTGCGAAATTTGGTCACAATCTTCCGAATAGACTGCTCAGAAGGTCGAGAATGCCGATCATAAAATGGAAGCAGCGCGCGATGAACATTTCGAACCGAGCACGAATTTTGATAGTAAAATTCAATAATTTGCAAGCGTTGTTCATTTGTAAGACGATCCATGGTTAAATTGCAAACCAAACTGAAGCTGTTTGACAGTGACACAAGGTACTAAACACACGTCAGCTGTCAAAACCAGTGTTGCCAAAACCAAACCAGCTAAAAAATCACCCTTTATATACATTGAAAATAAACTTTTAGGGAATTTCGCGGACTTTGTTGGCGACTTCTTGTTCACACATAATTTGAGCTCGAAAACTGTTCTCGCATAGATAACCTTGTTAGTCGCAAGAAAAATCACGGTGAGACCAAATCATGGGTGGAATAAGTGGTCCCAGACTGTGGAGACTGTTTTCCCTTTTTTTTTTATCAGCAAAGGCAATCATTTTCCCCTAAATTCGAAAAAAAGTTCCCCTTTCTTCCCCTGAGTGAAATTTGCCTTTGTTTTTTTTATGGAATTGGAATTTGAAATGATTTTCTTTTCTATTAGAAAAAACGTCAAATCGAGTGAATGCAATCCCATGCACAAAAGTTCTTACGTAGACGTTCGATGGGCTGTTTTCTTCCATATTTAGTGTGAACATTTCATTCAGAGTAAACTTTGAAATTTATTTGTAATGGAAATGCTTTTAAATTTTACTTTTAAGCAATTTAAGCTTCTAAGAGATTTTTATTTTTTCCCCCTTTTTTTAGGCCTTTCCCTCAATCTGGGACCACTGGGTGAAATTCTCTAAAAAAAATATCATCCAAAAGGAAAAAGTTGCTTCGTTTAACTCATCATTTTCTTCTTGTCATTTGCAAAGGCTTTAAAAACTGTGGGCATTACTAACATTCATTTTTAACCTTCAAGCTTAGTCCGCTGCTCGAGCTAAATAATCAAACTTTTGTTTCAGAATGTACTTCATGTGTCTGTCAAAATTCAGCGTCATAGAGGAACTAGTTAGTTCCTCTATGTTTAGCGTGCTCATTTAATGGGTGGGCACATTTTCTCAAGCTAAATTGCGACAGATCGTTGTGTATTTGTTCTTCTGTTGCGGAAAAGTATGCAAGGATGAGCTTTTTTAATTATTGCATGGACGAGAAGTAGGTACCTAGAATCAGAAATAGTGGAAACAAGAGAGAATTAAATCTTAGAAGGAATTTTTTTTTAAAGAACAGCTGTTTTATGTGGCACTTATCCACGGTGTACTCTATGTCAAAATTAAGCTAGGACTTTACCCAGTGTTGTTAGCACTCTCTTTTCATTTTTCCCATGAAGCGTGGTCATTTTTCCCTTTTCACCATACTCAAATTCCCTTTTCAAATTCCACGATACTTTTTGAGTTAAAATCAAGTTTAATTAACCTTTAGTATAAAAACCGCAGTTTGTAAAACTGCTATCATTATTTTTTGGTACCAGACAATTTTTATAAAAGACGAAAGAAAAGACGGAGACCAGATAGAATTTAGTTAAGCTCGAGCAGCGTACTACGTTTCACCTTATAAATTTTGTAGGTCACAATATACAATTTTGTATGGAAAATTTTGTCATTGTGAGGTCGAAATTTGGAGAGAACATTTTCTTTTTTTAATTTGTATTTTTTTTTCAATTTAATTTTGTTTTAATGTTTTTAAAAGCACAATTTCCCATTTTTTCATACGAAAAAATAGAAATATGTAGCTCGATTTAAAATAAGATAAAAGAACAGATTTCTGGCTTGTAAAACTGAGTTAATACTTAATTATAAGTGTCGCCGTTGTTTTTGTTTTAGTATTATTTTTTTTATTTGAAGTAATTATTATTGTCTAAACGGTGAGGGAGAGAAACTCCCTCTTATTTAAAAAAGAACGCACCTATATAGCCTCTTAAAAATAACCCCTTGTATACACTTTCGCAGCCTTAGCTATCGTACTCTATAGCCACGTGTTGAGATATCTATTATCTAACCTACCATAGCGATAGTATACATTTTCTTCTTTTTCGCTGGACATCATTAAACTAAGTAGTTTAAAAAGGGCAATTTTAAGAGCACAGCTCAGGGGACCTGTCAATAAAAAGAGCAAGTTAGAACAAGAATTGAGGCTCTCAATAATGTAATTTAAACCCTGATATGTCCTAGAAGTCTCAAAGAACGGAAGTGCGATGTCGACATGTGTTGTTGTCTCGTTTTTGTACGAGTTTTTTTTTTACTCGTGTTGTAGGATTTTTTAACTTGAATTGAGAAGCGTTTTCCGACCTGTTTTTGGCCCGTTTTTAAACAGCATTTTTCGAAGGGTTTTTGACGCCTTCTACGCGTCCTTTTTGAACAGTTTTCTGGCGCATTTTTCAGATGTAGTTTTTGACGTTTCTGGCGTATTTTTCACTGCTTTTTTTACCTTATTTTTAATGCTTCAGACAAGCATTGACAAAAAATTCTGCGTATAATGAACCACTCTCATTAGTGTCCGCACAGCTTTGACAGTAGGTACTAATGGAGTTATAAACGACAAGCTTGACTGTGAGTGCGGTGAGACTATTGGCAAGTGATCTGTATTTATGCCCATCAGGCGACCGACGCTGACAAGATTTCCGAAAATAAGGCTCTTTGTTCTAGCTCTGATGACGCAATTCGTAAGATTCGCCTTTTTAGGTAAAGTTGAAGATGATTTCTGTCTTCGCGGAGAATAGCAGCTTATACGCCAATACCGGACAAAAACATTCGCCCCATTCGATAGCTCTCTCTTCTATTTGATTGTCATTGAGTTGCTGCCAATATAAGTTGAATTGGTAAACTGCGGAAAAAATCCAAGAAAATGGTAAACGCTATCTGTTGCGTTCTTTTATTTCGAATAGCTAACAAGAAAAACACGAACCAGTGGATGTCCAGCAAACTTCGCTTCTACTCACACAGTTTTAAAAGTAATGCGCCAAGTTATTGGAACGTGTGTATACGTGGCTGCAATTTAAATGTTAAATAACAGATCACCTTTCCTTGGGGTAACTTCAGCCGATCTGAGACTCTATTCGCGATCACCGTACAAGACAGTGCCGTAGCCAGGATTTTGTTTCCGGGGGGGCTGCTTGCAAATCTTACGAGGAATTCCTTAAACAAAAGACTATAATATTGGGTTTTCCAATAAGAGGTATTATTTTGGTATTCAAAGAAAAATGAGATAAATGTTTGGATGTTTATTTCATTATAAAGAAGAAGGCATGTCGTTAATAATGAAAAACAACATCAGCCAAATGGCCACCACGAGCACCCATATAGGACCATATCCTTTTCATGAAATTTTCCATAACCAAATCGCAAAGTGGCTGCCCTATGTCCTCGATAGCCTCACGAATTTTATCTTTGAGGTCTTGAATCGACGCTGTGCTGTTGGGGTAGACCTTATCTTTCACGTGGCCCCAAAGGAAGAAGTCGCAAGGTGTTAAATCACAAGATCTCGGTGGCCAATTGTGATCACCTCTTCGAGAGATAACACGGTCCGGTCCAATCAGCAAAGACACGACGTTGTTTATGATAGGCCGGCTTGAGTTCTTGTGTTAACTGAACTTTATAAGCCTTAAGACCCAAGACTTTATGCAAAATTGGAATGTGGAATGTCCAATTCCAAAGAACGACAATGGACAAACCTGGGCTTTCTTCAACACTTTGGGCTACAGCAGCAATATTCTCAGTTGTTCTTGAGCGACGTGCACGGGTTTTATTCTTAACATCACTAACTTGTCCCAACAGCTCGAATTTTTCCACCAATTTCTGTATTGCGATCCGACAAGGTGCTTCACGACGACCAAAAAATGCTTTAGTTTTGCGAACTGTGACTGCAAGATTTTCGCCATTTTTGTAGTGAATTTTAATAATTTCAATGCGTTGTTCAAGCGTGTATCGTTCCGTTTTTAGTAATGGCGTAGTTTCTACTTGTCAAATGTCAAAGAATAAAAGCTTCAAAAGTGACAGCTACCGAAATAGCGGGTCATTCACAATAACACCTCTTATTGGATAACCCTTTATATATTTCAATTCATTGATTTTTTTTATTTTTTACACACATTTTTTCAGAGCATTTGAATTGATATTATAAATTTTAAGTTTTAGTTTTTCCATATCCAAGAACGTTTGTCCAATAAGACGGTTTATTTTTTTAAATTCAAATTCCCAACAATTTTTCCAGTGACAGCCAGTTGGAAAACTGACAGCTGATTTGTGCTCATCCTTGTTGTCATTTTGCCACAAGTGGATGAACAATGCACAGCTTATGGAGCTTCGAGAATTTAGTCGACAATTAGACTTCCGTAGATTGCGTTTTATGCGACCCAACCCCGAAGCCTTTATGCCGCAAATTTTACTAATGCAGTCGATATTGTCTTCACTTAAAATCGTTGTACTCATATTATTTAATTTTTACACCTCTGTAAGGCAGGCATCTTTAGAGAACAATAAGAAGCTACTCCTACATAATGCTTTTCTGCAACGTGGTCGAAAAGATCAGAAAGTTGGATCAGTTTGGTTTTAAGTCGCCTCTATAACCACCGACGTTCCCGATCTTGGTATAATATTCGAGCCCTGATAGGGTCCAAAGCTGATAAGATTGCTAAGGTATCAAGGAACTTGAAAGTTAAATCAAGTTAGTTTCAATTAAGAAGATACAACTTTTGAAGATTTAATATCTCGAAAGTCTAAAAATAGGTGACTCTTTTCACCACTAACATAAGACGCGAACTGCAGTCTTAATCAGCTCTAGCCTGAGAGGGCGGAGAAGGTTCATATTGATAGGTATCTAAAGGTTCTTCTTGATAGGTATCTACTTGTTGGAAAAATTGAAGTGGCAACCAAGAGTTTCGAATCGCCGGCTCCTGGTAGATAAAACTCTTTTTCGGTTTGTCGATTCGGCCCCTGATGGTAATTGAAACTATTGGTTGCTCTTGGTCTTCAATCAACAACTGTGACCGTTCAATGAATTAACACAATTCAACATGCCAAGCAAACAACAAAATTCCGTCACGTGTTGCTCATTCATGGAGGACGCATTTTGACCCGAGCATATGTCCGATTTTGTTTTCCAAGCTCTGTTTGGACAAGAACAATAAATGGAATCATTTACTTTACGTAAAAGAACCATTGGGTTTCATTGGGTCAGAAGACCCTCTCCTTTGCAAAGCTTTGTCGCAAATTTGAAGAAAATCTCCTCAATGCGTCCTTGCAGAAAGCACGCCATCCGTTTATATGACCATGGGAATGACAAAAACTTATCACAATATCCTTTCAATAAATGCGAAAGTAATATCTAAAAATCTCTAAAGCATTTGCCTCATACTGTTCGTGCCGATAATTCAGGTTGACAAATGTCAGGTTACATCCTTCTCCATGGAGACCTTTTTTGTTTCTCGTTCTCGTTGTCCTTCCGTCAACCTAATGGGCCTACAGAGATCATAATTCCTCCTCCTCGTACATGCTAATGTAATTGCGGGGCAAAAACCCAGAAACGAAACTATGAACCCAGCTAAGAAATGTGCTACTTCACTTAACTAAATTATTGCAGAGAACTGCTGCTCGTACTACGCCTCCAGCCGGGTGTAATGCTAAACTCCTTTCGTCACGCAATGTGACTTCTGGTCGGGCATAGTAGGCATACCTACACCTGTTACCGAAAATTAAATACCCCAATTGATAGTCGTCGTCTATATGAATAACTAATTTATACGCTTATTGCTGGGACACATTTTTGGCATCCAAGGGTCTACCAGCTACCATCTACCATCTACCGTCTGCGTTCATCCTGAATTGTTACAATCTCAGTGGAGTACGTTACGGCAGTGCATTTGTGTGCTTGCTGACCTGTGAATAAGTTAAGGGTATATTCTCCTTCTAGGTCAGTAAAATCGATTTAACCGGCACGAGAGAGCTGGAGAGCATGTATCGCTGGGTGTGTGTGCGTATTTTGCTGTTTCCTGAAGAGCCTTTTGGCGTGACTATATCAACCTCTGTACGTGTATATGCATCACAATCGAGTTACATTTGAATGACAATGAAAGCGGCAAAAAGCTATGGGACCCACAATATAAAATGTGAGCTAGGTGGTTGCGTGAGTCGGAGGGGAGCACACACTTTAGTTTATTGGCACAGAAATTAAGAAAAAAATCGTATTTGACATATTATTGTGTCAAGTTTGCTTTGAAGCTGTTTTCGCGCAGCCACGTGGCAGTGGCTTTACGTGAATTTAAAGTGTTTGATGTGGGGAAAGGCGCAGGGGCGTTGAACGTTAATTATTGAACAAATATTGTGATGTTTGTAAGGATGTGCAGTATACCCACTTATCGCAGCACGTGCCGCATGAAAAAGTGTGGTAGTAACACGACTGTAGATGTTTACTGCTTGGTAACTCTTTGAGCTACGAGTATTGCACTTCGATCTTTTGAGTGCAGTCGCAAAACTTCGTCCAACTGAGGAACCCTGTCGAACTCGAATATAAGAAGTCACTCTTACTAATTTGGTGGGTTTGTTTAGTAGACACTCGGCACCAAGAAGAGCTTCACTTTTACTTCAGATTCAGCTTGCGGACCCCTACTATAATAGGCCTGTTTAGATGCTTTGTTAAAGCTTTGTTGAGCTTATAAAAATCGCTTATATATTCAATTTAGTCCTCCAAGTATCGCTTTTTAGCTTCTTGTACTTCATACTCTAGCTAAAGTCTGGGTTTGAGATCGTCCTCAGCCAAGACATGTCTACAGTTACCGCAGTCTTTAGCTAAATGCCTCCAAAGTTAGTTAAATTCTTCTTCCGGACAACGAAGGATGAGGTCTTTCTGTGTGGTTTCTTAGAATTGGATTCAAAGACCCTTTGAGTCGGAGAGCAGCTGTCCATATTGGCCTTATATGTTTTAGACGACTGGTCCTTAATTATCTGCAAAGCTTGTAGACTTCTCTTAATCCGCCTTCACTAATGGCCATACTTCTGCGCAGTAGAACAGGGATTATTGTGGTCTCCTTAGTGTTACTTGCCTCTTTCCAGACTCCGGGCTTTATTCAGTAGGCAATAGTAAAAGAAGGAGAAAAAAAAACCCACACTAAGCAATCGCTGGCGAAAAAGGCTGCCGGCTAAGGTGAGACCCAAAAACGCTTCACTGTGATCCAAAACACCTTTTTAGATTTTTTTTGGTTTGAGTAGAGCTAAAAAAAATTCTCGCGAGTTCCCGGAAAATTGACCACGATAGTTGACCTTAACTATTGTTAAACCATTTATGCAATATTGTAGCTGCAACTATTTGCAATGTTCGGATAAATTGGAGTTTACTTAAAAAAGTAGTGTTGCCAGTGCTGACATTTTGGCCTAACAAGCAACTTCCTTTTGGAATATTTCAATTATTTTGTTATTCAAAAGAACTGAGAGCATGAAATTTTCTTCTCAAATCAATTAAAAATAGTTATGTTATTATTTTGATGGTTAACAAATCTACCCACTTCCACACCCCATCTATATAAAGGGTGATTTTTTAGCTGGTTTGGTTTTGGCAACACTGGTTTTGACAGCTGACGTGTGTTTAGTACCTTGTGTCACTGTCAAACAGCTTCAGTTTGGTTTGCAATTTAACCATGGATCGTCTTACAAATGAACAACGCTTGCAAATTATTGAATTTTACTATCAAAATTCGCGCTCGGTTCGAAATGTTCATCGCGCGCTTTTTTATCGAAAAATTGTGTTCAGCGATGAGGCTCATTTTTGGTTGAATGGGTACGTAAATAAGCAAAATTGCCGCATTTGGAGTGAAGATCAGCCAGAAGCATTGCAACAGCTACCAATGCATCCCGAAAAAGCCACTGTTTGGTGCGGTTTATGGGCCGGCGGCATTATTGGGCCATATTTCTTCAAAGATGATGCGAATCGCAGCGTTACTGTCAATGGTGAACGCTACCGAGCGATGATAACAAACTTTTTTTTGCCCGAAATGGAAGTTCTTGACTTGCATGATATGTGGTTTCAACAAGACGGTGCCACATGCCACACAGCACGCGAAACAATGGCGCAATTGCGAGGCGAGTTTGGTGAACAGTTAATTTCACGTTTCGGGCCGGTCAATTGGCCGCCTAGATCGTGCGATTTGACACCATTAGATTATTTTTTGTGGGGGTATGCCAAGGCTAATGTGTATAGGGACAAGCCCGCTTCGATTGACGCACTGGAAGCCAACATCCATGCATTCATTCGTGAGATACCGGCCGATATGTGTGAAAGAGTATGCCAAAATTGGACTCAGCGGATGGGCTACCTGAGACGCAGCCGCGGTCAACATTTGCATGAAATTATCTTTAAACATTAAATTGCAAGGTTCAAACTATCGATTCAAATAAATATTTCATTCATTTTTTGGAATTTTTTGTATTTTTTTTTTAAAAAAAGTTCTAAACCTCTTAAAAAATTACCCTATACATAAAAGAGTAGCGTGATTGAGTTGACAGACATCGTACAGGCCAAACCGCTAATTGTAGGTTCATGAAACTTTCAGGATATGTTCCACTAGCTGTGTAGACGCTCACTAAGATACTTTTTCGATACGACCCTCCCTGGCATTTTTAGAGAGGTTTTTCTGTTACTCATGATATGTTAATCGTATAAACTTGAAAATTTATAAGTTTATAGAAAATAAAAAATCATCGAATAGGTACCTATTTCGCCTTTTTTTTTCAAAATTCGAGTTATAAAGGTTGCAAAAGAGGATGCAAACTTTTTTATTTAATCTTACTTCACTCAACCTGCTATTACATTCATAAGGCTTGGCCAATCCAAAAATGCTTAAAATGTCAATACTTCCCCGAGTATTCTAAGCCATCATTTGTCTTTCTGCTCCTTCCAGAGGCAGAGCTAGAAGAAATTAAAGACAGATCTATTTGATCAGCAAGAAATTGAAATTGATTTCTCGATTGTCAGCTCTGCTTGGGCGTGAGTGCTGAGTGGGTTGAGTATATCGTACCCATGGAAAGCATAACAGATGGATACACATATACATTATACATACCCACAGCCACAGTGCGTTCCGTAATTTTTTACAATCGTTCTTAATATTGTTACGACTTGCCGTTCCATATTCCATTCCGTATCGGTTTTTGACTTTGGGTTGTGTGCGACGGGCATACGAGTGAGTATGACTGAAATTAATAATAATCGCAGCGCAGTCTACTCTACGTCCATAGCAACCCATGCGTGCGTACATATGGCTATTTGCTGTGAGCTGTGCGTTTGGTGTTGGCTGTATTGGTGAAGTCTGAGTGAGAATGTGTTGATAAAGCCGTTACTATCCGGTAGAATTTCTAAATTCCCTGAAACCATCGGGTATTTCATACCATAGACATAGGCTTACTCTTCGGAAGGGCACACCCGTAATGCTCCTTCGGAACCCAAAACAACCTAAACTATGTAATGGCACTAGACTGCAAATCAAAGCTTTGCATACAAATTTAATCGAAGCTTTTATATTGACCGGGGTTGCTCAAGGGGAAAAAGTATTCGTGCGGGCATTCCTCTGATACCTAATGATAATGACCTCCCCTTTAAATTTAAGAGATTACAATTTCCCCTTAAAGTGTGCCTCGCCATGACGATCAAAAATGTCTCAGGGCCAATCTTTGAAATACGCTGGTATAGATTTAAGGAAAGATTGCTTTACATACTGTCAGTTTTACGTAGCTTGCTCTCGTGTAAGTTCACCTTCAAGTCTGGTAATGTTACTGCCGCCCAATAAAAAAAACAAGAAACATTGTCTATAAAGAAATCCTTTAAAAATAAACACTATTTTTAAGTAACAATTTTTCTAAAAATGTACATTTTTATAGAGTCCCACGCGGACAAAGTCGCGGGTAACTGCTAGTTTTATATAAATGCCAATTGGTTTTAGTATTCCGGCCACTTTAACGACTCTTTTTGAATAAATTCCTCCTAACCCAAAAGGGGTTTTCAGTTAACTGAAAGGGGTGACGTATCTTATTATAGACCAAGACCTATTGCTAAACTCTCTTGTATACCAAAGCTCTTTGAGAGCATCGTTTATGATACAATGTTCTTCTATTGCAAATAAATTCTCTCCACTAAGCAACACGGATTTTTTAAGGGTCGAGGTCGATCTACTACCCCGAACCTTACAAACTTCGTCTCTTACACATTATGTACCTTGGGAAATGATAAAGAAGTGGATATTGTAGCTACTGGGCACTCATTCCGCAACTTTTCAGACGATTATCGTCGAAACGAAAGACCTCCAAAACTAGCAACTAAGTGCTAAAATTACAAGCCTGAGAGCTTAATCCAGTCCATTTTCCACAAATATAATGAAAGCTGACGTTTGTCAAAAAAATTCGAGCAGAAAATGGCTTATTTTGGTGAGCAAAGTTTCAAAAACGATATCGTTTAGAAGATCGTTGATAGGTACACGAAATCTGCCCCCTGATTTCAGCAAAGCCAATCCTTTTTAGATTTTCTGTTTCCAAGCCATTTTTGGCGTCCTCTGGTGTACCACAGGGTAGTCATATAGGGCCTTTGATCTTTAATTTGACAGTAAATGATGCAGTACGTGTCATTTTCTCTAAACAAATATCTTAAACGGCTGACTCTCTATCACTTCAAACTGACCTTAACCACTTCTACACCTGGTGTCAACAGAATGGTTTAGAAGACCTTAACGTGAAAAAATGTCAAGCTATTGCATTCTCTCGAAAACGTCACTCCCTGCCTCAAAGATGTCATTTCATTAACAACAAGTCTGTCTTCACTATTCCAACTATTCGTGATCTAGGCACTATCTGCGATGCTCAACTTAACTTTCGTCCTCACATCGAAAACATTATTAGCAGGACTAGCTCTGTACTCGGCTTTGTTAAACGTTGGTCAAAGGAGTTCTCTAGCTAAATCCCTTTATACGACGTTTGTGAGACCACTTATGGAATATGCCAGCCAGGTGTGG
Organism: Cheilosia impressa; assembly: GCA_948293265.1. Lineage (NCBI taxonomy): Eukaryota > Metazoa > Arthropoda > Insecta > Diptera > Syrphidae > Cheilosia > Cheilosia impressa. The sequence continues at coordinate 5,821,029 of OX411882.1, forward strand.
TCACCTTACCATCAGGTACATATTCTGAGAATCGAAGCGGTCCAGCGTATATTCATTCGTTTCGCCTTACGTGGGCTTGATTGGGATGACCCTCGCAATTTACCTTCCTACGAGAATCGCTTAAAGCTGCTCGATTTACCAGCTGTTAACACTCGAAGTGATATCGCTGATATAATTTTTATTCATCAATTACTATCTCATTGAACACTAATCCTCGTCGTTTACGTTCAATTCCCTTTTTCCGCCTTCCCCATCACCCTACTGACTATGGGCAGCACGAGCCTTTTACAAGAATCCTTTGCAAAACACGCATGTTTCCCAACTTATTTGACATAAATTGCACCAAAGTAGCTCTTAAAAATGCGCTTCACAAATTATCTCAACCTTGAATGTCCCATTTCCTTCTAACTAATGAAAATTATATTTAAAAATTATGTTATGCGATTTAACCACCAATATTTGTTACTTACTTTACTTAACGGGCTCCTGACCCGTGGAGAGTCTCTGCCTGAGACACTGTAGCCTTCCATCCAGGGCCGGACCTACCATATGTGCAAGATGTGCAAATGCACAGGGCGCCAAGTTTTGAGGGCTTGTTCAAAGTACATAATAACAATCACTTGCAATGTTGCAACTTCAAGGAAAATCTAACTCAAAAATCTCAAAACAAAAAATACCTCAATAAAAAAAAATGCATTAAAAGTCTACCTCCTGGGTGATGGGGAAAAGATTTATGCTTGTATACAAATATAGAATAAGGGCGCTTTCTGTAAATCTTGCACAGGGCGCTAGTTTGGCTTGAGCCGGCACTGCTTCCATCCTCTGCGATCCCGGGCACGCTGCTTCCAGTTATCTAGACCAAGCGCTCTGGCATCCGCGATGGCTTGGTCTTTGAAACGGAGGTTCGGTCTTCCTTGTCGTCTCGAACCTGGCGGCTGGGATTCGAAGATCCTCTTAGCTGGACCATTATTGTCCATTCGCCATTCTTCCATTCAATATTTGTATTAGGTCTTAAGTTTACTGGGTTTTTTAGTTTTATTTAATATACGCTTGTATTATAAGCAATATCAAATAAAAAACTGAGTTTCTTCGAATTACTTAATTTATTGTAATTAATTATTGTTCTTATTCTTAAAGTATACGTAAACATGGATTAACTTGCCAAAAGAAAGGGATTTATTGCCTAAACATTACAAAAACTTGACAGAAATATTTAATTGTGAATTTTTATTTTAAACAGGTAGAAATATTAATTTTCCTCTGTTACCCCACATGCGGAAGCTTAAATTTCATAGGTGAAACAAATGTTGTGAATTTACATATCAGGTATATAAACCAGGACAATGGATAAATGATGTTAGTTTTCAAAAGGCTGTACTGAAGAGTGGAGCGTGCAAATTAAATATCCACATGCCTATTCCAAACAGAATAGTTATTTTATAAATTTATATTCTGTGTTCTATTTTATTTTATTTTTCTCGTCCGTTTACTTTTTCCCTCACTGTTTCATATGAAATATATCACTCAAACAGTTTGTAGGATATACTGATCCAACACAAAATTAGAAAATACTGCTTAAATACTTGGTAGGTAGGTAAATCAGTGCTCTTGTGGCGGTCGCCACAGCTTCTTTTAGACCATCAGTTGGATCCATTGTGTCCGATGTGTTTAAATACTTGTTTAAAACATTAAAATATGGTTCGTTAATTTTATGCATCCACAGTTGTAAAAAAAATATTTTAGATCACCCTGTGAACAATTAAATAGCCGCGGACCTTTTTTTTACAAGATTCTTAAAATTTGACCTCTTTTTAAAGTTTTTCATAATTTCTTCCGCTGTTAATTCCTTTTTCAAAGAAAATTTTACTTCAGCGTAAGATTTAGAAACATCCTGTGAAGCGATTTTCTCAAAATTAACTATTTTCATAGGCTTTGAAATTTTCTTTGAGAAGAAAAAAAATTGTAGCGATATCTTCATGCGTTCAAAAGTTATGATTTTTCCAACCGAAAAAGTCATTTTGGACCACTGTGCGCCATGCAGATAACCATCTCTGTCACAAGTCGAACCTTATAAATTTTTCAAAGACTTGGAGAATCCTTTTTATTGAGAACCTTTGTCTTGACAAATTTGTTATACGACTGTCCGAAACTCTGCCTCCTCCATCCAGGAAAGGTAAGATGATGATTATGAAAGTGGCATACCTCAGGGTAGCATTCTTTTACCTTGGTTGTTTCTAGTGTCCAACTTGTCATATATATAAAGAAATGCCACGGAATAGATTTAAAAAATTATTTTGCATTCTCTCTAGGCCGTTTTAGAGGTTCTATAAGGCATAAGCTTGACTTGACTTGAACTGAAATAAGCACAAGCTCAGTTGAAGTCTTTCAAAATGTCATCCTTTCCATTTTCGTCTTGCAATTCCTCAACAAATTTCTACTCCATCATCTCATCACTTATATTTATTTACATTCTCCTCCGAGATGCACCCACTGACAGTGGTAAATATTTTCACAACCAAAAATTTGCCACCTACCGAAATAGCTTTCACTCTCTTTGGGTCTCTACAAAATGCCCTCCGCTGCTCACTATTGCCAAACAAATTAGCATCGACCAAGTCGAACAAACATAAACAAACAACGAAACCTGCGAGAGCGCCACCATAACCATTGTCTAATGTTGCTAATTAAAATATGGGAACTTTCAAAGACAAAACTACCACAACAAATTTGCATTTCCAAAAATAAGCTGAACGAGATTTCGCTCCATGATAATGGTAAACAAATCGGCTGTGAACGATCTTGAACTCTGAAATGGAAACGAATAAAATGCAAAAAGCGGTGAATAACAATATGCCAAACGACAAAATAGTAGCATAGTTCAGTTGCAAAACCACTTAAATGTTGTTAGCATTCAAGGTCTTTGCTGGACTGGTCTGTGAGTAGTTAGACTTTTTTTTGGAGAGGAAAATGGTTGATAAGTTGTTGATTGGCGCTATGGGCCTTTATAGGACCCTAGGACGAATGGGAGGGCACAAAATTGGAAGCTTTTGCAGGGCAATTATACTCTTGGATGTGTCCCAAACGTCAGCAAGAGTTGAAGTAGCCTACAAAAATGTATAACCTACTTTTGACGTCGGTTATAGTCTGGTTTGTAGCCAGCTCTATCCCCAAATTGGTTCCTAACTATTTTCACTTATGCACGTCAAGTCTGTTGGGAGTCACTCATGTGCACACCGAAGGTAGGATCTTCCTCAGTGGTCAACTCATAAACGGGCGGACTTATGCGTGGTTGCTCTTACACTACACGGGAACAAGCGTTTTTTTTTAAGTTTTTCTTTTGCCACATCAACATCTCTGTATAGTCCCTAAAGTTTGTCATTTAATATTGTTCGCCACACTCCATCGCTACAAATTGGGCAAGTTAATGCGCCGCATAAAAAAAACGACATTTCGAACTGATTTATGACATTATGCCCCTCATCGATTTTCGCATTCCAATAGCAATTAATTTGGGCTACCCCAACACTTTAAATCCACACGATTTAATTCGGCAAATTTGTAAACCCAGCGAGGGCATGAAATGTTATATTTACAACGAGGAAATTTTAAAATTTCGAACTCACTCATAAATTGGTGGCATTCCGCACTCTCACTCAATTATTGTTATCCAATTAGGAGCCCATTTTAATAACTGACCGACCAATTCGCTTTTATTTTGCACATTTACGAACGCATCATACTGTTGTCTACACAGTGAATGAATTTCGAACTCACCAATAAATTGGTGACTGTTTCTCACAGTCATAGAGTTTTTTTTTGCAATTAAACTGCACGTTACATTCCATTTTATTAATTTCCGGTGATGGAAAAAAAAAACACGCCACACAGAACTTGGATTTTATATTACACAACATTAAATTTTTCGAACTCACTCAATTTTCCTACAGTTGAATTGCTGAACGGATAATTTTGCCCACCAACAGTCGATTAACTTTTGTATATTTTCGGACATAGTGAAGGCCTGAAATTGACGACACTGTGGATGTTTCGAACTCATTGATGAATTTGTAACTCCCGTTTAAGCATCGATTCAATTTGGAACATTCACAAAAGCAGCGGAGTGTTAATTGAGTGAATTTGGAACTCGCCATTTAATTGATAATTTTTTCTCGCACGCACAGAAATTTGTTTGGGTTTCATTCCACTCTGTATCTATTATTTCAGATGATGCTACAAAACATTTCGCTTTTTCGAACTCACTTTTGAATTGGTGACAATTTGCATTGCAATTAAATTGCAACATCTATTCCATTATTTAGGATCCACTTTACACATTTTCTAACATTCTGTGGTCGACTAAAGTAGCGAAGTTTCGAACTGGCAGCTGTCATCCAAGCTTATCGAGTTTTTTTTCAATTCAGCTTTAGGCTCTATTCTACTATTTAAGTAGAGGCAAGAATGGAACTGACAAACCCGATTTATTTTTGAATTATAGATGTAGTAGCCCGATAAAAACAATAGAAGATCTTCGAAAAGTCGAACTCACTCGCTTTCAAAAAGTGTCAACAGCAAAATAACTGTTTTATCGACTGCACTTTTATGTCAACTGCAGTAATTAATTATCAAAGCCATTTGGGAAGCAATTAATTTGTGAAACTAAGTAGGGATATTTTATCGAAACCAAAGGTTTGCTTTTCCGACTGTAGCAGCTGAGAAATTGAGCTCGTTTAACAGCAAAGTTTGGGCGTCTAAACGGATAAATGTGTCTACTGACGTTCGCCACCAAAAACTAAATATTAAGTGAAAGACGTCAAAATGGGGACGTTCGTTCAAGTATCTAGTTTAGTTAGTCTGACAGCCGTCTGACCAGATGTATCTCGGTTTTGGTTGTAGGGAAATCGGTCATATGAGCAGCTGTTTCAGTTGACGTTTACGGAGGGATAGTGGACGAATCTAGTCAAGAAATTCGTGACTGAGTACTAAGTTGACAGTTCGCATATGTGGCTGACGTAGAAAACGTGACCAATCTAGTTTTTGCGTTCAGGTTGCATCTTATCCAGACCAATCTAGTCGACTAAAGATAACTAGAATGCAAAATTTGTAAGCCAGCTGTCGTCAGTCAAAAAATTATTGCTACACTCTGTTCTGTTTATTTTGCCGACAACTCTTAATTCCACAGACCTTTTCGCTAAGCATATCCACCCTTTTAACACAGTGGACCTTCAGTCTGCCTTTGTTACCTTTAACAATTTATACCAAAGTTCGATCCACACCCTACTGAGCGGGGTTCGACCCCCGAAACGAAAAAATGTGTTCCCACTTTTGATTCATAAAAAAAAATCCGATAAAAGGCAGCTTTTTTATTCAGCCTTTTGGATACTGCGTATATAGCTGCTCCCTTCCTCAACTTTTTTCCGAGTCCTGTATGGATCTTTTTTACCCACACGTATTTATTTTATTCACACTCGGACTTGTTGTTCAACTACTCGTATAGATAGCTGCAAAAAAAGCTGTACACAATTTTTCCAAGCACCTCTTGCACCTAATTAACGAACTTTTTTAAACTGAATACATTTACTCTCGCATACTAGCGGGAAGTAAGTTGTGAACTCCTCATCCTCATTTCTTAGAACAAATTTCCCTTCTCCGTTTTTGCTGCTCTACCGAAAAATGTCTACAAAGCCTTGCTGTAACTCTGCATAGTAGGGTTAACAACTCGCTTTTGTTGTACACAGAAATCTTGTATTTCAAGTTCATTGCACTCATCGGGTACCGCCAAAATATATCCTTGAATCAGTACAATTTTGCCAGGACAAGGACAAAAAAAAAACAAAAAGAAAAAAAGTTGCGAAGACAAATTAAAAGAAATATCGTGTTGAATACGACAAAGACGACAGAATGGATGTATGTTGTGCACATTCGAAAAGGGAAAAGAAGAAGAAGACGACGGGGAAAAAAGTCGTGTCCTTAAGGTTCAACGGACGAATGGAAAATTGCTCTACAGCCGATGTACATATATATTATTGTTTGAGTCTGCACTATGAAGTATCTAAATCAAGAATCTAATTTGTGTCTGTTGGTAAATTTTGTGTTTTTTTTTTGAGTCAGTCAAATTTGGGATTGGCTTTGAGTTTGGTGCGTCCTTTAAGAAAATTTGCCATACTGACTATTACAGAAATGGTGTAGGTGGAGGGTGGAATGGATACGAGTAAATGATCAACCCATTTGTGTGTGGGCTGCCACTTTAGCCTGTCCTTGAATGTTTTTGGAGCGCAATGTTCTGTGAGTCCAATTTCTAGAAGCACTTTTTGCGGTGTATTTTTGGGGGCAGGACATTTTGACATTGAGGCGTATGAAATACTTTTGGATGGGTTGTGATGTTCTTAGGAAAAGCTATGGCTTCAAACGAAGATTATGGCAACTAAATTTGCATCCAGAGTCTACCCTTTTTGTATTGACTGCTGGTCTTCTTTTTCCTGTATACTTTAGAAGTTTTGTTAAAATTTAAAAGGGCTGCAATTATAGCGCGAGTTGGTAGGGTTCCGTGCTTTCTCGTCTCTTCTATTCGTGACCTTAATGTTACATGAATTGAACTTGAAAACTGTCACCAATCGTTCAATTCTGCAATAGCATCTTAAAACAGCGAACATATTTTAGTCAACAAAACCTCCAAAACTACTTAACCTGCTCTAATAAAGCCATACAGTGCGCGTTTCTCCACCGGTCCCTGTCCTGCTCTAAACCTCGGAAGAAAGGGGGAAAAAGCGTCAAAAAAGTCTTAAAAAATGCGAAAAAACGTGTGAAAAAAGCGTGGAAAAGGCGGGAAAGAAGCCTTAGACGCTTCCGATCACAAAAAGCGTAAAAAGACGCTTGAAAAATGGGTAAAAAACGCATCAGAAATGAGCAAAAAACGTCAGAAAACGCGGAAAAAATAAACAAAAAAAATACATAAAAAACGCGGGGAAAAAAATTAAAAAAACGAGGAGAAAAAGCGTATAAAAACTCGTTAAAAAACGTGAAAAGGGCGGAAAAATGCGTCGTCTAAAAATGATAGAAAAAAGGGTAAAGAAATACGTAAAAAATGCGCAAAAAAATACGTTAAAAAAGTGAGGAAAAGACGCACAAAAAACGAGCCAAAAACGCGTCAAAATTGCAAAACGGGCAGAAATACCGCACAATACGCGTCAAAATCGCGTCGAAAACAGGGAGAAAAAACATCTAAAAACGCGCGAAAAATCGAGTTAAAAAAAGTGTGAAAAAACCCGAGAAAGAAACTCGTAATAAAAGTCATCTAGAAACGGATATTGATGGCGGAGGCAAGTGGTTTGCGTTGACAGGATTTGGACATGAAAATTTGAAAGTCAATTCTACTAAAGCTGTTTATAATCGATTTGGTTAAAAAATTGCTAATGGAAACGTACTTTACAGCTCAAAAAGTCTTCAAGTCCAACTTAGAGAGACAACGTAGGAGAAAAAAAATGCATTTGTCGCTACTTTTCTAAATTGTTATGTACCAGGGCCGCTGCAGGCGGCTTTACTTAAGTGGCTCTAAACTGTAAAGTTAACTAAGACTTCAATTATAAAAACCTTCTGTAGTTACTGTCCTAAGTCAAGTTGGTTGAGTTTCTTTTCGACACATGCGTGGAACCTTAGGTGAGGTTATATCGACCACTACATTGAGACCCGGGAATAGAATCAAAGACCGGCCCGGAACGATGATGTGCATTAGCCTTAACGCAACTTTTTTTTACCCGGTTGATGTCGCTAAGTTCGTAAGATCCAATTTTAAACCCATTAAAGTACAAATTTAAAAAAATTGTCTCCCCAAATGGCAAATGAGGTCTTTACCCGCTTTTTAAAGGGTCCATCGCTCCGATCCGTAGAGCAGGTTTGTGTTAAAAAAGGTCTTCTGCAGAACCTCGTTAGTCGTTTCTAGTTTGAGAGAGAGAGATTGCCTTGTCAGCTCAAAGAAACAGATATTGTGGAGGTCTTTCAAATACCTTAATTCAGGCTTTTAAAGCCCGCTTCCTTACCTCAAAGTTAAAGCTGCATATAACGACGTTCTGTTCTTTTTGTGAATGTTAGTCGTCTCTTCTTACTGGCAGCATATACCTACCCAATTTTTGTTTTCTGCGAAATTCGCTTTATTTTCTCTGCTCACAGACGTTCCAGCCCGTTTTAGACCTACCCTGCACTGGCACGCATTACCCACCAGCACTAGATATATTTGCAGTGTCTTGGAAGAGAAACATTGCAACTTTTACTACCCCAACTCGTAAATTTTGTTTGCCAAGAGATTATGATGGTGAAGAACCCTTCTTACGAGCGTGTCTCAACTTTCCGCTGCCGCTACGCATCCAACAAATATAAAAAAACAAATTATTGACCATTAACTCCGCCAGAGCGATTATCTGTGCGATTTTGCTTCATCACTTGAATATTATAATATTCATTTTATCCTTCGAACCCACCGCCACCAAACCCAGCCGACACAAAACGGATGCAAAAAATCAACTCCCCTTGACGACAATGTTCGTAAATCCATTTTATTAGCATATTTTGCAAAGGATTTTTTTTCCTGGCCCTTCGTCGGTTGTGTCCTTGTGTAAGGAAGTATTCAAGGCGAAAGCGAGAGCAAAGGCAAACACAAAATCGAAACCCTCCATCAGGAGGAAGGCGTAGCGTATAGATAGACGTATGGCTGGATGCGAAGACTCGAAAACTCGTTTAAACACCCAGCAGCAGCAGCAGAGCCACACAACAACAACCCGAGAGCACAGCGCACAGGCCGGAACTGGAGGGGTGCCGGGATTGGGTATATCATTATGCCACGTCATCCGACTAACATACGCTGTTGTATAGCTCTGGCTTGTGTGAGGGATGAAAGGTATATTCTTGCGGGAGGTTTTTGTTTCTTTTTGTCGCCATCCCCCCACCGATGCAAATAGGTGCTGAAAAACCATAAAGGTGAAAAGTATCGTCAAGCAAGCATAGTTCCGGCGCGGGGTGTTTTTTTTTTTCGCGTGAATCGCGGATAAACTTAATTACACACACCCAGGCGGAAGCGGGTTAAACTGTGTCATCAGGTCCTTGCCAGCGCACAGATGGTCATCTAGGGTTTAAGAATAAAGTTGAAAGTGCCTATAAACACGAAGGACATTCTGAAAATCGCACATCATCTCCCATGAGATACTTATACCTTCCACACAATGACTGCCATTGTTTGCTCACGTTCCTCGCGCATCTCACATTGTGAATAGTCATTTAAATAACTACCTATTAAAAGAGGATGAGGGTGGGTCGGGTTCGGATGTATGATGGTTGCTTGGGGGTAGTAACTAGTGGTGTACGCTTCTTAAAAGTGATTAAGGTTGTATTTAACTTTGCCAGGGGGTTGTCGGGGGGTGCGACGCAAAATATCCCGCAGTGTACACATATTATGCAAAACTGATTGATTTGAATTTGAAAGCCGATAGGGGAATGATAATGTGGGTGTCCCTTCGAGTGGAAAATTCTTATTCTCCGAGTTGTGCGTTGGCCGGGATTGCGCTGTTGTTTTGCAGCAAAGTATCGAATTAATGTACCATTAGGTTCGAGTTTACTTATGTGCGATGTTAGCTGGAAATGTGCGCAAGTGGGCGACCCGGAATACCTATGGTTTTGTTACTGAACGTGTGTGATACCCAATTTGGAAAATAATATGAGGGAGTGGGTGCGATGCGAGATCCCGAGAAAACCCAAATTTCAACTCAAGGTTTTTTTCCACTGCGCCACCTCTCGCGAACGTCTGACAAACATCCGAGAGTATAACTGTCATGAAGAAGCTTCTCAATTAGCCGTTTGGACTCGGCATAAAACTGTAGATCCCTTCCATTCGTCCCAAAAATGAAAAACTCACACAAAACGAATGGTTGCGAGAAGCTAGGCCCAGGGTCTCTACCGACCTGTAGCGCCAACTATTTATTTATTTTTTTTTTTTTTGGGTGCGATGCGAGAAAAATAGGTCCAGTTAGTGATTGCATACTGCGTAGTTTGAAAGTAAACCCCGAAGAGTGAAAGCGGTGTCCAAATTGTGTTGGACGATCTTGAAAGGAAATATTTGAATTCAGCGTAGACAACTGAATAAGTCACAGAATAAGTAAGCTTTTCAGTTGCCTTCTCTTCCGTTTCCCGCAAAACGAAAAGCGACTTATAAAATCCGGTTTGAGGCCGAAAAAGTATCACAAGAGAGCTTGCGGAGGAGCCTTAATCAGCCATAGGTCAGTCTGTAGGACCCAAACCTAAAATAAGCTGTCATTTTTGATTTAGAAGGAGACTTATAAAGTGCCTCCAATGGGTGTGCAGCCACCTACCTGGGAGACCTACAGACAGGCAGGTTGCGACCTAAATTAATACGCCATTCCAGTTGGGATGGTTTTTGACTAGTTTAGGATAGGTAAAGGGGAAGGTAGAGCAGAGAGAACCCTGCTTACTTAGGTCCTAGTGGACCCATTGTGATGCCCTTGTTGGGGTTGACCGTTGGTGTTGTATCGTTGGTCTTCATCCCCTCTTCTTTGTGCTTAATAGACGCTGTCTAGTCATCACAATGTCCTCAAAAGCCTATAAAGATCAGACAGTGAAACATCAGAAAGTTCTTGTAAGCCATGGAAGTAATAGCTTCCAAGTGTTCTATTCCTCAAGTAACAGAGACTCAGGCAAAGGAAGTAAGGTGTGTCCTCATAGATCTCTCTACATATATAATCGTCTTTGAGATTTAGTTTCGTTTTTTGTTTGACTAACTGATCGGCAGTTCCCCCTTAGAGTTTTTCGCGCCATCTATAAGCGAGGTCTTCTTCTACTGCTTTGTTTCTCTGGGTTGGAGCCAAATATATTCTTTGGGCCGGAGAGTTCGGGTTGGACGGTTTATTTGCACTCGCTAGTAAATCTTATCAACTCAAACTGGACCGAAAATCAGTCTATGAACTTTGTATTTAAAATAATCACAGTCCTGAGGAGGTATAAGACGCAGAAGAAGTGAGTGGACATTTTTGGTCCTTTTGAACACAAACGCTTTCCTACATCAATTCACTTACAAAGTCACGCGTATCTATTACTAGGGTCGTATAGGTGTAAGGTGCCTAACTCCCGATCTTTCGTCAGCGACTCTCCTATTCTAAGTCGATGCCGTTGTCGAGTACCTTAAAGTCTACTAATGCCCTTATTGGAACCCATATACCTTTAAGAAATATCATAGTTTATGGGAAGTTTATATCTGTTTCAAGTAAAACCGTCGACAAACCGGAAAACGTGCCACCCTACGTTGACTTGGCTATATCCAAGGCTGCGTCATCAAGGGTGTGCGCTTCGACAATCTTTGCTGCCTATACTCCATCAAAAAGAGGTCAACTGCATGAGATATCCACTTTCCTTCATAATAATGCAAGTGTTGAGGGTTAGGGACACTGCGAACCTATATATGACCTACTGCGCCCGCTTGGAAAGGTTTTTTCTCCTTTTAAAACCGCTTTGCTCCAAAATAGACTCGACAAGAATGTCCAACATAGAGCTCGTCAAACAGTGCAGTTTCTTTATTAAACCTACAAAAGAGTCGTTGATCCATGGTTAGTGTATCCTTATCCAGTATTTGGTATTTTATTTATAGACCTCTTGTGGAAGTCGGCCTCGTTTCGAAACCTGTTAGGTAGATCTTCCTCTGAAATACATATTTGCCCTAAGGATTCCCTAAGCCCAAAGCCCCATTCGAAGGTTATTTCCACCTAGACTGGTATGTTTTACAACATTTAAACTCAAATTTCCTAAAAGCTTCTTTGCCAGTTCTAGACCCTTTGAAACCTATTCTAATTCTTAAATCCTATTCAAAGGAACGTTTTAAGCCCTTTCCTTGTTTACGGTCTTCCACAAGACTCCGCTGGCTGGTTACCAGTTACCAGATGCCTACGTGACTGGACTCATCTTCATTAGGTAGGTACCTGAAAACAAAGGGAATCCCATCTGCAGTTTTATTTATTTCACTTAACCAGATCCAAAGTTGACTTATTTCGAATTGTGGTCGGCATTGACACTCGACACAGCAAATCTTCTAAAATTCCACAAGCAATGGCTTCTGGCTTCCTACGAATTTGAGTCACAAGGCAGAAAGCGAACCTACCTATACATAAATTTGGGACTTCCAAGAACGTTACCACTTCAGTTTGCAATAGAATTCAAACTCCATACGCCACGAAACAAATCATTTCAACAATTTTATCAACTCGTCAGACGACCCCTTGCATAAGCACATCGCCGAAAAATAGCTTATCCCACGATAAGCCCTACTTGGTGAGCCAGATAAAAAGTAAAAACCCAATTACGGGACAAAATCATGACTTCCCTCAACATAAACAGTTAATCCGTCGAGCGGCCGACGGACCGTCTTGTTGCGCACAAAACAGAAAAAAAAAAGAAAAAAGAAAGAAAGAAAGAAAAGTGACGGTCATATGCGAAAGCAATAAAACAAGCAACAGCAAAACATTACGCCTCCGATAATGAAACCATGTAATTACGTCCGACATTCTGTACACACACCACACTTGATGTCGCCTGCTCAGCAAAAGCAAACATGGGGGCGCTCGCTATGTTGTTCTCTTTCTATGGGACCTCGTGTCTTTTCTCTCCAGCAGCAGGCTGTCGCGAACAATCTCGAACGGCGACATCGGCATGAAACTCTCATCACGGGCAAGAGTTTCACCCGCAAGTGAATTGAGTTTGTTGGACAAGTTTCTGGCGAAGTCGACGACGAGAACGAGAACTGAGCAAAAAAAAAAAAAAACAGTAAAACCGTTGGTTTCTCTTGGAATTTAAGAGAATTTCACTGCTCTTTCCAACTAACACATCCGCAGGGTTCTGTTGGCCTTGTGTTGGTGCTTTTGTTTGGCGAAGCCAAAAACCAACACACTTACAGTGAAAAGAGAAAACAAACAAAAATGTAACAAAATTTGTGCCGAGTTGTTCCGGAGCAGAGGAGACAGGATAGGAGGAGGACAGGACAGTGGAACAACGGACTACGAACGAACGAACGAGGATTATTCAATTGGGGAGCGATTTTCATTCCTTACCCACCTCACCGTCGTCGTTGGCCTTTTGTCTGTCCTCTGTCGAGCAATTTATGTGAAAGAAGTCCAAGCGGAAGAGCTCATCATGCCCGACGCAGAGCGGTTGGCGGTTGGGTTTGAGTTGTTCATGTGCGCTTTGTTGCTTTTCAACGCCAAATGCGCTCAATTTATGTAAATATTTGAACGGCTCTGTAATTTCTAATTCCTCGGCAATTAATATTTACTATGCGCAGAGTTATATCTGACTGATGACAAATTTGTAGGTATCAATCGATGGTGATTGTATAGTACCTACCTTTAACAAGACTGGACGATTGGAATTGAAGACCCCTTTTCGATAGGTACCTAAGTGACCCAGGTGAGATCTCGGAAATTCATTCTTTGTTATTCTTTGCAGTTTATTTTTGTTGTCACCGAGGGCGTTTCACATTCGAGGAAGACCGAACTAATACCTATTTTAGATGTCCCATGAGGCTGCGTCAATGACACACACACGGACGAAGTAAATTTGAGTAGTTTGAAAGGAAATTTGTCAGTTTCATCTGTCCTTGATTTAATTGTTACCAACGTTACGAATTTCTTTAAGTTGTGAAGTCCTTTTTCATATTAGAATGAGGTTTAACCGGCGACTCCCGGTTTTCTGAAAAGAATGCAAGGTACCTACCAATGGTTCGGACTTGGACAATACATTCCGGTAGTAAGTTTTTCAGAAAAACACTGAATCTGAACTGCATTCAATGTCGGATAACATTTTTTGTATATCTTTTATATTTTTGACGCGCATTGTCTGCGTTTTTAGTTGGTTGGATTGCTCGAAAACAAATCTCGTCGATAACTCTTTCGATCATGTACTCCGCTGATACTTACACCCCATTTGTGAGGGTCAAAAAATAAACGATAACGATGCTTGTTAAACAATAGGTATGTTCCCTTACTTTTAAATCTTACGAATTTGTACTAATTCTTACGAATTTTACTCAATGGCAATGCCGTTCCTTAACTCGAAAAATTCGTAAAAGAGTGCGTCATCGAGAGAGCATCCTATTACCCCTCCACTGAGAATCTTACGAATTTTTACTCAACAAATTTCTTGGTGTAGAATTGAAAAAGCGTCAGTCACCTTTCAATAAACAGCTGATTTGAAATTTGTTGTCCTATTTGACATATGAGTGCGTTTGTTTTGATTTCTTGCGTATTAAAATGAATGATCTCCTTAGATTCTTTTTGAAAGTCGTCTTACTTGCTGTAAGGAGTAAGAAAGGACAATCCACGAAATTTCAAATGCCGTGTCGCTTTTTCCTCTACTCGAATGCTTGTAGTTTAATCAGTACAAAATATTCCCGATACATGAAGAAAAAGTTCGAATAATTTCGAATCACTTTCATCGCTAGGGAGATGAATCTACTAATTTTGTCAGTAAATTAGTAAATTCTTCGAGTTTTTACGAAATTTTAACGACTTTTCGTAGCACTTTTTTTTAATTTTTGAACTGTAGGATCTGTCATTATTCGTAGTTTACTACAAAAGCGTTCCCTAACTTTTTCGTGAGTGTCGCTCTCCGTGAGAGAATTTATCCCCACCACTGCTATTTTGACAGTCTTTTCCATTTTCCTACAAAAGTAAAGGAACAGACCTAATAATTGTAATCGTTGGTATTGTGGTTGTCAATTATCAATAAATGAATGAAGCCGAAGAAGTATTGCGATTGTCAATTGTGATAATTTTTTTCTGTTGATAAATGTCAGTTGTCTAGTCCAACGATGGCGAACGTATTATTATTGGCACGTCACTAATTGAGAAATCCGATTGTTTCTCTGTTTTTTGTCAAGGCTGGTACGCAGTTCACGTGAAATCCAATTTTTCATACAAATTTTTCACTGCGAAATGTCAAAATGAACTTTTCACATGAAAATATAACTAGGCAATGCAGTACGCAGTTCGAGTGAAAAATAGTGCTTTAAAAACTGAGTTGTAGGTGGCGGTACCTACTAAAATCTCTGCACAGCTCTTTTACTTGGTTTTTATTGTCCGTCGCATTAGTTTTTTGACATATCGGCGTGAAAAATGATTTGAAGGAAAACAGTTGAGAAATTTATTGGAATTTCATGTGTTTTTTTAAGTCAATACTCTGTAATTTCTTTATAAATAGTTTTTCCATTGCGATAATGATAGGTGTACGAAAATTTGGTGGCATGGGTGACCTTTTTCATAAGCAGGGTGCCTCAATATTACATTTTTCTACCCTGCTTTGCCAAAAAAAACAAGCTAACAAATGAATTCACGGGTCTTTGAAAATTATGTTAATTTCCATGCACTGTTAGTTGTTTAAAATTGACGGCTGCCCTTACTATATAACAAATCAAACATTATTTGCCAAATTGAAAACTATTTAAATTGTCATGAACAAAGAACAAAACATTCCAGAGGTAGTAGGTACGCGAGAGATGCTTTTGCATAGGGAGGGACTTTAGACCGATCTAAAATAGATACCTTCCGGCCAAAACAAGAGATGAGGCGACCCGGGAACGCCGCCTTCAGAATATCGGTTGTGGCTCGCGCAGTGTGTGCCGTAGCTCCGTCCTGTTGGAACCACATGTCCTCCAGTCCTAATTCGTCCAAATGCGGCAGAAAAAACTCGGTTAACATGGCTCTATAGCGCGCACCGTCCACTATAGTCGTTTGACCACCGGCGTTCTAAAAAAAATGCCCCGATGACTCCTCCAGCGTGAACAGCGCACCATGCAGTAACTTTGAGCGGGTGTAATGGCTCCACGTGCATTACTCGTAGATTTTCGGTGCCCCAGAAGCGATAGTTTTGCTTGTTCACGTAACCGCTGAGGTGGAAATGAGCCTCATCGCTCACTATGATTTTGGTCGAAAAATCGTCCACTTCGTCGATTGAGGATGGCTTGGACGTAGGTTACACCCGTTTGGCGGTCGACAGGCAACAGCTGATGCACGGACTGGACTTTGTACGGGAACATGCGCAAGTCTTTCACCAAAATTCGCTTTAGGGACGACCGGCTGATGGCTAATTGCGAGGCACGGCGTCTGGTCGATGTTTCCGGTGACAGCTCGACATCCTCGTCAACAGCGGCGGTATTCTCGGCAAAACGGGCGCTCCGGGGCCGGCCACTCTTGGCAACGTCTCGTGTGGTCCCATACTCTTCAAGGCGCAGTGTTTGCGCAGTCGGTGTCGGACGGCCGTGGAATCGGCGACGGAATTCGCGCTGCGCCAACACTACAGACGAATTATTCCGCTCCATGGCTTGTTCACTTGTATTCTACATCTGTCTAGTCCACAAATGTCAAAACAGATTTGACATTGGCGGCCATTTGCAAAAATAAGAGCATCTTCCAATAGGGTGATCTTTTTTGTACATAAAAACTAAACAAAAATAAATTCCGTCCACTATTGCTCCTACACCTTCACGGATAACGTGATTTAGTCCTTTCGAATTGGAGATTGAGGTGGAAGAAGGCCCACGCCGAATCTTGGATATTGGACTATGCACATCCACGTTTTGATGCCGGGCTCAAACCTCAAGCTTAATCTTGTTCTTCAATATTCCATTTACCCACAAAAGCGCCTACATCAACCTTCATGTCCGGAAAAGGGGGAAAAAAAACTCGAACTCTAAAGCCATTACCAGTTAACTGGCCTGGATTGAAAATTTTAGATGTTTTTCGGGGCCTTGTAGAGTTTAAGCTTGACTTTCATAATGAGCTCCGGATGTTTCTTTAGAGGTTTAGCAAGTTCAAGTTTTCATCAGAAGCATGCAGCTTTCAGCGAGAGATAGAAAAAGTTGGAAGATACCCACCCGCCAACTGTTTTAAAAATCTTAAGACCAACGCAAGTCTCTTCGAAAAGCTGTCCATACACTGGGTTGACAGTGCACCAATTTCAAATACTTCTATAGCTTAGCAGTTGCGTAAACAGGTCAGCTTTACTTTGACGGCAAAAAAGGACCCACTTGCCCATCCTTACAACCTCGAACCTTATATATAATGATTTGAAATCTTTTAATTTTAATTTTTAAAGCTCACTTTTGGAATCTTCACATCAAATTATAAGAAACGTATGAATTCCCAAATCAAATACTTCAGCATTTGTGCAGGGGTGAAAAAGAACAAAAAGAAAAGTTTAAAACTCGGATGGGAGCTAATTGGGACTCAGAAGTCAGGACTTATCCAATAACAATCAAATGTTGACTGCTCACATTGACATTAATCATTTGTCCAACATGACACTACCGCTATTCGACGCACAGGAGCCCCATCCATAAACGGAAATCCGTAAACCCAGCCACCAGAAATGGACAAAGGCCATTAAACAAAACACTTTCGATGGAAGCCCAAAACGGGACGTCAAATCTCTGCAGCATGTGTGTAACACGAAAGTCACGATGTGTGTCACACCTACCCCCAGAGAGATTGAGACGAGTACGAGTGTGTATATCTCATCTTACCCACATAAACCGCTCAATGACCCTCTTGAAAAATCCTTTATATCTCCGGCCCAACGACGACATCTCTAAAACGTGTGCGGTGCAGAGCACACAACACCACCATAAGCAGGCACAATACAAGAGCAGCAGCCCTATGGGAGAGGAGTCGGCAGTCGCATATAGGCAATTCAACCACCCACAAGTACCAACCCTTAGGGCACATTTTGTGTATAGACACTATAACGTATAACCCGCCATTAGCTGAACGCGCAAAACGCCACTGCCGTCCTGCAGCACACAATCCTCTCTCTCTTGTCGCCATTTGAGAATTATCCGCCTTGTCATTTGCCGTTTTGTTTAGAAACTCGGCTGATTTATACTAGTTCACCATAAAGAAATAATTAATTACCCCCCTAAGAAGGGTATGCTGCGCTACACGGATGTGGGTGCCTGTGCACACGCATAGACTAAGCTGCGGAAAAAAATAAACTAAGGAAAAAGGAAAACTTTCTCCCTCAAGTGTAAATGTTACGATCACATTTCGGGACCACATTCACGGGCAGAGACAGAGGCTGACACAATAAATGAGTCCTTCTTGGGGAGGAATAATATAATTTCGGGGATGTGTTCCTATCATGTGTACAACAGGCGACCCAACTGGATATTGTCCTGATGAATGGATGGTGATTTCCTTATATTTTTTTTGCGGGCTGAACAATAGAAAGGATATTAAGTTGAAGTTGCAGAGGGAATTACTTCGGCGGGCGGGAGAGACGAGCCAACAAACAAAGGTATATAGACAGAGCATATTTCTATTGTGCGAGGATTTGACATTTTCTCTGTGTGTGAAATGTCAGAGCAAGTAAATGTCACGGTGGACAGTTTGGGGGGTTCGCAAATTATGCTGAGTTTGTATTTTTAATTTTTGGGTGGCGTGGGTTGGTTTTAGAAGAGACATCAAAATAATCGTGGAAGGGAAGAGACAAGTTAAAGTTACTAAAACAAACTCAAGGACAAACTCCTTCGTAGCAGGATGTGCTGTTGAGGAGGCCACGCAACTTTTGTTTTTACCAAAACGCGTCACAAAAAACGGCCCCAATAATTTCAGAAAATATGACGCACAACACACACCACGAAACTATCTGAAAAAACTCACAAAAAGGAATAAAAACTTCCCAAGGAACACAAGGAAAAATGTATCAAAAAAATACCTGAAATGTACCTGCTAAATGAAACGAAAAACGGGAGAAAAGACTACAGAATAATCGCATAAGAAAACGCCACGGAAAAAGACACAATGGAAAAGCTCCAAGAAATAGCCGGAAAAAACTCCGAAGAACGTCTTGGAAAATATTCCAAAAAAACTTACATGGAAACTTCAAACACAAACAATATAACGTTCCAAAAAAAGGTCACAAAATATTTAAAAAGAACCCATGAAAAAGACTCCAAAAACGATCCGAAAACCGGTCTAAAAAGGCAGTGAAAAACGCCCTTTAATCTTTATAAAAAAAGTTCAAAGAAATGGCCGGGAAATCACCTACAAAACGACTGAAAAAAACGAAAATCCTCCTTAGAAAGGGACCTAAAAATAGATCCAAAAAGAAACACAAAAAGCCCCCGAAAACGCCCTGGAGAACATACCAAGAAAACTCCAAAGACGGCCCGAAAAAACGACCAAATTAAAGCCAAAGGTCTGAAATATGTCAAAAGGTCCATAAAACTTCATGAAGAAGCGTAAAGGGTGCTTTTTCATGAAATCTCATGGCCCTTCCTTTTGGGATTTGGGATACTGCTCCGAAAGACAAAAAAAAAATTTCCAAATCCCACATAAAAAAAAATTAAAAAAACATCAGAAAAACGATACAAAAACGCTCCTTAAAACGACAAAAACAAACAGAAAAGCTACAAAGAATGCATCAAAAATCATCCCGAAACACCAAAATTTGCTAAAGAAACGATCAAAAAAAATAACCGGATGACCCGATAAGCGCCATTAAAATTACACAAAACATAGAAAATAGATGTAAAATGTACATAAAAAAGAGAGTGAAAAAGGGGCCGAAAAACTATAAACAAACTTTCTGAAAAAACAGCGAGCAAAATGTCCCAAAAACGAAACAAAAATAGCTCAGAAATCACATCGAAAATGACCCAAATAACGCACTCAAAACCCCTCTGAAAAAGATTCAGAAAAGCATACAAAAATCGTTCAAAAAAAGGCCGTAAGAAACACTAAAAACGCCCCGAGAAAATTCCAAAAAACGTCGCTAAAGTGAGGTCGAAAATGGTTCAAAACAACGAACAATTGAACGAAAAAAAAATTAAAATGCCGCTAAGGACAACAAAAAGCTTTAAAAAAAAAACACAAAAAACGATAAAAAAACGAAAATACGAACCTCAAAACATTTAAAGAAAAATGAACGGAAAAATTGCAAAAAAATAATTCCCCAAAACCAAACAAAAAGCCTGAAAAAACGACACAGAAAAACCCAAGAAAAACGTTCAAAATACGCAAAAAATGAACGGAAAAAGCGCAAAAAATATTAAGGCCCAAAACAACAAAGAACAACAAAAGCCTGAAAAAAAAACAAGTAAATCGTCCAAAATGCGCAAAAATATGCTCAATCAAAGGACCCGAAAAGCCCAAAAAATTAAGGTCCAACGCTTAAAAAAGGTCTAAAGAACAACCTATAACAAATGACCCGAGAAACTACAAAACAGTCTAAAAAGCTTCCTAACAACCGCATTGAAAAAATATACAAAAAGCCGGCCAAAAATTGACCGCTTCTAAAGGGGCCTCACCTTCATCTTATCAAACAACCCCAGGCTCATTCTCAGAGAATGGCTTTTAAGTGCGTTTATAAAGCTAGTAACGCAGTAGCTGTAGACCCAGCTGAACTTTTTATAAAACCAGTTAAAAATGCCCACAAAAAAGACCACCTTTGGGCGGCTAAAAAAGACGGCAGACATTTCGTCGAAACTCTTCATTTGACGGTAAATTAATGAGCAATCTACTACAACCGTAAGAACATGCATTTTCTAAAAGACTTGCGGACCCGGCAAACTTCGTAGCTTCAAAGAAATATGGCCAATACTATACTTGCCCCATTTGTACTTCTCTTCCGGTTAGCTCTATTCATTCCGATTAAATGCAACTTTCTGCCCACAAACTACGCCAGCCAACAACGATCACGCTCCGTAGTAATCACATGATCAAAAAGGTTCAAATGTCGCTCCCGAGTTCGGGGAAAACTGCATCTACCGCTCTGAATGTCAACACGCCATATGCATGTGCACCGTGCTGCGCTGCATCTCAATCTGTAACAGAATCTGTGAGACTGGCAACTCAAAACAAAACATTAAAATCGTAATTCAATTGTTATCTGTCAATTAAGAAAAAAATCCCGCAAAACGAAAACAACAAAATTTGAGTAATGAACTGTCTGGGGTCTGCGCGCGGACACTCTCTCGGTGTTGTCAACAACATACCGCCAGGCCGCCAGAGCGAGCGCGACTATGCCATGCCTGCCTCGGCCAGAACAAGACCATCCAACGGATCGAAATAAAGCGGGCATTCATTACTCATTGACAACTGTGATGATCTAGTTTCAGTAAAAATAACATCGCTATCGTTTCGTTGCGCCTAAAAATAGCAATGCATGCTGTGCGCTGAGCAAAGGCAACGCACTGCATCAGCAGCGCATTGCCTCCTAAGCGAGTCGAAGCAGTGACCGCACTGTGGAAAAAGAACACCAGAAGCCAGTGGAAAAATGATGCGTACGCGGCAGTTTCGAGCGCACATCTCAAAGTCCTAACCCTCGTGGGCTGCATATATGGAGCGTCGGAAGAATGCCCATCACAACATGATGTGTGTGAATGCGCTTATCGGGGATTTTGGGTCTCGGTGCAGACGTAGACGCCAGCAAGTGTCAGTTAATCTGGGATCAAGTCCGCGGTTGGGATTAGAGGTTTCCACAAAGAAAATAAAGTCGGCAGCGCTCTCTCGATTGTAATGACATATTTAGTGCAGGTGCAGATATAGACTAAAGTCACGCAATCGATGCATGTTATTATACCCACTAGCGGTGCGGGGAAGGGCACTGACCGAGTGACAGAGTCACACAGGAACTCTATGCTGCTAGTGCCTCCTCTGTGACTTTTAGGCACACGTTTATCAGCTTCAATGGGAAGGTCCAGCAGCTCATTCGGGCAGTAGTTTCCAGCCGCACAACTGGAGAGCAGAGTTTAGACTTAAATTAAACCCCTGGCAGTGATTGGTGTCTTACATCATCGTCATTTTCAAGGTCTGTCCTACCTTTTAGAAAGATAAGCGATATAAAATATGCGAAAACCTAAAAACGGGCCGTCCTCATGTTTTGAACGCATTTGCCGCTCTTCCGAAAATTCCAACTGATTCACCAGCTAAAAGACGGTTAAAAACCCTCTATCCTTTTTATGGCACGATGGCACCCAATATTTTGGTCTATTACCAGAGCTTTTCACTGTCCAAATCTACTCGCTGACTCCGATCGCAGTCTATGCCCTGAAAGCCCCCATTTTACTAGAACATACTAACTTCATAAAGGTGGCACTTGCACTCCGGTGGAACCGCAAGTCCCTCCATCCAGCTCCGTCACTAGACAGGTGCCTCTAGTTACACCCAAAATGCAGCTTGAGGTCACTATCTGTAATAAGGTTCGCTATAACCAGAACCTTCTTAAGTTATTAACCATCTTTGGCATAGAATACTCGTAGTTAGACTTAGAGTTGGTTGTTTGTCATTTCAAAATCTAATAATTTCTACCCTCTTTCGCAGAACCAGCTATGGTCGGACTTTATTTACCACCGCACGCCTTCGCAAGGCTGTCTACATCATTCACGAGGAAGCAGACTAACTTGCATGAGACCCAAACGCAGGGCAACCCACTTCCGAACCTACTGTTGACCGCAGATATCGACGCTCAGCCATTGCCATTGAACGACCTTAATGACGAAGTGACCACGTTTCTACTATTTGCGGTAAGTTGTTCAGCAATGTACATTGATCCCTTTTTAATGTAAGCCTTTTTCAAATACCTGCAGGAAGCGGACACCACAATTGCTGCGATCGGTTTCTTGCTTTATTTCATGGCAAAGTATCCCCTCTCAAACAGACAACCACCCGAATCTGAACAAGCTACATTATCTTGAGATGCTCATAAAGGAATGCGTACCGGTTTATGCAATCGTTCCGCTGACGGGTCGCCACAAGTCTCTCGGGACATCAAAACCGGAAGCTTCAATCTGTGTCCAGAAACCACAACGCTCTGGATGTAAAATATTACCCCCAACTCAATCCGTTCAAGCAGGAGAGCGGAGAGTTTTGCAAAGGGTGCAGAGTTCGCTTTTCTTCCGTTCTCTGGTTGGCCACATTCATGTAGAGGACGAAAGTATGCTTTGCTCATTATGAACGTACAGACATTATGGGGAGTGAGAGTTCCGGAGCTAGTTTTTACGACAGTCAAAGAATGAAGTTTATTTGACACCTGAAAGAAGGAATCCGATGGTTTGAGGGTAATCCTTTTACTTATGTACATAAAGACGCAATTGACATATTTCTATTCATCATTTTCAGGGTAGAATCCTGGTCAAGATGGACTCTTTCGGACGGTGACATCATCAACGATCGACGGTGGAACCCCAAGTTTTGAATACTTTTTCCCAAAGCCACTCTGAGGATTAGTTTGTGATACGGAGCCACACAAGGATTACGTTTTGTGGCGATATTCCATTAATAAGTAACTTCCAAAGAAAAACTAAAAGTTTACACAGCTGTAGTAGTTTTGTGGTTCGTTAGCTTATGGACGTTTAACCACCGAAAAATGCTAACTACATCTCCTGCTTTTTCCGCTGATTAACCTTTCGCGGACTTCTAGCAGGAATTCAAGAAAATAATTGTCCTGAGTATGCTGAATGAGAATTCACTCGTTCATTGTAGATCTCTACACTCTACCACATCTAGGTTAGAATGAGAGGGTCCACTATGGATCTTTATTTGTTTATTGAAAAGCGCCAGTGTTGAGGGATTTTTCCTCTACGACAACAGATGTCACAATCATTTAATTTACTACACACTTCATTGGTATAAATAAGGCTGCGGTGAAATCTAAAATCCCGGCGATGCGTTCAGGATTAGTCGCATTGATAATATTTTTGATACCTTCACAAATGTTCCTCACAATTATTCGCTTCCGCGGTTATAATGATCATTTTTAGTCTGTACTTCAGTTTAAAGAACTCACTTGGAACATTTTCCATGTGCAATGGTCTCTCAGCAAACCAAGCGATTCGCATTTTGATTCTTTCGAGTTCAAAGGAAGAAGGAATGTCGTTCATCTGAAAATCCCGGGCGAACCGTATCGTGAAACAATAAATGGCTATAATATTGATGGCGGCGAAAGTCGACGAAAGAAGCTCCGAAAAGTATTGAAATATGTTATGCAAATTAACCAGTAATTCCGAAAGAAGGATGGGCACCATAGCTTTGTAGTTTCGCGTAGAATTTTTTAACATTGCAACGGACTGAAAGTAGTTGGTCCTCGGTCGCACTTGTATAAATTTCTGCGAATTATAGCAACATGAGTCGAATCGCGTCGTCATTGGACGAGTATTATTTTATTTATTTATTTATTTATATTTATATTTATTACAAAGAATGGTTTTACAGTAAGATTACATCTTATAAGTTGTGAAGGCTTTATTAAGTGACGGAGCTGGTTCACGAAAGTGGCGATGCGACCCCAGGTGTGTTCCTAATGCATTCGAACACATTAATCAAACTCTGTTCCCTTCTTTCCAACTTTTGAGTAAGAAAACAAAGTTTGACTAATTAATTCGAATGCGTTTTCGTTAGGGAACATTCTTAATTGTGGTACCTGCATTGTCATCTTCCTGCACCAGACGGAGCACAGATTTTATTGACTGTCAGATGTTAAATGTTATTCCAAGTTGCGAGTTCGATTGCGTATGCACTAGAATACAAAAATTGTTTGTTCTTAAATAAAATCAATGCTAGGGACAGATTCATCTGAGGGAATCATTCGTCCTGTCCAATATTTAGGCCGTTGGTCAGTAGGGTAGTCCAACAAATGAGTTGAATAAGAAGTAACCAAGTGACAGTTGGATAAGAAAACATATTTTACATGACTGAAGCAGTTTTGTTAAACAAATTGCTGAAAAGTTTACAATCAACTGCAAAAAAAGGAAGACAACAACATTGCAGAGTTCAAATTTAATGTTTACCTCACGTATTTGCAAAAGCTGGAAAGTGTAAGTAATAGGGATATAAGGGATTAACGTTATGCGCTGAAAGTTTAACAAATTCCAATTTTAAAACCAGTGTTTCTCTAGTTTTATGTCCTTCTAATTCATTTCTTTTATTTCCTTAGCAAAGTTGAAGCAAAAAGACCAAGAAATTCGCTATCTGGGTAATTTCTCAACAACAACTTGGAAGTTTGTTTTTATTACCATAGTGTCTGGCAAATTAACCGAGGATAATTATTATTTAGCAAAATTGACAAACGGCTATAGTTACAGAATTTGACTGCTGTTTTCATAGTCCAAATATTCATCAACTGAAGTCACTCTATCTCCTCAAGCTGATTCATGAATAAATAAAAAGTTGGCTCAACATTCGGTTACTTATTTATTACATTTTAAGACGAATAAAATAAACTTTTTACTCATAGATTTGTTAAATGTAGATAGCAGTACAAACTTACCCTATTTGTGAATAAAAAATAAAACAATGTTATGCAATGGACGTGTTTTTTTTTTCCTTTCGCAAGACAATACAAAATTTCCCCAATAAAATCCAATCTTTGTAATCTAGTACAATCGGCAAACACGCAAGTGGCAGCACTAGCCATTCACTTTCTGAACACACTCCCACGCAGCTGACATCGCACAACACAGAAAAAAATTGTAAACAAACAACAAGATGTAAACAAACAACAAAATGTAAACAAACCAAGTCCAATTTCATGGGATGAAATGGAATGGGCCACCTACTACTTTTCATGAGCGCCTGGTGCGAAAAACCGAAAAATTGTTCTAGAGCCAAGGCAATTTTTACTGTGTGACGTAGGCGGATGAAGTTTGGTTACGGATCGTACTGGTTGTGGTACGTAACTTTTCGGGAAAGTGACGTATGGCGATGATGGTTTCCGGTTTCCGCGATTTTTAAGACGCAAATAATCGATTTTCGACGGGAGATTTTATTACATTTATGGAGAAGGAGACTGAATTTGGTACAGAGTTTCTAGCTCTGGGAGTCGGAGTCTGTTGAAGGATAATTGTCGTCTGAAAAGTTGTAGGATCAGGGCCTGGGTTTGACGAAAATGAGTTCTATTCACAATCCAAATAAAACTCATTTGAAATAAGAAGTGTCATTGAAAAGTCAGGGGTCGAATCGCGTCGTCCGTGAACGAGCTATACGTTCACGGAATTATGTCGATTTTGCATGTGAAACAAAAACAAATTCCGTCGCGTAATGCTCGTTCACGGACGACGCGATTTGACCCCAGTTCTTTCCTCTTGGGTTAGGAGAACGATGACGAAAGTGGGTGCCACTTTGGACGTTGTCAAGACTACAGATAGGAGACCTTCGCGAGATCAAATTTGACGCATATTTCTGAACGAAAATGTCAGGGAGAAGTGACTTATCGATGATGCATTCGAACACATCAGTCAAACTTCGTTCATTATCCAAAAGTTGGGTAGCAGGGAACAAAGTTTGACCACGGTGATCGAATGTATTTACGTTAGGGAACAGACAGTGGCAACTGACCACTCGCTGACATCCACCGAGCCATCTCAAAAGCAAACAGCTTGAGTTCTCAAGGCTTACCTGCAGAATGCTTACGGAATTTTTTGAACTCTGTCGCTTCCGGAGGGTGGGTTATTAAACTTCTGTTCGTCGCAAGGGGAAACTCCACTGCCAAGTTATTCCACCAAAAACCACTTTAGTTGTCAAAGTTTTCATGCATTCTTCTCTTGGACACAACAAACTCCTTTGCCGCTGAAAATTTAGAACACAAAACTCGAAAATTTCTCAGTTTTATTCGACACTTTATGTTGTCTGTTTTATTTTCTATATTCGTCAAGTTTTATTAAATACATTGAAAGGCAAAATATATATTGTTGCTGTTGTTACACACATATTCTTACAATAGAAACTGTTTCCACTTCTTACTTGCTCCTTTTTAGTTGAAAGTTTCACTTAAAATCTAGAGTATTTTGCTTTGTAACATTAAAATTTGATCGTAATTTGAACTTTGACAAACGTCAAAAAACAAAATGGTTTCACCGAGATTTGTATATCGAAAACACGTCCTTTTGTTGTGGGATATCACAATAATTATAGCTGGCTACACTTTTTTGACAAAAGATCAATTAAGCACGACTTTCCGTCGTCAATCAAAACGTTTTCAACAGTTGTTCATTTTGACACCCTTCTGTCAAGAGATATGCAGTCCTTTTGTCTCTTTCTTACGGCTGTCTCTATGCTCGCAGCTTGTGTGGTTTGTTTGCGAAAAATAATTGTAAACAAATGAAAAAGATGGTGCTCGGAATGGGATGGATGCCTGCTGGTTTTTATGGGCACCTGGTGCACAGAAGTCAAAAGTTTGCAGCGCCGGTTCTGAATTGTTTGTTGCTTCGATGTCATGTCGTCTGTTCAGGCGATTATTTGACGTTTTATTTAGGGATTTGATTTCCTGCGTTGCCTGGAAGGAAAGGAATATATTTAAACAAATCTCCCTATTTCACTTGTGAGTTTTACAATAAACAAATTGGAGTGTTGTTAGTTTAAAATTTAAGGAGTTGGACAGAATTGTAAAAAGTTGACGCATGCGAAATAAAGTTCGGTGAAATGGAAGTTCCAGGATGTCAGTTTGGTCAATTATATTACCTACCTCCGGTGAATTTTCTGGCCCTGTAGTGGCGAGTAAAAATGATGATGATGTCGTGATGTCAAAAAATGATCCTCCTTGCTAAATTCGTGACGTTTTCTTTTAATTTTTTAATGTGCTATTGCCTAGGGGAAAGTAAAATAGAGAATTGCAATTGAAATGCATGAAGGACCCTGTTCAAGATTCAAGTTTGCTTTTCTTTCGACACTCTAATGTAGGTTTGGCAACAAATTACCCCACGGTAGTTACTTAGCGCAATTGACACATGGAGTCACATTACAAAAAAGGTTTAAACATACCTTGAATTTTGAAGCTTCCCCCGTGAGCTTGAAGTTTACCATTTTTTGGAACCAACTTGATGTTTTTTGGTCAAGTTGCTCTTGCGTTAAAAAGTATACAAGTCGCAGTTCAACACAAACTTTTCCCTGGATAGTGAGTTCCGCTCTTTGAATACGTTTGTTCAATACTGATAAATATAAAGGGTTTTCCAATAAGAGGTGTTATTTTGGTATTCAAAGAAATATGTAATTTTTTGAGATAAATGATCGGATGTTTATTTCATAATAAAGAGAAAGCTAATAATAAAAAATAAATAAAGTTAATAATGAAAAACAACATCAGCCAAATGGCCACCACGAGCACGCATACAGGACCATATCCTTTTCATGAAATTTTCCATAACCAAATCGCAAAGTGGCTGCCCTATGTCCTCGATAGCTTTACGTTGAGGATGGAGAAGCTTCTCAAGAATAACTCTTGGGTTTTCCGAGCCCCAGATGCGACAATTTTGCTGGTTGACGTAGCCACCGAGGTGGAAATGGGCCTCATCAGTCAAGATGATTTTTCGATGGAATTCCGGATAATTTTCATGCATTTCAAGGACCCAATCAGCAAAGACACGACGTTTTTACACCATTTTTGTAGTGAATTTTAATAATTTTAGTGCGTTGTTGAAGCGTGTATCGTTCCATTTTTAATATAATGGCGCCCAAGGAGCATTTTGCGACTTCATGTGTCATGTGTCTTGAGCGACGTCGTGAAGACGGTTTTGTTACCAGAAAATATTCCCAATGAGTAACATTTTCGACACATGCTAGGTAACATTTCCCATTTAGGAATATTCTTATCTAGGGATTTTATGTCTACACAGGTTCTTTATTGTGTCAAAATTGTTTCTTCAATGAAACATTATGTCCGCAGCGTGTAAAATGTGTGGCGATGTGTGTTCATACACACATTTCCTAAAAACTTACTGTCAACACAGATTAAACGCGATTCCCGATTGGGAAGTTTGTGGCACACAGAATAAACACAATTCCCAATAGATTATTTACCACACAAATAAGAACGAATTCCTAACTGGGAATATTTTGTATCCATCCATTTGGTATCCATTTTGCATTGAAAAAAAAAATGTGTATGGGAAATAAGATATTTTAAGTTTGCAGTTTTGGTGGATATGGTGTAATTAAATAGATTAAAATGTTACTATTATGTGTATATAGACGTCGTAGATTTATTTTGTACTGATTTTATAATGCTCCTTATCAGCATTTAAAATACCATAACAAATTTTAAAAGAAAGTTTTCATTAAATAAAGCATATTTTGTAAGGATCATGGTTTTTTTCGAAGTACATTAGTAACATTTCAAAGCAAAATGATGTTGCCCATAAAATTTCAGTAGTTGTTTTGTGTTAAATAATGAAATGTTTGATGCAGTCAGAATATTATTTTGGTACATAACACAGGTACACAAAATGAATGACGTATCATAACGTCACAAACTATATAGGATGGCATTCTTCCCAATTTGTGTATATATAGGATTTGCGTCAAAAACAATTCCGACTTTGTGTTGCGCCACTTCCGAAACAAAAAAGGAACTGTTACTTCGTTGTTTCGAAACATATGTTCCTAAATGGGATCACGAATTGACACCAGAACGTCGCTAGGCCTAAAATGTGTATTCGAATGCTACTTGGGCGTAGTTTCTACTTGTCAAATGTCAAAGAATAAAAGCTTCAAAAGTGACAGCTACCGAAATAGCGGGTCATTCACAATAACACCTCTTATTGGAAAACCCTTTACCATCCCATTTATAAATGGAATGTTTTCCCTAACCCTAACCACATAGAGCTTGCATTCATGAATAGGCCCTATGAGAGAGAGCGTGCAGTTCGGGACCGGAAACCTATGACAATAATGCCTATTTGTGGAGCGAAATGTCATACCTACTTATAGGAATGCTTAAGCCAAATTTGGAACTGTTTCCTGTGAAATATGCCAACAAAAACTCAAAATTATGGAACAGGTCCATATGGAAAGGGCTTCTCGCAACTATTTGTTTTTTTTTTGCGTGATTTTTTGGAGCAAAGAAAGCACCCTGGCTGAAAATGCCACCATCAAAGTCAACTGTCAACCTGCCTTATTCAAATGTAACGGGGCGTAACTTGCTCCTTTTGAAATGGAAATGTTGCCGTCCTTGGGAGGTAAGACTTGTAAGACTCATCGTGTTAGTGGCACATTTTAACAACTATGAACTAGAAAGCGGGCCCAAAGTCAATCAGTTATGCATTGAGAAAATTGTTTGTCAAATCGTGAAGACATCAGCATTAGTTGGACACAGAAGGAGGGAAATGTGTTTCGCTCTTTCACTACCTGTCTGATGCACGAATGCTCTGCTAAACTGAAATTTCTTGGCCCTGCAATAATAATAAAACTTGGTGGTAAAGTTCCAAATTTTAGAGTTCCCAATTTCAGCATCAAGTTCAGGCTCCGCCTAAATATAATAAAAGCTGCTCATCCAATAATACTCTTCCTATTCAAATCCGCCACTCCGCAGAAAGTGCAACGACGCACGTTCAAGTAACTAGTTTGGTAAGTCTGACAGCTCTCTGGTGTCTGACAGCTGCCTGGTGATGTATGATGATGACTTGATGTATCTCAGTTTTGATTGGCTTAGATCGGTCAGATGAGCAGCCGACGAATCTAGTCAAGAAATTCCTAACTGAGTACTAAGTTGGGAGTTGGCATAAATGTGGCTGACGTAAGAAAAGTATGACGTTCCCGACCAATATAGCTTTTGCATTCAAGTTGCAACCAACCAATCAAGTCGACTTGAGATAACTAGGTTTTTGAACGTGCCAACTGACTTCCGCTCTCGTCTTAAGTGCTGCCAAATCTATGAATTCAATGGTGCCATTCCCAAAATCTGTCCAAACTAGTTTCAATGCCAATCTCCAACTTATTCACTGGCGTCTAGAATATTATTTACCTCGACCGTGATCAGACGACCCGGAAATTCGACAAGGTGTAGTTCAAAGTGGCACGATCCGTCTCAGACAGCACGCCTCCCAAATTCTGAAGTATTTCGATCTTTTTCGGCAACGACTTGGGCTAGAATAAAGGAGGAGGAATCAGTGGGAGATATTTCCAGCAGCGATGTCCGCCATCTTACGCCAATGAAAATCATAATTTCCGCCATCTTCTCCTGGGGACTCGTGATTTGAGTGCGAATATCTTTCATTGAGTCATAGTCGTTCAAGTTGATGTTGAAGCTTCGATTTTTGTGTACCAGATTTGCGGTAAGGCCATTCGACCACGGTCTTCGGAATCTTTGTGCTTCAGGGTCAGCTCCAGCTTGGTGCAAAAGCAGGTTTCATCTGCAAAAGAAAGAGAGGAAGACGCTACAAATGTCACATTGCCACGCAAGTGTTCGACTTACCGTGGAACATAGTGTTCTCCTTGAGCGTATCGGGCTTTGCTTCCACCGGTTGGTTTTGCATGCATCGGCACACACTGCCGGCTGTCCTGCGTAGCCTGGAAAGACAGAAATATAAGAACACTCTTCAATTGACTTCTGTGTTTACAATAAAAAATATCAAAATATCAAAGGTTGTTAGTTTTATATTTAAGGAACGAATTGTCTAAAGAAAGGCAGTTGAAACTTATATTTAGGACACATGTCAAATATTTTAATCGGCTTTTTTTCTGACGATTTCGTGTTAACGTCGGCCGTTTTCTATTTGGCGAAAAGAAGCGCCCTCTGTAAATCAGTGCCCTCGGTGGATTAACAAAATCATACAAATGAGTACATGCAGTAAGTAAAGCTGGTCACTAAGGTAACTCCGGCTTAAGTCATGTGGACAGGGTACCGTATAAAGTCCAGGGGACAACTACTAATCTTCCGAGTATAACAATTGCCCCGCCTTTTTGATTTTCCTTCGCCAGCGAAATAGATCTGAGAACGTTTTTGGCACCTTGAAGTTGTTTGAATATATCGCTGAGCTACTTCTCCCTTTTTGAGGTTTAGATGCCCATTACAAGCCTCCGCTTGAGCCGCCTGTTTAAATTGAGTAGTTTCTCGAGAGTCCCACCTTCGATCAGCAGTCTGTAAAATTAAATTGAAGCCACTTTCTTTACCATTCCACCAAAGAATTTTTGCAGGAGTCCCCCAAATCACAATCGGAAACTTGTGCTTCTGTCGAAGTCTTAAGATGGCCGCAAATTTCGACAGAAAAGCGGACGTATAAACCACATACGATGACAACTGGGATGACAATTGGGAAAAATACTAAACTCCTGGAAGTCTATAGACGAGTACAGAGTAATAATTTCAAATTAGTCAGCGAGTTGTTGCCTTTTTATGGACAGGTATGGAATTGTTGAGCGGTCTTCAGTCTAAACGAAGGTCGTCAGGCTAAACGAAGATCTTCCCTCGGAGCTCAAGACGTACAAAGTGAGGTATGGATTACACAATGTGAATAGTAAAAGAATATCGATTAAGGAAAGGCAGTTGTAACGAATACAGAAAACCGGAGACTTTCGATAAATAGGAAGTCGGGAGCTTTAGTTTCGAACAACGGCCGCTTGGGCCATAAGAGGTGAAGGAGGAGTCTGTTGGTTGCTTTCAGCGGCCTACAGTCGGAATTTTTTTAACCAGGGCTAATACCAGCGGTAGAAGAAGACACTTGGTTAGAACTGCCAAGAGCCGGCAAGGAGGAAAAAATGTAAACGGTGCTGGTACCACCAAGAGCCGGCAAGGACGAAAAAAATTAAACGGTGCTGGTACCACCAAGATTACTCAGATCGTTGAAAAAATGGTTTCCCTGATAAACCTTCTTTAGATAAGCAAGGGCAGCTCAGATGCGGAAAAGGGGTGTCATGTCCGGGGCCCAGCACAGTGAAACTGTGCTGTAAGGCCCATTTTACGTTACGCCATCTGAATATCGCAAAAAGTGGCTCTCCCTACTCGGTGAACTAGTTATTCATATTTTGATGGATTTAAAGCGACTTCTTATACATGTGGCGTTCTCTTTTTCAAAGAATAGCCTGGCATGTACCTCTAGAAAAAGGGAGTCTGCAACTTTTAGAAAAAAGCCCTTTTGCCGAGGTACACGCCGAGACTTGTTGCAAGAACTTCTCTAGGAAGTGCCACAAAATGGACTTAGGATCGCAGAGGGTACAGACCGTGGCGCCATCTTTAGACAAGAAGACTCCTCCCAGCGTCGCGTTGGGCGGAATCTTAGCTCAAAAACGGCTAAATGTGACAAAACAAAATTTTGACATTTTTAGCCGAAAACTTGAGCCAACTTGAGCCTTGTGGGACCCTCCCTACGAGATCGATAACTCAGTACTTTGAGTACCTACTCCTCGCCTGGCACTATTCCGGGCGGAATCTTAGCACAAAAATGTAGATAGATAATTTTGACATTTTCCTTTTAATAAAAACGATTGCCAACTGGAGCCCACCCTAAAAGATCCATTACTTACAGAATAGTTATGCAGGGCGTACTTGCTCCACTGTGGAGGCGACATTTTAGACAAAAACCAAAAGACCTCAAAGCATGAGAGACCTCACTTCGACATGTTCCGCCCAAGGTCAGCATTTACAAGGAGTACACCTTAAATGGAGGGCCAACTGTACCGAACTCCGACAACTCCCATCGCTAAGTACCCAACACTCGGCGGGGGAAAAAAAAAATAATATTTACACAGCCCTTAGGCTGAACTGTTTTGATTAGCAATTAAAAGTTGATACCCAAGATGTTTTGATTTTCTTTTTCATTTTTACTGTCGCGCCTGAGACATTTGTGGGCGATAAGTGTGCTAGTTGGCTGTTGGAAACTGCTTATGCGAGAGCTGGGAAATTCTATTATTATTGTTACGCTTTCGATTCGTAATGTACTCGCACTGGCACTAGTAGTATTGGACTTGGAACTGTTGTTGTTATTGTGGCTGGCTTGTTCTTGTTCGTTCTTTTTCCGATCTGATTCACATATTTTTCTTAAGTTTTGAGGTTAACTTAATCTGTTTGGTACCTTTCAATGACCCCCTTTGTGAAACAGAAATAGATGTTGTAATTCAATTCCATATTGGAGCTGATGTTGTCCAATATACTCGTAGCAATCATTTCGTAATCGCACGAATACGGAGTGTACAAAGTAACATGTCGGAGACGACAGTTGACAGTTGAAATTTAGGTGGGGTTACGCATGTCAAGTGATGGAAACGAAAACAAGTTCTGATCGGGCGCCTCTGTGTCCAATATTCGGTTGGAGTGGGTCGTCTATGCTTGGACAATTTGGATCGGAGTTATATAGTGTTATCGGGAGGCCCTTGGGAGAATATTTTTGTTGTTTCCATACAGAGAGAACAGCAACCAACTTTGAAATGTGGTCGAAGTAGACCCGAGACTTGGCCAACTTAAGCTGCCGTTTCAGCTATAAACTCGAAGATCTCAATTGTTCGGGCGACTATACTGACCATTTAAACTTGAGTTGAAGCAGTAGCGCAACACCCGAGGTCATTGTCAAGAATTGATGTACGCAAGTTCCCTACTCAAGATAACTATTTGTATACATACTTTCTTAGAGAGGGAAGCTTCAATGCTACGGGGGGCTACGGTCTAGAGTTTTTTGACTACCTATATAAGGAACTTGGGTTGGCAATTTGCGTTACGCGCTACTTAAGTTACGTTTCGAGAAAGAAAAGACAAAGATTTTGGGTTTTTGTATTTACTTGGACTGGTTTTAAGAATGTGAGGATATACCACGCACGCAGGATGGACCTCTGACGGAGTTGGCGACAAAAATCGGTTTAAATACACAAAGCAAATTTTTCCAATGCGTGGATCTGTGCTTTTCTACTCCGATTAGCCCTCCGGCAATTCCGCAGCGAAATGAAAGGTCTGTTGCTGCCACCAGAGGCATTCAAAGTGCATGTGCGGTTAAAAGGTCAGATTCCGGACAACCAGACCGTGGTACGTCACCACAAAACTTTGGATTGCAAATGTAAAGGACAATTTCCAGGAGCAGTAGACGACGCCACAGCTATACCGTAGAAACTGTGAGGAAAGACGTAAAGTGGAAAATGTAGTCACAACAACGAAGAGGTCCAATACCTGATAGAAAAGCAACTTCTTCACCTTGTTCATATGAGCGACCCAAGTGCATGCTACACTCAGAAAGAAAAAAATTGTAAAGCCAAGAGTTTGGAGATTCAAAAAAAATTGTAATAAATAATAATAATTGTAATAAATTGCTAAACCAAAGCTCTACTGTCCAGAGGGTAGGCTCAGGGGTTAGTCTTATGTTACACTCAGAAAAATAAATTGTTAAGAGATTTTTAAGAAAAAATTTAAGATAAAAGTTCTTTCTTGTAAACATAGAATTAAACTAAGTATAATTATTGTGCTTCCACCTCAGACAATCCAAAGCAGGGCACTCACTGCAGTCAACTTCAGGACAAAATTATACACCTGCGGCCAACTTCAGTGTTCCTGACATCCGGTATCTTCAGAAGAGAACATCCGGCATTTTAGATAGAAGAGACTCAAAGAATTGTAACACGCCATATTTGTGCTCTAAAATAATAGTAATAAAAACTCATATTAAATTCTTTACTATTATTTTGATTAAAAGAACTTGTTTACGTTTTCAAGAATCAAGTATTCTCCATAACCATTTTCTTACTTCATTGTCAACAATTGCAAGGACTTCGGAGGTATTAGTTTTGACGTACCTATCTACTATATCTAAAACAACTTTTTGTAGAATATTGCGAGCAATCTTGTGCGAAAAAAATACAAATAATAAAATAAATAAACTTATATTTAAAATGTGTCTATTACTATCAAAAGGGCTCATTTCCACTTTTTATTAAAAAAAAGTTAGAAATGTCATTCGATTCTCCACACAAATGTCTATAGACCAATTTGTGTCTGCAATAACAAACGGTCTCATTTCATACTGATTTAGCCAACCGAAAACAGGTATTACTTTCAAACTGGTACCATTTCCTGTTGCTTTGACTTGTCGAACGGTTTAGACGTTATACGTTTTCCGCGTTTTTCTCAGTTCCACTTAACATGCCAATACGCCCTTTTGATACTAATAGACACAAATGCAAGATGGAGCGAATGCACTGACCACTAAAATCTATTTGGTTAAGTTGACGTTTTCAACTGACAGATGTATAAAATACACTGCACGCCATTTAATGGATGATGACGGTACACTGAGGGAAAATCCACGATCCGAATTTAAGTACTTTTAAGATTATATTTAGGAAGCACACATTTTAATCAAAAATCTTACAATTCAAACTGATTTTTCTTTATTCAATCAAAAACATTTTAATC
This sequence comes from Cheilosia impressa, assembly GCA_948293265.1. Classification (NCBI taxonomy): domain Eukaryota; kingdom Metazoa; phylum Arthropoda; class Insecta; order Diptera; family Syrphidae; genus Cheilosia; species Cheilosia impressa. Next base: position 5,857,164 of record OX411882.1, read on the forward strand.
TAAAAACATGCGAAGTTAAATTAACGCAGTGATTCTAACTCTAAAAACATTTAGGTTCAAAGTAAGAAATAAAGTGTTAAAAGTGGATCAACTTTTCGTCATATACTGCATACTTGAATTAAGGGTTTTTAGAGTAAATATTACTCTTAATCTCTTTTGTTTTTACTCTGTTTTGTAAGCTATTACAGTTCGTACATTCTCAATCTAAGAATGCATAGAGTAAAAAAAATATTCTGAAGTACGTACATACTCACATTAAGAAAGTTGGATTCAGTATGAGTCAATTATTTCTTGTTCCTTAATTACAGTTATAATCCATTCTTATACGTATTCTCTTATGAGCAGATGCAGAGTGAATATGATTTTTTTACTCTATTTCTTCTCACTATTACAACTACGTTATTATGTTATAAATGTTAAGAGTAAAAGTAATATTTTGTGCTATCAAATTTACTCCGTTTAAGAGTAAACTAAGAATGTGTTGAATAAAATCAAGTATGCAATTTTAGCATTTAAGGGTGGAACGTGTTGATAGTTCAATTTTAATTGCATTCGATCTTCGATCTTTTCAGCTCATTCTGTCTTTGTTTTCGTGTCGCGTTGTGTTGTGTTCGTACCAGTCCAATGGATAACAATAATTTTGGTCAGTCTAGTGATTTCATATATGTACTTGAGAATTGTGAAAATTATAATAATTACGAAGTAGATAATGAAAGACTTTTAAATCTGTTAAAGGAGTTGATATTGAAGATATCTACAAATATTTATTGGGTAAGTACCTTTAGCATTGACCTGCAGCTCTAATTTAGCAAATCAAAAATATTTGTTTTTTAAAATTAGCTGGCAATATTACATTTAGAAGTCTTCCATATCTTTCTAAAGACGACCTGTTGGTGATTCCACATAAAGGATTGAGGGCTGAATTTCGGCAAAAGCTGTTTATATGGAAGAAAAAAGTGGTAAGTATCTAGATATATATTTTTTTTTCTTGAATAAAAAAAATATTTTTCCATGTTTTTCCTTTTTAGCACAATATTGACGATGACAATATATCAGCGAGCTCAAAGGTGAGTGCCTGGCTTAATACGGAAGCCAATGGGAAGGAGAGTTCTCCCAGGCAATATGCATCAATCATCACTTCTTGTTGTTGTTTGGTAAGAAAAAACATTTATTCGATATACCTACCTATTTTTTTTACAAATCTTATAAACCTAATTGTACATACGTATTTCGATTACTTAAAAAAAATTCCCCTTTCCAAGGATCCAAACAATTTGCTTCAAAACAACGTGAAAGGTACTCTGCTAGAGTTTTACAAAACACAAAAAATTCTCACCAACAACAAGAGATGATATAATTTCAATTAATTTGGAGACGGTATTTCGCAGTAAGCTGCAATTACGAAATGTTTTGTTTTTAAAAATTTGTTAATAAAAAATAAAATTGTTTATAAAATGAATGTGTTTTTTTTTTTTAAATTTACCTACCTAGGTCCGTTTATGAAAGGTTTGTATAAAGAACGTTCTTCTTAAATCAATAATGCTTTGTAATAGAAACAAGAAACATAATTACTACCTTGAGAACGTCAAATCAATCTTACATGGATTGTTTTCACTTAAATTAAGAAAGGACGTTCCAAAATCAATAGCAGGCGGTCTAATAATAATCAAAATCATTATCACATTAAAAATGACTAGTATATTCAAACAATAATGATTATACTTATATTAAGTACTTATCGTTCTTAATTCAATTATCCTGCGCTTTACGAATAAGAAAATATCGGTATCAATTTAAGGACGTATAATTACTTGAGAAGTTTTTAAATTAAACAAGCGAATTCCACAAGTAAGAATGCCGTGTTACCAGTTTTAAACCGCCGTACTTGATTTAAGCACAGATCGGATAGCGATGAATATGACTCGAAAATTGATTAATTTAAGCGTGTTTTTGCTTACTATTACTCTATTTTTCTCTCGGTGTACAGACAGGTTCCCAACTTCAGCCGGATGAATGAAGATCTCTTTCAACATTTTTGTCCTTTGACAGTTCTCATAAAATCGGGAAGTATTGAGATAATGGGAGAATTATTGCGGCGTTTGTAGACGAAATTGAGATGTCTCCCAAAAATGGGTTAACAAGTTTTTTTGTTAATTATCTACTAGCTTATTGTCTCACACAAAAAGATTTTATTCCTCTGTTTTTTTAATATCCCTGTTTCAGTTTATTTTGATATTTATGTACTCAACAGTGAAAATATATTTATTAATAAATTACCTACCTAGACAAAAACACAAGGAGCCAGAAATAAAAAAAATTTAACCATATATTCGGCTAACCACTGAATTGACAAATGAACTGGAAAAATGGAACGATTTGTCTATGGTTTGGTGACCGAAGTGACAAAACGGTCAACACTCATTGGTTATAACTATAACTGATCTGTAATTACTGGTTAAACTAAATCGATGGTAACCTAACCAAATATTTGACCAGCTGTGAACAGACCGGCCCTTAAATCAACAATTTTGGGATTTTGGGGTTTATTTTAACCAACGAAAATGTTTTTTTTTCTGAGTGTACGACGCAATAAGAACTGTCAGCCGTCTATCAAATAATATAGATGTCACGTAAGACTTAACAAAGGGTGTGTTCTTTTTAAAGGTACACAATTAAAAAATTAAAAGGAACGCATGCAAACCAGAAAGACAATTCTAAATACGCGTATGAAAAATCACCTTTCGTTTGGTCCATGTTTCATTCACTCATTATTGGTGGAGATCTATAATGTCGCGTTAAACTTGTCATTGCGAGCTGTGACTGGTGCGTTTGCAAGTATTAGCACAGAAGCGGCAAAAATGGGTTTAGTGGTGAATGAGGGCAAAACAAAATATATGCTGTCAACAAGAAGGGACACACAACATCGCCGAATCGGACAGAACGTCACGATAGACAGCTTTAACTTTGAGGTAGTTCGGGACTTTGTCTACCTTGGCTCCGCTATTAACTCTGAAAATGATATCACCTCAGAAATCAAGCGAAGAATCATACTTGCCAACCGCTGTTACTTTGGTCTAAAAAGGCAATTGATTAGTAAGGCCCTGTCGAGAAATACTAAGGAGACTCTATATAAGACCCTCATCATCCCAGTCCTGCTTTATGGCGCAGAAGCATGGACCCTATCAAAGTCGGATGAAGAGCTCCTTGGTCGTTTCGAACGCAAAATTCTTCGTGTGATTTTTGGTCCCGTTTGCGTTGACGGGCTCTGGAGGAGGAGATTTAACAGCGAACTCTACGAGCTGTACAGCGACATCGACCTAGTCAAAAAAGTACGTATCAGTCGTCTAAGATGGCTGGGACATGTAGAGCGAATGGACACCAACGCTCCGGCCCGAAGAGTCTTCGATTCCAACCCGGAGGGACAACGCAGTAGAGGAAGATCTCGCCTTAGGTGGCACGTGCAAGTGGAAAGGGACCTCAACCAACTTGGAGTGCGCAACTGGAGGCAGTTAGCCAAAGATCGCGATAACTGGAGAGGCGTATTGGTTGAGGCCCAGGTCCACCCCGGACTGTAGCGCCATCTAAGTAAGTAAGTAAGTAAACTTGTCATTGGCCGGAATATCGATTATAATAACTCACAAAAGGGGTCGCTGCTCTATTTGTTTCTCTTAATTAAGTTCTTCTTCCGATTTTTCGTTTTTGGACTCAGTTTAAAAAAAAAAAAAAAAACTTAACCAAAACCTGGCGTATTCAATACCTTTGATTTAATTATGAGACTCTTTTTACTCTGTTTATTAGAATGGAGTTCAGTACAGGCAGCCCAATACCGGGTAAATTCTAACCCCCCACCAGAGGGACTAAAAGCGTATTAACATAAGAATATCAAGGCTTATGAGGCTCTAGAAAAAAAGAGTAACACGGTCGTACATAATTCAATCAAGGACATATTTCAACTAGAAAAAAATCAGAATGATGTGATGTGTACGATCGTTATAGTAACGTCTTCATTAGGATGAAGTTACAATTCAAGCAAAAGCTGTGAAAAACATACCGTAGCATCTTATGAAAGGAACCTCTAAGCTGCTTATATTTATATTTGGAAGAGGCTTTCTTAGCTCAAATTAAATGGGCAGCGTGGTGATGATAATCGCCCCAAAAGCTGTTCAAGAGACATCAAAGCTGTACGATTTGAAAGACATAACTGGGGCGCATAAAGGTTGCGTACTAGTGCCACTACTTTTTTGAGTGATTTTTCTTTTTATAAGTCACAAGTTTTCAAGGGGTTCTTGTTCCTTTATTATGTCGCAGAGCACAACAGGAAGTGTTAAATTGTGAAGAAAACGAAAGAAATAAGGCGAAGAAAAACAAGTGCTGACTGAATAGTTAGTAAAATGTTTTTTAACAATTGTAGCCTGTAATGTCAAGTAAAAATCAGTTGAAGCCATGCATTCCAAGTGCTTGTGGTTCGACTTATAAAAGAATCTCTAAATTTTGCAAATTCAAGCCATCGGAATGTAGGCTTAAGGTTGCGCTGATGTGCATTTGATGAGCGAAGATTGTTGCGAAAGAATTATTAAAGGCGCGGAGTTAAGTTAGCTATTTCATCAAAACCAGTTGTAAAGATGTTTTCGAAAACTTCAACCTTCATAAAAGGTAAAAAAAATATGAAACTGTGATTTTTCCAACGATCTTCCTAAATGGACTTCCAAAAAAACTGCAAATCAAACATTCTGCCACACTGGCAGTGACACATCACAGCTGTTTTGTACGATTTTTAACCTGGTTCTCTTCAGGTTTACCATCAGAGTCCATTTCTTCCGGGCTCATTGTGCGTATATTTGTCAATTGACGGCGTTACATTTTTTTAGTCCTATCGGATTCTATCCAATAGGTCGAACGTACTTTGTACTTGTTGGTTCACCCGATATGTGCGTTTGTAGTTGATCTTGGGCCGAACAGAGGTCCAGTAAATTCAAGTGAGAGGTCGTAAAGTAGGTACTTTTCAGACAGGAGATTTAATAAACCCACAAATTTCGCGTTTTCGGTTCATAAATGTGGTTTCTGAAACGGAGTTTAAACAGACATACCGACGGAAAGCCTTTGTCGACGAAAGAGTGGCTCTTGTACCTATATCTAATGACCGAGAGATGGGGTTACGTTTAAATGAAAGGGGTCAGCCTCTTTTTTGGAAGCATTTATTTTCATACTTTTGGTTATACCCCATTAAGTCTCAAATTTAATCCGTTTAACATACATTGATATTCCGGTTCCGGCTAAAAAAGGAAGGACGTCAATCTGTGAACAGATATTAAAATCTATGAGTCCTTTCATCGGCGAAGTGTATTTAGACTAAAAGCGGTCGACAATATATTTTAATCAATATAAGAAAGAGTGTCGGGGACAAAACGCAACCCTGCGGAACATCAGCATTTATATGGTGAATTGCAGACTTGAGGCCGTCCAGCAAGAATTTATAGCAGAGGCCACTGAAAGTAAGATATTTTAAAATAAAAACTGCATTCATTCGGGCGTCGCTTTCAGGCTCGCAACAAAATAACAATTCGCACTCGAAAAATATTGAATTTCCTCGCATTGATTCAGTGTGAACCTCGTTACCGCAAAAAGGTTCAAAACTAAATGCAATTTATTTCAATTTCTAAATCACTCTTAATAAAAACGGGCCTACCCCTAATTGCATGGGAAATACCTCCCCAAAACAAATCACATTTTCATATTTTACTCGGTACCCGCACTCATTTACAAACAACAACAAAAAAATACTATGAACTCATTAAATGCCCTTAAACAAGACCACCACACAAACACACACGCACAGATGGAGATAACCTATCTATTGATAAATGCCTTTCGGGTCAAACAGCTCAGCTGTGCCAAGGGATGCCAAGAACAACTCAACAACAAAACAGGAAAACACGATGAAGACAAAGATACGCACAATCAACCCGGGAACAATGGACTCTGATGGTAAATACCTCAAGAGAGCCAGGTTAAAAATCGCACAAAACAGCTGTTGATTGTGTCATTGCCAGTGTGACAGTACCTACGTTCGATTTGAAGTATTTTTTTTTAAGTCCATTTTGTAAGAGTCTCATAGTTGGTTATATCTTTTGTGGAGATTGACCGACGCCGCGTGTCGCTTAGTTTACGAAAACATGTTTTCGACACCGTATTTGAAGATGATATTCGGAGTTTTGGAAAAACAACTTGTTTACACGAGTGAATCAAATGAGTCAACAGGCTCGTAATGCAAACATAAGGCAATTCTGAATGCGTGGGAATAAAATTGATTAGTTTTTGAATTTGAGTGAGTTTCGAGAGAGCTTGACGTGCGTTTAGAGAGTTGATTTAAATTGATTCGGCTTGTTTGCATAGTTCAAGTGGAAGGCGCTTCAAAATATTTGGCCAAGCGGCAGATAGTGCATAATGTTTACACGCTGTGGTGTAGTGTTTATAGTATAGGAGCGGAACTGCTGTACCGAACTGGCTACGCTTGGGCGGGAGGTACTCCTACACTATGACCACATGGGCTAATTATTCGGTCGCATCCGCGAATCGAAACCAATAATCAAAGACGTCCATTCGGAGGCTTTAACGCTGCAGAAGGTAGCATATCAGCTGTTCTGTTGGAAAATGGTTGAAATATCTGTTCCCAAGCCTATGATAGGTGCCGTGGCATGAATATGAAAGTTTTAAGAAACAAGAACAACAGATAACTTTTAAGAAGCATGTTTCCTTCATCTGTTCGAACTAAGACGAGTTCGCTTACACAGAGGATTGATAGTGAGGCGATGGGTAGAACTGAACTATTTTCGGCCAACCTCGAAACTAACAGGCCTACGAGAAAACTCTGACCACTAGCAAAAAAATATATTCTCCACCTTCTATGGGACTGCCTAACAACCGTTCGAAGACCCTCAGGAGCTACTTTGAGAAGCTAGATAGTTTGGAAAACGTAAATCCTTCGATTCGTATATAAATCCATGTGGTTCGAAAAAGCGGAATGAGGACAAAAAGCTGAAAATTGTTGGTCTAAGTGAGTCTTGCCTGTAATCAATAAGCTATCCATCCACCTACCCACCTTTCTAGACAATTGCCAGTGGTACTGAGTCGAAAAAAGGAGAAAGTCTCCCTTCCAAACAAGTTTTTTTATAACCCAATACTAAAGACTGTGAGTCGGTTAAGGTCCTTTGAGCTTTTGAAGGGGGAAATAATAAACCTCGGCGTACCGTCTATCGACCAATTATGCAGATCAGCCCTCGTTTGGTCTTTATTGTCCATCATTATCCGTCCGACTTTCTCAGGTAGTCCGTCAGTATATATATACAAAATTCACTAGAGTAAGACTAATCTGAAATCTGCATAAATCGACGTTTGACACCTTTTTGCTGAATCTGAGATAAATCGTTTTCTCCGGTACGGCTCACAGCTTCTTAACCCTCAAGTACACAAAACGGTCCAGCACAGTCCTTGTTGTTTTATCCGACTTTCGCAGACTATAAGCCTAGGGCCGTGTCAAGTAATAGTCAGTGGATAGGCGAAGCTTTGTATAAAACTCACTCAAACAAAAGGTTGTAAGCAGATAAAACTAGGGACCGCCGGACTCCACTAGCACCGCTTCAGAATCTTCATCGTTTTTTTATTTATCAAGCATTAAGCAGAAGATACCAGTACACCGGTTAAACATCCTAACCTTGTTCCCGACGTAAGTGTTTGGAATGTCTGGCAAGTCTTAAATTACTACTCACTGACCTCTAGGGTGTTGTGTCTTAAAGGCGGTTGACTAAGGTCTTATCTAAGTGAACTTCTTTTATGTAAGTTGTTGGAATCAAATAAATTCAATGGAAGCTCGTTCTTCTTTTGTCGGTTAGTGTGTTGGACTACTAAGCGAGGGGTCCCAGGTTCGAATCCTGAGAAAATCCAAATTCCAACTCAAGGTTTTTTTCCACTGCGCCACCTCTCGCGAACGTCTGAAAAACATCCGAGAGTATAACTGTCATGAAGAAGCTTCTTCTGCCGTTTGGACTCGGCATAAAATTATAGATCCCTTCCATTCGTCCCAAAAATGAAAAACTCGCACAAAACGAATGGTTGTGAGAAGCTAGGCCCAGGGTCCCTACCGACCTGTTGCGCCAACTATTTATTTTATTTATTTTTAAGCTTGTTCTTTGTCTTCTGATATGGGCAAAACGTTTGTTTTTATTTTAAAAGCGATGCAGGTATTTTTGACAGCACTAACAGCAGGCTCCGGCCTTAAAGAGCCCTATAACATCCAGGGTTCGCAATGGAGTAACAAAATTACACCAGAAAAGATAGAGCCGTATAAAATTACAGAGCTTGAAAAGTTGCCCTTTAGTTTTTATAGCAGAATAAGCCTTTAAAAAACTAATGTACAAGGTTTTTATAAAACCACTTGGAAGCTGAGACCTTTCGTGACAAAACCAAGGATCGCTGCGTTCGGAGTTGCTTAGTATTATACTCCAAAGGTTTTATAAAACCACTTAAAAGTCGGGTTGGGGTTACTGTCGTGACAAAACCACAGAGGCACAGACCGCTCCGTTCGAAGATGTATTGCATAGATACTCGCCATTAAGTAGATTAAGTATTTTGGTGCTCAAAGGACGATTCCCTTTTCGACAGCTTGTTTCGTGAAGTTAAATCTTTAAATCAATACCCAAATCTTCAGACTATAAGCAAGAATAAAGCAAAGACTGACATTATGACCTACATCCGTTGACACCAAGTTTGCTCCTTGTAGAATGACATACATATAGTATGTCAAAACTGACCCAACCTGACCAATCTTCTGACGAGAAGTACAGCGAGTATCACTTTTAGTGATATCTAGCTACAACGACGGCACCAAACACCAATAAGGGTCAACAGGCGTTCCACAAGGGTCGGTTTTAGGCCCTCTTCTGTTAAGTATTGCTTATAATGGTTATGTCCAGCCTGTCAATGCATCTAAAGGGCAGGTTTTGCAATAAATAGAATCGGCAACAAATGATGCAATCTCTGACATCAAGTTTTGGCTGAAGCCATCAGGATTTCGATAAAAACTGTAGCGGAGTAATAGAGAGTCGCAAACTTTTTACTTTTTTAATTTTCAAGGCATTGAGACTTGATGTAAAAGATGTTATAAAAATCAAAAATAAATGAGAATGAAGTGTGCCGTTAACGAGTTGGAAAATATTATAAAGTATGCCCAGGCCAGGACCAAGTTATCTGGTCAAAACCGAGAGTTATCTACCTAGGTTATCTATCAAGGTAGGCCTAGAAATGTTTATCTTTCAGTCTTCGTTGACGAAAATATTGCCAAACTTCGGTAGACCACTTTGGAAAAAATTAAGCAGGCGCAACTAGGAGCCAAGGCCTATGCTTCTCAAAGTTTTTGAAAAGATTAGAAGGTAACTGGTTACAAACGTCTAAACAGATGACAGTTTTACACTTGAATCCATGTCAAACTTTTACAAGAGGTAAAACATCAGAAAACAAACGTTGGTGTAGTTTGGATTTGGATTGAATTGGGTTTGACCAAAGTACCCCTCGGACCAAGATGTAGCCAAAATTGCATTCCCCAAAGCGTCTCCAGTGCAAGTTGGCATAATCTTCTTCGGGCGTTATACTGGTTGGTATATTTCATACCGATGCAAGCCTCCCTAAAGCTTTTTCAAAACTCATCAAATTTTTGGAATTCCCCCCTGGAGGCATATTGTCACTTTGACAGAGGCCTACACCTAACCATAAATAAAATGCAAAAGTAACACTTATCTGCGAGCATCTTGAGGCTTTACAAGTTCGCCTATCCCAACGGAAGTGACGAAAGTATTTAAAACAAGCCAACAAATATTTACCTACCCAATCAAGGGTATACAAGCAGCAAGTATCAATCAAAAACGGTCTAGAACAACACCGAAAGACCACAATAACCCCCACCATGTACGGGCGGCTTTTATTAGGTCAAACACTGTATATAGGTCACTGAGACTAAATCATCACCACAATGGATGCTCAAGAGCTGTGGGGGTCACAAACAATTGGGTGGACACTTGTCGGTATGCGATCACGTAATGCACTATCCCACATCAATCATTTATTAATTAAGTGTTGTAAGTGGTATCGTCAGTGTCGTAAATTCGGTTCTAAAAATAGCAACAGTACACAGATGGGGTCGTTAAATAGAAATGGGGAAAAAACAGAGTTAGGAGGGTGGAGGGATGTAGTTAACAGTTGGTGAGAGTCGTTCAACAATTCATGGACCGATACCGACTTCTGACTGTCATTTTGCAGTATCCCGATTGAAGCAGGTAGGAACACATAGAGAGACAGGCGACTCTTTTCCGTAATCTACACATCGACTGGGAGTAATCGATACTCATTAAGAACGAAGAAAGTAATTGCAACATGCACACGCACAGACCCACAGGCAACTATTCCAAACAAGAATGTCCACTCGTAGACAAATACGAGGACCTCGGTGCACAAAAACATTTTACGGTCCAGATGTTACTAGAAGACGAAAAGAAACAGCAGATAGCAGGTCATTGTTATTGTCCGCATCTGGTGCTGAATGCATTGTTAGTCGAGTACAGCATGCGGTTCACCCAAAGGCGTATCAAAGAAGGAGAAACGAACAAAAGGACAACCGCAGAAGTAGGCAATGGGACCACTTAGACCAGAGGTAATAACCAGGTGCAAGATTGAGATGGTTCACCGCTTATGGAAGAGTATGAGTTTGATGAAGCTGCGGTCTGCTGGTCTGAGCGAGGTCGCATCTATCAGATTGTGGACCACGCAAAAACCCAGGAAATAGCTACTGGATTTTTGGCATTTGTGCACTCGCTAAAATATGAATCGGTCGAGTGTTTTCTGTTCAAATGGGAGAGGAATCAAGGCAGTCCCAGCTTAGCACACTTTCCTCCGAAGGTACTTATTCCTATTCAATATTAAAACATAAAAAACAGAGGCAGATCGCGGTTTCCGAACCTCAAACTTCCTCAATTATAATCGTCTTAATTATTTAATACTGGGAATGCATTTATAAACTCGGCATCTTCGAGTCCGCCGTGGTGTCACGGGGCGGGAGTTGTGTACCATAATTCAACTAAAGCTCTTCTTAAGTTTTTTCAAAGAGGACAAATGTCCAATGCGAGCTTGGGGATCAGCACACGAAAGGATGGTTAGACCAAGTTAAACAACTCCCTTCAGCCATATAGGGATCGTCCTTTATGACTAGGGATCGTCCCTAATGACTAGGCATCGTCCCTGATGACTAGGGATCGTCCCTCTTACTAAGAGTCGGTGTCGGAAGATGGAGACTTAGGGAGGGCCCATACTTGAATATTCTACACGGGACATATACAATGAATGAAAGAAATAAACAGATGAAGAGCTCCGCTCCGGCAGTCTTGTTGTGCCAAAGGTTTCTCTATCCTTACCATCAACAGGTGCGCATGGAAGTTTTATCACACAAGTTCCGCCTGAGTTGAGTCTCTTTCAAAAATTCCCAATACCGACTGTAAGTAAATCTATTCCGATGTCAATTTGTATAGTTCATGTTTAAGAAGGTGCGCTAAAGACCAATGTAGTCACAGAGGCTTTCGTTGCAGTGGGATAGGCTGAAATTTGTGCTCCAACAATTCTCAATCGCTTAGACCTAGTTATGAAACACGCCTTAGAACATGGCCGTTCGCGACTCCCGCACGCGGTAATACTCCCTTCCGGGCAATCAAACTTAGGAAGGGTTGACGTATTAGGTGTTAAGAAATTATTTACAATATGAATAGGACAACAGAAAATACAACTCCGGGAATAGTTGAGAAAGTTCGAGCAACCTTTTTTCATTCTCCGCTGATTCGAAACAAATCGTCCGTTGTTGTCATTTCAAGACGTTCTGCTAACCGGACACATGGTTTCAACAGCCCAGAAGGAGTTTTGATAGACCTTTCGAGAGAAACCCATCCAGGGGAAACCGGTAAGCTCTCCCAATTTCCTGCGACACCTTTCAAAAATCGTTCCCAGACCCTTCAAAAAGTGCACCAAATTAAAAAAAAAAATGCCAGCTTAGCTGCACTTGACCCTAATTCGAACCTGAATATACAGATTGGTTAGGTTTAAAAGGGTATGGACATGACGGCTGTAATACGACACTAGGCACCATAAAAAGAAAGCACAAAAAGCTATATTTGATGATGGAGACGTGATTCGGTTTGATGGACTTCCGCAGGGCTGCGTCTTGTCTCCTCTCCTTTTTCATTATATAGATGGACTGAATATTACAGTACAGTCTGTGATCAAAGTGTTTCGAGTCCGGAAACATATTTACAAGGCATTTGCTCCACTGACGTATTGGACTGAACTTGCCTGAGCACTCGATATCTTTGGAGCCGTCTGTCCTCAAGTTGGGGTTAAGGAAAATGTGAATAAACCTTAAGCAAGTGATGGCCGTCCCATTGAAATTTGTTACGAATTTTAAGAAGTTCGAGCGATGGAAGTAGCGAACGTCTAACAAACATCCGAGAGTAGAACTGTTCTGAGAAATCTCCTTTGTTCGGAACCTGCATCGGAAGACAGAAATGAGCTCAAGCTCTAAATCTAAGCCTAGGCTACCTATGCAGAGCTGTTGCGTAACCTGTTTATTTTTATGATAATGAAGGAGCAGAGCTCAGTTTTCTCTGTAGATTTCGCAAGACTAATTTAAATTTTGAGAAAGCTAAGTCATTACCGGAGGATCGACTTGAGGTTGATCTTGATCTTTTATTTGGTGTTTGTGTCAACTTTTCAATATTTTGTCGTGAGATTTGTCTATTGAACGAAAAATTCAGGTGTCGGACACAAGTTCCCTATCAGTCCTTTGATTGTAGGTAGGGAACACCAGAGTTCGTTATGTACTCAGTCTCCAGACGAAGTGGTTCCAGCGGTCCATGCTTCCGTGGTTTAGTCAAGTCCCTAAATCTGATTTGAAGGCTTCATCTAGATGGTCAGATATAGTTCAGAGTATCTACTCGACCTGCAAAGGGATTGCCACTGATGAATAAAAATCTCTGACAGAAGATCAAGCTTTGTCAAAGGTCCACTTAGGCATTCCACTCTTTTAGGTTTTAACTAATAAGCGGGACACTTAAAATTAATGAACAAAAGCCCGGACTGGTATTAATTGCACGTGGGTAGTTCGCTGCGCTCACCACCGAGGATCTAAAATTCTGGTGCACCAGTTTCAGACATCGTCCTGAAGGTTTTTCCTTGAAAAAAATTGTTTGGTGACCCGATTTTTGAGCTCCCACATATTTTTAAAAATACAATTGCATTTTCGGACGTAGAGTTCCCAAAATGTCATCAATTTCCATTTTCAGAGTCTCTTTTTTTCAGACACCCCTTTGTTCTGTAACGCCACGCCCTTGCACCTGCATATCCGGTGACTTCATCGCATAAAACTCTCGCACCTTGGACCGACTGACCGCCACCGTCAGCGCCAGCTTCTCCAAAACAATTTGTTTGTTTTCCCAACTTGGGCCAATCTGTGCTGACCCGCGCCCCTAAACAGTACAGTAGCGGCGGCAGATAATCAAAATTTTTTGTTTACTGTTTCCCCGCCGGAAAAATAAAGAAATATTCTCGAAATTTGTGGGTAAAAATACAAACCGCTCCTATTTATAGAAGCGATATGCGGCGGCCGGTCCTATACGGATTTCGAATTCTCAAAACTTGTTGACCTCTTCCCCTTCCTTTTCGAAATGTTCAATCTGTTTTTCGGACAGTCTTACAACTTCCAATCCCAATTCCAATTCCAACCACTGCAGTGATCGTTGTTTTCACTGTCCCTGTGTGTGTGTTACCTCCCTCTTCAAGAGTTGATAAGGCAATTGTTGATACAAAAGCGATCAGCATCTGAGCGAGTGTAAACGATTTCGATTGACCACCACACCATCGTTTTTAGTGTCAGAAATAAGGGACTATTTGGATTTGCCTGCCTGGATTCCGCTTTCCGCCCAGTGTTCAGATTTCGTGATCGTTGTTGTTGTGTTTTGTACATTTTGTCTTCTTCTTGCTCGCCTGCATATGGCCTCTGTGACTGTGGGCTATCTATCATGCTGGCTGTCAATCAGCAACGGCCGGCAGCGGCAGGGCGTGTAGTTCGGGGAAATTGTGTGAGAATTATAAGTGAGATGTGTTGTGCGGCGCTACTGCTAAGTTTCTTTTGACATTTGGCTGTGAAACAAGCAACAAGTCGGACTGAGAGTGCGAACAAAAAAATTTCCAAAATAAAAATCAACTAAAAACTGTGTACAACTCCGCTATGTGCAGTGATTTGTTGTGCGAGAAGTGTGTGGGACACAGTAGTGCTTAAAAATAGATTCTTCTTGTTTAAATTTAGAAACAGTTTCGTAAAATGTGAATGAAACGATATCACCGCGGGCATTGTTGTCTAGTGTAATACACTCTGCCGTTTTTTTGTTTGCCACTTAAAAAACAAAAACAAAAAAAAAAACAACTCCCCTATAAAAATATTCACAATCCAAGTGAATGCCGAGGGATATAGTGTTTGAATCGTACGCGTCACGCGTTACAAAACAAGGACATCGGTTGCGAGCAAATCTGAATATTTAACGTCGACTGATCGTGGAAGGATGTAAATTTTACGAGCTCATTTCTGACTAAAGTTCCTCATAGTACAAGTTTTTTTGTTTTTTTTTATAATAATAGTTTAATTTTGTTTTTGTTTGGTGTAACGTTTTTTGTTTTTGTGTTTTGACTGAAAAAAAAGAAGAGAGGCAGCTCTTTTTGACACATTTGCTGTGCAGAATTTAACGTTTTTCCAAGGACCTCCCAAGCTGTTGGCAGAGTTCACTCATTCGCCGAACGGAGACTATTTAACGCGGAAGGTAAGCGGAGTGGTCGGTTGACCGGTGGTTATCTGTATCTTGTTTTGTCGTAGGTCAAAATTTTGCTGTGACCTCAATTTCATTTCTGATTTCTGTTGTTTGCTGGCGCGACCTCAATAGGCGGGGAGGTTTTTCTTTTATTTCATTCTGTTCTCGTTTGTATGTGGGACAACTTATTAAGAGACGTTTGAAATTCACGCTCGATTTGGTGGTCGAGTGCCAATTGCCAATTGCCAAGTGGCGATGCGTTTTGTTTTGAAAACAAATCTCTCAAGGAATTCGAATTGAAAAATATTTTTAGCACGCGATATTGTTGACACAGCGGGTAGTTTCATGTGCACGCGCTAGTGGGGTGCATTTCAGCTGGATTTGATAACAGTCTGAACTGTGGTCAGTCTTTCGGAATGGTTTTGTAATTTTGTTTTTTAGTTTGGAATTAGATGGGGTTTGATTTGATTCCAAACAAGGTGATGTTTTGATCGTCTGCGGGTTAAGCAGTCTATTTGAATGGGGTACCTGAAGTTGGAAATTTGCGTTGGGGAAGCACAAGACTCCACTTAAATGCCACCGTTTCTACCTGTTTTGCATTTTGTCTTCAAGATCGTTGGAATTATTGTTCGGGAATTAGTTTTAAAATGGAGAGGAGCGAATTTTTATCACTAGCTATGACTTTTAGAAAATCTTTCCTCAAGCGCAAAACTGTGGCCGAATCGCCTTAATAGTGAAAGAAATACCAAAATTTATACATTTTTAAACAGCATTTATACATTCTATCCAACTGTTTAATCAGGGGCACTCGCCATATGGGTAGGGGACAGATAACGGGCTTGACTCGATAGCCTGTCTTGATGGCAAGATTTTCATAGCCAGTCTTAGAATCCGAATAAGAAAACTGTCAACGCTTAAAATGCGACCGAATTTCATTTTTATTTTGAACGTAAAATCGACTTTATTCGGTGAACGAATAGTTACATCGGGGACGTAGCTTGCCCGACATCATGTGGGGATGAGAAGAAGTTCTTGTGCAAATATACCGCAAGCGAAACCCATTGATGTTAGCATTTGCATTGAATTGAACAGAACCCGGTTTAACAGTCGAATTCCCCCGGATTCTATATACTATTGCGTCTATTTTTAGAGTGATTGCTTAGTGCCGAAAGGCAGTTCTCCGCCGCTGAGTATCTCCACCAAAGGATTGGGAAAAGTTGCTTCTACTTTGAACTTGAATTCGAAAGTGGGATGTCCGGAATTTAAAAAAAAGAACGACCTAGGCATCGACATGATGATGGCCCTTTAGAAATACCAAACGTAATAGAACTGAATGCGGAGTCTTGTGGATTGGATTCTTAAAAAAGAAAATTCCATTCAGGCACCACAAAATTACAACTGTTTTCGGCACTTGAAGTGTCTTTGCGGGCACATTGACTCCATTAGTTCAGACTCCCTTGACGTCCTTCTCCCCCTTTATCTTCAGGTTCCTTGAGTTGTGGTCTCAAAACGGCGCTCAAGGAGTTATGTGTTTTTCGCTCGTGAAATACAGCCACTTAAACCAACCACAAGTTCAGACTAAGCTGACACTGTAAATGGCTCAGTCTTTAAAATGGAAGTTTGGTCTTTCTTGTCTTCTAGAACCTGGATAAGGGGATTGGTTGATCCAACGAGTTCCGTCTATTCTCTAATCGCCTTGAAAGCTTCGAATATGGAACGTTTGAAGCGACGTATGAGGTCGATAAAATCCTTACCCTATATACCCCAGACCAACGGACCCATTGAAGATAGTGTCTTCCGTTCTTACACTCACTCTGCGCCCTACATGCGCAAGAACGAGATTGAAGCAGCCACCTGTGACATGATGGCGTCTCTTCTTGCGTAAATCAGGTGTCTGTTTGAAAGTCTGAGCACCGCGACACAGTTAAATCAATTTTGAAGGGCTTCTAAATTCGGCCATAGGTTTATAGAGCTCTGGACAATGAATCCTGCCATAATGGAGCTTTGAAGCCCATGAAAAGGTTGTCCTATTTAAATGACAGACTTCTTACTTCTTTCCGTCGTAATAGGCTACTTTAAGTGCTTCTCAAAGATTTAAACCACCTGTAGCCACTGATGATAGCTTGGTCAATCATGACGAATTGGCTGGGAGATCTTCCCATTGGTAAGGAGATATACAGATGAGGTTAGGAGTAGCTGATTAAATCCCGCTCATAGGTTTAACGATGGACCTACCGAGGTATAAACGCACTCCACTAGCAACTAGAGCTGACTTTCCACTATGTAGTGAGTTTCGACTTAGAATTCGTTGGTCTTTTTCCGAATTTTGCCTGAGTTTCAAACATTCGATCTGATGTCGATCTGCAAGACTGAAAACCTCACTGACACGTGTCGGTTGCGATGTAGCAGAACGGTTTCAGACGTTCGCATTTAACTTTTGATAAAATATACCTCGATAGTTTTTGTAAAACATTGAGTCCCCTTTTTTGTAGATGGTTGAGCAGCTCATCTAACTTGGAAAATATTTTGAAAGCCTACTCTACATATATCCAACCAACTACTTTCAGATGTGGGTAAACTATATTTAACTCTAAAATTAAATGAACAGCTCTATAGCTTGGTATGCAATCCTTACGGTCCTCTAGTTGAGCAATTCAACAAATATTAAACATGTTCGTGTTGAACTCGATGTAAGCCTGGTGTAGGCGAAGAACTCATTCCACCGTTGAATGGCCTCAGACACTCATTAAAAATGATCTTTTATACGATTATGGAAGAACGAGGCTCCTCGAGCCGATTATCTGCGTTTTCGGTAGATAGACTTGTCAAACTTCAATCTACCTCACTTTTCCCCTGAGCTTGCAATCAATTCATCAGTAAATTTCTGACGAAAAATGTTTTCCAGGAAGCGACTTCCTTACATCATACCACAGGCCAAAATTTGTTAAAGTTCACTTTTGCTAATCTCCCACTTCGTGTATATTTTTGAACAACACGAAAATAAACCTCAAGCTCAGACAATTTCAAAAACAACATCTCGCTCACAACGCTGTAGGCCTAAGACATAGTGAAAGCACGTGCCGGGAGTGTTACCGACCTTCGGGCGGGCTAGTACTTCACTGATTAACAGGTCGAGGCATTGATTACAAGCGGTTGAAAGCGGTGATAACGGCCGCGTGAAAGTTTATATTTTCTCAATACATTTTTTTTTTTGAAACTATATACGAAGTCCTAGACAAGCATCAACGATACGAAAGGTATGGTAGGTAATACTTGTAATAATCGCGACGAATTACAAAATGCACCAACATTTGCTTGTAGAACAGTGTGCGGCGCACAGGGATTAAGTGTTTTTCTGGTGAATAGGAGATTAGGAGCGCAACAGTCAGGTAGCCCATGAAACAGATGCAAATGCAAGTAGAAATGTTGGCCAATTACCCGAGCGAATTCCAGCGCAGTTTTCCTTTGTGACATATTTTTAAATGTTTTCCAGGAACACCGTTTATGACTACGGTGAGTTTTTATTGCCTGTTGTGTAATTTGTATATGTCGCCACAAATTTGCACAAACTGTAGGTACCTACTGTACTTTTTTGATCAATCCGAGGTTCGGTTCATGCCATCTCTGCCTTATTGCCAGCGTTTGCAGGGAAGAGTCGTAACGACTTTTGACGTTTAAAACTTTTTTTACTGTTTGCATAAACGAATACACAAAGAGAAAATTTGAGAGCGCACGAGTGTGGACTTTTTTTCAGATCAGGCAGGGGCGATTTTGTAGGACTTAAGCTTGTAAATCAAGAGCAGTACTAACATCTAGCTAAAAATATTTCGGTTTATAAGTTCACCTTTCCCGGGAGAAGTAAAGGCCAAAAAGGGGTATGAGATGAAAAGGTCTCACAAGTTATTGAACTGCTCAACTAGAGGAACGTGAGAATTGCATACCCAGGCTATAAAGTTGTTTATTCAATTTTAGAGTTAAACATATAATGGTTCCCCAGGGAGCAATTTGCAGTAGAAAAAAACAGGCTTTGACACTTCATTCCCTTGAAAAACTCCCAATCTCCCTGCAGAAACCAAGAAGCGCGATATAGATCGTGTAGCCTATCTCCTCTAGAAATTGAAAGAAGTACCTATCGGAAGACTTCCTTCTGTTGCAGTAGCCTGTCAGGATTCCTACCAGTCTCCTGGACTGTTCCCTTCTTGGGTTGTAACTTTATCTCCGTCTTTTGGAGCCGAATTTGGTGAAAAGTGCATTGGACATTATACGCCTGGCAATGTTTGACCACCACATGTCGGCTTTTTGTCCGAGAGAAGTATGTATATCCCGAAATAAGAAAAATAGTTTCGAGACGTCAAATATGAATCAGCGACAGATACCAACTCTGGGCACTTATTCCGTAATTTTTCAGGGGATTATCGTCGAAACGATAGACCTCCAAAAGTAGCAACTAAGTGGCAAAATTACGAGCTTGAGACCTTAGTCCAACTCATTTTCCACAAAAGTAATGAAAGCTGACGATAGTGAAACAAATTCGTGCAGAATATAACTTCTTACGGTCATTAAAGTTTGAAAAACGATCGTCCCGACGATTTTTGTATATGGAATCTGCACTCTAGCTAGGTCTTGGGTCCAACTTATAAAATATTTATAAAGACTTTTGTCGCGCACAATACTTGCTTAGGTTTTCCTCCTGTGACAAGAAATAATTGGTCCAGTAGGCCCTTAACTCTAGCTTTCTACAACCAATCGTTTGTGTGAACTGTAGTATTTGGGACAACAGTAAGGGACCTAAAAGTCTATGATGAACTACTTGATTTCGAAGACTGTGATACTCTTGAATTTGTTTGCTTTGCTAGAGGTGGCGCAGTCAAAAAATTAAACTTTTGCGGGGCTCAACCTGAGACCCGTCATTTTGACTAGTGAGTCTCAGATTCAGCCCCCTACTTAGCACCGACTCTTAAGCCACAGAGGTTCGAAAAATGAAACTATTACCTTTTAAATGGAGGAGTTTCTCGTCAATCCCTCGGCGAATTTGTCTTTTCTGGGGGTTGAACCTGAGACACACTTATTACTTAGCAAATTACTTATAAAAAAGGAAAAAAAAAAAACTTAGTTGTTGTGGATGGATGTCCTACTTGACAATCGTTAGTAGTCTTGTTTGGTACCTAGCCATGAAGAGGAAATCGACCTCCTCGTTCAGAAATACAAAAATTCCTACGCAAAATTTGTACAGTAAATTCAGAGTTTTTAAAAGAACATAGCATTCCATTTGGGTTCTAGTGGAAAAAGCTTTTTGGAACTCTTAGCTCTAACAGAATTCTTGGCAAACGAATTTGCATTTAGCAAGCAACCAACATTGGACCTGGTTTACTGAGAACTAATCTCAGTAAAGTAAAGTTGACGAATTCGCCATAAAACAGTCTACAGTCACCCCTGTGATAAAGTGGTATGCACTGGTGTGTTTTGTTTTATACCTGGACTTGATTCAAAGGTCTTGCTAAAGGGGAAACTTTAGCAGTTTGCTAGTAATGTCTTAAACCATCTCCAGAAAGGTGTCGACTTAAACTAAAGCTTCCAAGTCAATCCTACTTGGGATTAATACCTCTAATGTGAGTCTCGAAAGTGCCTTTGACATTTGTTCAATAAAACACGAAACAAATGCAGTCTTCCAGCAAGCAAAAAGATGAAGAAAATCAGTGGGCAGATTCCGTATAACAATATTAGTCTGGGCGGTATTGTTTTTTCAAATTGGTTGACCATAGTAAGTTATATTCTGGGCGGAATATTTTTGTCCATGTTAAACTCCTAATTTTTGCAATTAGTTTCTAGTTTGGAGGTCTATCTTTCCGAAGATAATCGTTTTAAAAATTGCATAATGAGCACCTGGGAGATTGCAACAAAACGCATTGCGGTTGTGTCAATCCCTCCGTTCAGTTCAATATCTGGTGGTCGAACCGCCACTTCCGTGATCGAGCTATACGTTCACGGAAATAAGTGGAACAAAACCATTTTTCGTTTTTCTTGCTCGTTCACGGACGACGCGGTTCGACCCCTGGTTTGGTGCTCATCAATCAATTGGTACAATGGGGGCTTTTTATTTTACCCACATGATCTATGTAGATCATTAATTTCCAAGGTTTACAACAATAGTACGAGATCCAACTTCTGTTGTAAACCATGGAAATCGTTGATCTATATAGATCATGTGAGCATAATAAAAAAGGCCTAATAGCGGTAGGAACTTGCAGAATTGATCAAAAAGGTCCCTGGTCCACTTCCTGCCAAGGCAAAGACTGAAATTTATTTCTTAGAGGAATATTTTTACTACGGGAATCTAAGTTTTTTAAACCCCCAAAGGTGTCCGCTGATGAAGAACAGTGGTCATTGAAAAAAGCTATATAAATATTCAACCAAAGTGTTTGTTGTTATCTCAACAATATATCAAGGAAAGGAACAACAAGTTTGGAAATGTGAGGAAAGAGCAACATTTAGGGAAAATTCCTGACAAACTTTGTTAAGAAAAGGCTGTCAAATTTTGGAAGCAATCCTCAAGTTTTTATGAACCCACAGAGAGATTTATTGTAAAATTGCATCTTTCTCGGGCAGCTCAATAACCTTTCATTTCAATTTATTTCCTCTGTTCGATGTGACTTTTTCTGGTATTGGCCAGCTGTACAAAAATGGACTTGGAAACATCTCCTGCAACTATTGTGACCTGCCAATTGAAAACCGATTAAAATTCGAAAAACACAACCAATTCCGTTCCGGTTCCAAAAATCGTCTAAAAGGCTGCTCTTATATCGGTTAAGGTTAACAAAAATTACTCAAGATTAGACTTATAAATAGACGTTCGTAAAAATAGCAATGTAAACAATGCACACCCGATAACTATAACCTAACTATTATCTCGCTTTAGTAGTAGAAATGTCGCATGCACGCTTACGTATGAGTGGTTGGAAGACGGTTCGTCGGTCGTCTAATTTCTCTGACCATACATTTTTATCTGGAGTAGTACTTGTTTATCTTTCATTCTTTTTTTAAATACAACTCTGCAGTTCGGATGGAATCAAAAAGTCATCGTCATTGATCCACACGCACGCATACATCGCTGCGCACGATTTCCGAAATCATATGTTTGTTGGTTGCTGCTTGTGGCCCAAATGATAACGTAACAGCGACGAAAACAACAACAGCCCAGGCGTATGTGGAAATACATTTTTTTCCTCCGTACCCATAAGTATCTAGACTAATTTTTTTTATATATATTTTTTTGTGATTTTACTGGTTTTTGTAGGCCTTTCATTTTTTTTTTATTATTTCCTCTCATGGCCGGCAATGGTGACACAGACTGACAGACAAAATAGAGATTTATTTTTTTCCATTTCACATTTGAATTTATTAATAAAAAGATGAGTTTGGAAAATAACAAAAAAAAAAAAAAGTACTACTGAATGAATTTGTATTCAAAGCGATTTATGTGTCGTTCAACTTGTTGTACTTAGGATTCTCCGCCACCGCTTGGTGTTATTCTTCTTTTTTGTTCTTACTATATACTTTGAGATCTGAGCAATACTAGAACAAGTTTTGATTAAACAACAGTAGCGCTTCTTTCGTCAACAACAAGTTCGATGCGCTACGGTTTTGGTCTTGACCCTTGTGCGGTTCTATAAATTTCTGTGAGTAATTGAGGTGACATTTTCTGACCAAAGTTTGCTTCATTCAAATTGGTTGAAGAGAAGTTGGCATGAGTGTGTCATTGAAATCAATGCCCAGGCTATAGGCCAATTCCAATAACCCATGTGCTTGCTTTGTAAAAGAACCGCGAGGAGTTATATACATCATGTGTCCAACTAGGGAGCCCGGAGACTACTGTAGGTATAAAGACTTTAGAATAACTAAACAGAAAAACTCTCCAAAACGTATTCAATCGGCAGAATTTTTGGTTTCTTATGCCATGTACTCAAAGTGAGCATGGAGCAAAAATGAGCTTCCGCCATATGGAAGTTAAAATTTGGTGCAAAATAGTAGAGAACATCTTTTTACAGAGACTGTACCAAGCATGAAAAAAGGTGGTCAGAATTTTAAAATTCTAAAGAAGCTTCGTTAAACGAATCAGTTTTTTTTTTCCTTAACCCAACGATGCAGCTAGAATAACATTCAACAAAAACTTAACAACCTTTCACCAGATTGGTAAATTTTGATATAATTTAAGATTTGTACTAAATTGTCAGAATTTTGGAAACACTGACCAGAATTTTTAAATTCCTATGACATACCTCAACCAGAAAATTTATCGAAAATAAACTTCACCAATGGGTCTCAAATTTCGTACAGTAAAACAGGAAGCAACAATCCAGCAACTTAAAAATAAAACACCAATTTAGAGAGGCCAGATTTTCAACAAAATTTTCTCAACCAGAACAGACTATGTCTTAGGACAACGAGCCAGCCAGAGTAAAACTCCACTAGCACTTAATGAAATATTTACCAAATTGGAAGAATAAAATTAAAAATTTTGTACTAAATTCTCAGAATGTTCTGAAACAAAAACGCAGTAAAAACTTCAATTCAGTGATCGTGTCGAAAGGGAAAGTATTAGGCTATCTCAGAAGTTCATTGAAAATTTGAGCCAAATTGTCAGAATTTTTGGAACAAATCACAGAAAACGCTGAAAAACTAGCAAATAATCAGAACTTAAATAATCTTATGATAAGATAGTATCAAAAATCAAAATAATGAAAAAACTAGTACTTGTACTAAATTATTAAAAATGCAAGGAAGAGGTAGAACTTCAAATTATCTTCTTGGGAACATTTATTTATGGGCAGTCAAATATAAAGAAAGAAGGTGCCAACCGAAGAAAACGAAGAAAGTACAAAAAGTAGCCCTGTGGATAACTGCAGAACTTGCACTTAATTGTCGAAATTGGCAGGAAAGCTTTGAAATACAAATTGTCTTCATTGAATAGAAGGAAGAGACTTAATAGAGTAGCTCTGACACGATTTTATGTAAATAGTGTACCAAATTGTTAGAGCATTTAGGGAAATGATTGTTTTTTTTTTGGAACAACTAAACATTGTACCAAATTGCAAGAAGTTGCAGGGGGAAAGGATTGGATTTACTCTTTAACAACTAAATTTTGAAAAAGGCTGTAGGGTAAAACTAGCGAGTAGAAATACCTATTTAAAAGAAGAGTTGTTCGATGTTTCCCTATTCTCCGTTTTTCGCTGTGATCGATTTGATGTGACAAAACGCTGTGGAGGTGGGGCACTGCTTGCTGCGAAGCGCTCACTCGGAGCTGTTCCTGTTGAAATTGACGTTGTCTGCGTTGAAAAACGATTGCATATCGATCAATTATGCGTACGTCTTAATAATGGTGGCGGAGGTTTGCTGATATTTCTAAGCTATATCCCTCCTGCAAGTTCATTGCTTATATACAAGAAGCACTTAGATAATATTGATAGGGTTATCGCTTTGCCTGAATTTAATAATTTTAATATATGTGTACTAGGAGATTTCAATTGCGGTGACATTGTTTGGTCACCCACAATTATTGATAATAGTTTATTGCCAAGCTTGTTATGTTCTGAAATTGAAATTTCGTTAATTGATTCTTTATTGTCTATTAATTTAATTCAAATTAATTTTGTAGCTAATTCGCTTAATAGATTATTAGATTTAGTATTTATTTCTGATGATTTAAATGCATCTGTTATGCAATGTTGTCCTTTACTGAAAAACTCTATTCATCATACTGCAATTAATATTTTTATCAAAACTTACAGTTATAATAATTTTTCAACTTTCAATTCTTCAAAGTGTGTATATAAATTTGATTCTGATAACCTTTCTCGAATGAATAATTGCTTTGGTAACATTAACTGGTCAAATGAATTTTTGTGCAAAAATATATCCGAAAAGTTCCTTACATTTAAGGTTATTTTTAACAAAGTTTTAGAAGAGTGCGCACCCATTATCCGCAAAAAAGTAAATTCTCACCCTGCTTGGTATAATATTAGATTATTAAAATTAAAAAATGCTAAGAATACTGCTCATAAAAAGTTTAAGCAATCTAATTCTTTGAATGATTATGCTATTTTTTCCCGTCTAAGAAAAGAGTTTATTTTTTTGTCTAAATTCCTTTACAGCAATTACATTCACTCGGTTGAAAGTAACCTTATAAGTTCTCCTACAACTTTTTGGAAATTTATTAACACCAAACGAAAAGTACTGAATTTTAATAGCAAACAAACCAGTGACCCCAAAAATATTGCTGATATGTTTGCTGAATATTTTCAAAGTATTTACAATTCCACATCTTCAACTTCTATTGATTTTAACTATATCCGTTCCCTCCCATCTGTTTTTGATTGCTCGTCATACACGTTAGACATCAGTGATGTTCAGATTGTCTTAAATAGTTTAAAACCACAAAGAAAGCCAGATATTCTGGGTTTTTACCCTATCGTTCTACGTTTTTGTTCTAGCTCACTTTGTTTTCCGTTGTTAGACTTGTTTAATGAATCCCTTGCTAAGGGAATCTTTTTAAATGAGTGGAAAGTATCTACCATAGATCCAGTCTATAAGTCGGGTACAAGGCATCTTGTCTCTAACTATAGACCAATTACTAAACTCTCGGTTATTCCGAAAATGTTGGATAACCTTGTAAAAGACAAGCTTGCCTTTACAATCAAGCAACATGTCAGTAAATACCAACATGGTTTTTGGAAAGGCAGATCTACTGTTTCAAACTTAGTGGAATTCACAAATTTTTGTATAGCGTCTCTAGAAAACCGTAAACAAGTTCATGTGATTTATACTGACTTTGTGAAAGCATTCAGCAGAGTTAATCTAACGATTCTACTAGAAAAATTAAGTGCATATGGCTTTTATGGTCCTTTACTTCGATGGTTTAGTTCCTACTTGCATGGCAGGACACAATATGTCGTTATAGGGGACTATTTTTCTAAGGAAATCCTAGTCACTTCAGGTGTCCCTGAAGGAAGCCATATAGGTCCACTGTTATTTTTACTTTTTATTAACGATCTACCAGACTTAATAAAAAACTGCTCCTGCCTTATGTATGCAGATGATATAAAATTCTTTAAGAAAATAGTAACAATAAACGACTGTTTACTTCTACAAAAAGACTTGAACGCTTTCTCTGAGTGGTGCTGTTCAAACGACTTAATGTTAAACATCGACAAATGTGCTTGTATTAGCTTCAATAGAACCTTTCATTCTATTTTTCCACAATATTCTTTAAATGGTGTTAGAATAAAAGTAGTAGATGACTTTAAAGATCTTGGTGTAATTTTTGATGCCAAGTTAAGTTTTCACTTACACGTTAACTATGTAGTTTCCAGGGCGAATTCCCTATTAGGGTTCATTAAAAGGAATGCTGTAGATTTCAAAGATCCTTACACTCTTAAGGCTTTATTTTGCAGTATTGTGCGCCCTGTTTTGGAATATGGTTGCGTTGTTTGGGGTTCTACTACTGCTTTAAATATACGCAGAATTGAAAGCGTTCAAAAGAAATTTTTGAGATTTGCTTTACGGCGCTTGTTTCTTAATAATGGAGTTGAGGTTTATCATTCTTACCGTTCAAAATGTCTTTTACTTGGATTTCAAACTCTTGAGTCGAGGAGAAAAATGTATAATGTTTTGTTTATTCGTGATATCTTATCTGGAAGTATTGATTGTGAGAATCTACTTATGTGTTTGAATTTGTATGTTCCTTCTAGATCTCTCAGATCAAGACCACTTTTATTTGAAAGCAGCCACACTACTTTGTATGGTCAACGTGAGCCTATCTCATTCTGTATTAATTTGTTTAATCTGTTCTATTATAAATTGGATATATTTTTGCCCAGAAACATTTTTAAGGATAGATTAATTTCACTTATCACCAATGAAACTCATGTTTAACTTATTTTTATATAACTCATTGTATTACTATTTTTCGAAATCTGTGGATTATAAATCGTAGATTGAATAAATAAATAAATGAAATAAATGAAATAAATATGGCCCTTATTGTCAGAATTTTAAGCGAAGTTTCCTCAGCATGTAAAATGTACTAAATTTGTTCATGCGATACATGGTAACTTACTTAGAACCTTAGTAACAAAAAAATTACCCAATCTTATCACAACAAATATCTAAAGCTTTTTCATTTTCCGAGAGGTCAAAATTTCTAGATTTTTTGCGACCGGAAAGGAGATTTTAGTATGTTTCACATTTGTGAAAATTCTAACTCAACTGTCGAATTTCGAAGTTTCTAGGTAGGATATCGAGTGCGCAACAAGCCCTAATCGACTTTCAACGAAAATGACGAAAAAGTACAAAATTGTCAGTGTTTTTTGACAAATATTTTGGTAAAATTTTCCATAAAGTTTGCAGGAAAGTTTATAATAAACAACTTGAGTAAATTTGCAAGAGCTTAAGCACAAGGAGTGTCACTGTCATGTAAGAACATAGCCTGTCAAATTGTAAAAATTTCACGAAAATTGTTAGGTAGACGTGGGCCATATTACATTTCTGCGATTTTGTACCGCTTATTAGATTGGTTTGTTCCAAGACAATTCTGCTACCGAACCAAACAAATCTCTGCTCGGTCAAAAATTTTCGTCAGAAATTAAATAGGACTTCTAGCAAAATTCTCATGTATAGCCGGATATATGAATTTAAAAGCGGATTTGTAAGAAAAAGGCTAAAAACGAACCAATCGAGTTAAGTTTGTTTGGTAAAATTAGAAGATCTTTTTGGATTTGTACCAAAACTTGAATATTTGTCAGAACTAACACATGTCATCTAAAGCTGCCCGAGGGTTGGAATAAAATACACAAATCAAGATTACGAATAGTTAATAATACAAAATTTAAGTCAAATTTGTGCAGAATTCAAAATACTAAGAAGGGTACTTACCAAATTGTCAGGACTACGAGAATGCTCGCCTGTAGTTATCAGTAACGCTCTGAAAATACACAAATAAAATAAAAGTTACAAACACTGGGAAAGGTCAAAAATTTATGTGGCAAAATTGAGCAGAAAATTGATCATACAATTTTTGTAAATATGGAAAAACCACTAGCCGAACTTGTAAACTTAAACCAAAGAACTTGAAGTTTAAATAGCATTTGCAAGAAAATAAGGCCAGAATTGAAAGCCGTCAAATTTTGTTCTAAATCCACTTAAAGTTTGAGTAAACTTGCCAGAAATTTGGTCTTTTACGACTTGCAAAAGCATTTATTCGTCATAATACGATCTATACCTACTGGTGGGTGCGCGACCAAATATGAGAGTAAAGAAGCAGTTCATATGATGAGGAGAAGGGCTGACTTTCATTATTTACAAAAGTGCACTCAGTATTTTTTCAGTTGTCAATCTTTTTCTTAACGAAGGCATCCCTCGTGTCTTAGAGGTTAGTTTGTTGTACCACTAAGCGAGGGGTCCCAGGTTCGAATCCCGAAAAAAAAACAAATTCCAAACGTGAACGTCTGACAAACATCCGAGAGTACAATTGTCATAAAAAAGCTCATCAATTGGCCGTTTGGACTCGGCATACAATTGTAGATCCCTTCCACTCCGTCCGAAAAATAAAAAACTCATACAAGACGAATGGTTGTGAGAAGCTAGATTTAAGGCCTGACATTAAGGGCTAGACACCAAAACCTATATACATAAAACTGAATGACAAAATTGTATGTCCTTAAAAATGTTTCTAACTATTGCACCGATTTACAAACTTCTCTTTTTTTTAAATATTAAATAGATATGTGTGGGTTTTGGGACTATTTTTTTTAAATATGGTTTTGGCAACACTGGTTTTGACAGCTGACGTGTGTTTAGTACCTTGTGTCACTGTCAAACAGCTTCAGTTTGGTTTGCAATTTAACCATGGATCGTCTTACAAATGAACAACGCTTGCAAATTATTGAATTTTACTATCAAAATTCGTGCTCGGTTCGAAATGTTCATCGCGCGCTTTTTTATCGAAAAATTGTGTTCAGCGATGAGGCTCATTTTTGGTTGAATGGGTACGTAAATAAGCAAAATTGCCGCATTTGGAGTGAAGATCAGCCAGAAGCATTGCAACAGCTACCAATGCATCCCGAAAAAGCCACTGTTTGGTGCGGTTTATTGGCCGGCGGCATTATTGGGCCATATTTCTTCAAAGATGATGCGAATCGCAGCGTTACTGTCAATTATGAATTATGATAACAAACTTTTTTTTGCCCGAAATGGAAGTTCTTGACTTGCATGATATGTGGTTTCAACAAGACGGTGCCACATGCCACACAGCACGCGAAACAATGGCGCAATTGCGAGGCGAGTTTGGTGAACAGTTAATTTCACGTTTCGGGCCGGTCAATTGGCCGCCTAGATCGTGCGATTTGACACCATTAGATTATTTTTTGTGGGGGTATGCCAAGGCTAATGTGTATAGGGACAAGCCCGCTTCGATTGACGCACTGGAAGCCAACATCCATGCATTCATTCGTGAGATACCGGCCGATATGTGTGAAAGAGTATGCCAAAATTGGACTCAGCGGATGGGCTACCTGGTCAACATTTGCATGAAATTATCTTTAAACATTAAATTGCAAGGTATAAACTATCGATTCAAATAAATATTTCATTCGAATTTTTTGTGTTTTTTTAAAAAAAAAAGTTCTAAACCTCTTAAAAAATCACCCTTTACAACACTTTTAATAAAATTTGCTTTAGGTGCATTTAAGAGCCTAGCAAAGCAGGCTGGTTACAAAAAAACTGAATGGCAAAATTGTATGATTAATAAATTTATTTTTTCCCAATGTGTGACCTAAATATGTCCACATATTTTTTTTATTTAAAAAATGACGTTTTCACGCAAATGAAAATTAATATTTTAGCCGAATGTTAACAAAGAAGAAAAGAAAAAAATTGTTCAACGCATTTTCTTTTTGGTTTGTCTCGTAACTCGTATTGAAAAAGCTGATTACTATCTACACGTCCCTTTTGGCAATTCAAGAAATAAGGTTTCAATAGAAAAATATAGAATAAGCCCTTTGAAACAATTTCGAGGTCTAAAATGTTAACATATTTCTATTAAAAATGCATTGAAAAATGCTTACATGTTTCCAAAGGATAGTGTATTCTGTGAGCTTTCACAAGTATGACTCATTAAGCTCGTACGATACAAAATAAACTTTCCGTAAAAATGTTGGGCTGGTAATACTAAGAGCTTTTTACTCTTTCTATATGTGTTTGTGTTTCGTTGAATCGTTGTTACATCAATTTTCGTTTTTTTTTTAAATAGATATAGATCGCATAAAATTTTAGGAATAGGTTAATGCTCGGTTCATTTAACAGGTCGTAAGCTCAAAAGCTTCCATTTACACTCGAAAATAAATGAACAAAAACGGACGGAAGAGGAAGCTTCCTTTGCATGCAAATCAAAAGCTTCTGACACAACCAACACTTCCAGTATGAGTTGAGTATCCCTTTAGTGTCACTTATAAATAATCATTAGCAGCATATCACCGCGAGGTTTCTTTTTCCCCAACGTACAATCTTGTTTTCATGCTGCCTTGGCCAGGACACAGTGCAAAGTGTCAAACAAATAAAGAGCTCTTGATAAACTCTTGAAGCCGATACCCGTATGACCACCTATACCAGCACCATAATTTCACAAGTTGTCAAAACGGACTGATTAGAACAATGCACGACTAAAAACAACTTCAACACTCTTGTTGATCCGCATTAATTAAAGGCACAATAAAAACAGCCAAATAGTTGCGCCCAGATATCACAAAGAGTATTTCAGTGACACACATAACGAATATGCAAAACAGGGGGAATCCGCGATAATAATCAACACTCTTCACTGTAATCAGTGAACTTTGAGTGCCAAAAAAAAAAACAATTTTTGTTTACACAATTCAGAGTTTTGGTAGGTAATTGTTATTCGCTCAGACTGTAGTGCAGTGTCCACCAACAACGGAATATACCTACTGGGAATTATTTTGAATGGAAACGCAATAAACGTGAACAATAATAAATAGTGGAAAGTAAACATATTCCGTACGCAGTAAGAGATGTGAGTTTTATTTATATCAATGCGTGCATCGACCATTTTAACAATTACTCCGATCAGCAAGTGAAGTTAACAAGTTTTAAAAATATATAATCTAAGATGTGGGGGCTTAACTAGGTGGCAGCACAGGACTTGGGTCTCAACTAACACGCTTCTCCAGTCAGCGTGGCATTTGGCCAACTACCTCCAGTTGTATACCTTCCAATTTGGCTGAGGTGGTCTCGAGCTTGTTGGCGCCACCAAGTCTCCCTCTATTGTGTTGTCTATCTGGGTTGGAGTCCCAGACTCTTTGGTCCAAATGGTTCGTGTCCATGCGCTCTACACGTTCTACCTATATTTGGCGACTGACTCGCGCAATTTCCTGAGGAGGTTCGCTTCGTAGTCATCGAGGGCATCCTTTCTTTCTACCGAACAAAGTTGTACTCGCCTTCACTAGTAAGCAAGACCTTCTGCTCTGGATGGCTTGTCGGGCTTGAATTTAGAAATTGTTACATTCCTTTTATTCGAGTGGACAGACACCTTTGAAAGTAAAAGTTTATTGCCCAACATTGTTACTAAAAAACTACCCTCCTATCAGGCGCTCATTTTTAATTTTAGGCCAACAAGCCTTCTAAAAGGTCTACAGGTACCTTCGTATTTTACAACTTAGTCCTAAATTGTGTGTCAGATTTTCCTTTTAAATGTTCCCACCCACAAAAATATTTAATTGAAACTTTCTTTTTCCTTACAGATGGTCAATACTCTGGCGACACTTAATCTATTCTTGGTCTTTGCAACCATAATCTCGACGTTCAGCGGATTTCCAATGTATACGTGTAGGGATCTTGAGGATATCGAGGTTAAAATCTACTGTAGCAGTTCACTGGCGGATGCCTTACATCTCATTTGTGGTGGAAAATATTATTCGCTCTCAAGCAAATATCGTAAGTTTGATCAAACAGTTGTTTTGAAATAAAATCCGAATTTGATCTATTCACAGTTGTTAGACGGGGCGGGGGAGGGAGGGACTGAACTTTACAAACGAAAATCAAAAGTTTTCTAAGACATTGCAAACTAACTCCCTAACTGATCCAAAATCTTCTGAACCAGTGCGGTCACTAATGGACATCGTCGTGATCGTCGTTAGTAGGGCAAATGATAGGAAAAAATTCTGCTTGGCTAGGTATTTTGATGAGCTTTCAAAGGTTTTGTCTGTATCACCAATATATAGGTTCATTCAGAGTGTATTCTTGAACGCGTTGTTTATAGGGATATTTTTGTTCTTTTCTGAGGTAGCGTCTTTCAAGGAAGGCTGAAGGCTTTTCTAGGTTTTTTCTTTGATATTTTTATGGCTTTTTTGTGTGATACCCAATATCCACTGATTGTCTATTTGATTTTCCTGAAAAAATTGTCATTCTTTTGAAGAAATTTCGCCTGACTTTACAGAGTTGAAGCCAAAAAATTATTTTAAAGCCTCGCTTGCCGATCATCGTAGTAGAAAGAATCCTTAATGAATCGCCAAAGAAAGAAGCCTATAGGCCTTAAATTAGGCGTCCTTTTCAGTAATTTATCTTTTTGCACAGGCACCTTGGATCGTACATTCGTATCCTCCTTCTGATGGGTCAATGTCTTTAATTTCGAGATATGATTTGGTACCGCTTTGCACAGACAATGCCAGTGGCATCGGTTGAGTGAGTAAAGAAATTAGGGTCGACAAGTCATTAAACCACAGAAAACTCAATCGCTGTGGGTTGAAAACATGTCGGCTTATGTTTCTAATCAACGAATGCAGCACTAGGATTGCCTCCCTAAAAAAGGTGCTACACGAAACTATTTTCTAATCTCTATCACCATGTATTTGTATTGTATTGTAAGTGATAGGCCCTGTACACCGCGACCAAAAGAGATCTATTGTGTTGGCCTCTATTATTTAACCCAGGGAGTTGTCGAGGCTCTTTATAAACCTCAGTACCCGTCTTGGTTCCATATTTCCTATATCTGCAGGACTTAAAATCGCCCCTTGCATATGGATCGCTCTGCCCCTTGCCACTGCAGGGCATTCGCAGAGTATATGTTCCGTTGTTTCCTCTTCCTCTCCGCAGAGTCGACAGGAGTCATCGTCGGAAAGTCCCATTTTTTTGAGGTGGTATCTTAGCGGCCAGTGACCAGTAAGATAACCCGTTAGGATCCTTAGATCTTCTTTGCATAGCCCAAGTAACTTTTTTGTTTTACTACGAGCTGGGCTTATGAATCTTTTTGTATCACCATGTAAAATTGGGCGGCTTGCAAATCTGCCTGACAGGTGTATGTCCAATGGAGAGAATAGAGTGCGGAGTTTGGTAAAACTCCTAACATTTTATAACTAAGCTTTCACGTTTCGAAAACCATTGCTGGGGTAAAATATCTTCCCATGATAATGTCGTTAGCCAGAGTATATTTAACACTTGTTATAGTCTTCTCTTAAGGCCTGGACCCATTTTAAAGGACCAGAACCTTTTTGCGCCGTTACTACATCAGCAATCACATCCACTATCAATAGCTGGGAACACAACATGTATATCAAACAGTGGGAAGACATCCCAGGCCTCAGATAACCCAAAAGAGCAATACTGCCATTAAAAACAAAAGGCAAAAAAATCTTAAATCAAAAATGTTGTAGGCTACGTTCTAGGTCACCGCAGTTTGCGATACCACCTGCACAAACTTCACATAGCCGAATCCCCGGAGTGCCGGCTATGTCTTGAAGAAGACGGAACAGCTGAGCACATCATGTGTGAATGTCCAGCTTTATCTGGACTTAGAAGGAAAGTCTTCTTCCGGGAAATACTAAGTCCAGAGGAATTGAAGAAGTCCTCTGCTTAAAACATTACCAGCTACATTGGGGAGGTAGAAACGCTGCTAACCTAAATAATATTTTCTGACAATCCCGGCACAATAGAAGAAGAAGACCTTGGTCGACGTGCCTATTTTTCGCCTTGGCGAGACAGATGCTTAAAAAAAGGCCTTGACACCCACCACCCTTTCACACTATATCGAACTATGTTTCTGGCCGAAGTCACTTTCGACAGCCTGTGACTCTTTGACAGTGAAAACTGTGTCACGATGTCGCCACTTATACCTATAGCTGCCTGTCGAGTTCATTAAA
Organism: Cheilosia impressa; assembly: GCA_948293265.1. Taxonomy (NCBI): domain Eukaryota; kingdom Metazoa; phylum Arthropoda; class Insecta; order Diptera; family Syrphidae; genus Cheilosia; species Cheilosia impressa. The sequence continues at coordinate 5,891,254 of OX411882.1, forward strand.
ATCAGCATAAAAAAACAAGCGAGACTGTAACATATCCCATGAAAAAATATTTGAAGAATTTGTTTAATGGTCAAGGATAGCCCAAAAGGGTCCAACTGACTTAAGACTCAAAACACACTTCAAACGTTATCACCATTCAATGTTCAATAGGAGGGCACAACCGCGCTTTTCCTGTGTTCAAGTTCAAGTCCGAAGGTCTACACTTTGCAAGTGTATATCTTTTCAACGCCCTAAACGATTAGCTGAAGCAGTCATTCGTTGTGTTTTATGGATCAATGGCTTGGGCCCAAGCTATAAAAGTGACTCCATAGAAAATAAAAATAATAGCAGCTCTTTTCATATAACCTAGGACCACGCAGCATGTGTAATAGCAGAAAGAACAGCACAGAAAAAGCATACACAATCCATACTGAGAACACCAACTCCGGTCGATTTACCGCTACTTGCCGACAAGATATATTTTAATGAAGTGATCACGATTTGGTGCGCTAGTATTGTTATACAGAAATTCATATGGACAAACGTCACGTAAATTCAAAAATTCCGACTTACCAACTCGCAAAAAAAATATGAGCCACTTCCGGATGTGGAAAAATTTGCTGGCAGCGTTCATAGAATTTTTTCTGTTTAATTTAAAATTGTTCGCTACGTGTGGATAGTATTTTAATCTCTATTAATGTAGAGGGAAAATTAAAACATTTTGAGCAAATTCATTATTTAAGAAAAATTTACACACGAAATCGAAGTTAACGATATCCAAAAGCGCAAAATACGCAACCATACACAACCATAATATGTTTCTGGTATAAAAAAACATTCCCTTTGGATAGTTTTATTTACCACACAAATCAAATTATTCGCCTTTGAAAAATATATAATATAATAACTAACCAATAGCATTCAGTAATATTTGAAATGTAGTATTCCCGAACTCTATCACATTTTTCCGAGATTGGCCGAGGTTGGCAGCATTTATTTTTGTATGTTTTTACATGTCACACGGATTCTTAATTAACATAACACCGATGATAAAACAACATGGCGGAAATTGAAAAAAATTGAGGGGGCCAGCGGCAAGAGGACTGCGAGTTGGGGGTCTCAGTATGATTTGTCTATGAAAAAAAGTTCAGATAGAGAAAGAAAAAGTTGAGGGATTTGATGAAGTTCGGGGGAATAGTTTTAGCATGTAAACGGCATATTGTAGTCCCTTTGATAGAATTTTCCCCTTCAGCGCATAAATACGACCTTAACTATGTTTCCAATGAATTAAAAAAAATGGATACTGTGACCAACCTGCCCTTTGAAGTGACAGTACAGTCTAAGTATAGTCGGTTAATTTAAGTTACTTCTTGCAACTCATTGGGCCTTAGCAATAAACATTTTTAGTCTCGACTCTAAATTTTCGTTGGTCACTGTGGCTATATTTTCCATACAAATTTCGCAATTGTGAGCTACAGTAAATTTAAAGTTGATACTAAAAATGTTTATTTCTAAGGCCCATTAAAGATGGTTTGTGTCAACTTTTCCTTTGAATAACAAAAACCTCTCACATAAGCTACGATAAATTCTGAAGAATTGCAACCGTCATATTTCAGTTTCGTCAAGAGATTTGATAGGAGTTCCTTGCATTGTTTTGCGTGGGGAGTAGGCACCATAACAGACCTTTTTCGATTTTCGATCAATCTGTCCAGTGGTAGAGAAAGTACTTTTAAAATATTTCCTATTCCAAAGTGAACCCCTCTGAGGCGGACCAAATTTTAAGCCAACTTCCGAGCCGAACAGTATTTTTTGATTTCAAGCTCATTCATATCACTTATTCAAAATCAACCAGCTTTTGGTTAAAAACTACCAAGTTGTATTGTTAATAGGAGCTATACCAACAGAGGTAGTTGATTAAAAATAAACGAGGCAACTTGTTTAAAAAAAAACTCGGTTAGAAATTATCAATTTTTCTCAGTTGTAAATAAAAAACTAAAGCTACGATTACACATGCCACTTTTTATGTAAAATTTTGACGTCATAATGACGTAAATATTTGTCCTTAATTTGTCACTACGTGTGATCGCCTGTTAAACGTCTAGTCTAGTCAACGAAAGACACACGAGTGACCACCGAATGGCCGAATTTTTGTGAGGTCAGTAGGTATGTAAAAATTTGCCACCAAAAATGGCATCGCAGCTTAACTCTGTAGAATTTAACCAACTGGTTGATATTAATCTTTAAAAACTTGATTCAAAGCAACTGATAAAGTGTGTTTGGATTTAACCTTTTTTCTTCAGTAGCTTTTAACAACGAATATTAGTTTTTTTTAACAGAGATTTAGTTAATTTTAACAGAGAGAGTTGATTTTAAATTTTAACTAAAAGTCCAACAAACAAGCTTCTCCCTCGCCCATAACAAAACTCCTTCAAATTCGGACGCATTTTTTTACTTATCTAATCGTAATATTCCCACATTCAAATACTTGTACTAATCCAAAACATTTTCTCTTCCTATTCCAGCTGACACAATGGGCAACAGTCCATCGACGCCGAAACTCTACAAGGAATCGAAATTGTTGAGCAAACTCATACCAGAAGAATTCTTTCAGCCGCTGGCGAATGGCTCCATACACGAGTGTTGCCGTCGTCCGTGCGGCTATTCCGAGCTCAAGCTGTACTGTGCGACTGACTAACTTGAAGACGGCCAAAGAGAAAGCCTTTGTGATATAATGTAACCAATTCAAATGAAACAACAAAAAAAAAGAAAAAGAAAACACAAAATTAGATCCCGAAGAAAGTCCTTTTCGTTTCCGAACATTCGAGATAATTGCGTGTGTGTGTGATTTCCCTCTCCCCTTCCTATATTGGACTCTTTCTCGCAAAACGTTTAATTTTAACTATGTTTATGTTCTCTTGCTCAATATTAATTAACTCTTAGGAATACCTTTTAGTTTGATATTTTATTTTTATTTTTATTTCATATTTGTTTTGTTTTTCTTTTATAAGCCATCTGTGCGGCCAGGAGTAGATTTATGTTATAATTTAAAATTTTAATATATTCACTGTCATTCGAATGTAAACTATTATTTTGTTTTCATTTTTTCGTCATCACATTTTGTGTGTGTTAGGTATAGTAGGTTTAGGATTTTTTTTAAATATGAAATTAATTACAATAAAGTATGTTAATGTAGTTGTATGCATTATATAGTAAGAGTTTTTTTTTTTTTTATCAAGTGACATGTGACAAACAGAAGTCACACTCCAAATGATTGACAGAGGGACGATGGGTCTTGGGTGGAGTTACCACTTCTGTTTCTTTGTATTTTATACGTTTCGATGAATTGTCAGACATCCCTGGGTCCTCTGAGAGTGATCTTGGCGCTGTACTAAAGGAGTTTTAAATAAGGGGGCGTGGCAATGCGCATACATGGCATTAATCTGTTCCAAAAAAGAGAGAACTATTTAACTTAATACCTGTTGCAGCCGTTGTTGCAAGAATTGATTCATAGATGTTGACTTGTGAAATGTGGGCGTGGCACTTTCCATACCAACAACATTTCCAAAGGCTATTCCTTCACTTAAATGGGAGCACAGCTGTAAGTTGCTAACTTTGATGTCCAATGTTTGAGTATAGTAGGTACTTCGCAAAATGTGGGCGGTATTTGCCAAGGGGGCGTGTCGCCTCTTATACACAACAAATAATTCAAAACTCTATTTTTCGATACCAATGGTAGCCTATAAGTTCTAAGATTTGCAACTGTGATGTGAACGAAGCAGTTCAAAAATCCTAACAATGGGCCGTGACAGCTATTTGCGAGTAAAATGTTTAAGAGGCTAAATTTGACAGCTATAGCTATCGAAATTGGTAACATGTAAGAATGTATTAAGTAGCGAGTAATTCACGAAATGTATGCGGGATTGCATATTGGACGTGGCACCGTTCAGAGAGGCAAGGCAAGGAAAGGCATTCTTTTACGTAAACTTGCTACTGGCTTCAAAACAGCAAAAGGGTCGCACAAGGCTGGAAGAATAGCGGACTCCGTCTTAAAAGTGACAATGAAATTTGCAGCTTCCGATTATCCCGTCTTCAGTATGCAGATAGAGGCCCAAGCTTAGAGAGTCTGGAAGACTAGTGGACTCGGACCTAGAAGTTACAATTAATTTTGCAGCTTCCCAAGATCCCGTCTTCAGTATTTCGATGGCCAACTCGACCTAAGAGGGTCTGGGAATAGTGGACCCGGCCTTAGAAGTGAGAATGAAATTTGCAGCTCCCGATTATTCCGTCTTCAGTATTTGTAAGAGCTCTGACCGATGATCTGAAACAGTTCCTAAAACGATCAGGTAATTCTTTGGCACGATTTCACTATGGCTCACAAACAGCTTCTGGAAGCCCTTCGCTGGATTCTTTAGCCTCTTGTCTGAGGACTGGTACAAACGTTTGAATAGTCGATCAAACATCAACGTTCCGACCCGCAGCGTCATCAATTCTAACCCAGAAGGTCATTGATAGAAGACGACCTCAACTTTGGCTAAAACCTGGGTTCGCATTCTGTAAGGGGAAACGTTTTCGTGTGCACGAACGATTTACTTCTGCAACTTAGAGCAAATCATTCGTGCGCACGAAAGCGTTTCAACGTTTTCGCCTTTTAAAATCTGAACCCTGGCTAAGTGGATAGGCTCAGTTTCACTCCCAATACTGTAGCGTCACTTGGGACAACGAGGAAATTTGGAAGTTCCTTTTTATACTTTTCTGACAGCCAACGTTGCTGGCAAGTCAAACCTAGGCCCGCCAAAGCGCTTCGCCGTGTTTAGCAGAAACCATTTGAATCGATGACCGCAAATTGAGTGCCGATTTGCCACTAAAACCCCTCTACGAAATGACGACCCCATTGCATTTTGTTTCGCATTCAATTCCGATACGGAACTGTTACTGATTTACGACCGCAAAATGCCTCCAGCGCACACCTAACGACCTAACACTAATCTCCCTCATTTGCTGTCCCGTGCACAATTCTAGTTCGCCTGAAATCACCTCCAGAGTTAATTAAGAAAAAGGTGATTGCCTTCATTCCCGCTTTTTATTGCGAAACATAAAACGCGACTCCAAACACCACCAATCATGCAATCGCCCATGCCAGTAGGCACTATAGGCACACACTGGCCTGCCTCTTCACCCGTTCATTGTAAAAATGTTTCCTCTTTTATGTTGCTGTTGTAATAATCAAGAGGTCACCAACCAATTGACTCCGCAACGAGGGGAAAATTCTTTGCACCTAAGCGTGGTTCGCCGACGCGCCGATTGCCGCACAAACACAACAGTGCATGTAGGGGCGGAGGGCGCACTCATTACGTGCTGCACCGCATGAATTCAACAAGCGGATAACCATAACGCAGCGCACTTGCCTGAGAGATGGCACACTCCAATCGAAAATACTACTCACAGTGCGGCGCAGTAGTTAGTACGATATTTCCGCTTTCTTTCAACTGGAACACAACTGGAAAAGTCAGTTTTTTCTTCTGTTGGTATTTTTGTGTTGTGGCCAATTCGACATATTGCCACAGGTTGTCGCTGAAGAGGTAGATTAAGCCCGATGGCGACTGAAGAAGCTCTAAACGGACGGCCGGCGGGATAACCTTCGTTTTTGATGAGGTGTACATACAAATACATAGGGAAGGAGAGTGGAATGAAAAGAGATGCTCGATCGAGTGGAGCAGGTTTCATGGGAGTTTTAAGAGAAGATTGCGCGTCTTTGGTACTTGTACGTTGTACTTCATTTGCGAAAGGATATGCGTTCCGCTGTCGTGTGAAATGTGTAAGAGGGAAAACGTCGGAGATACACACAGGTTGGTTCGTTTCGTGGCAGAAGATCCGAAAAGCTGTTGATTTTCGACGGATTGAGGTGCGCCTGAACTGAAGAGTTGTTAAGGGTGGATCAGTAGAATTAAACCTATATCATTCGAAATACAGATTAAAAGGCAGCCACCACCAAAATTAAGCTGAAAAGACAGCCTTGCGCGACGATGTCACTACCAATTATCTCTTCTGTATCTTTAATGCCGAAAACTAGATGAGACTTAAAGGACTGAACTGCAAACGAACAGTGGAACTCATGTTTCCAACTCATGCATAGTTGTTGCTACAAGTCTCTTGAAGCAAAGGAAAGCAGAAGGCTTACAGAATAGGTTATTACGGGTAATGGATAAACCTTTGCCCCCTACGGGTATTAGAACGGGTCAACTTTAACCTGAGTGAGAATATTCCTCACTGGCCCACAAACCGAACCTTACTTAAAGGGGAAAGCAAAAGATCAACAAAGTCCAAAGTTGACAGCTTAAGGAGTAGACACCTAGAAAAAAGAAACCAGTACCCTCTCGGAACCTATTTTTAAGGAAAAATAAATTCAGTACCTATACTGGACACACTTAATGCAGGAAGTGGCCGAAGTTAGGGACAGCCTGGTTTAACTTGAAAAGGTATACGAATACGTTAGGTGCCTACTATAGTCGTAGTTGCCTCTAGTTCAAGCTCCAGCTTTTTAATCAAAAGGAACGAAAAACCACAATAAACTTCGATAGGTTCTTGGGCAACAACAGCATTCCAAAATGTGGGAAAAATCATTTATTCAAGTCGGTTTTAAGGTGCTACCGATAAGTTTTGCAGGTTTTCATATTATTTTTACAAGGTGGGCCAAAAGAGATCACCCTATTGGAAGATGCTCTTATTTTTGCAAATGGCCGCCAATGTCAAATCTGTTTTGACATTTGTGGACTAGACAGATGTAGAATACAAGTGAACACTCCCCAAGAACGCGGAACAATCGTGTCTATTTTTTGCGTAACAATTCGTCTGTAGTGTTGGCGCAGAGCGAATTCCGTCGTCGATTCCACGGCCGTCCGACACCGACTGCGCAAACACTGCGCCTTGAAGAGTATGGGACCACACGAGACATTGCCAAGAGTGGAGGGCCCCGGAGCGCCCGTTGTGCCGAGAATATCGCCGCTGTTGACGAGGATGTCGTGAACAAGCAAAACTATCGCTTATGGGGCCCCGAAAATCCACGAGTAATGCACGAGGAGCCATTACACCCGCTCAAAGTTACTGCATGGTGCGCTGTTCACGCTGGACGAGTCATCGGGCCATTTTTTTTTCGAGAACGCCGCTGGTCAAACGACAACAGTGGACGATGCGCGCTATATGGCCATGTTAACCGAGTTTTTTCTGCCGCAATTGGACGAATTAGGACTGGAGGACATGTGGTTCCAACAGGACGGAGCTACGGCACATAATGCGCAAGCCACAACCGATATTCTGAAGGCGGCGTTCCCGGGTCGCCTCATCTCTCGTTTTGACGATTTGCACTGGCCCGCAAGATCGCCCGATTTAACCGTTCCAGACTTTATTTTGTGGGGTTTTTTGAAGTCCCGTGTTTACGTGAACAAGCCCGAGACCCTAGAAGTCCTCAAGGACAACATTCGACACGAGTGCGAGAATCTGTCGCCCGAAGTTCTCGCCGAAGTGATGAAAAAATGCCATAAAACGAGCCCGTATGGCAATCAATTGTGACGACGCCCATTTGGCCGATATCATCTTTTCGACTTCACCAATAAAATTCCAAAGGTTCAAATAAACATAATCAAAAAACAGAATCGAAGTTTTTCATTTAGAAAAAAAATGAGAGCCAAACAACATCGGATGACTTCTTTTGTATATAAAGGGCGGGCCATCTAGTGGTTTCTTTTTAAACCATATGTTATTTTGACACAGACAGCTGTTTCCTGCTCGAAATCTTTAAAGAAAGTCAGTATCAAACCTCCGCGAGGTGCTCTACGCTTGAACAACGTTGGGAAATATTGAAAACTTATTTCCAAATTGAGTGATGAGCAGCCCAACAGTGCGTTTTCTGAAAAGAAGTTTTGGTCAACGGTGGGCGTTACATGAAGACATGGATTTGGACGAATTCTGGTTCAGGCAAGATGGCGCGCCATGCCACTCAGCCATAATTAATGGGAATGTTTGTTCTCACTAATAAAATGAAAAAAAAAAATTAATTAATGCTAGTTTTATTTAATTTTTAAAAAGAAACTTGTATTTGGCCCACCCTGTTTTTGTTAAGGTATTTATAAATAAGTGGAGATAAGTGTCTATGAGCGTTTCTCGCGTAAGTTATGCTATGGCCTATATTCACTGCTGGCTTCCTCGTCCACAGAGATCTGTGTCTATACACGGTTCACGCTTGAGCAGAGTATTACAGTAAGATTCAGATGCATTTTCGTCAGATCTTGGTCACAGCAATTCTTTACCTAGACTTTTCTACCGACGTTACTTCCTACATGAAGGCAGTGTGAATTACATTCTCAAAGAAAAAACCTCATTTACTCTGAAAGCTCTTGTGTACTGTGGGGTATTTTTCTAATTGGTTACAGAATGGTTGCGCAGGTCACTGTATTGTACGGTCGAAGAAAAAACCTCCCTTTGCTGGGAAAAGTCTCTTGGACTGAAGCGAGGGATCCTCAGATTGCACAGCACCTAATTTACTGCATATTGGGCTCGCTGGTTTATTTTTTTTATTTTTTGTTACAATAAAACCTGATATGACAACTAAGTAGATACCTAGTGTGGTGATACATTTACAAGTCACAGTGGCGGATTCTATGCTACCGAGTCCGCCATGGAACTATGTCTCATGAGCACCTGGTAAGTGGTAAAGTTTTTTAAGACTCCACCTTTTCATTGACCTAAAATAGCATTTATCATCAGGACCTTTCACTGTATACCGATGGCAGAATTGGGAGTCCCGGCAAAACTAACCCAACTGTGACGCGTGGCGCCGGAAAATATGCAGTACAATGTGCAATTTGGAACCAGCTCTCCCGAAGTATTCCAATCGTGCACCAGGTTTCGACGCACTCTGCTATACTACATTTTCAATCTCTTTCTGGAGCATATAGTGTGTATCCGTTCGACTAGGGTTTGATGATGATATAAACTTCATCAAGGGCCGCTCTAAGCGGTCTCATCCTTAAAAGGCGCTTGAGAAGCGGACAAGACTAAATATTTTAAATGCTAACGATCATCTGCCCCACGTTATTACGAAGAGTCGCTAATGAAAGCAGCAATTTTGAAGTACAGGTAGGATTATCTATCTCAAAACGACAGCTTCAAAAATTAAACCCCCAGTAAAGATCCCATAAGCTTGACATCGTTTTTCCTGAAAACAATGGAAAGAATAATCGACGTACACATTAGAGATTGCTTAACTCGAAGCATACCTCTACACCCCTGTCAGTATGCCTATCAGAAAAGCAAATCAACTGAAGGTGCACTCTTAAAGCTAACTAAGCACATAAAGGATGCATACAGTTGTAAAGATATTGCACTATGCGCATTTCTCGACATAGAGGGTGCTTTTGACAACACAAGATATGACTCCATATCAAATGCTTCGCTTCAAAGAAATATAGATGAACCAACCATCAAATGGGTCAAAGCGATGCTTGTAAGCCGGAAAATAACGGCCTCTTCAGGACCAACCACAGCATCTGTTACAGCCGTAAAGGGCTGCCCGCAGGGAGGAGTACTCTCACCTCTACTGTGGTCTTTGGTGATAGATAACCTATTACGTGAACTGAGTCCCTCAGGTTTCAATATTGTAGGCTACGCCGATCACCTAGTCATCATCGTCAAAAGTAAAAAAGCAAATGAAGTTACAATACTTATGCAAAGCGCTCTTAAGATAGTGTTAGACTGGTGCCGCAAAGAGGACCTTTCTATTAACCCCAATAAGGCTATCATAGTTCCCTTTACTAGGAGAAGAAATTTAAATTTAAACCAAATTTCAATTAATGACATACTCATTGAGTACTCCGATGAAGTCAAATATCTTGGAGTCATCTTAGATAAACGACTGAACTGGAACATCCACGTAAACAACAAAATTACCAAAGCTACCAATGCTTTATGGGCCTTTATGGGTCTGGCGCAAGTGAAAGAGATAAGCTTTAGCGACCATCCAGAACTAATGATTCTTATCTCGGAACTTCCGGAAATTGAGATGATCTGCACGGTAACAGACCGACTTCCAAAAACACTATGCTTCAACAGGAAATTCTCTACAGAGATCACTGAGAGAGAAGCATGGGTTAGCAATAACCCACCAAACTGCCAAAACGGCTTAAAGTGGTATACGGATGGTTCCAAAATGGACTCGGGGGTAGGAGCTGGCGTACATGGACCAAATCGCAACGTCTCAATACCTATGGGGAAAAGCCCCAGTGTATTTCAGGCAGAGCTTCACGCCATCAAGGAATGCGCGAACCTTATATACTCTTCAGGGATCTAAGGCGCAAACATCCATATTTTCACAGACAGTCAAGCAGCTATAAAAGCCCTTAGCTCACCAATAATTGTCTCAAAATCAGTCATGCACTGCTTCAACGCTCTCCAAACTCTTTGCTCCAGAAACAAAACCAAATTATGGTGGGTTCCCGGGCACGAGGGTATTGAAGGAAACGAAAAAGCTGATAAACTGGCCAGGAAAGGGTCAGGAACTCCTTTCATAGGACCAGAACCTTTCTGCGTCGTCACTAAATCATTACCAGCTACATTAGGGAGGTAGACACACTGCTAACCTAGATATCATTTTCTGTCATTCTCGGCACAATAGACCTTCTTGGTCGACGTGCCTATTTTTCGCCTTGGCGAGACAGAAGTTATATATAAAAAAAAAGATCCCATCAAAGACTACCTAAGGAAGTACTAAAACTGCTTCTTCAACAGCAAAACAAATGGAAACAAAATTCCTAGGTCGTAGGACGAAAAGCATGGCTTCTAGAACCCTTCCTATCAGTTGTGCTTTGGTGCGCCAAATAATGGACTAGGAACTTATTGAAAAACTATAGCTTTTAATGAACTTTAAGCGGGAGGTCGAGCTGCGCCAAATCGTGGATGTAGTCCGAAAAATCAAAAGACGTCCACTTTGTTGACTGACCGTATGGAGTAATGCTGCAGGCAAAGATATCTCCAAATCCCACAGCGCAGTTTCAAGACGGCCGGGAAAACCGAAGCTCGGTTCTCAAGACCAACATCCATCACTGATGACAGAGCGCTGGGTCTGGACAAATGAAATTGAGGTCAGGAATATCTGTCAGAGGCGAATTGCCTTCGGAGACGATAACATGAATGAATACAGGGATCGATCGTGGATGGTACCCTGCGATCAGCTCTCGCCAAAAAAATTTCTTTCACATCCCCTTCTATTGCAAAACAGAAAATATTCCAAAAACACAAAGTTCGCTGCCAATAGAGCAATTATCGTTCAAGATGACCTTCACCGATAACCGATATTGCAGATCGATCAACATACCCAACATACCCAATATCAACTGTTAGCCCCCGTTAATGATACGAGTATCTGCGATAACACAAGTACGAGTATGTACCTACTTTAGAAACCAACCAGAACATATTTGCATTGGGCGTAGGTTTCCCAGATTAGACGCTCACCAACACCACCGCAGACACACAGTTCTAAAAATACTGCAATTGATTAGGCATGTGTTTATAATGGCGAACATTTGAAAAGCCAAAACAGTTGACAAAATGTTTCTGTGGGAGTGCATTGTCGGCGTTTTCGTCGGCTTGGTTGTGGTGCAGTACTTTTTGAAAAAACGTAAAAATGACCTCACTGCGAACATCGGCGGGCCATTTTCATTTCCCATAGTTGGCGGATTGCACGAGCTGTACAAACTATCCCCGGAGAGTGAGTATTCCGCTATCAGTGGGCTCAGATTCACATCTAACTGCGACTGTCTACAGACTTTCTGGAGAGAGCTGTGGAGGCTAGGGCCAAATGGGGAAAGCTATTTCGGATTTGGGCATTCAATCGGCTTATCCTTTTGCTGGCGGATCCGAAGATAGTCGAGCCGTTGCTCACAAGTCAGGCTCACATCACCAAACACCGGTTGTACAATCTGCTAAGGCCGTGGCTGGGCACGGGCCTCCTGATGAGTGACGGACAGAAATGGCACAGCCGAAGGAAAATTATCACACCGACCTTTCACTTCAAGATACTCGAACAGTTTGTGGAGGTCTTCGATCAGCAGAGCGAGATACTGGTGAAGCAGATGAGGAGGCACTGCGACACCGGGAAGGAGTTCAATGTGTATTCGTTTGTTTGTTTGGCGGCACTGGATATTATCGCTGGTGAGTTGGCTTTTTATAGAGGGAGTCGAGGGCAATCCCACATTTATTTGTTCAAGCGATAAGTGCTATCAAATTGGATTATTAGCAGCAAAGATTTCTAAATTTGTTTTAAATTATGACAGCCAGATAAGAAAATCCATTGCTTTTGGCAAAGCTGTATCTTGATTATATGGGGGTACAAAAGTGGTCTAGATTAAATGCGATTTAGCGTATGTCAGATGTCGACGAAAGTGTACTTCAATTCAGTCAAAGGCTTGCGACTAAGCCCTGAATGTCCATAAAACGGATTACTACTCTATCGAGCTGTATTTGAATGGTCATACTCAGACGTTCGCAAAAGGTGTCGCAGCGATCGAATCTGTGACCCCTTGTTCAATAGTTCAGCAGACTGACCAATGAATCACTGCGCTCATACGGAATGTTCACGGCAATGATTTATTAAATGGTATTTGCTCAACGAGCACGGCTTAGCTTGTCAAACTTTTGCATAAAATGGTCGTCAATCATAGAAGCAATAAAAAATTCATTTGATTTGTTGTGCTCGACGAGCACCAGCATGATGATCGCTGAGCAAAATATTTCTTCAAATCTTCACTCTACGAATTTGTACGATTCCTAAATCAAAGGTTTGGTGCCTTGTGCTCGGCGAGCATGATCCTCGAGCAATAACGCTTTTGCACAAAGCTTACTTTAAGTATGGCTTGTCTTTGCGGACAGTTTACGTCCGTTTATTACAGGATTAAGTATCAATGTCTTAAATATGTTGTGCTCTACGAGCAAAAGAGTTTAGTGACAGCGTAGCTTAATATTTGGTACAAGAAACTTCTTCAGAAGAGTTATACGAGTACCTACGCCCACAACATCAATGTACCAAATATATTGTGCTCTAGGAGCACAAAGATTTTAGTGAAAGCGAAGCTAAATATTTGGTACACTTTAAAGGGCTGAATTGAGAAGCTTATTCAAAAGTGTTACCTATACGAGTGCTCTCACATGTTTGAAACAGGTGGCGCAGTGAAAATACCTTGAGAAAAACTTCCGTGAGTTCAGAGACGTTTTACTCAGCAGACACTCCAACCTCTGCGCCAAGAGCTCTTGGACAATCTCCGAGAATGCGCTTTAAAATCCATACATTTAAGAGAAGACACTTTCATTCCACAGTAAATGGTTGAAAAAATTCGCCCTACAAGCACAGTGCTTAAGTTTTTGCTGATCGCAGAGCAAAACTTGCCTCTCATTACCTAAGCTTAATTATTTTTATACGATTTATGGACTGTGCCTTACTAAGGTGGCCTTGCAAAGATGAGACTCGATCAATTTGCGCTATAACAGCTCGCCGAGCACAGATTAAAAAAATACCTAAACCGCTCTTAATCCTGTAGGTAACTTGTGGGAATGAGCTCAAAGAAATGAGGATCATGCACACAATAACAAACGAAATTGCTTCTAAAATATTTGACGAGACTTACTACCCGTTTGCAAGCCTCTTACAAAGCTCCTTCATCTTTTTCAAGGCCCAGAGTATGACACAAATTATATTTATTGCCCTTCCAGAAACCGCCATGGGAACGAAAATCAACGCACAGACCGATTCCAGCAACGAGTACACCCGAGCCGTCACCGAGTAAGTTATGCCTTCCCATGCCCAACCCTGAACCAAACTTGTTCGTCCCTCCACCAGCATCACGCAAATTATCTTTGAGCGGTTTCTAAAAGTTCACTTAGTCAATGACTTGCTGTTCGCCATATGCTGCCCGAAACTCAAAAGCCGCCAGACGCAGTGCATCGAAACAATGCACACCTTCACGAGAAAAGTAATCGAAGAACGTCGCTCAACGTTGCAGGGCACGCTCAGCGAGCAAACCCAAGAGGAAACGAAAACCTGTAAGTGCTGGCAATCTCTCCCCTTACAAGTATTGTAAAACTTTTTGTTCTAATTTCCAGCAAACGATGACATAGGATCGAAGAAACGCATGGCACTGCTGGACGTGCTGCTCCAGTCCACAGTCGAGGGGGAACCGCTTTCCAACGAAGCAATCCGAGAAGAAGTTGACACTTTTATGTTCGAGGGTCACGACACAACGACTTCGGCCATCAGCTTCGCACTCACTCTAATCGCACGTCATCCAGAAGTTCAGAAGAAACTTTTCCAAGAGATATGTGAAGTGCTGGGCAAGGATCAAACCAAATCGATTAGCTATCGAGTTCTGCAAGATTTGAAATACACCGAGTGTGTTATAAAGGAAACGCTGCGAATGTATCCGTCAGTGCCGGTGATCGGCAGGCAGTTGATGCACGATTTCGTTTACGGTAGGGGTTTTCAGTTGCCCAGTAGTTTCCAATGTGTAGACCGTTTTGTTTCTAGATGGAGGGGTGCTTCCTGCAGGGTCTGAGGTGCTGATAGGCATTTGGACCATGTGTAACGATCCGGATGTGTTTCCCGAGCCGCAGGCGTTCCGTCCGGAGCGACACTATCATGACGCCTTGGAGCGTGGCAGTACCTTCTCGTATGTACCTTTCAGTGCGGGTCCGAGAAATTGCATTGGCCAGAAGTTCGCAATGTTGGAAATGAAAAGTGTACTCACGAAGGTTCTGAGATACTTTGAGCTGGTGCCGCTGGGCGAAGCAGTCAAGCCGACCGTAAACATTGTACTGAGATCGGCCAACGGATTTCAGCTCGGCTTGAAGAGGAGGGTTTATTGAGAGAGTGACGAAATTAAAGGAGGAAGGTGGTTTTAATGTAAATACATTTTTTTATTTTTTGGACGACGCTTCCTGGATCTGACTGCCAAGTCTTTTCTTCGGTAGGTCTCGTGCTTCCTTATAGCTAGGGAATTTGAAAACTACGGTTACTTCAAAACCGTCTTCGATCGTCTTAGTAAATCGCGGAAAGCTAACGTTCTACCTAAATTTGTGAAGATCAGCTCTAAGGCATCCCTGATTTGTAACTATTCCACTCTTCATATTGCTCCATCCGTGCTTCAAAGTTGAATATAATTTGTACGTTCCATATCTATGATGCTGCAATTCTAGCAGAAGCAACTTAAAACCGCTGTTAGTGCTTCAATTGCTCTCCTGGTAAAACACTTTTCCTGTGCTTCTTTGGCAAGAAGGTCGATTGAAACCACTCACACTGCTCGTCGAGCTCGCCCAGAGCTTCACTCAGAGTGCTGATTCGACAAGTCTTCTTCCCACATTTAGAATTTGTCCGCCGATGTTCATTATCATCCTTGCAATTAAAGCTGTTGGCACGGCTGCTCCCGTAGCTACTTCTCCAGCTGATGTTTAAAGATTATCCGTGCATCTATAGAGCAGCCCAAAGTCCCCACCTTGACCTTTATAGTGAGCATGCATTTGCTGCTGCTGATAGTCAGTACTTCTGTTTTTGCCCCTCGCAAGTTGCAGGCCAATGGATGTGAAGGACAGTCCAAGAAGTCGTTAACGCTTCGTTGCAGTCGTTCTTCATTTCCTTGATGAGTTTGGCTACTACGACAAGGGTATGCCATCAGCAAGTCCCTATATTTTCTATGCTCTTGAAATTTTCAGCCCAAAGGCGTTATTGTACATCGTGTGGTCCTATTACGAACCCTTGACGAACGCCGGCTCTTGGTGTTTTTTTTTTTGCGCTGTCGGTGTCGTTTACTGAATTTTATAGATGGACCGGCACTTTTTTGAGAGCGACGACCAGTGGAATCAAACTAAATGAGCTGCAGTAGTCTACAAATGGTGTCCAGCATGCACACTGAAGGATCTTTGGATAGCTGTCTACTTAATGAGATTTTCAATAACCAATTTAACTGCAAGCTCGCGAAACTTCCTTAATTGTGACTGGACAGTTTAATGAGTCATTGCTTCATATCCTCCTCCAAAATTTAAAGACATGGGCGAGCGTTTTTGTCCATTTTTCAGCTTCTGGTTTTCTATTCTAGGCACCTACTTGATAGGGTTTGCCAACGGCTCTTGGTCAGCCTTGTATGCATTGTCCGACGAAGCTTCTTCTGCGTTTTTAACAGTTCTTTCGTGGTTGGAAATCATTTGTAAAATTCGTCGCTAAGTGTTGGCTACGACGAAGCTTCTTCTTCCGCGTTCTTAACAGTTCTTTCGTGGTTGGAAATCATTTGTAAAATTCGTCGCAAGTTTTAGCTACGACGAAGCTTCTTCTTCCGCGTTCTTAACAGTTCTTTGGTGGTTGGAAATCATTTATAAAATTCGTCGTTAAGTTTTAGCTACGACGAAGCTTCTTCTTCCGCGTTCTTAACAGTTCTTTGGTGGTTGGAAATCATTTGTAAAATTCATCACTAAGTTCCAGGCTACTACTCCGAAAGAAGCGGTCTATAAACTTCTCTGGTTTGTTGATGTTAAACGGCGTCCAAATTGAGGTGGTTGCATCTAGTCCAACATCTTTTCTCTTCTCCGACGGAGTTGCTCGTAATGATTTAGGAGGAAGAAATTCAAAAGCCGCCTTTTTGCGCTTCTACGATGTATGGCTCTTAGACTCTCTGTAGTTGTTGTTGCTGTCAAAGTTTTCTACCATTCAAGTTAAATTGGAGTGGTCAACAAGATTCTCAAAATTGCTGATTGATGATTACTCTGCCAAGCAAAAAGCACATGACACCATAGGCATGTTGATCGCTTCGAATGCAAATAAAAGCACACCTCCCACCCATTGACAATAAAACCTGCGTGGCCTCCCCTGTAAACTCATGGGGATTACGCAACTCCATCTACCCAACCGACCCCAGTGTCGCATCCCATTATCAACTCCTTCAACGCCCGTTAACATTGACAAAAACCCAACGTATACAGCATGATACGCCATATGCTGGTGGTGGCCGACATCACGACGGGGTGGGTGAGAGAGAAAAAAGTTCACAAAGATTCCACGCCTAGGACCGACGACGGTCATGCCTGTGCTTCGACTTTCCGATGGATGGCTGGCTTTTCTGGTTGTAAAATCGGGGGGTGGCTGCGAGACCGCGTTGTTGCAAATGGTATTGTAACCGTTCCAGAATGGTTTTGCCACTCCGAGTGGCTGTGTCCCACAATTAATGTATTTTTCACTCTAAATTGCATCTAATCAACAACATGGTAATTTTCTACCAAACAATCACCCTTTCTGGCGGTGCGGTGCTGGCGCTCTCTATGGTGTTTGTGTTCGGTGTGCATCTGCGGCGACTGGTGCGGTGAGTAGGCCGTGGTAAATGAAATGAAATTGTGGCGAGGGGTTTTTGAAAATTTATATTTTTTAAAAATACCTATACAGGGATAATTTCAAATTGAGTGCGAATTAAAGTGGTGGCCACGTGGTTTATGTCGGTCGCTTCTTGGTTTATGATTAGTCGGAATAACTGTGTCACTATCTGTCCCCCCAATCGCGCATTTACACTGATTACCCATCCACAAAAAGATACAAAAAGAAGTACCTATTCCGGGAAAGATGTCATTTTGCCGTCCGTATTGCTGTCCGCGGTGCCCCTCTAGATGTATACACAAACAAACGCGACGCAGCCATACCACAGCCCACAACAGCACACAACTACAAATCGTGCTCGCAGTGCAGGTTGCTGGCGAACAAGGACGAGGGCGACTGCCAACGACAACCGAGAAGGATATAACTAACCAACAGAGAACAGACCGGCATTCATAACATTGGAATCCATTAGAACTCCATGAAATACATTTTTCATGCTGGGCTTTCACTTTGTGTCTAAATATCAGTTTTTTTTTTGTTTGTTCTGTCGGTTTGGAGCTCCTTTGTCCGGTTATATACACACACGCAGAAGTGGAAGTATGTTCGCATGAAAATTGTGTGCGGTAGGTTTGTGTATCCTTTACATGATGTGGGGCTCTGAGAAGGAAAAGGGATACCATGCATGTGAATTGTATCTGCGCTTTTAAAGTCGAGTAGATGGTTTAAATGGGATAACCCTATGAATTTGGGAGCAATTGGCACAAGGACACACGAACCAAGGAACTTGTGGCTGGTTAGAAACCTAGTTTAGCAAAGTTTGTATTTAATTTCTGTTTTGACTTCGAGTCAGTTATATTTTTGAACCACAATTACGCATTACCCATTCTTATTATTATTATTTAAACTTTTAACTAAAAATAAATAATAAAAAGTTAAGTTAAAAATTAAAGCGCAAGCTACCAGGGCTTTCAGCTACAGAAGGAGGAAAATAAGACTCGAACCCAGACCCTAATTAGGTGACTTTTGAGACGACTATTGTCGAAACGATAGACCTCCAAAATGAGCATCTAAGTGAAAAATACAAGTTTAAGAACGTTATCTTGTTCATTCTCCACACATGTATTGAAAACCTACGATAAATCCAAGAAAAATGGGACTAAACTTATTTTGATCCTCAAATTTTTAAAAACGATATCTTCTAGATGATCATGGCCTTCCCCCTGATAACTTAGGGAAAAGAAGCTTTGCACTTAAATACAGGAGTGGAAAAGCTTTTCAGAGCGAAAGAGGTTTTAATTTTTACCACATGAACCAGCGAGTTAAAGAAATGCACTTGAAGCTGTTTTTCAAGATTAACCGCCCTTTATCTGACATAAAAAGAATTGGGTTTCAAAATAAATGACCAACTATAGTTTTGTTTTGTAGTACCGATTATAAATCAATAAAAAGTCGGCGTTAGGACCCTCGGCCTAGCTTCTGACGTTTCGTTTTGCGTGCGTTTTTATTTTTGAGGTGAATGGAAATTTTTTTGAGTTGGAACTGCTATTGTGAAACTGAACGACAGGAAATGTGCGAAAAAGCGAAATGTGATACAGTCGAAAAACCCCACTTAAGATGCAATTTATGTCGCTCCAGGGGTTGAACTTGAGATCCCTCACACAATCGCTTAGTAAATAGTAGTAGCAGATTAGGTTTCTATTTCAAGCAGAAGCTGATGGGCCCTCGCAAACAAGGCGCTTAGTCGCTACCTCACCTTCTAAAACAGATCACAAAAGCCAAAACTTTTGAGACTGATTTCAAGTTCCTGTTAAGTGCGGTCAAACACAAGACTTTCTATAAAAGTTTTTCAAATTGGGGTTATTCGCGCGGCTATCGTTTCTTTTGAACCGTCGCACTGTGGTCCAAAAGGCCAAATCTCGTGGTAAAAATACTAAATTCGATGTTTTATTTTTATTGTTTTTTATTTCTAATAGAAATATAAACGGAGCTTCAAAAACAGCAAACAAAATAATTTTCTGTTAACTAGTTTGACTTATATGAACTATCGAGGCATATCCCTGCTTAATGTCGCATACAAGATCCTATCCAACGTACTGTGTGTGAACGTCTCCAACCGCTCTGCAACACACTAATCGGCACGTACAAGTGTGGCTTTCGGCCCGGCAGACCAAATTTTCACACTGAAGCAAATCCTGGAAAAGACCAATGAATTTCAAGTCGAGACTCACCACCTGTTCATTGACTTCAAAGCCGAATATGATAGCATTCATCGTCAGGAGCTTTATATGGCAATGGCCGAACTCGGGATCCCGGCAAAACTGATTCAGCTATGTAGCGTGACGCTGGAGAACACACGCTGCAATGTGCAATTTGGAAGTAGTTCCTCCGAGCTATTCCAAACATGCACCGGATTTCGGCAAGGAGACGCACTATCATGTGACTTCTTCAATCTCGTGCTAGAGCAGACAGTGCGCAGGGCAGGTGTCAACACGGAAGGCACTATCTTCAACAAATCCGTCCAGCTACTGGGGTATGCAGACGATATTGACATCATCGGTCGCTCCCAGCGTACCGTGATAGAGGCTTTTACGGCGATTGAAGAACAGGCCAAATTCGTTGGTCTTGTAGTAAATGAGGACAAGACTAAGTACATGCTATCAACAAACAAACCAGCATCTGTCCACCGCCTAGGACAGAACGTCACTATTGATAGCAACAATTTCGAGGTAGTTAAGGAGTTTATCTACCTCGGAGTAAACATGAACTCCACAAATGACATCCTAGTGGAGATCCGGCGAAGAATTACCCTAGGAAACCGCTGCTACTTCGGTTTGGCAAAGCAATTGGGTTCAAAACTCCTAACTCGAAGGACAAACTGTATGCTTTACAGAACCCTTATCCTGCCAGTTCTGCTTTATGGCGCCGAGTGCTGGACGATAAGCAGGAAGGGAGAGCTGATACTGGGCTCCTTCGAAAGAAAAATTCTTCGGCGGATTTTTGGTCCTGTGTGCGAGGAGGGCGAATGGAGGAGAAGATACAACCGCGAACTCTGAGCTGTACCAAGATGTGGATGTAGTCCAAAATGCTCCTACAAGGTGGCGCAAAAGTAATCCTCCTATCAGAAAATGCTATAAACTTTGCGATTGGGGCCTAATGTCAGTTCTGTTTTGACATTTGTGTAGTAAACACATGCGAAATACACGTTAATAAACAATGTTACGCTACACTGCTCCAGAACGCGGAATATTGGTGACTATTTATTTGAGCAATAATCGGTCGGTGACTTTGGCACAACGTGAATTTCGTCGCAGATTTCCTAGCCGTCCAACGCGTACTGGTGAAACACTGCGACGTTTAGCCGCTCGCCTCGAATAGACTGGCGCAACACGAGATGCTGCCAGGCGTGGCAGACCCCGGAGTAGCCGTTCTGCAGAGAATATTGCTGCTGTAGCCGAAGATGTCATGGAAGCGCCGTCGACATCGACCAGACGACGTGCCACGCAAATGGGTATCAGTCGACGGTCTTTACAGCGAATTTTGGTAAAAGATTTGAAGATGTTTCCGTACAAAGTCCAGACAGTGCATCAGCTGTTAGCTGCTGACCGCCAATCGCGTCTAACATACGCTCAAGCCATCCTTAAGCACCACCAAGAGGAAGATGATTTTTCATCAAAAATAATCATGAGTGATGATCGCCTGATTTGACCGCTGCAGACTTCTTTTTGTGGGGCTTTTTGAAGGTTATTTTTGCGCCACCTTGTACATCAAGAGGAAGGCTTTCGAAATCCTTATATGCATATTCGGAATACACGAAAAGGAGGAAATCATTGGAAACTACGAGCAATATTTTGACTAAAAGTGTTTCACAGCTCTGAGTATAAAATATTAAGGATCACAAAAAGCGACATCACAAAAGCAGCTTGTTTTTTATGCATCCACTGTTGTAAAAAAAAAAGAATTGTTATCACCCTGCGAACAATTAAACAGCCGCTGACCTTTTTTTTTACAAAATTCGTAAAATTTAACCTGTTTTTTAATTAATTTTTCTGTTTAGGTATTCCTTTTTCGAAGAAACTCCTACTTCAGCCTAAGATTTTAAAACACCCTTTGAAACAATTTTCTAAAAACTCACTATTTTTATAGGCTAGGAAATTTCCTTTACGAAGAAAAAATATTTTAGCGATATCTTCATGCGTTCAAAAGTTATAAAAAGTCTAAGTGCGGCGACAGGATAAACTCCGACTATAAAAGAGGAAGCCGATTCGTCACTATCTTCAAAGTAATATTTTTAATTTTCAGAGTAAACCCGCGCGACCGATTTAAGACAATTATCCGTTTCGAAGGAAAAATCCTTCGCAAGATATGACGCCCTGTTTCCGTTGACAAATTTTGGAGAAAGCAATGCAACGACGAACTATAAGAGCTGTACAATTGTTCATAAATATCGACTTAGTCAAACAAACTTCACATTAGGCCTAGAACATGTGGAGCAAATGGGTATCAATACCCCGAAGAGTTTTTAACTATCATCAACATAGTAAAGGCAAACCTCGCCTCAGTCAGAAAGAAAAATGAGCCAACTTGAAGTATACCCACCTAAAAACCGCCCTAAGTGGACTTGTTAGCTTAGGCCCTAGTTCAAATCAAACTGTTCAGCCATATAATAGGTTAACTGCGAATATAAAGCGCAACGGCCTCAGTATGCCACCTTGCGGCATACCTTAATTTGAAGGCCCTCTAAAATCTGACCAACTATGGATGCCCCTCACGAGATTCTCGTTGATTGAAAGCACTCTCTAAGTCAAAGTCCAGAATGAGGAATAAGGTGTCTATTTTCCGCTCTGTATGAAAGGTAAGCTATACGCAAACTTTTTGTACAACCTGTCGGCGTGAATACTCTCGTATCAAGAGTTGCATTTACGTGCCCTTTGATTGTGTCCACAAAAGTTATAAAGCCCTGAAGCCCCTCATTCCTCGCACATGCTGCCTCGGTTTTCTGTTATAACGCGCAACATGACCAACATGGCCTAGGAATATACCTAGTCCTAACTTCTCGCTAGCATCCGTCTGGGTAAACCTTACGTTTGGCAAAAATTAAATGGAGCAGCAATAATTGCACCCGAACTTCTGAATTAAAAAACTTTCTCCAGCCTCTAAGTCTTTTCAGACTTTATCCAGAGGTCGGTCTGTCGAAAACAGAACGTAAGGACTGAGGGGTATTTTTATTTTTCTGGTGCGGTTCAACAAGGAACCACTCACAAGAATGATCACGGCTATCACTTTTTTTTCTACGAGTTCTTAAATCGCATAGTTGTGCTGTCTGCAAGTTATAAAACGTTTACATATGGAGCTGTTGCACAAACTGTTTATGTTTATAACCGGGTTTAATCTGTTCATAAAGCTGGTACCCCAAGTTGATCAAAGTTTAGGCAGATGGCTGTTTTAAGCGTCTCTAAAAACATGGAAACTTTCCGCTTTCCGAAGTCCAATGTTTTATTTGTATGAAGAGTGCAGGTTTGTTGGAAGGTTGCTTTTTGCGGTCCGTAGGGACCCTAGGCCTTACTTCTCACAACCATTCGTTTTGTGTGAGTTTTAAAGTTTTGGGACGAATGGAAGGGATCTACAATTGTATGCCTAGTCCAAAAGGACAATTGAGAAGCTCTTTCATGACAGTTATACTCTCGGATGTTTGTCAGACGTTCGAGAGAGGTGGCGCAGTGGAAAAAAAACCTTTAGTTGGAATTTGGTTTCCTTTTACTACCGCATGACAAAATTAGCTTTAACACAGTCATGCTAGTTGGAATGGAAGGCCAACTGATATTGAAAAGTCGATTCAGTTGGATATTCACTTCGTTTGATTATGCTTATGCTTCATGAATTAAGGCGAAGTTAAGGACCCAACTTGTCGCCTATTAATTTTTATATTCCGCCATACTAACAATCATTTTCAGTGTCCAGGTTAAATTTTTCAAGCTCACAATAGCGAAATTTTTCGTACAAAATTCCATAATGTGACATGAAAAATATTTATTGTGAAGGTCAAAATTTATTATTAGTAAGACATAAAAAAGGGCTGTCAATAGCGTGCGGGAGAGGGGTGTTTTTCCGTGCACCACTCTAGTTCAGAGGCCCAAAAATTTAAGCAGAGTAACTTTCTGATTATTTCATTAGATATCACTCCATTTGGCTTCCGTTTGCCATTCCACTAAACAAGTACAAAGGTTGGAAAATCGGAAATCCTGCCGTCAATCATCGCCATTCTAAAACCAGAGGTCATCAACCAACCGTAGGCAAAATCCATTCCATTTCTGACCCAACAAACAGCTTATATCGTATTCCGAGTGACGAACAACTTAACTACAGGTATCCCAAATAAATATTTGTATTCCCAATAAATACTCGCACTTGCCTGAAACACATCTGTCATACCTCGAAAAGGAGGTGGGTTCTCCATTGAAACACAGGACAAAAAAAATCCTCATCCATATTATCTGCGTAACTACGTCCCATCAACACATAGCCATGCCCACATCGATCTCTTTTGAAGCCTTTCCCATCCGTATGGCATCCGAAATAGCCACACAGCGATTTATCATAATACCTTCTCCATTCGAAGGCAGGCGGTCTGCGATAAGAGGACAGGACACAAATCTAATCGGATGTGTGCATGGATAATGGATGAATTATGCAACATCATCTCTATCCCCTGCCAAGGACAATTTCGCCGTATATAGTAAACGGAATTACAGAGTGTAAATGGTATCCCATTAATCGGACTTTATGCCAATGAATTGCTTGGCAATTATTTCACTCAAACGGATTTGCTGTCATTAATTATTCCTATTTTGTCAATGAAGTGAAACTACACCACCAGCACATATATGTAAAGATCCTGAGCATAAACAACATATTCCATCAACTTGTTGAAAATCTACTTATACACGCAACAAAGATTAGGTTTTCCTTTATTTTTTGACACCCTTTTTTCGAAAGCCATTCAAAACATTAGCCACCCCTATTTAGAACAAGAAAGAAATGAGAAAAAAAAAAAGGACGAACGCACCAAAGAGAGACTGTAAACTATCGTAAAATTAAATCACTCGAAACGAAATGAAAGACAATTTTATGATCATGTATCACTTAACTATATAAATTGTCGTTCTCGGGTTCGAGATTTGCTCCCTTCGGTCGGTCCTTGCTGGCAAATGCCAAATGGCGAACAGAGACGACGAGCGGCGACGGTGAACCAGAAGCAAACAAGAAAGCATTTATTCAAGATGGTTGCTTGTGAGGAGTCGGCACTCGGTATTGATATGAATCTGCCTTCTAAGGATATCGAATTAGGGAGAAAGTGGAGAAGAAATTACCTTCCTTGTCGTATTTATTTTCGATGGGGGAGGGATATTCACAAAATAAAATCACGAAATGGACAACGCAGGAAACTATTTCTATGTCTATATACGATTGTGTCTAGGGTATTGTATTTGTATATCCTTGGAGCAAACAATACCAAAAAAAAAGAAACCCCACAAATTCGCCAACAACAAAAGGATCACATACGACGTACGGGTGGAAGTGAGTTCTTTATCTTTTCATTTCGATGTCCTTCGACGAGGAGAAAGAAGAACAATAACGAGTATCGGTCCATGCGATGGTGAAACGGGCAACCAGACGTTAGGGAAGGACTCTAGAATGTTACGAGGGGACAACGAGTGAGTGCTACATGCACAAGCACATGTAAGTAAATAGGAAGGAATTCATATTTATTTTTGAGGCTAAAATTGAAAAACAACGAGGGGAAGGTACTGCAAGTGAACAGAACAGATGTGCAGGGATTTTTGCGCTACTTCAACCAGAATGGTAGGTAGGTTTGTTTATTTTTACACATCCTGCACCAGAAAAAAATATCTATTACTGTATGTACGCAGGTATGTGCACTACCAATCTTAACCTTTCATTAAAAAAAAAGTGTAAACCTGTGGAAAAGGAAAAACCTCATAAACACTTCGATTTTACTCTCCGATTAAGTAATTGCAAAAATGTGAGCGTGCCACTGAATTTACAAGGACATAGGTACAATCGTGGAGATGTGTACCAAACATAAATGCTTTTAAACATTACACACCGACATTTTAATTAATCACCCTTATTCCGAGTGGCGTTTTACTTTCACGAAATTTGTCGTTTTTTGTGGCGTTCACCGCCTTACAGAATGGCAGTAAAGTTTCTCACATGACGTTCGCCGTAAGCGAATAGGTTCAACATGGCCTTCAGTGACAAATGGCGTTCAACGACTGAAATTCCAAATTCTCGTAATTCCAAATTCAAATTGGCGTTTTTAAATCGTCGTAAACGCCACTCGGAATAGGGGTGAATATGCAATCAGTTTGGCAGAAAACAAAATTTTCTGGAAAAGGCCGCATTAAACCAGTTAAATAAGTTCAAAGTTCTCCAGTAGGTCCACCTGTTGTGGAACGAAAAATGACGAAACGAAATCATGAACGAAAAATGTTGCTCTTCTTTTCGTTTTGCAGTAAGCAGCTGGTGCGAAATGATGGCGGAGAAGAAGGTAGGGTAGAGTTGCCAATTGCCGGCCCCTTAACGCATTTTCCTACAAAACTTGTCATTGTGGTTTGAATTGTTAAGTTTTTGATATGGTTTACCATTTAAATTGTTAAATTGATATTTCTTAAGAGTTAAAAAAATATAAAACATTAATATTTCAATGTAAAACAACGTTTTTCTTCGTTTTAATGAAAAAACATATAAAGGGTTTTCCAAGGTGTTATTATGGTATTTAAAGAAAAACCTCATTTTTTGAGATAAATGATCGGATGTTTATTTCATAATAAAGAGGAAGGTATGCCATTAATAATGAAAAGCAACATCAGCCAAATGGCCACCACGAGCACGCATACAGGACCATATCCTTTTCATGAAATTTTCCATAACCAAATCGAAAAGTGGCTGCCCTATGTCCTCTATAGCCTCACGAATTTTATCTTTGAGGTCTTGAATCGACGCTGGGCTGTTGATGGTCGGCCGGCTTTAGCTCTTGTGTTAACTGAACTTTCTAAGTCCCTTTAAGACCCAAGTCTTTATACGTTGTAATGACGTTTGTGGAATGCCCAATTCCAAAGAACGACGAGGAATGACAAACCTGGGGTTTCTTCAACACTTTGGGCTACAGCAGCAATATTCTCAGTTGTCATTGAGCGACGTGCACGGGTTTTATTCTTCACATCACTAACTTGTCCCAACAGCTCGAATTTTTCCACCAATTTCTGTATTGCGGTCCGACAAGGTGCTTCACGACGACCAAAAAATGCTTTAGTCTTGCGAACTGTGACTGCAAGATTTTCACCATTTTTGTAGTGAATTTTAATAATTTCAATGCGTTGTTGAAGCGGGTATCGTTATAGTTATACATATATCGTGCTTTTAAAAAAATTAAGTAATGAAAGGGCTCCCTAAAAGGGTATGAATTATCTATCTACAAAAACAAACCCCTTCTTAATGCTCGTCTCGACAACAAGCGAAGTTTCATGAGTTTGCAATTATGGGATGTGTGCTGACGAGTGTGTAATGTAAGGCAGGTAGTCAAAAAAGATGCCTTTATAGATATGAAATATATGAATCAGAAAAACAAAAACCTGTGTTCAAAAATTCGTTGAAACTTTCCACAACTTTAATCCGTGATTGCGCTTTTGAAATGTGAAACAGGACGCATAATCGATTTATTACTACTTAATAAATAAATTAAATCTGTCCTGAAGTATTCCCATTGTTTGGCACCTACCAATAATCAAGGAATTTTGCTTTTGTTTAAACAAACCAAATAATTTTTCTAATGCATGTTTGGCAAATTATATTGCCACGTACATAAACAGATAGGTAATAACTAGAAAAGTCAAGTGTGGCGATTTTCAACACAAAATTACGCCATGTATATGTTTGGTAGGAGGTTCTGGATTATGAGCAACAGGCCTAAGATTCGATCCTTGTAAAAACACAAATCGCATCCTAAGATTTATTTCACTGCACCGCCTCTCGCGAACGTGACAAATGAGTAGAACTGTCCTAAAAAGTCATCTCAATTCGGCATTAAATTGCTGGGCCCTTCCCTACGTCGCAAAAATAAACAGTGTGGTTGTTTCTTAAATAATTTGGCAAGTTACCTACACCACATCCTACCTGCACATCGAATTTGAAACAATATCTTTCCCTGACTAGTTATAAGAGAGAAGTTGCTTATAGCGACGGTGACTAACCGGGAAATGTGATCGTTATCCATGTATTTAGGTATTAAATTTTGAAAATTTTGAATATTTCGGTTGAGTGAACATATTTAAAGTTCTGCTGCAAATATAGGCGGGATTTGATAAAGACGCGTGGTACCTCCCATACACAAATCTTCTTTATGTATATAATTCTACTGTACGTGTGTATGTCACTCAATAAATTTTTTTTGGTCATCGAGCTTATTTGTTTGCTTTTATTTTTTGACATCTCACAAATATGTTCTCAATCGTTCAAACAAAAGTAAATTTTAATTTAGGCAAGAGTGGTTTGTTTTATTTCGAATTGCAAGACAACGAGTGTGGTGTCATTGAAAACAACACAAACTTGAACCGAGACAACTACGGCCACACGTAGGTATTCTAATTTAAGTGTATTGCATTAAGTGCGTTTCGTTATTTTCATTTTTAAATTTTTTTGTATCTTTCGATATTTTTGGTGTTGCATTTTCAGTGAATATTAAGTGTATTACATTCACATATAAGTTACGTAACTGAAACAATGCCACGTCTTCGTGGACGAGGAGGAAATATTGGTCGACGGACTATCCATTCACAATTACAGCACAACGATCGGTTAAATACATCGGCACAAGATCAATTGACGGACAATGGAAATGTAACAAATCCGACTGCAATCACACGTGCTAATGAAAGTCAAGAGCACCGCAATGTACGCCTTCGAGCTAATGCATTGAGACAAAGACTGGCCCGTCAACGAGTCACCGTATTTACATAAAAGAGAGTTGCAAAAGCGTTGTGACTTTAGAACTCACGAACGGTCAAACCAAATTCGATCAATTTTTTAAGGTTTTTTTGCATGGTCGTGTAGTTGGTGTATCTAAGGTTTGAACGAAATTGGTCAACGCGTTGGTGAGTTATGTCAACACCTGATTTTGTCCATATAAAACTAAAAACCTAGGTGCCTATGAGCATGTGCTGATGTCATACACACGGTAATGACATCACGCACGATTTTTTAAACCAAACCTCAAAACGATCATGGACTTTATCGTTAAGCACAGTGTTTTTGGACAATCGCGTTTCTGGATGTACTCTGTCGAATGGCAGAAGCGAGGATTGCCGATTGCCCACATCCTGCTTTGGTTGATTTGGTTGATTGAGAAAATCTGACCGGACCAACTCGATTCAATCGTTAGCGCGGAAAAAGATGATCAAGAAGCTGACATCTGGAAATCTATTAAGTCGTTTCTATGCTTCGAACTCAATTTAATTCCAAGGAAGTTCCAATCGTTCAAT
This sequence comes from Cheilosia impressa, assembly GCA_948293265.1. Taxonomy (NCBI): domain Eukaryota; kingdom Metazoa; phylum Arthropoda; class Insecta; order Diptera; family Syrphidae; genus Cheilosia; species Cheilosia impressa. The sequence continues at coordinate 5,920,186 of OX411882.1, forward strand.
AGAGAGGTTCAACTATAAAAAAAAAAATTAATCAATTTTAGGCGGTACAAAGTTCGCCCGGTCAGCTAGTAGTTTATATAAATACTGGGGTAAATGGGGACAACAAATTTCTGTTCTCTAAGAGCTAGGAGCTCGCCTATGGGGTAAAAGTAAACAGACATGAATTTCTGTCAATCTATTTCAGGACTAAAATTGCGTGCTCCGGTGTCGCGACACTTCAAATTCAGATTTTTTTATGTCTGGGTTCGGAGAACTATATTTAAAATGTGAAAAAACGGCCGTTTGCATTTACCCCAACCGACCCTAATTATTACTCTAATGTTAGCCAAAAAATGTCCGCAAACTTTTTTCTAAATCTCCATCAACACTTTTTGTTATAATTTGTATAAGGGCTAAACAGGTTAACACAATTTATGCACAATACTCGTATCGTACGTCTACCGCATAAGGTAAGAAAAAGTGTGAAAAATATTGGAAAACAATGCCTCTAAATCGGGACACACATGCATACCTACACATACAATATTTTAATACATAATTTAATTTTCACCCTGAAGAAGAAACCTCCAAACACAAGAAGAAAGAAAAACTACTGAAAACACCCTAAGTGTAGAGGTTATCGTTCGTACTTGTACCTCTATCCAAAAACCAACGACTGCAATTTCGCTCAATCCGCTATTTTACAATACCTACCTACCTACTGTCGTGTCGGTAAGTTGTCGCTGTTGTTATAAATAGTAAATAGCTGTTACTACGTGCGCATAGCTGAGGCAACATTGCGATTGCTTTTTGCTTCAGTTCAGCTTCAGATATCGGATGATGAGCTGTTCGCTGAACAAACTAACGTATTTATGAATAACCTAGCGGACCGGCTGTACCCCTGTCGCTGCCAGCTGAGTGCCGCCGTTTTAGTTGCAGACTTGCAGCTGTGCGCATGACAGCTCTCTTTGTGTCATATATCGCATTCTCGCAGTCGCTTGTGTTTTGCTACGCTGCTTCTGCCATACCGTCGCTATCGCTATCACTGTGCTTGTGCTATGCTGACGTTCTGAGCAAGTACTAGCTGAACTGTGGCATTTTCGATTTGTAGCTAGCAGTGCTGTCGAGTGCAGTAATGTCGCGGTGAGCTTAATTATTTGCTAAACAAATTGTTTCAATTTGTTTAAAAGTGGATATTAAATTTACCATTGTCATTCCAGTAGAGATGGTACAAAAAACTGACAGTACAGAAGCACAGGGTGGCGCTAAAACAAATTTCCAATTTGAATTTGTCATTAAGATCAGTACCCTGGGAAAATTCTTTCTAATTCCTGTTTTACGAAAATGTAGTAAGTTGAAGTGGATTAAGTGCGACCCCTAAAATCGAAAGATTGGCTTGAAAGCCACACCCAAAAGTAAGTGTTTTGAGTCTGTGGCAACCGATTTTTTTTATTGAACTAGGTAAAATGCTTAAGCCCATAATTTGACCTTATTTAAGGTCGTAAACAGTAACACCAAGACATAGTCGGTGTTTTCAAATCAAGTCGACTTGTGTCAAACATTTAACTCGGGAGCTGTTATAGAATATAGGACCTTAAGAAATTCTATTTCTCCACGAAAATGCAAAGACTTAAATTAATGCGACTTAAGGTTTCTTTATAATCCTACTTTAAAATTATTCCTAAAATGGTAGGGGTTTTGCATCCAAAAACCCAATTTTAGTAGGTGTCCGCTTTCCGTTTCCTGGACCCCTGCCTTTTTAGGAAGAGCTCTTTCATAATTTCAAAGTACGATGACTTGCAGACGCCTACTTTGTAATTCAGAAAAGGGATTTTAAGATATTACGCATGTATTTGTATAAAGAGGGATTCTGCTTGTGAACTCGTATACTAAAAGGGTGATTTTTATATACAAAACTTCGAATTTATTTGTGCGTCAATAAGTCTGTCAGAACAAATTCCAAAACCAATTATGAGTAGGTTTAGATTTCCTAACACCTTCCTTAGTGAACTCCTAAACTTAGTTCTCATTGCAATTCAACGAAAAGCCAAACGACAGCTCTGTCAACGATACCAAAAATGCAAGTAGGGTGATCCCCCCCTGTGCATATACATCCCTTTTCCAACGGATAAATAATCCATAATAAAACGACCGACTACGAAAACAACGGACGGTTCTCTCTCTTTGTGTGTTTTTCTTTCCGCTGTCGTCGCTAAAAATCGGTTGAATTCCAATTTCCAAACGGCAACGACGACGACGGCGGCGGACGGCCACAAGCACAACACCGATAGCGACAGCGACAGTAGGTACAGAAAATGCAGACCAAACCAGCGTAGTTCTCTTTTAGCGTCATCCGCTCCGCCATTGCTCTGACTCTGCGAGCAGACTCTCAGTTTTGTTCGAAGCGTTCGTGCATCTGGTTGGTGCCTTGCTGGTTCTGTTTTTCGTACTAGAATAGTACAGTAGGTACCTACGTTATTTCTCGTTTTGTGTCGCGCAGGGTAGAGAACTTTACAGTAAATAGAAAAATGTTGCGTAAAATCGACATAAACGATCCCAAGTGCATCGATTCGCTGTTGCTTATAAATGAAATTAAAAAATATGAATTCCTCTACAATAAGGAGCACAAAGAGTACAACACCAAGCGGGCAAGGGCACCCGTTTGGGCCAAAATTAGTAAAGTCTTGTTTCCCAATTTTGACACTCTGGACGAACGTACCCAAAAAACTATAGGTAAGTTTTTGGAAAACTTCTCATTTTAGAGACGGAGATGGAGTACTAAAATTTTTTAATTTATTTTGCAGTCATTATGGTGCACAGGCGATGGAAACACCTGCGCGACAGTTTGGGTAGAATTCTTCGGGTCAGGCACCAACAGCCGAATAAGAAAGAAACAACAAGTGAACAGGCGAGGGCAATGGCATTCATGATTCCGTACATGAAGTATGGGTAAGTTAAGTGAGAACTTTGTTTCTTAGCGCAACTGTACTTGGGCTCTTTGCCGTGTTTTAAAGTGAATATTTTTGAACCTCATTATTGTGACTTGGCTCAATTTTAAGCCAGAAATAAAATATAGTAAGTATTTCGTTAAGTCGCCTTGAGTGCCGTCCGTCAACTGCTAAGTAGGTGTGTGTACATGAACGGAAGCGGCTGTCGTTCCGCTTATTTTTGTTAAGTCGGCTGACTGTATCTGTTTCTGTATCCATTCAAAAAGAACGAATGAGTGTGTGCAAGTGACAGAAAACTTAACGAAACTGAGCGATAAGCCATTATGGGTTGGTAGAGTGTTGCCAGAAATAATGTAATGAAACTAGTTATCGAGCTTAAATGGTGGACTTTTTCAAACCAAATAGGATTCTGAGCTGAATATCGAACAAGAGGGAGATGAAAGGTACTATAAAATGAGCAACATCTCCATTATAAAAATCTGTGTCTGTTCCGTATGCGCTGCTACACTGAACCTATTTTTTAAATGTTAAACCGGCTTCCATTCGAAATTCCTTCAGGGATAAAATTAACGGAATCATTTTGGTAGATTTAGTAGACCTACACACTTCTCGCTAAATTTAAGCACCATTTTTTAACTGCAGTATATCGCCACAGTTGCTTATAAGAAAAATAAATAGTTGGCGCAACAGGTCCGTAGGGACCCATGCCTATAGCTTCTTACAATTGTTTTTAATTTTTGGGACGAATGGAAGGGATCTACAATTTTATGCCGAGTCCAAACGGCTAATGGAGAAGCTCTTTCATGACAGTCATACACTCGGATGTTTGTCAGACGTTCGCAAGAGGTTGCGCAGTGGAAAAAAAAACATAAGTTGGACAGTTGCTTAGTTGGTTAATAAATGCGGGAAAGGGTTCATAAACCGAATTTTGACAGATTAAGAAAAATTATTTGAGTGCGGTTGGCTTTGACAATCAAAGTGAATTTTTGAACATACTAACACAAATTAAATACTTAGTCGTCTAAAGTCCTATTTTACACAACAAGTTAAGGAGCCTCGTGTTTAGCGCCTCTTAATTTTATTTTGAACAGCGTCATTAAATAAAGTGTACGACTGGGTCGAACGAAACTTTCTCGTTCATCAAAAGTTTGCTTGGTTATTTTCTTATTTCATTAAGTAGGTAGGTAAAAACCTGACAACCGATGCTAGATAAAAGAAACGGTGCATAGAATATAGGAAAAGGAATATGTCGTGTTAAATAAAATTCACTTTTGGGTTATTCATCTGAAATGGCAGTAGGTACACATCAAGTAACAATGTGAGTTTTCAAAAGTTGAAGCTCTCAGTAACAGGCAATTTATGATAAATTATTTATCCTAAGCTATGGTTAGAGAGGTAAAAGCCTCTACAGTACTATTCAAGGCAAAGTGTAGCAGGAGTTTCTGTTTTCTGATCTGCTAATGCATATTTTTATTTTTGACTGGTTATATTTATTAGTGTAACGCTGGTTTAAGGTGTCTATGGAAGTAGGGTTCTTGTTAGACCGATATCTTTACACAGATATAACATATATGTAAATTTTCAGAGATTTGTTTTGGAGTTTGCATTAGCAGTTATAAACCGAATATGCCGATGGACGTGTGTTTGGGTGCAAATGAAGTGGGAGTTTCTGATTGTGTGAGGAAGTGGTTGCAATTATTTTAAGGTGCATATTCAACAAGGTTGAAAAAAGGGTCATATTTGCTAAAATGAAGTTTTGCGTAGCTTTGATTGCATTTTTATCAGAAGTGGGGAGATTATAACAAAAATATTCCACAGATTTGTGAAAATAGATCGAATAATATAAATAATTAAAAAAAAACAATTATTTTCGATTTTTTTGAGAAAAACTTAGTACGGGATCTTATTTCGAATACTTTTATTATCTTTAATATGTATTTTGATCGAAATCGTTAGAGCGGTTTTTATAAAATTTGGCAGACAAAACAGTACCAAATATTAATGTTTAGTTTGTATAGTTATTGCCCAACTATTCAGCTGAAAACCGAAAATGGGGTTTTCGAGATATGAGCAGTTTTTTAAAATAAGCGTTTTCGGTGATTCGAATTGAAAATGAAGGACGCTATAATTTTGAAAACATCAATTTAACTATAAGTTTGCATTTTGGTCAAAATCGTTACTACCGTTCAGGTAAACTAAAGAAAACTGAATTTTTCAAAAATGCCTCTTTCAAAAATTCCATTTTACTATATTACAGAGAAAAACTGAGTTTGCCATTAGGTTAGGAATGACCGTATTACCTTAGAAATAAATTTTTCCAACAATCATATGGACCGTTTTCGAGATACCTACATATGTCCAAATTTCAAAAGTACGTTTATTCGATTTTTACCGGAAAACTGAGTATGCAGTCATGTTAACCTCACCTACTTGAGCTTAAATATGAATTTTGGTTGAAATCGTTAGAGCCGTTTTCAAACAAATCAAAGTGGTATGAAAATTTGATATGCGGGAAGTACCATTAATATTGAGGTTAGGTTAGGTTAGGTTGAGTGGGTTTGTGAGATCGTCACAAAAGACCAGGCACCAAGACGGGCCTATCGCCACCCCCAGGGAAACATTACGGTTAAAAACCTAAACCAGATCGCCCAAGCAGTCAATTTCCCTACAGAATTTAATTATTGTCCCTATATTGCTTGAGGAACCAACCTCCTCTAAGTTGTTAAAGAAGTACCTCCCTATATGCTTTCTTCTACTCCAAACAATTGCTTGACACTCGCAAAGAAGGTGGGAGATATCTTCCGTGACTTGTAGGTCCTCCCAATATTGAGGTTACCTTGCAAAAAAAAAAAACAGCCCCGAACTGTAAGTCCCCAAACTTCAAATCCGAAGTTTGAACAAAATCGGGACATATGGACAGACAGACGGACAGAATTTTGCGACCCACTTTTCTGAGTTCCTCTATCACCTTAATGTCAGAATTGATTGATATCTCGAGTTCAAAATTTTGTACGAATAGGTACAATATCTCTCTCTTACTATACGCAATCGAGAAAGTTAATAACCCACCCTGTGTACAGTCGGGAAAAAAAGACGTTGCATAGATATTTTTTTTAAATCCCAAAATTGACAGGGGAACTTTAAAAAAAAACTAGTGTACGTAATGTGGACAAAAAAAAAAGGTTTCCCTAACGACAGATACAGACGGATACAGATGTGATTGAGATAATTTTGCCCTTGAAACGGTTGTTGACACGCCTACTTTTTTGGAGCGATTTTAACCAAAATTGTTGTTACAAAGTGAACTTACAAACTCATTATTTGGGTTGTGTGATGTAAAGATGGTTTTTCCAGGTCAAAACCCTCTGTAGGAAGGTAGTTGTTTTCCAAACACATGATTACGTTTACTAAATAACAAAATGAAGAACAAACGTTGGATGTGTTAGAAATAATCAAGTACTGAAAGCTAGTTAAATCCTCAAACTTAATATCAAAAAGCGCGAGTTACTATGTGGACTCTCAACCATTCGTCATATGAAATAAAATTTAATTAAAAATGTTCAGAGTTGTCAAACTCTACATAAGTATTTCTCGAATTGTATCCGGTTTTGTCAAAAGGTCGTTTGGGGTCTTTGTGCAAAAATGTTGCTGCTGGTTCCCTCTAATGTTGGCAAATAGCTTCCTAAAAACTTATAGGTTAGCAATAATTAGAAATTGTTGCCTATGCCGCTCGAGTCAATTACAACTAAATAACCCTATGGCCACTGCTTTAGAATTTTTGCGCAAATGCCCGGCCCAACTAGTCCCCACATAGGCCTACTTTCTCAAAACAACTTATTTTGGAGCAGTTTTTATTTTGGGACTGCTTTAGAATTTTTGCGAAAATGCCCGGGACAAATATTCCGTGCAGAACACCTAGGCCAACTTTCTGTAAACAATTTATTTTGGAGGAGTTTTTATTTTGGGACGAATGAAATGAAACAATTTTATAGCGAGTAAAGTTGACGGACTACTTCCAGATGGTCCGTAAGGCACATGCATCTGCAAATATGCAACAGACACATCAAAACCGACAAAGTTCCCATTTTAAAGGTCGATTGATACGATCAAAATATATGTTTTTACCTGAACCACTTATGAAATATATTAAACTTTACGCCCATAATGAGGGCGTGGCTCAAGAAGCACACGTCAGAGAGTATTAAGAAATTGGCGTACTTACCTTCTTAATTTCCGCACAATGTCTGAAAAGATAAAGATGATTTAAAACTTAGTAAATAGCAATTAAAAGCTGACAGGTCTTAAAAAATCGACATTCAAAAAAAAAATTGTTCTTAAAATTTCTTAAAAATGTTCCTTCTTTAATTTCAGCTTCGACTACTGTCTGAACTCCACCATCACCAGCAACGATGAAAGCAATGAAAATATAACAAACGGTGATAAATCGCATTGGCACGAGTATTTCGAAGAAGAGCCAAATCACACGCCCTTGGCGGACAACTCTTTTGATAAAAACTCTTTCAATGAAGAGTCTTATGAGGCCTTCGAAGAAAAGGCGAATGCCTTAGCTGATGCCTACAACGAGGTCACAACATCTGCAGTTGAAGACCTGCCCTTCGATAGTTACACCATAATCGATTGTTGGGGCGAGCAAAATCCAGCACAAAATCCAGACAACATTCGGGAGCACACTTCGCTGACCACGCAATCTGTCTGCGATGAGTTACTAAGAGTCGCCAAATTGGAAGAGTCCACGAAAGAGCCTGCCCTAAACACAGTCGATCTTACTGCAGAAGAGGAAGAAATACGCTGTAAGCCAGAAGCAAATGATGACAAGGATGAGTGTATTTCAATAAAATCGGACTATGAAGATGCGCCAAAACCTACCGTCCAATCGGAGAAGAGGGAGACTGATAAACCCAACACAACCAAGAGATCGGTTGACAAAGTGACTGAGCCTGACTACCAGTCCAAGAAGTTTCGCGGTGATAATGAGGTGCTCGTAGATCACGACGTTTTCGATCTGTTAAAAAAAAATTCCTTGGTCTCGGACGATGAAGACCGAATGTACTTGCTTTCAATTCTGTCTGATTTTAAGAAGGTCTTACCGCAGAATAAACTCAAGGTTAAGATGCAGATTGTGCAGGCAATCGTGGATGGCTTGTAGGTAAAGCAGGACACTGTAAATAAGTTCTTAAATTAAGAGTTAAATAAAGTTATGAAACAGTTCGTTTGTTTTTCTTTTAAGTATAGAAATGTCATGTTTGGAGCTACAGTCTTGAGTTGAGTACGTCTTAATAGGTAGCACTTACATCAATTGGACGGCGAAATAACCGCCCCTTCGCATAAGTCCTCATTGGTGAACAACTAAAGAGGCAATTTGTGTATTTTCGAGGGTTGAACCTAGACGGAGTTGTTGGAGAACCAGTGCCTTTTAAGATGACGACAGAACGGACCGCTTAAAAGAAGCATAAAAATTGTGACTTTGGAGGAGCACTGCGGCGAAAAGTCTTGAGACATGCAAGCGAAAGCCTAGCTTATCCTTAATCGGCATCAAGGCTTAGTCCTCCAACATAAGCCTTATATGCACTGACTGATCATATTGCGATCGACAGAAGGTGTGCTTCCAGTGTTTTAAACGTCAGCACATTCAGGCCAAGATCGACTCTTTGGTGTACTACCTAGCGGCTAAAGTACGCTTCCAGATAATTCGTATCTACATTCTAGCAGCGTAAAAGTACTGAATTCAACGTCGAAAGGGTCCAACCTCAAAAGACTACCAAAGCCTTCGCCGATAGCAAAATCTATGAAGGCCTGTGTTTCCAAATTCATGTCCAGAAGATCAGCAGAAGCTTTGTTAGGAAGCAATGCAATGAATCTGAAGTGAAGAAACCCATGGTTCGATGACAAACGCCTTCAAATTCATGCGACTAAGCAAAAAGTTATAGCTAGCAACACTGCATGGAGGTAGAAGGCCGAGAGAAAATCTATTTATGATATTTACCTGTTTGAAAAACGAGATAAGAGGAGCTCAAACTTCTCAAAAGGAATTAGGGGGGAACACATGAAGCGCGCACTTTTGTCGATAGAGAAATTTTAAGTCGGTAATCCGTTTTTGAAAGTCTTTCCTAAATGTAAGCGGAAAAAGTCAAGGCTTTAAAGACCAAACGGAAACCTACAAAGGACAACATTGGAGTGGAGTCACATTCGGTGGGTGCTGATTAAGTCCCGCTGTTAGGTATGGCGTATGACGTATCAAAATAACAATGACAAGCGTAACTTGTGAGTCCCGTCTCGCTGACGAAATTGAAGTGAGAACAGCTATATCTAAAGTTCAGTTCGATAAAGCCGCTGAGCTTTTTAGGGATGGACGAGATTGTTTAGTAGGAAGTTTCCAACAATATAGGTATTTGTAAAATAATATGACCGACGAATGGAGTCTCAGCGACATTTGTGCGGTCCTGGAATAAGGAGGCAAAGGAAGATTCGAGTGAACCCGCTAAGATGACTGAGACATAAAGAGTACAAGGACATCAATACTCCGGCCAGCAAAATAACTCCACCTACTGAAGAGAAACAACGCAGTTTAGGACGACCTGATGTTAGGTGGAACGACAAGTTATAAGTGGAGGCAAATAGCCATGGATCGAGCTGGTTGGAGGGACATGTTAGGTAGAGGGCCAGGTCTGCCCCTGATTTTAGCACCATCAAAAGCAAAGTAAAGCTTGGTATATGGTTTTGTTTTTAACCTGAAAATACTTCTGGTTTTCGGGTTAACATTTTTTCGTAACTTTGGTCATAAAAGCTTCCTATAGCTAAATTTAATTTCGCGTCTATAATACTGATGACGTACTTTAACTGGTAATTTGGAGACCGGGGTATATAGCTCTTTCGCTGCTGATAAAACTTTTGCCTTCCCCTCCACTAGTTGAAGTCTTACCTTCTTCAAATATTTAGCTGCAACCACTGTAGCTACGTCGTCAGCAAAGGCGATGTCCCTAGTCTAAATATGTCATTGTAATTTGTAAGTTATGTTGCACAATAGCGGACCAAACACAGAGCCTTGCGGAACGCCACCAGTAATGATGTACTGTCTCTGCCCGTATAGTATAAAACAAAAGTAACACCGCTATTTGTGAAGTGAGCCTCCTTAAAATGTCTCTTCAGATAGTTTTTCACATCAAATGTGACCAGTATTTCCTGCTACCAAGTTCCGTCTTTCCATCGTCAGTACCCAACATACACAGGTGTTTTTACAGTTTTTACAAAGAAGGGTGCTGCCTCACATTGCCAGAAGCAACAATATTTTTTTTTCTGCTGTTGTCGAAATACTCCTTCCTTTAGGCACGCGTTAAACGTACTAGCACGGTGTAAAGAAAAAGTATGTTAGGTTCCTAGTTACCTACTTTAGAACCTATTTCCCCAAATCTCCCTAAATCTTCGGAAGCCAGACTCCAAAATAGAGGAAACAATTTGTTCTCACGTTGGTAATTTCGTTGCAAGAGATTTAGACGCGACTAGGTATAGGTAGCTATTACCATCGAAACAAACAGCCCGACCTATTGAAATAACTGACAGCTCTAGGATGTGTTAAATATTTAAAAAAAGGTACAATCCAAGCCAGCGTTGCCACAATTCGCCCGATCGGGCTATTTGGCCCTTGGTTTTTTATTTTTTCCCTTGGACCGCGGCCAACAAGAAATGTTACGCATATCTTTTTTTTTGTATTCATTACACAAAATATTCTAAAAAGCGCACTTTCTTATTTCATCTCAAAAATTAGCAATAAACAAGGTCACATATTGAAAGCGACACTGAATTCAGACTGGCGTTTCATTTTCGTGTGTTCCTGTCATAATAATGAAACTTCGTACTTTTTGTCACTTTATATTTCTGTGGCAACAAGGAATAACATCATAAGTCGACTTATGTCGAAATTGAGATTTTTACATAATCTGATGCGCAATAAGCCATTCTAGCTGTCATATTTTTTTCGTATTTTTATCTCTTACGGTTTATGAACTACACACAAAAGAAAAATGACATAAGTCTGTGTAGACAAGGAAAAACAGCATAAGCCAAACATTTAAATCGCTCTCCTGAAAAGTTGCAAAAACTGACTTATGTCGTTATTCCTTGTTGCCACAGATTTATGTCGACTTCTTTAATTTTTTTTTTTTTAAAAGGTTTTTCTGAAGCGGCCCGCACTTTTTGGAAATGGCCCTAAATATTTTTTTCTTTGTGGCAACGCTGATCCAAACCCATCGCTACGGTGAAACAGAAGCGAGGAAATTCGATAGGTACCAACCTACCCTTGACATATAGGGTATCATAGCCGGGTAGATGGGTAGGCGCTTATGATTCAAATTAACGAAGTGTTAATACGAATTTTAAATAATAGCACCCAGGGAAATGGGGAATTCGTTAGGATTCTAAAATTCAAGGTTACATCAGTGTTGTTATATCGTGGAATGTTTTTTTGGGATTTTCGATGTCCGAAAAGCGTTCCATGGCAATTTTAAGAATCTGACAAAAAAAAATTTAAACAAGGCAACGCTTACAATTGATTCGGAGACAAATGAATTAATAATAAAAGTGTTATCATCGGCCTGGCCGATGCTTTGATACCCTCCACTGCATACAAGTCATGCAAAATTGGTTTTGTGAGGGAGGTACCAGAACTACTTGACCGATATAGCCCATTTTCAATACCAACCTGACGCCGATAAAAAGAAATCCTTTCACCAAATTTCGTTCACCTACGTCAATTACTTTGGGCGCTATCGTGCTTTCAAACAGACAGACAGACAGACGGACATGGCTAAATCGATTCAGAATGTGATCCTGATTCAGAATATATATACTTTATGAGGTCTCCGGTGACTCCTTCTTGGCGTTACAAATGTATTGGCAAAGTGAATATACCTTCCTCTGGAGGGTATAAAAATACTGAAGCTCACAATTGCGAAACTCGTATAGAAAATATTGCCACTGTGAACTACTTAAATTTAGAGTTGAAACTAAAAATGTTTATTAGTAAGGCCCATTGTGATTTTCTTTTAAATCTAATATCTAAAAAAAAAAATTTCATTAAAATGTATCGTGGAAATTTGGTAGGACTTTGAGTTCGGCAAAAGTTACCCAAGTTTCGTGGGGAAAAGTGAAGTAAGTGTCCTAGTAACACTGGGTTACATTTTACATACCATTTTTATTTTAACAATCCATTGCGTCCCAATCCCAAATGGATTAGTCAACGTGCTGAACAGGTAGTCCACATCCATAAACCATAATCATTACTGTGTCAACAGCCGATTAAAACGGAATCATTAAAATACACACCCACGTCAACAAGTCGTAATTCAATTCCTTTGACGTATTTTCTCACAAGAAAGAGATCGAAAAACACGAGAAAAAAACACCAGACACCAATACCGCACCCACCGAACTTTCGTATTTTTTTCTTTCTGCGTATTTTCTGTTTTCTACTCCATTTCCATTCTCCGCTCCATTGCTTTGATGGCACGCATGAGAAAGAGAATTGAGAAACCAAGACCAAACCGAAACCACTACGTTAACGTTTGCCTCTCAGCGCGGTAGAGGAACAGCTGCGTGTTTGAAAACCGGCTCCGCTTTGCGCGCATGTTCCATCTCCCATGTCAATGAGAACTATCTGGTGCGAGGTTGGGTGGGGTGTGTTGTGTGGATTTCCGTGGCGTAAACGTAGTTGTTCTTGTTCCAATACACAGTTTCATAACGAAAATTTACGGGCGGGCACGCTCTACGTGCTACGGCTAATATCGAACGTATTTTTCTCTCTACTTTTCGTCGGTTTCTTCGTCGCCACAATTGATTCTACACGTAACACGTTGAACGTAGTCCGTAGTGGTAGTAGGTAGGCACTGAGTTGAGTCTACCACTGTCGTCTCTCCATTTAGTTTGTGTTGGAGTGTTCGTGTTGCTGGTACGTTATACGTTTTTCGTTGGCGATAAGGTTGAAAAAAAAAAAATTACCTACATGAGTGGCACAATCCATAAAAACACAAAGTACGTCAACTCGCTTCAGTTGATCAAGGAAATAAAAAAACATGAAATCCTCTACAATAAAGAATGTAAAGGCTTCCACAGGACAAAGAAGCACGAAGATGTCTGGGAAGAAATCCACCAAGCACTGTTTCCAAACTTTGACACTTTTACAGCGCAATACCAAAATGCTATAAGTAAGTGATATCTAGTGAGCAAGAATATTTTATAATTTGCAGAAGTACGTACCCCGTATTTTTAGAAAGACGCGTAAAGGTTATAAACTGGCCAAACAGCATTTACGTCAAACTGACGCCTGTTACGTAGCTTCCTAACTTGACCAGGTTTTTTTTTACAAATACGGGGGAGAGTACTTGTCCTGTTTTAAAGCATAAAATTAAAACGTGTTTTTAAATATATCTTTTAAGGGACAACAGTATATAAACGATGGAAAACCATGCGCGACAGCCTGGTAAGAGCTCTTCGGAAGAGGTTCCTGGACCCGCGCAAGTTGGAAACCCCACAAATGAAGGCATTGACATTTTTGATCCCGCACGTGACCCATGGGTAAGTCAAGTTTTTTTTTTGAGTGTCGATGGGGTACAAAAGTTGGCCTGTAGAATAGGGTACTAAGGGTAAGTGAAAAATTCTTTCCCCAGAAGGGTTCCACAAGTAGTAACGTGAGTTAGACACGGATTAGACCTTAGACCACAAACCTTAGATACCTAAAGTTGACTCTATCGATGTCTTAATTGCCTGGGATGATTTTTTTCGAGAATTCAGTTTTGTAATTTGACACTTAGTGTCAACAAGTTCAACTTTGTGGAACTAGGGCTACCAGATTGGAAAACGAGGAAAGTGGGACATTGAAGGACAAAAATCCTCTTAGTTTCGAGTTTCAGATTTAAAAATAATAAAAATAAAATAATTTCAAATCTTTTATAAAATAAATACGTTTAAATATGATACACAATGGCTTCGCAAATCCAAACATCGAAGGAGACGAAAATAGGCAAACTGGAAGATGTCTGACTTCCTCGAAGTGTTTAGTGAAAAGATGTTCGAAAAATGGGGGACTTTTCTGATCCTCCTTTTGTATTTTTAAAATTTAGGGGGATAGAGTATTTTTTTAAGACGAAAAAGGGGTACGTATGGTAACCCTAAGTAGAACTGTTGTCAAAAAGTCGGAGTTCAGAAACGACGACTGTCACAGGATAGCTGATTTTGAAGTAGGACTCATCCGACGGGGAAGTATTTGACAGCTTCTAGCATATGTTCTAATAAATCCTGTGGTTTGGCATAAGCCGCTATTTTTAGTGTCCAGGGAAAATTTTCCACAATGGCGAAATTTTACATGAAAAATAACATATTGTGACCTATAAACTATTTAGTGTAAATGTTAAAAGTGATTATAAGTAAGGTCCAAAGCCTTCTTTGAATGAAGATTCATTTTTAGCTTTATATCCTCAGTTTTTGACTGCAATACCATAGGCCTTACCAAACATCAGGTTAAAAGTGTTTCTAGGGGTAGATCAGGGGCCGAATCGACGCATCCCTGAACGATTCACCTCTTTAGAACTAAACACCCACCACATAATTTCTTCTGAATGCGTTTCATTGAACCCGGTTTCCCCCTACTAACTGCTCCACACCTTGAACAAGGTTAAGTCTTCCTCTTCAAAATTTGTAATTTATAAACTTAACCTCAGCCGGCTTGAGTTAGAAATAATGTTCAAATATCCCGTCAGTTGCTTCCAGATTTTCTTAGTTTATTTATCGACTTTAAATTTTGAATAAAACAGTCCAATTCTGCCACCTGCTTAAAAATTTCTCCAAAGAATGAAGAATTTTACCTCAAACACTGGGTTTTGAGGGCTTTAACCAAATATACCGTCCAACCTCTTCTTACAGCTCCAACTACGAACCAACCTCTGGCATTTACAACGAAGATACCGGCAGTGACGATAGGTCCTACGACCAGTCATCGTTGGACTACCAGTCTTCGCAGTTCTTGCCTTCCGAAGGAACCAGCTGTAATGAAACGCCCTATGAATACGGTGACTTGGTTAAGAAATACGATGGCGGAACTGTGTCCGATGACGAAGATGTTTTCTCCATAAAATCTGAAGCCTATGAAATAACATTCGACGAAATGCCCGATCGCACCAATGAGGAAGAAAGCTATAACTACAAAGAGAAGGACTTGTCATATAACGAATTTTCACCCGAACGAAATACAAACAATGAGGAGTGTATTTTCGTACATTCCGATTCTGAGGATGCACCTAAAACCGAGGTCACTGCACCTCCCTGTCAACCGACAGTCGATTTGGGTATAAGTCCCTGCGGTCACAATGATGTCCACGTGAATGTCAACGTCTTCGAATTGCTGAAGAAAGCCACCATGGATGCGCAAGACGAAGACAGAATGTTTCTGCTGTCAGTGTTGTCCGATTTTAAGAGAGTTTCACCGCAAAATAAGGTCAATGTTAAGATGAAGATTGTTAAAGCAATCGTTGAGGGTATCCCAACAAATAGTTCTACATAAAATTTGTAAATAAGTTGTGGCAATAAATTTGTTCTGATAAGTTTAAAAAATATTTCTTTGGTATTTTATATAAAAAAAAAATTGATCGACCATGTGGAAGAAGATGCAGGTAGGTATGAAGCTTGACTCTCAACGGACCGCCCGCAGACCTACTTCGACCGTAGGTTCGCCGTCTTCAACAAAATCTTAAGAAAAACGATCTTGATGCAGGACATTCTTCATTGAAATGATGCCGTGACAAAAAGGTTCCAAACGTCTTTGAAAGTCCAAATTATTGAAACGTAGAGAGGATTTTAAAACAATGTTGGCGGGGTGGGAATCTTGGTGTGGCACCAGTCATGCAGCTAAAACTAAACAGGAAAAATATTTTTTAGAAGGAAGAGGAACTATGCAGGCAACCCTTAAACTCTCATTACATCTTTAAGCTTACGATCCTCCCGTCTCCAGTATTAGAAGACAAAGAGCTCTGGCCAAGGCTTACAAATAAAAAAAGTATATTGGTTGTCGAGGCTAAGGCTCTTTAATCAATCGTTTTTTTGAGGTTAAAAGCCTTATCCCATCATTCTGAGGCGTATAAAATCGACTGACAATCGCTTAAGTTTCAATTTAAAGCTTTCGAATAAAGCATACGTAAAACCACGAAACAGAAGAAAAATTAAACATTTTACAGAAAGGCGTTGAAATCGTTATCAGTTAAAATCTATCAGAAAAAGGCTAAGAAAAAATACCCTCCGAAGACTAAAACGACAGCATTCAACTCTATGCGGATTAAAGACCGCCAGACATTTTATTTTTGGATCAACGGAACAGTAAAACAAATGAAACATTTCAGTGGAACGATTTGTTTCATTTTTCTGTGTTCACTGACAAGTTTCTCAGGAAAAGTTCTTCGTACATAAAGTCTGTTTTATAATTTGTAAGCTACTTGTTCACACCCAAAATTGAGTTTAACTATGTATAAAGTTTACTTAATTGTTGATGGCCAAAGCTGGCGCATAAATTAAGTGCAAATGGGCGATGTGGCAACACCTAATGGCAACTCAGTAACATTTGCAAGAAGTAAAAGAAAAAAGAAATCCACCCGCACTGCAACACCGATAATAATTGATTCGTTAAAAATGTCAGCAGCACCATTAACCAAATCTCAATAAATTTGCATAGAAGATCATAAAGTCATCACGCCAATAACTGTCAAAATAAACTTCCTGTCAGATTTATCGGCCATTAAATCATAATGAGATATGCCCATTACACTGCACGACCTTACGACACTTGGCTTGGTACATGCAGTGCTGTGTAATGCTACCTTACCCAACACAGTCGACACCGCTTATCTGAACTACGCTTTACTGGGAAAACGGGTTAGAACTGAAACACAAAATTTGTCACAGACATTTTTATTTTAAATGCTAATCGAAATTTGCTTAAGAAAAAGATTCCACTCTGATCAAGTTAAATTTAAGGTCTCGTACAAAATTTTGTCCAAAATTTAGCTGAGCCAAATTCAAACGAATTTTTTTTAACCAAGTGGAACACAGCTCGAGTTGAAAAATCCAACTTTTGTTTCAGAAAGTGGTTCATTTATCTGTCAAAATTTAGCGTGTCCATTTGATCGGTCGGCACATTTTCTCAAGCTAAATTTTGACAGATCGCTGTGTTCTGTTAGTTGCTCTGTAGCGTTTTTTTGTCGCGAAAAAGTACACAAGGATGAGTTTTTTTCTTCGACGAGTTTTAACTAAAGGCTTTAAATAAGAGAGATTTAAATATTACAAAGGAAGTCTTTTCTAAGAAAAGTCAAAATTTAGCTAGGATTTTAGCTTAGGTTTGGAGAGCAAATTTGGAGAACAGCTTCAATTTAATTTGGCTCGAGCAGCGAAGTAAGCTTAAGCGAAACTGTAATTGTGGCAATTGGTGTTTCAGCAAAGCGGAGTCGACTGTACGCACCTACCATTAACCGGCTATAAGTTCACCATAAGATGAACCTACGGACTACCTAAAAAGCCTTACAAATTCACAACATTATTTTGCGATGAGAACTCTGCCTAAAACTACGGTTACCAAATTTTAGAATTCCAAATAATGAACGACAAAAAAAAGACACAAATTGCAGTTCCTGGATTTTTTTAAGAGTAGAAAAAATTAAAATAACACTTTTTTTAGTAATAGATTACTTGTTTGCCTTTTCAGCAAGTTATGCTACCATTTTGTTTATTGAATTTTGCTCTTCTTAATATTTGCCCTGTTGTTTTTAAAAATCTAAATGAAATACAGAACAAATAATAAACAACTTCTAAAGATACAAAATAATTCATAATGAACATCGTCTTCAAACACAGAACTGTTCATTTTCGTAATGAACGGAAGTTCACCGCACCAATAACCAAACGGGAGGCAACGCCGCTTCACCGAAGCAGAAAAAAAAAACGACACCCGTCGGTTGTTGGATACACCAAACACAAACACCGATTCTTCTCCGAACGGTGCCACATTCTCCGAAGTATGCGCAGAAATAGAAAGACCGAGTGACATTTTCCAGTTCATTCCAATTTTCAACCAGACCGGCAACGTTCCGTTCTTCGTTCGTGTCTCGTTCTCGTGTTGTAGTGGTTGGTAATTATTTTTCGCCCGAGTGTTGTGCCTTCCGACAGAGAGTAAACTTAACTAAAACTAAAACTTTTTCTATTTTGACACCGATAAAGAAACCTATCTATCTGTATTAATTTTTGGTACATCGTCCTTCATCTTTTATTTTCAAAATAATCAGTTTTTCAAATGTAAGTACAGCCATTATTACAAATTGTTTTATATCAATTGCATACAAACAACAAGCGCCACAACAGAACATAAATTCCAATTTTGCTTCTTCTCCTTTGACCGCCATTCTCACTCATACAATTCCCTTGTGTGGGTTTTTTTTTTTTGTGGAGAATCGGCTTTTCCTCTTGGCTTGTTGTCATCGGAATCGGATTTCAATTTTCAGAGAGCATGTGTGTACGCAGGCAGTATAATGAACAGTGCTGTCGAACGTATCTTTCGGGCGCTGCTGACAGCTCACTTCGTGTTTGTGCTGCATTTTGTTATTTGTTAAAAAAGAAAAAAAAAAGCTGACACCACTTTTTTTAAGTAGCTTAGAACACGTCCGCGCTTCGCTATCCGCATTTCATTTTAATTTGTATATTTTTTTGTTTTTAATTGTCATGAAAGGAAAAAGCTTTAAAAATCCTTCTTTGAAACATGACTGACTTGGTCGGCAGCCATTTAAAATTATGTTTATTATGAGAACTTAAACAATATGCGAAATATATGATAAGCTACATATCCCAATCATATATTATAACTGTACTTAACCTATAACTCTCTGAATTTGTCAATATCTGTGATATAATTGTTTTGATAAATTGTTTCGGTATCAATAGGTCTTTGGAATGCTGTTGATGGTCAGTAGAAACATTTTTCAGGTGTCTGTCCGGTTTACTTGATTGTGAGAGCCAAATTATTTGTTTTCCAAAGTATTTAAAAAAGTATTTGGATCAAAGTACATTTGTTACATCGCGCCATAGTATTGTTAAGAAAAAAACAATTTCAATATATTTATAAGATTTTTTTTGTTCGTACTGCTTGTCCACCAAAATTATGCAAAAAAGAATGTCGAATTTACTGATTTGGTTGTGCCAAACGACAGCACTGACAATGAAGGACGTAGCAGCGTGGCCAGCAATAACAGATAATCTACACTACATTGAACATCGACTATTGGGAAAAGGGTGATTTGAAAGAGAATGCACCGAGAACTCACTGTGGAAGATATTTCTCAATCAAAAATAATGGTTCGTTGCTGCTTTCAATACAAAACGTCACTTGGTAATTGGCATGTGGGTTAAGGGTGTTAATTGTCAAACCGAATAGAACTTGCTTGTGTTTTCGATCTCTCAATCTACCTAACCTACCCGATCTGCCGAAATATCGTCTATTCCAATGACTCCTTCTTTTGTGTGCATCCGACATGATCGTGTGTCCACTGTCCGTGTCCACGCTCGTATTCAATTCCATTTTCATTCTTTTATCTTTTCTGTTTTGTTGCTTAATTCGCCTCTCTCCCGATTTGATACGCATTTCGTGAAAGAGTCAACTCTCGCGCCTCGACTCAACTCAGTTATGTATTCTCTCTCAAAGTGCGAGAACGTGTTGTTGTGTTGAAAAAATCATCCACCAGAAGCGACAGTTGGTGAAGCTGAAAGTCGTCCACCGGTCGGTGTTTTGTTTGTGTTTTTAATCTATCGCAATTTGAAGTACATTGCTCGTATATATTTTATTTTAATCCACCGAATGGATAAGTAGGGTAAGTGTGTCAAAAATATTATTTTCATAATGCAATTTAGACAACTGACATTTATTTGTTCTGGTGACAATTATTGTATTTTTACCGAGACATATTGTATGAGATTGAGGTGGTCGTTGTTGGTGGTGGTTTGCTGTTTCAAATTCCACCTTTTAGGGATTTTTTGCGTTTGTCGTGTCGTTTATGGATTTATGATAGGTGTAGAGCGATGACAGTCGAACACATTTCTCCTCCTTTGCCTGTGATATTATTTTTGGTTGGTGTGTTTCTGTCGGAGGTTGGGTTTTTGGATGTACACATGGTTTCTGAAAGGAGTTCGAGGAACTTGGTAATTATTTTCCTGTTCGTGGAATAAAATGTGACAGCAAACATTTTGTAAGGCAGTCGGACTTTGAATTTCTAGTGCAGGTACCTACTTAAGCTTGAATTGGTGTTTACTTGCAGACGAATTTAATTTTAACCCTCGCACTAAATTTGATCTCCCATAAAAAAATGTCTACAAAGATAAAATTTGGCGAGGCGGTATTCCGTTTGCACGATTAATTCTTAACTTGATATAGATGGGCCGATGACAGATCTCCTCCACTCATTTAGCTCGGGAATCTAAATCAAATATAAATTTCGGCGTAAAAAACGGAGGAAGAAGTTTGTGTTGCGTTTGCTAGGGATATATTTTTGGAAGAAACCGCAGAGAACATGTGATCGAAAACAGAAAACCCTTTTATACTTATACTTATGTTAATTGTTTTTTTTATTAAAAAGCTTCAAATAATCCTACGTCTTTTGCAAATCGGCAGCTTGTTTGCCTTTTTTGGCAGTTAGAAATATATGGGACATGCAGAAAAGTGTCTTCTGCTACTAAAGAAATTATTTGAGCTCCTGCAGCAATAGACCCTTTTTATTATCCTCACATGATCTATCATGGATTTCCACGGTTTACAACAATAGTACGAGATCCAACTTTTGTTGCAAACCATGGAAATCATTGATCTATACAGATCTTGTGGGCAGAATAAAAAAGGCCTACTGATAATACAAGGTGGGCCAAAAGAAGCCATCCGATGTTGTTTGGCTCTCATTTTTTTTCTAAATGAAAAACTTCGATTCTGTTTTTTGATTATGTTTATTTGAACCTTTAGAATTTTATTGGTGAAGTCGAGAAGATGTTATTCCCCAAATGGGCGCCGTCACAATTGATTGCCATACGATTCTTCAATTTTTCTTAGATTCATAGTTTTTGAACGATTCAAATACTGCGCGATGTCTTTGAAGTTTGAAATTCGAATATTTAAATTACGTTTACTGATCACTGACATGAACAAATGACTTTTGTCCCATCTATATGATGTTTAATTATTAAGCGAGCATTTGTCTTTGCTGTGGAGATTAGGGACGGTTAAATTTAGCGCGAGCAGGATACTAGGCTTTAGGGACTAAACGAATTGAAAACGCGAAAAGGCCACTTTAAAAATTAACTTTTCCAGACCTAGGATATTTAATTATAATATCAGGAAATATGGGCAAAATTAGTTTAAAAATATTTTAAGTAGTGAAATTTTGAATTAGAAAAACGTTTGTCCTGGGCAAGAATAGGTACCCTTGACGTGACTTGTAACAAAAAATATTCACAACTTCAGTTCGTGTTTTACAAACCGAAGAATAATTTTTTCTTGTATATTAGGAGCTCTCCCATTCTGATGCGTTTTACTCGCGGCGACAACTACACTTTTGCCAAATAAATTTCAAATATGTAGGTTTTATTTTTTTATAGAAAAGGGGATTCCAAATCGTTGAGCACTCAGACCAATCCCTGTACACTGTGGGGGAGAAACTCTGTTATATGGATCATAATATTGCTAACTTGAATCTGGGGGGCCCAGGTCTCTATTGTCGCCCCCAAATGTGGAGGCAGATACATGAAATCTTGTGAAACAACCATCAGCCGATCTAGTCGGTGCGACTACGTACAGGGAATAATTTTAATATTCTTAATTGTCTGCGTATTTATAGTTATCCCGATCTAGGTAGCTGTGCGCTTAATTTAATGTTTTATTAATGTTTACCATGGCGTATACACAGATTTCAATTGAATTTTATTCGTCGGATGGGGAGACGGTAGAAATGAAAATGTGTTGGCAACTTAAAGCGGAATTTAAGGAATGAAATGAAAGAATTAAAATTTAAAAAAAATCTGATTTGTCTCGTATTTTAAGGAAACTGTCATGCAAATTGAGCGTCGTTGGGTTCCTAAATTCCACATGTGAACTATGGGCGCCAAAAATTTGAAATCCGCACGAATTATTAGCAGAGAGGAATTGAAAACTCAAATATACCTGTAAATATGTTTATTCTGATTAATTTTGGAATATAATTTGCTGCAAGGTTTATCCTCCTTAAGTCTGACATGACTGTCGCTGCAAAACGAAAATTGCATAAGTGACACAATATACGAAAAATTTCGTTTTGCTCGCGTTGCTTCACTTCGTTGTCCTCACTCTATTTCCGCACAACGCGCTTCTCGCTTAATTCATCGCAAAATATTGCGATAGGTAGGTACATATTTATTTTATGACGGGGAAATGACAAACTGAAAGGGACATTCACGTAGAATGTGTCTGGTTGCATTCTTTTGCATGGGAAATTTGAAATGGTATCATAAAACAATAAAAGTGCAAGGAAACCTCAAAAGAGAATAATAAGTGAGAGAACAGTTTAAATAGCACGAAATGTAATAAAGTCAGTTTCGTTAAATAAATTGTGCGAAAAGGCAGTTTCAAATGTGCACGAGTCATGATTTGAGAAGCTGCAATTTTTATTTTTAGAATTTCATTTATTTAATCAAACCTAAATTTTTCATTCGCAAGGGTTGGATAATCTTTTGTATTATGACGTCATTTACTAGCTGTTACGATATAATTTTCAAATATAAAAAAATTGTGGAAAATTTGGCAGCAGCGTTGCCGCTGAAAATTTAAAAAAAATGGGGACTTCAAAGGGTCCCGAGACACATAAAAGGGGGGAATCCAAATAAAATACTCAAATAAAAAAAAGACATGAACAGAGCAGCAAAAACATTTATTTATACAAAAAAAAAATTATATTTATATTGTTTTACGAAACACTTTTTTCATTCTTTTGAATTATTTTGCATTAATGAAAAATAAAATCTTCCTTAAAGCTTAGTACGCTACTCGAGCTAAATTTTCGCTCCCATACAAAATTCTCTCCGAAATTTAGCTGAGCTAAATTTAAGCAAACCCATTTATCTGAGTGGTACGCAGCTCGAGCTAAATAATCAAACTTTTGTTTCAGAATGTACTTCCTGCGCCTGTCAAAATTTAGCGTGCCCATTTGATGAACACATTTGCTCAAGCTAAATTGCTACAGATCGTTATGTATTTGATGTTCTGTTGCGGAAAAGTATGCAAGGATGAGCTTTTTTAATTGTTACATGGACGAGAAGTACCTAGAATCAGAAATAGTTGAAATAAGAGAGAATTTAATTTTTGAAGGCAATTTTTCCAAAGAACAGCTTTTTTCTCTAATACTTATCCACTGCGTACTCTATGTCAAAATTTAGCTAGAACTGTTGTTTGGAAAGAAAAGTTGGAGAACAGCTAAAATTTAGTTTAGCTCGAGCAGCGTACTACGCTTAAACTGAAAAAGGGGCATTTTGAGAAATTTCTAAAAGGTGGACATTTGGTTGTTAAAGGGGCCAAACGGCAACGCTGGTCGGCACCGCATTTTTTGTTGGCAGCTGACAGGTCATTAAAAAAAAAATAAAAACCAATAGGTATGCCTCTAAAAATTGTCATCATTTGTAAAGTGATTTTTATTAATAAAAGATCAATACAAATTTGTTCGTTTTTCAATTTGTTTTCAATAGAATTAACACTTAAAATCTATTTGCGAAGATTTCCGTCTTTATATGCAAAGGTGAACAAGTTGGTCGTTATATATATAGATTTCGAGAGATATTCGAATCAGACCTCCATTGTCGGGTCTCTTTTCTTCTCTCTACCACTGTAAATTTTACTCAGATAGACTCTCTGGATTTCTCCATTGTTCTTCTCTGGGCTCGATTCCTAGTGTTATAGCTAGCATCTGTTTATGGAAGATCTGTTTTATCGACTGGGTCTCGACCCAATGATGTCCCAAGATCCTCATTCTTCTGCTAGCCAACGCCGGACATTGACACAGTATATGTGCCGCTGTCTCAGATTCCTCCAGGCATAGCCTACAAGTATCATCCTCTTTAAGTCCCATTTTCCTTAGGTGATACCCGAAATTACCATGTCCTGTAGACAAAGAAACCACCCATTTCAATGTTCCTTGACTCATGCTTAGTGGAGCAGGTCGGCCACTTTATTGCCATTTTAGCTTGTCTACATTGTTCCACGGTTGACCACCTTCTCAGGTGTTCTGCTGTGATCCATTTGTGAATCAGCTGTTCTACCATTCCTCTGCCAATTGAAGAGAATGGTTCTGGTCCCAGCAACTTTTCAGTTGACCCCTGTTTTGCAAGGGAGTCCGCCTTTTCATTGCCTTCGATCCCAATGTGTCTTCGTACCCAAATCAGTGTCACTTCAATTTTAGATGAACACTTATTGAGCTTAAGTACACATTCCAGTGCCAAGTTAGTCGTTAGATAGCATACATAAATTTTACGTAACTGCTGAGTAACGAGTTGATACTTTTAAGCAGTGTTTCCTCGGAAAAAAGTTGCTAAACCTACTTTGATTAATTTTGTTTTTAAAATGAGTGGGAGTTTTTTTAGTATGAACAGCAAACCAGGCTTAAAGGGCTACTCATTTGAGATTGAACTACAGGGAATACTGGTAAATTCTGAAATTTTCGTCAAATTATGTCCTTTTTTTGGTCGAGGCGTCGCAAATATCAGCCGTCCGCTTCGGTTTACTGAGAATGCACTTGTTACTTGCAAACTATTAAAAAAGGGAAAGCCAATCAAAAAGCAAGCACTCGCTGTTAAACAAGATAAAACCGAGAAAAGCACAGAAGTATATATTTCAAGTGTTTAGAAATGAAACAAAAGTTCTCGTCGAAAATATTTCGCAGCTAAAATCTGTTTGTCATAACTTTTTCGGCTTAAAGATCAATCCTGAATGAAATGATTTGGGAATTGTACGTACAAACAGTAAAACTGATTTCTTCGCGGTTTGTTGAGTAGTCCAAAAAAGCGTAATTCTAGAGTTAATATTTAATTAAAAAAGGATTTAGGTTATAGATAACAATAATTTTTCTTTTGATCAAACGTTTCGTGCGCACAATTGACTTGCCCCCATGTTACACAAGGAAATTTCTTCGTGCACACGAAAACGTTTGAACGTTTCGCTTTACAGAATGCCGACCCTGGTAAAAACAAAAGAACAAACATAAAAAGTCAAACAGTGTCTTTGCGGAACTCTTCTGGGGGCGAATTCATCTCGAAGTAAAACAAAGTGTAGGCATTTGAATCAGGAGAAGATTCCTTGAAAGATTAGGAAAAATATTGTTTAGCGGGGTAATTTTTTAAAACGCTTTACTCGTTGACACTGAAAATGAAGATAATTTATAAAACACAATTTTTTTCCATGCATAGAAAATTAAATTTTGAATTTAAAAAATGCCAAACGAAGATGTTTAGAACTACTAAAGCGTTTTCCAATAAGAGGTGTTATTTTGGTATTCAAAGAAAAATTTCATTTTTGAGATAAATGATCGGATGTTTATTTCTTAATAAAGAGGAAGGTATGCCGTTAATAATGAAAAGCAACATCAGCCAAATGGCCACCACAAGCACCCATACAGGACCATATCCTTTTCATGATATTTAACATAACCAAATCGCAAAGTGGCTGCCCTATGTCCTGGATAGCCTCACGAATTTTATCTTTGAGGTCTTGAATCGACGCTGGGCTGTTGGCGTAGACCTTATCTTTCACTTGGCCCCAAAAGGAAGAAGTCGCAAGGTGTTAAATCACAAGATCTTGGTGGCCAATTGTGATCACCTCTTCGAAAGATAACACGGTCCAGAAACTTTTCCCGTAAAAGATCAATGGTTTCGTTGCTTGTGTGGCACCGTAGCGCCGTCTTGTTGAAAGTAAACGTTGTCCAGATCAATACCATCCAACTCCGACCATAAAAATGGTTTGTGGAATGCCCAATTCCAAAGAACGACGAGGAATGGACAAACCTGGGTTTTCTTCAACACTTTGGGCTGCACTCTGAGCAGCAATATTCTCAGTTGTTCTTGAGCGACGGGCACGGGTTTTATTCTTCACATCACTAACTTGTCCCAACAGCTCGAATTTTCCACCAATTTCTGTATTGCGGTCCGACAAGGTGCTTCACGACGACCAAAAAATGCTTTAGTTTTGCGAACTGTGACTGCAAGATTTTCACCATTTTTGTAGTGAATTTTAATAATTTCAAGGCGTTTTTGAAGCGTGTATCGTTCCATTTTTAGTAATGGCGTAGTTTCTACTTGTCAAATGTCAAAGAATAAAAGCTTCAAAAGTGACAGCTACCGAAATAGCGGGTCATTCACAATAACACCTCTCATTGGAAAACCCTTTACAACTCTACAACTTTTGTCGCCTTTTTAAAGCGATTTTAGGCGCGACTTTTGGTTGGCTCTTGTAGTTTGTTTTGTATGACGTTTTAACACTTTGGAAATTAATATTTTGCATTAATTTTTAGACAAATTTTTGAAGAGTTTTATTCGCATTTTCCGCACATTTTTTGAGCATTTCCTTGCGTGGATTCTGGCGAAATAAAAATTTTTTTTAGAAAATACAGAAGCAAGTACTGAAGGATGTCCCTATTTCTAAATGACTTGTTATTTCTTTTTCTCCTTCTCTTGTCTTGCCCAACACTTATTCGGAGTGCGTAAAACCGAATTTCGCACATCTGTTTTCTGTATAACAATTGCAGTCTGCAGTGTAGCATCCAAAATTGTGCCACATGGGTTTTTGTATTTTCTTTTATTTACTGGTAGGTCATTCACAGAGATTTCAGGTAAAGCCTATAGTAATATATAGCCTACGTAGCTCGCGCTAAAAATAGCCGTAGCTAAATAGATACCTTTTTTTCAACGATTTTTCCTAATGAGAAAAAACAAACAAGCAGAAATTCGTTTGTCCATGAATCCACCATCTCGTAGAAAGATAGCCAATGGATCACCGAGCAATCTAAGTTCAGTTCAGAACACATGTTGTTCGTAAATACCGAATGAATGTGAATAAAGTTCTTGGTGTCTATCTATTGCTTTAGCAGTGCAAAAGATGTACTGTTCATCAAAGCAGCCTGGCACTAGTACTTGGAAAAACAGCTCAAACACAATTGAACTCCTACTCCGAGCATTTAATAACTAAGCTACATTTTTAGTAATATCACTTGAACACTTTTATTCGATCGGAAAAAAAAATCCGGAACCGTAAAAAAGACAACCAGACAGACGTACATATTATACAGCACACAGCTCCCTTCTCTTTCGTTCCGCTCAATCAGAGAAAACGACACACAGTGCTGTCGATGTCCTCCCACGATTAATAACCATCGTTGCTGTTGCTTACTTAAGGTGGCGCTACAGTCCGGGGTGGACCTGGGCCTCAACCAACAAGCGTCTCCAGCCAGCACGATCTTTAGTCAACTGTCTCCAGTTTCGCAAGCTAAGTTGGTTAAGGTCCCCTTCCACTTGCGTGCGCCACCTGAGTCGCGGTCTTCCTCTACTGCGCCGTCCCTCCGGTGTGGATTCGAAGACTTTCCGGGCCGGAGCAGTCGTGTCCATTCTTTCAACATGACCCAGCCACCTCAGTCGTTGGACTAGGTCGATGTCGCTGTACAGCCCGTACAATTCGTCGTTGTATCTCCTCCTCCATTCACCGTCCATGCAGACGGGACCAAAAATCACTCGAAGAATTTTCCTCTCGAAACAACCAAGAGAAACCTCATCCGCTTTTGAGAGGGTCCATGCCTCTGCGCCATAGAGCAGGACTGGGATTATTAAGGTCTTATAAAGGGTCACTTTAGTTGTTCGAGAGAGGGCTTTGCTACTGAATTGCCTTCTTAGCCCAAAGAAACAGCGATTGGCAAGAGTATTCTTCGTTTAATCTCAGCACTGGTGTCATTGTCTGAGCTCATAGCGGAGTTCCTTACCACCTCAAAGTTATATCTGTCTATGGAGACGTCCTGTCCGAGACGTCGGTGTCGGGTGTTCTTTTTAGTTGACAGCATATACTTTGTCTTGCCCTCATTTACCGCCAAACCCATCTTCGCCGCCTAAGTCTCAATACTCACAAACGCACCATTCAATGTCGTCTGCGTATGCGAGTAATTGGACGGACTTTTGAAAGATCGTGCCTCTGGTGTTGGTATTTGAGTTTTGCACTATTCTTTCAAGAACGATGTTGAAGAAATCGCATGACAGCGCGTGGCCTTGTCTAAATCCTTTTTTGACATCGAAGGTCTCGGTGAGTTCTTTACCGACCTTGAAGGAGCAGCGTGCATTCTCCATCGTCAAAACTAGACATAGCTCTGTATAGTTCGTCCCTATAAATGCTGACATAGGCGGCCTTAAAATCGATGAAAAGGTGGTGGGTATCGATTTTAAGTTCCTGGGTTTTCTCCAAGATCTGTCGCAGTGTGAATATTTGGTCTATATAGGACTTTCCTGGCCTGAAACTGCACTGATATGGACCAATCAGGTTGTTTACGAAAGGCTTCATGCGTTCACACAACACGGCAGTTAAGATCTTGTAGGCAATGTTAATAATACTGATACCTATGTAGTTGGCGCAGTGCAAAGGGTCTCTTTTCTTGTTGCTGTTACAATTGCAACATTTGCTTCTCTAGCTCAGGATTCAGAACGTGTAAGGCAAAAAAGTTGAAACGCTTTCGTGCGCACGAATGAGT
The DNA here is from genome assembly GCA_948293265.1 of Cheilosia impressa. NCBI lineage: Eukaryota > Metazoa > Arthropoda > Insecta > Diptera > Syrphidae > Cheilosia > Cheilosia impressa. The sequence goes on from OX411882.1 coordinate 5,948,933, forward strand.
GGCCGAAGTAAATCGTTTTTCGTATTCGAAAACGTTTGAACTTTTCGGCTTACAAAATGCCGACCCAGCTTTTGAATGGAAGAAAAAACTGTCTGAAAAATGCGAAACTGCCTTACGTGTCCTCCTTTTTTTATTAGGAATTATTTAAGTAATATCAAGTTAATGACAAGTCGAAAAAATAAAAACATTTCGATGAAAAACGCTTCGAAAAAGTAGGCGTGGCAATGAACGACAAAGCCGAAAGCCTTCTCGGAGTCTTAGCAAAGATTTATTGAAAATTTTCGTCGAAATCTGAAATAAATTACCCGATAGACTCTGGAATTCAACTCCTCCCTGACAGAAGAAGCAACCTCTTTATAAAGTCCAGGCTTTTATGCACCTCCAAGCTTTAATATTCCCAATTCTTTTCAGAACACTCAAACCCTAAGTGCTGTGAAATAACCAAAATTTGGTACATAGATTTCATTTACAAATGGACAAGCCACCATCAGTCTTGGACGTGAACACATGTCCAATTTGTAAAAAGGTATATTCGTCGAAATGGTCTGTTAGTAGGCACATCGATTCTACGCACAAAAAGAAAAGGTATCTCTGCCAAATATGCCATAAGATATTTGCCCGCGACGACTACTTGGTTCTCCATTTGAGGAATGTCCACAATGAGAACGGCTCCAGGAGAAAGGGCAAGACTAAGAAACGATCCAAACGCAAGGAGAAACCAAAATCACCAAAATAGTAAGTATTCCAAAGGACCGAGGTCTGTGAATAGGTTGCCACATTTACTGGAACTTCTTTTCTGAACTCTCTTTCCAGCCCCGACAGCACTACGGTCTTCAACTCGATCAGTTACAAGAACGAAACCTCCATTCACGACGACAACACCCACTTCGAAGACGAGGAAGTGAACGTGGAGGTAGAGATTGACGTCTCTGTGCCGATCAAGTCCGATGAAGAGGATTCCATGCTAAGTGTAAACTGGGAGGACTCCCTTCAAGGGCTAAGACCAACAGCAGAACGTCTCCCTGTAGAAGAAACGCCTTACAATAGCTTTCCCACTATCAATAGAATCGAAGAGCAACACTCAGAGCAAATGAACAACAGCGTACAGCACACGGAAATGGTAGATTTGACCTACGACGGGTTGCTAATAACCACAAAAGAGCCTGTTCCACCTGCTGTTGATCAAAATACGCAAGTGGTTCCAGTGATAAAAGCGATTAACGAGGACTGCATTTCGATTCACTCCGGTGACGAGGGGGCATCGGAGAGTCGACCGCATAAACCTGACAATCAACCGGCCCGGAGACTGGCAGAACCTGACAAACAGTGCACAACACCCAACCGAACTTGCGGTGAAAACGGCCCACCCGCAGAAAGCCAACCGAAAGACTCCGAAGCCGATTCGAGCAAGCGAAGTCGCGAAAATGACGTTCTCGTGGATAGCAACGTTTTCGATTTACTCAAGAGGAGGACACTGGACTCGAGCGACGAGGACCGAATGTTCTTGTTGTCGATTTTGTCCGATTTCAAAAAGGTTTTACCACAGAACAAACTGACCGTTAAGATCAAGATTGCACAGGCAATCTCTGACGGCTCGTAAGCTGAATGTCTAAGTATAGTTTATAAATAAAGTTTTAAGTCGTTTGTTCTAAAATTTGCGTTTTATTTCTGGAAATATTGCGTGCCACCGAGTGTAGAAAGCAGAATATTATCAGCGAAGCACTTGCGATATGAATGTCTACGGACGTTTTAAATGCATTCGCAGTGACCAGGTTACGGGTGAGGGGTTATTTTAACACCAAAACCTAAACGGATGCCTGGAAAACGATTTCGGGCGATTTATAACGCCTGCAATAATATTGAATATTTGAGTTTTGATATTTGTGTTTCCCCAATGGACTCGGTAAGTGTTTGGCGGGATTTTTGAAGCGGCGGTGTTTCTAAAGCAATATTTTTCGAAAATTAAGGTGACAGGAGCGTGATTGTCAACAGAGGGCGCCAAAGAGGCATGTTATCCGATTTGCCTTGACAGATATTAAGGATTTGGATGGGCTTTTGCTCCTTTGCTACACCAGCCGTGTAATGCGATTCCCTGCGATCAAATTCAACAATCAGGGGTCGAATCGTCTCTCCCGTGAACGAGCGGAATTTTTTTTTGTTTCGTGTGTAAAACTGGCATGATTCCGTGAACATATTGTTCGTCCACGGATGTGGCGATTCGACTGGATCTTCGCGCCGTAAGAAACGAATTTCTAAACCATCGAAAATGTGCCTCAAAATTGGGCTGATAAGATAAGCAACTACCACAGTGGGATGTCTTCCGCTGGCGACAAAAAGGAAGTGTCAAACCGATTACTAGAGAAGACTACTTTTGAAACTAGATGGGTGTGCCTTAAAACTTGATAGGAGAGCCTTGCAAAATATTTAAGTGTTCCCATAGCAGGTGCACAGTTTAGTACCATCGCAATGACTCCGACGGATAACCTCCCAAAATGAAATCGGTGCAAAGATCACTCTGACCCATCGGAAAAAAGGGCATGAGAGAAGTTCGGTCCTCTCCCTTTAGATGGAGAAGGTTAACCTCAGACATGAAAAGTTAAAGAAAGGTGCCCTAGCAATTTTGGTGGCAAGCAGTCAGACCCAACAGAGATATACACTCGAAATAAATTTCGAAACAAAATTAAATTTCGTTCCAAAGGCCCTAAACACAATCAATAGCTGAAGGCCGTACGCCTTCAGGCCTTTCCTTCGTCCACCCCAGATCCGGAGTACAGCTGCAAAACCCGAAATATTATGCTACAAATTATAAAACTACTTGCCGATGATTTTAGCTCAGTTTAAAGCTTTAAACCAACTCAAGAACGAAATATTTATAAGGAATTTTAAAATTGTGACTTAAAATTCTTTTAGGGATTACCCAACCTTGACTCCTAGCGCCCTCGAGGTACAGGGAAACTTACAATGCCCGAAGGATCCCCTTCGTAGCCCTGATACTTAGCAAATTTAATTTCGGATATTTTTCCCTTTTTTACTCCTTTGATACTTCGAAGGTCTGCGCTCTTAACAGCGCTTAGATTTTTATAGTAGAAGCCTCCCAGATGAATTTGTGTTTTTGGGAGAGAGCTGAAAAGTAAAGATCTTGTCGTCTTATACCTAAAAAAATAAATAAATAAATAGTTGGTGCAAGGAACCCTTGGGCGAGCTCCTTAGAACCATTAATTTTTGGGACGATGGGAAGGGAACTACAATTTTATGTAAAGTCCAAACGGATAATTGAGAAGCGCCTTCATGGGGGTTATATTCTCGGATGTTGCGCAATGGAAAAAAAACCTCAAGACGGAATTTGGGTTTTTTTTTTGTCGGGTATCGAACCTGAGATCCCTCGCTTAGTGATGCAACACACTAACCCACTTCACCTACATCCGTTTATTCCTACTAAAGGGCGGGCCATCTAGGGGTTTCTTTTTAAATCATAGGTTATTTTGACACTTGACAGAAAATCAGTATAATACCTCCGCGGAACAAGATCAGTCGCTTTACGCTTGAACAACGTTGGGAAATGTTGAAAACTTATTTCGAAAGTGAGTGATGTGTAGCCCAAACAGTGGGTTTTTTGAAAATAAGTTTAGGCCGAAATAAAGCACCCACGGCCGTGAGACTGCGATTTGCCCCTTGGACATTTTTTGCGGGGAACCGTGAAGGACCAATGTTATGCCAACAATCCGGAAACGATTCAAGCACTTAAGGCCAATATCACCCAAGCTATGTGCCCGAAACCATCAACAAGGTTTTGGAAAATTTAAGTGACAGAATGCGTTACTGCGAAGCCAGCCGATTCAGGCACTTGAACGACTTTGTGTCCCATAATTAATGGGAATGTTTGCTTGCTAATGAAGCTAGAACACAGTTAATTTTATTGCATTTTTAAAGAGAAACCTGTATTTGGCCCACCAGTTATAAGATAAATCAAACCTGGTATTTCGCCTTTAAATTTTGTTTTATTTATTAGGTACTATGCACATGATCTTTCGCACACCTTTTATGAAAGTGGCATACAAAAATATAAGTTCAACATTTCTGGCGATAATTTAAGTCAATATAAAATGTCCTTATGCGCTTCTTCCCGTCCTTCCCCAATTAGAAAAAAAACGGTCCTGAACCTGGCTTAGGTGCCGCGTGATACAACTATCTGAACAACATTTTTAAATAATTGTCCTTAAGCCTAGGAAATGACAAAAGCTGATATGATAGCGAGCTGACGTCTTTTAAGGACAAGTGGGAAGCCTGCATGTAGGTATCCCTTGGTGGAATATCAATACAAGGTGACAATCACAAACTTTTAAAAGAAGTTCACGAGAACACATGCCTGAAGGTGTCCAGGCAATAAGAGACCTATATTAACTATTTGAGCTTCCTAGACATCATAGGCTCGGGGTTATTTTCTTATCTGACAGGGGATTTAAAAAAAATATATATAAGAACGATGATATTTCATATTAACAACCAAATCTGCGTACCTACGTGAAGGCCGCATTTTGTGGGTGAAAATTACTAGCCTTTATAAAGCTTGTTGGTTCCAAACTTCTAAAATAGAGACTAAAATACTCGTAGCTAGATCCCTCCACCTGCACCTATTTATCGCGATATACATGTTTAAAATTTAATCTCCCTATGACCAATACGATCTGGGGTTAAATTTTTTGAAAACGAACCTTTTCTACTCTGTATTTCGAAAATGGAATGAAATGTACAAGGTGGGCTAAAAGAAGTCATCCGATGTTGTTTGGCTATCATTTTTTTTCTAAATGAAAAACTTCGATTCTGTTTTTTAATTATATGTTTACTTGAACCTTTAGAATTTTATTGGTCAAGTCGAGAAGATGATATCGGCCAAATGGTCGCCGTCACAATTGATTGCTATGCGGGCTCGTTTTATGGCATTTTTCATCATTTCGGGCGACAGATTCTCGCACTCGTGTCGAATGCTGTCCTTGAGGGCTTCTAGGGTCTCGGGCTTGTTCACGTAAACACGGGACTTCAAAAAACCCCACAAAAAAAAAATCTGGAACGGTTAAATCGGGCCATCTTGCGGGCCAGTATGCAAATCGCCAAAACGAGAGATGAGGCGACCCGGGAACGCCGCCTTCAGAATATCGGTTGTGGCTTGCGCAGTGTGTGCCGTAGCTCCGTCCTGTTGGAACCACATGTCCTCCAGTCCTAATTCGTCCAACTGCGGCCGTAAAAACTCCGTCCAAAAGGACCGTCCACTGTTTTCGTTTGACCAGAGGCGTTCTCGAAAAAAAATGGGCCGATGACTCCTCCAGCGTGAACAGCGCACCATGCAGTAACTTTGAGCGGGTGTAATGGCTCCTCGTGCATTACTCGTTTTTTCGGTGCCCCAGAAGCGATAGTTTTGCTTGTTCACGTACCCGCTGAGGTGGAAATGAGCCTCATCGCTCATTATGATTTTGGTCATAAAATCGTCCACTTCGTCCTCGAGATTGAGGATGGCTTGGGCGTAGGTTACACCCGTTTGGCTTACGACAGGCAGCAGCTGATGCACGGACTGGACTTTGTACATGCGCAAGTCTTTGACCAAAATTCGCCTTAGGGACGACCGGCTGATGGCTAATTGCGAGGCACGGCGTCTGGTCGATGTTTCCGGCGACAGTTCGACATCCTCGTCAACAGCGGCGATATTCACGGCACAATGGGCGCTCCGGGGCCGGCCACTATTGGCAATGTCTCGTGTGATCCCATACTCTTCAAGGTTGGTGGCCAAACGGCGCAGTGTTTGCGCAGTCGGTGTCGGACGGCCGTGGAATCGGCGACGGAATTCGCGCTGCGCCAACACTACAGACGAATTGTTACGCAAAAAAATAGACACGATTATTCCGCGTTCTTGGGGAGTGTATCGCTCCATGGCTTGTTCACTTGCATTCTACATCTGTCAAGTGCACAAATGTCAAACAGATTTGACATTGGCGGCCATTTGCAAAAATAAGAACATCTTCCAACAGAGGGATCTCTTTTGGTCCACGTTGCACGTATGTCGCATTTAGAATTCCGAAATTATTACAGAGTACTTGCTTAAAAGCGGAAAAGGAAATCTATTTCGAATGCGCCGAAATAGAGAGTAAGGCGCCCCTGATTTAATTTTTCATCTGACAGAATGTTGCCCACAGAGGACGGGCCTCGTTATTATTAGATAGGTACATAGTGGACGTAGTAAATCGCACTATTTAAATTAAATTTTTATTTGAAGAACAATTGTAAACTACCTATACCTATCTAATATTGGAAGGTCTTTGAGTGTTGCAGCACCGGCCGTCGCATTTATTTTACATTTTGAAAAGGAAAGCCACAATTACCTATCTGTGGCAACAAGGAATAACATCATAAGTCGACTTATGGCGAAATTGAGATTTTTACACAATCTAATGCGCGATTCTATCTGTCATATTTTTTTCGTATTTTTATCTCCTACGGTTTATGAACTGCACACAAAAGAAAAATGATACAAGTCTATTTTGTACTTGGTTTGTTATCGGAAGCCAAACATTTAAACGCTCTCCTGAAAAGTTGCAAAAACGGACTTCTGTCGTTTTTCCTTGTTGCCACAGCTATAATCTTCTGATTTGACTTCAAATGCCCTTTTTTCTTAATTTAATTCCCCTTGTTATTTAATTTCAAAGCCTTCCATAGCTCGTCTATAAATTTTCCGCCGGCCGGCCGTACAATTTTCCATAAGGAACACCAGAATTTAAACGGCGAGCCAGCCAGCGGCAAGTCAGTTCAGCGACACAAAACACAAAAACACCAAAACAACTGCGGCCGCAATCTCCTCCATCTCTCTTCTCTCATTCTACTGTCTACTATAGTAAACTCACTTCATGTTCACATCCACTTATCCACACTTTCGCGTTTCGCAGTATCAGCAAGAAGCACCGTCGTCGGCACTCAACAGTTCAAATATCGTATCTACTCTACCTATCCCATATACGACTCATGTGTTACTTACCCTCTCGCTCTTACCCTTCCCTTATTTGACGGTTAAACATGAAAATACAGAGAGACAGAACAATACCAACAACAGAACGATATAACAAAAACAAATCCCAATGCTTCGTTCGCTTTGGAATGGATTAAAATTTTCAGTTTTCGTTCTTCATCCCCTTTGTGGCTCATTCGCACTCACATTTATCGCCACGCCAGAGGCCAGACGCCATTAGCATGAGTTTCGTTTTCTGTTATCTTCGCCCAAATGCTCACTCAATTTCGTTCTCTCTATCTGAATCTTATGCGATACACATTTAACAAAGAGAGCCGACTCATCCAGTAATATATTTCTTCTCAAACTGTGAGAACGTGTTGGATGACTGTTGGATCGATTGTGACAACGACAGCAACGGTGCTATTGAAAATTCGACGGCCGTTTTGTTTTAATCTGAGACATTTAAACTACGTATAAACTTCTGGTGTGGTTAACGTGAAAGTGCTTGAAACGCAGAAACGAACATTTTATTGGAATAGTCGGTGGAATTTTACCTGACGAAGGAATTGGCCGTCGCGGAAACTGGTGCAATACGAAGAAAGGTGTGGGCAGTGTTGCCAGCTGTTGAATATCAATTTTTTTTCATCGGATTGTTGGTAAGTTTGGATTTTTTTATATTTTGGTGTTTTTATAACGGCCGCTGTTGGTATGACTTTTGCGAGTTTACATTTTCAATAAACGGCCAACGAGAAGTCGGTAAATCCCGTGATTAGTATTGGCCGTTGGTGGCTGGATGGCGTTTGGGTTGAAATTGAGGGAAAATTAATTGCTCGTGGGTTTTTTCGCCTTTACCAAGTGCTCTCAGGGTTGGGGGGATTTTTTTTTCAAATGACAGATGTAGGGGAGGGATATTTTTCGTCAGTTTTTATGTGATGACCTTCTCTGCAGGGAGAGGTATCAATACCGGCCGTTTAATATTATGTTGTGGCCAAAATTGAAAATTGTAGAATTATGAATGGGGAGGTAGGTGTAATACCTTAAAATAGTCGGTCGTTTCTGCATTTTGAGTAACTATATTTTCCCAGGTTTGATCCCCGGAAAAACATAAATTACACCTTAAATTTTTTTTCCATTAAGCCACCTCTCGCGAACGTCTGACAAACATCCGAGAGTATAACTCAACAAGGAGCTTCTCAGTTAGACGTTTGGACTCGGCAAATTGTAGATCTCTTCCAATTTTACCGATAATAAAAAACACAAAACGAATGGTTGTGAGAAGGAATGGGGTAGGGTCCTTACGGAGTTAAAGGGAAATAACTTCACGGGCAATAAATTCACACGGGAAAAAACTTCACCAGGAGTGGGAAATAATTTCACTTATTTAATGTGAAGTTATTTCCCACTAAAAGTAGGCAATTACTTCACTAAAAATTTTGTGAAATTATTTCCCACCTACGATTTGAGAATTTTTCGATTCTAACTGGAAAACAAAAACCAAATCGAATTATTTATAAGGATTTAAGTATAATTTAACTAATTTTATGAACAACAACTTCGCATACCCAACCTTGGACCTACTCCCACCACTACACAGGGACCCCAAGCAGGGCGATTGCAAGGGGGGCAGCATGCCACCTCTTACATTTTCCACGGTTACATATATGTAATCGCGTGTCAAGAGAAATTATTTCCTACAAAAAAGTAAAGTTATTGCTCACTTTCAGTGGGAAAAAACTTCACATAAAATAAGTGAAATTATTACCCAATCGAGGTGAAGTTGTTTAGTAGGTGAAGTTATTGCTCTGCACCCACCCCTTACGGACCTGTTGCAATTTTTTCTTTCTTTTAATGTTTGCTTGGGAGCTCTCTTAACTGTGTAGACGGGCCGTTGTAGGTACCTTAGACCTACAACAGATTTTTTTAAGTTAAACTTCTTATAGCTCGGTGGGAAATAGTTCCGAACTCCGAAGGAACAAAAAAGAATCGGTAGGGTTAGAGCGAGTGATTAGACAGATCGGACAGAATAAGACATCGGAGAGGAACGAAAAGGGGAAAAGAGACAGCCCTGAGGAGGGAACACAAATGAGAGAAGTTTACACATCTGGCGGGCTTAATTGCACGAAATGCACCGTGAACGTCGTGGTTGTGCGTCTTTTAAAATACTTTTTATGCATTTTTACTATTTACCGAGACTTGGTGAAGTTTCCTGAGCTTTCTGGCCTCACTTCTTTTGTTGTTTCGGATGCGCCAACCTAGTTCAACACTGGGGATGAGAAGGTCTTACCGCAAAATAGGCGGCCGTTTAAAGAAGTCATTCCCTTGACAGAGGTAGCTTCAAAAGCAGTTATGCGAGGGTTTGGCATGCAGCTTTTTGCGTTTTTTTGACTACGGCGATTATTTCTTTTAGGATTTTATCTACATCTTCTTCCAAGACTTGTCAGGACACAAATTATCAAGTTAAGGAAAATATATGTCGTTCCCGTTTCCTGAAAAATAACAATTTTGGGGTCCTAAAAAGTATAAAGCCTGTTAAAAAGACGACGTTGCATTGAAAAGGCCTTAAAGGATCTTCAAGGAAAGTGAGAAATAAGGCAAAGCATAAATATTTTCGGTTCTGTTTTTTTTTTACGGGAAGGCGTTCCATAGTAAGGACTTAGATGAGGCGGTTAGAGTGGGTTACAAGTCGGCCATATTTTAGAATCGGTGCCGAAAGATCGTAAGCTGTGAGGGTCCACCAAACAATCCTACATCCGAGACTTATGTAAAGCATAAGCGGGACAACTGAAAATGAATGAAAAGCAGGACATCAATAAATGAGTGGGGGTCGGCCAAGGCGGAGAAAATTAGTAAAATATGGTAAAGAGCTGAAGTAGGATTTTAAGCCTGCGCCACAGTCGGATTTAGTCGGCTGATATTTTTCTAAACTATTAGAAGCAGAGGAGAAAAGAAAGAAAGCTAGTTTGACATTGGCTGTTGTGGGTTTTCATTTTTAATGATTTTAGGGTTCGCTTATAGTTCGCAGATTTTTTTCACCACAAGGCGGTTAGGTAGTTTTGGACTATTTAATTATTCTTTTCGCATTTATTGTCTCGTATGGGACTAAAATATTAAATAAACAATTGAATTGAAGACTTCTTCCTAATTTATTACTAAAATTATTTTTTATAAAAGACTAAGGCCAGCCTGTCTCAAAGGAACTGATCAGTTTTTGTTTTATGTCTTTTCAGACTAATACCACGTGAAACCAGAGACGTAACATCTCATCAACAATCAGTTTATAGCAATATTCGCTGCAATGGGCAAACGGGCTAGATGTAAAATATGCAAAATGACTTTTGGAGAACAGAGGTCTGTAGTGCGCCACATGGAATCTACCCACAATATGGTGAAGTTTGAGTGCAAATTATGCGACAAGGTGTTCGCGAGGTTGGACATTTTGCATCAGCACTACAAATCAAAGTCGCACAAGACAAACGAAAAAATTAACAAAATGATGCCGCATCCGAAATTAACAAACGAGTCTCTGAATATAACTGGGTGAGTAGAATCGAAATTTTTTGTGGGGAGATTATAGGTACGTCCAAACTTTTTTTGGATGTACAACACTATTACCTACGCTGCTGCTACCTAATGTAAGCGCAATTACGACCAAAGCGTCCTTTGATTACATATAAATATAGTGGACACCACCCTCTTTCGGGAACTCAATGCAAAGCCTGACATATGTGGCGCTTACGGTCTTAAGTCGACGAAGGCCCCAACCTCAAAATCCTCACTTAGAAGTCCAACAACCTAACCATGAAACTTCTGTCCCAATTACCTCGATGCAATTGGACCGATGGATCCGGCGCTCAAAACATTCCGGCAGGGTTAAACTCACTTTTGACTAGGCCCACTCATTTGCACCGCAAAGGGCTTTAAGAGAGAATTTTATTTTCAAAATTTTCGGAGGGAATCGGCTGACGGTCTATTTAATACTTAGTTTATGATTCTGGTGGTCACGCTGTAGTAATTGATTTGCGACATAAACTCCAACCATTTAACCACAAAAGTGGCGATCGGTTGGTGTAAGAGGTTAGACTCAACCTCTTTTATCTCGAGTGGCTGCAGTTCCTGCAAGCATGCTCTTCAGTCATTATTTTGTTAGCGCCCGCAAACCTTTCCATAATTCCTTATCAGATCCACTAGTTCCTCTAGCTACTTCAAACTTATCTAACCCCTTGCCCCTTTTCCATTTCTATTTCTTCCAGTGCCATAGACAACCGTAACAAACTAGTAAGTTACAACACCGATGGATCCATAAACGATGGCACATCGAACATTGAAACTGGAGACTATGACGACGATGTAGACGAAGAAATAGACAGCACCCTGCCCATCATCTACTCGTACGATGATGAGGACTCTATGCTGAGCATGAATTGGGAAGACTCCATTGAACATTTCAGAGCAACAGCTGAACCCGCAGAAGAAAGACCCAATGCAGGTTACAATAGCTTGGAGGAAAACCCCCGACAGGCTTTTAACTCTGGAGGATTCGGTTCCTTGCCGACACAATTTGAAGGCAATGTATTCACATACAGCGAGTTGATAAGAATCGCCAAAGGGGAGAAAGATTCTTTGAATGCACCTGGCCCGTCGAATGAAGTCCACCAAATGCGATTGCCATCCGAAATAAAGGTGGACAACGACGCCTGTATCACAATACCCTCAGATGAGGAAGGGCCACCGGATAAACGAATGACTTCCACCTCGTCCAAAACTGAAAAGAGGTCCTACGGCGACACTCTTAAATCACCAGAAAAACAACAGACCGAACCTGCTGACCAATCACCAAAGAGGCTCCGCCGAGACAATGACGTTCTCGTCGACTCAAACGTCTTCGATTTACTCAAGAAAAAGACCCTGGATGCGAACGATGAGGACCAAATGTTTCTGCTATCGATTTTGTCCGACTTTAGGAAGGTTTTGCCGCACAATAAACTGAAGGTCAAAATTAAAATCGCCCAGGCCATCGCTGATGGTTCATAAGCAAACGTAAACAACATGACGGTGTTTAAACAAAATGTAAACACACACCTACCTTTTTAAGTATTAAATAAAATTTGTGATCATCACTTTAACGGCCGTGTTGTAGTAGTTGTTCCCTAATATCTAATAGCTCGGTAGAAATATCTGGAACTTCGTTTTTGAAACCCGATAAAACGCTTTAATTTTGAACCGTACTCCGACGGTCCGTTCGCGTCCGTCTAAGTGAGGTATAATTCAGATTCATCTGCAAGCGTACTTATGTAGGAAGTGACCGAACTAAAGTGCATTCAAAATGGCACTGAAGGCTGACTAATGAGATTCAACCCAAATCAAGATGGACTTTCAATAAAGCCGATTGGCCAACCAAGGTTGCCGTGCGTTTTTAGCGCCGCTATTATAAATCCCCGCTTGGGGCTTACAAAAACAACCAACTATGAAGAACTCCTCAGAAATCAGTTAAGAGCATCTTTTCCAATGATCCGTTTATCGATTACAAAGTTCGCCGATGTGGGATGAGCGCCACCAAACAGACCCCATTTATGTCAGTCCTAAAATATTGAGCCTCAAAAAACGAACGAAAGCGGGTATCATATGTTAGCTAAACGTATGTTGTGAATGTGCCAATTTGAGGCATAAAAAGGAGCCAAAATAGTAAGGTTGGCTTGAGAGTGGATATAGTTGCACAGATCAAATTCCTGCTCAGGCAAATAACTAAAAGCGGACTTTCAGGGTGCGGAACTCGAGCACTTAATGCCCTTAAGCCATAAAAACAATTGACATCATGCTCACTTACATCACATGCTCAGATTTTGCACCCTTACCTAAATGACTCGCGCAGCAAGCTGAAAAACTGGCATTCCACAGGAAGGGCTGTTAGTACCGGTTATGTTTCAAACCATATTTCTGACATACACGTGATGGCAATACAGAAATTTATTTATGCTGACGAGATAGACGGATAAAAGGCCGGGACAGCATGAATATAATGCGGCTATTACAATTGCGTGGAGAGAAAGGACTCACCCTACAGTATGCTGCCATCGAAGAAATGCGAAAAACTGTGACCTAACCACACCATGGGATTTTTCCAGATCACTAGAAGCATGTTCCAAAGATTACACAACATTTAAGGGCTAAGGGAGAAAATCCTTTCGAAGGTCTTCCATTTATGTCAGACCTCTCATACAAATGTGGTCCGCCCTCTGACTTTCACGAACGTTCAAAACAAAATACCCAGTTATGCTAGGAATATTAAGACACAAAACAAACTTAAATATTGGGCACATTCAGAAATTCAGTTGTGCTCGAATTAGTTGGGCTAGATTTCCCCAAACATTGAGCGTCTAAACCAATAAACAGTTTTAGTAGGTATCGGCTTTAAAATTCTGGGAAGCTCAAAATTGCAAAATTTGTATGGAAATTATAGCCACTGTGAACTGTTTAAATTTAAACTCGGAACTAAATTTTTTGATTGGTAGAGTGGTTGTTAACGCCGCTTAACGAGGTCCGTCAGAAAATCAAAGTGTCAACACAGTCAGGAAAATTTCGCCAATATTTGTCGGCTACCCCTTAACAAATGTCAACTGAGAAATACGTTCACTTGACCAATCTAGGCCAATACTACTGAAATAATGTAATGTGTAAGACAGCTGTCAGGCTTAGTAAACTAGAGTTTTGAACGTCCTTATCAAGAGGTCTTAGCGATGGTTGTACCAAAAAATATTGACTTTAGAAAAACAGAAAGGGACACACATTAAAAAAAAGTTCCCTTAAAAGGGGGGTTTTGGTATGAATAAGCAGCTGTGTTCAAAATAGCTTCCCACAACTCCAACCATTTACAAAAATAAAAGGTTCGTTTCTCTCTCAAATAAAAATATATTTTAAAAAAAAAAAAGTATTACCTAATATAACTTAGTGGTAAGTGAACTCTATTATTGTCCATCGGGTCTCTGGTTGCGCCCCTGAAAAAAAAAACACCAAGAGTATAATTGCTCGGAGATATCTTTCTAGTTCAAGTCCCTTCGAATGGATGGATCTATAGGTATCTCCAACGAACGTCCCTACAAACAATGCGGCTCTTTATAGGTAACTTTTACGACAGCGGAAGAGACGCTAAATTGGTCATCCATTTCGGAAGGTGGTTCTAAGGGCGCAAATATCAATGAGTTGCCATTCCCAACTCTAAAAAAGCATAAAAAGCTAAAATTGACGAGGAAATCAGAAACTCCCTTTAAGGCGCAGTTCCGCAGGAAAGTGCACCCATTCCCTAACTTTTCTAAAAAACCTAGCAACTAAGTTCATAAATTACGATCTTCGTTCATTTTCCACAAATGTATAGTAAAAGCTGACGAGTTTACAAAATTTAGCCAGGATATAACTTATTATGGTCATTAAAGTCCTAAAAACGATATCGTCCATACGATTACTGTTATAGGGACACGGAGTCGTTCAAAAGGTAATTGGGTATTGGGTAAGGATTGGAAAGGGAAACCAGAAGCAGTTGCGAGGTGCCTTCTCAATTCTTACAAAGCTGGAGTTAGACAGAAATCCCGTATTGATTTTCAAAGATCAAGTCGATTCTTTTTATCAAACCTACAAAAACCTACAAATTTTGATAGTTAAAATGTGCTTTAACCATTTTTGACTGCATTGTTATTTTTACTAAGCAATAAATGTCCTCTTTTAGTGATTGAAAAAAATGTTCACCGTATAAATATAACCTACCTACATAATATAGGTATTAGAGTGAGATCACGCAAAAGACCTTAGTTCCCGTGCTTATCTGTCAGTTTGGTGATTAATATTTAATTTCATTTAATGGTTAATAACGTAAATAACGTTGGGAGTTGGAGATACACTTTTTAAACTCACAAACAGTGCGGCGCACCAGTTTTTTTTTTTTAACTTATTCCGCATTAAATGGCACGCGTTCGGGGAATGAATTTAAAAATTTAAACTACTTTGGCCGTACACAAAAATACGCTTAATAAACAGAGCAAAAAAAATTCCAAAAAATTCCTTTCCAAAGTTGTTGTTGCTGTATATTTATATCTTGCTTTCAGTATAAATTCATTTGTAGCAATTAGCAACGCA
Source organism: Cheilosia impressa (assembly GCA_948293265.1). Classification (NCBI taxonomy): domain Eukaryota; kingdom Metazoa; phylum Arthropoda; class Insecta; order Diptera; family Syrphidae; genus Cheilosia; species Cheilosia impressa. The sequence continues at coordinate 5,964,051 of OX411882.1, forward strand.
TACCGGATACCCCAATGGCTACGGCAGGCAACATTTTCATCAAATCCTATCCAAATCGCATTTGAACTCATCATTCTCCTTCCTTCATAACCCAATTCTCACTCAATTTGTCGTCCCTTCTGCATCATCATTCTATGCCTCTTTTCTTTGCTTCTTTTAGTTTCATATTCGTTTTGTTTCGGCTATGGAATGGACGGGCCGAAGGGCATGGGCCATGGGGTATTCGGTTCGGTGTTGTGCACGGATCTGTCTTCCATTTCCATTGTTTATGCGTTCTGCACTTCCACATTGTTCCCCACGCATTCTCGGCTGGAGCGTTGTTTGTCGTTTGACTTTTCTCGTTCCCGTCTTATAATCACCCGCTTGCGGTGTTGCCATATCGGACGCTTTATTGTTGCTAACTGAAACATATTTAATTTTGAAACGTCTGATGGCATTTCTAATGGAGGATCTAGAAAATGGCCCTCGAAACTATCCACCAAATTCTTTTAAGGATTTTGCAATAGAGTTCAAAGTTTTTATGGAAAACGAAGGGGTTTCTACTGAGCAAACTACCTCTGTTGTCCCGTTGAAAACCAAACACACTGTACAAGTTAATTGCGAGTAATTCGAAAATGGTTCTATTATCGATTTTCGAACTATTTCATTTGGTAGTTTAAGTTCTACAGAAATTGAATATTTGTAGTGGATTTTTCTCTAAAAGGTTCAAAATCCAACAGATAGCAAGACCTATACGTTCATTTTGAAGTATATTTTGAACTGAAGGAAGAGTACGTCAAAAAGCGTGAGGCTTTCGTCATAGATGTACTTGGGAGGTCACAATCCGCTTTAGAGATCAATTTTACAACATACCACCACAGGGGAAAAAGCTGACCAAAAAAGCATTCTGCGGTCTTCTCGAGAAGACGCATGCGAATATCGCCAGCTTAAAGGGACAGGGACAGCACCGCCCTATCAATATCTATACTGGAGATCATATAGCCAAAGTTTCTGTGCGAATTGTCTGCTAGATTCTTAAGCAAAAACGGAGGAGAAAAGACTGGCTTTTCAGAAGGAAAAATTAAAATAACCAAAAGTTGGTAGGTGGATTGTGGAGATAGTTGGAGCAACTGACACTCCATTCTTTTGGGCTAGGGACTTTTATACCCAATTCCAACGGCTGAACTGAGGATCTTTTCCAGGACATCTAAACTCTCGTGCGTTTGTCATGCGTTCACAAAAAAAGGCGCAGTGAAAAAAAAAACCTTGAGATGAAATTTGTGGTTTTCCGAGCATCAAACCTTGCACCCATCGCTCTGAAGGTCAGGACCCTACCCACTGAACACAGCTGTCTCTGCATCAAAAGCAATATTTCATAAGTTCTGCTATAAAAAGTAAAAAGTTCCTCGGTTACAATGGCTGAGAAGGTTGGGGCAAGTAGAGCGCATGGAGAGCAACGCAACAGCCCGATGTGTATCTGGGTCCATCCTTTATGGTACAACGTAGCAGAGAAAGACTTTAAATTATAGTTGCAGCGCACATTTGAAGGGCGACACTTACCAACTTGGTGGGCTTAACTAGAGGCTGCTATAGATAGGACCAAACTGACTGGAGGAGTTGTTGGTTGAAGCTGCGGTCTAACAGCCACCAAAAAAGGATGGGAATGCTTTTGAGTATTCAGGTTCATGTCTGACCATTTGTATAACAAAACCTCTGCAGACTGTCTAAGTGGGAAGAAAGCCAACAATCCGCTGTCAAGATATGGATAGATATGTCTTGAAAGTAGTTAAAGACTTTGTCTTCCTAGGCGCAGAAATCAATCGAAAAACTCTCACGCCGATTTCTGTTTTAAGGCTTATCCAATTGTTAGAATATACCAAGGCTAGTTTCCGTGTATACAGCATTTCAGAAGTCTCACTAGTGGGTGTCTAGAAATATGACCATGCGCCGCGGAGTTTATGTCTTATGTGAGGGGAATTAAATCTGTCCACCGCCTAAGCGCATCAAGAGTCGACTGTGCATTTCAAACAGTTTCGAATGATGCAATACTCGTAGTATGCTACCTATCGATTTGCCCCCTGAAGAAATAAAAGCTCTAAGAACCGAGCGAGACCGAACACTGAAGAATGTACAAAGTCAAAGCATATCCTACGCCCGCGTCCTGAAGATCTTTACGAAATCTGCAACTTTCCTTCTATCCCTCAGTGGAAAAAAAATGTAAACGAGAGGATGGTGTCCTCACGGTCCGCTTTACTTTGATCTTTGATAGTCCGCGATGTAGGTTTAAGCTGGAAGTTATGTCTTTGTATGCAGGACTTCCTTCGTCGCTGACATTTCACAAAGATCCATTTCTAATTAGGTAGTAAGGTACCTATACCTATCCTATATCTAATCAAGCACAACCCTGTTGCTCCTGACAATTTTCTGTATACAACAAAAGCAAAAGAATTGAAAAATTTACCAACCTACCCCTACGTAAGTAGGATACCGAATAATCGAACCATAGTCAAATGAAAACATCCATCGTCCGAAAATAACTACAAGGACATGCCTACCTATGTAGATTACCGAATAAAAAAATATCTCAGTCGCAATAGAATGTCCCCCGAAAATCATCCCCCGTAGTGCAATACCTATTCAATCAACCGAATCATATCGCATGGTGGATGCACTCGTTCAGATGCACAATCAAACTTTGCATAAGATGCGTCCTTCCGAAACGCACAGGATAACTGCCTTTAATAAATTGCAATTTCCAAGAAAGTCTCCTTTCCACTGGCACATAGGTATCCGTTTGCGAAACAACCCCTTGTGCCTACCTACTCAGAAAAAAAAAAAAAACGACATTATTAGCTAACGAATATAATAAAAACAAATTCGTGGCTTTCCCAGAATTGAAATAATTAACCGGCGGGCTCTTAAAATACACGCTGAGTACCTACGGTTCAGTTCAGCGTCAGGTTACGACGTTTCTTATCGCTTGACTTACCTGTGCACCTCGGCGTTTAAAGTCACGCACATGTCGGTCGGTCGAGCTCGAGCAAAACAACTATAGAAAAACAAAAGGGAAAACAACCCACCACCACTACCACCGTCATCGTCATTCGTCAGCATCACCCCTCGTTGAGAGGAGCCCAGCCAACAACAACCACAGTAGCCAACTACGTTAACGTTTGCAATGTCGGAAGTCGGAACTCGGAACCGCATAATCGTGTTCGGTTCGGCTCGCCTCGCACTCACATCTCACAGTGTCACACACAGCAGCAACATAACCGTAAAGCGAATGCTGCTGCAAAACGACGCAGCGTTCACGCCACGTCACACCAATACCAACACCAACCCCAATGGTGTTCGGTGTGCCATGCCCGTGCGAATGAGAATTATCGATTTTTGCTGTAGCTGTATGTATGGCCTGGCGTATCGTTTTTCCCCCTCTGCAACGCCGCTGCCACCGCCGCGTGGCTTGTCGCATGCGATGTCAGGCAGGGAAAAGCAACGCTACGCCAGTGCTGTTGTTGTTGTTCTTGTTGTCATGTGCCGTATGGACTTGGTTGTGATGCGCTAGCGTTTCACGTTTTTGTTTTGCGGCAGAGTGATTCAGTATTCTCTCAGTTGTGCTTGACGTCCAGACGTGTTTTGCTGTTAAAGCGAGGCGTTGTTTTTTTCTTTTTTTGCTGTACCCATTCTGACTCAGAGTTTTGGAGAACCGCAAACCGAAGTGGTTTCGATTTTGATAAAGGTACCTGCATATATCTCACGATGACGCAAACCGAAGAAGGCGTTATCGAGTACGACAAGACGACAACTGTTCAACCCCTAACCCTGATCCGTGAGGTTAAGAAGTTCGAGGTGCTGTACAACAAGACATTACCGGAGTATACGGACCTCGTTAAAAAGGAGGCTATTTGGGAGCACATCCATCAGGTGCTGTTCCCGAACTACAAGTTATTGAGCGAAGACACCAAGAATGTCATTAGTAAGTACGACCCGTCTTCGACTGTCAAGAGTAGGGTTTTAACAGAGGTTTACTGTTTTGCAGAGAGAACGGTACGAAAGCGGTGGAAATCACTGCGCGATGCCTTGGTGAAGGACACTAGACTTAGGGCGGACAATGTTATCAACGAGAATAGGAAACAGAGCATACTGGTGCAGGAGATGCAGTTTTTGGTGCCATACATTCAGGCTCCACGGTAAGTTTTTTTTTTTGTCTAATTTGACGCAGGCGCTAAAAGCTGTTTGGAGCTTCCAACATTTTAAGTAAAAACTGTTTGGCCATAACTGAAAAGGCTGAAGATTTTGGTAAAATTTGTCGTTTTCTGTTGATTTTTCAGCAACGTATCATAAGCACCCAAGGCTTGAAATGAACGGGAAGTCTCTCCCTTTTTTGTAAATTTTTTGGGCCATTTACCCACTGATCGACTTTATTTCTGAACTTCCATTGGTTTGAGCTGTTTTCTAAACATTTTGTTGTCTAAGTCCCGGTAACGCTCCTTTTAAAACTTGTAAAGACAATTTTTTACACACTTCCCCACTTCTGTAATCGTGTTGTCAAAGAGCTGTCCCATTGATCTTCTGGAAGTTTCTTCGGTCCGTTTCAAGCAACCTGCAATGAGTTCTTAAGATCAATAGAGGCTCCCAAAGGCCTACCTTGAAGTAGGCAAGAACATTTAGCATACCTGGTCATTTCTGTAAACTATTTGCCGAAGAACTCTGCTACTGATATTTTATAACTTTCCTCTGCCCGTTTTAAACAAACGACAGAGGTTTTCGGACAGAACGACCTTTTGGGTACCTGCTGACATCTGTGCACGTTTCTTCGAAGAACTGTCCCAACGAACTCTGCTATTGACCTTCTAGAAGTTTCTTGGATGTGTTCTAAACAAACGACAACAGGGCCAAGTCCCAATTGTATCGTCGTAGAGCTGTCTCTTTCTTGTTGGACCATTCTTTACGTTCTTAATTAAAAAAACAATAATTGACTTCAAGATTGGTCCAATTTTGGCTACAGCTCCGTTTACAAAGTGGGCCGGCCACGTTCCCGGTACAGGGCGGCAAGGTAGTTACCTAAAATTCGACGACGATTGGGTAAAGAAGCTTTCCTACAACCTACACCTATAGAATCAAAGATTCCTCTTCTATATTCATACCAAAAAAGCCTCTGGCTACTAAGCATAATTCGCTCCAGAAAGTATGCTTGCGTGTTGCATGTCAGTTGTAAAAGACACAAAAGATTCAAAGAAAGGAGGCACCCTGTCAGCAATTGAGACCTAAAAATCAAAACCGACTTTGTTTACATGTCCCGAATGTTCCTAAACCACCCTGCACAGCTTCTATTTTCTATTCTTAAACAGGAAATACAGGGTGGGTCGTTCAGTTTTGAAATAAGGGAACCTTTCCTTAACAATGGCTATGAACACTTTTAACAACAGCTACATACTTCAATCGTTTTATTATACCCTCCATAGTCCTTTTACTCTGAGGCAAAAATTTCTGCTAGATTTTTGCATGTTTAGCTGCCCTTTTTGTAAAAAAAAAACTTCGAAAAATTAAGGATCAATATTGCACCTTCAACTGAACTTCCAATACTGTACTTTTTGGGGAATAAGAAGGTTTTTTGATGATTCTTTTTGGGTTAACGCTGCTCTGGTATCGACAAGTTTTTTTAAAATAAATTGCCCGATCAGATTTTTCAAATAAATTTGTCTATCGTGACCTACATTTAAATAAGGTGAAGATTAAAAATATTTTGTAGTCAGGACTTTGAAGCTAGTAAAGCGCTAAAATAATTCACGGTTATAACAAATAATTCTTAGGGCTCAGATCTATAATTTTACGAACTCACAATAGCGAAGTTTTCCATATAAAATTAGCTATTGTGACCTACAGAATATTGAGGGCGAAGGTAAACCCCATTGAAATTAAATTGAACCGTTTGGTTATAGACCTTACACTCATTTAATCTTGTAAAATTGGAGCCCCAGCTATTCCAAATATTTGCGTGTTGACAAATTTTGGGAACTATGGCATTACACCGACTTCATACTCAAAACTAAAACCTATTCCGTCACTTGTCGCTCGTTCACGGATCAGACTATTCGACTCCTGAAATTGGTCCATACAGAAAAACAAACTTCGTCCACATTTGCCTCGTTCCTTCAAAACCGTTGAGATGTGCTTAAAATCCTTCAAACATTTCGACCTATGGTTTAAAAAAAAGTAGGTCCAACTTCAAGCCATATTTTTCTTCCCTCGAGACAGAAGTCGTAGAACAACCGAAGATATAAATATAAACTTGTTCTACACAGACCTCACGCTGCTCGTCCAAAAGTACTCCATCCCCAAAATCGGCCAATCGAAAGCCAGCCCGTACAAACCCCCAACCTTTTAATGACACATCGGGCTCTAAATAAACCTGTCCAGACCCCGAGTATGCCTAAACTTGCCAATTGCTTTCCTTCTTCTGCCGGTGTTCTTATTAAAAAAGTCGTTAAAAAATGTCCAAAACTGTCAAGATCATTTGCGCCTAGAGCTTTCCAGTTTTTTTTTTAAAACTTTATCTTCAAACAACTTTTGAAAAATAAACCTCCGCCTTTTACAAAACCCTAATGGTTCTACCCATTTCCAGGTTTAGAAAAAGGAACAGCAGCGTGGAGACTTACGATAACGACCAGTACTCACCGGACTTCTGTAAACTCATAAACGATACAACAATTGATTTGACATACCACGAGGAAGCCGAAGATTCCAACGTCCAAATTGACGATGACTATGACGGTGTTGTGTCTAGCGATGCACTATACCCGTCGGTGCGTCTTACCACATCCGAATCGGACTCCGGCGAAGTCGAATGGCAGAACGGATTCGGGTTCTCCGCTCAAAAACCGATAAAATATACACCTTCTGGGGTTGAGGTGCCAAAACTAAAACGAGAAGCAGCCGAACATACGCAAGAGTATGAATCCTTGGAGGTCCCAAAACGAAAGCGCACAGACTCTGAAAGCGACTTGCATTCGAAAGTTATCGAATTAGTTGAGCGTTGCAACACAGAAGCGCAGGATGAGGACCGGATGTTTCTGCTGTCGCTGTTGTCGGACTTTAAGCGGGTGCCAGTGCATAAAAAACTTAAAGTCAAGTCGGCCCTTGTGAAGGCCCTAGCTGATGCATTCGACTGAGTGAGTGTATGCGAGAGAAGGAGACGAACCATATTGTATGTAAAGGACGAAGTGAGATATGTATCCAAATATTTGATAAATAAACTATTTATGTTATATGTAATTAAAAAACAATTGACGAGTTGAAACGTATTCTGGTGCGAAGGCATCTTCTGGAAATTGAAAAGGCAAAGTTCGATCTGCTTTGGAAGCCTTAAGCGTAGGTGCAAACTGTCCTTTTACAAAAAAATAAGAAAATGGATTCCACCGCCTCTCTCACTTTAAACAACCATCTCCGGAAAAGATTTCCTTTTGGTTATATCGGTAGTTTTGATTTCTTTTGTGAGGACTGAACGGGATCAAACCCTTAACTCTAAAGGTCTTTCGTTTTAATACTAAATGTCCAAAAGTCCGCTAGATTAGGGCCCTGAGTATCGTTAGTGCTGAAAATCTTCTGAAAAGTTACGAGGTCTGTCTGTCTGTGCTAAAATCACATTTTTGTTTCAGCATTTCCTAACTAACGTGAAGGTGGCTGCGATTCAAGGTTATTGAAAACTTGCTTAGATTTGGACGTAGAATAGCGAATGAAGTGGAACTTCTTATAGCTCATCGGGCGGTGAATCCAAACTCCGATTAAAAGAACGAAAGGCCGTTGAGCTTTTATTCCGAACTACGATGCAACGAAAAAGCGACATGAAACAGGAGGCAGCTAAGCCAGAATGAGCTATGGTGACCATTTTTTTCAATGACATAAAAGAGGACATTTTTTTTAGGTAAAACTAATTTTGCAGTTGGAGGTTTTGGGAAAAAAACTCGAAATTTTAGCAAAAAAGAGAACATAGAGGACTGTCCTCCCAAAACGAGGACGAATTGTCACCGTAGCTATGGGAGAGCAATGAAAAGGGAAAAGTTAACGTGCGGGGCATTAACTCCGACAGTACCATCATAACCTCAGCTTATGCTGAAGACCTAATGCCCTGGCAATGGGTAAATTTCGGCAAACGCTCTGCGAATAAATTGACGGTAAAAAGGAGTTTCCTGCCTAACACGGAATCTGTTGTCTTCACATGCGCAAACTTGTCGAAAAGTGCGTTCCGGCAGCATGACGTCTTCCAAGCGGCGGTCTTTACAGCTGCAGCTCTTGAAACTGCGGTAGGAGCAATAACACCAAAAGGCGTCACATTCTTTAAACTTTACCACAGGTAGTAAAGTTTTATATGCAACAGAATTAAAGTCTCTCATCAAGGTTCTTAAAGGCTGCACAAGTTATTATCCACGTTGGTCCCCGTGGACTTGGAGACAAAACGAATTTGTAACAAAAAGTTCGGCACATGCTTCAGAACAGCCACATCTTTCTGTGTACCGGAGGAAGCTCGCTTTTAAAAACTTATTTTCGGAACATTTTTAAAAGGCTATGAAATGCGTCTTAATTTTTCTTTAATATAGGAACGGAAGTATTCCTGCTTCTTCTCCTCAGCTCCGAAAATGATACTTGTACCAATATTAGCTATGGGGCTGTAGGTAAATAGAAAACAAAAGACACAAAATCTACCGACGCAAGATAGAAAGCTTGAGGGAATAGTTAAACTGAGGAAAGTGTTGAAACGAAAGGTTCTTTGACACGGCATTAGTTGTGATCCCTGGGAATAAGGCTACATAATAGGACCAGCAGTAAACGCCTTCAAAAATTACGGAGATTTGTGAACATGGATAGACCATTTTCGAAACATCCCATTGTAGGAAAAGGCGTACTATTCGTGGAACAATCCAACTTCTAAATATTCAGGACGCTATCACTTTAAATTACTTTTGATGCCGCAACAGTCCGGGGCGGACCTAAGCCTCAATAAACATGCTACTCAAGTCAGTTGGATCCATCGCTGACTGCCTCCAGTGGCGTAGGCCAAGTTCCTTGTAGTTGCCTTTCAACTGGGCGCCAGTTTAGGTAAGGCCGTTTTCTAGTACATTTTTGGAGTAGAGTTGAAGATTCTTCCGGCCGGAGCATTGAAGTTGAATCTTCTAGGCGACAAGCTGTAAGCTTCCTGAAAAACAAAACGCCCTCTGAACCATAAGTTTAGCTGACGCCAGGGAGAAAAATCCCAGCTTCCTTAACCATAAGTAATAACTTCGACCATTAGCGCACTAGAAAATTTCTTAGACACTTTGATAGGTCCACAAAACCCCGGAGAGATAAGCTGTCATGATGTCACAGAAGACCATAGAAAGTAAATAACAACTGCAATTGCGCATGGTCTAGGATTCGATTTTTTTTTAAATATTTTCGGTAAAGGAGGCGAAGTCGTTGCATTTCACTGGATACGCCTAAAGACGAGTAAATAAAGATTTGAGAAGCTTCCAGTATAGAAAGCAAGATCCCAGACGACACCTAGTTATAAGGAAGAGGCGAAGAAAATTCAGCAGAGGTAAGGGATCCTTACCAACACGCTGCTAAGGTGTGGAGTGGAAACCCCCTTTTTTAGCGACAACCAGTTAGACAGCTCATACTGTTGATTTTGTGTTGGCCATATCACCATGAGTAAGACTTACGACAAACGACTACAGGTGCTCGAAAAACTAGTCCCGATTCTACCGGAAAAGGAGAATTTTTACATGGTTCCGGTTACTTACAAGCTCGTAATCAAAGAAAGGATTTCCGCAGAAGATGTATAGGGACGGGGAGGAGGAGACTCTACTCTATCATCTATCGGAGAAGACTCGGAGAAGACTACATTTAGAAAACTCCTTCGACAAGCTCGGTTAACTCAAGCTTCTCCGGCCTAAGAAAGGCTGCCCTAGGTGTGGTTTGCCAACCGAACCCAACTTGCGGATTTGTTCCACACCGAAGTTTTTCAAAACCTATTAAGATTCACTAAAGCTTTGTAGGGCGGTGGCCATGTTGTAGTGGTTGCCTTTGACTCGAAGGAGGACAGTCAAAGGCAACTGACCACAAAGAAAGAAAAGGAGTTTTGCTAGGGAGCAAATTAAGCGGAGCTCAACCTTCATTGCTCCAGGGTTTGTTTTTTTTTTAGGTACCATTACCATTGCAAGAGCAGGACGAATGCGCTCAGGCAAGAAAAATACTAAGTGGTTGACTGCCAACCATTGTCGGGAACGGCCGATCAAAAGTTCGTGGAAATACCGCCCGAACACGAGAGAACACCAACAAAATTGCAGTAAAGCAAAGAACGAAGAAACAGAGAAACCAGGCCAATGTTGGTTGCAAGTTTGAATAACAACTTCACCAACTAGCCGGAGCGGAGATTTGGTGGCACCCTACACCCTGCAGATGCATCAAGAATTAGGAACCTGCATACAGAGGGAGGAAAACTATCACCGGATCTGCGACTGGAGTCAAGGAAACAACGGGAAATGCAAGATACGTCAGTAGGTTGAAAGTATGCTTCAAAAAAAAAAAAAAAAACAGGAGTCAAAATAAAAAAGCCAAGGCTTTCGAAAGGATACACGGCATCATAGAAACCGGAGAAGATGGGAGAAAACTGGCACAAGTTGCACCGTCCCAAGGCTAGAAGAAGCAGAGGTTCGATACTAAGCTCGACATACCGGGGAACTAGGCAAATCACCCTTGGAAAGGCAAAGCGCATTCAACGTTAAAACGAAACAGCTCTGGCACAACCGGAACTTTTTACACCATCTAGTGGATACGGCTCAGTGAAGTTTAACACGGCCTGGGCTAAACCTATATGGAGGTAGTGATTACGTCTCCGGTCCGTGTCCTCCCCGAAATTTAAACCATAAGAAGCTGTTTGCCGAGGAAAAAACCTAACGACGTAATTAGCGTTTCTCCAGAGGCAGTTCGGTCTTTTAGAAAGATCTTAGGTGCGTTACTTAAATTTGTAGAACCGACTTTGTTGCAGACGCCCCGCTGTTCGTTTTTCATCCCCACGTCCGGCTGACTTGTTGCCACCAGGGGGAATGGGAAAAAAAATCTCCTAAATCGATCGGCGATTGCCGTCGATTGTCGGTGTCCTACTTCAACATTCATGACCCACCATCCCAATGAAAATTCATCCCTAAGGGCTGCCAAGAAAAATTCCCATTAAAATGCAACCGCTTCTCTAACTACGTCGGAAATTTTATTCAAAACGCGCCATATATCAACATCGAAGAGATTTTCCCCGTGGGCTGGAAGTTAGAACGCCATTTCCAGTAGCATCGTTTGATTTGTTTACCCATCCGACAAGGCCACGACGTCATGAATGTGGAAAGGGGAGTCGACGACGTCACCTCAAGACTTCCTTGCGCCGGCTTATCGAATAATAATTCCACGAATCAATTAACTTTAAAACACCAGATACGCGCGGACACCCGATAAATGAACGTAGCGAGCGCGCCCACTCATTTCCGGAAAAGGTGCCTACGCATTCCTTGATTCTCCTCATCAGACAACGTCATTGATAAGCCAGCTTCCTACACATAAATCCACTGACTGCTGAAGCGAAGAACCATCCTCCGACGGTTGGATGAAAGCTTTCCACAGCGTGGCCTATGACGGGTGGAGCGCAACGTGAGCAGGAGGTCGAACACGTGTACGGAGTTTGGCCAATTTCATTACACCAAAGAGAAACGGTTATAGCTTCCATAAGCTCCATAGGTGACGTCACTTTTCACTTTATGTTAAAAATAAACTCACTAAGTTGAGTAGACGTAGGTACGGCCGGTCAGAGGCAGGTATAGGTGGCTGATGGTTCATCGTTTATTTCCGCCCGCAAAAGTATCCACACGTTCCTGCTCTATTGTGAGCAGTTTTCGCAAGTTAACCGCTCCCGCTGCTGGCCATTATCTTGCGTCGTTCGTTCTCAGATGCGTGTCTGTGTGTGTGTGTATTTTGTATCGCGAATTGCAATTTGTAACATAGTTTATATTCGATTAATGGGGTCACGTCGTCATAATGCCATCATGACCTTAATATTTGTTTCTCTTCCTATTTTTTTTTTGTTCGTGCTTTATTTTTGCGCTGTTGTGTGTATCTATCAGTTTTTGTTGATTGTTTTATGACACGACAGAAGATCCAGAGGATACAACAGCATGTTCCACATTGTATCTGGCAGATGGATGCGGATGGGGGACATGACGGAAGGAAAAACGAAAATTCTCTTCCCCAATGTCAATGCTGTTTGACGAAGGAATTAAGTAATCGAATATATAAACAACAACAACAAAAACAAGTGAACAACTGTATTTAAGCGAGATTATTATTCTGCTCCAGATTTTGGCTGAGTTCAAGGTGACCGTACGATAGGTGTGTTTGCATCTGATGGATGCACTCACCTTGAGTGTGTTGCAATGCAGTGGCACATATTAAATTGCTTCAATGATTTGTTGACATTGAGTGCGGGTGCTGGTCGTGCAGCAGGAGTTTTTCTTTCTTTTTTTTTTTTGTTGTTGTAAAAGGAGTGTTAATCACTCTTAATGACAGAGTTGAGTATATGAGTGGGCGTATAAAGTCGCGGCAGCAATTTGCGCTCAAACTCGTGATTATTTGTGCGAAGCGTTATACAAATTGAGGTAGTTCGACTTGTGTTCGTGATATTGGAGATCACCGGTTGCGTTTCAAGATTGAGCATTACCGCGTTGGCAACGTTAGAAAAATAGGGGGTTCCAAGTTGCTGGGACCATTCTTTTCGCGGAGAAGAGGGAGGGCAATCTTTAAATGACGCATGTCGTGTACGTTTCAACGGAACTGCGTGATATATATACATTAGATGACGTAGATAGTTTGTGTAGATATGCAGAATGTTTTGCTGAAGACTTCATCGAGCCGATAGTTATAAAGGGTGTCTCGTAATTGCGCCATTTAATAGTTCAGTGATGCCAACGGAGAAAAAGATAACAATGTGACAGCTGACACTTCGGGGTTAGTAAAAATGGAGCGATGTACGAAACAACAACGCATTTTCATTGTTGAGCAATATTTTAAAAATAATGAAAGTTTGTCAGTTACAGTCAGCAATTTTCGTACAAAATATGGCCGTCATAAAACCATCAACTGTGAAGAGAATAATTGAAAAATTCAGGGAGACTGGATCAATTGGTGATCTTAAACACTCTGGGTGTCCTGTCACAAGTCGTTCAACAGAAACCATTGAAGCCAGAGTATTGCTGACTGTTCAGGAAAACCAATCCGGTACCATAGTCAAGAATTGGGCATTTCGAGAAGCTCTCTCTACAGTGAAATCTCACGAAAGACTTCGAACTTCATGCTTACAAAGTTCAATTGACTCAAGAACTGAAGATCACTGGCCATGGCGGTGCTACATGCCATTCAGCCAGAGAAGCAAGTCAATTACTGAACGAGTCACTTCTTAACCATGTAATCGGCCGTTTATGCGATCAGAATTGGCTATCCAGGGGGCAGATTCGTATATCAACGATCGTGTGAGCGATCTTTTTTGAAACTTTGATCACCAAAATAAGTCATAATCTGTTCGAATTTTATTGACAAAGGTTTAGTTTTCATTATATTTGTGGAAATTGAACTGGATTAGGCTCTTAAACCTGTAATTTTAGCACTTAGTTGCTATTTTTGGAGGTTTATCGATTCGATGATAATCGTCTAAGAAGTTACAGAATGAGTGCCCAGATCTTGCACTCGCCGTTGGACTTTTTTTTTTGGGGTTTTTTGTAGTCAAATGTCTATGCAAACAAGCCCACGACCGCCAATGCCTTGAAAGAGGAAATTGGGAGGTCTATTAATGAAATTCAGCCACATTTATGCGAAACGGTCATAAAAAATTTCAATCGAGTTCGAATAGTAGGTCAAACTGTGGCCACCATTTTTCCGATGTGCTATTCCATACACAACCCCAATCTGTATACCCTATGAACCAATAAAAAATTTAAACTTCCTAAATAAAAATCAGGGGTTGAATCGCGTGGTCCGTGAACGAGCTATACGTTCACGGAATTATGTCGATTTTGCATGTGAAACAAAAACATATTCCATCATGTAATGCTCGATCACGGACGACGCGATTCGACCCCTGTATTTTCTATCACAATTAAATTTTTGCGTGAATTATGGGACACCCTATATTTGCTATCGAAGTTGAAGCAGATCTTTGAGACTTGACAGATGACAGTTTGCAAGCCATTCAGTTAAAAAATTAGCCGACAGCAGTTAAATAAGTCACTCTACTTATGGCCAGTACTGTCTAATAAAGGGTTTTCCAATAAGAGGTGTTATTGTGAATGACCCGCTATTTCGATAGCTGTCACTTTTGAAGCTTTTATTCTTTGACATTTGACAAGTAGAAACTACGCCATTACTAAAAATGGAACGATAGACGCTTCAACAATGCATTGAAATTATTAATATTCACTACAAAAATGGTGAAATTGCAGTCACAGTTCGCAAAACTAAAGCATTTTTTGGTCGTCGTGAAGCACCTTGTCGGACCGCAATACAGAAATTGGTGCACAAATTCGAGCTGTTGGGACAAGATCGATATATGAAGAATAAAACCCGTGCACGTCGCTCAAGAACTACTGACAATATTGCTGCTGTAGCTTAAAGTGTTGAATAAAACCCGGGTTTGTACATTCCTCGTCGTTGTTTGGAATTGGGCATTCCACAAACGTTTTTCATGGTCGGAGTTGGATGGTATTGATCTGGACAACGTTTACTTTCAACAAGACGGCGCTACGTGCCACAAAAGCAACGAAATCATTGATCTTTTACGGGAAAAGTTTCCGGACCGCGTTATCTCTCGAAGAGGTGATCACAATTGGCCACCGAGATTTTGTGTTGTTTTAACACCTTGCAACTTCTTCCTTTTGGGGCCACGTGAAAGATAAGGTCTACGCCAACAGCCCAGCGTCGATTCAAGACCTCAAAGATAAAATTCGTGAGGCTATCGAGGACATAGGGCAGCCACTTTGCGATTTGGTTATGGAAAATTTCATGAAAAGGCTATGGTCCTGTATGGGTGCTTGTGGTGGCCATTTGGCTGATGTTGCTTTTCATTATTAACGGCATACCTTCCTCTTTATTATGAAATAAACATCCGATCATTTATCTCAAAAAATTACACTTTTCTTTGAATACCAAAATAACACCTCTTATTGGAAAACCCTGTACATACAGCTCGCTGACGAAAAAGTTTAGACGGTGGCGAAACGCGAAACTACATATTTCCCACCTGGCAGTGCCACATTGTCTGTTGAACTAGACGCAGGCAAAAGCTAATGACAGCTTATCACTGTTGGCATAAAGTCGCCAACGACGCGCTCATTTACTCTCAACATTTTTCTGCAAAGCTATATCATTATGTAAGTGAATATATCGGCCATTTGGGCCTAGTACGTTTAAATACTTAAAAAACGGTACTCCCTCAGTTACCTGCAAAATGAGGTCAAATTTATTTGCAAAATTCAATGAAATTGACAGTCGAAATCGAATTCATTTTGGCAGGTACCATAATTAAAGAAAAACCCTTCTGACGCCCATCACCAACAATCCAAAAGCCAATCCCCTAATGCTCGCCTTCCAAAACATACCTACCTCCATCGCAAACACTACAAATCACCATAAATCAATTTCGAATCGCTTATTGTGCAACTGCAATCACTTTTACAAGTGCGGGACAAGCGCCTGCTAATCGCTGTCACAATCGAAGGAGATGGTATCGTTTGTTTTAAGAGCGCGTAAAAAAATCATAACAACCCCCAGGCCTACGCTACAATACATATAAGCTTCTACTAATTGCCAGCATAAAGCAATTCCCGGTTCACATAGAAAACACAATAAAACGGAATTAGGTCCATCGCGTACACAATTCACAGGTTGCCGGGCTACATGTAACACAGGCTCTCCCTTGGCGGACAACGATGATGACGGATTAAATAATCTCCGCAGCACCCCTGCTAAGTATTTCATTACAATTCATGCGAATACATAATGACATCCAGGGTAGCCGTACATATACCTCTATGGGTCCATCCACACGATTCAGTTTCAGCTCTCCGAGGGTGCGAGGGTCAATGAAAGGAAAGGACAAACGAAGCGCCGGCCGGTCGGTCGTTGTCGAAAAATCAATCTGCTACACTACACGCACACCTTTTACGCTCGAGCTGAGCTGAGAGTGTTTGTTAGGTAGGCCTATCAGATATAGGTGGTCGTGGTTGGTATCTGTTATTGATTAATGAGAATAGCTTAAGGCCATGACGGTTCCGAATACATTATGTTTGGGGAGTTTTTTTTTTGTCTTCTTCTTCTTTTTTCTGGAAAATAAGTTTTAATCATTTCAACAGATTTATTGTTAATTTCACTGATGAGTTGGAAGGTCTGAATAATGCATGTGTGATGGAGTAGTTTTTTTTAAACGGCAATGGCTGCTTTTCAATTGTTCATCGACGAGCTGAATGATTAGGGTTGTGAAATGGGGTATTGAAATTTGGATTCCTCCATTTGAAGGGGTTGGTTCTGTATCGGTAGCGGTACCTTTAAAACTTCTTTTGAATAGTCTGTTATACCTAAAGCAGCTTCGACATAGGAGGGGGCCAATTGCCCTTTGAATTGAATTGAAATTGAATAAAGGAAGAGTGAATGAAAATGTTACCATCATCGTTGCAGCTAAATAACGTTAAAATTGATTTAACAGGAGGTCACAAATACCTAGATTTAACGCTAGATAAGACTTTGACTTTGAATTGTCAAGCTGCCATTAGAAGACGACAAGGACGACGCAGATATGCCCTTGCTGGCGGCAAAATCTGGTCAACACGATCTTCAAACCTATGATCACCTATGTACACGGTTAAAAATATGTTTTTGAATACATCCGCAGTACTACAGGTCTATGCAATACAAGAAAAATTGGTTTTCAATATTTTCAAATTATAAAACTTTTTCTGAAATAAAATTATATTTAAATTAAATTTTTGTTTTCCTTAAAATGCTCGTTTTTCTGAACGGAACTTTAATATATAAAGATTAAAATCCAGTATTTTTGTCCTACATAACCCGGTCTATATTAAAATAATATTTCAATCAAGAACTTATTACAATTAAGTTTAAAATGACCTGAAATATAACATCTACTCTGATTGCATTTGAATACGAACTTATAAAAGCCATCAACTTCAACACATTTGCATTTGGTTTTAATAAAGCGTCTGAACCAAAGTCATTAGATTTAAATATATCGGTATTACTTTTGAACCCAAATGTATTATTTTGTCGCTTGGTTAAGAATTTAGAGTTAGTTTGAGCGTCCTACTCAATCAAGTGGATGACTTGGATAAAGTTTTTTTTGTTGGAAAGAAAAATGTTTTAAAAATACAAACAAGTGAGAGTAAGTAACTTTTATTTTAAACATGGTTGCCACTGGTCTGGAAAGTCAGGGAATTTCGAAAACAGTCAGGGAATTTTATTTTTATATAATTTAAAAAAAAAAATATTTATGTCGAGCTCTAAGGTCTACCCAAACGTACCTTAACACAAAACATTTTATATAAAAGAAAATAATGTACAACAATATGAAATGTTTCGAAGGATTTCACCAGTGGAAAATGAACGTCATTTCGGTAGTTTTCTGTTTAACTCAATTATGGTTTTGTTCTCTTCTCTTAGATATTCATCAAACCAACAAAAATTAAAAATTCCAGTGCAATATGAAAGCTGTTCCATCAAGCATTAACAAGACTGACAATTATCTACTTTTATTTTGTGATTTGTTTCAAACAAGAAATAAAGCCTACACTCCGAAAAAAAACATTGTAATGCCAAAAATTTTCGTTGGTTAAAATTAACCCAAATATCAAAATTTTTGACTGATGAATGAAATTGTTGGCAATGATGTAAGAAAAAAGTTGTGGAGAGTATAATGTTCTTAGGCTGAATATTTGATTCTTAAAAACTTTAAGACGAGTTCTTGTTATCAACAATAATTGTTGAAGCAAGAACTTTCGGATTAGAATTTTTTAAATATCTCAAAATTCTTCGGTTAAGCCTAGTATCCTGCTCGCGCTAAATTTTAGCGTCCCTAGTCTCCTCACCAAAGATAAATGCTAGCTAAATTATTATTAAACATCACTTAGATGGGACAAATACCATTTGTTCTTCAATAAACGTCATTTTTACAATTTTTGAATTTTAAACTTCAAAGATATCGCAGTATTTGAATCGTTCCAAAACAATGGGTATAAGAAAAATTTAGGAAGATATTATCAATGCTGCAGCAGCTCAAGTAATTTCTCTGATAGCAAACAGAAAAAGACAAAGGCAAACAAGCTGCCGATTTTAAAAAGATGTAAGATTATTTGAAGCTTAAAAAAAAAACGTATTTTTCATTAACATTATAAAAGGTTTTTATTTGCCCTTGCGTTTTCTTTTCTTTCTCGATCAAATGTTCTCTGCGGTTTCCTCCAAAAAAATATTCATAGTAAACGCAACACAAACTTCTTCCTCCGTTTGTTACGTCAAAATTTATCTTCGATTTGATGTACCGGACATTTATTTCGCGAGCTATATGAGTGGAGACTTTTCATCGTCCCATCTACATGCAGTTCAGAATTTAGCGTGCGAACAGGATACTGCTTTGCTAAACTGCTTCGCAGTCTAGAGATTCGAGTTCATTGCCTCAGAAGTAGCTATTACATTCCGGAAAGTAAGTAATTGACTGAATAATTTATAAGATCATTCGGGCATTTATGAGTCCTCCTTCATTTAAATTTCTAGAAAAATATACCAACTAAATGAAGCACAGCGGCACTCTATAGGATTCTTTTCAAAGGTGGTAAAAGACCACGGGAATTTGCCTACGATTGACAATTATCTATATGTAATATGTAATATTTAAAACCAAGAAAAATTTATATTAAAATAAAATATTTTCAGTGTTGAAATTTATCCCATAGGTATTTTAATCAAATCTAATGAAGTATTAAAATAGAATAAGATTGTATTATATTTAAACATTTTAACATTCCATGGTTTTATAAAAAGCAAAAAAAGAAAGTATTATATTTTAATGTGCAGTTTATTTAATTCAAATATAAATTCATTATAATTTAATTTTAGAATATCCAGCCGTAAGCCTTGGAGCCAGTGCTGCTAGATTTTAAGATTAACCTTTACATTTATTTAATAAATAATAATAATAATAGTTTTAGGATATAAATAAGTGTTTAATTCAAATACTTTTACATTGAAACCCACCTCCAGCAATATTCAAATTTAATATTTTAGACATATTTTGTAATAAATCTTTTATTAGTTGTTTAATTTCAATATAATTATGCAAAATAATAAATTTTAATATTTTCTCGGCGAACTATTTACAACCCCGAAAATATAAAATTTAACGCGACAAATAAATGGACATAAAACCAAGAAAACTACGGGCAAAACAAGCTTTACAAGTTTCAAGCATGCTTCAGTATAACAGGGGGCATGAAAAAATTTCCAACGGAAGGTCTATTTGTACTGAGTGCCCTCAAGCTTCATAGTAGCCAATTGCACATGACATTTCAAGATCTGTTAATTGTCCCTCGATGATCCTGTGATCAATATATGAAAACATGCACCTTCAAAAAATTCTAAAGTCATATATGCCGCCATATTTAGAAAACCAACGAACTGGTTGCAGCTCTGAGGAAAAAATTCCGTTGCGAGAGTCTTTATGGAACTAAGTTCGAAACAGCTATAGCACTTGGGAGACGTGCGTTCAAAGGCGCAGTATATCGATGCCTGGATCTATATGCGCGAAATTGTTTGCTCGGGTATAAACAGTCACAAGGAGTGGCCGAGGTACAGACCCAAGAGAGTCATTCTTAAAATACCCTTATAACAAAAATCCTTCTGCGTTAACGAGCTTTGAAGGAGATTTAACAGCGAACTTTATAAAGGTAGTGACATCTTGGAAGGTTATCAAAGTTCACATCTGTCGTCTAAAATGGCTAGGAGAGAGTGATACACCTCGAAGAGTCTTCAACTTCAACTGAGCGGCACAATGCAGTCCAGAAAGACCCCGCCTTAGGTGGAGCGCTAAAGTGGAATGTGACCTCAACCAACTAATGGAATGCCCAACTATGGAGGCAATTAACCAAAGATGGCTCTAACAGGAAGACCATATTAAGTAACTAAGTAAGTATATCAAAAAACTAAGCCCGCTTTCAGAAATATTACAAGAGTGGAAGTCTAAGAAGTCACTCTTCTTAGGTTGATGCACAACTCCAGCTACAAAACACTTCAAAGTTGGTGCACCGTTAAAACGGATTGTGGGCAAGAGTTATGAATCGTAAAACGCAGACTTCATAAATATCTTCTTAGGAAGGAGTGAGAAATGTTTTTCACCGGTTTTTCGTTAGATCAGCGGATATAGATCCAGGAACGAAACACAAACAAAGCGGGGACCCTAAAGAGTTATTTGGCGGAACTTTTGCAATGGTCTCTCGCTTTTTTAGGGCTGATTCAAATCTTTTAACTATATTCCCTGCTCCAAACTTGAGTTTACAAACGAACGAAGTATTCTGAGAAGGATTACGAAGAATTTTGCCCCAGCAAAGTTACTCTAAGACGCCTTAAGTTCTTCACTGGTAGTTGTCGCTTTTCATTGTTTCTTGACTGGCGAAAGTTGATACCCACGGGAGACTCACGGGATGGCGTTGCTAATGCAAAGACCCCCGCTTCAGAGATACTGTCTGTCACATTTGTGTACCTATGCCAAGCGATTTGGATAAGTTACCTAGCCCTACACCGACCGGTGACCATCGCTCTGTGTTGTGCCATGATTCAGAGTGGTTCTTACTAGAGCTATGTATACCTAAAGTTCAAATTTCGGAGATGGTACTCAGTTTTTGTCAAAAATTCGACTACAGAAGTTATAGGCCATTGGAGCTCTCTAATTATATTCGTTAGTGTTACCAGATACAACTCATAATATCAAATGGAACGCTGTGAAGAGAAATGTCTACAAAATGTGAGTCACAAAAGGACACCTCAAGTAAAACTTTTTAAAAACGTGCATTCATCTTCGTTTTCAAAACTGAACAATGGTAGCCCTGTCCACAGAATAAAAACAAACATTCCATCCAAATCCAATCACATGGTGACTCTCTCAATTTTCTTCTCTTACCAGAACAAACAGAAAAATCCCCCCACAAACTCTGCCACGTGATACGTCACAACCGCACAAGTCACTAGTCACAACCAAGTTTAGTCAGCGATTTATATTTATGCTCTTTCTTCTTCGCCTCTGTCGACGCGTCGTTTTCGCTGCCCCCGATTCTGACTAGTTGCCGATGATTGTGTAAACACCAAAATGAAAACATCGTTTGTTCTGTTGAATTTTTTCAATTCGCCTGAATTGTTATTGACTGCTAAAAGTTGTCGGGTTTTCCACTTTGAGTTGTCGTCTTCCACTTTGGTCGCACTTCCACTAAACCGTTTTTATCTGCTACTAGCATAAGTGATCTCGGATCGTCTATTGTAGGGATCAGAGTTTTGTGCGCATAAATTAGTTCATTGCCAAATGATTAAGACGAAACGAAACAGACGCAGCACCGCGACAACAAATTCAATTGCGATCATAATTTTCTCTCGATCGTCGTGTGTGTTGGTGTGTTTTGCACTTGTGTACCATTTAAAGTGAAGTTTGACATAAATTAAGAAAATAATGCCAAACAATCGACACGACAGCGACAACGGTCGGCGAAGGCGTGCAATCTCATTCCGATTGCAAAAGTGCTTAAAAGCGATCCGAAGGCCATTTGTTTGTTATTTGCATAAGCTAAACGCGGGTGACGTCGCTGACGAGAGAGAGAGAGAGAGCGCGGAGCGATATTATTTTGTGCGATGCTTTGTTTAAACGTAACATTGACATTGACCTCAGTTAGCGATGATGATGTTGATGGTGATGATGACGGCCGGCGGCGAAAAGTTGTTTGGATCGCATTTTGTTAGAAATCAAATTTGATTTGAAATGAAAAAGGACTAATCCTAGGGAACTGATCTACACTTAGTTAATTGAAGATGCCGATTAAATGTCACATTTTAAGACGAATAGGGAAATCGGGCAGTAAGAACGTCTATCGCTTAAATTGAGAAGCGAACCATGAGTCGAGTTGTCATCTGACAGATGGTTAAGCCCACCAACAGCTTTGTCTACGAATGCATCGATGGGAGTAGCTTTTTAGAACTGCAATAATTATTTTTAATCATGTAGTGGAATAGTAACAGTCAATCTACTTATAAATTCCTTTTTTCAAAGTTGACCAAGCCCTCCCAGGAAGTGAACTTTACACCTCTCATCGCCGTCAAATTGACCAAAGCCTACTTCGCATCGCTGCCAAATTGACCAAGCCCTCCCAGGAAGTGAACCATACACCTCTCATCGCCGCCATATTGACCAAAGCCTACCAAGATGAAGCTTTCACTTCGCATCGCTGCCAAATTGACCAAGCCCTCCCCGAAAGTGAACTTTACACCTCTCATCGCCGTCATATTGACCAAAGCCTACCAAGAAGTGAAGCTTTAACTTCGCATCGCTGACAAATTGACCAAGCCCTCCCAGGAAGTGCACTTTACATCTCTCATCGCCGTCATATTGACCAAAGCCTACCAAGAAGTGAAGCTTTCACTTTGCATCTCTGCCAAATTGGCCAAGCCCTCCCAGGAAGTGAACTTTTCACCTCTCATCGCCGTCAAATTGACCAAAGCCTACCAAGAAGTGAAGCTTCCACTTCGCATCGCTGACAAATTGACGAAGCCGCCTACCATTCGCTCTAACTAAGCACTAGCCCAACAAATATTGAACAGAACCATGAGGAAGACAGTTAAAATTCTTTTTTGTTGCTTAGAAAGATTTGTCAACCTATCGAGCCTTCTTTGCTTTAACACAAGTCGTAAAATTACTACAGTTTGACACGAAAAAAAGACTCGTTCTTGGAAAGGATATTTTCGCTGCAAGTCAGTGTTTATCTTAATCAGTTGGAATGGGAAAACGCTATTCCTCGATCCCAAGTTCGCACGGTCTATATCGCTTTTAAAGAAGACACAAAGCTACTGCACTGGCCTACCATTAACAGTCTACAAGTGCCTGCGGGTCGGTGCGGGATTGGTGGTATCTTCAAACAGGTGAAGTCATCCACAGACAGCTCAACCATGAACTAGACTGCTTTGCCATACAACTTGCCTACGAACATGTCATTCAAGGAAATTTTATCCAAAGTATACATTTTTAAGCGAAGGTAGGTTGTTCAAGATGGAGCTTCACCCTAAAGATCTTCTCTGATGTCGAAGCGGAAAAATCGTTTAAATCAGAACTAACACCTTTGGGAAGTCAATTCTTCAGAAACGTAGAGTTAGTAGAGAGAAATAAAATACCTCGGTGACAGTGAGTAGGTCTTTTGAAAAGGTCCACTAAGGTACGCAGTTTCTTGTGACAGTTCTCCGCAAAACCCCCTAAATAAGCTAACAAAATCATAAATTACGTCAAAAGATCTTTAATGTCAGGACAGGCATTATTTAAGCTGTCTTGCAGATCTTGTGCAAAGCAAGTTATACCCGAACTTCATATTATATAAGCCTTTTAGTGATTAAATGCCGACCACATGATTACAGAGCACTTTAAGCAAAATTTCCATCAAAAAAAGGATGCAAAGGACAACAAACAACAATAGGAAATAAATAAATCAAGGGTTACACTTGTTGCTTTGACATGAGAGGGCAAAAGTTGACAACCATCCAGAAGCCTTAAGGTGGAGCCTAACACCCACAATAACATCTGCAGCGAAGCTTCAACAAAATCAGGTTGAAGATTGCATTGTTCGCGATGGAACTTTCTTTGGCCTTCCAACTTCTTTCAGAAACCCTTGCTTTATTGAAGTTCAATATAGTATCTCGGTATGTTTCAAAACAGCTCCATGGTGTGTTTTTATTACAAATTCTTTTCAGTTGCGTTATGTCTCGTGTTCTTAGACAACTTTATGAATCACAGAATTTAATAGACCAACGAACTGCATAGTTCAAAAGGGATTGACTACTGAACTGATTGGTTATAGAAGGTTGCAGTTCATAGAATGTAAGAATATACACAAATCAATAGATGCAAAACTACCCGCGCTATCCTTTTGTTGAATTCAAAGCCAGCAGCGCCAATTCACGTCTAATCGAGGCGTGAACTACACCAGAACTAAGTGAACTCAATGGGCAAGTTAGTTCAGTAAATAGATTTCATCGAAATTAGACGTGAGCATCAAATTAGTTCAGAAGCTTAGTTAAGGCCTTATTCAGACAAAACAGCAGTAGGAGAATAATTTTATCAAGCTTAACTTTCTTTCTCTATCCCAAGTTAGACTGTGTACCTAAGGAGAGGTTTGGTTCTGGTAGACTCTTAAATTTCTTTAAGAGATATGCATCAGTTTTCGCAATGGTACTTATTTAAGTAGGTCGTGCTTGAACTCACTGAAGTTGTCGCCTCACGGACTCTTTTCAGGGTTCTGTATACGAAAGAGGTTAAAAAAAAGACGAAAACCCGCAGCGTTGGTTGTTGCTTCCTCGATGAGATCTGACTGATCTGGGATTGGTTTGATGCGAAAAAAGGTAGTCATTTGTAAGACTCCTTTAAGAAAGGCTGCAGTGCCAGATCCCCATGAAGGCTCTCTCATCTTATTATCTAATAAACAAAGACTTCGCCGCAGACAGAAGGTTGAAAGGGTAGACCGATTCGCGCTTACCTAACCCAGGGTCAAATCGCGTCTTCCGTGATCGAGTATTAGAACTGACTTTGTTTTTGTTTCACATGTAAAATCAACCAACTTCCGTGAATGTATAGCTCGTTTATGAAAGTGGCGATTCGACCCCAGGTCTATATCGTTTAAGGCTCCTAGAGTTTGCTGTCAGAATTGCTTCTTTAAACAGGACCGAATATCACTCTAAAAATTACTGCGATCGCCTTTGCTAATATCGATGCTTTTGCACAAGACAGGGATGAGTAGGGTTCGTATAAATACACGCCTTTAGAGGGGAAGTTTGCATTATATTTGCAATTTTACCCAAAATCTATTGAGGCCAATGTAGTTACCTAAGCGACAAGGATTTACTTCGACTTTAGGTCAAAGAAACAGCCATTCCAAGGTTTAACTTTTCTCCTCACTTCTGATATGTTTAGAGTTTATAGCAAGACAAAGTCTTTAGCCATCCCAAAGTTGAAGCTGTTTATGATGACGTTTCACCCGATTCGTCAATGTTTAGTGCTCCCATTTTTTCGCCTTTTTGCCCTCATTCCCAAATAAACACGTTTTCGACGCATCTGTTTCAATATTTCCAACCGCGATAGTGGCAATTCGATCATTTCTGCCAATTTTCAGCATAATGACGGAAAAGTCACCGGCAATAACCTTTTACGACATAAAAGGTCTCGGTGAGAAAGTTTTTCAGCTCCATTCTGGACAACCTGACAAGCTTGACAGGCATGACAAACCTTAATGTGGCTCCGTAAAGCTGGACTCTATAAATGCTGCGTCACATGCCCGAAACATATGTGGAGTAACGATCGGGACTTCTTGGACTTTGCCGGTCGAAAACTTTCTCTAAACGCGTTGCAAACAGGTCGTTGACAATTAGTCTCAGGTGTTTACATTGTAGACACAGCAGACAGGACCTTGTTTGCTAAGTGATTGGTGATTGAGTCCTCGATACCTATAGTTAGCAGAGGTAGGGGACGAATGTGGCTGCTTCCCAACTCTACCTTCAACAAGTTTCCCCGCCAAATAAAGAAACACTCGTTCTGCGACATTTTGTTACTCATATCATTTGTTTTGAGGGATGCCGCTTAAAAATAATGTCGCATTC
Organism: Cheilosia impressa; assembly: GCA_948293265.1. Lineage (NCBI taxonomy): Eukaryota > Metazoa > Arthropoda > Insecta > Diptera > Syrphidae > Cheilosia > Cheilosia impressa. The sequence goes on from OX411882.1 coordinate 5,989,995, forward strand.
GTTGCGTTTAAGGCTCCAAAATTCACCTGTACAGCCACCTGTTGGTCAAACTTGTGTATCTATGTTTGTCTTACAGCTGTCAGTTATGAAAGTATTTGCACCACGAGAATCCCTATCTGATTTTCATTTCCCGATCTTTTGCCACATTCCCTCGGCCTTCTTCAGTATCCTTGCCTATCTGTACTGTAATAACAACAACACCGCCTGCCACTAGTTCCATACCTCCGCTGCGATGAATTACCTCACACCCAGCAGGTTGTTATGAAAGTCACTCTTGTCGGGAATCAAATTCGGTTTCCCTTGCGGGAGTAGAGAGCTGCATCTAAATCACATTTTATCAATCTTCTGCAGTAATAGAAAAGCAAAGGCAAGACGAAACCCATCGGCTGAGGTCGGCAACAGCTCAGCGAAAGTAAAAGTGTCGCGCGTGGTGATCGTGGCGCAAGATCATCATCATCGCCAAGCACCAACACTTGCGATCTCTCTCCCATCGTCTCCCATGAAAGTGTTTAATAAACCACAGACGATACAACAAACATAAGCTTGAAAAACACAGAAAAAGAAACCAAAAAAAAGGAAAAAAAAAAAAAACTGCTCTACCGCGACCGGTTCGGCCAAAGATACTCTTACCACCACCACGACCGGCTTCTGCTGTTTCGCTTGCAGAATACACAGTTGCACCGTACCTCGGCTCGGCGTGTCTATCTACATAGAGGCAACCTTCCTGTCTACCTCCGCTCAGGTGTTTCTCGGGATTGATCGGAACCGAAATGCAAAACCGGTATTGTTTCACTTCTTTGGCCTCCCAAGTGACTGCTGGACTGCTGCTGACTGGCGAGAGCTAAGGGATGGCATGCGATCATCGCGTCGTAGTCTCGATCTTGAGTCTTTTTTTATCGCCACCCAAAGTCTGTTTGTTGTTTGGCGACAATTGGGGTCTTTGTTGTTAGGTCGATCGGTGGCGGGCGGTTGCCGCCGTCGCGCGATCACTGCTTCACTGATCAGTGATCTTTTCCATCGTGCCTGGATCTGGAGCGGGTATTGTAATTGCCATTTGGCCGATCTGCTTAGACGTTGTTTTTCTTTTCTTTTCTTCTTTTTTTTTGTTGTTTGACTCGCGCGTGGAAGTGGGTCAGTTAACATTACCTCATTGCGCCGGCGCGCAGCATACTCTCCGAATGAACTCTCTTTTTGTATAGGTAAAGCTGGGTTTTTCTTCTCGCTTTGTTTTGTGTTTTCGCTTCTTGCCAATGTACCGCGTAAAAGTAGACTACTTGCTATGAAACTGGCTATCAACGTATCCAGCTAAGCGGAAGTAATGCCTGCTGATGGTAATTTTCATCTTGTGCACTTCAATTTCTTTTATATAATTTAATAGAGACATTAAATGGGCTCTGTGTGTGTGGTGGATATGTTTGGAGAAATCACTGTTATAATGCTCATTTGACATTTTTTTCTCTCACTCGGAGGGGAAAAGTTGGCCAACTTGTGTAATAGGTTTCGTATTCATAACCAAAGTCACACAATCGTAATCAAGACCAATTCAAATTCAAGGCACAGCCTGCTAAGTTCGGAAGAGTGATCTTGATCTTTCTAGATTTGGAAACTTGCTGTGAGGAGTTTTTTTTTAGGAGTTCGACGATAAATGGTATAAACGATAAAATTACACACGATTGGTTGCGAGAGGGGCATATGAGAGTGGAGAGTGGAAAGCAAACCATGTTTTAGGTCCCAGCCATGTATGTGATTAGGAAAACCATCCCGACTGCATCTCTACGAGCAGAGAAAGACAGCTCCCAGTATTTGACCAGGGACCGAACGCCCGATTTTATATGGAATCAAGTCTATTTTACACGTTAAACCAGGCACAACTCTCCTCAAGTACAGGTTCGTCACGGATAATACGATTCGGTCACAAAATCACTCAAAGTCGCCATTTTTGATGCGTTTTTAAGGGCGCCGCCTTGACTGAACCAGGTTTTAGATCCACGTCCCGACTTTGAACCAGACTGTATCATGCGGGGTTTGAAAGGTGGTTTCCTGAGTCAATGAGTGCCCGAAACATCCCCGAGTCGGTGAGCGGTAAGAGGATTTCAAGTGTGGGATCTCTGTCTAGCTCGTCCCTCGCTTTGAGGTCTTACATCGGTCAATAGCGATAACGGCATTCGGAGATCAAAACAATTCTTTTCGGTGGACAACTAGCTTTTGCATTAGTTTCCATTAAATGGGTAAAGTGCTGGGTAAAGTGCTTGACAAGTCACCACAAAGTCACAAAGAATTGGAAAGCTTTGAAAAATGTCTTTTAAATATACAGCGAGTCTTCTTAATAAACAGTTTTTCAGTGAAAGAGCTGTTCAAAAGAACAAGCAAGGGATCTACTTTTAGGTGCAAGATACAAATTCTGTATGGCACTATAAGTGTATTCAATTAGATTCAAAAACTATGCAAGCAATGAAATTCACTAACCAAACAAGCCCCATAAACTAAAGCCTGGAAATTGCATGCAAGCTACAAAATTAAAAGCCTTGAAAGGCCTTTTAATCTTCTATAGCGGGATCTGTTCACAAACTTGTAATCTCAAGCTCATCGGATATTGAAAAAGATCATTGGACCCATCGAAACATATGCTTCCACAGATCGCCTTTACAATTTTTTAAGAGCTAGAACGACTTCTACACAAGGGTGTATCCGGATCCATGCGAGCTTTTTGGACAGCTGCTACAAGAAGCCATAAGGACTAGACCAAGTACCCTCTACGTTCCCATTGTTATGAAGCTTCCCACTTTTAACACTTCCCTTTCTAAAATGACGAGGGTCAAAGACAAGAGTCAGAACAATAACTACTAGAAAAAAAAAAACGGCGGGCAAAATTTTGCCAGGCTTTGACATGTTTTGAAACCTTAAAAACTTGCAAGTCTTTTGGTCAGATTGAAAAAAATCGAGAAATTAAATTATCTGCCCAGCATTATACAGTAGTATATATCAAATGGGCTCTTTGGCCATTTCTATCAAATAATTCAAACGTCAATCAGCTGTTTCTTTGTTCATAGCAACTGCTACTAGCTCAGAGCCTTCTCTGAAATTAACATTTGGCATTGAGGCAAGTAAAGATCAAGAGAAATTCTAATGTACACCATGTAGCTTCAGTTGAACCCCGCTTAGGACCTTTTGTACTCCATAAATCCACACAAAAGTTCTTCCCTTCTATGAAGCTTAACCTTTCATTTGGTCTAAAGTTCATAAAATTCGGTTTTAAAATGACGCAGAAAACAGAAAGGTGCAAGCTTTATATGGTTTGGTGGCTGATTAACACTGGGCGGTAAACTCTTTCTTTTTCACAGTAAAAGCAGTCTTCGTACATATTGTGTATGGTGACGATGTAGTTCCGAGACTCAAGGTTTCCCCGCGAGTCAACAAGTGTGCCCAACTGCCTTAAGCGGTATACGTATGGTTCCAAGGTGGACGCAGTAAGCTTCTATTGGCAGTAAATTACTCAAGCCTTTGTAGACAGCAGGTTACACGGTACCACGGCCTAGAAAAACCTTTTCCTTACTAGAACGGTACTGGAGAAAGATCGCCTCAATCTATTTAGCTTGTTGGTAGATTTATGGATCGTTGGAAAAATTCACAGCTTCGCTCGACAATTTTTGTGTAGAATACGCACAGCGATTGATTTCCTTAAAAATCAAAAAAGCCTTGAAAAAGGTGCCCAAAAACTCCAGATTTTTCAAACCAAAGCGATGAATGAGGCGGTTCAAAAGAGAGCCCTCCATAAGGCTTAGAAAGGTAAGCAGAATGAGAATAACTCTGCAACAAAAAGTGGAGAGAACTCATAAAAGAAAGCATTCGTACAGAATGAACCTACGATATAGCCTCACACTTTAGAAGCTTCAAAGTGAGTCAATATGAATTTTGCGGGCGGCCCAACTCCAGATTAGAATGTCCATCTTGGAATATTTTTGTACCGCCACATAAATTGGAGGATGGGAAGACTTGGAGCTGGATTTCACGATATTAACCACAAAGTCTTAAAATTTAAGCGTGCCAAAAAAAAACTAACAACTCCGGATAGTCAGGCCTAAAAATTACATTTTAGTACCAGTCTCAAAGCAGTCTACCACTGCTTCAACTCCGGCTCTAGGAGGTCGAAACTTACCCAGGTTGCAGTGATTTTCTGGACCCGATTAAAAGGTGGCTGAAAATCAAATGTCCATAAGAGGTTCGCAAAGATCCTTTTTAAAAATTTAAGCCTTTCAAAAGCTTTCTTGAATCGGCAATAAATTCAACTCTAAAAGGCTGTGCATCTATTTTCCAGGCCTGAGGCACCCCAACAAGCCAATTGAGACCTTTAGAGACGGTGCAGGAAAAAAAACTCTGAATTTAAGCAGTCATCTAAGTCGTCACAGTTTATGTCATTAAAATATAGCTCAAAAGCGCATCCATTTTACAGGCCTGAGGTACCCCAAACAAGCCGTTCAAAAGCTGTTTGTGTTATGCATAAATAGAAGACCTCTGAATTAAAGCAGTCTTCTTAAAGTTATCACAGTTTAAGAAATCGAAGTGAAACTCTGAAGTGCCGATGCTAACTTTGTTTTTAGGACGACAGCTCTATATACTAAGGAAATGTCCATCAGCCATCTGTGGGATTAGCAGACGACCTTTCTCAAGAACAACCTGTGCCGAATGAAAAATAAAAACCTCTTCTTGCTTAGGAAGCTCTTTTAAGCGGTACAAGACTTAAAATAAAAATAAGACACACACAAATCATGGTGACGTTCATAGAATTGACTTCGTTAAAAAGACCATTTTCTGCCATTACTGCTGAAGTGGGACATATTTTCCGTCGGGACCATGTTGATAAAAGAGCAATTTGGAAGTCTAATTCCTCACTAAATTTTCAAACAGCACAGAAGCTCGTAAATCGTTCTTCTCTGCTCATGGTGAAATTGAAAGTCTAATTCTCCTCGGGTAGTGAAACCAAAATGAACACAAATCAGCTGTCAGCTGTCAAATTGATTCTCGCTGGGAAAAGAGTTGCCAATTCAACAAATAAACCTAGGTACATCTGTATTAAGAAAGTGGAGTAGGTACCTGCAAACATCCGTCCTAAAATCATTTTCCAACGCATGCCACAATAAAATTATTAGGGCCATGTTGCCCTTCATCGCCTAAGCGAGGAAGAAGTTTTTACTCAGTAGGTACTCGCACCCAAATCACAAAAGGACACAGAAAATCGCATAAATGCCTGCCGAACCTACACCTATTGGATATATCCCTTGCAAATTGGTTCGACAAAACATGGCGTCGGTGTTGTAACAATTTGCGACACTCAAGTACAGAAACCGCACCAAGCTGAAAGACCACCTTGAAGCTACACACGAGAACAGAAGCGAGGAAGACAAATCGCTCATAAGAGGCGTGCTCCCATTTGTTTTTATTTACATAAATCTATTGCCGAGCTGAGTTTGAGTTCCTTTTGTTTCTTCCCCCCTCCCATCGATACAAGAGTGTGTAGTAAGAGTAACCCTTAAATCTATTTGCTAGCACATTCAATTTTCAGAGAATAAAACAACAACAAATGTAGCTTGCAGCATTTCATAGCCATAGCTCACACACCGGTTCCTTGGTTTCTTCGTTTCCTTTTCAACCTTCGTGCCCCCTCGCAATCTTGGTAATTGAATTGGTAATATGTGTTGTGTATGGATATAGAAAAAAAAAACAACAATCTCTCTACTGTGTGTACGATTTCCTGAGCATCATCGCTCGCTCTTTTGTGTTTCCTCCTTCTTTTAGATGTCGAACAAACCACATTCAAATATACACACACACGGCTACACGCACACGACGCGACGTAAGGGAGGGGTACGATTCATGTCCTTCGCACGGAGGCTTCTCGTAATTTAAATCGACTCCTTTATTAAATTGGTTGAGTAAAATATTTAAAAAGGTCGATTTAGTCCTTTTCTCATTGTTGTTGCTGACTCCTTGTGTCCCTGGGTCCTTGTGCGCTTATACTGGGCGACAAGCAAAATCATTTTTATTCGGTACATCCTGCGACGAGTATGCCGGCCAATTTGAATTTGTGCTGAGGGTGGCCTGGCCGAACATCGACGCACGGCCGAGGGTGGAGAATATGTTTTCTTTTACCGATAATGTTGTGATACACATTTGAACGAGTTTGTGTGGATTTGTTGTGCGAGGGCATGCGGGGTGACATGTTTACAAATGGGATTTTCAGTTTTCCCCTGTAAATTTTTACGATATGGTCTCGATCTCGATTGTAGGATATGTACGCTTAATGAGGGCTGATGGTGATTTTAGTTGCCACCGCAATATTATACTCATGGGCATGGGTAATGGAAATCGATGGCTAAGAGAGTTACTTTCACATTCAGATGATAGATATCGCAATAATGATAAGGATAGCCCGGGATGCTGTTTATTTGCATAAAATCGGGGGGTAGCAATCTGTCATATGGACATGGATCGCCAGTAAACAAGTTTGATTGGTTTGTCGTTTGCGTTAGGGACAACAGGTAACTTAAACATCGACTTTCAAGGAGGGGAGGGACTCCAGTGAATTGTATTTCATGACCTGTTAACTAGACACTTTGAGGACCTACGTTGGAAGAGTCTTTTCAGCGCAAAGCGGTCGTTAGAACCTTCAACTGGTGTCAAATTATGCGACTCAGGACAATTTCAATTTGAATCAAAGCATTTAAGCCGAACAAAAGGCACTTTGCGTTTAAAATTGAAAGAATGACTCTCGAACTGGATAGAAAAGACGCCCAGGTTTAGGCCCACCCCGGACTGCTGCGCCACCTAAGTGAGGATAGAAGCGACTCCATTTGTGAACTCGCCGTAATGGCGCGGGACGGTTTGAGAAATTACGGAGTGGCCTTGAAAACTGAGAGCGTCCCAGATGGTGGAGGATGGTTTCACACACTACCATCCGTGATGCTTGATCTTTTGAATGGAGCGTTTTGACTTCCCATTCCATCACGATCGTGGTCGTGGATTAGAAGATCCTATATTGGCTGGAGACTTTTATTGACCATTCGCTCGATGTGGTCGAGCCAATGTTGGATTTTTTGTACTAAATCCACATTTTTGGACAGCTCATAGACTTACCGATTGTATTTTCTTCTTTAATTCTTCAACACAGAAACAAAAATCTGTCTAGAAATGTTTGCGGGGCGCCATAAAGCAGAACTCTGAAACAATAGCTTTAACATACCTAACATGAACCGGAAAATTCGAGAGAAAAAACTGTCGCCCTAACGTTCAAGACCATTGAATGGATAATCGGTGATCCGAAGACCAATATTGAACATGATACTGGTAGAAATTAAAGCGAGTGCTGTCACCCCTACAGCGGGGCTTCAAATCACTATCGCAAAATTGCTGTACACTTGGACCCAATATGCAAGAATCTGCAGCGAAAAGCCCAGTAGCATCTGACAGTTAAGTTGATGGAAGACGCATTCGATGTACGCACAGAATAAAGGTAGATAGACTGCCGTACCTTGAATCTCAAGGGCGGGTTTCCGGCAAATTTCCCAGCAGAAAGGAGTGCAACAGAAATTAATTCAAAGTCAAATCGATAGGTCGCTAAAAACTGTCGAAACTGTGGAGTTCTTCGAAACATGATCAAGAATACAGCAAAATGTTTTTTTTTTGTTCAAGCCCTTTCTCCTTATATCAGTTGATCGACTGTCAAATAAGTGTTTCTTAACATAAACTGGTAATTCGGGATAAGGCATTTTAGACCGAGGCAAGGTTGGGGGATGAGTATCGGCCAGAAGCACAACCGACTGATGCTTCAGAGGCCTCGGGAGTACCTATGCTAGAAATGTTTAGACATTTTTTGTAGACTTGAAGATAGATACCTACATAGAGCCAAACACTATTAATTGACGTAGTTAGCTATAGTCCGGTGTTTGGAAGAAGTAGTATTTTATGCAGTATACGAAGTGGTCAACCGGGACCTTTAGTTCATTGGGCGTTCAAAGTGATAAATTCAGTTCAATATTGCCCCTTACACATTTTTTGAAGCCTTCCCAGTTAGTTTTGCCCTTTGTAAGCTTCGTGGTTTTTCGTGCTGTTTAAATATCCGAAGACCCGAGGAAAGATCAAAACTTTCTCCAATTTTAACACAATTAGTGTGTAGTCCTCTTGCAATAAAGAACTCATCATTTGAATTGCCCGGCGAGTTCAAATTGCAATGGTTGTAATTAACACACTTCCAAGAGCAAGTCTGCATTTTCCTTGTATGGATTTAGGTAGATCTCCAGACTTAGTAGGCTTTTAAATCGCTCTAATCCTATAATAAAATGTCCAACGGAATAGGGTAAATAGTTTCCGACAACGTAAGAGTCAAATAAGAAGGAGAAAAAAACAGGTGACAATTAAAAAAAACTTGTAGGAAATGTAGGAAACGCCATAATCTAAGTATCTAGGGTTTAATCGGCTTTATAATTTTCTTCTTGTATTCTACATCTGTCTAGTCCACAAATGTCAAAACAGATTTGACATTGGCGGCCATTTGCAAAAATAAGAGCATCTTCCAATAGGGTGATCTCTTTTGGCCCACCTTGTACAAGTTAATTTTGACGTCTAAACGCAGAGGTTTAGAGCACAGCCTGAACGGTTGAGGTTCTTTTTTAACTCAGTAACTTCAGAGCTGTGAATTGGTGTTTAATTTTTCGGTCAGGGGATGATTTTGATTGACCTAACAGTCTCAGTAAAAATCTAAGCAGAGCATATTTTGACAGCTGATCGGAAATGCGAATGGTCCCTACACATTTACAAAAAATTAAAGCAGATGTCAAAAATATGCAAAATATCGACAAGAAGTGCATGAAATTAATGAAATAAAACAAATATACAATAAATGTTGCCCAAAACACATTGCGCGGTACTAATAATCCTGTTTGCTTAATTTTTCGATTTCAAAATGGCGAAATTTTCCACACAAAATTTCATATTGTGACCTACAAAATATAAACTAAGATGAAAATGACTATTAGTAAGGCCCATTCTGTTTAAAAATCTCGGTCTCTGTTCTGTGCACTCCCCTGAATAAAAAAAATAAAAAACGCCACCTGTTTAGCTTGATTTGACAAAGCAAATGTGCAGCCGACAACGAAATCGATACCGCATTTGCAAGGTTTCGAAAAATTGCTATAAACACATTCGAACAGACATCCGAATCAAACGCTCACTCGAACAGTCATAGCAAACACAAGGTGTCACTTCAAATTAGGCACAAAGCTCCACTTTCTTTCACTCAATCACACAAAAAGCATCATTGTTGGTACTGTATTCACTTAACAATTTAAAATGATTTGCTTATACCTTATATAGCAAAAGTTCAAATGATGCCCAGTTATTTCGAATTTCGAAACGTTTCCATTACACTCCAAACTCCATTCGACCTTACATTATTCCGTCCCCACCTATATTCGTACCACCGTCCACAATAAATCATAATAAAAACCACTTGTCAGAAATTCGAACTCGCAGCCAGTTTAGCATTCATCGCCACTTCAAACAATCCGCTTAAAACCCTGCATCAAAGTGGAACAAATTGCCCACTTAACACGCTCTTAAGTGGGTAGATATCCTCAGTACCTATTTCCATACAACAATAATTATTCTGTTTAGGTAAAGATCAATATGGACAAGTACATTTCAAAATTCTTTCGAAATTCGATTAATTTCGAAAATCAGAAAAACAATCTATGCCGCATAAAAATGTTGGCAGCTTCGATCTAAATGATGCCACTGTCTCCCATCAAAAAGGTAATGAAATTAATGCGTGAGAAATTCCCAGTCGTCACACGCACACCTACTCGCTTTCAAACTGACAGAAGACAGAACTCGGTGCGCGTTTGTGTGAATGCCTCAGAGGTGCTAGGTAAATATGTAGCTGGGTAGAAATTAATAAAACCAAGCGTCACGTGAAGAAACTACATAATATACTTTTGAGCGAAAGAGGAAAATGCCACGGCCACCTCATTTAGAGGAAACCCAAATGTGGCGAGTGGTGAGTGGTGACTGATGAGTTCGATATCCCTCCTCCCTTTTCGAATATCAATGACAGAATTGCCGAAAATTCCCCCGAATAACCATTAAATTGTCGAACCCAACAGTTTTACAGCCGAAATTAATGAGTATAAACTATCCATCCGTCCACCCCATTTTGAGCATAGAAAAAAAAGACAGATAAAAGAAATGAACAACAAACAATGGGGCCAAGACAAAGTGAACAATATTTTAAGTGCGATATACCCAGTCGCAACACAACTCAATGGAAATGGACAGAGCGCGCACATACTTTCAATTAAGACGACAAAATGTTACTTAAAAAATTAAAAACAGCAGCAAAAAAGCAACCAACAAGAGGGCGAAAGTGAAGAGAGAGAGAGCAACACAAAACACAAATCGAGAAAAACCCAAACCCAAAACAAACCAAAGAGTAAACCAAGTTCTCTTCAACTTTTCTACATCGTTTTTCCTTCTTTCTTTGTTTATGAATTTTGTGATTGAAAAAACAACAACACCGACGACGACGAACGAAAACCCATTCAACTGAAAAAGAGCCAAACGAAAAGGAACTGAAAATAAAATGGCAGTGACCGAATGGAATCAGAAACAGAATCGCCCTCGTGTTCCCTCTCTCCGATGAGCGGTCGACACAGGAACCCCTCCATTCCATGGCTAACGTCTTCGCAAGAGATTTTGCTGGCGACTGAAGTTTTATCGCTTCGAAAAGTAATTTCGTTGGCCGCATTTCGAGTCGCCGAAGAGGAATGCAAAAAGTCGCCTCCCTGAGATGGTGGTGGTAACAACTGCCACTGTAGTGGCAGAGAGAGTAGAAACCTTTGAATGGGTTGGTGCGAAGAGAGTGCAACTGATTCTTACCGAATTTCACCCGAAATTCGTTGGTCTTCTTGATTTTGGACCGACTTTTCAGCTTTGTGCAACTTTTTGAGCCACAGGCCAAAGGACACCTTTGCAAGGTTTTTGACTTTCGAACAAGCCGACCGAGTCAAAGAGAGCTTCTCTTGGAATTTCCGTTTCGGCGAACATCTCTTCGGCATCGCCCACCACTACAAGTGCAGTTCCATTGACTGTGGCTGTGTTTGTGCACCAACACGCACGCAGAGTTGGACAGTTTTTTTTTATCTGCTTTTGGCATGATTGAAATTCATTTAATATTTCAAAACCATATGTTCGGATGGGATTAATCTTTGGAACAAGTGAATGTAGGCAGTGGGGGTTTTTTTTTCCGTCATAATTTGCAGTTTTTGCTTCTTGCTCCTGTTCTTCGGGGAGATTTGTTTTAATTAGTTTTGATTTGCTGTTAATTGTAGGCTGTGGCTATGCTTAAGTGGATTAATTGTAATTAAGTCGGCTCTGCTGGGAATTGGATTGGGAACGGCAACAGTTTAAATAATCGCATTTACAGCTCGTAACGTATCGTATACTGGGATCGAGCTTATTAACAATGTCGTGTTTGGCGCAGGAAATTAGCTGTGTTATTGATATTTTTTTGGCGAGTACTTGGACTGGTTGTTGGAATGGCGACAAAATTAAAGCGAGGTTACATCTGGCTGTTACTGTTCGGTCACATTTGGCTAACCGGGCTGTCTTTGGAATATTATGAGCTGTATAGGAGCATAAACCTGGTCGGGTCGTTTGAGATGGCTTCGACATGTAGAGCGAATGGAAATGAAGGCTCTGGCCTGCCGAGTCTTCCTAGATTCGTATCCAAGGCAGTACAAGAAGATCTCAAGCCTCAACTAAGGTTATAGAAAAAGATTCTCAACAGACCATCGAGTGGGCAATTAAAAGCAGTTGGCGGAGGACCGGAGTAACTAGTGAGCTACCCTACACAGTTTAGGTTCCCGCTGAACTGTAGAGTTGCTTAAAAAGATGATCAGTTGGATACCTATTGGACTTCAACTCTACAAAGAGACGAGAGGACGCCATAACATCCCTATTACAATTACATGCGATGTCAGTCAACTTAATGCATGCAGTAACCACCACTTGCCCGGTAGTTACTGCGTGCATTAAGTTGATTTGATGTGTCAAAGAAGTACCAGCAGAAAGCCGGTAAGGCCCATGAAAGGCCGCCTTAAAGCGTCATATACGTGGTGTCACTGTTTTCAACAGATCTAAAGCGGAATAACTCGATAAAACCCTAAGTCATGGATGAACAACCGTGCCCATAGGATGTATGAATGTAGATACCTGGAGGACGACTAGTTTCAAATAAATTTTCCTTTTACATAAAAAGAGGGTGAGAACAGAACGACTTCCCTTTCTCTTTTGTCATGAATACAAAATAAAAAAAACAATTACAATACAAAACGAACAAAAGGACTCGTGTAAGTGAACGGGGTACCAAGAATTTCGACGGAACCTACATATATTCCAACCAAAATGGATGAAGAAAACCTTTTACTGTAAGAGGTAGTTCGTTTCTAGAGCTGTTTCAGGGGGAGGGTCAACCTCAAACTCAATATCAAGTATGATGACAATCGGCCTGTTGTTAGCTTATTCAAATCAAGTTCAATTAGACTGATAGTAGTCAACGGCAAGATGATCATCACGATAAACCAACTAGAGGACAAGGAAATCGCTGGCTTCAAAAAGCCCTAAAAGTCTTATTATAGTCAGACGAAGGTTTAAGAATGCTCTTGACTTATTGGAAAGTCATTCTTTGGACTATGATGAGCCTTGTGCTAACTTTAGCCAGCTGAAGGCTGGCTTAAATGAAATCTTAAGCGATCAAGCTCTTATAAGACCCACTAGCGCGTGATGTGATGTGTCTAGGGTTACCAGATTGAAAAACGAGCCAAGGGGAACTTTATACACTTTTAGGGGGGTCAATTAACTGGGGGAACATCAAAATGATTTTAGCTTTCTGTTTCAGATTTAAAAACTCAAAACTAGCGAGATTTTTTCAAATATTTTATTTATAAAAAAATTGTTAAAAGGATGTATTCAGTTGCGAAAGTTTGTATGATACTTGATAACTTTTGATATGCATGTGTTCACAATGGCTTCGCAAATCCAAACATAGAAAGAGAAGAAAATAGCCAAAGTGGAGGCAAGTTGACCAATACACTAGATAGCGAAAAGCTACCTTAACAGGATAGGAATACGCCTGAATTACCATGACCCCACTTATTTAGCAGGAAAACAAAACGGTCCAACTAACGAGGGCCATAAAGCCAATCGAGATTGCGTGGAGGCTAAAGGCAGAACCCAACAAGCAAAGGCAACCTGTCTGAACCAAGAAATGAATATAAATTGCCTACCGAAACCGAAAAACCAGGGGACAGCTCAGTAACCTTGTTTTTCTAAAATTGTTCTGCCAAATAGAACTGCATACATATAGAAGGACCTTGCAAACAAAGAGCGCGGTCGTCCGGAGGAGGTTACTTGCGACTGGCGTAGGAGTTAGTAGGATGCCGTTGGTCAATCTTCTCTATCTATAGGTTACGTTAGGTTACAGTGGCTTCCATCAGGTAAAGCCAGCCCACTTTGACCTACTACTGTCCATTGTCATACCATCTGGATCATAAAGATCTCCATTTTAATTTTTCAAATCCCTTTCAAAACTATTTAAAATATTCTACGTAAAGTAGGACTCCTAAAACCAATTTGAGTTTTCGAGTACAGTAGACAAGGGTCTGGTTCTGGTGTCTTTGTGGAAAGCGAGAACATTAGACTACACTACCCCTTAGGTAACCATGCGTCTGTGTTCCAAACGGAGATTTTCGCTATCCTTATGGCTATGCGCTACATTGTGACAAACAGGTGGAGGCTAGAAGCATATGCGTTTGCAGTGATAGCCAAGCTGCATTAAAAGCGTTGCTTAACCCTCTTACCTCGTCCAAGTTAGTGCTCGAACTCAAGCTTTCTCTGAACTTAGTCGGAAGGCTCAACACCGTGAATCTTGTTTGGGTCCCAGGTCACACTGGTATCCAGGGAAATAAGATCGCTGATGAGCTTGGCAGACGGGGTTCAGAAGAGGCTTTCTCAGGACCTGAACCTGCGTTGGGTCTGCCTGCTTCTGTGGTTAGGTCATCCATTGATACTTGGGTTTCTCGTGAACACGACCGTCGGTGGCGTGACTGTGCTGGGTGTAGGCAGACCAAACGACTGGGTCCGGACATCTGCAAAAGGTACGCGTCTTTCCTTCTATCCCTTAGGAGAATGGACTGCAGACTGCTTGTGGGCGTCCTTTCGGGCCACCAAGCTTTTGCCAAACACTTAAATGTGTTGGGCTTGAGCAACACCACTATCTGTCCTGCTTGTGGAGAGGACGATGATATAGCGGAGCACTTCCTCTGTAGCTGTCCCGCATTTGCTCGCATCAGGTGGCGGATCGTTGGGGCTGATGTGGTGAGTGCCGAACATCTAAGCTCTTCATCACTGAAGCTCCTTCTCATCTTTCTTCGAAAGACGGGAAAACTAAGTACAGTAATGTAAGGTGTCTGTTTGGCAGTACAATGGACCTGTAGTTTGTGTCTGAGTGCTCCATCGGATAGTTACAACCTCCGACAAAAAAAAAAAAAAAACAGTAGACTTTAGGTATTAAAAAAATTGCCAGAATCACGAATAAAGAAGAAAGCCCCCAAGTGTAGCTTTCTTTTCTAAAAGCGCGAAGGACTTGTCAAATTTGTACACGTTTGGGTCTAATTTGCCTGTTTCTTGGCTTAATAGGTCACAATAAGGCCTAAAGTGATAACAAAATCATCTCTACAAAAGAACAAAAGCTGTCAATAGATAGGTACTATCAAAATTATAGTCTCAGACAAATTGGTTTTTCAGCCACTCCTTTGGAAGAGACTAACTTGTGAACTTGTCGCACATTTAATTACCAGTTATTATAGAGCTCAATCGCTTAAAATATAAATAATTAATAAAAATCGCATGCAATCGCCTGCTGTGCGAGGCGTAATTCAGGTGGCAAAAACATGGTTACAGGTTTCAGAAATAATAATTAAAATGCACTTACCACGTAATGTTGTAACTGTTGAGGGTTCTTGATTGCCTGAAATAAAGAAAGGAAAGTGGTTCATTATTGAAAGAAGGAAGAAGATAAGAGGAATAGTTTGGAGGTCTCTATACCGTTGTGTTGCAATGCGATGCAAAAAAATAAGAAATAAAGATTTTTTAAGGAAAAGAGGTAGGTTAAGTCAAAATTAGAGTTGTTCTGGCTTTTTAAATCAGTCGTTTAAGGAGGGCCTACTAAAAAACTGAAAGGAACAGTCTTGCTGTTGCTTCAAATGCATTTATATAGTTTAAAATGAGCTCCTTAACTATACTGTACAAAAAATACTAAGCATGCTATAAAGTTATAAATAACCATATACAACTTTTTTTTAAGAACAATACAATTTTGTAAAATTCATCTTTACTTGCACTCTTTAAGGAAAAACTTGGTTTGTTAACTTGCTTATTTTGTTCCAAATAAAAGGTTTTCCAATAACAGGTGTTATTGTGAATGACTCGCTATTTCGGTAGCTGTCACTTTTGAAGCTTTTATTCTTTGACATTTGACAAGTAGAAACTGCGCCATTACTAAAAATTTAATGATATACGCTTCAACAACGCATTGAAATTATTAAAATTCACTAATAAAAATTTGTGAAAATCTTCCAGTCACAGTTCGCAAAACTATGATGAGGCCCATTTCCACCTCGGTGGCTACGTCAACAAGCAAAATTGTTTAGGGGCTATTATTGTTGAGAAGCCTTTCCATCCTCAGCGAGTGACTGTTTGGTGCGGTTTATGGTCCGGCGGAGTCATTGGACCTTACTTTTTCGAAAATGAGGTTGGATCAACAGTTACGGTGAATGGATTGCGCTATCGAGATATGATTAATGATTTTATATGGTCGGAGTTGGATGGTATTGATCTGGACAACGTTTACTTTCAACAAGACGGCGTTAGCAACGAAACCATTGATCTTTCACGGGAAAAGTTTCCGGACCGTGTTATCTCTCGAAGAGGTCAACACAATTGGCAACCGAGATCTTGTGATTTAACACCTTGCGACTTCTTCCTTTGGGGCCACGTGGAAGATAGGGTCTACGCCAACAGCCCAGCGGCGATTCAAGACCTCAAAGATAAAATTCGTGAGGCTATCGAGGACATAGGGCAGCTACTTTGCGATTTGGTTATGGAAAATTTCGTGAAAAGGATATGGTCCTGTATGCGTGCTCGTGGTGGCCATTTGGCTGATGTTGTTTTTCATTGTTAACGGCATACCTTCCTCTTTATTATGAAATAAACATCCGATCATTTATTTCTAAAAATGAAATTTTTCCTTGAATACCAAAATAACACCTCTTATTGGAAAACGCTTTAGTAGTTCTAAAAATGAAACTACTGATAGTTCGACGTTGGTCAATTTTAAGTTAGGTCGTAGACCAGTTTTTCCAAATACGTTTGAGACAGGGGCGATTCCTCTCAGTTAGCTAGTTTAGCGGCGCTAAACCAAGAAAATAAATTGAAATACATATACGCAAAATACAGCAAATAACGAGGTTAAAGTAATTAGGTATGAAGATTAATAATTGCAATAATCAATGACATACTAAATAACAAAACTATCATTTACAAATAATATTTGCCTAAACAAACACACAACACAATACTCCCATGCAATAAGTTTCACTTGAAATACCCTTTAGCGTTACAACTTGCGATACCGCAAATTCCCTGCCTACACGCACACACACAATCTAAAACTCCCATAGAAAAGTCTCCTGCTTGTAGCATTTTAGCGTAAAAAATTGCGCTACCGAATTTCCTACAATCTGTATAAGTGTGGAATTTGACTACCTCTACCAGTCGTAAGCAAAGCACAGGAAAATATACGGAAGGGTAAGCGCAAACAAATGCGATAAAACTTGAAAGTAGAGTGTAAGTGTAAGCAAGCAGGTATATTTTGCGCGTTATCTTTTTTTGTACTTCTGTGTGTTTCTCTTTCTAGTCAAATTGCAGTAAGAATGTGTCGTTGTGTTCTAATTTGACTGAATTAATAGTCTTATTGAATTCCATTAAAAAAGTAAAGTGCGATTTATAATTTTATATTTGCGTGGATTATAAATGTGAGTAAATACATAATAATTATTTTTGTCGTGCTTTTGGAATATGAGAGTGCGCTTTTTTTTTTTTGTTTGTGGGAAGTGAGCACGTAGCTAACCCAATGCTTAAGACCAGGAATCGCCACTGGTTTGAGAAATTGCTTGTGGAATATGTGACTATGTAGAGCAAATTTTTCGGACTAACGAGAAATGATATAAAAAATATAGCGTTTCATCTAGCTGAAAAAAAAATGGAATTCGCCATCCATTTTCCCAGAAAAACAAAACTGCAGGAAAAGATTGGTTAAAATCATTCCTAGAAAGAAACTCCAACTTATCATTTCGTTCGCCGACTGCAACAACCCTTGCCAGAGTAAAAGGATTTTCAAAAAAAAAACCTGTGCAAGAGTTTTTTGCTCTACTGGAAAAAGAAAAGGATATTGTAATTATACAGCGAACAACATATAATAACGTCGATGAGACCGGAATAAGCGTAGTGCTACCCAAAATTCTGGCATTAAAAGGAAAGCGACAGATTGGTGCATCTACAGGGATAGTGACTTCCTAGCAGCTGACGATGATGTTACCCCAGCAGAGGAGCCGACAAGAAAAGAATCTGTTGTTACACGTACAACTACACTCATTAAAAATGCGAAAACGGATGTAGTGTTCATTGGAAAACAATTGCTTAGCACTTATTAATTGAACAAATATAAATTCATACCATAAAACAGACATTTCAAATCCTTGCAGAACTGTGGATATATCTGTGGCGCATATTAATTGACATGAAGCTATGCGTTTGCATATAACAGGTGATTTTTTATTTTATTTTTCAGGTTGGCAGCACTGGTTAGTAATGGCGTCCAAACGTCATCTGTCAAAGTGAAAAGTTTTCAGTATACACTGCCATTTAATCATGGAAAGACTTACAAACGAGCAACGATTGCAAATTAAAGAAACGTTACTGTCAACGGCGAACGATATCGAGCCATGATACGTGACTTTTTTTTGCCCCAGTTGGCTGAGCTGAACTTGGTTGACATGTGGTTTCATCAAGACGGTGCCACATGCCACACAGCTCGTGAAACAATGGAAATGTTGAAGGATGAATTTGGTGAGCAGCTTATCTCTCGAAATGGCCCTGTGAGTTGGCCGCCAAGATCATGCGATTTAACGCCTCTTGATTATTTCTTGTGGGGTTATGTAAGGTCGTCAGTCTATGTGGACAAGCCGAACACGATTGAAGCTTACAGGATAACATAACACGCGTAGTTCGTGGAATACAGGCCGAAATGCTCGAAAAAGTGACGCAAAATTGGACCATTTCAAATGGAGCCGCGGACAACCACAACATTTACATGAAGTTGTCTTTAAAACGGTAATGGCAAAGGCCTATTTATCGATTACAATACAAATTTTGAATATCTGATGCAAAATTGAAAGTTTTATTCGATTTTTAAAAAAAACTACGCTTACAAAATCACCCTTAATAACTAATACATAAATAATATGCGTGTTTTGTTCTTCCCCGTGCTTCTTGTGGAATCGCTGGCAATTCGTGCATCCACATTTGCCGCGAAGTAAACCATTTCATACCAATTATTATTGTTTCGTCGGGGTTTCTCAATGTTTCTCAAAAATTATAGTTTAATCCTATAATTTTTAGGTAGTCTTCTTTCAAATGGTTTGATGGATGTGGTGTTGGGAAAGTATAAAAAGATACCCACTTGAGTAGTATGAAACGACATTTCTACAAAAAAAAACACAATTCAGAAATTACAAGAAATTGTTGCCTGGTTTTTCTCACCACGTAGTTCGTTAGCTGCTTGCAATGAAGACAACAAAAAAAATTGCGAAGTAATAAAGAAAGGAACGTCAAAAATGTTGATACCAAATGCCTATCTACCTGAGTCCTGGTCCTGTGAGCGTGCGTTTGGCTTTCCGTTCTCCACTCTCCCCGAAGAAATGGACAATTTTTTGTAAATAGCACACCAGTAACCAGTCACCTTTCGGATTCAAAAGGGAGAGAAGAGTCCAAGAAATTGTTATATAAACACGATCATATTTTTATGCTGTTTACCTATGCGCTTATGTTTAAATTTGTGAAGGCAGTATATTCCCACTCCTTTGTCAAGTTACGAAAAGAACAGACGTTTGCACCTTGCATTAAAAAATGTTGTCGAATAGGTTTTCCGTATATTTGTTTAGAAATAAAATGATTTTTAGAGGCCAATATCTTGTTTTTACTGCATACTTTGTGTAATATTATTTAGAAGTCGTTAAATACAGTCCACGTTTTTTTTTATTGCAATTTTTAAAGGTAATTCCATCGCAATAGATTAAAGGGATGGGGATTTTTCATCTTCCGGTCGGCTGCTAAACTATCAGTTGGGTTCTCTCCATACAAATTACAATATTAAATAAATGCAACTATTATCTTAAATATAATACTTTACTTAGGTAGAAGAGAAAGTTTAAAAATCTGTAACCCGGAATAGTAACCACTTTTCCAAGTCTATCGCAAATTTTCAACTGTACATGTTTTCCCAGAAAAACCCCAAAAAAAAAACCCGGTCCAAGGTGGGTTGCAGGTATATTTATTCAGCAAAAGATCGAAACATGTATTGAACCACTTCTAGAGGTTGAAGGCCCCAAAGTACAGATTTTGCATTAATAGTAGTTATAGTGACATCGCTGACAAACTAATGTCCCATCGTGTTATTCCAAAAGTGTCACATGACACGCCACATCTTCAAGTCTTCTAATCGGTTCTGGAAAAAGCCGCACTTTCTTCATGCAACCTTTCAGAACAAGTATGCCATGACTGACAGGTATTAGTAAACATATTTCCCGCACTTTGTCTAGCCTTGCATATCGTGAATTTATTATCACTAATAACATATTTTATGCAACAAGCTATTATAATTGGTTGATATAGCAGACGGGGCTTCCGGACACCGATTTGCGTTTTAGTCTCTCCGCCGACAGCTGGGTGTTAGGCGCGAGTAAAAACGCTTATCGGCGCTAGCTGATCTTTAGCTCATTTTTCAACAGCGCGGAATAGCGGCAAGAGTGGGATAGTAATTAGGGACAATTATGCGCGCTTATTGTTGTTACTAAACTAAGCAATATCAAGTGCATGCATTAAGCTGCATAAATGTCATTGAGTGTTGACATGGTTGCACTTAAGTGTGGGTTGTGGGGCGTTCTTTTGCCTTTATCTGCAAAATTGTTGTTCCGCCTTTTTTGACATAAGGAATTTGAATATAAAACAAAGAAAATAAAATTAAAAAAAAAACAGACAAAAAAGCTAAACAAGAGACAAAAGTTAAACAAAAAGTAAAGAGAATAGAAAAAAAAATAAGCAAGTAAAATATATTTTAGTAAGAAAATTACAACTGGAAATAGTTACTCAAGATGGTTTTTATTAAAGGTAGGTATTGTCAAATTAAATACAGTTGAAGACGCACAATCATTGCACAATCACAATCACAATAAATTATTTAAAGAGGAGGATCTGCCTTGATAAGTACGAGAACGGGATATATAAAATAATCTGTTTATCTTCACTTGTAGCCATTATTACAGGGCACAACATGATGAAATATCACACCAAGAAAATGGAAATCAATACGGATGACCTGTGCAGAGGATGCGGTGACGAGGAGGTGCATGAGGACACTCCACGCATTATTTGCCATTGCCCGGCACTCTGCCATATCTTTATATATATAATTCTACTGTACGTGTGTTGTGACTGAACTCCTCCTAAACGGCTGGACCGATTTGCATAAATTTTTTTGTATGTGTTTGGGTTGCGCCCCGGGTGGTTTAGATTTACAATTCGGTCCAATTGGACAATGGGGCGTGGTACCTCCCATACAAACCACAAACTAAAAATCTAAATTGGGGCGAGACGAAGTTTGCTGGGTCCGCTAGTCAGATATAGAATTCTTGGTAGACACTTTTTTGGAGACTTAGAAGACCTCTCTCAGATGTCTATAAAAGACTTACATAGATTTGTATTATCCTCCGGATGGCTTGACTATCCGATTTCATGGTTTCATTTCCACAGTATGGGGGTCATTAAGAACCCCAAGGGCATCACAATGGATCTACATTGATCTAAGTGCGCCGGGGCAGGGGCAACCCGAAAAAATCTGTTATTACGCAAATTAAGTGATGCTCTACTACACTTAAGACCTGCAAGACTGAAAATATCAGGACAGCAAATCTCGACAATTAGTATGCTGTGATAAAAAACAACTCTTGATACCTTTCTCTTAACCTCAAGAGACTCGAGTCCAATAAGTTGTCATCGAGCTGAATAAAGGGGGAAGTTATTAAAGTCCAACAGTATATAAAGTCCAACATGAGTATGGCGCATATTTCAACAAGGACCAAGGGTCAGATTCCGTATATTAACGATCGTCTAAGCGATATCGTTTTTGCAACTTTGCTCACCAAAATAAGTCATATTCTGCTCGATTTTTTTTGACAATCGTCAGCTTTCATTATTTTTGTGGAAAATTAACTGGATTAAGTTCTCAAACTTATAATTTTAGCAATAAGTTGCTAGTTTTGGCGGTCTATCGTTTCGACGATAATCGTTTGAAAATTTATGGAATGAGTGCCCAGGATATAGTATTGTGGACCAAATTTGGCATTATTAACGAATAAAATAATGGGCCAATGTGTCTTCCTTGTGGAACGCCGAAAGTTCCCATGATTTCTTTGTATAAGTGGCTTCAAAACTTTAAAAATTGGTGTCTCTTAAAAAGAATGATAGCTTACTAGCTTACTAAGCCTAAAAGCGTACACTTTCAAGTTTGTAGAGAAGGTAACTTGTTGTCAACTCCGTCCAACGCTTTGCTCAAAATCACTGTAAGTGGCATCGACCTGGGGTGGGATTCTGTAGGATGAAAACGTTCAATCGTTTTCGTTTAAACGAATGTTTTACTTCATGTAACTTCAAAAACGAAAGAGAATTTCATTTGCGCGAAAGCAAAAAAAATTCTATTTCGTTGAAGTTTCCGTTTTTTTTGCTATTTAAGTAACTCCAAAAACGAAAGAGATTTTCGTTTCAGGCGAAAGGAACACAGCGAATGCTATTTGTTTGACGTTTCCTTCTTTAATTTTTTTTAATGATGATTTGTTTTTGGACAGTTTTGTTTTCGTCCGGTGTTTGTAGTCTGCCCATGTCTACAAAAGTGACATATCAATTTCAATATAAACGTGCGTACATAGCAAAACAATATAAAAAGCATTTTGTCATTCAGTACCTAATTTTTTTATGGGCCGGCCATTTTGATTTAAAATTTTACACAATTTCTCCAATTTTTCTGCGGCTTTATCTCTTCCTTGAGCAGAGCATTGTCTTGTTTATTTTTTGCTAGGAAGGGATACTCCTCCCCATATACTCTACCATAATATTTTTTTGCGTTAGCGTTCTTGTTGGCTTCCTTATAAGAATGGAATAAATTATTCGAATGTTCACCTTTTGTTACGACCAAAATATCAACTCCAGGCGAATAATCCGACATCTTTTCGAAAAACCCACTGTCTGGGCTACACAGCACTCACTTTGGTAAGAGGTTTTCAATATTTCCCAACGTTGCTCCAGCGTAAAGCGACTCATTTCGCTCTGCGGTGTTATGATACTTGTATCTGTCTAGCGGGAAACAGCTGTCAGTGTGAAAATAACCTATGATTTAAAAATAAGCCACTAGATGGCCCACCATACAACTTCTTAAACTTTAACTTTCTTGTAACACCGTTTCTTAAATCCTTGCGAACGAGGAAAAGAAAGCGAAAGCAGTTACGTGAAGCAAATTTTCGTTTTCGCGAGATTTCTTTCGTCTTTTTGAAATGCGAAAGTGATTTTCGTTTAGATTTTTTCAGAATCTCACCCCTGAATTATCTTAGATATCTCAAAACAAAATTTGCAAAGAGAAGAAGATAAGTAAGAGTGGATTTGTTTTGTACAAAACCATGCTGGTTATATGTAGCAAGTTAAACTTATCAGTCACCAACACGTCAAACAGTTTAGGGATGGACGCGACCCAAATAACTAAGTAAATCTGAAATCCCTAGATAAACCACATCCACTGACAGTAGAACCTCTTTTACCAGGACACTTATTCCGTAATTTTTCGTCAAAACGACAGACCTCCAAAAGTAGCAACTAAGTGCCAGAATTACGAGTTTGACACTTTAATTCGATTCATTTTCCACAAACGTAATGAAAGCTGACGATTGTGAAACAAATTCGGGCGGAATATAACTTCTTATGGTCATCAAAGTTTCAAAAACGATATCGTCCCGACGAGTATTGTTATACGGAATCTAATGTCACAAGTTTGCAACCTTCTTCTTGAGACTGAAAAACGTTTGCAATTGCCACCTAAAAACTCGACAGATGCACACCAATCATCAGATCAGTTAAATGCCTTCCCCATCTGCCAGCCTCCATTGCTTCGGATATCATTCAGCATGGACATCCTAATTACCTCCAAACAGCAAGCCCCAACAAATACACACTTTACAAAGCATACGTGACACATCAGCTGTCATTTAAAAGAAGAAAGCATTCAAAGAGGATCCATCCGCACACAAGAAAAACAAAATTCCACGTTTGCCCCTCTTTCTTCAGCAGAAGCAGAAGCAGAGTCGGTTCGTTTTCTCTGTCGCATTTTTCTTCTTGTTCGTTTTCTGCTCCTTTTGTCCGGTAATTTATTATCGGTACTCCCCAAAGATTCCATTGATTTGAACTATCTTCGCATTCGGATTTAATTAATTTTCTTGTAGAATCTTAATCGGATGCAAGTTTGTGGGGTGCTGCTCGGGCATAGATTTAGATACATATATGCACACAAGAGTATTGATTCAATTTGGATGCACATCTTAGGAATACACGGCATCCGGGGTAGAGCGGGTGAGGGGATATATTATATCAAGGAAGCCAGTAGAGTCCCCTCGGGCGTGCATACCGTATATATGCGTCTTTTGTCGCGTCGTTCTGTTGCTGCTGCTGGTGGTGGTGGTGGTGGTGCTGCTGTTGCCATCGTCAGTGCCGTCCTATTTTTAGAGTAATTGGAAGGAAGAAGAATGGTTTGGCGTTTCTATTTGTTTGTTGTTTGTTGTTGGTTGTTGCTTGTGTGTTAAGCCTGTCAATGTCCTGCTTCTAAGTGGAGAGAAGTCTTTCTCTTTCTCTCTCTCTGTGTATGGCTTTGATATATATTTTTTTTTTTCTGTTTGAGAAAACTTCGTGGGGGAGTTGAGTTTGAGTTCATACAACACAACACACTCGTCCGCCAGGCTGTAAGTAATTTTATACGAGTACCAGGGTGTATGTACATTTTCCGGTAATAAATACTTAAAGGTATTACATGTCAATGGATGGATAAACAACTCAATGAGCAACACTATTGTGTGTGCGTGAGGATTCGTTTTTTTTTGTTCTGTTTTGTTTGCCTTTTGTTTGAGGAATACGCTTGATCTTGATGTAGTATCCCGATGGTGGATAGGTACATGAGGGTGTGAGCTATGGGAAAGGGCGGCAAAAATCGATGCAGTTGATTGACTGCGGGTGGAACACAATGGTAAATGGCTAGCCCAAGGATTAGGTGGCCTTACCACAAATAGTTGGCGTTGTTGAGAAATACTGCCAACAAATCATAATCTGGAGATGTATCTTCAATCACTGAATGTATAAGTGGACATTAGATGGGAGATTCCCTTTGGGTCAAAGGCAGAGGATACGAAGGTAGGTATTTAGCGAGATTCGGACTCAAGAGGGAAGGCTTTTATTACATTTTACAACCGAACTTAAAAAATATAAAAGCGGCTTCCTCACTGTTGTTGGTTGAGGCCGGAATCCGACATGGACATGGGATTTAACATCAGTCTATTTCCACTTAGTGGACTCTTATAGATTTGAGGGCCAAGGATGCGTGAATATTTTAGGTATTTCTGGCTTACTCAAAACATCTATAGGTACCTATACCGTGCCACATAAAACATAGCAAAGTTTTGTTAGATTAGGTTGAAATGACTGCGAACAAGACCAGTAGGTATGGTTAGGTTAGGTTAGAGTGGCAGGCCGCCTCAAGTGCAGCCTCATTTAGGTCAAAGTAGGGCCCATTGTGATACCACAGGATCAGTGTTCTCATAAACTACCCGTTGAACCAGCCGGAGCCAGTAGGTATAGTACAAGGTACCTTGAGGTACCACAGGTTTCCCCCTACTTGTTGAACTAGTTTAAGCTTCTTTTAGATGAGGTTTTTAATCACGCTCTAACGACGCAACAATGTTAGGATTAGGTATAGTAAAAATAGCTTCTGCAGAGCAAGTTTGTCAAGCAAAACACTACCACAGAGATCCCTAAAATTGATAAAAAGAAAACGTATTCCGATTTGATATTCTCAAAGTGGATCTTTTGGTCTGTACTCAACTTTCTGATCCAAAAACCCGAACGGTTTTACCTTGTTGAACCCTTTTCAACTCCTAGTGTTGATCTGATCTTCTCAAAAATTTATCGGAGTGGAACTTTTGATCTGTACTAAACTTTCTGTCTTGAAAATTCCAGCGGTTTTACCTTGTTGAACCCTATTTAACTTCTTTGTTAGGGCGGGCAGATATCCCATGTCCATTTACTCGAAGAAGCGGTGTTTATTCTGCTAAGACCCTTCCCTTACTTCCTTAGGCTTCCCATCTCTTGGTTCAGAAGTCTGTGTCGAATTTAAAATCTCGGACACCTCTTCAAGTAAGGTAGACCGATCTTTAGAATTATCTCTACCACTGGTGGGATGATATCCGGGTTCATTTGTAGCTTATATGGTATTTTGTTATCTGGTTCTATGTACTTCAAGCTGGGCACCTAGAACAAGACGACAAAATACCAAACGAGCTACAAATGATATTATCCTACTAGCAACAGCGATGATCCTAAAGACCTGACTTCCTAACTTGGTTTGCCTTTAGTTATCAAAGCTTGTAGATTGGTTGTTGTAGGGCCCATTGGAAGAGGCTTATAAAATGAGAGTTAGTTGCGAAATGAGTCCCAGATGGCAGAATATTCGATTCCTTACTAGAAGTCCTCTGTTGCCTCTTCCTGCTTTCTCAGCTAAGGTCTCCATCGACTCAGTACCACTATTATATGCTGAACAGACTTTACAAACTAATCGCCTGCTCTCGAGCGTCTGTAAGAAATCGAAGGCATTCTAGCAGCCCTTAAGGAGAAAATACTGTGACAACTTACGGGACAAGTCCCTTAAGCGACACTACTGCCTCTGACACTTGTGAGGATACTTTAGATGCCTTTCCCAGCTCTTGTCGATTATTCATCGACAAGCCAACTCTCCACTCGTTGTTGGCACCAACAAACTCGTACCTACCTAATCAGGGCGGGTCTCCCTTTCACTGCCGACAGATATTCATTAAAACTGACTCGATCACACTATTCTGTTTGCGATATAAGCCTCCAAAACCCCCCTGGATACCGAATCACGCTGAGCGTTTTATCTATCTGCCGCCAGAAAGCTTATTGTCAGACAATCCATAATATAAAGGGATACCCTCCGTCCAACGTTCAATACAAAGCAGAAAAAGGAAGAACCACCCCCCCGTGGGAACAGTTTGATGCACAACTTTAATTCTCAATTATTCACAAAGGAAAATCTATATAAAAAATGAAAACTTAATCACAAATCCACACACAGGAGATTTTGTTATCCCTCGGTGTCGTTGGCAAAAGACTACACCCAACCTAGACGACAGCGTCGACCTAAATAACTCAACCAATTAAAAAAAAAACGACAAAAAAAAAGAACTACAGCTACAATGCCAATACTCTTGGAATGGCAACATTCTACTTTATTAGCCAAACCACCATGGTGCTGTCCTAATTAATCTTCAATTAAGCAACACGCCGACTAGGACTACTACGACGACGACGATGACGACAAAGTCGGCAAAAAAATATAAAAAAGGTGTTGTATTGAGTATGACCCCATAAAGGCAGGCAGCATGAACTGTGTGTATGTGTGTGGTGTGACTCCTCCGCATCGTCATTCATTCTTGCTTTCCGTCGTCGTCCTGTGCGCCCGCACCATGGACCTTTACAAAGCAAAACATAAAATCCTTAAGGGATGATTTTATTAAATGATTTGCCGTCGTCTTTCGGTTTTCCTACTTTCTGCACCAAGAAAGGAAAGACCGAGAAACTAATTCAACCAAACTTCCAGCATATAGGTATAGGGATCTTTGTGTGTGCGTGGTATAGATTTCTTGGCTAAATCCCAAGTCTTCTCCTCTCACAAAATGATACCAAAGGAGTGCATTTGTTTTTTTGCTGTCAAAAACATGCGCAGAAAATGCGCTCTCACTCAGCAAAACCCATCAGAGAGATCTCAAATTAACAAGTGGAAGTAAGTAGAACATGAACTACACGCGCGATTGCCTTCTTGCCGTTTCAACGTCGATTTGATTCTGCCGCAGGACGACGACGAAAACTGGCGTCGACCGTCGACGAGTGGGTTAGGTTATGGCGGGTGGGGGGGGTGGTTTGTTCTACTCGAAAATTGCTGATTAATTTAATAATAGTATAGGGAGTCAGTGTACAATCTCTTTTCGATTTAAAACAGGACAGATGACTGAGAAGCTAGGGGGCAGAGTTGGCATAATTAATTTATCCCCTGTGGGCTTCCTGGATTTTAAAATCTCCCACTGTTTTTACAGGATTTCATGAACCGAGTGTCAATCTAAGTGGGGAAAATAGAGGAAGGGTGGAGTTAGAGACTGTCTAGAAGTTCCTAACCATGGAAATGGAATTCACTAAATGGTGGCCCATTTAGCTTCCAAAAATGAATTCTTCCGACAGCCCTTTGTGTTTTTTTTTTCATTTAGTTTTGCCCCCTTCGGGTAGGGGAAAGAATATACCCGAGGTAGGCATGCCTGTCGTAAGAGGCGACTAAAATCCAACCTCCGTATACCGAGCTTATGGCGTATACAAAAATGCAATGAACAAAACGAAAAGATATACTACCCCAGGTGGCAGTCCAGCTTTACTGGAAAATCCACCCTCTTCGGAGGTCGGCTCTACGGATTCTGGGGAGAGCCGCTTATTGCAATCCATTGACCCTTTTATTAAATGTTCAAGGGTATCTCGATCTCCTCCATCAAGATCGAATAACACCGGGAAAAGAAGTCCGCCGGGAGCGCCAGCGCGTGAAAAACAGGACTCAGTGAAAAATAAAAGTTTTGAGGAAGAAAATAAAGCACTCCGAATCAAGCTTAAGGAAATGGACCTACTCTATCAAGATCTTAAGAAAGAGATAGATCTGCTAAAAGAAGAAAATAAGGTTCTAAGGAGCAATCGTTTGCTGAAAGAACGCGAATTTACTCCACCACGCTTAGCTAGTCAGGAATACCACACCGACGAAGAAGAACTAGCACGCGAAACGAATCAGGTCGCTAAGAAAAGACCTAGTAAGAAAAGGAGAGCCGGTTCTTCCCCCGAAGTCGAGCCCCTAAAAGAACAAAAGCGTAAAGAACCGCAAGAAAAACAACTTCGATCACAAATTCGCGCACCGCCTCCCATAAACGTCGTTGGAGTAACGGAATATAATAAGTTGCATAGCCTCCTTAAAGGAACGATAACATCGAAATTTAAGGTTACATCTTTAAGGAATAATGCGTGGAAAATTAACGTCGATAACCACGATGATTACCGGGCAGTATCCCAAAAGCTAAATACCGAGAAGATCCAGTGGTATACTTTCGAAATAAAGTCTGAAAGGCCACATCGTGTTGTAGCAAGGGGACTCCACCCCTCATGCACCAAAGACGAGGTTATAAACGACCTTCAAACCAAAGGGTATAAAATTCTTGATGCCGTAAATATCATTAAGAAGGAGAAGCAACAAACGGAAGTCGATAAGGATATCGTGGTAAGACGTGGACTTCCGCTCTTTATGCTTACATTCGATAGGTAAGATAATATCGAAGATATCTACCGAATTAAAACAATATTAAATATCGTGGTAAAAATCGAACCCATGCGTAGAAATGTAAAAATAATTCCACAGTGCAAACGTTGCCAAGGATTTAATCATACACAAATGTATTGCCAAAAAGAACCACGATGTGTGAAATGCGCCGGAAATCACCTCTCCCAAGACTGTGGAGTTAAAAAACAGTCCTCCGCTACCTGTGCTAACTGCAAGGGAAAGCACCCGGCAAATTATAGAGGCTGTGAAGTAGCTAAGGAGTTACAAAAACGGAGAGATGCGCTCCTTAAGCCTGAAAAAGCTAAATCAAAACCGCTAACTAAGGCAAAGCGTAAGACTGTTCAGGGGATTGTAGACAATCTAAAACCTCCGGTTCCTGAACGTAAGAATTTCAAAAAAAGAGAGTCGGCAGAAATGCCTTCGACCTCTGTTGTCAAAGGAAACCCTATTCAAAAATTGCCATCAGCAAAGCCACCGAATAGTGGCCCTCGGACAGCCAGAGTGCAGACCTACGCTCAGGCTGTGGCATTTGAAGAACCAAAAAACGTTGAAACTTCGCCAGACAGTGTTTCTCATGTTTTCTCAGTAATTCTCGGGAAACTTGAAGAACAAAGCAAAATAAATAAAATTATTCTCGATCGGTTGGTTAAGCTCGAAAATAATTCAAGGAAAACGCGTACTTCAAATATAATATGAATGAAAAACCAATGTTAAAAATATGTACTTGGAATGCAAACGGACTTTTGCAAAAACTCGATGAATTGGAAGTATTCATGCGCGCAAAGGATATTGACATTTGCTTAATTTCTGAAACCCACGTAAAAGAGCGATCCATTTTAAAAATAAAAGGCTACAATGATTTGCACGCTTGTCACCCATCGGGAAACGCGAGAGGTGGATCATCATTGTTTATTAAAGACTGCATTGAACAATATGAAGACCTGAAGATAGAGCTTGAAACTATGCAACTGTGCACGATTCGAGTAAAAAATAATCAGCGTACTCTTAGAATATCATCTATCTACTGTCCACCACGCTCAGCGCTAGAAAAAAGTGATTATACTAACTTGCTTAAATCGCTCAAACCAAATTTCATTATTGGCGGCGATTTTAATGCGAAACACACGTTCTGGGGTTCTAGATTCATCTCGCGAAAAGGTAGAATGCTCTATGGGGCAGGTATGGAGTACAATTGTGATTTCCACTCGACGGGCAAACCGACCTACTGGCCAACTGATACTTCAAAAATACCTGATCTGATAGATTTTTTCGTCGTGAAAGGAATATCTACCAACCACATTAAAGTTGAAGAGAGCTTTGATCTGTCATCTGATCATTCACCGGTTATTTTAACGTTGAGCGCAAAACTAGTCAATAACCAAGAGCCAGCTAGACTTACTGGTAAGACAACTAACTGGGAAGACTTTAGGAACGAAATTGAAGAGAATGTTGAACTGAGCGTTCCACTTACGACACCTTACGAACTTGAGGTTGAAGTTGATCGCTTCGTTGAAGTCGTTCAGCTCGCTTCCTGGAATAATACGCCTAACCCAAGAAAAACGCCGGCCAAATACGGTTTACGATATCCGACCGAAATAAAAGAATTGGTCAACGAAAAAAGGAAAGCGCGTAAAAAATGGCAATAGAGTCGCGCTCCGCAACATAAAGCACATTTGAATTATTTGTGCAATTTGTTGAAGACAGCTATTAAGGATTTTAAAAATCGGGCGATAGGTTCTTACCTTGAAAGTTTAACAGCGAAAAAAGATTCCAATTATTCACTTTGGAAAGCTGTAAAAGGCACCAAAAGGCCCAAAATCCCAGCGCCGCCAATAAAAATAAATCAAAATGAATGGGCAAGGGAAGATAAAGAAAAAGCGGACGTTTTTGCCGCCCATCTACAGGAAACCTTTAAACCGTACGATGGTCGAGCGGCTCACGGTAGTACCAATGGTGGGACGGAATTACTATCTGACGATTTTTCACTCACATATGCAACGCTAAGGGAACTAAAACGTAAAATCGAATCTCTAAAACCTAAGAAAGCTCCTGGTTATGATTTGATCACCGGAGAAGTTCTCAAAGTTCTACCTAGAAAAGCATTAATTAAGCTTCTACATATTATAAATTCTGCACTCAGATTAAAACACGTGCCGAGCCAATGGAAAGTCGCGGAAGTCATTATGGTTTTAAAACCAGGAAAACCGCCAAATGAAGTAAAATCGTATAGACCAATTTCGCTTCTTCCAGTTATATCGAAAGTTTTCGAGAGGATATTACTTAGGCGTCTACAACCGGTTATAGAAGATAATAATCTAATCCCTGACCACCAGTTTGGGTTCAGAACCAAGCACTCGACTATTGACCAAGTGCATAGAATTACTGACGTAATAGAGAAAGCATTTGAAGAAAAAAAGATATGCTCAAGCGTATTCCTCGACGTCTCACAAGCCTTTGATAAGGTGTGGCACGACGGCTTAAAATTTAAATTACGACAAATTCTACCCGTAAGCCTATATGATATCCTAGAATCATATCTCGGGAACAGACTCTTCCGTGTTAGACATGGTCTGGAATACTCGGAGCTTAAAGAAATTTCGGCCGGCGTACCGCAAGGAAGCGTCCTTGGGCCGCTTCTGTATCTGTTATATACTCGCGATATACCAAGAGAAGATGGCACTATCCTTGCTACCTTCGCCGACGACACCGCTATCCTTGCAGTAGGTAATACGGTCGAAGAAACGACTGCAAAACTGCAAATCACGCTGAATAAAGTAAATGAATGGACGAGGGACTGGCGGATCGCCCTCAACGAAACTAAATCTGTTCACGTAAATTTCACATATAGGAAAACTAATGACTTGCCAATTTTCCTAAACTTGGCTCGAATACCCTTTGCTAACGAGGCCAAATACCTGGGAATGACACTCGACGCAAAGCTGAAATGGAATTCGCACGTGAAAATGAAACGTAAAGAACTCGATATCAAATATAGAGAAATGTACTGGTTACTCGGAAAACATTCCCAGCTCAGTACCGAGAACAAACTGCTTTTATACAAGCAAGTGCTAAAGCCGGTGTGGACCTACGGTATACAACTTTGGGGTTGTACCAAGAAAACAAATGCCAACATTTTACAAACTTTTCAAAATAAAGTACTAAGAGAAATTGTCCAAGCACCGTGGTATACTAGAAACGACGATATCCACAGGGATCTCGGAATTCCTACAATCGAAGCTGAAACTAGAAGCTTCGCGCGAAAGCATAGAAACCGACTAATCGGGCATATCAACAATACAGTCCGACAAATTTTGGATGAGAGTAATTTATTGCGCCGACTACAAAGAACGAAACCTTTCGACTTGGCAAGATAAGGATTAACCGCGTCTTAATTGCGGAACATGCAGGATCTTTCAGTGGAAAGTAACCTGTCAAAAGTGTTTTTATTTCGTTATAGAAAAATTGCTTGATAAGTTTTACCTTAGTTGCAGTATCTAACAATTTATCGAAGGGTGGTGTTTTTAGTCAGTAGAAATCTGACACTACTATGAGCACGCGCTTGCTATTCTCATAGTGTCTTTGGAAGATTTTCACCTACCCTCGGAAAAAAAAAAAAAAAAAAAAAAAAAAAAAAAAAAAAAAAAAAATTTAGTTCTCTGATGGCTTGTGGAGGAATTTGAAGTATGATTGCTCCGGCGAGTGGGAATGAGTAAGGCAGGCATTATGGGACTCAGCATAGACACGGGAAAAATCGAAAAGGATCACACTAGGAGCTAACTCAATAGCGAATGCGTTTCACAGAGAAACCGATAGAGAAAAAAGAGAGTTCCAATCATTTTGGTCATATTTATTTCACTGGCAAACATACCTATCATCGGTCAGATGGGCACGGTTGCCAGTGGAACCAATTAAGCTCAGGCTGTTTTTAAAGCGTCCAAAACCGCAAAAGCCAAATATGTCCAACAGTTGAAATATGACTGCTACTTCCAGCACCACGAGAAAAATATAGACACAAGCATAGGAAACGACTGCAGGGTTTTCTGAGCCATTATTAACTCTTATGAACTAGGAATGGACTGCAGACCATCAATAATAACTCTAATGAACATAAAAAACGGTCCAGAAATAAACAGGCCCAAGTGTTCAAAGACAAAAGTGGCAGTGGATAGGTCAGACCTTTAGAAAAAGCGACAGTTTGGTTGCTAAACCACTCGAAAATAAGTTAAAAGTTAACTCAAGACCGAAGAAGACCGGATGAGCGGAGAAACAGTTGGGGATAAGTTGGCGAAAGCTCATGCGTATGTCCAGAGACCGAACGTTATGTCGAGTAGTTGTGATAACAGCCCAGTCTCGTAGGACTTATTAGGACTCTGCGGTAAAAAATTTAGATTTTCTTCCCAATTCGACAGAATTCTATCGAAAGAGCCTGCTAGAACTTTAGCTGGGTGCGTCTTTTAAAGCAAGCACACCGACAGCACATTGCCCCATGAGAAGTGCCAAAAAAGTGCTAAAAGTGTTTTGCAAAATTTGGCAGCATAATTTTATCTGACAGAATATTTCTTTTTTAAATTTTATATTCGCCGAGGTTCAAGGATCTATCTGATCTAGTTATTGTTAATCCACTTGTAAACGAATTTAGTCGGCAAGATTGGTGCAATTGTGCACCTATTGCGACATCATAAAAAGTTCTTTGCAATTAAATTGTCCTTAAATCTTTCTTAGAGACTTGACCACTTCTTTTTTAAATAAAATGCAAACTACTTCAGATATTTCAAACAAAATTTGATTGGCTTAAATAACAAATTTTTGAATAGAATTCGACTTTGTTCATATGTCCACCACGGAAACGCATGCAGCGGTCGATACGTTGAACCCAATTTTCGATGACGCGGCCGCAGATTTTAAACGATTCAATATTGGCTCTGAGATCCTCTAACGTCGCCAGCTTGTTGGCACAGACTAACGATTTAATAAAAAAGGTCTAGAGGCTCTAAATCGCACAATATCGGTGGCCAATAGACGGGTCCGTTTCTGGAGTTATGACGCTCACCGCACTTAGACTTTAATAACTCGATTGTTGCACCCGCTGTGTGGCTTGTGGCACCGTCTTGTTGGAACCAGTGATATGCACAAATTTCCAATTCATGCCATTGCCCAAAGAAATAACGTTCCAACATGCCTCTGTAGCGAATACCATTTATCGTAACGTGACTGACATTTTCATCGTCGAAAAAAAAACGGCCCAATGACGCCACCGGCATGAAAACCGCACCAAAGAGCGACTTTTTGCGGATTCGTTTTGTGTGAATTTTAATTTTTGGGACGAATGGAAGGGATCTACAGATTTAAGCCGAGTCCAAACGGCTAATTGAGAAGCTCTTTCATGACAGTTATACTCTCGGATGTTTGTCAGACGTTCGCAAGAGGTGGCGCAGTGAAAAAAACCTTAAAGTTGGAATTTTGGGTTTTCTCGGGATTCGAACCTGGGACCCCTCGCTTAGTAGTCCAACACACTAACCACTAAGCCACTGCGCCTACTTATTGACAAAGTCGTTTAACCAAAAACGCGCTCCCTCGCTCGAGTCATCTTGATCCTGTAAGGGTGTCGGCCAAGATCCTTACACGAAATTCGCCATAATTTGGTCTGGGAGAGGCCCAATTCTTGAGAACGCCGTGAAATTGACTGATTCGGCGCGCTTGTCACGGAAGCCTTTGAGGCAGCAATATTCTACACACTTCAAGCAAAACGTAGTCCCACTGGCACGGCAACATCAAGCAGCTGACTCAAATTTGTTCACTAGGCTATGAATTTCTTGTGTACTGGGAAAACTACGGTCGAAAATTGGCGTCAACGCTCTTGAAGTTGCGACCACCGACTCCGAATTTCGGTAGTAAATTTTAGCTATTTGTAAACGTTGCTCCTTCGTGTACTTCATCCTGATGAAAATGTTGATTTTACTAAATATATACTAAATACTAGGGCCCGAAGAAGTACAAAACACTGTTACATTTTTATATAATTTTGCGCCATTTAATAGTAGAGTGATGCCAACGGAAAAAAAAGATAACATTATAACATATGTGACAGCTGACACTTCGGGGTTAGTAAAAATGGAGCGCATTTTCATTGTTGAGCAATACTTTAAAAATAATGAAAGTTTGTCAGCTACATTCCGCAATTTTCGTACAAAATATGGCCGTCATAAAACCATCAACTGTGAAGAGAATAATTGAAAAATTCAGGGAGACTGGATCAATTGGTGATCTTAAACACTCTGGGTGTCCTGTCACAAGTCGTTCAACAGAAACCATTGAAGCCAGAGTATTGCTGACTGTTCAGGAAAACCAATCCGGTACCATAGTCAAGAATTGGGCATTTCGAGAAGCTCTCTCTACAGTGAAATCTCACGAAAGACTTCGAACTTCATGCTTACAAAGTTCAATTGACTCAAGAACTGAAGATCACTGGCCATGGCGGTGCTACATGCCATTCAGCCAGAGAAGCAAGTCAATTACTGAACGAGTCACTTCTTAACCATGTAATCGGCCGTTTATGCGATCAGAATTGGCTATCCAGGGGGCAGATTCCGTATATCAACGATCGTGTGAGCGATATCCTTTTTGAAACTTTGATCAAAAAAATAAGTCATAGTCTGTTTGAATTTTATTGACAAAGGTTTAGTTTTTATTATATTTGTGGAAATTGAACTGGATTAAGCTCTTAAACCTGTAATTTTAGCACTAAGTTGCTAGTTTTGGAGGTCTATCGTTTCGACGATAATCGTCTAAGAAGTTACAGAATGAGTGCCCAGATCTTGCGATTTAACGCCATTGAACTTTTTCCTTTGGGGTTTTTTGTAGTCAAATGTCTATGCAAACAAGCCCACGACCGCCAATTCCTTGAAAGAGGAAATTGGGAGGTCTATTAATGAAATTCAGCCACATTTATGCGAAACGGTCATAGAAAATTTCAATCGAATAGTAGGTCAAACAGTGGCGACCATTTTTCCGATGTGCTATTCCATACACAACCCCAATCTGTATACCCTGTGAACCAATCAAAAATTTAAGCTTCCTAATTAAAAATCTGTATTTTCTATCACAAATAAATTTTGCGTGAATTATGGGACACCGCCTTTACTACCAACCTGAGCGTTTCTTAAAATTATTTTTAGTTTCAGCGTTAAATTTGAGGGCTTCCCAGCAGCTATATTTCTCAAGGCAACTGCGCAACTGAGAGTTTTCGTAAATTTAAAGTCGAATATCCAAAACGGGCAGCTCGTTGTTTTTGAATAGCTTGCTGTTGCTTCTTCAGCTTAAGTTTTGGAAGCCCCTTCGACTAGTACTCCATTTGTATATCCACCCTCATTGGCATTCTCTGTATGACTTAGTTCGAGCTACCGTGACCTCTGCCTTTTTGACAAATTATTTTCCTAAAAAGACCGTCCTCTTCAAAACACCTCGAACCGTATTGAGACCCAACCTTCTGCGACGCCTACATTTCGAATAATCTCCAGTCCGACTGGTGTGCTCTTCGAATCGAACAAAATCAAAGCCAATTTTGAGGCATATCCTGTTGTCCGCCTTACATCGCTTAACATAATTGTTTATTTTATCAAGATGCAACTAAAGCCCTCTTATCCAATCTTAAGTCCCACACAACTTCCGATCAATCCGAAAACAAAAGCCAACCGCAGCCGTTTCCCCCTCGCCCAATATCCCACTTTTATGCTCGCATTTTCATAAACATCCTCTTCCTGTTTTCGTATTCAGTTCAGGTTTCTCATTTTGAAGTATAACTACCCACTTGGCGAGATGTTGGTGCCACATTCTCAGCACCACTATATGATATGTCTTCACGTCGAGCATATTTCGGGTCATTTATCAATCTTTGTTTCTTTTTCTCGACGCGTTGCTGGTATAACTTGTAGCACTGTGGTGCGGGAAAAAAGAAATAATAACCCCCTGCTCCTTCTCCAATAGACAACACATTTGTCAGAAGTTCAATCTGCCCCCCTCTCTCTCGACTCGCACTATATACATGTGTATAATGTTTCGAACAATTTCCATTACTCATCAGAGAATCATTTCACGTCACCAACCGAGCACGGCATCACCGCACCGCACCGGGGAACAGCAGCAGCGACACAGTGTACCACCGCAAGCCAAAAGGCAAGAGACCCCGACAAGAGACCGATTCGGGTTGCTAGATATTTTGAATGATTTTCGGTGCCGCAGAGCCACATCACATGCGTGCGTGTGTGCTAACGTTTATCAACAAACGCCAATTTATCGGTTTTGTCACGCGGTCAACGCCGCCGACGGCCGATAAAATCTTTGATTGGTCGCTCGCTCGCTTGGTCAACACGAAATGGGGGAAAAATTAAAAAAGAAAAAAATTTAACGAAAAATGTATATCATCGAAGAACGCTGTAGAAAATCGGACGGAAAATTTACATAGAGGCGCATGATGTGACTTGAGTTGGTGCGGCTGATAAGCTATTGTCACGTTCGACACATTTGGGTGGCATGTATACTTGTACTCGTATGCCCATGGAATTGGGAAATGCAAAGTAAATTGCCATTAGAAGCAGGAAACTGTGACTGTGAAGGCTCCGTCAGGCAGAGAGCCATGCAAACGTTGAACGCAACTTCAAATGCTGAATGGATAATGGATCCTAACGCAGAAGAGCATCAAATTGGGCGGGGATAAGTAGCAAGTGTTCCTCGAAACGGATGTGACCGCGTGGCCCATTAGCTCAGTTGGTTAGAGCGTCGTGCTAATAACGCGAAGGTCGTGGGTTCGATCCCCCCATGGGCCAGAGATTTTTTTTCCAACTTTTCCTTTTCCAATTATATGAGGAGGCTCCACACAGACCCTTCGGTTGTTGCTCCCTCAACAATCATCTTCACGAAATCGTCAGAAGCTTCACGGAAAGAAGACTAAAACGCTTTAAAAGAGGCTTATTACGGAATAGATAGATCTTGCGTATCTTGCCATGTGACGGCAACTGGGACTTATCATCTTGGGTTTCTGAGAAATCGGGGGATTTGTACGCTTACCTAAGGCATGTTAGCGACTTTGTGCTTATCTTTTAGACGAGGTCAAGACTACAATTTCGAACCGCCAGTGAAGCTAAACAAAAGGTTTGGATATAAATCGGACAACTTCTGGGTTGTGGATAAGTCATATGTAAGTCAGTTGTAGGTAAGTTGTGGATAAGTTACGAATATGTTGAGGGTAAGTCAGCTGTGGGTAAGTTGTGGGTAAGCTACGGAAAGTAATCAATTCTCGGTAATTTTGGCGAAAGTCGTCGTGGGTCGGGCAGTTATAAGTTGCGGAGAAGTTGTGAATAAGTTGTGGGTATTTAAGTTGTTGCTCAGTCAGGTGTAGGTAAGTTATCGATAAGTTGTGGATAGTAAATTCTCGGTGAGGCGTAGTCATCATCCATTAACCACATCGCCCTTTGTATATAGGATTGGGGCTCTTTTACTCGCTGGCTATGCTCGGGTGTATAACTGTGATCTACTCGTATACGAGGAGGAGGAAGCCGTAAGTTTCACTTTTGAGTCAATCAGTTGTGGAAAAATTGTAGTTAAGTCAGTCGTGGGCCGGTCAGTTATAGATAAGTTGTGAATAAGTTGCGGAGAAATTGTGAATAGGTTGTGAGTATTTTTAGTTGTTGCTCAAATCGACTGTAGGTAAGTTGTAGATATGTCGCGAATAAGTTGCGGATAGTAAATCCTCAGTGAGTTGTGCAAAAGTCTTTATCATCATTCAGTCATCATCCATGAACCCCATCGCTCTTCGTATATACTCGTTTACGAGTAGTAGAAAGCCGTGATATTCACTTTTGAGTGAATCAGTTGTTGGTAAGTTGTAGATAAGTTGTGGGTAAGTTATGGATAATCTGTTTTGGGCTAGTCGTTTGTTTGCTAGTCAACTAATTATGCCGCCCCTCGTTTCTATAAAAAGATGACACTGCATTTTCTACCAGTCAATTTAAAGTACTTTAGTTGCAGAGAAGTTGTGAATAAGTGCTGGTTATGTCGTGGTTAAGTCAGTTCTTGATCAGCCACTTTCGAGTAAATCAAGTGTGGGTAAGTCAATTGTAAATAAGTTGTGGACAACCTGTTGGCTAGCTGCAAATTAGTTGTGAATAAGTTCTAGGTATGGATAAGTTGTGAATAAGTTGTGGTTATGTCGGGGGTAAGCCAGTTATCAATCAAAGCACTTTTGAATCAATCATTTGTGAATAATTTGTGGGTAAGTCAATTGTAGGCAAGTTGTAGACAAGCTGCTGGTTAGTTGCAAGTAAGTTGTGAATAAGTTCTAGGTATGGTAACTAGTTTGTTGCTCGGTCACTTTGAAAGAAGTCATTGATAACTCAGTAATGGGTCAGAAATTGGTTTCCCAACCAAAGTGTATCTATAAAGCCACCGATTTAGATCCTTGATACAAGCCACAAACTTCAAACGCACTCGAACAGTTTTTCTTTAATAGGTCCAAATTTGGAAGCCCTTTCATCAGCTTTTAATCCATTGTTTTCGAAACGCACACAAATTATGCAGCGTCAAAGTTATTTGCCCCTAAAACGCATCTCTCGTCGTGTAGCTATAAAAAATATTTACTTAAATACAAACAAACAGAATGCATAATCATCATCGTCCTTTGGTACACTATACGCAAAAGAAGAGAAAAAAAAAACTTCAAAAGCAAAACAAAACTTAATAGTTGCACACGGCAGTGCTCGCATAAAATAAAATGCAAATAAGGAAGTTTCCCAAGTGCTGCACTGTGTGTCTGAGTGTGTGCCGTATTATGCATCTATACAAACACTCTTACACGCACGGGGTCTTTCAAAAAGTTACTCCTTTTATCAACAACCGACGACTGTCAGTTAGTCAGTGAGTAAGTGAGTGCCGGATATTTATCACCATACGAGGTATAGCCTTGTCCCTGTGCCTGTGCCCCATCCCGTCGCCTTTGCTCCCACAGATAAAGCGTGTGCTTAACAAAGCAAAGTATTCTGCCAGCTCTGAGGGCTTTGACTGCACACTATGGTACATGGGACAAACCTGAAAGCCGAAAGCCGAATGCATCAATGTAAGGAAGGCAGATGCAGAGCTCGCTCTTACTCTCTCTCGCTCGCTCTCTTGGATATTTGTGCCGCTTTGACGTACCCCTGTACGTGTTCCTGTGAAAGTGTAACCTGCCGGCCTGCCTTTGGTTGGCGTTGGCATTTGGCAAAGCGTTGAGGAAACATTTCTCAGGAGCGCTCACGCTCAGTGTCGTTCTCGTGCGTTTGGCATATGTTGCAGGAGCTAGCAGCGTGGAAAACATTTTAATTAAAGCTTTTAGTGAAATGAATGGAAAAGGCCAAAGCGACGGACGGTTGATGAATGATGAAGCAGTGAATGTGGATTTTGTAAGGTTGCCTCGCTTTGCTGCCGGTGATGAGTATAAGTTCATGAAAGCGCTCAAAGATTTGTTTATAACTTTGCGGTCACCACCCAGGCCGAGTTGCCGTCAAAGGAAAAGGACTTGAAAGTTTTTGTTTGATGTGATTAGAGAGGGTGTATAGACGGCAGTAGCACTTGTGGGGGGTGGTATTCTTGTTAGGTGTAAGTGAGGCAGTAAGAAACGACTCTTATACTGTCAATTAACGCGGCAACCAATTCAACCGGCATTAGCCTACATTTTTCCTAGTAAAAGGGTGCCGCTGGGTAGACGACAAGTAGGCACGTAAGCATTCGTTTCACTTCTGTTCCTTTTGCACATGTAATATACAGCCGGTAATGATTTTTAATTATTATTTCAAGATGTCGCAGCTTTGCGTCTTGGTGGTCTCATCGAGCGCCAACCAATGCAAGCTATGCGCATATGTGTAAGTTTTGCATTTCGTGGCTAAATTCAGTCATCAAGGATAAAAGGGTATGGCATGAGCCTTAAGGCAAGGTAAGGCATAAGCTCGGCGAGTGTAATCATGATCTCATCGCGCACCACCAAACGAGGCAATTAATTAAGTCTATTTCATTTAGGGACGTTTTAGGTCCTTAAGCTTGAGATATAATCGATCCCATGCTCGTCAAGCACGAGCGAGCACAAGCCAGGCAAACGTTGATATAGCGCGTTTGAAATCTACTTCCTTTAGGGACGTTTTAGGTCCTTGAGCTTGATATAATCAATTCCATGCTCGTCAAGCACGAGCGAGCACAAACTACACGAACGCAGATTTAGCGCCTTTTAAGTCTATTTCATTTAGGGACGTTTTAGGTCCTTAAGTTTGAGATTAAATCGATCCCATGCTCGTCAAGCACGAGCGAGCACAAGCTACACGAACGCAGATTTCGCGCCTTTTAAGTCTATTTCCTTTAGACACGTTTTAGGTCCTTAAGTAAGTTTAAGGTAAAATTGATTTCACGCTCGTCGAGCACGAGAACCGCAGACAAAAGGACACTGCTTTGTATATTTAAAGTTTCTAAATGATGAAGATCCCCAAATAGCCCATAGATTTGTATCCTCGAGATCTCATCGAGCACAAGTTAGGAAAAGTCTCCCAAATCCACCGGTCAGAACGATGTTGGACTTTTGCTGTCCAAAGGAATGTCGTGGTAGACAGGTGGTTGCTTTTAAGAGCAGTCGTTGTCTGTAGGGAATGTTTGTGGTGTGGCGGCTGTCTGTAAACCAAGACTTGCTTGGTTTAAAGCGGTCAGAGTTGATGAAACTACAGAAGAAAGAGGAATCCCCAAGGCTTGAAGGGGCCTTCGGATTTCGGGCCACAGAAACGGGTAAACGGTGCCGCGAATAAACTTGCAAAGTAAATGGAAGTTTAAAGATGAATTACCTTAAAACGTCCATAACCTGTGGAATTCCTTTATTTCGTTGCTTTTTGCATTATGAATGACAGTACCTATAAAGTCTAATTTAGAGATCTTAACGGCTTGAAGGCCAAGCTTCCCTCGCGAATTGTTCTTCCACGCATCCCACCAGTTAAAAACAGAGAAGGTAACTGGGCAAAAAACAACCAGGAAAAAGCTAATTTATTTGCTGATTATCTTAAAAGTGCCTTTCAACCATATAAAGATAAAGACTGTCAAGGAAACGAAGAATTGTGTAAAGAGGAGAGATATAATCAACCGGTAAAAAAAGTTATCAGTACTAAAAAAGCCCCCCCGATTTGACTTAATTTCAGGAGAAATCCTAACACAATTCCCGAAAAAGGGCTTAAAGAAACTTGAACAGATTATAAAAATGACTTCTCTACATTAAGAGAAATAGAAGCTGGTGTCCCGCTAGGCAGTGTGCTAGGCCCTGTATTATATCTCTTGTTAACCAGCGACTTGCCGAATAAGTAGTGATAAAACAAATGTGGCGACATTTTCAAATGATACCTACTGCAGTTGGAGAAACTGTCGAAGTAGACACTACAAAACTACAGATAGCACTGATCAATTTATCAAAATGGACCAAAAAATGGCACCTAAAGTCGGTCCATATAAGTTATACGAATAGAAATGTTCAGCACATGCCAGTATTCAAAAATGATAAAGAAGTCTTGTTCTTTATCATATCGCAAACACAGCTAAATATGAGTACGGGCTCGGTTTCGTCTTTGGAAGATTACCACCACCCAGCGTTAAAAAAAAGTATGGGGTTTTCGAAAGGGTTTTTAATGACTGCTTTACCATTTTTTAGCAGGTAGCTTCCTGAAGAACATTTTAAGCAGTTGCGACGCCTTGTTAGGTTCCGCTATAGAGATGCATAGTTTTCCCCATGACACTCTTTTAGATTGCCTTAAAGTTTCAACAAGGTAGCTGAAGGTTGTAGGCTGTATTGTTCTCTGCCCAAGGGGTGTCACCGTTTTACCTTTGCATAAAGCTGACCTTTTTAAATCGATTTTCCGCGGTCCAACATTCAGGTTGAGTCCTCTCTGGATTTTTGTACTTAAAATAACCTTTGAACTTATCCAACACCACCGCAACACCGAATGGAATAAAAAACTCCAATCTTTAGACAAAGCTTCAAAGCCTTTCTGGAACATTGTCAAAATTTTTAAAAACAAATACAAGCAAATTCCTTGTTTTAAGTAAAGGGTTTTCCAATAAGAGGTGTTATTGTGAATGACCCGGTAGCTGTCACTTTTGAAGCTTTTATTCTTTGACATTTGACAAGTAGAAACTACGTCATTACTAAAAATGGAACGATACACGCTTCAAAAACGCCTTGAAATTATTAAAATTCACTACAAAAATGGTGAAAATCTTGCAGTCACAGTTCGCAAAACTAAAGCATTTTTTGGTCGTCGTGAAGCACCTTGTCGGACCGCAATACAGAAATTGGTGAAAAAATTCGAGCTGTTGGGACAAGTTAGTGATGTGAAGAATAAAACCCGTGCACGTCGCTCAATGACAACTGAGAATATTGCTGCTGTAGCCCAAAGTGGTGAAGAAATTCCAGGTTTGTTCATTCCTCGTCATTTTTTATGATTTTAGATGGTATTGATCTGGACACCGTTTACTTTCAACAAGACGGCGCTACGTGCCACAGAAGCAGCGAAACCAGTGATCTTTTACGGGAAAAGTTTCCGGACCGTGTTATCTCTCGAAGAAGTGATCACAATTGGCCACCGAGATCTTGTGATTTAACACCTTGCGACTTCTTCCTTTGGGGCCACGTGAAAGATAAGGTCTACGCCAACAGCCCAAGCGTCGATTCAAGGCTTCCAAGGTAAAATTCGTGAGGCTATCGAGGTTATAGGGCAGCCACTTTGCGATTTGGCTATGGAAAATTTCATGAAAAGGATATGGTCCCGTATGCGTGCTCGTAGTGGCCATTTGGCTGATGTTGTTTTTAATTATTAACGGCATACCTTCCTCTTTA
Source organism: Cheilosia impressa (assembly GCA_948293265.1). Classification (NCBI taxonomy): domain Eukaryota; kingdom Metazoa; phylum Arthropoda; class Insecta; order Diptera; family Syrphidae; genus Cheilosia; species Cheilosia impressa. The sequence continues at coordinate 6,034,007 of OX411882.1, forward strand.
TTATGAAATAAATATCCGATCATTTATCTCAAAAAATGGCATTTTTCTTTGAATACCAAAATAACACCTCTAATTGGAAAACCCTTTATAATAACACCACAAGTTCCACCGACATTGACAAAGCTAATAAGCTGAGCATGCAATTTTCGCAAAATCATATTGTCTCTCAAGGCCTTGCTGATACAAACACAAATTTGCAGGTAATCAGATGTTCAATGGCATTCATTCAGTAACCTCACCTATTGAGTTTATATCTGAATAAGACATCATATTTTTTTAAAAAATGAAAAAACAAAAAAAATCACGAGGGATTGAGAATATAAGAAATGTTTACCTAAAGGAATTGCCGAAGATAGGAATCAGTTATCTGGCTTTTGTTTTAAACGCATGTCTTAAAATGCAATATTTTTCCGATTCCTGAAAAGTGTCTAAAGTTGTGACGATTCCCTAAGCTGGGAAACCACTTGACAACCCAGAAAGCTATAGACCAATAAGCTTCCTCAGCGGTTTAAGCAACCTTTATGAAAGAGTCCTTAAGAAAAAATTGATGCTGTTCATAGAAGATAATAAAAAAATTCCAAATGAGCAATCTGGGTTTAGGCGCCATCACGGTACATCTCATCAAGTACTTAGAACATATATTAAAGGAATTAGAAGACTAAGTTATTCAATGGGAATGATTCTACTCGACATTGAGAAAGCTTTTGACTTAGTGTAGCATAATGGTCTCACCTATAAAAGGATCAATTTAAGTTTTCCCCCATATCTATGCAAAATTGTCCAAAGTTTCTGGTCAAATCGTTCCTCTAAGGCGTATGTCAAGAGTAGTGTTTCGAACAGCATTAGTTTCCATTTCGGAGTCCCGCAAGGTTCTGTTCTTGCAACATCTGAATACATCTGACTCCCTAAATCTACCGGAGTGTGAGACTGTAATTTTTTCGTCACATCAATTCGGTCTCAACATTGAGACGAATTTAAAAACTGCGATTAAAATATTAGAGCAGTATTAGACAAAGTGGAAAATAAAGCTTAATATGGAAAAGATGCAAGCTATCTTTTTTAACCAGGAAAAAGCCACCAGTCGGCTAACGGTTAATGGACTTCAAACAATTTTTTTCACATAACAGCTCTCAGATGTTTGTCAAACGTTGCAAAAGGTGCGACTTTGACTTTGTGATTTACCCATATGGGTCAAACCTGTAACCATCCACTGCATCCAAAAATCCATCGTACCCATCGGAACATTGTTTCGCCTCACAGATTTATGGATATCAAATCTGTTAACACAAAAAAAAAAACAGACGAAAGACCTCAAATTCTTTGTGGCTCCCCGATGTGGAAACCCTCTAAATTACGGTCTCATGAAGGTGCCTACCTCTTCGGCCGGCAGACGTTTAACTGCAGCAAAATCGATCACACAAACGATTAATGACCGGGTATCAAATTGCCGACAAAAAAACTCCATAAAGAAGACCCACCCGCTTCGCTTTAGGCATTATCTAAAAACAGTTAGACGCGCTGAAGGTTAATAGCCTTTAAAAACTCCACAAGGCTGACAGAGTGATGACTGAACTTGCCCAAAGAGCCATGTATCTCATTCAAGTTTTTCCCCGCCTAAAACCGAAGAGAACACACGCAAAAAGATGAAACCAAATCCGAATTATCAGAGAAAAAAAAAACGATCAACACTCAAGCTCGTGTGTGCACGCGGTACGTTTTCCCGCCTTGTCCAAACTGCATACGCATACTACAAGAATGGGAATAAGCGAGCAGCTGAACCAAAAAAGGGAGATTAACCGCTGTAGTGATTGAAGAAATGTAATTGGGGGTGACGAGGATATTTATACAAAAAAAAAAAAAAAAAAAAATACACAGTTCAGAAATGTATCTACTCGTAGTGATTCGATTTGATTTGCTCCTCTGCTCTCTGCCGGTGGATGGGTGTAATGAAATCCAAATCCAAATTAGACTAAAAGACTTTCTTTCGCTCAACAGGGCAGAGTACTTTCGGTGTTTGTCTACCCACTGAGAGAGAGAGAGACAGCAACAACGAAAAGAAAAAAAAATCCATTTAGCCGAATGTGTTCTTTTCGGGGGTGACTTTATTAAAGCGATATCTAAAGGGTAATAAATTTTGTATCCATTTCACCATGATGGCGAAAATGTATGTATGACCTACACGTAAGGACATATACCAGGATTTCAGGCGGAATAAAATCGAATGAAATCCCTCTGTCCCAACTTCTAATGGCGGATTGTTTGCATGTGATAAATTTTATGGAATTTTGCGGCAGACATGTTCATTGGCATCGCCTTCCTGTACTACCCTCGAGATACTTAATCATTGGGTGGTGTTATATGTGTCTCGCAGTGTTATCCTCTCCAATGGGAATTTGTTTATTTAATGAATGTGACTGGCTATAGCTGAAGATGCATATATATGGTATGCATTGGCTGCCAACAAACTTCAGTGGCTATTTGCGAATGAGGGAATGAGGGCTCTTTTGACTGGCTCTTTAGGCGCTTTTTAGGTTTAGGTACTATGATGCAAGCACATGAATGTATTGATTTGAATGTGCTTTAAAGTGGAATTTTAAGGAAATAGTTTGAGATCCCTAGGGAAAGTGAAATGTGACAGCTATAATAATGTCTATTCAAACAAACCCTAAAAGAGTCGACTAGAAAGACGCGATAAATTGCTCTGACGTACTTTCTCCATGTCGGGAACGCTACTAAAAATATAGGAGTAAGTTTTAGAAGTACCTACTCGAAGACAATCAAAGACCGCCATCTATTTCTTTATTCCAGCAACTCGACAACACACTAGTGATGCAATTTACTCCTCAGCAAGTAACCGATAAATTTGACAACCATTGCCAGTCCGTTGTCATCACAAATATTTTGTATGGATCACAACTGATAATTTTATATATGGGGAACTTCCCCATTGTGAGTATGTTTCAAAAATGTACCCTGGACAACAAGTGTTCGAAGGTGCAGTCTCTATTAACGAGGAACGAAGCGGACTGACGACTTTTGCTCAATATCCAACAGAAAAAAAAATTTCAGCACAGGAACTCCTTTTAAAGGAGACTTTGAAAATAAATTTGATCGGTTAGGTGAGGTAAGGTTAGGTAAGCTGCCCTGAAAGACACGCCTAGACCAGAGATGCAGGTTCAAGGTGATACCACAGGGGCCAGAGACTGAGCATACTAATGGGAGGATCTGCGTAAAAGCTAACTTTGAGATGCCTGTGACTTATGCCTCGTTGGCGGGCCCGAAACAGTCAAGTCCAATTTCATACAGATGTGAAGGTGACTGTTACAGTAAGCTGGAGTTTTGCCTTTATGAAGAAGAAGTCTTCCCCCCACTAGCCTCTGATATTCCGTCATGGGGTGTGAGAAAGTTGGTCAAGACTGTGACATCCCGTCTGGGATGTGGGAAAGTTGGTCAAGATGAGATTACCGGGTGACAAAAGTTAACCGGAAAGCTTCCTTTTAACCGAATTTGATTAATTCGGTCAAGAGAAATGTGGTTCCAACAAGATGGTGTCACATCAGACAGACATCGTGCTACTATACAAATCTTGAGATTGATCCCTGGTTTTCTTCCTGCTAAAAATAAATGTGCTTTCAACCGTGGATAAACTAAATAGGTACCTAAAAAAAATCTGTGGAGAATAATTTATAAATGAATGTTGAGAAACACCTACAAAAATCACCTGCAAAATATCCTGAAAAACGCCTTTAAAATGGTTAAAAAAAAACAACAAAACGCTTCAAAAACGACGCCGAAAAACCTTCTAGAAAACCCACCAGAATCTGCCCCAAAAACGCCCTTAAGAAGCACAGAAAAATTTTTGAGAAAACAAACCTAAACAAGCTTTTAACAGAGTCCAAAAAAAAGATACCCACGAAACAAACCTTTTACATCATTTTTTTAAACACGATTATTAATAAACCGCTATTGGCATAATATTGAAACTTTTTCACCTTGACTTCGAAGACTTTGAAAAACACCTTATTCTACTTCAGCTCAATCGTAATCGCATCTTGCGGTCGAAAACCCAACTAAAAGCATTCGTCCTCCAGCCACAGAGAGCTCTGATTAAGATCCGATATCAGATTGCCCTTTACGGTTTTAAAGCTGCTGCCGAAGAAGATTTCTTCACAGCCTTCTTATAAAAAAATACAATTGCGTACACCTGCTTCCAATGGACGGAAAGTTTCAAAAATCAGCAAGGTGTAAGGAAATGGTTTTAAAATTTTGAAAAATGATCCCAAAATGCATTTGAATATTAAAACGATTGTGGCTTAAAATGAGGCTTAAAATACGCCTCTAGAAAGCTCAGAAAAATGCGTCAAAAAGTGCTCAAATAAAACTTATTAAACAAGCTCCAAAAAACGTTCAAAAGACTTCCCCAAAAAAGCGAAACTTTTTCACAATTTTTATAAAAACAACACCTCAAGAAGAGTGAGTTGCAAAAAGTTGAAAACATTTTGCAAATTCGTAGAAAAAACAAATTTTTAGGGCAGGTCTGTGGCCATTTTCTAAGGGGACTCTCTACCACCCTTTAGAGCTAAAATCTTGAGAAGCATGTACTTTTTAATAACCTATAACTGCATAGACGTTTCCGGCGTGCGGTTTTCCATGATCGTTTAGAGAATAGAAAATCTTGGATCCGTATTAGAGGAGATTTTTATTTTTGCCCAATAGCCCCTTCTTAGGAGGGGGCTAGAAATATTTATAAATTATGTAAGAAATATATTTTTGGTTGGAATTGGTAATTTTGCTCTACAATACTCGTGGCGAAACAAGTAGCTTTGGGTTTCAGAAGATTTGACTCCCAAGAGGTGCAAGAACGCCTTTCCCATTTAAGGGGGCATTTTTATAATTTTAGGACTTGACTGCCACTGAAATTTTACACTAACGGGGAAAGATATGAATTTAGCTTCAGGTGGTGGTAACTAATTTGAGCTTGAGGCGGGTAACACACAAAAAAAGTGGGTGAAGTTGCGGGTGAGTGTGACCTAAATTTGCTACATTTAACTTATTGCAAGGCACTCGATATCTTCGATTTAGAGAGTTCAACCGAACTTGTTATTTACGCCAACTGCTATACCTGCCCAGCATTTATTTACAAAAACAAACCCAAGGCAGGTCTGTAAAACAAAACAGGTAGTTTAATTTTATTTTAATTATGTAGTTCCAGCTCATATTTCGCTCTACGATTATGGACAGCCTTATCTACATCTCATCAAGTCAGACCCTCTTTTCCTTGCATAGGATTTCAAGCGGATTATCTATAATGATACTCATCCTCCTTCCAAATTTAAAAACTAAGCCCGATTTGATGATAATAGTCCTCGTTTTGTGACTCATTAAAATTTGCTAGCATTCCCAGTAAATCAACTCGAAACGGAACTCATCTACGGTTTCAATTTCATATTCCATGATGCGTGCCAGTGCCCCCTTTCTGTACAGTTCAACAGCCTAATAGACAAATAGAACAATAGAACACCCTATTAACGCATCAACCCTCCGCTCGTCGGGCAACTGAATTGAATCGCGTCACTTAAGCACGGCCAATAAATTTAAATTAAAAATCAAAGCAACAAAGTGTGCGGTAACACTATTGTTGCATTCGAATAGATGATTTTCGGTGGAAAAAGGGGTTGCCCTGACACAACAGTGGAATAACAATAAACAACCCTCAAGGTTTCTTTCGTCGGAAATCAAAGGAAACATAAGAGCTCACCAGCAGCACCGATGCCCATCACCGTCGTCGTCCTCATCAGCAGTGTCTCTATACGTCGTCGTCACCGTCGTTGTGTAGTACTTCTCTTCCTGTTCATCCCTTTGAGCGAAAAAATGCCATGAAAACCTCGAAAATTTAGCAACCCCTAGAAGTTAACTGGAATCGACGAACGCAAACAACATCCACCACCACTGAAGAAGACCACTTGGTCGGATTTCGGATATGGTTTCCATTTAGTGGATGAACGGACACCCAGGACATGCCGATGCCAGACAACTTTTGTGTAATCACTTTCAATCTCTTGGTCCCTTTGGCGAAGCGGACGTCTGTATACAAAAGATGCCCCGAGTGTTTATTGTGCATAATTCTAATAAAAATTACAAGTGTGTTATTACAAGGGTTTCTTTGTGCGGTGCGTGTGCCTGTGCATGGATGTGTTGTTGATTTTTTATTGTTGATTTAAATGGCAAGTTCTAAGCGATTTTTTAATGGAGTCCTCAATATTAAGAGAGAGTTTATATAGAGTGAAATCCGATGAGTTTTACTTGAAGGTTGTTTAAATGGTAATCAGGAGCTCACTTAACTCATGAGTTATAGGTAATTAAACGTTACAGGTAGCGAGAGGCAATACTACTTAGTCTACAAGGGCTAGTATTTTTTTGAAAAAGTCTTAATCGTCTTAAGAGACCACTGACACAGACGGAAGTCGATCCATTGGCTGCTATCGCGGCATGACTACAAATACCTAACTATCCGCGTCTTTTCCGTACCTTATTGGAGTTTGCATTTTAAGTTCGTGAAACGTTTATACAAAAATGCCGAAGCGCAGGGCTCTCAGAGAAATTATCGATTACTAAAAAACTTAAAAGGGGAGAAAAGAAAAAAAATATGTTCCAGGCAAATTTAGTGTTTCATTTAATACATCAAAAGTCGACAATTTTAAAGAATGAGATACAAATTTACAAGTTTGCGGAACCAACTTTAAACAGAATCAAAGAAAACTAACAAAGATCAAAACTGTTTACAGTAAAACCCGGATAAGTGCCTCTCGCTTAAGTGCCTAATTCGCATAAGTACCTTTTTTTGAGACACAATATTCTGAGGATTTTTTCATATAAAACTCATCTTATAAGTACCTTTCGCTTAACTACATACCTTTCCCGCTTAATTGCCTTTTTTTGTATATGTACTTTTATTCAAATTCACCTGAAAAAAATTCTTATACAAAAGCTTTTTTTCCTTTAGCGCTTCCTTGTGTTTCATGCTTTAAAAACAAAAAATAAAAAAGGAATAATCTTAATCCACTACAATGGTGGGTTTTTTTTTTAATATATTTTGATCTATTCTGCCTAGCCCGCGTCAGTGCCTATCAAAACGGGGCATTTAAGGTGAGGCACTTATCCGGGTTTTACTGTATATTCAATATTAATTTCTTTACAACGAGTTCTTTTTTTGTACCAATTTCATTTGGAAATACAAAGAGTGTTAAAAAAAAATTTCTTCAAAACAAATTTTGTATAAAACTTCTTTACAAAGAAGCAATTTTTTGTTCCCTTGAAGGTTTGTTATAAAGACCTTTGACTGTATACACCTTTCTTTGAATCTCTCTCAAAGTCTGGAGTTGGTGGACTTGGATAGCACCTGCCACCTGGCTGAATTGCTAGGCTTGAAACCTCGAAATTTAGTTTGGCGTGTTGTAGAAATCAAAAAGTTTGGGCAAAGTTTTCGGATAAAGCTGCTTTACGATTTAAAATAACAAATTTGCTACCCTTCGCTTTCTCCCATTCCAAGCGATTATATCCAGCATAAGCATCTTGCAATTCAGGGTTTTCTTAGACCCTTTTTGCACCAAACGCCACAAGAAAATACTCAGGTTTTTCAAATCCGCCACACCTACCTTACAAATTTAACACAACCTTGGTGACGGGAGTTTTTCCCATCAGCTAAAATCAAACCTGTCCCTTAAAACCTGCAGCACCTCAGACTAATTTCCATGTCCCTGTGCCTTTCTAATGTTGCCTAGAGGGCAATGGCTTTACAAATACAAATCCATTTATAAAAGGTCATTAATTTTTCGGTTTCGAAAGTAAAGCTAAATAAAACACACACAACGATACAGTTTTGTTGAAAATTTTATTTCATTATGAATTTTGGACTTTGCCATAAGTTTGTCGTTAGTTTTAATAATTCAAACGCGTTGTTGGATTGTTAAGCGATCCATTATCGTAAATAGCAAACATTTAACTAATATTATGACATTTCAAATGACAGCTAAGTTTGACAAATGTCAAATGCCAGCGCTATCAACTTGAAACCACGAAATGATTGACCCTGTATAACAGCTCTAAAATATATTGTTGAGGAGCAGGACAAGCTTTTGACAACGATTAGTCGTTCCAAGCTATTCCAAGACGCTTTGTATTGTCAACCACAGTAGTTTAAAGCTTGTAAAACAGTTCAATCTCTCAGCACGGCCTTATAACTAATTGACAAAAGGCAATTGTTGCATAAGTCTATATCAGATTTTCTTCCAATGGTGCTCCACAGGGCTGAAAAGTCCGTCCACCATTTTTATCTATGTACCTACAGTAATGATCGTTCATCATGTTTATTGCACTTTTTGGTAGCTATGTAGGTATGCCGACGATGTTCCAGTTGCTAAGTTTGTTCTTGAGTTTTGTCAAAAAGCAGCATACGAAGAAATGGTAAATGGAGGTCCAAACAGAACTTTGTACTGTTTACATTCCAGCGGTCGTTTCTTAAGTCGGTTCGAGAAAGACAGTGGTACTAACCACTTACTACTGGGAACGAACACCCATATCAGATTGACACTCTATAAGGTCTATAGAAGCTTTCATATTATGTTATGGGCAACCCACAAAAATTAAAACGATTCTACTTTCAAAAATTTACTCTTCAATTTTTGGCGCTTTTCGAGCAACCTTTGAGCGGCATACAGGACAAGTTATAGACAAGTCCGACAAATCGTCAAATTTGAAACGTGGCTGAATTTACTATGTTGGCAGTTCACTTCTCAACTGCTTTATTTAACTAAGAGCTCTTTAAATTGCCCGGTCCAACTACCCTTGTGTAAGGTATCCCATAGTGGTTGCCACTTTTTCAGTGGTTCTAGTCTATACGGTAAAGAACTAAACCTCGTCGGAAAGTATCAAAAATCGGTCGCCAAGATTGATGATGCGAACTGGATCACATTGAGCTCACAATTCTAAGCATGTAGTGTCAATGTCCAGGGAGCGGGAAAAAAAACCAATCACAAGTGCCTTTTATGGAGCAAACTTTCGAAAGGGAGGCGAATAATTTGCTGTAGTTGTCGGACTTGGTACGCCGATGGGTAGTATACTGCCATCGGAATTTTAAGAGCTAAGCTAAAACCGTTTAAAGCAATTTTTTTTCAAGCCTCTTCGAGTTAGAGGTCGTTCGGAATAACTTAACAATAAGTTTTGAACTAAAGCTTACAAAATTGTATCTATAAACCAAAAGTTTCCCGTATGTAACCTTTGTTAATGCACCCGGTATTGTTTCAACGCGATACCCCCCTCGTTTTCACTAGCCAAGAATGTACATTCCTTTGTTAACGAATTTGTTATTCAAAAACTTTTACGAATCATTTTTAAGCTTGCAAAAAGGCACACAACAGCAAGGTCTTCAAACATAGCCTCCAAAATCGCTTTTTAAACACAACTGGATTTTTTTTACAAGTCGAAAATAAATGAAAACCCAAACGAACCTTTTGTTTATGAGTGGTATTTTATTTCAGTCAGCCAATGACCAGCAGAAGGCTTCCCTTAACACAAGTATCGTCTTTAAAAGATATATTAAAGGGGTGGTAAAAATTCGAGCCCAACACGCTATCAGAGTGTCATGGCAAGGACAAGACGAAAAAACTGCACCTAGACCTTAAAATCTGATTCGGCACTTACAATTAACTGGTGCAGTCGCAGTTTTTGTCGGAACGAAATACGAGACAAAAGACGATTCCGGCGAACAAATTGGCGGTGCGTGCCACAAGGCTCGGTCGTTGGACCCACACTATATGGAGTTTTGTGTAAGTAGAATTTCTGCGCCGTCTTCAGGAGAAACATCCATTTTTTTAACTTTTTAGCGAAGATATCTTTGTGGTGGCAAAAACGCCAAAAGTCGACTCCAGTTAGGCAGCTATCCGATTATAAAATTGCAGCAGTATTTATAACAAGTGGGAGAGTGAGAGAGTCAATTGTTATTGTGGACAGTCTCATCTAAATTCTAGTCTAGGACATGCAAGCAACAGATCAAACTTGCCCTGTAAATCCTTGTGAATAGAAAGACAAAATTAAACAAGTGCAACAAAACTTTCATTAGCTTCCAGTCTCTTTTGCGTCTAAAGTAAGTTGGCAAATCATTGAACAAACAGCACTGGCCCACCCATCCACAACCCAGATCAAATTGAAAAAAAATTCCCCCATTCCTGGTAACATTCTGACGAAGGAAACTTTGTTCAAAGTAACGACAACTTCCACTCCCCACGAAGATGATGACGACGACCCTCTTCAGCGGATTTTGAAAAAAAAAAAAACCGAAATCAACACGACGTTCTCCACTCGCTCCCATTTGAAGGGTTAAATCAAAAGCTAATCCTTTGTCGAAACATCTTGTTTTGTCATTCAATACATCAAACTGCAGCACTGAACAAGACATTACGTGTCTTTTCAACCGTTCAGTGTTTGTCGTCGTTGACATGTCTCTTTCCCTCCGTTTAAATTAGTACTTCTAATAAAAACAAGAAGACAGACAGACAGAGAGAGAGAGCACAGTCATAGTCAATTGGGAAGTTTGACAAAAAGAACTGCATTTATCCTTCATGTGTATGGAAATAAGGGCCACCCGCCACCCTGTACCCTAGCTCCCTCCTACCCCATTACGCCATCTGGATCTGCTTTCACTCTGGAAACAACACAGTCGAATGGAATGCAAGCGCTTGCACATTTGGCTTGACAAATTGTCGACTCACAGTTGCATTTTCCTAGGAAGGGTTTCAAAATTAGGGAAAAGTTTCAGAAGCGAATACATTGCGGCTTTAATTTGGCTTAAGTTGTGACGAGTTGCTTGAGGAATTATGCTCGAACGGATGTCGAGGAATGATAGACACGAGTGCCGGAAAACTCTTGTGCGTGTAACATGTGTGATTGCAGAGATACGGGCGTACTCCTATGTGAAAGTCCTTCAAGATTCACCCAAAACCGATTTGGACGGGGCATCAATTGCTGAGTAGGGAGCCACCAAATTCGATGAGCAATCTTTGCCCGTGACGGCAGAGCTAATGACGTGAGGTATTCACATCTTTAAGGACTTGCTGAATCCATGATCCTGCTCTCCCACGATTTTTGCTTGACTATCCATTCCACAATCACACACCGATGAATACAAAAGACAGCTGGCGAGAGAAAGACGAGGCCAACTGACGTCAACAACGACAAAATGAAATGAATTCCTCTTCATGCCATACGCTGGATCGGTAGGTCTATCCTGCATCCTTTACAGCGATTCTGTCTCGCCAGGCCATTTTTGTTTGTGGCGTATCCGCAATCCCTATTGCTCTAAATACAAACTACATTTACCCCACATTTCCGAGCACAGAGCAGTCTTTTCCACACTTTGAGTCCTGTGCATATTTTTGCAAGTATTTCTCTGTGCTTGCACACATCAGATTTTCTATCAGCAAATCCACGTGTAGATAGTCCTCGCGCTGTCCTTCTCGTCCTGTGCAAAACGGATGGAATGCATTCAACAAAAAAGGCAACTCTGCCAAGCCGGAGCGACGGCGGCGGTGAACGTGACTACGTGCAGAAGGACATCCACACAAACACACCCCTCCTTGTGTAGTTGGTTCGGTCGTCGTCATCCTCGTCCTGATCATCATTCTCTCATTATGAGCAAAAGTAGCAGCAGCAACAATTATTTTCATTGCAAACGCCGCGATGTGTATGTGCACATCGTTTTTTTTAGTCTTGTTCTTCTCATTCTTTATTCTGCGTTTACCATGTCCTTATTTTTTCGTCCTGCTGATATCCTTTTGTTCCCGTTGCCAGTTGTTGGATTTTTTTTTTCATCAGTCACAGGGAGCGTGTGTCTGTGCAGTAGTATTGCAAAAGTTTACCCCAAAGTATTATTTTTATTTTTTTGCCTCTTTCGCTTCCATGCAGAGAAGAAGAAAAGGAAGAGCGAGGAAAAGAAGATGAATTAAATGAAAATATCCTGTTAAACAGGCGGTGAGAGCATGGAACTGGAATAGAGGCTACAACCTACGGGATCAATGACCAAATGGGTTAAGAACTTCTTTAGTGGCGCAAGTTTTCTGCTGCTTCCCGGTATCGCTCTTAAGCGGACCAAAGTAGGGTTAATTAGAAGAGATGTCCCTATTTCAGAATCTGCCAAATTAGTGGTTGTTCTGCCACCACGTTCGAGTCTGTCAAAGTAAATACACAGTGATTCGGAAAGAATTTATTTTTCTGTGTGACGCCCTCTTACGATTTATAAATCACATTCGGTGGGACGAGGAACCACCACACATTCGCATGGAGGAGCACGGAAACAGCGCCACACAGAATCGAGGACTGAGAGACGGTTTTCTTCCCTTTCCCAAGGGGGAAATATTAAGGATGAGTTGATATCCTTTGAGACACACACACATACACTCGCGTGTGTGGGCTTTTATTACGAAGTGGAGTTTTGTTGAGTGGATGGCTTTTGGAGGGATCGTTTTGCCAAATGATTGTTGCATTCCGCCCGGCGGCAGCAGGGCACTCCCGGCGGAATAACAGCGTATATAGCTGATTTGCATAGGTTTGTGTTAATTTGGTCTCGTTTGACAGTTGGAAACTGGAAATCCTGGCAACCAAATGCGAGGAGGAGAATCAAATTGATTTATCTAAAAGAGGTAGGTATGCACTGATTAAGCGAAAATTGCGGTCAAGTAGTCGATTGACCTGTTCCAAGTGCTGCACCAACGAGAGATATGTGAAACGCGAAACGGGCAAGCGTTTTAGGCTCAGTAGCGCGGGTTAGAAATCGACCTTTTTGAATTAGGTACGTCCCGGTAACAGAGTCTTTAGGTCTGGAATAAGTAAAGAAACGCATGTTTTGCCGACTTTTGGGTATCGAACTTGGACAAAGATTGGTTGAGAACGCTTTTCGAATCGGGGAGCGAAGGCCCCTTAAAACGGCAGATTATTTGAACTGGAGGAGAGATCGAATTACCGCATGACTGATCAACACGTCGCGAAATGAAAGGCAAAACCAAATTCCGTCATGAAATAGGTATTCGTTAATTAGCTTTTTTTTGCCGGGGGTTGAACCGGAGACCCCTCGCTTAGTAATTCAAAAGACTAACCTCTACAGAAGTTCATATGGCTTTTTAATTTTTGGGTTAAGCTAAGAAAAATGGTTGAACTTAGGCATCTCGGACACTTAAAAGCGGTAGACTCTGAAAAACCAGAGGTCGCTAATAATATTGAGCGGGACTGCCGCATACACCAACCGGAGGCAAGTGAGTGGTAAACGGATTTTGGCTTTGAACTAGTATTGGGCGCATCAGCATCATATGTGTGAAGAGAGACCACCAATGAGCACTGCTTTTCCTTTCTGCCACTGACAGAAATACAGTCTTGAGAGATTCAAGATTGAAATGGGAAGGTATAGGAAGTAACAGCAAAAATCTCAGGCTTGCTGATGATAAACAAGGACTTGGAAATGACAGTGGCAAACGTTTTGTACGACCAGTGTTGTCATATTTGACCAAAAGGGCTTATGACTAGTTTTCTGGACATTAAGAAAGGATCAGCACCTAATTTAGGGATGGCGACAGATTACCATCGTTTACAGAGACCTATGGTGCAACTGTGATACTGCTGTTGTTTGAAAACTTTACGACAAGAATCGGAATTGAGGCTATCCTCAATCCGCTGCCGCTTGACATTTGTATATAATCTTCGACCGCCATTAGTGCCATGAAAAGAAGACAATCAGTATTTTCAATCAGTCATTCGGCGATTCTGTAGAAAACTGTGGGCTTTGTACCAATCACGGACTACATTACGCCTTACTTAGAGTTCACCAAGATTTTTCTCGATCGCTTATCCCAGCAGAGAGGAATGGAGAGACGATAGACCAATCTAAATCTGTTTTTACGTCGGATATTAAATGGAAACCGGGGATCAGGCGTCTTCTTCGAGTCGTTGGGCATATCAAAATAGGTACGCCTCCGCAGTGTCGTCCAAGCAGAGGTCCTGGCAGTGACAACAGCAGCCCGTCAGTCTGCGGTAAGGGCAATACCACCTGAAGGTATTTACCTTCTTTATCGTCAGTCAGGTAACAAGAAAAGCCTTAACTACAGCAAAAATTAAATCGAAGCTTGTGAAATGCTGTCGCGAAGAACTCAAGGTTCTTGACACTCAGCACAAGGTATAGCTCTGCTAGGTTTCGGGACATGAAGTCATTCCAGATAACGACAAAGCAGACGAATTAGTTACACTAGGTTCGGCAGCTGTATTAAAACAAGCTCCCTCTGTGAATATTGCTTACTCAAGTTTGAGCCTGGGAGAAAGGCCACAAGTGAGGCGAACGCTATAGAAGGACAGCAAGGGAAACTTGTCATATCACAAGAATGCTATGGCCAGTCTTCAATGAAGCCAGAACCGAGAGTCTCACACGAAAGGATAGAAAATCTCTTTCCACTCTCGTTGGAATCATAACGGGACACAATAATTTGCGGTATCACAAGATGAAAATACCCTTGACGGAAGAAGAACTTTGTGGGACACAGCCCACTTCCTATATCACTGCTTAGGTCTCCATCACAATAATAAATCACTTTAAGTGCTTCTTGACTGACCACAGAAAACAGGTCATTTCCTTAACAACGGGCAGTTGCTTTTTAAACAAAATTGCATCACATAAGTCGATGATGGTCTAGGATATCGTTTTTGAAACTTTGGTGATCACAATAAGTTGGCTAAAGGCCGATTCTTCTTTTATTATCGCAAGTTTTCAATACATTTGTGAAGAATGAACTACCAGATGAAGCTCTTAAACTCGTATTTTTTTCACGTAGATGCTAGTTTTGGGGGTCTATCGTTTTGACTATAGTCGTCTCAAAAGTTGTGTGATTGCGACTCTGGAAAAAGCTCCAATAATCAGTTCATAGTTAGTTCTTTTGAGAATATTGCTTCTCTCGTCCCATTCTCTGCAGATATCCGTAAGCACCTTTTATATGACGGTACCAAGGGCAAGCCTGTTTTGTCCGTTAGATAAGCAGCGTTGCCTCTATTTCACATAATCAGTGACAGAACGCAGAAGTATACTCGATGATGTCAAGTATAAGGCGAGTGACCTAAAGAAACAGGCTTCCAAAAATGTTTCTCTCTTAGTCTGAGAGCGTGTGTGGGTGCCATGCTCGCAGTGTATAGCTCAATGGGTTCTAGCTTGGGGAAATTTTACACGCAGAGAAGTAGTTCACTGTCCCTCGTTCAAGAACTGAGCCATAGCTCAAAATGGGCCCTGGAATCGGACTAGGTTTGGGTGTAAGAGCCACTTTCGTCTTTTACTTTTAAACGTCCCGTTTATTCAATATGAAGGTCGGAAGTGTAGAACTTAAGTTAACGCTCCGTAACTCCTGATCTCGACTTTAAATCATCAGTAAGGAAGATACTGGTAGAGATGAGATCTTAACAACGAATCTAAAGGCACGCCCACCTAATGACTCGGCTTTTATAGCTTCATAGCTTATTTTTTAATACGAGTTGGAGCCACGCGTTTATCTTGACTAAACCACCGAAAACGGACTGTTCCCTTTGAAGAAGTAGCTGTTCGTGATCTCACATTATCGGGTGGCGGCGGAATCCCATTTCGGCAGCTTGTAGCCGCGATCTTGTTCTATTGGAAAGTAGGTACACTTATATCGCATGACCATAGCTCAGCTTTGGCGACAAGTTCGGTCCTCAATGGGCCCAGCTACCTCAAAATTGACTAAAACTCAACATTGCATCTTTCCTAGTTCGCCAATAAAACCCCGAGTTACTCAAATTTCGCCAGTTTAAATGAGACTTTACAGAGCCCATCACTTCACAGTTGTATATCGAAAAAAAATCTTCATCTTTAACAGAGGTGGAAACAAGCCTATCGGGAGTTAAAGACAGTATCGGACAGTCTAGTGGGCCCAAGAATGGCCAAGTAACCAGGCGCAAAAATTATTTTTCGTAGGGTTGACTACAAAGCCTCAGGTACTTGGCTTGGAAAGGTTCAATTTCAGTATCATAAACTTTCTAGTGAGCAAGGCGAGCTCAGTCTTTTTGATTGAGGAAGTATAAGGTGCCTGGACAACCACAAGAGTTTTAAAAATCTAAAGAAAGCTGGTAGGTCCAACAACCTTTTGCTCAAAATATGCCAAAAGAGTATGCAAGAAGCTTCAAATGCGTTCCGCTCAAACGTTGAACCCTCTCTGCCCTATGAGGGGGCCGCACTCTATCACCAAAGAGCTAAAAACGTTTCTTTGTTTCGATGCAGAGCCAATAAGTACAGACTTCCTGGACCGAACCTATATCGAACAAACATTTCTACCCAACAAGTCAGCACCCAATAAGCCCAATTGCCCCCGCTACAGAGTTAGGAAGCAATTATTATAATTTGCATGTACACTGTACATACAATGCCATCGAAAAGCTGGCCAAATTCCAATTCGCCAGAGGATACACTAAGTTCAATACAATCTTCTGGAAAAGGAAAAAAAAAAGCCCAGCAACGCTGATTCCTTTGAAAAATACGTGCAGATACTCAATATCAGTATCCCCCGCCATAATAGTCTTGAGCTTGTAATGGAAATTTCGCAGAGCCCCAGCTGAAGGAACTCCCTCTCAAGGCTACCCTGGCATAGGCGTTCCACCACTGCCACGCAAACCCCTTACGACAGCTATCTGCAAAATAAGGGAGTAATATATCATGCTTTATTCCAAATAAAATCTAATATCAAAAATATGGTAAAAAAGGAGAAGAAAAAATATAACCAGCAACGAGGAGACAACTCTGCCCAAAATAAAAGAAACGGAATCATAAGCACAAATGAAACTCACTCGGCATGCAGAGCACGAACTCGCCCACCCCGCTTGCTAGCTATCCATCCTTTTGCTGGAGGAAGTTTTCGAAAACAGGAACAAATTTGCATTTCTGTCCCCCCCTGTTCGTCCCTTATTCCTTTCGTTTAGTCCAAGTCGCTGCTCTGACTACGGGTAGGGATAGGGGTGGAAGTAGGGATATGGGTAGGGGTAGTGGCAGTGGGTCTGTAGCGCGCGATTTTATTCATGTAGGAGAGCAGAGAAACGACGATGACTACACGACGATTTGTCTAGAGAAATAGCAAGGCAAGGCAAGGCAAGGCACGGCACGGCAAAAACGGGTGAATGGCGGGGTGGTGTATAGAAGCGAAACTGTCCTTGCGGGACAAATCCATGAAAAATTCTACAAGTGGCGTTGGGTGTCGATGGAAATACATATCCACTTTGCATTCTCATTTTTATAAAATACCATTTCCTTTCCATCCGTTTTTCGCCGCTCGGCATTCTTCTTCGTTTTATTTTTTTTTCTGTTTTTTTTTTGCATTTCGTTCGTGTTTCTCGTTTTGGCCCAATTTGTGTGTGCTCTCTCTCTCTGGCGATAGCCTTCCCATATTCGTTCTACTTGGCCCGTTTTTTTTTTCTATTTTCCTCTTCGTAACAATAATTGCTGTATGCTTCTGTGTCGGTTGGGATTTTTTTCCATAGCTATACAGCACCTCTCATGGCCCATTTTGGGTCATGGCTTAATTGAAATTCAAAACGAAATGCGGAACGAAGCGCGCGCCAATAGAGCTAGTGCGCGATGATATTCGTCCGTCGTATTGAACGGCCGCCGGAAAGATTTACATTGTAAAAGTGAAAGCTTCGATTAATAATTTATTTTTCCACTTTTTGTCGGTTCATTTTGGGGGATGAAATGAAATCACCCCTGGTGTCCCTTTCATCTGGCACCACAGTGTGTCGCCGGTCCTTCTGCCGAGCCTCACTATACGCACATTGTATAGCGAGAGATACAACCGCACGAGTATCGCGTTTTTATTACACCCCATTGGGTAATTGAGGACATAGTTAAGTACTTTGGTTGGTGGTGTCGCTTTACTTTCAATGTGCGTGATGTAAGCGCATTTTAAGTGGAAAGGAATGCGAATGGGTCGTCGCGTCGTTCAGTTGGTGTGTGCGTGTGAGTGCGCGCGCGATGTAGCCGTACATTTGTGTGATTTAGAAAAATGCGGGCGAGTGGAAAACAATTTCCTGGTTAAGTAATTTTCCCTTCGGTTGCTTTGTTTGTAGTAAATAATAAATGACGTTCCTTCTTGATATGATTAGAATTTGGGGATGGTGATAGTTTTCTGCGCGCCCCCCGCTATGTGGGAACAATTTGACTTTCATCATTAAATGAAGTCGCTTATGTGTGTGGCGGTGAACAGCATGGAAGGTGCCTACCTTCGTTTAATTTAAATATGAATATTTAATGTTTAATCGTTTCAACAGGGCATAGGTATCCTTGAAAGTGGGTTCCGGTTAGGGCGGCAATTTCAGGCAATTAATTTATATTTTCAATAAGCACTTGGATACGCAGTTAACTGGCATTTTCGGGCAGGACATGTCCTTGTATACTGACTTTGTATTTAAATAGTTGGCGGGGTGTCCTAATATACCTATCCAACTATTTGGGCATTCATTTCCTGACCCGTAAGCATGAGATTAATATGGTTGGTTTTTTTTTATGTGAAGGTGGTATGATTTTAAGCAAGAATTTTGCAGAAGTGGCTAAGCGGATACGCAAACAGAGGCCCGCAAGGACTATGCGACATCGAATGATCAAAGATGAATCCACTTCAAAACTTAGTCACGGGACCAATATTCAAACTTTACCTATGCCATGTCGGATACGAGACCGTTCAGGCCTGGCCCGCCATGCCATGCAGCACTCGACAGATTATCGATTCGATAATAATTCGATACGGTGGCTCAAAATTCAAGTGGAGTTTACCTATGCTTTCAAAATTGTGGAACAAAACTAAATGAAGCAACTTATTGTTGGCAAGCTCAAACATTTTATTCTGAACATAGGTACCTCGTCTACTTTACATAACAAAGGCTGTAAATCATAAGATCGAATGACAACATTCTTTGGCAAAAACTGGGAGAGCTGGAATCGCACTTACGCCATAAGGAAAAAAGAAATTTATTCAGGAAAATCGTCAACTGCGGACAGCTACCATGGCCGGAAAAATATTTCCAACCAACTTTTTGCGTCTTTGATTTTATAAAAATGTCCTCTAGGCAGACAGTCCCTTAACCAGACGCGGGCAAGTAATATTATGACACTTCAAATGACAGCTGAGTTTGACAGGTGTCAAATGCCAGCGCTACCAACTGGAAACCACGAAATAAATGACACTGTATACCTGTCACCGCATGAAGAATGTTGTGACCTTTCCTCTGAAGATTTTCTGATCATTTTAGCAACGATCGAGGGACTTATGATAAATTCAAAACCACCGAGAGGGATCGAAGGACTTATGAGAAATTAAACACAACCAAAACTACTAAGCTTCAAAATCAGCAGCGGGGGCCCCACAAAAATGAACCATAATAAACTGATTGTATCACTTAAGACGCCCTACGAACTAGAAGTCGCGGTTGACCACTTCGTCGACAGAAAACACCGAAAAATTAGGTAAATAGTTCTCCAAAGTCTAAAAAGCATGTTTTAACAGATCTAGCATAATCTAGGTCGGCTGTCGAACACGAAAACTGCACTAGATGCTCATCCTCAGCCATGGCTCGACCAAAGCTCTGGAATACGTGTCCATAGCTTGACTTAACTTGCCAAAAGGCTTTTACAAGTAATGAGAAAATTCCAGCAATCTCTTTTTTCGTCTTTCATAAGGGCCGCGCATAGTTTGACAATTGTTGGGCTTTTTGCGGTATTCGAAGCCCAAACTTTTATGCATCCTAAGGCCTGGAGAATTATCTGTCTAAACTCCGACAGATTTACAACCTTTAAGCGAGCAGTAAATAATAGAAAAACGTCGTGATAAAACTTAAAGTTGGTTAAAGATGGCATCAATCTCGTGTCCCGCAAGATAAAGCGCATTCAAATCGACTGCCTAACTTGCTTGCAAAGCCGAAATATTTTGAAAACCATATGCATGTTCCGAAAATTACCTCAAAAGCTGTATAAAAATCCAATTACTCGCCCTGAAACGCTATTTAAGTCACAAAAAGGCCAAAGGTCCCAGCGCCACCTACATTCAGTTTAACAAAAGACGTCTTTTTAAAAAGCGACGGACATTTTTGCCGCCCATCTAGAGGTAAAATTTAGAACGTCCGATGGCCAAGGACTTAAGAAAGACAATACTGCATCCGAGGGAACATCTGACAATAATGTCGGTAGAAAATCTACGCTTGCCAAGCTAAGGAAATAAAGAAACTAAGCTGTTAAAAAATTCATCGGCTCACAACCTGACTGCGGACAAACGAGGTTCAGGTAAAAATAGTACATCGGAACACTTATTCATATGGCGCGGTACTCATAAAAAAAAAGTGTCACTTTCAGTGCCCGGATTATGTTTTACGAACTCACTTCGATGCATTGCCAACATCTTTGAGGGGATAATACTTGGGCGGACCACCAGTCCAAGGTCTGACGTAAGACTTAATAAAGAAATGCTCGAAGAAAGAAACCAATGTCCTCTTCTGTATTCTTAGGCATTAAAGTTTTAAGTGTGAATTAAGACAAGTTCTAATAGAGCGCTTTAAGAAAATGGTATATCCATTGAATATTCAAAATTTAAAGAGCCAACCGTCCCACAAGGAAATGCCTTTGGACCACTCTTGTACCTGTTATTTACACGTGATTACCGCAAAAAGAAGGTACAACAGTAACCACGTTTGCCATTGACCCGGTGACAACAGCAGTTGGTAAGATAACTGTAATAAAATAATAAAAAAAATATTTAAAGAACTTTGTGTAAACAAATAAATTACAGAAAAATTTTGCGATTCCTACGGTTCAAGACTACAAGTAAAAAACCATTTTTTTGCGGAACTAAACCTTCCGACTTAGTCCAATAATTAAATTGTGATAAAACTTTAGAGCTATAGGAAACTATGACCGAAGAGTTGCCAGCCAAACGTTTATCAACCTCATGATAAAAAATGGTTCTGGATAAGTCGGAACTAAGTTGAAGTACGAATCTCATTTGTACCGTCAATAGAAACAGGAACGAAACCGCTCAAAGATATTTCAAAACGACTAATGAATCCCGAAAGATTGTTTCCGACCTTAATGGAGGAATAACCAGCGCAATTTTCAATTCTGTCATTATGCACAACTGAACGAGTTTGGAAGGGATGCCAAAAGTAGATATAGACATTGATCTACGAGTATATAACTCGTCATTTGTGGCTCTTTAATCGAAACAGATGGGTGGATATCGACCTCGACTTTGTTAAGATTTCTCGAGCAATTGCCGCAGGGTGAATATTTGATCAGTTGTGGATGAAAATATCCACGGGTTGGGAACCATCCATTCGTTGACAAATGGTTTCAGGCGGCCACAAAAAAATGTTGAATGCAGGAGAGGATATTTCATGAAAGCAATTTTAGTTAGACTGGTGCGTCTTTAGTTGGCCAAGTTTAGAGAGTGGACCGGACAAATGAGGCTGAGGTTCCATTCGTCAGACATACACCCTTTCAATCAAAAGATGATAAGTTGTATGCTCCCCCGTTGCCTTAAGTAGCTCGGTTGGAAGGTTGTCGAGTCCACTGTGCTCCCTGATGGACTTGAGCTCAGATACTGCTGTCCTTATACCAGTTTGGTAGACTGGATGAAAGAGGCTTTCCTTGCATTGCCTGACAGTGCAATTTCGGTTATTTTCTCCTCTTAATAGATATTCTTCAGAAGTACTTTTCCATATCCTCAATATCTCTGGGTATGTCGTGTAGCCCCGATACGTTGCTTTGCCGGTCTTGTGCTTCCCTGCAGCACCGCTTCGGCATGTACCAAGTTGTTAGTTGTTTTGTGGCATGTGCCTACACTTTTCACCAAACAATGGGTTTTATGGGTGCTCTTGGGCGTTTCGAAAGGCTTTTTCACATCGATAGCATTGGCCGTCGGCACTTGATGCTTGCTTCATCTTCTCGTTAGCTTCAGGTTTACCTCGCGGATGAAGTCGTTCAACTTTTAATAAATCTCCTCGCTCTTGCATGTGGTAACTACCTCCGCTACAACAAGGTATTTAGGTCCAAGTCTATCTTGGCAGCTAAAACGTTCGGCCTTCTGGAATACTGGAGGAGTGACATACGCCGATCGTAGAGTTATCAATTCAGGTGACAACGGGGTAAAAAAAAACCTTTCGGAGACATAGTTCTTGGAATGGTGCCCTATATTTTGTTCAGTGATCATCCCGAGGCAACAATTTGTCCGATCATACGTTTGCTTTGGGCAGAATCTTAGGACCGTTTTTTAAAACGACTCTTGGAAGTTTAAGTTCCACAAAAACTCACCTGTGACAGTCTTTATTTATACATATTTATTTGTACAGCTTTTATATACGTCCAACTTAAGTCGTAATAGCAAAACAAGCTTACAAACACAACCTTAAGACTTGTTGAGAACGAGCATTTGAAATACGAGCCGGAGGCCACTTTGCAAACGCTGATGGATATCTCAACCACGTTCGCTTAAAAACAACCCAATCGAGATGCAAAATCACCGCACACATACCCACTACAGTGACAAAATAAAAACTCTCTTGTCACCATTGTAATACTACCCGCGCAAATCAACCAGCAAACCATTCGGATCCAGAAAACAGCAAAAATCATAATGAAATCATATTGAAAACATAAACAAAACAATTTAAAAGTCCATTCCTCGCTATGGCGTCTCAAATTCGTCACGCTCTTGTGAGTTTCAACTCGAATCGCTGCCGTTGTCGGTTCAGGGAGCGCGAAACAAAAATAAACCGAAAACGATTTCCGCCAGCCCACGATCAAGTGGACAAGGCCGCAGTCAAGTGAGTTTAAAGCGTCCATTAAGTGATTTGTGCATGCAAACTTCGTCCGTAGTAATTAATTGGTTGAAAAGGGTTTTTTTATCTCCGCAATAGACGTAGTTTGAGGCAGGCAAAAAAGCCAGTGCAATTGCATAAAGTTTCCGGCATCGGCGACGCGACGACTGTCTGAGACCACTTTACAAAAGCCTATACCCTATACCTGGTTAACCTTCGTGAATGCGTTCAGGTTTTTCGTTTTTTTTTTTGCGTCTAATTCGATTGAGAAATTTCATAATCACACAATTATAGATTTACTAACAAAAAAGCGAACACAGAGGCGGCTACAATGAAGAAACAACGCCGCTCCGTCGATAATAATTATAACAGGCGATGTCTGGGGCACAACTTTGAAGGCAAGTAATTTTCATCTTTTCTTCTCTCGAGTGAAAGTAGTTGAAATTTAATTTGTTTTGCTGTTGGTTGAGTAACACACAAAAATGAGGAAAGACGTACATAATGTGTAGATAGGTACAGAGCGAAACGCCGATCCAAGGTATATACTTATGTGTGTCTTCACAAAGCCGAACATCGTTAACAGATACTTGTAGGCTTTGTTCGTCGTTTTGCCTATAGCAAGGTTGTGCTTGCTGGGGTGCTCCGTTCATGTCGAGGGTGGGCGCTTGTGGCAACAGCAAGACCAAGAATATCTTCATTTTAGTTTGACGCATGTTGGCTGAATTTCGTGCGCCTTTTAACGGTCCACGTGGGAACGGTTTAAGTGCCCTTGAATTGGGTGTCTATACGGTGGGTGCATCCCAGCGCGGTAGGTATTTAATTCGGGAAAGTATATCCATCACCAAATTAATGGAAGAACAAAATGGCTGATGGGATGGCATAATGTTGGGTTTTACGGCGCACGGGTAATTCTATTTTTAAGAACTCCTGGCTATAAGAAAGAAAATGTAAAGTGAGAACCTGATTAAAGCAGCCTACGCTGGACTTGTTAAAGAATTGACGGCATAAAAGCGCGCTGCTGAAGCAAATAACACTGTAAATGGATAAAGGGGTTGAAAATGGAAGAGATGATTCCCTGCCTAGAAACCTTTCTGATACTCAAAATGAGCTACCAACTCAACTACACTTCACCCTATCACACTATTTCATAAGAAGGTCCTTCATCGGTGTATATTTGCAAACACGTCCTGCGTGTTTTCCATATATCTACCTCCCTACCTATCATTTATAACCCCTTTCTCTTTATTTTAATTATTTTATTATCTACTTAATCAATAACAATTTACATGTTGGCAATCTCCAATCCACACAGCAAATGATAAATCATCAATCTCACCAACGATACGACATAAGTAACCATTTATGAAATCATCCGAAATCATTTATTTCGGCACGCACCCCACAAACATTTTCGGAACCCATAAATAATAATAAAACGCACAAGAAAAAAATATAAAATACCCCCACACACGCAAGCGAAATAGATGAGTGAGGAAGCCGAGGAGTCCTTCAAAATTCAGTTTTACCAATATACAAAACACATACCTAAGGACGTTCGCACACAGCTACAGCTGAACAGAAAGGCGAACACAATCGCCATGACCTCTTCTTTGGGCGGGCTCCCATCGCACTCTAACCACACACCATAATGTACTATTTCAAGCGAAAAGCATAACTCTAAGGATAGGAGTAGGAGTAGTAGGAGTATGAGTCTCGAGACGATTATTCGCTGCATGTCCTTTCCCTTTGTCGTCGACGTGCTGTATAGACGCAGCAGTATAAGAGCCCGTCTAAGTAACACTTGTGCAAATAACTTGCTCACAATTAATGAAAAGGGGTGAAATTTAATCCAAATTATTGTTCCTGGTGTTGTTTTCCTTTTTTTTTTACCCGACTGGTTTCATTTCAGTCGTCCTTCCATTATTTGGCTTGGCTTTGGCGCAAAGTTACTCCTGTTGGTCGCTCTTAATTTTTGTTTTCTCTTCTTCAAAAGAGAAAGAATCCCTCAACTACACAAAGGATAAAGGAATAAAACTAAAACCAGCTGAAAGGATATTGTGACTGTGTGTGTGTGCAGTATATCCTTTTCCAATCAAAATGCCATTTTACATTGAGTTTGAGAGGTATGTGCAAGCGCTACGCTACATAATGCTGTGTGGATGCGGCGACACGCGACCTACTTCAAACACGTGTGCATTCAATGTCAAGTACTATTGCGTTAATCCTTTGTGTGCAATTAGAAGTGAAATGGGTTTTAATCCTAATTCTGATATTTTTTCATTTCGTTTCTGTTTTATAGTGTGTGCTGACAAAAGAAGGACATCATGTGAAGTTACTGAGGAGGGATTTTGTCAAAGGATTTGAATAGCATTTGTTTTTTGGTAAATAAAGTAGGTAAATGGACAAGGATGAGGAAAGGATGAGTCATAATCATGTGTGGAAAGCGTTGAAGTTTTTGAATGGAGGAACCTTTGTAAGTAAGTGATTTCAAAATGCAATTTCGTTTCAGTCCGTTCGCTTCATTCAAAGTATAATTTTCCCAGGCTTTCCTAAACCTTTTAATGTAGAGGCTGCAGAAACGAAGAGGTTCACCTCACTTACTGTGTCACTGTCCGAGTCTCTGTCGCTTAAGGAACAGAACACTTGGAAGTTTTTACTTCCATGACTTATATGATTTTTCGTATGTCTCTGTCTGATCTTTACAGGTTTTTGAGAACATCCATATGGGTGGAAGGACATGAAGACAACCGATGCAACACCAACGGTTAACCCCCACTAAGGGGCATCACAATGGGTTTACGAGGACCGAAGTGCGGTATTGTAGGTTTCACCCTGTTCTACCTGCCCGTTTACCTAGCCTAACCTAAACCTCGTATCTTCGCATTCATAGAGGTTATTATTGGAATGAGTGGAAGTGGAAGTCACTCCCGTGGGTAACTTAGGAAGGAATGAGATTGCGGACAGTAAACAGCCTCTTTGCATCATAAAGGGTACAACAAGGAAGAGCATTTCCAAGGAGGCCGCACTGATTGTCCTTCTATCTTCTAAAGACCTAAGCGAATTCTTAAACTAAACAGGAAGGCACTTTTAAGAAAACACGCCAAGAGGCTCAGACTCGCAAAGACGGAGCCCAGCAGATATTTGCAATGTCCTACAAGCTGAGGAAAATAAAGCTCAGATGCGAATGCAAGTCCGAATCAATATTTTCCAATCGATGGAAGTTCCGCTGAAGCTGCTCCTTCCAACATTTAGACGAAATTTTCTGCACGAATCACGAAGGCCTACTTGGAAATCGGGTGTTTTCAAGGGAAAGTGTTTTGCTTTCAATTTGAATTAGTGCCTTGTGGCGTTACTTTCGCATAGGTCCCTTTTGAAATCTTAGCTAACACACAAATATTTTTTATTCAATTCCTTAAGACGGGAAAAAACCAATAAATTGTTTAAAACCCTTAGCTTGTTGATTTGTAAATAAATTTTGACAAGTTTTTTTTTTTGAATACGATAGTTGACGTTTAAGGACGTTTATTTTGACGAGTTTTCGATTCATTTTTGACGGCTTTTTCAACCGTTTTTTTTTTTTCTTTTATTCTTTTCTACCTATGCGATATTTGACGTTAAGAACGTGTATTTTGACGAGTTTTCGACGAGTTACTTTAACACGTTTTATGAAGCATTTTTTGACACGATTTGGACGTGTTTTTCGGTGCGAATGAAGCTAAAACTGTTGCGCGAAAAATCGAAAGCTCCTAACAAGTGTGTGCTCGACCAACTTCTGAATAAAAATCGTTTCTGGATAAGCCGAGTCTATGAGCATATGCATTGACAGGTGATAACATCAACTATCATAGAGACATTAGATCTTTTAGAGTTTTTTGATATAACAGCCAGTAAAACACGTCCGTACTGCTCGGTATCAGTCCGTCGAGTCCTAGTTATTTATGTGAAAACTCAAAATCTAAATCAAACTCAGATTTTGCTGAATACTACACTTGGATCTTCTGTTTTTCTGAATTAGATGATGGAGCCTGGCTGTGTCGATGAATCCTAGCTGTGCTAGTCTATGCTTCGCCTTTCCCTGAGTCATTTTAACTTGTCAATTTGACATATGGGACAGCATGTACCAAGGTTTCACTACATACTCTCCGTGAGAGTAGGTTATCTTAATTAAGGTTACATGGAGTTATGAGTCCATTATAAGAAACCAGGCTACATAGTGGATCAGAAAACTTCATACTATAGATAGATAAGTCTAAAAAACTGATCAGCTGCAACCTCTTTGTAATGGCATAGTGACCGAGAGCCTAGCAAAGGTACAGCCCAGGTATACCTCGTTTAGAGATACAGAAGGGTCCACACATTTAGTTCTTCTAACTCTGGAATTTCGGAATGATAGTCAAACGCTGGAGAGGGTTTTCAGGACTGAAAGCTTACTTTGTTGTTCTGTCCAGTTTAGATCCAATTAAAGTCTTCTACGAAATTGATCTTTGTAGGCGGGCTGAGTGTTGAGAAACCTGTCTGATCTGTTTGATTGTATTTGTATTTCGATACTATCATACTTTTTACAAGACAAGGGAGATGCTCAAGCATGATTTTTAAAGCTACGCGTTTGGAAAGATCTTCGCAGTGCCCCTGTCATGCACGAAACAAGTCGGGTGTGTTAGTCTTTTTGGGTCCCTCAAACTGGAGTTGGGGGTTTGTCAATATGATCCCCCAAAGAAATTTTCTATTGAGTCTCAGTTCTAGATATTCGTCGCTTTTGAAAAACTAAAGAAGCATGCGTCTAAGTGGCCACCCAGATGTTTAGTCTTTTCAGGACCCTGAAATTGGATCTTCTGCCCGTAACACGTCACCATACAACGATGCTGCAAGGAATTTTCGGTCTAGTATTTTATACAAAGGGACAATTCATTATATTGGGCCTTAGTCAAATATTTGATGCTGTCAATAGACTTTAAGTGGATTTTCGTTCAACTTAGAAAAACTAACGCAAACCACTTATCTGGTGAATAAAACTCCCGTCGATTTGGTCAGGTTGACGTTCAGCCTACGGTCTTAAAAAAATGTGAGACGATCGAATTTTCAGAATACAGAAAACTGGAATACTTTCTCAAAGCGTGTCGTGATCATAGGGTATATGACTTTGCACCATGGACTTCAAAAGTTCAAGTCCTTGGGGAGGCTCGTCACATGACAGATCTAATGATAATGACAAATGTATTGGAGGATAGCCTTCACCATCTTCCATGTAGGAAAGTGGCTGATGAATGGCGGAAGCTGCATTTTAAATTCCCCCTTTGAATGTCCCATATTCACATAAAGTGCGAATACATGCTTCTCCCACTGGTCTTGCAAATAAAAAGCAAAGCATTCAATCTAAGCAACGCTCTACCGCAACAGACATTTTATTACTCAAATCCGAATGACGTAATCGATTTCTACATGCAGCAGGCCAGATAAAGACCGAACAAAAGGAAAAACGAAAAGTAATAAATTCAAATCAAAAAACGGGAAAGTCCTCGTTCTACATCGAACCCCTTGGAGAAGGCGACAACGACGACGACAACGACGCGACGACTACCTACCATTGTCGCTCTTCTACGTTTTTTTTTTTTTTTTTTTTTTCAATTTAGAGATTATACAAGGAGCAACCCTTCTTCCAGCAGTTTTCCACCCCTTCCATTGCGAAAAGAGGAGGGAAAATCTTTTTATTATTATTTGTTATTTTGTTCTGTCATAAGCGTTACAAAATTTGTTAGCTAATCGTTATAACAACACAGAAGCAGAACTCAATCGGTTGCCTAACAAGTTATCAGCATTTGAGGCGTCCGGCAATTGAAGTGATCGAAGTTGTTATATGTGCATTTGTATGTGGGGAGAAACAAAAAAAAAAATTGCATTAGTAATCCCCGACGGAAAATGCTCTTATGCGGACGCAATGCAAATATGTGCAGTGCGCTTCGAGGTGTGCATCTCAGATGTGGCAATAGCATTGCGAGATTGACAATGATTAAGGGGGTTTTGTAACCATAGAGGGTAAAGTTGTGAATTAATAAAATAAGCAGGAGCAGATCATGTGGATATTGAAACGAATTTTCAGCAGGGGTAGCACTAAACGTCTCAAACAACTTTGACGAACTCCTCTGGAGCGCCCATCTTTGGTGGAATGGAACGAAACCTATAAAGGTTGCAACTTATTTCGGTGAGGTAGGAAATAATCAAGATTCCGCGATCTTCCGTCTTCGGGAGAGAGCAGTTTAAGCCCCTGATGAAATAATACCAAAAGACGTTCATTTTGCGGGGCTAATATTTTTTAAATGTATAAAGACGGACCTACAGTGGAAGAAATTCTACCATTATAGCGCAACAAATTGGAAAACAAAATACAGGCAGCATTACATATCTGGACTATTTTCCCAACAAAAAAAAAAAATCAAGAGAATATATTGTGGTTAAGGCAGTGAAAGTGGTTCTTAACTATGGTTCTAGCCTTCGCCTGTTTATAAAGGGTTTTCCAATGAGAGGTGTTATTGTGAATGACCCGCTATTTCGGTAGCTGTCACTTTTGAAGCTTTTATTCTTTGACATTTGACAAGTAGAAACTGCGCCATTACTAAAAATGGAACGATACACGCTTCAACAACGCATTGAAATTATTAAAATTCACTACAAAAATGGTGAAAATCTTGCAGTCACAGTTCGCAAGACTAAAACATTTTTTGGCCGTCGTGAGGCACCTCTCCATCCTCAAACCTCAAAGTGTGACTGTTTGGTGCGGTTTATGTTCCGGCGGGGTCATTGGACCTTACTTTTTTCGAAAATGAGGTTGGATCAACAGTTGCGGTGAATGGATTGCGCTATCGAGAGATGATTAATGATTTTTTATGGCCGGAGTTGGATGGTATTGATCTGGACAACGTTTACTTTCAACAAGACGGCGCGTTAGCAACGAAACCATTGATCTTTTACGGGAAAAGTTTCCGGACCGTGTTATCTCTCGAAGAGGTCAACACAATTGGCCACCGAGATCTTGTGATTTAACACCTTGCGACTTCTTCCTTTGGGGCCATGTGGAAGATAGGGTCTACGCCAACAGCCCAGCGGCGATTCAAGACCTCAAAGGTAAAATTCGTGAGGCTATCGAGGACAGCCACTCTGCGATTTGGTTATAGAAAATTTCATGAAAAGGATATGGACCTGTATGCGTGCTCTTGGTGGCCGTTTGGCTGATGTTGTTTTTCATTATTAATGGCATACCTTCCTCTTTATTATGAAATAAACATCCGATCATTTATCTCAAAAAATGGCATTTTTCTTTGAATACCAAAATAACACCCCTTATTGGAAAACCCTTTATATCAGATAAGTCAATTTGTTTATTAAATTTCTTAAAATTTCTTAATTTAAGAAAACGTCGCACGTCGATCCAAATATTACTCGGAATAAACAAATAGAAATGCGGATGAAAAGGAAGTATTTGAGGTCACATAATAAATTCAACAAATCGTTTTTGGAATTTAGAATAATTGCAGCAAGAAAATTCTTAATCTTAAATGAAGAGCTCTGATGGTCAAATGTTGTTCTTTCTTAGATTAAGAATTGGATTTCAGAAAGAAGGTTTTCATTTAAGAAAAGAGTTCTTAAGCCCACACTTCGTAATTTAGGAAACCCTTCTTGCTAGGATTAATTTTACAGGCAGTTAGAAGTTATAACCAACTGTTTGTGGTGTTAAGAATAATTTTGCATGAAAGTTCTCGCTATAAGAAATAAGTTCTCACTGTCAGATATCTCTTGAAGAAGTTAAACAGCTCCTTGGATGAAGAAAACCTGGGGTGGGATTCTGCAAAAAAAGCGAAGCATTTCAAAAAACGAAAGAAATCACGCGAAAGCGAAAATTTGCTTCATGTAAACTGTTTTCGTTTTAGTCGTCTCGTTCGCAAGGGTTTAAGATACGGAGTGTCAAACAAGTTAAAGTTTGAGAAGTTGTAGGAGGGTGGGCCATCTAGTGGCTTATTTTTAAATCATAGGTTATTTTGACACTGACAGCTGTTTCCCGCTTGAAATCTTGACAGAAAGTCAGTATCATACCTACGCGGAGCGAAATGAGTCGCTTTACGCTGGAACACCGTTGGGAAATATTGAAAACCTCTTTTCAAAGTGAGTGCTGTGTAGCCCAGACAGTGCGTTTTTCGAAAAGAAGTCGGATTATTCGCCTGGAGATGATATTTCGGTCGTAAAAAAGGTGAACATTCGAATAATAATGTGAGTACAATTAACAATTACCGCCATGCAAACTGTTTATTTTAATTTATTCCATTCTTATAAGGAAGCCAACAAGAACGCAAACGCAAATAAATATTATGGTAGAGTGGATGGGGAGGAGTATCCCTTCCTAGCAAAAAATATACAAGACAAGGGAAGAAAAATTGGAATTAAATAATAAATATATAAATGGCGCATACAGGCAAAATTTAGAAGCTTCCCAAGAAGAGTTAAACTCTCGAACGTTTAGCAGAAGCAGAAATAAGTCGCGTGGACTGAAAAATACTATACCCAACGCAGTTATTATCCAGGCCCGATGGCTATTAAAAGAAACACATTTGCCAGCGACAGGCCTTCCTGAATGTCCCGATAAAGAAAGAGATTGTGCAATGTCCGACTCTATAAGCGTTTTGCACAGAGAAAAGCGAACCTGATGACAAGCTTGCAGCTTTTTTTCAAGCCTTAGGTATGTTGAAGATAGGATAATTTAACATTTACAACGAGTGTGCAAAACGATCTGAGGAACATTGTCGTGCGCATTCTACCCCAACAGCATAAAGAGCTGTGAAAAATTCTTTGATGGATTCCATTAACAAACTTCATCACATAATTAAGTCTCATTTCCCTAAAGTAATGCCTAAAGGTACTCCTCTGAGACTGAGAAGATTGCTTAAAGTGTGCAGAGATACGTACTACTGCAATGATGCCTTTAAAGAAGTTCATAAAAAAATCCCAGAGGTAGGGGAACGCTTTTAGGAAAAAAGAGGTTCAAGCGCAAATGTTACTGACCATAAAAGCTCAGTCTAGTTTTTGTTACCTACTCCATCAAGGTGCTGAACGAGCTCCAGTCATTTTGTAATAAAAGAGAATCGGTAAGGGATGAAAAAGATTGCTTTGGGCTACCGAACATCATTTACTTCTGATGCAAATAGAAGTGGACCTAGATGGCTGCCTTGAGGCACACGCAAACCTGCCAAATGAAGCGCAAATATTCTTCCCACTGATTGAGTGAACTACAGCTCAAAATGCATCTGCGGTTTAGTTCTAAATTCTTTTAGAATTGACAACAGAATTAAAGCGAAAATGTACACAGGGGGGTTATTCCCAAATGCGCGGCGGATCGCTTTTGATGGCGGATTTGAATTTTTGCATTTCCATTTCCGCGCATTTGGGAATAACCCTCTTGCGATCGATTAACTTAATGAATGAACTAGTTCAAAGGAAAATGCATTTATGATGGGAATTCGTTGCAAATATGGTAAAGAAGAGGATCAACTAAGTAGAGATCACTTTGAGATCAGAAGAACGCACAGAGACGCTCAGAGGTTGAGTTTTAAATAACTTTGCTGATCCTTCTGCGATACGTACAGAAAGTTCTTCAACGATAATGGTAAAAGTGAAAATGAAATCATTATCTACAAGAGAGAACAGACCCAAAGACTTGCACTTATAGAACTAAAATTGTATTCAATCGAATGACTTACAAGACAATACTGCCATCAATGGCACATCCGTTCCATATTAAAAATCATCATTCCCATGGAATTTCCAGAGACCACAATATTTCTACCTGTCAGCTATCGCCGACACACGACAATTCCAATGCATACCTCAGAACTCAGCACATTTCAGTCATTCACTCAATAAACAAAAAACTAGGAACGCATAACAATCAAGGGAGGTATACCAAATGTCAAATTAAAATAAGCAGGTAAAAGGAAAATAAATGAGAACCAAAAGACAGAGAGAGAAAGAGATCAGCATTATCAACTTACACAGCTAATTGAGGTCTGAACTTATACTGAACTAACTGACTAAATTGAGACTTATTGGACAGCCC
This sequence comes from Cheilosia impressa, assembly GCA_948293265.1. NCBI lineage: Eukaryota > Metazoa > Arthropoda > Insecta > Diptera > Syrphidae > Cheilosia > Cheilosia impressa. Next base: position 6,066,990 of record OX411882.1, read on the forward strand.
TTTTAAGTTAACTAAAATGCCAGCCCCTACACAGAACCGTTTTGGGCTGAAAAATATTGTGGGCATTTTTGGATCAAAGTCCGCCGAAATATTTAAAATATTTCCCAGGCAAGACCGATGTTTTATCCGTAGAAAGCTGTATCAAAATATCATGGATCATTTATTCACTGTATTGTGGAGGAAATAGAAACTCAGTTGGACTACTAAGCGAGCGGTCCCAGGTTCGAATCCCGAAAAAAACCCAAATTCCAACTCAAGGTCTTTTTTTTACTGTGCCAACGAACGTCTGACAAACAGCCGAGAGAAAACTTGTATGAAAGAGCATTTCAATTGGCCGTTTGGACTCGCCATAAAATTGCAGATCCCTTGCATCCGTCCTAAAATTGAAAAACTCACACAAGACGAATGATTGTGATCCTAGGCCTAGGATGCCTACAGGCCTGTTGCGTCAACTATTTATTTTATTGTGGCGGCAGCAGTGACTCTGTTGTTATTGTGGTATACTACTCCGAGATGGGTCTCAGTTTTAAAACAAATCCTCTGAAGAACTCCCTTACAACGGACAGAAAATGTTGCTTTTCATATTGCAGTCTTAAAAAATCTAGGAAAACAAAACTTCTGTCACTTCATTTTCTGGGAAATTTGCAAGACGCCAAAGAGCGGTTCGCAACAACCTCGAGGTCCCACCCAACAAGTGTGACATAAATCTGCGGACCAAGATCCCTTCTAATGAGACACCCGCTTTCTTCTATTTGTAGCTCACCGATCGAAAAGGACAAAAAGAAACAGCCAAAATTGCTTCGCAAAAACCTCCCCTAAAAACCCATCATAACTCACTCCCCTCTCTGTTTACATTTGCCGCTTAGATCTCCGCATCTACACACCGCTCCTATACCTGCCTACAATGCGGATTAATGTCTCGCAACAATTAATCAATCACCTGAATAAAGGATTAGAGCAAAGGAACACAATCCACCCCTTCATCTGGAAAATGCAATAAATTTCGCAAAAAAAAAACGAGTAGTACGTACTGCCACCAACTTTTCTCCTCGCCACATTTATTCTTCCTTATCGTCGTTTTTACTTGAATCCTCAATTTCTCACACACACCCACACATAGACTCGTCGTCGTCCTTCTGCCGGAAATAGGAAAATACCAGAAAAATATAAACCAACCATCCTCTGACAGGATGGGCGACACAGGGAGAGAGAGAGAGATGTCAGCCGCCGCCGCCGCCACCAACAACAACTTCAACTGGAAAACATTTTTATTACATTTTCATAAAAGCTTTTCCGTTTTCCCACATCCATATTGTGAAACAATGCCACACACAAACGAATTGAAAAGGAAACTGGGTATAAAAAAAAAAAACACCGAACCAAGTGAGCCATGGCAAAGTATGTGGTGCGGCTACAAAGTACAACAACACCGCGCCATTATAGGATCCGAACCGAATGCGAGTGCGGGTCTCCCTCGTCCCTCCGCGCTCTGCCAAGCGAAGTGTGAGACTTTATGGATTCAAAAACGTATTCGGTCGAATGGAGTCGAAACAGCAAATATTTGGCGCGCATGGCAGCCCTTTTATCTACACACGCGAGGAGCTTGCATGCGGCGCTCGTTGAAGGCATGGGCGGCACTTCAAAATGCGACTTTGATTAGCGCAGTAGAATAGCTGACTTTGAATTTAAATATTGAGGACGACGAACTAAGATTGACAGTCCAAGTGAAGCAACTGTCATACGACCGTCACCTACCTACGACTGTTTATTTATTACAGGTGCCCGGCGAATCACTTGGACAACGCAGCTATTAGTTCACGTGGTGCTTTGACAACCGCCGATGAGTGCCGACGGCCTCAATGGACCATTGTCAAACTCGATTTTTGTCATTCTCAAGCTCACTTGCAAATGAGTCTTTCGCCGGCCCAATGTCAGCTGCCATCTGAATGCAAACACTTTTGTGCTTCCGCTCAGCAAAAAGTTGAAAGTAATTCTTCGAAATCGGTCCCCTATAGGCACCACCGATGAAATACTCGACCATATGCTGCTCACCAATGCCAACAAAGCGGACACCGAATTCCGATCTCACCCGGGTATAAGTAAACACCACATGGAGATGGTTGCACCTTCAAAATTCTGGCCCACAGTCAATCTCTTCTACTGATTGCGTTGCAACTGCACACATGCGACACATGGTATCGACTGCTAAAATCCTATGAACGGTGTATATCAAAGCACATGTCCCAAAAGTTCATGCCGTAGCATCATCGACTCCGTATATGCACAGGCACACCCAACCCCCGCCGCCTCAGTCAACAGGGCTCACACCGCATTATATTCGATTTAACGGATCGAATGTGGGATAGTACACTGTAACCGGCTTGCAGCGATGGGGGCGAGGGTGGCAGGCATAAATGCATACAGTCCTTCATCATCATCATCGTGAGATCCTTGCCAGTGATACACACAAACGGGGCGGGGTAGCAACGAAACACGCTGCTGGCATCATCATCAATTATTTGTGAATGGTATTTGTAGGGATACGAGGAGGGTTGCTTCGCAAAACGACGATACCCCGAGTGAGAGCATAGCTATGTTCATTCAAAAGGGGTGAATCGTGGATACCTACGGCGGAGGGATACGGGGTGTATTTTATTTGCATGTGTATTTATACGCTTTTGACCTGTTTGCTACTACAGATTACGGTCCGTCGTATAGACAACGGCAGGCGGCAGCATCCGAAATGAATAGCTATGTGCGGTCTTGAATTATGATGTTCAAGTTGGGCTGGCGCCCAGTGAAAGGCAACTGGCTCAATCATGGGAATGAGCGAGTACACCAATTTAATCACAGGTAAATGAACATGCGAATTTTCTAAAAAGCATAAACGGTATTCGCATTCCACAAATGATATCGAAATAAACGGAAGGCAGGCAGAAAAAGAGAAATAATAATTTGCGCTGGCAGAAGGTACAAATAGACACAGGATTCACTTAAATCGAAACGAATTGTTCTGGGAGCCCATAAACATACAGTATTCAATCGATGGACACAATATAGCTAATTTATTTTGAAGAGCGCCCTATTGGAATGGGCCAGAGGCGATAAACGCAAAAGGGATTTCCACAAATTGAGCTGCATTGATGGGCTAATGGGGGATAATTGCTTTTTAGAGGGGTGACCGAGTGCATTTCTGCGGCAGCGGGTTGTTTTTTGTTTTTGTTTTAAATGCCTGTTGGGGTGTTAACGCCGGAAAAGACATTTCGACTTGTTCTTTTTCTCCGACTACCGGTAGAATTGTTTTCGGCGCTCTTTTGATGGAGTTACAGCTTGGGCCAGTGCTTTGCTGTCTTATTAGTTAGCCTATGCAGAAGTGTGTCTTCTTGTGATTTGATAGAGCGCGGTCGATTGAGTACCCCAAAATAAGGAACTGGTTCTCTTCGCAATATTTCCAACATTGGTCCTCGAAAACTAGACTAGAACCTTTTGGCGATTCGCCAACACGTCGAAGTACAAGGCCGCATTCCAGGCAACAAATTGAGCAATTGAGCTGGCAACCCCACATTCTAGGTTGAGTCAGAAAGGCCCCCTACGGTTAAAAAAAAAAACCCTTGGAAGGAATTTCAGCCTCGAATCAGAAACTGGTCTATTGGGCTGCGCTTCCATTCAATACGCCCAGCTTTATCGTGTCCAAAGAACTGTAAGTACAAGTGAAGCCCTCGAGGACCTAGTTATTTTATGAGTGCTGAGAGAACACCATCGTGTCCCTGCTGGAATTTTCGACTTGACTTCATCCCTAGACAGACTGAGCCACTGTGTCTAACCAGCTATATCTATTGTGAATTGATCTTCTATAATTCTTCTGGTATCGAGAAAGAACCCTCAACCTCCAAGACTCTACTTCTCTCTTGGTACCCGTATTAACTTCCAGCAACTTCGCCGTCGCCCAGCTACCTTTGGCAAATAAATACCTCTCAAAGTTGGTCCAATCAGGAAATCCACATTATCGGGAGAAATTCATTTTGTCCTTGCGCTCAATTCATAAAAAGACTCCACCAGGGTCTCAAACCCTAACTCCAACAGCTTTATGACTATCACGATGGGGCAAAGAGACGCACAACAACAAAAAAGGACCTCCCAATAACAATGTCAATACGAACACAAAGATAACACCGTGCGGCCTTTAAAGAGGAAAATCATAAAAGCGAAAATAAAATTAAAATAAAAGAAGCCACGCAAAATGAACCGAGAAAATTATACGCGACTTCTGTACGCAGATCCGAGATGCTAGGTGCTACACCAGTGCCTTGCATATCCTTTCAGAAGTAGAAGGAAAACCTCTCTCACACGGCCCAGGGAAGGGGTGTCTCCCCGTCGTCTAATACTTCTCTTGACTGCTTCCTTCCTATTAGAAATTCACGCTTTTCCTTGCTGTGTGGCCATGGCTGTGTTGCGCCCTCTCCTACAGGAATTGAAAGTGCAAATGGAAAATTACTGGATGAACGTAAAAAAATATTTAACTCCCGACGATTCAAATCCATCGAACGAAGAGGAAAATAAACGGAGAACGGTGTTTTGTTCCTTTTTTCTACTTTTCGCTTTTCACCCTCGTGCAAGTCATAACGACGACGACGACGACAACGGTTGAGGAGAAGAAAAGGTTCCTTCTTCCTCCTTTTAGGCACTGTGCACTGACACCGCATAATTCCTGTTGTTGCCTGCGAAGGACTCAGGGAATCGCTGCTCGGTCGGGCTGCCACTGCCATCGTTAACTGACAATGACTATAGGAATTAATAATAAAAAAAAAAAAAAAAACACTTCTGGAAAAGGAAGCACGGGAAATTCAGGAAAAAAAAAACAGACAACTTTCGAAGAGAGTGAGCGAATAAATCGCTTTTGTAACTCACAGCACAGACATCTGTCGCGTGCTTCTGTGTGTAGGTCTGTAGGTATATATCCAGCATCAGTGTTGCTGACAGAAAGGCACCGCCAGGCAGCGCATGGAAACAGGACCAAAAGAATGGATAAGGAGCGACGCGACGATGATGGCATGTCATACGTATGGATTTCAATATCCCGGGGCTTTGAAAGGATTTGTTTATGCGGCCGGGTTCTGTGCAGCCGTAGTCGGTTTGTCAATTCAAAAAATGTCGACAGTGGTTTCAATATTTGATATGCGAGAGATTGTTGTGAGCGCAGAACGGATGGAAATTCGTTTTTCATTAAAGTAAAAGCGGCAAATGTGCTGTTAGTGGGTACGCGTGGGTATACGATGCCAACTACTTTCGGCTAAGCAGCAGACTGTAAGAGGAGAGGGTCCTAACGTAAGCGCGTTTCTTTTTGAGCCAATTGAAAGTCGGTTTAGGGACTGTATTTGGATGATTTCTCTAGGGTCCCATTACGGAAAATAAGCGAGTGAGCTCTGTGTGATCTGGGTACCTAAGTCAGGTATGCGTCGTTGGACTACCAAAAGCTTTCCCTTGGATCGAAGAATTTTTAAAACAATCACATTTCAAGGCCCAAGGTTTTGGTGTCCTTGCAGGGAGGCGACTAGCCCAGTTTCACTTTCACACTGCTGCTCCATACTGTCGTCTCTGTGAGTGGGTCTAATTTTCTTTTAGGTTATAGGTTTGTGGGCTGGCGTGGAGTATTCCGCGACGCACTCAGGTCAAAATTGACCCATTGTGATAATTTTCTTTTGCTAAACTGCTGGCTAAAACGAAAAGTACATCTTTTACCAGCAGTGGATGGACAGCTGGTAGTTTCGCTACTTTGAGGCAAGTTTGGGGCTCTTGACTGAAGACCTTGTGTGACAGAACAGAAATTGCCGGCGGTGTTTCCTTAAATGCATTTAGAATAGACGAGTGAACGATTTGCCTATACCAGTCCACGCATTTACCGCCACTTGTTTGCAATAGATGCATCAAGCGGTATCACGTAGAGCAATAAGTCCATAGCCGCTGTTTGAATGGTCGAACAATTTTTAAATTAGGTACATCTTACCCAGGAAGCAAATGCCAGAGAATTTTGTAAAGAGTCCGTGCAGACGTTCTAAAAAGAGCCCCAGTATGTTTTAAACGTATTTTTTTAAACGATGCCCAAAGTGTTAGCCTTATGAAGCCGGTCAACAACAGCATACTTTACCCGCTACCCTTACAATAAATCGAAATAAATTAATAAAAGCTGCGCCATCTTCACTTTAAAAAAATGCAATTCAGTTCAAGTTCCAACATCAGAACAAGTGTTTACTGCCTACTTTTCCGGAGCAATTTTCAAGTGATTATTGTTAACCGGGACCAAGTAGTAAATTTTTTCATTACCCCAACTTTATGACCTCACTTTGTACGCTTTTGTCAAACCTCACCCATATGCACATTCCTACACTGTAAAATCGAAATCGAATAAAACCACTCACACGCCTCTGAGTCGAATCAAATTCGTTTTCCCAAAAATTCGGACCTTTTCGTCGCGCGCGCCCTATCTCAATTCTGAATCTCTCGCTAGAAATTTATATATCGCGTTTCGTTACCTTTTTCCATTTCCCATTTCAATTTACAATTGTTTTCTCCTTCATTAGGAATTTCGTTTCTTCCATTTTACGAGCGATTCGTCGCGACAACATCGCATCAATGGCGGCGCGGGGCCAAAACACCAAGCAAGACGGAAGTACATTTCTCCGAAATTGATTTTAAATTACGTTGCTTACTGATTGAAATACGCGCGCTGTCATTTTGTATCGATAGCCGGAGAGACAATTTATTCACCCTCGTCTATAAGGACTTGTCGAGAAAATGTAATGTAAAAAAAAAAACCTTTCCCATAACCTCTGACATTAGCAGAGGTAATGTACGAGTACGGGCAACGGGGACCTACTGCACATTTGTTCGGAAAAGAGGCCTCTTTCACATAAATATGTATAAGACTCTGACTCAGTTAATAATTTTGTCCTTCGTGTTAAGTCTTGTCTTGACTGTGACAGGGATAGAACCTAGTTGTTAACAGGCGGCATTGAAAAGGTATATTTAGTTCGAAGAGGGGTTTAGGTGTGATCAACTTCGCACAGGTTCCCATAGCTCCAATTGAAAGGAGGCCTACCTACTTAAGAAAGGACCCACATCGAATACGACGACCACAAATTTCCGTAGAAAAGTACCCAACTCTAGTTAGGCCCAGAGTGTCTCCACTGACCGCCATACCTAATAAACTTCACACACAATCACAAATTCCAGCAACTATACGATGGTTTCCCTTCTTAAGGGCGAGTTAAAATCCAAATATCTCAGTAAATTGCACGCACACAAAAAAACACAACACACGGGCCGATTAACACTCCAAAGAGAAATTTTGTTATAGAACCAACACCAAGCAATCTTTATGAATAACCCACCCCTGGCCAAACAGCTTTGTCGCTCCTCAAAACCAAACCTCAATTTGCATTCGAGTTCTCTTCCTTTATGGCCTCGAAGCCGGTTTCGCTTTGATACCCCAGACCCTAGCCGACACTGCAATAGCAAAGCATTCTTCGCGCTAACCGAAACCGCATTTATTTTTGCCAAAGTGGTTCCACTAAACACAACAACGCAAGGATATCGAGGCAAAGTCAAAGGATTGCAAGCGCGGAAAAACTGAGATCCGGCAAAAAATTGCAATAAAAAAAAGGAAGAACAATGCATATTTTGCGCTCAGCCTCAAAGCGGACTGTTGGTCGCCTCGTTTGATTGTAAAAGGACTCCCTTTGGTAGTCAAATTAAAAAATTCAATAATTATAGGTGGGATTTATTGTACGGCACAAGAAATGGTGGCCAAAAAGTATTTGAAAGGGTCCGCATTGCTTCGGGTTCGGGGTGGATATGGGCCTCAACTATAAAGAATCCTAATGCCGGTCGTACACTGCATGAGCGATGCACCAGTTTTAAAATCAACTCTAATGACTGAGGGTGTCAACTTTGTTCAACCAACGTTGGCGAGGCTTTGGAAAAGGTTGGCGAACTCTTTGAAAAAGGTTGGTGGGAGTCTAGAAATTGGTGTTGCTTTTTGGGCACATAGTTGTGCAGAGCTTAGGGCAGTTGTTTCGAAACGATGGGCTGTGTTGTTCGAAGTTTTGTAATTTTTTTTAGGCGAGTTGGGTGACGAAATACGTGCACTGAAGAACAGATTTATCAACTTATGACTGATGTTTGGTCGGTCTTGCTGATGCTATATTCAATTTTGATGTGTCTACCTAACTGGCAAATGTTTCCACCTTTTATCCTGCAGCGTTCCATTATTTACGGTCTCAAGAACATTGCTTCCCAATATACAGGACAAAGACTATGAAATCCAATTCTACTGTCTACTGCCGAGTGCTTTTGAAACACTGATTCCGCAGCTTGATTTAGCGCGAGGGAACAAAAGCATCAACTCGTTGCAGCAGTTGATCAACTCGAGCAACACATTTGTGCGGGATCAACAAGTTATATGCGTCGTTATTCAGAAATTAAATGAGTTGACCAACTAGAAGCTCCAAGTTTTTCCACTTTGGCAACACAAACTTGATTGATGACAACGTTAAGCTTGACTCCCTTTCAAAATAGGGGTCCACTGTTAAGCTGCTGGGACCAGGAACCACATTCTTCAGTTGGTAGAGAAATAGTAGAACAACTGATCGACTTATAAAGGAAGGAAACCTGAGAACTTGGTCAACCGTGGAGCAACGTAACAGCCTAAGATGGCAATAAAGTTGATGTCAAAAAGTGGTCTAGGCATGAGTCGAGGAACATTAAAATGGGTGGTAGCGTCATCTACAGGACATGGTAGCTTCGGACAGTATTTCAGAAAAAATTACCTTTTGGAGGATGGTAAACTGTGCATGAAGGAAGCTAAGACTACCAGAGTCTGTGTTTCAACTTGCACAATGGACAGCTTGTCGGCTATTTTAAAGTGCAACAGGGAATGAAACTTGGATATACTCGTAGAAGCTAAAAATACTTCTTACTACTGGCGAATAGATGATGTGGTGACAACCATTGTGGGATGTAGACGCGTTAAAGTCACATGACATGTAATGGAGACCATTTGAAAAAGGCTAAAATCTTTTGGATTGCCGATGACTATACATCCTGGTGGTAAGTATCATCAACGGAATAGATGAAAAAATGTAAGAAGAGTATGTGCACAAAAAAAATGTTAATAGGTCGCTCCAAAAATCTGCGTATTATTTAGAAGCAGATGCCAATTGAGGAGGTCAGGCAGTTTAATTCCCTCGTTCAAGATGAAACGGGGCTACACTTTAGAAGCAGAAATAATAAAGCTCGCGATGCCTTTGCTATCCAATTTCCCATTTCAGTAAAATCTAATCGCTGAGTTGAGACGTGAAACTACATGCGTTTGGTGAAACCTGAAAAGTCCCGACAAAAATCACGACAAAGTCGCAGACCTTTTTGCACGCTTTCTGGTTTGCATCCTAAAGCTTAATTGGCCATAAGTTCGTAGCCAACACGGTATTATGGCGTAACACGAGTCAGAAGCTGTTGAATGTCGATATAGGTCAGTTGGAAATGAATTGTTAAACGATAAGAAAACGAGTATCATAAAGTCCCTTGAAAAGAATTCTTAACTCTAAAGGGTTGGAAGACTAAGAACAACGTCAAGATTAGAAGCCTTATTGAAAGTAGCGACCCAAAGGAAAGCTTAGGCAATGTTGAGATCCCTAGCTGAAGGTTGAGAAGTAATTGTCAAAAATAGAAACTCACTAGGCCTAAGGTCTTATTTGTACCTGCTGGACCAACTACCTTACCCATTTGCTTCTTTTTAAGACCGAGAAGATGGAAGAGTTTTGTTGAGGCACTATGCCTTTTTCTTGGTCGAAAGAAACGTGATGATGGATGTAGACCTACAGTCAAAAAAGCACTCACTTTATATAGGATGTGCTCCATTTGTTTTGAGGTACATAGTGAGGACAAAAACATCGCAAAAAGTGACCTACACGAACGACTTTCAAAAGAATAAAGCTCTTTTCTTGGCTCAGCCAATCTGGCCCTTAAATTAATAAATTACCCTTGTGAGTATCATGGACATTTAGCAAATTATACGCATAAAGAAGGAAGGTTGTAGGTATACCTACCTGTCGCAAAATCTTTTTCAAAGCGTTAACGACAATGAGCAACCTTTTTCGCGATGAATACTTTTTGATTATTGGCAGAGTCTATTAAGTTTATAAAGCAGGGGCTCCGCTCCCTTCAAACCTCGAACTTTCGCACAGAGTTGATTGTTCGGAAAGCCCCTTGCTTCGGCAATAATCCTCCGAAAAATCTACGTGACAAAGACCCAAAATTTCTTCGTTAGCCATCCACCTATACTTTCAACAAAAGACATCCTTTTCTGAAAACATCTTGCATCTGCAAACGACACCGTTTCAACCATGCAACGCCTTTCAAAGGTTTAAGTTCTTCGGTTATATTTAGCTATAGGTTCACAATATCAAACGGAGAGATCTTCCAAATTGATCGCCCAATGAAAACAAGATCACTTTGCGTGAACATTTTCATTCAAAGAAAAACGTGTGAGCATAACGAGCTAAAACGCATAAGGCAAAAAGGCCGACAAATGAGGGCCCATACACGGTCGTAAAAGAATAAAAGAGGAAAGAAACCTGAAGAAATACCTGCACTGATAATGTTGCTGTTGTTGTTGCGTTTGTTTCTCCGCTTTCCAAGCAAGTTTTGTGAAATAGAAACAGCCAACAGCTGTTTGCTGCTCTTGTAATTTATTGCTCTCTTAACGTTAGTATGTTTTCTTACTCTGCCCTCCTCCGGCCGTCGCCCCGTCGCAATCCATTCCATCATTAAGATGCAATTTGTATATATTTTCTCCCTTTCTGTGGTTCTCTGTTGCGTTTTGTGGACAACAAAAACAAATCAAAAGATCACTCAGCCGGATGGAAGAGACTTGTTTTCTCTTGGGTTTCACCATTTAAGAGTGCATATCGCTCTCGATCGCGAAGAGTACACGATCACTTTTTGTTTAATGTTATTGGGGTCAAAATACTTTTGTCACAATTACAACTGTTGATGAGGTTTCGCCTGCGTCTTAGATTTTCGGCGCAGATAAGAAGGTCAGGTCGAAACAAAGAGAGCGAGATATTTCGCAAGGATAATCAGAACTTATCATCCAAAGAGAGCCACAGACAATAATGTCCGGCAGAAAATAAAAGGCACAGATAAAAAAACGAACAAAATTACAACAAAAATCGGTATCACATACGAAAAGCAAAGAAATAAAAATAAACCGGTAACGGTACCTTGGGCAAAATTTAATTGCAGTGAATTAGTTGGCACAAGCATGTGTATACGAAAGGCAAAACGGCAGCTCGCCGCACACAACACATTCATGCACACAGCTACAGACAGCGGCAGAGGCAGAGGCACTCTCCGGCGGTAATCGGTGGTATCGCTGCAGACACAGCAGTTGTTGTCTTGTCTTGAATCAGGTTTGCTTTTAATTCAACTGGCGGAGTATAGAGCCCGATGACAAGCGACGAGCCGTGCAGGGAGAGGTGTAACTGGGTATTTTCGTTGTTATCTTCTCCGTTTGTGTCTCCTATATGCGGCGGGAATCTGCTGTGCGGTGTGTGCGGTTACATAAGGCAACATAGACGATATGCGCCTAAGGCAGGTGTAAATCAGCTGATGATAGTTCATGCAGATTAGATTTGGTTGGATGTATCTCACTATTTGTTTGGGTTTAGGGGAGGTCGTCGCGTCGCGTCGTGATTTTATTGCGGGAGAGATTAAAGTGTACACACCGGCTGGAGATGGGTTGGCAATAAGTTGGAAGGAGTTTGCTTTATTCCAAGCAGACAAAAGGCGTGACTTTACTTTATGATTGGAGTTTAAATTAATTTAGGACTATCTGTCATAGGTACAAGTCTTTAGAAGTTAAGGAATATGATAGGTATACAGACTTGAAAGCAAAAATAGATAGGTGTGTAAATGAACATGTAAATGTGCTGAAATGTACAAACAAATCTGGATAGACTACAACTCGGGTTGGGTTAAAAGGATCCAGTGGAGTTCATGCGGATAAGTGGCACACACTTTGAAAGCTTCCAAGTACCGACTATAGTCTGCCATTCACGCCCAGGAAATGTACCTTCAGCTACTGTAGCTCAAGCAAGCAAAAAGACAGCAGCTAGTGATGACTGAAACGAGTGAAGACACCAAGTGGAAAACATCGGTTCAAAAAACAAAAAAGGATAATCCCAGATACAAACTTTCAGGAGTATATAACCAACTTCTGTGATCAACAGTATGGCGGCTCAGCAAAGACTATAGGTACGTACAGCGACCACTGCGGATTCGCCACGGCACACTGTGGTCCAAAAAGGCAAATCTCGTGGCAAAAATACTAAATTTGATATTTCTAATAGAAATATAAACGCAGCCTCAAAAAACAGCAAACAAAATAATTTTCCGCTAACTAGTCTGACATATAGAGCTTTTCAAAGTTGGTCAATTTTGTTCCAGCGTAAAAAACACGACGGGACTTTCTAGTAGATTCTAATAGTTCTGTATATGAGAATTACAAGCCTTTTTTGAGGTTATGACAGCTTTGAAACTGAAACATGCATAGGCACACTTCATGTGTACTACGAGTACTGAAGACCTTTGAAAAGGTTACTTGCGAGTATTGATATTTGGTTCACTGGTTCTTATAGCACAGTCTTATGAAGTCGTAACTATTTTACGAGCTTTCCGTTTACATTTAAGTCACTCAATTCAGAATGTTGAAGTAGAAATAAAAGCATGCATTAAAAAGGGCTGATAGTTGAACAACTTTCAGGGTACAATTGGGGATAGCTAAAGGACTTATAACAAGCAAATATAATTCAGAAATAACTTCAGTTAGTATTATAAATATATAACACCAACTAGAGTTATTGAACCTACTAACAAACTTTTCAAAAAAGGGTCGGAAACGGATTAGAAAGAAAGTATCGAAAAGTGTAGCTCTAAAACTTAGAGTTCCTCCCGTACGACAGTTTTTTACAAAATTCAAATGTTCTTGCAAGGAGTTTTTCTACATTTTTCGACAAGATTTTTGATGGTTTTTTAAGCTTAAATAATATGTCCAAAATAACTGATGAAATGAAGCTGCTTGGGCGTCAAATTTGATGTTTTTTTCAGATCTTCTTACTGGTCGCTTTTAGTAAAACTTTGTAGACATTTTTCTGAGTTATTTTCGACTAATGTTGGCAATTTTCGACAGCTTTTGTTTTTGATTAATACTTTAAAAGTAAAGTCGGTTTTTTGATGATGTCTTTTGTAATTTTTACCCCATAAGAAATTGTTGATGAATACGCATTTTTTAAGCTCTTTGGATGGAGTTTTCGTGTTTTTTTTTTACCGCACTCTTTTACGAAAAATTTTGAAAAAATTGTCAAAACTTTCTGACATGCGACTTTGGGTCAATATTGACCTGATCGTGGCGCGTAAAATTCCACGCCGGAACACTGACCTAACCTAACCTACACAAGGTTTTTGGAGCGCAATTGACTAATATTTTGCAGCACTATTTTGTACAGGTTCTATCGGCAAAAAATGTCAGAAATTGTTATACAGAAAACATTTATAGGTTTTTTTGGGTGATAGTTCCGGAAAAATTCAACTTGTCTATGAGTCTACCGGCCTAAAATTTTACTTTTTAAAATAGATATATTAAAAAAAATACATAAAGGAAGTAAAAAATGCACTCACCAGTTGAAAGCAACCTGAAATGAAAAAAGAAAGATAGAAAGCCGTTAAAATGGGTCTTCAATTCATATTGATAAAAATTTTGTTAAACATCTTGTACCAGTTACTTAAGAAGGACTATAAGTTCTATTTAAAGTCGAACAATGAAATAAGTACTAAAAGAACAAATTTAAACAACTCCAACAAGTTCGAATCCAAAGCACAGGGACCACGCAGTAAAGTTGCACTAGACCTTAGATGGCGTGCAGTCCGATACTAATGTCTCGTTAGAGGAAGAGGTGTGTTAGATCATCTCCACTCTAACTGTAACGCCACCTAATAAAATAAAGTACGCTGGAAATAAGCCGAAAATGGTAGGTACTTAAAGCCTTTGTTAAATATAGCCTCTCTTTTATGGATGGGGTTCTGACCTGTGCCAACATTAAATTAAATGCCAGGTCAGAGTACTTAAAAAGGGCTTCAATCTTGAGCTCAAAGCAGATCTTCCAAGCGAAGTTTGTTGACGTTTCAAGGAAGCCGGTGTTTTTTTCCACTTTAAACGTGAAATCGACGCCCTTAAAACTTGACAAAGCCTAGACAAAGTCGGTTCTCAACTTAAACAGCCCTTCTAAGTTCACAGAGGTCATTTTTAAAAGGAGTCTAGATTTAAACCAAATCTAGCCTTGACATGCTAATAGATTGGATTTTTAAACGACTTTGTATCGCTAACCGCTCTCCACGTTACATCTCAAGAAGACGGTGTTTTTTGGAGACCAATTCGACAAACTCCTGAACTTCTTGTTCAATAAGGCCTTTGGAAAGACACACGAAACTGAAATCCATTTCTCTTTGTTATATCTAGTCGTTGATCTTTTACCACCCTGCGAATAATCAAATGTCCACAATATGATGATGACACCATTGATAGGGACATCTGAAACCTATTACTGATTTATCTTCCACATAATAGTTAGCTAACAAAACAGTTAACGCACAGTTGATAACTCCTATACAGCACTAATTAATGCGAAGGTAACTAAAATGAAGACAACAATCAACAAACGTTCAATGTCCAAGTGCATTGACCCTGCCCGCTCCCCATCTTCCTTTCGCTCGGCAATTAAACGCCCCCCTTCTACTTCTCCACATATATTTTTTTGTTAAAAACATTATGAGACAATATTTAACCACATCCCTGCACAAGTTAATCCTTTCCAATATAATTAAATAAATGTCCTTGATTGAGACAATCGATTTATTTACATCTGTTGCAACTGTGTGGATGAATACCTACCTACCTACAGTGGAATTGGTAAAATAAAATGAATATTCCATGGTACCTACAAAGGAAAGGAGTAGCAAAAGGGAAACCAACAACAAACAGCAACGAGAAAGGCATTGACTGTGTTTTTCAAATCTGAAGGGTGGTGTTGGTAGGTAGTGGCAGACGGTGGGGGAAACTGCGAGTATAATATGCCATGGCACGATGAAGACGTATGTACAACAAAAAATATACAAAGAGGGCAAAACAATGGGATTTGCGCGCGTGAAAAGGAATGAAAATTAGGAAAAGGACATCAGAGGGATCCGCCTTTAAAACATTTATCCAGAGGAAAGCTGTTCTTGTTCACGGAAGCAGCTGAGAGGGTCTTTAAGGTTTAGCTACATGCATCAATATGACGTTTGACACAATGTTGTGATGTGATTGGTATTGAATTTTAATTGTGTCCTTCTGAATGTGTGTGTGTGTTTGTGTTTGAATATTGATTTTACTGATGAGGTGATACATGCCTGCATTTTAAGTTGGTTGCTTTATTTTTAATCTTGCGGTTACTATGCCAGTGATACTGGTACAGCTACAGCTCTTAAGGGGCGATTTGTTGAAAATCCTTCGTGGCTAAAAACGAATTATCCAAAATATATGTGCAAGTTGTCAGCATCACTTGAATATCATTAAGAGATCGGAAACGCCTCTTTGAAAAGCATAGTCCCATTTTCTGAAGACGACATTCAAGTGGATAAGCAGATAAAAGTGGAAAAAGACTAGTTGCCTCGAGCTGGGCTATGGATGCCCTATGATTTCATCCAGCTTTCACCAAGGTCGTCGTCTTTCCATTTATACCAAATTTTTTAATTCACGTGATTCAAGTGTACACCGAAAAGGGGTTCAGGGCCTGTTACTGTCTTAAGGCTGGTTTTCGAGAAGACTTTCCAAACCAGTTTTGGTACAAAACGAATAAAATTTAAAATCCTCAAGAGCTGCTCTACTGTCCGAAAAGAAGTTGTGCGCCTTTCTATAACCACTCTTGACATCTATATAGGGTGCCCCTTAGGTTAAAAGGTTTTGGAAGACTTTCCCAGCACCGGAAGTCGGTGTGTAAAATTTGTGATACTGGTGGTCTTACGAAGTCGTTGGCTCTTCAAGTTTGACTTCAAGCTTTATATATACATAATACTTTGCAGGATCACCTTGCAAAGTCTTGAGATATGTTGCTAAGCTTGATATATTGAGATGCTTAAGGCCACCGAGGTAAATTTCTTCCGTTGCTCCCATGGTTGCTGCTGGTGATACTTTCATACCCCCATGGTATAGCAATGCACCCAATGCCGATATTAAGTTTGTTGTAAACCTGTTGACAATCAAGGGTTTGAAGATCACATCGCTCCGCTTGATCCTGCCGTTTTCATCCTACGAGGTACCTATCTCATGATCGTTTTGTACGACCAATAGATCGTTTTAGATCATGAAGCAATAGTGAATTTCGATTCTGGGAGGTATATTAGAGCAGAGCCTAGCCAGACCATGACTTTATCTACCTCGAAGTTATATCTGCTCATTGTCACGGAGTCGTTGTTTAATGACAGCTTAGGTTACGTTAGCTCCGCGACACTCTCAGTTC
The DNA here is from genome assembly GCA_948293265.1 of Cheilosia impressa. Lineage (NCBI taxonomy): Eukaryota > Metazoa > Arthropoda > Insecta > Diptera > Syrphidae > Cheilosia > Cheilosia impressa. Next base: position 6,083,600 of record OX411882.1, read on the forward strand.
AATACTGACCCACATTCTGATGCCCGTGAGAAAAGAGTTTGTCCCGTACCCATTATTACCCAATCTATAAAAGCTGTAAGCACTTTCATATACTGGGCAGTTGTAAACAACCCTTGGTAAGGTTTTTAAAATGTTAATTGTCATAACTGTTGGTGTCTCAGAGAGTCCGTCTAGGTCGTGGAAGACGTATCACCCAAGAATTTGTGTTTCCTGGTTTTTGAAAGCCGGAATAAGTGATGAACTCTCTTGTGAAGCATTTTTTTTGTCATATTTTTGCTGCTTTTATTTATTTTTTGCTAAATTAGTATTTTATTCGGGGCCCCTCTTTTTTAACTCGAGCCCCTTTTTATACCCCTTTTTTTAATTTTCAGCGGCAGCTCTGCACTATAGTAGTGTGCTTGAAGATGGAAAGAGATCTATCTATCCCTCGGTATCAGTCTCTAGGTCCTTGCCATAGCCATAGTTTAACGTTGGCCTCAAGTTTCACTTGTGCAAAAGCTATATATTCGCAGATCTGAAACAGCTGGCGGACTTTGTCTTACTTGTCCGATATCACCCTGCCTGGAATGTGTTCATATTTAGAGCAATCTCTGTGCCAACCTTAGTCATATCTTTCAAGTGCAATTCGGTTCGCAACACCATTACACATGCTTTGATTTTCGGTTGCAGTTTTTGCTTTTATAGCTACCTGCGGCTGTCGATAAAGAAGGTAATACCTTCTATGGGTACTGACTGAGGGACCGCTGTTGTTACTGCCTGGACCTACACTTGGAAGATACTTCTATGGTCCAAAAATGCGCATAGATTTTCTATGCCAAGCAATTCGAGAGAAAAATCCTTAAACTAACCCGGTATCTATTTCCGATCTGTCTGTATATATACTGTGCTTTCGCGGGTCAGATATGCGTTAGATTTTTTATTCTTTCCCGCTCGAGAAAGGTCTTGTAAATTATAAATGTCACGGGACTTATGGCTGCCGATGATTGTATAAAAAATGTCTACCGGCAGCGGATGGAAAATTGCTTCAAGTCGCAAGGTTGGAGTTGGCTCTAATAGACTGCTAACTCCGCTGTAAGCAGTTTTTTTGGTAAAAGCGTTTAGTTGACTTACTTACTTATAGCCGGGTACTTCCAGACTTTATATTTTGAGAGACGGTCCCCAGGTTTATGTAATAACCTTTAGGTAAGTGGACTTGCTGCCATAGGCCTTACTATAGCCGCGTACATCCAAACTTTATAATTTGAGAGACGGTCCCCAGGTTTCCCCAAAGATATTGCGACTCTTTAGAGCCTCCTTTCGATGATGATTTTCATTTTCAGAGTGGCATACCGCCAACTGCTGTGTTTATCTGTCTGAAATTCACCAGTTCCTCGTTATCACCCGCCCAAATATCTATCTACTCATCAAGCCTATAGGTATATTTACTGTGCCTAAAATCTTGACCCAAAATGCTGTCTAGTTGCCCAAAACTGCTATCTCCACAGCACGTAGCTACTTGTACTTAAATCGAAACCGGAACAAAGAGGCAAATTAATTAAACAGAAGAAAATAAACTGAGCCCATCATCAAATTTACAGCCACAAATACCTGAATACACAGCCAGTTGGATTGTATTTCGAAATCTATCTCACCAACACCATCAAAGTGGTAACTCACCCTAGCCTAGTGTTAGTATAGTATCTCAAATGGTTTCTCTTGCATCCATTCGTCCCATCGAAGAGAACTAACTCTCTTTCTATTTCCATGTGTTTCGGTTTCGGTTTCGCTTCCTTTGTCTATATGGAATGGAAGTTGCAGATGAACTCTTGCTTGCGGTGCTCTTAGTCCGACTCTTTTCAATCCCATTTGAGATTGAGATACTTTTCCGGACTCGCTCACTCGCCAAACTGTTCTGTTTCTGTCTGTTATTATTCGTTTTTTTTTGCTCTGCCTTCATTTTCAACTTATCGCAATCAATTTCGTGCATAGTATGTGAGAAATTTATTCATGAGAAACGAGTCTGAATTAGAGAAGCAGTCGATAGACGAAGCAGAGGCACACACAGCGGGAATACCTAAAATAATTCACTCACTTGTTTGCTAAGGCATTACCGCACATAAACGTCCAACGCCAACCGTCGAGTAATCGTAACCTAATTAGTGAAAGTAGTTTCACATGCCCATGGCATTTGTTCGTCTGTTTCGTTCTTGTTTGTTGGCCTCTCCGTTTGCTGTTGCAAAAGGAAAGTTTACACATTCTGTGAACTGTGATTTGTGCATCAGCAAAATGCGTACAAAAAGATGATTAGTTGTCAGTTGTCACCTTCCTATCGGGATTATAGATTTCTAGATACAACAAAAAAAATAAAAAAAATAAACGACAAACACAGCCGGTGGCAAAGAGACGAAAAACCGAACCAACGTCCTTGGGGGTGAACGTTTTCGTTTTTTTGTTGTTCGTGTACATATCCAACACCGTTTGGTATACAGAGAGAAACATCAGCTCGTTGTTCGGCCCCCTGTGTTGAATGTGGCAGATATTTGACTGAGCGAAGTCGCTGAAGGTTATGATTATTCTTTATGTACGTCTCTGGGCTTGGCATGTTTTTGTTTGTATATACGATTTTGTTGGTTTTATTGTCGGCTCTTTGGCTTAAATGACATTATATGTTGGTATTAACTTGATTTGTAAATTGTATGGCATATTTTAGAACAGATGATTATAGGGGCTTAGCCGCGGCGAATACTAGTAATTATTCAATTATCTGCTAGTAGTAACCTTCCTCGAGCAAGTTTCCAATAGTGGTGGGTATTCAATTGAATGGGAATTGAAATGTCTTTTTGTGGGCCTTGTGCACGCGGGGGAAGGACTCGTTGAAAGTACAATTACAGTACTTGACCGAAGGGAATTGGAAATCGCCTCTGAATGATGTTGTGAGCATAGGGACAACTATATATGAATGGGACTGTTTACGGGCCGAATCGCAATCGTGGGAACAGTATTAATAATCAGCAAGCTGCGCCTTCTACAGCAGAAGTAGGCAGGTAAAGTTGCTGTCCTAAATGGGTAATTAACGAGAGTTGAACGATAAGTTCCCCACAGCTAAGTGATGCCGGTTTACGTCCGGTGGTTTGGTTGGTTGTCTATTTGAATTCGTTGTAAGGGTTGTTTTATTTTTTTACTTTTGTCAATGGGAACAAACTGCCAAAGGTGAGAAGTTTGGGTTCAGTTTATTTTTACTTAGACCACAACCCCGCATGAAAATGGGGAAATTTCCTTCCAAAATGTGATCTCCGCACGTGAAATGACGGTCCCTAATCAGACCCTGTGCACCGAAAAACTACAGTAGGTAGACTAAGAATAGGTACTAACTTCTGAGCCGATATTGCAGCCATAGAGGAAGTGAGTTGGTATGGGGAAACCCCAAGAACGGGGAGAACAGATTGGTCTTCCACGGCGAGTGCTACAAGGAGCGCGTACCTTAAACGCCATTTTTAAAGCAGATTTGTGATTAAAAGACAGAAGTCTTAGGCTTTTTCAATGTCAGTGCTTAGCTGGATGTAGGTACGTCGCATCAGGACCAAATTTTAGAAAAAAATCTCGGGGATCTGTGCCCAAGCCCCCTACTGTAGAGAGTGACGTTGCAGCCAAGGTAAACGCTCTTCGATCGTTTCAAGAGGATGTGGAAAAAGTGTCTGAGGTAAGACGTTAGAATTAGAATTTTCTTTAGGGACTTAAACTGAAAAGGTGCCATCGTTGGTTTTAGAGTCGCACAGCGCAGCCGGAGCCAGCACTACAACACCTCCAGGAAAAGACTCGGACATCATTTCTAGCACATGACTTTCACACTTCGATAATAATAATAAAATAATTTTAAATAAATAAATTGTTGGCGCAACAGGTGCGTAGGGACCACCCCTAAGCCTAGCTTCTCACAACCATTCGTTTTTTTGTGAGTTTTTAATTTTTGGGACTAATGGAATGGATCGACAATTTTAGGCCGAGCATAAGCGACCAATTGAGAAACTCCTTCATGAAAGTTATACAGTCAGATGTGCGCAATAGGTGGCGCAGTGGAAAAAACCTTGTTTCCCATCAATCATGATGCGATTGACGCAAGACTTGAATCAATTGTCTTCCGTCTTTCATGTCCGATAGTTCCGAGCGGCTAAATTAAGACTCGGACCACTTTCTCCTTAGAAGAACAACAGCGACTTTATGAAATGCCAATATATAAAATATAAAAAATAAAAAGAGCCTACTACGCAAGAACTTTTGTCGACCGAGACGCTCTTAACGGCTCAGTAAGCACTTTGCCAGCTCTAAGTGCAGTAAATCAGAGGCAACATTGCCAAAGACCCTACACAAGTTTTGCCAACGATGTTTTGCGGTTTGTATAGTCAAGCTCTGGGTCAATGAGGAGGTCCAGCTGACAAAAGAACGAAGTCTGTCTTTCAATATTGCAGAGGGCGCAGGGACATGAGGCCCAATTTTTACTTTCACCTAAGTGAGACATAAATCAAGGACAGTGCCTTATGTCCCACCTGACACATTTTGATTGACATGGTATACATGTCCCGGCGGCTTATGTCCCTGCGCCAATCAAAGCTTATAATAGACCTGCCCGCAATATAACAGAGACAAACCTATACCTCTGAGAAGGACGAAGTAAGAGCTTGAGAAGAGGTAGCTCGAATCTGCTGAGGGATGCTATAAATCGGAGGCAATTGTCGAAAGTTCTACGGGAGTGTGAAACGATTTTCCCAAAAAATGTAAGCCTTGATCAGAAGTCTAGACTATGAGACCTTTTTAACAGACAGACAACTGTTTTAAAAAACTGTCTATACCTCTGAACATCGTCAGTCTAGAGTGTGCTAGCTCAGGAAAACCAAACGCTGTAGAAACTAAACGAGTGGTCAATACAGCCTACGAAGATCGTAGTCTTTATAGGTCTTAGACAAAACCAATGGGACAGAGCATCGAAATTATAATGAGAGATCGAGGAACATAATTACAAATAAGAAATAATTAAAAACAAAATTTACAGGTAAATTTTTCAGGTCGAAATCATAGACCTTTGTTAAGCCGTAGCCTGGCAATTGACTATTAGAGTATCACCAAGGGATATTGACATGTAGATTCGCAAGTAGGCTGCCATTAAGCCTCCACCAGCGCATCCAGGATGGCAGCTATCTCTTCAGCCGTGGTCACAGCTTTTTGTAAGTTCAACGTACTAGCTATTCAAACTAGGATTAAAAAAGCTTGTACAAGCTCCATTGCCCAATGTTAAACAAACTTCTTGTTGAACCTTTATGGTTTGTGGAAGCAGTTTAAATAAACACGAACTCCAACAGTCCTCATGGTAACGCTGTATAGGCAAATCAAGCTATAGATGGTCCCTGCGATGCGACTAGGCTCAACGGTTTATTTCTGGATACAAACAGATCCCTCCCAAGGACTGAATTGGAAAGTGAAAAGTAGCACCGTCCCCTGATTATTTTTGTTGAGATTTTACGAATTAAAAGACTCAACGTCTTCAAATCTGGGAATACCTTTTACTGCATTGAAGGACGGCGAAGACTTGTCATGCCAAGTAATGTTTGTCTAAAGAAGTCTGAAATACGTTGACGACACGTCTTTGCCTAGGAAATTACTTTTTTTAAAGATTTTCAGTGATCTTAGTTATTTCAGCTCCGCACAAAATTAGCAAAATTCATGAGCAAATGGTGTATTCACGTTGAACCGATCAAAGGTCTTAGTGAGAGTCTACAGTAGTCACTTGCGGTTAGCTTTTGCGTGAGATTTTGCTAAATAGAAGATACCTTATTGGCACCCTTTTCGTCGCTAGAAGCGTCTCCTCTTCGTAAGCGATTCTCTCCGAATTTTGTCAGAGCTCTGTAAGACGGGATACCTTCAAACTTTGTTTAAAAGATGATATTTAGTGATAGTCGAAACATTCTGACCCACCCTGTATATGCTCTGATAGTCTACACATTCTTACCCTTGTCCTAGCAAGAGCTGGTCATGCGCCTCCGTCTCAGGGCATAGTCAGTGGGAGTCATCTCTTGGTCATATATATCATCTCAAGGTAATACCAAAGCTACCAAGTCTAGCTCGGATACACAGATTATACTAAGCCGACTCCCCGGAGTGCCGGCTAGGTCTTGAAGAAGACGAAACAGCTGCGCACATCATGCGTGAATGTCCAGCTCTATCTAGAATTAGAAGGAAAGTCTTCTTGTCCCAACGAATGGGGCACTGCCCAAATTCAGTGTTGCCTTTATTGTGGCTTCACCAAATTAAACAGTGCAAGAAAAATAGGTGTGAGTTATCCTCTTTTCGCTAGTAATATGGGATTCAGGATGCTCAACTCACCTAACATTGGGGTCCACCTTTCCTCGGATTGGGGTGGCAATCCAAAGGGTACCTAGTAACTCTCGGGTTACGAAAGCTCGACCATTAGCTATATAATGGTACCACGAGGATGGGGACAGCCTCTGTACCAAAACTGGTGCAGCCCCATCATTTGAGGTTGGATTCGTGGTGGCTGTGGTTTATCCGAATGCGGAGACGGAAAAGCGTTCTTTCAGAACGAAGAGGTGTCTTGATAGGCCTCGCCCAAAATCAAATGGGTTGTGACTGTTGCCACACCCATACAGCCACGGTAATTGTACCAGGGTTAATACTTGTATTGGCCCTGGGGCGTCTTGTCAACGTCTTTCTCAATGACTCAAATGTGGGTGTGCCCATCGCGAAATTAAGCCGTCAAGGCAGGTGTTCACGTTAAGCAATACTTTTCATTTCTGTTCCAACGAATTAAAGAAGTCCTCTGCTGAAAACATTACCAGCTACATTAGGGAGGTAGAAACGCTGCAAACCTAAACACTATTTTCTGACAATCCCGGCACAATAGACCTTCTAGGTCAACGTGATTATTTTTTCGCTATGACAAATCAGAAGCTTTAAAAAAAAAATCGTCTTAAACTTCTCAAAATAGATGCAGACTTAAGTTTTTCATCAGCTTTCAGCTTCTTAAATGTCAGCTATATGGCAGTAGCTCTGCTGCACCCATCTGTTCTTTGTTCCAATAAAAAAAAGGTCCCCTTCACCCGCAGTCCTTAGAAACAATCGCTTAGCAATCCTGATCAGAGGGCTCATTTTCATAAAATCATAAAATTGAAGTCCCTATTCAAAGAGTGTGTTCAGCTTCCAAGGAGTTCTTGCACTCTCCAACTTATGTGGAACGGACTGCAAGGTTGAGCAATGTCTTTAGAGCAGTCTGACTGTTGCCACAGAAGCAGCTACTTAAACTTCGTCACCTATTCTCATTAGGATAGCAAAGATATCCGCTTGCAAAACGCAGGTTAAATGAATAGTGGCTAGGTTCTGAGTTCTCAAAAATTGTAATACAGCCCGGTGCAGGCTTAGACTCTGACTGAGGCCAGTCCTGAACGATAAACAGTTTGAGCTTTAAATTTGCACAACAGCCGATTGTTTAAATGACGTCCATGGCATGTTCAAAGAAACAGGGTCGTCGAGGGTAAGTACCGCCGCGCAAAATCATCGAAACTCCAGTGCGGATGACAGCAAAAGCCACATCGGCTTAGATCTTAGAAGGTAGACTGCTGCACTAGCAAAGTCCATGATCATCAAGGCATCAAGCGGCGGTAACTGATGCAGAAGATCTAGAGCTGGCATTCATCGACCATGTCTAAGGCTAAATCAGTCAGCAGGCATTGGAATTCTTCCACAGAAAGTATGGTAACCCACCATCCGTCAATGCTTGAGCTGGAAGACGTTTAAAACCAACGGAAGCCGTTTAAGAGAAGACGTTTAAAAATAACCAAGGTAGCAGCGAAAAGTCAACTGCTATATGCACCACACCAGTGGAGACAAAAGTATAGATCTAACTCTGTAACATGTTTGGAGCTACAACCAAACTTCTCTTCAACAGCATTTGCCTGGTCCACATTACTAATGTCCTATTCAGATTCACCCCATCCTGTCGAACATCCATGGGACCGTCAGCATTTCCCCGAAAAACGCACGTATCCACTGAAATTCCCAGGCTCTCTTTAGGTGCCTCATATAACCCACCTACCTCATTCAGGCTAAATTATTTTAAATGCGATACATGCCTACTTCATTTCTTTAATGCAGTCCTATTCAATAACATTTTCACAGAAATGAAACACACAAAACATTCAGAGTTCTGTAATCCCCCACCATAACAGTGAGGAGAACTGCAGTAGCCACGACTGCCGCCGCCATCGGGCGTCATCATCTCATTCCCACTTAGCGCGCAAACACAAATCCGAACACACCGGAGATAATAATCGTAAAATTACAAAAAAAAAACACACAAACACACACACAACAAACAGAAAAACTCCCGATGATAATAAAATAAAGAACCAAACTCAACGCCATCGCCAGCCATGGAATAAAAATCCAAATTCCGAGTACCAAACACACACACACACACACAGCAGATAGAGACCGACCGACCGTACAAATGCCAGTCAGTCAGAATCAGAATCAAAATTGGAATAATTCTGGGAGATTTGTACGTTTTTTTTTCTCTTCCGTTGGCTCGTATCCGTCCACACGAGGGGTGGGAAATCTAGCCGAGCCGAGCGCGAGTGGGAGGAGGAGGAGGACTGCGCGACTGAGACAATGCGCGCGATGTGTATAGCACGCGGGGGATTGGGAGCAGGCTGAGGAACAGGAGTAGGACACCGACCGACACACAGGGAAATAAAAATTCCATTCAATAAAAATTGTATAATATGACTGCTGGCTGGGAATCCGCGCGGCAGCGGCGAGGACCAAGTGTAGATACACTGCACCTACTCTCTATCTCTAATAGTTGGTGACATTTCGTATGTTCGTATGTGGCGGCTGGAAGGAAAGTCGATTCTTCTTTCTTTCGTTTTTGTTGTCATTGCTGTTGCTCTTTGTTGTTTTTTTGTGTGTCACACTGTACGACGATGGGGAGATAAAGAAACAAACAGCTTGCTACACATGCAGGAGGAGGGAAAACATAATGAAAATATGGTAAATGACCCTCATACACAGATGCAGACGCGACACACGAGTAGCAAACGGGGAAAGAAAGAAGAACTCGTACATCTCCTGCACGAAGGAGGTTTCCAGCAACAACAACACCAGCCACGGACAACTAATGGGATAATCTAAGTCGTAAATGTGTGCAGGCACAGGCAGCAGGCAGGCATCAGAGATCAGACACCGGGTATATGGAGCTGCGCCGGATGAGATGCTGATGATGATGTTGATGAGGATGCGAGAGGATGGCCAAAGATATGAACCGATAGATGACCACCAAACCAAACCAAATCACCGACCCAGCAACACACAAGACAACAAGGGGGCAATAGCCGAGCGATTAACAAAACGACAGGCAGTAGGCTGAGCAGCGCTGAATCGTCGTCGCGCTACGACATTGAAGATAAAAAGATTCAAAGATACAAAGACACAAAGATACATTATACGAAATACGAGTACGGCTACGGATATACGGTATACGGTAGATACACAGTCAGGCCACTTTCTGGTGTGACATATTGATGATTTGTGAAATGAACTTGCCAACTGTGCGTGCGCTGTGCGGTGCGGTGCGGTGGTGGATGGTGCTTGTAGTCGAGGGAAATGTGGTAGCGCATGATGCATGTTATTAGGTAAACGAGCGATGAGCCATCACACACATCTAGGGCGGTGCTAATTGATTCTCGAGTATCGCTATGGAATGTCATTCCTGGTGTTTCTGGTCTTATTTATTTTGTGGGGCGTTTAATGGCAGCCGACATACTTTCAGCCTTGATGGGAAATATTAAAAAACGAAGAAGTCCCAAATCAGAATGAGTATCTACCCGTGGAAATGTGATGATAGTTGCATGAATATGTTATCAACGGGCCGACATTGCTTTGAATATCGAGGGAAGCGTACCCACCATCGACAGACCCTTGCACTTCTTCACGGAGGAGCTTTTAGAGCTGAAATAGACAGGGGAAAGATGAGAGCGAAGGAGTGTAGTTTCTAGAGGAAATATGAATGAAGTCATAACTGTGGCGCTTGCTAAACTGTAGAAAGTGGCGCCAGAGCTTTCTGGAACTGCATCATTTTTGAAAAAAGACAGTCTTTTGTCAAAAACCCAATCTTGGTATATGTCTCGGGTTAGAATTTCTATTTTTTTAAATTCGGTTGGCGAGTTTTTATAGCTGCACACCAATACCACTTCCCACAAATAAAATAAAATAAAAGAACTTGATTGGTTCGTTTAAGTAACTTTTATTGAGCCGAGTGAAAATTGTCAGCAGTCGCAGCAATGGTCGGAAAAAGACGGCGGAAAAAAACTGAGATGTTGGTTAAACAAATTGAAACATAAACGATTAAGAAAAACGTACTAGCTGTACTAGTTTTTTTTAGACTGGTTCTGGTACACGTTTCTAGATGGCGTAAACACATAAAGGGTGGGCCATCTAGTGGTTTCTTTTCGAAGCATAGGATATTTTGCCACTGACAGTTGTTTCCCGCTGGAATCTTGACAGAAAATCAGTACCACACCTCCGCGGAATGAATTGATTCGCTTAACGCTTGAACAACGTAGGGAAATATTGAAAACTTATTTCAAAAGTAAGAGCTATGTAGCCCAAATAGTACCAAGAAGTTTTGGCCGAAATGAAGCACCCATCGCGACTGCTGTACCTACGCAAGTTTGTGCAAAAAGTTTGTAAGACTGGTATGCTAGTGGTCACCACTAATGGTCCCCGTCCTCGTACGGTGTGCGCAGACGAGAATGTGGCTGCTGTAGAAGAGAGTGTGAGACTCAATTCTTCGAAAACGAGTCTGGGAACAACGTTTCAGTTCGGCGGGCTTTACAGAGCCGTGTTAACCGACTTTTTTTTTACTGATATTGAAGACATGGATTGGGACGAGCTCTGGTTCATGCAGGATGGCGTGCCATGCCAACCAGCTCATGCCAAAATCGATCTTTTTCGCACCAAATTCCCAAATCGTATGTTATTAGCCTTCTTGGCCGCCTCGGAGCTGTGATTTGACCCTTTGACTTTTGACGTTTTTTTTTGTGGCGAAACGTGAAGGACCGTCGTTATGCCAACAATCCGAAAACGATTTAAGCACTTAAGGCCATTATCATCCAAGAAATTAGTGGACTACAGCCCGAAACCATCAACAAGGTATTGGAAAATTGGAGTGACAGAATGCGCCACTTGAACAAAGTTTTGCTCCTAAATTAAAAACCATAAAAAGTGGGAAAAAAATATTTTTCTTCATTTTATTGCATTTTTAAGAAGAAACTTGTATTCGGCCCACCCTGTTTATACCTAGATTGGTAGAGATGCCTTTAAAACTAGAGATATAGCCCAACGTTTGGCTCTAAAACATTCAGGCAAATGTGTATTCCAGAGAGAGGTTCTGGCCGTAAATAAACCTGCGGAACTACTTGAGGTTGGATCAGTATCCAACAAGAAGGGCTCTGACCCCAGAAAATAAGGGCCCAAAAGTAAAAAAAATAAATATCGACCTTTACATTGACAGTCAGGCAGCGCTACAGATTCAAATCTAAATCACCTAGTCAGGAGTTGTCGCCCAATACTCAGGACATTATTCTGACAGACCCCTGTAAGATTTTGTCGGGTATAGCTACCCAAGGGAACTGCTTATTGAGGGCTGACTTTCTGGTACAAAAAAGCGGTAGAGTTTCAACCAAAGGGAGTAAATGAAGGCAAAAGACCACAAATTGCCAATTATTCTCGCTATAGGACATGAGATAGTCAGACTTAAAAGGACACAGGATTTTAAAGCCGTCGTGGTCTAAATTTAAATTGAAGCTAAAAATAGCGATAGGGATACTGTCTTCTGGCGTGACCTTCTTATATTTACATACATCCCATAAGTTGCTAGTAATAAATATAAGTCCTTGATTGACACTCTAAACAGTTTTGTAAGCATGAAGGAAGATTTTGGTTTAGTAGTCATAAATGGGTCATACTCATATATGGAAGGATGGGAAGGTACACGTTTGACACCGGCCTGAGTTGGATTGTTTTGACGATTTATTGAATTTGGAGGTGTTAACAGCGAGCTCGTTTGTGACTACCTTTATAAAATGTTCAAATAGAGCCCTTCTGGGGGTCCAAAAATCCCGGACTTATAGAATTAAATTCTAAGCCCCTTAAACTTATGTAAGCGTAATTTAAATGGTCAAATAAATATATTTCCCGAGCTTCAAACGTTTCTTGAGCGAAGAGATACTAGCGAGCTTTTAAAAACGCATTCCCACATTAAGGTTAACGGAGAACGGTAACCATGGTGAAAGAAGATATCTTTTCTTTTCTTTTAATATTTTCTGCAAAAAGGATCGACTACTTGTTCAGTTGTTATCAACTATAAGATGCAGTACAAACTAATGCGGTTGAAAAAAACGGCTTCTTCTGAGCGCAGCACCTGCAAAGACTCAAAAGCTATCTGGTGAAGAGTTCATTAGGTAGACCACTGCAAAAGAGAAGAAAAGCCCGCGCAGAGCCACAAATTTCTGCCTAGAGGCTGCCATCGACACCGTCAACCGAAGCTCACTCGTATTTAACGGAGTTTCAGCAAAGATCCTTAAAATTGATTAAAAAAAACTGATTTTGTAATATAAGCCTCAGCGCCGATTTGGAACGATACGAGTGAGACGCTCAATTTTTTGTTTAGTGGAGTTTCACAGGGCTGCGTTTTCATCCCCATTCTATTGACACTTTTATTGAAGACGCGCATGCGATTGTTTGGCAAAGACCTTATCCCGATCGGAGTCCGAAAACGAGTGTTCAGTTAAGAATGTTTACAAAGCCATACGTCAGTTCTAGGTTTAGGCTGAGAAGCTAGGCGTAGGGTTCCTACGCGCCTGTTGCGACAACTACTTATTTATTTTTTATAACTGAGATATAGAAGAAATAAGAGGCTATTTCAGAAAGCTGGTTCATTAAGCAATTTGTCTTTTTGATACGTTTAAAAACGCAACCGCTGGTATAGAGAAAACAAATTGACAGATCTATGACTGTAGACCCTTTCAAGTCATAGAAGCAAACTTGAAACTAGATTTGATGATGAACCACATTATGCCACATCTGTGCCTCTTCGAAAACAATTATATTTACAACACGGCGGTTCAACGAAAATAGTTTAAGAAGCTGCATAGGGCAAAAGTTTGTTCCAAACAAATTTGAAGAGCAGAATGGACTTTGCTAAGGAACATCTATGAAAATGTAGGACTTTGGGGCAAAAATTTGCTCGGGAATGATGAGTCGGAGATTTGTTGATTGGAAATGGGGAATAATATTTGTGCCGTCCTCTGTACCAACAACACAAACAAGAAGAAACACAGAGGCGGAAACGAAATGGTACGGAAAGCCATTTCTTGGCACATTGTAGTACAAAATTTGTTCAACATGCATCAACAGAAGATCACACGATCCCTTAACCTGGTGACAACTTGCCTCTGAAGAGGCACAAGAAGGATCCCAATCCCATGAATATTTTTTGGTTGAAAAACCGTGTTAAAAACGCTTTTTATTTTATTTTCTGAATGTCGCCCGATCTCAGCCGGATTCGTGCTTTTGAAGCGACTTTGAACTCCAAAAGAAGGTAAGAACCTTAAAAACTTGGGCGATGAATTGAAAAATACCAAAAGTCTTACCAACAAAAATTCAAGGCTGCATAAATCTGGTTGAAGGTTGGCTCAGTATCCAACTAGATTGAGAACATGAACCTACGCCATCTATCTTTCGATTCAAAATTTTTATAATTAAGTAAGCCACTCTTGTCGAAGGTATTCCATCTGAAACTGAATTAAAAGGCTTGTAGCAACTTTGTTAACTTCGAAAACATATTATACTGGGCATCCGATAAACATCCGAGAGATTTTCAATTCAGCCGTTCGGACTCGGCATAAAATTGTAGGTCCCTTCCATTTGCGACAACAATAAAAACCTACTCAAAATGAAAGGTTGTGAGAAGCTAGGCCTAGAGTACCTGTACCTACCCATATGGAAATGTTGCGCAAACAATTAGTCTATTTAAATATTTAAGCGTGTATTTTAAGAGACAGGGATATAAAAACTTGGAAGACACCCAGGCTTAAACTGGGTCTGTCTTAGTATAGTTAAAAGGTGAGGTCCTATCGCTGTTGCAATATTCCCGCCAATGGCGGAACCCTAAATGAATTTTTGAGAGTTTACTCAAAGCAATCACGGCCTTTAGGAAATTCCCTGGATCACCTGCTGGTTACTTTGAAATAATTTTGTTGATGCGGCAGTCGTTTCTAAGCCGACATATGACGGTATTGTAAAGCAACCTTCAGCGGGCCTTCTATAGTATGAGATTTATATTTTGATTAAGATACAGCTTGGCGCCAAATCGCTACATCCGTGAACGAGCATATGGGCGTTTGTTTTTGATTCGTACCCATTGTCGACTTAATAGCTCCTTGACGGATTCAGCGATTTGGAACCAGGTTCAATTTGGAATGTTTCTGATTCGGAATGTACCTTAGTTTGAACACGAATCGAAATCTTGCAGAAACAAGAATCAGTTCGAACTACAAATAGGTGTTGGTCTATGAAAAATTAAAAAAAATTTACAACCCAGCACGGAGACAAGTTTCCGCTCCTAATCAACCTGTGTCGACCACCTCAATACCCAGCGGAACGTATGTCGCGTCATGACTTGAAGTACCGATTTTCAAAAGGTGTTTCCCAGCGACGTATCCTCCCCAAAGCTGTCAATTATTTCTCAAGCTCTTCAATTGCAGTAATTCAAGTTTCTTCGAACAAAATTTGGTGGCATCCATCTAAAACCCCGTTTATATCCGTCTCCAGTCTTAAATACTCCCAAATGCAATTTATTAAACAAAAAATATACGAAAATCCACTGCCCACGGAGGCAACAAAAAAAATTATTTAAAATGTTAAAAACTATTTTTCAACTTTATTCGGCCAACAACAAAAGGAAAAGAAACGGCGAAAAGCAGCATTAAAACCTCATGAGATTAATGAATGCGAAAAAGGGGCAACACAACCAAAACCAAACTAGAGACGACCGACGACCGTAGAACGATGGAGCAGGGGCATACCACACAGCTTGCCCCCATCCTCAGCAGCCGTTGCTCAGTTGCTGTTCTGTGCCTGCATTCCGTAGACGAAACACGGGGAAAAAGAAACTCCACGATAGGGTTTATTACTCCTCCGTTTCATATACATGCTGCTGTTACAGTGTCGCAAGTCGTATCTGCTGCGTCGGGGTCCCCACACCCGACACCGCGCCCCGTCAAAGACGGTTAACTAAAGTTAATAATGTTGAGCTTGAAAATCGATGACCTGCTAAAGCTTGCGGACCTAAATTGTATCATGAATTTGAATAATTACAGTGCTAATGGTTGTTAAGTGGATTTTTTGTTGTTGCATTTGTTTTTTTTTTTTTTATGGAGTCTTTGTCCATTTCACTGGCACGGCGGCCGGCGGTGTGGTCGGTGTCGGTATGTGTGTTTTGGGTCATTTTTATATCGAGGGACCGCCGCGCCGCCGGCCGCCGCGCACCGTTTTGTTAACAGAGCATGAAAGTTGATTGAGAGAGAATTTTGACGCGCGTGAAACGATGCTGCTTGGTTTGGCTGCCGGATAAGGTGAACGTAAAGTGTGATTTGGGTTTATGACACACACACACACACGTGTGAGGGAGCGAGTGTGGAACTCTGTTTTGCTTAATTAATTTACCTGGAAAGCAATTAGTTGTGTAATTAGATGGGCACGCATAATAGCGTCGGTTGTCGGGGGAGTGCTTGCTATTTGCAGGAGTGCTGGGTGAATTTTGTGGTTGCTCTCTATTAAATGGGACTTGTTAGTTGGGTGTTTAAAGACACAAGTTCTTCCTAATAGGAGGTCGAACACTAAACTCGAATACATAGCACCGCATGAAAGACTGGTTCTATGCTAAGCACGAGTGAGGTAGAAGCTCCCACTTCTACAAAGTTAGTCCTCGAAAAGTGGGGTTTAAACGACAGAGGATATTATTTATTCAAAAATTAGGACAAGCAAGCAATTTTGGAACTCTTTTGCTGTGAATGGAAGGGTTTTTGGTAGGTAAAGTGTCTGCTGACGAATCGCAGCATTACTTAGAAGACCACTGGTTGGTCCTTTTACCACGTGGACCTATTGGCAAAGAGTGGTTAAGCCACTCAGTGTCGAAAGGAGTTGGTGCTGTTAATAAAGTTATAAAGCCAATTGGGCTTGTAATTGCCAATTCGACGAAGTTGTTAAAGAAAAAGGCCAGGACAGTAACAGAGGCATACCGGAGAATGATCCTGCTCTTCATCCCTAGAGTCGTACTACTGAAGTAATTTTAAGGAAGGTTTGACCGTCTGGCATGTTGATATGTTGGGCATAGTGTCCAGTTATGCGGAGCCAATTAGCGGAAGTTTTGCACTTGAATTCGAACTTGGCCAGAATTTCGAAGTTAGGTATGCAGCTTAAAGCAGTCTCCCATTCGCGGTTTGTTTTGGTGATCGCATCCAGGATTTATTTATGAAGCTGTTGGCATACCCAGTGACAACTTCTGTGATGAGATGGCCAGAGTTGAGGGAAGTCGAGCGAGTATATGTCGCCCTTTGAGCGGGTACCCAGCATAGAAGTATATTAAACTGCCTGCCTCTCTGTGAAAAACGACTTACGTGTTTGTTTTCCAATTCAGTAAAGGAGGGATACCTGGTTAACATCGAGCCTGGGTGGGTTCTTTTTAATTGTCGTCACTTCCGCTCCGAAAACGCTACAGTATTAAGGTAGCCTGAGGGTTAAGAGTTTCCGAATATACACCTCCATCGACATCTTTACGGCTTTTGATAGAATTTGATTTTGAGCTCTTATTCTCGCCCGACTGATAGTCATGTCTCGAAGCTAGAAATGAAGTCCGTGTTCACCGGCGGAAAAGTCAAGCGATCCATAGGATCCTGCAATGGTTTCCACGAGAAGAGGCTTTTAACCTACAAGCTGCAGTGTCAGCCGACTAATATTTCAAGTTACAGAGAAGCCAAAATATTCCTTACAAATGACTCCCACACAAGAACAAACCAACCTCACTGGGAGTCAGATTCGTACAGTCACAGGGTTCCTCTTTGGACGTTGTCAAGTCAAAAAAAACACCTTAAGACTATGGGAATAACCCAAGATAAGACCTGCAGACTGTGCAACGAGGAAGAAGTATCAGCAGAACTCGCTTTCTGTGTCACTGTAGCTGCCTACAGAAAATATATTTGACAGCCCACTCAAAGTCAAATACTTGCAGCAGGTCCGGCATCATAAGCGAGCACATCAATGCACCAAAATTTACAACTTTATATCTCACGAGTGTCGCGAAATAGCGTTTGTAATGGCAGGTGCCACGCCCCTTTAGCCAATTCCCGCCTATTTTGTTAAATGCTTCACAACAGAGAATATACGACAAAATTTTACAAATTGCAAGGCTAAGGCTGCTGTTAAAGTCAAGCTATAGTGTTTTAGAGAAATTTGTTGTATGCGAGGTGCCACGCCCAATTTTTCTATTCCGCCCATATGTGTGTTAGGATATTTTTATTAAACATGTTTTAAATTGAAAGCTGGGCGCTGAGTGACTGCTTTGGCCAAGACTTTCTTCATGCGGTTCTTGGTCGTCAAACCTAAGGAACTCGCTTTAAAGGTTGTTGTACTTTTTCTTAAGGTTGCTTTTCCTTCTCGGTTTCCCCAATAGCCTGTAACAGTGGTAGCAGGATACAGGCCTTTGTGACAGAATCTGCTATCAGGAATCCGCCTCTTGTTGAGTGTAGTTTTGATTTCTAGATTTGTTGGGAGCTACTCCTACTGTCAATAAAGCTGTAAGATATACCGAAGGACAGATGTTACAGTTCGCTCATATAAACAGGGCACAAACCGCTCCCTCCATACCTCCGCAGTTGATCTTCGGTAGATAAACGAGAAGAGTGCCGATACCATCCAAAGACGGGTATTTGAAGTTGCTTATTCGGTGATTTTTTTAACAGCCCTCTCGCCTTCTTGTAGCGCTTTTCGCAAGCTCGGCTGTTGTTTTATTCTGTCGCGCCTTATATAGCGTTTACTCGGGGTTATTGGTAAGTTGAGCTCCTCTATATCGAACGTCGCGATGGTTCCATATGCTTGATATGTGGTTCTTGTTTCATTGGTCTTTTCAAGACATTGATCGCCTTTCATACCGAGTGAGGTCCGTTTTTAAGGACCAAGGGGTTAACCAGATATTAGATATTTACCCAAGAGTTTAGTTTTTTTGTTCATGGCATAGTCAAAGCCTTCGAGTCAGTAGTCAGAGTCAGCGGTAGAGAAAGACCTCACCTTAGGTGGAGCGCAAACTAAAGGGTTTTCCAATAAGAGGTGTTGTTTTGGTATTAAAAGAAAAATGACATTTTTTGAGATAAGTGATCGGATGTTAATTTCATAATAAGGAGGAAGGTATGCCGTTAACAATACAAACAACATCAGCCAAATGGCCACCACGAGTACGCATACAGGACCATATCCTTTTCATGAAATTTTCCATAACCAAATCGCAAAGTGGCTGCCCTATGTCCTCGATAGCCTCACGAATTTTATCTTTGAGGTCTTGAATCGACACTGGGCTGCTGGCGTAGACCTTGTCTTTCACGTGGCCCCAAAGGAAAACCCTTTAGAATATGACCTCGAACTTGAAGTTCGCAACTAGAGGCAGTTAGCTAAGAGCCTATTAGTTGAGCCGCCTAAGTGGGAAAAATAAGATTCATGCCTTCAAGACCACTTTATTCTAAGCTCTTTGAATTTATTGCCAGACAAGTCGGGTACTTCGTTAGGACAATTAATATCCACCCCGATTCACAGTATCATTTGCTCTGACTTTACCCGCTCAGAGCCCCCACGAAGCTCCTTCCATCCTTCCAAAGAGCGATTTATCGCAAGGCAACTAGTCCACTTCCGACAATTTCTATCGATGGTTCACGTCGCCCCAACTCGAGCACATGACCCCGTTTAAGGGTGTGAGAACTTTGTGCCATTAATTACCCACCATGCGTCCCACCTTCGAGCATACACACACACACCGCGTCCAAGTCCATTTCTGGAAGTGGTATCGTGCTGTGTTTTACCACACACAAATTACCATCATCAAAGACTCTTCTGTGAACGACGATTTCTATTTAACCGCGGAACTTGCACGATACAGATCTATACACAAGTCGAGTGGATTTTCTTTCCACCAGTTCAGGCGAAATGTCGTCCAATAAAAATGCGCACACTCACACGCAAATAGCGTTGTTACAACTCACTAACCATCATCGGGCCACAGGGAGACACTGTGGCAGTAATATTATGCGTTATGAATTCGCAATTCAAATTGCCATCGCCGACGACAATCATATATACCTAGATACCTAGATGCGACAGCAACGACGACGACAACGCATTCACTCTGTCGGTTCGGTATACGCGCGACGTTTCACAATCTATTATAACACAATCGTTGTTGTTGGTGTGGAGTTGCCTCTTCAAGTTGAAACTCTATCTATATGATGATGATATGCACCGATCCACGCTCCCAGAGCGAGACACCGTCCACGATTGCCGTGCGAATGCTAATTCCGAGTACGAGTTTTCAGGTGAGTGCCGGTATCGGCTTTGCGCCCGTATGTATACGTATCGACCACTGGACGACCCTGGTTGTTGGTGGTGCTGCCGCTGCTTCTTGTTCGCGCTGCAAGTGCAAGTAGGCGCACAGTTTGAAGTACGCTAATGCAAATGTAAACGAAATGAAGCAGAAGGGGCCAAGGGGCTAAGGGGCGAAGGGGCGGCGACTCGCAAAGAAGAAGTAAACTCGGACGCGATGTGTGTGCGCGCGAGTTTTTGAAATACGATTAGGTAACGGACGTGGAGTAGTAGTGGTCGGGTTTTTGTTCGACTGAGAATAATGAACTTTGTTTGTTTTGTTTAAAGAATGGGGGGCGAGCGGGGGTCTTTGTGGTCAAATAAATTTGACTTTCAATTTTCATGTTCTACTTTGGTTGTTTGTTGCTGTTCTGGATATGCGGACCGACAGCTGCTGACAGAAATTGAATCTAAATTCTAAACGGGGTTGGAAATAGGAAAATTGACGAGTCTTCCACAGTCCTATAAAAATGACTTCTAACATCTTTCCGTCGTAATATAGGCTATCCCTGGTTCTCAAAGATTTAAACGACCTTTAGCTACTGTTAGCACGGTCAATCATGACGAAATTGGTCGGGAGATCTTCCCATTGGTAAGGAGATCTACGGATAAGGTTAGGAATGGCCGACCAAGTCCCGCTCATAGGTTTTACAATGGACCTAATTAGGGCCAAACGCACTTCACCTAGAGGAATATACTAGCAACTTGAGCTGTCTACCCTCTACCACAAGGAGGACCCAAAATGACAATTGAGAACGGAATTGGCCAAGGAGCACACTTTCGGCTTTCAGTCGGCAACTAGAGCTGACTACCCAATACAAAAAAGACGGCCCAAAATGAGAATTGAGAACTGAATTTGTCAAGGAGCAAACTTTCGGCTTTCAGTCGGCTTTAGTTTTGCTAATCCCCCTTGTCAGTCACCACAATTCCATCAGGTTGCGTATGCATTTTGAAGGGCCAACTTAGATTTTTGGTTACCTGACTATTTTTTTTGAAAACTTTCAACCTAGAGTAGCTTGCGTTTGCCCCTTTTTCGACTTTGGCGTCGCTTTGCTTAGAGAACAAGGTAGCCCCGCCCGTATTAGCTCAGAAAGGTTTCTGCAGGCCTTTTGAGCTCTTCGACTCCGCTGTTGCCTTCCAATCTTCTTTTTGAGTCAGCGACAACTCTTCTTAGTCGTGGAGATGTCTGTGAAGCTTGGTATAAGTAACCATCCTTGCCTTCTTGGCTTGTACCTTTTCTTCTTTCTCTACGGTCTTTTCTTAACGATCGTAGAACGCTTGGTGGATGGCAAGCCTCTTACCTTAGCTTTCACTCTTTCATTTGTTTTTAAAAGACCCGCCTATCCAATATAAAGGTCTAGGGCGTAAAATGCTAAGGTGTACCCTCTACAGCTTTTTATCTTCCGCGACCAACTTTAAACTCTTTGGAGTGATTTTAAAGATGAGAGATGTTGGTCCCGATCTTACCATCTTCACCATCTTCTCCTGGGTCTATAGTCTATACCTACAGCACCCTTGGTTGGTGCCAACGACTTAATACAACCTTTTGAAGTCCGATTTATGTATGACGAAGACACGGAGGCATGGACCGCTCCGTTAAGGTAGGAAGCTTCTCGATAGCGGGTACCTGCCATATTCTAGTGTTCTCTACACAATTCCTTCGGGTCAGCCCAGCATTACGACAAAGGAACCTCAGTTCGGAAGCTTTTACCGGCGATCTTTGTTGAGAACCGTCGATAATTTGTTATCTTTTTATGGTCTTCCAGCTCCAGCTTTCCACCAGGGTGTGTCAAATCTCTTTCCGTAATCCATCTTGTCGCTGGTATATATATATCACCGGTGACCTCCGCATAGTCGGGCACCTCTGAGAGCGGTTCACTTGATCCTCCTCGTGATGTTTTATCTTTGGTGTTGGGCTCCATTCAAAAACTGTTTGGAGTCACCTTATAATCCCAGTCTTTTGAAGCAAGTAGCGTGGACATGCCAGGGGAGTCCTAAAATAGGAAAGGTCCGAAATGTTACAAGACCTGCCAAAGGTTTCTATAGAACTGAGGCGATTGTTGCATCAATCTGGAAGCTTTTTGAAAAGGATTTCGCTCCTGTTTACTCAAGTAACAGAGTCAGTTCTACTAAATGTTTACAGTCCGAGGCATTGTTGCCAGTGCCTCGTCTAATTAGGACTTAACAGGGCCTATGAGAGCGGCGGTGATACTCGAACTCAAGCTATAACCTTCAGTTGGTTTAGTGGAAAATACGTTTTTTTTAAATGGAGCCACCTCGTATCTTGGGGGGCACACCTAATACACCTCAGCTTGAACAATACCAGCAGCTTATTGAAAAACTACACCACGGTTGCTGACTTAAAAAAAAGGCATGTGACCATTGAGAGCATTCTAGCTTTAAAAAGACTTGGTAAGGAGCGCGTCAAACTAATTTCTAGATGCGGAAAATTAGAGGCACTCTCTCCAATCGCAATGCTCTCACACTCAAAGTTTGTCGTACGACGGAAAAACCCGTGTGACAAAAAACGCCTGTATACGCGCCAAGCCTTAGGCTGTCGAGTGGGAAAGAGCGTCTTCAATTTAAAGTAAAACAAGTCAGTACATCACTCTTTCGATAAAAAACCTCTCTACAACTTTCCCCATGTAGCCGTGGTATTTCCATGTATCCGTATCTATGTCGCACCCTATTGTAAAAACAACTGCTACCACTCACCCTCGCGCTAAGTGACGCTACATTAGGTTGACTGAATAAAATCCGTCCCCCCAAAGTCGAAGGCAAACGAAATATGAAAATCGAAACTTCATTGTTTTTTTTTTCCTCTTCTTTCGGAGTAGCAAAGCCACCGCCACGATTGAATTCTTGTCGACTCTACCCTCATATTGTGCGGGTACACATTTTATTTCCTTGCGCCTTTGTAGTCTTTTTCCTATTTAAACAGTGAAAATGAATTTTCAGCACCCTCCGCGCTGATGGTTGTCACTTTATGGACAACATTTCCCCTCGGCCGGCCGCTTCCTTTCGGGTAATTATACAATCAACAAACGGAACTAAGTCAATTCAGTGGGGGATCAGACGAAGCTGCATACGATAAAAATCCGAATCGCTTGTAATTCTAATTTCAATCGGGTGGTGGGTAGCTTTAAAAACGCTACGCACACATTGGCATTGGTGGCCTGGCCTGCATCTTGGGAGTGTGGTTTTTCTTTGGATGAGATTCGATTATTGAACTCGATGGTGGTGTTAATGCAGAAGATAAATATCTTGTGATGGGCTTTTAAGTATGGGTGGGGTTAAGGAACCGGAAAGTGGACTTAGGTTGACAAACTGTAAGAAGCTTTTTGCGAGGTTTTGCAGTCAGAAACTTGACAAATCTACAGTTCTATGATTTTAAACTTTGAAAAAGAAGGATAGCAGAAGAGGTCATTGTCTTATTAGGGACGGAGTTTGGTCTGAGGAGTCATAATGTCTAGAAGAAGCTATAGTTACCGCGCAGAGAAAGAAAGACAAAAATAACAACAGAGTGGGTCCAGCGAAGAAGAACACAAGCAGCCCTAAAGGAGGTGCTCAGAACTAAAACCCTTCTCTAATATTCCATTCAGAAAAGGAACGGCAAAAGTGGAAGCAAAATACAAATATGACTGCGTAGCAGCGACCTTTGCTATCATTCTACCCAGCAGGGATACTATGGCCCAATTGAAGGTCGGTATCATACATTCTTTGCTCCTATTTCGGACCACTATAGATGAAGCTAATGAAGAAGTTCCTACTGGAAAATGTGGGATATGCAAATTAATATAACAAAGTCTAAAATTATGGTTTTTGAATCAACATCTCGAAGGAGCTCTCGCGAAAATTAGACTTTAGATAGCCAATAGAGGTAGTTCAGAATTTTAAATATTTGGGCTTTCTTTTGTCACACAACCTTGACCTACGTCCACATGTAAGAGAGATGTGTTCTACTGCAAAACTGGCTATTAATCATATGTGGAAAAGCTTTCTTTTAAAAAAATATGTGAAGCCCTATTCCAAATTTAAAGTTTTCGATGAAGTTTTTGGTTTCAAGTATCTGAAGTACCTTGAAGCTGTTCAAAGCTGTTCCTATGCAATTCATGTGAAGTCTGAACTTAGAAACCTTAAAGCCAATGCAGATCACTTGTTCGCAGTTTTGCAGGAGTCAGATACCAATTTCCCCAATCAGGTTATGACGTTTACATTTCAACGCAAATTAACTCCATTTAAAAAGTGGTACAAGCTTGCAGCACATTTCGAAATAAATTTGGATTTGAATTTAAGAATGTTGGAAGATTATGTTTCATAGTTGTATTGCTAGAGTGGACGAGAATATCTACACGCCTTAAACAGGGCCCACATATCTTCACTCAGAAATACGTCTTAATCAAGCCAATGTAAATCACAATGATTTTTAAAGCTAGAACCAATATATTAGGTCTCAATTAGGTGCCGCATAGACAAGATCTTCGAGGAAGAGCTGAGACGAAACTATCACACTTGCCGTGGATGGAGTTCCTAGGAATCATACAGCTTAAACCATTGAAATGTATGAGCTTTTCATCAACTCCTCACCGGCTCCTATAGAATAATAGGCCTATCAAGACCTGCTAAAGAAACGAAAAGTTTGGAAGTTCTTTTTAGGAGACATGTTTTCAGACAACTACAACTCACAACAATTTATTTACAGAAGTAACACCTCTAAAAGTATCCCATGGCAATTTTGAAGCCTTTCCCCGATATAAGTATCCACAAAAAAAAGGGACAAGTGAGTCTCAGTATCAACAATCGTTTGTACAGGCATCTTGCTAAAAGGAATACAATCCTTCATGTATTGCAGGAGCTCAAGTTGCTAGTGAAGCAGAATAGACTTTGAATTTAAGTGGTTGTCAGATCGTTGTAGTAGAAGACTCCCAGGTGGAGTTTCCTACTCGCCCATAAAACTTCTTCAAAAATCATTTGGAGGGCTCACAGCTGAAGCGAATTAAGTCAGAAAAAGACAATTCGAAGATATTTGAGGTTGAGTAAATAAACTGCTATTAAAATGAGAGCCATTGTCTTCGGTTTCCTATCGTTACCTTAGGAACGAAACACTTTTTGACTTAGTCCGTTACAAAACTAAATAGAGTTAAACTTTGCGGAGAATTTCGCACTCGTTTTTAAATTTTTTTTTATATTTCAAGACTCGGTTCGGTTCAGCTGTGAGCCTTCCATTTCATAACACGACAAGTGCTGTTGCATGCTTGTCTGTAAGATAATCTTAGTCTTCAGTGATGACACCAACTCGTGTTGAAGTCTGTCGGAAGACATCAAATTCTTAGTACGTTTCAGATCCAGCTTTGGCTAAATCTTGTTCCAGTTCTTATCCAGGTTTGTTCTTCTTCTTTCTATATAGCATCAAGCTTTATTGATAGTTTGAAAACAAAGATCGGAATACCTACGGTATTTAACATGATAAGGGCATCTTGTAGAGTACGCAGTCTAATTCTTCAAAAGGTTGTCAGCCTAAGAATTTCCTTTGAGTTCTCTATACCCAGGTACTCAGCAAAGGAAGTTCCCTCTATGAGAGACGTGAGGCAGTCTACGAGTAGGTCTAGGGCTTCAATAGAGTTTATGGATCCCGACTTTAAGCACTTGACTATCCGAAAAGATGCACCTATGGATGGCTATAGCAAACATCTTTCAGTCAATAGAACACTGCTTTTATCGCCATGAAAAATGTTACAGTGGCCGGGAAGACGGAAGAAGAGACTGCGGCTTAGTCTATTAAAGAAAACAATCCCAACAATACGGCCTACAGTTTTTGATCCACCTTAGAAGATCCAATAATGCATCCTCCTTCCAGAATGATATATAAATATATACTAGAATTGCAGACTTGGAAGCTTCTATTAAAGTAAAGCAGGGATATAGGGTAGCCAAAGATTATTGGTAGAGTAGCCGGTTTATTGGTCTTCTGTAAAACAGCTGCAAAGACTGCCGTAAGGAGTCGTACTCAACTGAAAAAGCTAATCCACAACGATTTCTCTATTTTAAAAGCTTATGTTAAGAGTGTATTATAGGAGTTTCTTTGAGGCATTCAGCTGCTTTCGCGAGATGGCAAAAGCAACGTCATCCGCATAAGCAATCATCTAGTAGGGATCCGCTTTCATTGACCACCAGAGAACACACCTCCTCGTGGGCTTCCTCTACTGAAACATCTTCTAAAATGATTACTAGTACCACTCTACGATTTTTGTAGATTCCTCGAATCCTCTTCGCTTGAGCAAAAGCAAACACCCTTCATCACTACGGCACAAGTTGAAGCAATTCAGTGCGCCACAGCTACCGAGTTCATGTAATCCATTTACTCGCACGCACATCTGCCGAAACCGAAATCCCTTGTAACGACTGTTTGTATAAGTGCAAGTGATTTGGACAATTTTGTTCCGTTTCTCGCTGGCAATTTCACTTAAATTGTCGCACCCGCCGCCGCCGCTGCCAATTAAGAGCGAAATACGTGAAATTCCGGCCGGCTGTACACTCTATACCGGTACATCAAGTAATGAGCTTAAAAATCAACTTTATTCCCCACACGAGGCAAAAAGAAAAAAATGAAAAATACGAACGAATGAATTTATAATCACACGCATTCGACTTCAGCGAGTTGCATCCGCAAAAAACAACAACACATCTCACGAATTAATTAAACTGACATTGAGCGGCGCGCAAATCAGCGTATGTTTGCCTGAGTGTGCGATTGTGTGGTGGAGCGTTTATCGCATCGTAAACTCGGCGCATGTGAGCGCAAGCACAAAGTCTACCTGGGAAACTGTTGTTGCCACCGCAACCCGAGCGCAAGGTAAATTGAATTTTCCGAGCGCAAAGACCAATAAGCCGTGGAAATTATGTTAATCACTAGAAATATTGTTCGCCGAATGCGGGTCACATTAAGTAACCATTTTCATCGGCATCCCCTTGAATTCAATATGACCGTGCTTCTATATTTGACCTCCTGCCAAGGCAACACCGCCGAAAATACTACATATATATATATCATTCATTCACCCGAAGGTTCAATCAACCTCTCTGTATATGTGTCTCTGGCTTTGTGTATGGATTGGATGGATGTTTGCAGAGCGCTCTGCTTGCTGTAGCATTTGACTGACTCCATTGTTCGTTTGATGTTCTTTCGTTTCGGGTTTGGGTCTGATTTTGGTGTGCGTGTGCTACCCTTAAAATTGGATTGAAAGGGCATCGACTATAGAAGACGACGACGAGAAAGGTTGGCAAAGGAGAACAAAAAAACATTTTTGTCGAAGGCCTTCTGAGCAAATGTATTTGGCACTTGGCATTCGCATAATAGACATTTTCCACTAAATCGATTGGCAGTGTTTAACCACTTGAGTCTACGGTTATGATCAAAACACTTTGGCCATATATCCTTTCATTCGTCGCTCGCTCGCTCGCTCGCTTGACAAGGGATACTTCATGTGAAAAGACAAATGAATAGATGGGGGCCTTACCTCTGCTGCTCTGTGTTCTGTATGTTGTGGATTGTAATCGAAAGTAGACCTATTTATAGCTAATCGATTGCGGTTTTGCGGGGGCAGATCAGGGAGGATTAAAATGTACGCCAATTTTGACAGCGAATTAAATTTGCTTAATGTAATGAAATTATTTCTTAAACGCACAAAAGGAAGTTTTGCAAAAGAATGAAATATTGTGATTATTTAAAGTCGGATGACATTGAAGTACAAAAGTTTTTATTTATTGAAGGAATCAATAAGCCAGGGGGGGGGGGGGGGGCTTGAGGGGCTGAAGGCTGTCAGTATTATTCCCTTTGTAGTTGAAGAGCTCTACAAAGGAAATACTACTGCATCTCAAAAAGTCTTGAAGAAATAACAAGCAAAACGTGAGCGATGTCTTCGAAAGCATCAACACTTTTCTCAGCGGTATTCAGTTTAACGCTGTCCTTATCAGTTTTCCCGCAAAGCAAATCCTTAGATTTCGTTTTTCAAATCGACCGTACAAAAGAAGTTCTGAATTTTCTTACGAACTTCAGAGAAAATGACGATTTTTTCTTTTTCAGAGAGGCTTTTCAATTTGCGTCCCAACTTGATGAGAACGTTTTTGATGTTGAACTAACAACAGCTCCAAGACCTTCATTGAAACAAACAACACGTTTTGATCCAGAAACCTTTTCTACTGAAGCTTATTTTAGAGGGTCTTGGTGATTCTTTGCATAGATTCGTTAATACAAAATCTTACGGACAGATTCATGATCAACGAAGACGTTCTACCATCGTTTCAAGCTCTTCTTCCAGGTTTTGTTGCACTTGAGCGAGTGAACGAAATGGAAAAGCTAACATGTTACTTTGATGATGCAATTTCTTTGTCAGCTGAGAAAGCTGAGTACATTCTTTGGTGCGAAAAAATATCGTGGAGTGATCCTTCTACCGAAGTTTTGAAATTGCTTAATATATGTGACAAGACTTCCTTTAGAGGTATAAACTTCTTGCTTACGGTTTTGGCCATGCTTCCAGTGACCACAGCTAGTGTTGAAAGAGGTGCAGGGAAATAACTTCACCTTGAGAGGGAAATAATTTCACTTTTTTATGTGAAAGTTATTTCCCACTCGAGGTGAAGTTGTTTCCCAAGTGAAGTTATTGCCCGTGGAGTTATTTCCCTGCACCGGTGAAAAAACCTTTTCCACTATGAAAGGATTAAAACAGTGTCCCGAAGAGTTATGGGGAGTGCAGGATTAAGCTCCCTTACTATGATATACGATGGGAGTTCAATATATTCTCGATATGGGGGGGATACTCCAAGGATGTGAGTAAATTATCCCGTGTTTTCAGTAATTCTGTTACTCAAGTGTTACTGTAAAATTTCATTTAGCTGCGATTGTCAATTTGCTTTTTATCTAAAGTCAAACAAAAGTGAAATGGCTGACGTGGCGATGAGTACGAAAATTGAACACCGCGCTGTGATTAAATTTCTAACAAAACAAGGAAAAGGTCAAAATAATATTCACGAAGAGATGGTGGCTGTTTATAGAGATTCTGCTCCTCCGTAGTCAATCGTTCAAAAGTGGTCAAGTGAATTTCAAAGGAGCAGGGAGAGCATTGTAGACGACCCTCGCTCAGGCTGCCCACATATTGCCTGCACCGCAGAAAACATTAAACAAGTCAAGAAACTTGTACTTGAGGATGCCCGAATAAAAATTAAGATGATGGCTAAGAGCACAAACCTTTCCATTGGTACCATACACACCAATCTTCATGACTGTCTTCACCTTTCCAAGGTCAGTGCAAGATGGGTCCCACGAATGCTCAAAGCGCCCGGTTCATTAATTGGTTTATAATTCGTTAAATATTTTGGAAATTGCTGGTGCTTTACTGGCTTGATATTTTGTGGGACTTAGGACAAGTCCCCCAGAACCCATTTATCAACAAAAGAAGAGAAAACCAATTACACTCGCCTTATGAAAAGTTTTCGGGTGGAAAAATAATTGGACATGATCAATGTAGAGGCGGATTTATGCAGGCTGCAGACTGACAAAGATACATACAGAAAAAAAACCGACCCACGATAGAGCCCTTGCAAATAACATAAAATCAGAACATTTACCTCAAACCACCATTCTCTGCAAGCTTTGAGTTCGAAAACTAAAAAAGCATCTTAAAGTACTGTTAAGCGTAAATAATGCCGGCAACTGCAACAAAATATGGACTGTTTGACATTCTCAACCTTTAAAAGGTCTAGCCTCAAAGTAGTCCAATAAATCTCTTATTGAATTTATGACATTTGCTACCCAAGTTGTTCACCACTGCAGACGAGCAAAAATGACCCAATCTGAACCTTGATTGAAGCAGATTTTTTAGGGAATTTAACGGCAGGTGATTTCCAAGGTCCATCTCAGTTTACAGCGCCACCTAAGTAAGTACAGGGGCACAGTACTTTGATTACCAAAATAAGTCATATTCTGGTTGAATTTTTTTTGACAAACGTCAACTTTCATTATACTTTTGAACAATTAACTCTCAAAGTTGTAATTTTAGCACTTAGTTGCTAGTTTTGGAGGTCTTTTGTTTTGACGATAATCGTCTGAAAAGTTACGGAATGAGTGCCCAGATTTCATATTTAGTTGTCAAAGCTCATTAGGAGACGGAGGTTCAGTCGATAAACATTGGCTTAGCATTTGGTATCAGTTTTACTAAATAGTTAGCTGTGAGCTTCAAATTGGTTGTCCCTGGAATACGTTGCTAAATCGAAAAACGAAAAAAAACACCCTGTATATGAATTTATAGCTTGTGGCAATTTGTGGCAACAGCATTCGTTCATGACATTCAAAATTTCAAAATATATTGAGACTGATATTTTTTAAATTTTGCATTTCATGATCGAATGCTGTTGTCAACCTGTTTTTTTTTTAAGCTATTGGGGAGATTACAGTGCAGTCCAAACATAGGTCGTCCACTTGGCAAAGATGCGTTTTTAAGATCATGTAGGTTGAGCTCTAAAGTACAACTCAACTATGGCTATGGGCGTTCCACATTCTTACTCGAATAACCCAACCAAAGGGTCTTTCATCAGCGACTTGACAACTTCAAACTTTCAGTGTGAACGCCCCTTAAACAAATTACCGAACTGTCAATGTCAAAATGTTCAGTAAAATCAACATTTTCATCAAGGTGAAGTACACGAAGGAGCAACGTTTAAAAATAATTTGAATTTACTACCGAAATTCCAACTTTAACAGCGTTAACGACAATTTTCGACCGTAATTCGTCCCAGACAAGCAGAGTCTAGTGAACAAATTTGAGTCAGAATATTCGCTGCTTGATGTTGCTGTGCCAGTGGGACTACGTTTTGCCCGAAGTGTGGAGGATATTGTTGCCGTCGCAAATGATCCAAATCAATCTCACTGCGTTCTTAAGAGTTGGGCCTCTCCCAAACCAAACTATGGCAAATTTTGCGTAAGGATTTTGGCCTACACCCTTACAGGATCAAGCTGACTCAAGAAATAAAGCCACTTGATCATATGAAGCGACGTACGTTCTTGAATTGGGCTCTGGGCATGATGAGGAAATGAAGAATTTCATCCCAAAATCATCTTCAGCGAGGGAGCGCATTTTTGGTTAAACGACTTCGTCAATAAGCAAAATATGCTTTATTGGGCAGGTGAGAAGCCTCATGTGCTTCAGGAAGCAGCACTTCATCCGCAAAATGTCGTTTTTTGGTGCGGTTTTCATGCCGGTGGTATCATTGGGCAGCTTTATTGTCGACGATGAAAATGACAGTCACGTAACAATAAATGGTTGTCCCTACAGAGACATGTTGGAAGGTTGTTTCTTTGAGCAATGGCATGAATTGGACATCAGTGGTATGTGGTTCCACAAGCCACACAGAGGGTGCAACAATCAAGATATTGAAGTCTCAGTTCGGTGAACGTGTTATCTCGAGAAACGGACCCGTCCATTGGCCGCCGAGATCGTGCGATTTAGAGCCTTTAGACCTTTTTTATGGGGCTACATCGTTGGTTTGTGCCAACAATCCGGCGGCGTTAGAGGCCGTATCGGTCGAAATGTGCGGTCCCGTGGTGGACATATGAACGAAGTCGCGTTCCATTCATAAAAGTTTTGATAGCAATTCAAGCCAATAAATACTTTTTTTGAGATATCTCAAGTAGTTGGCATTTTAAGCATAAGTTGTAAGGCCTTAATGAAAGACCCTTTACCACCAACCAAAAGCCCTTCCGAAGTCCTTATAACCATTTCACACTTCACCTCAAAGCTACCATCAGACTCCTTGAAGTGATTTGTTTCAACAATTGTAGGTTAGGTTAGGTTGAGTGGGGTTGTGAGATCGTCACAAAAGACCAGGCACCGAGTCACTTGTATCTCTGATAGTCAATTCGCCGCACTTTGGTACTTCCCTAGATCCAGTAAAAGTTTCGTTTAAAAAGACGAAGATCTACAGATTTATTTACAAAACAAAGGAAAGGAAAGCAAGTCTTCCTTGGCCCTTTGCACAATCTTTAAAAATTCTACTGCACAAATTTTAACTCATTTAGACCATAGATGTCACTTGTTAACTTCGCCTTTCGCCTTTAAAAATACAACAACCTCCGGATTCCCCCTTTCACAACTCACTTCACTTTCTCGGCGGCTGAGAAACAAAAGCCAGTTGCATCAGCCTCACTTTACACCTTCCATTAATAACTCAACAACTTACTAAGCACAATGTACTTCAGACATGTCATTGCCCTCAGTCAGTCAGTCGAAAAGTTCAATTCCAAAGTGACTATGATTCAGACGAATTTGTTTATCAGCAGCGGGTAGAGTGCGCCCATCGTCGTGCTTTATCTCATGAATCATTGCCGCGGGAGGTCATCAGTTCCAAATCGTCGTCGGGTTCAATCAATTTGTTCGAGGCTTACAGCCTACTCTACCTCAACCACTGAACGCGTGTCTAGCCATAAGTATACAGACACGAACACCGTCAAGGAGCAGCAAAACGAAGCCGATTCCAAGGGCATTGCTTCCACACAAAAACACTCCGCTCTCTCTCTTTCCCAAATATACGAATTTCATGGTCGCATCAAATGAGCGTTATAATTTTTGACACAAAAGTGCGCTCCTCGGCCGAAAACGAAAAGTTAAAAACTCACCGTCTCACTGGCAGTGGCAGAGGGGGGAAATGAACTTGTGCGAAACAGAAATGACCTTAGCCAGGGTTCATTATCGGTCATTGCGCGATTACGCGCTCCGCTAGTGTAATATGTTGTGCACAGCTGAGTGGCGGGGTTGTCTTAGCCTCTCAGCCTCTCAGCCCCTCCGCGTTCAGTTCACAGTCAGTGTAGTAGGGCATATGCGAAAGAAAAACACAAAAAACACAGACAACAGGTGTAGTGTATGGGGTATACCCGAACTCGTAACTCGTAGTAAGCGAGAAAGCTCTTTGCCAGCAGCTGCTGCTGCTGTTGTTGTTGTTGTTGCTGCTCTCTCTCACTGGCTTATCGTCTCGGCCTCATATCGTCATATGTGCGGTTTTGCGGATAGGTGTGTGCGTGTGCAGCACACTATGTCGTAACAGTTGGATTGTGGAATTTTTGGTTTCTCGCTGCTGCTATCGGTGGCAAGTGTTTTCGTATCTCAATTTCATTGTTGGTGGCGTTTTCAAGGCCGTTTAGAGGGAAAAGTCGCTTCTAGCACTAGCGGGAGTGTGGGTGTCAACGAAATTACCAACCAAAGTGTCGTAGTCGTCGAAGAAAAGATTTGCCTTCTCTCCGGCGGCGGCGGTGGTTGTGGTGGTGTTTTCTTATTTTCGTTTGTCTGCTTCGGGTTTGTGGCCAAACCGGTATCGGTTGTAGAAAGGGAGGTCGCTGAGCTGCTTCTTTGTTTGGACCTGGATTAGAAGTCTATAGTTAGTCTTTTGGACAGTTTTGGCATCGACAGGTAAATTGGGTCGCATACAGACACAGAGTGAATGTCAGGCGAACGTTTTCGCAGAAACTACTCGCCGAGATGAGATCTAGCGAGAGAATTCGCGTCGCGTGTCTGTCGGACATTCGAGTTCACACCTTTTTCTCATAGATTACCCATTACATCACGTCAACTCTCATATCTGAGTACACGTGTCGCAGTTGTCACGAGCGTACTATATAGAGAACGACACAGAAACGAAACCGAATCAAATAAATTGCAAGGCATTAGGCGATTGTGGGTAATTGTAAGTTGGTGGCTAATTTGCATGCCGCGAATAAATAATCGTTCAGCTTTGTTCGCCTGGCCTATTTAAGCGTGTGGATATATGGTTAAGGCGTTAAGTTATGGCGGCATATATCAGCAGATGACAGGCACGGCAAAGGAAGAGATTAACATGATCAAATGGGTTGGGATGACGTCTTCTATGAGTGATGTGGTCTCAATTCAAACTTGTGTGAAACTGGTGAGAATGCAGGTCAGTTTTTGGGGCTAGTGGGGACAACCCGCTATTACCGAATGGACAGGCAACAGCTTTGGTTGCTGATCGTCAGTGGACAGCAGTCTTGTGCCGTCTTCCATAGCTTTCTGGAAACAATGCCAGTGGTTTCCTGGACATGCATTTGACCCTAAGGTAACTACTTCTTTAAGAGTCGAGTGAAAGGTGGTCCGGTAAGTCAGTCTCTTACGATTGCAGCCATCAGAAATCGAACTATCTCACAATAGTTTCCACTTACTAGACTGTTCAAGATGTACGCATGTATGCTTTGACTTCTTCAAGGTAGAGCTCAGAGTCAGTGTTTGCAGTTGGCGGGGACGACCGAAATCCCTCGATCCCAATATAATATGGCAGTCACTTTTGCCTGCGTAATTCGAGATGTTTGCCCACCCATCTAGCCTTTGTACGTTCTCGGATATACTGTCGTGTAGACTTTGTAAAGCGACGGTATTGCCAAAGATGGCCTTCCTATATGTGACATTAAAATCGACAAGTTTATGATTTAAAGGCCGTTCTTTGGAAACAGGTCATAGGTCTTGTCCAAAGACTTTAAAACATCCTTTGCACTGAGACTAATGTTGCCAAATTCAGACTTATTGGCGGATTGGCACACGGAGTTTGTGTCAAATTATTGTTCCAATATTATACACCAACAGAATACAAAATATTTTTGAAAGCAGCATTTTAAGCTCATCGATACAGTGGATTCTGAGTGATGGGTAGAAGGTTCAACGCCCGGAAGACTGACTGAAAAAATGTGACAGCAAACTGTCCTGAGAAACCATCCCAATATTGACATTGGGATACGATACAAAATTGTAGGTCCAACAAAGCAAAACAAATGCATTTGTGTTAACTTAAAGCCCTTTAAACTACACCCAACGCGACCTGGTTCCATAGGAAAAAATGTTAGACTTCTGTTCTTCATCGAACCATAAAATCCTACGCTGTCTTCTAAAGGGTGTCCCATAATAAAAATGTAAATAATTCACGCAAAATTCGAATTTTGCCTCATTTAACAGAACAGTGATGCCAACGGAACAACAAAATATAACAATGTGACAGCTGCTAGTTCGGGGTTATAGTAAAAATGGAGCGCTATACGAAATAACAACGCATTTTCATTGTTGAGCAATTTTCGTACAAAATTTGGCCAGATAGACAAGAGAATAATTGAAAGAGTTCAGGGAAACTGGATCAATTGGTGATCTTAAACACTCTGGGTGTCCTGTCACAAGTCGTTCAACAGAAAACAATTGAAGCGAGAGTATTGCTGACAGTCCAGAAACATCATCATTCGGCAGCAGAGTCATGAATTGGGCATTTCGAAAAGCTCTCTATAGCGACTTCTCACGAAAGACTTGAAACTTCATGCTAACAAAGTTCAATTGACTCAAGAACTGAAGACTACTGACCGTGACTGGCCACATGCCATACAGCCAGAGAAACAAGTCAATTACTGCACGAGTCATTTTTTAATCGTGGAGTCGGCCGTTTTTGCGATCAGAATTGGCTACCCGAGGGGCAGATTCCGTATATCAACGATCGTGTGAACGATATCGTTTTTGAAACTTTGATCACCAAAATAAGTCATAATCTGTTTGAATTTTTTTGACAAACTTCAGCTTTCATTATATTTGTGGAAATTGAACTGAATTAGGCTCTTAAACCTGTAATTTTAGCACTAAGTTGTTAGTTTTGGAGCTCTATCGCTTCGACGATAATCGTCTAAGAAGTTACAGAATGAGTGCCCAGATCTTGCGATTTAACGCCATTTAACCTTTTTCTTTGGGGTTTTTTTGAAGTCAAAGGTCTATGCATATAAGCCCACAACGCCTTGAAAGAGAAAATTGGGAGGTCTATTAATGAAATTCAGCCGCATTTATGCGAAACGGTCATAGGAAAATTCAATAGAAGAATAGGTAGGTACCTGCTAGCAAACCGATGTGCTGCTCCATACGTAACCCCAATCTGTATACTGTAAAATTTAAGCTTTCTAAATAAAAATCTGTATTTTCTATCAAAATTACATTTTGCGTGAATTAAGGGGCATCCTTTATATAAAGGTTGAAGTAGATTGAGCCTCTGTAGTCAAAATCGGTCCACTTTTTTCCCCGAAAGATACATATATATTCATTTCAATTAAAGAAGTCACAGAGGCAGGTCAGTCTTAAGGAATATTCAAATAGCAGTAGCCCTTTCCTTAAGCAATTCATCAAAAATCATTAAATAAAGCCAAACAACGTCAAATCGAAGAACTAAACAACTTATCGGACTGTAATTGGCAACTTGTTGGACGGTAATTGACACTAGCTATCAAAATGTGCACTTTTTCGACAATAAGTCATCAAGCTTATAGAGATAGGCTGTTAGGGTCAAACTTTAAAGTGAAGTCGATGCATAAATCAGCATGGCTTGTGACATTTGACAGTGTCGCAGCTTACAGTTTATAGTTTCAATTATTGACGATTCCTTTTGTTTGTCCATGTTTATCTCATGTCATCAAAAGGCAAGGCATAGCAGGTGCTTCTTGCTACAACTTCAAAAGCTGTTAAAACACTTTTGTTGCTCCTTAAGTGGACACTTGCTGTAGCTTTGTCGCTTCAACGGACTACCACAAGACGGATGTCAAAAACCTTCATCAAGACAATTGCGAACTGCGCCACAATAAAATGGGACACCAAGTGGACCGCAAATGTGAACTATTACACAGCAAACCTTCATAAGAATTCAAAATCTGGACCGTTCACGCCATTGCGATGACGTACATCTCTCGCTGAGGTCGTAAGTTCTACGAAACGTGACATAATATCAGTCGTTACATTACTTTATAAATTTATAACCTCCTACTACAACACTACAATTGCGGCAATTCGTCGCTGAATATTCATTGCAATGTACGCGCGCCGCTTTGAAGGTATCAACTTCATTTGCTAATGCAATATACATGTGACACTTTTCACGTACGCCAGCTACATTTGCCTGCCTTATCAGCCAATGCTTCCATGACAGATATATACCTACTCAACTCGATTTGAACTCTTTATGCTTTCCGTTCGTCCGATCTATTGGGGGGCAAAAATCAATACCCAAAACAAGGGTTACAAAGTAACATTTAATCAGTGGCACATTTGTCGCATCCACATTTATCATCGCATACTTTGCCGCTGGCCGCCGTCATCATCAGCAGGCAGAAGTGACGCGACGATGACAGCGTACAGCGACAACAACCGGCCAAACAAACAAAAGTTAAATGGCATTAATTAGCATTATTTATTCATTTCAGAAGTTCTCTCATTACGTTGCGCGTCCGTTTACTATAATATATCGTCGCCCACCATCGTCATCGTCGTTGTCGTCGTTTTGTCGTATGTATGATGTATTCAGTTATTCAGACAGAGTTTGTAGCCATCCAATCCACCTATTTAACCATACATGTGGATGGATGTATTTGTTTTCACAAAACAGCAAAGAGAAACACTGCTCAGCTCAGCTCATTTGTAGCCGTCGTACTGACCGAGTGTAGGTGTAGGTGGCTGGTGAACTTTGATTATGTTAGGGTAGGGTATCAAGGGACCGTTTATGTGCTTCCATTTGGATTCTCTGCTCTTTTTCTTCTTTTTTTTGTGATTTTTTGATAGCCACTGTTTGTTTTGACTCTGTGAGTTGTGACTTTTGTGAGCTGTGACTGCGAGTGCGAGTGCGATTGTTTGCGAAGGATGCAAAGTGAGCTGAAAAGTTATTCCTCGGATATAGGGAGGCGGACTTTTATTGATTCAGACAAATTGCAGTTCAAAGGGGTTGCTGCGCTGGATTTTCGGACTGAAGGTTGATTAGGCGCTGGAGGATCGACTTCCGGTTTTGTGTGGCTCATTTTTGTGTTGCAGTCAACTGCGAGGTGTAAATATTTGCGGACACTAACCTGAGATGAAATTTGCTCGTTATATTTCTGGGGAGATTTGAAGAGATCAATGAGGAGCAGGACAATACGTCGAAAGCCAATATTGAGGAGCCGTCCATATTTTGACCACGCTACCGACCCAAGTTGCAACTTGTATTTTAAGACTCAATCTGAGGGAAGTTCTTATTTGCGGGATTGTGGAACGCATTGCAAGTTTGTGGAGTGGGAATAATGTCTGACACTTAATTCTTCTAACAAAAAGGGATAAAGTCCATCGAAAAGTGATTTTTTTTAGCAACACTGGTTGGTCCCGTTGCCCTACTACCTATTTCGTCCCATTCGAAATAGCTTTCCCCTTCCGCTTTTTAGTAGGTACTCATGCGACATAAGTACATTTCATTCCACTTTCGAAATACAGAGTAGAAAAGGTTCGTTTTCGAAAAGTTTTACTTCGGAACGAGATACAGAGTAGGGCCGCTGAACGGAACTATGATTGTCTTTATGGGACTCGTCGCCTTCTGCTTAAACCCGAAACAGGCGGCTAAGTGCCATGAACCGATTTTTTTCAACAGCTCCCACAAAAAAATAAAACTTTTAAAGGCGCCTTAGGTGGGGGCCCTTTTCTATAAATACCCTAGACCTAGCTTCCATTGGCTTAAGTGAGTTGTAATATTTCGGGACGAATAGTTACCCAAACAGAATCTTAAAGACGTCATTTTTGTTTTTTTTGGGGGTTCAACCGGAGGCCAGGGCAACTTGGAAAATTAAGAAACTTCGATAAATTGGGACCTCACGTCTATTGGGGTCACTAAGACTTAGTTTGGGTAATGGAAAGAAATTGTTGATGAACCTTTTACAAGCCAGGGCTTATATTCCAAAGTAGGTGCAGTAACTTGGCTTTGGAGTATGAAATGGAACTTGTCCTTTATGTCGCGAATTGTGCGCAAAAGTAACTACTAGAACTAGAACAAAAACTAATTAAAACAAGTAAAAGTGTTATCATCGGCCTGGCCGGTGCTTTGATACCCTCCACTGCATACAAGTCATGCAAAATACCAGAACTACTTGACCGACATAGCCCATTTTCAATACCAACCTGACGCCGATAAAAAGAATTTCATTCACCTACGTCAATTAGTTTGGGCGCTATCGTGCTTTCAACAGACAGAGAGACAGAAAGACAGACAGACGGACATGGTTAAATCGATTCAGAATATGATCCTGATTCAGAATATATATACTTTATGAGGTCTCCGGTGACTCCTTCTTGGCGTTACAAATGTATTGGCAAAGTGAATATTATACCTTCCTGTGGAGGGTATAAAAAACACCATTTTAAGACAACAAGGCTCGTAAAAGGACCTTTGGATCGACTGATGAATTGTCTTTGTTTTCTTTTTTTTATACTTAATTATTCCTTCTTGTTCGCTCACTGAACAGACAACGTTCAGCTTGTAGGTACCCTAGGCTTTAAAAAAGCAAATTGTCAGCCAGGAACAGGAGCGATTTGATGGGCCGGACAGAAATTTTATCGAACGCTGTGGCATATATCGAGGTGGAAGAGCAGGACCGCTCTTACTGGTAGGTATGTGGATTTGTCATACGCACGGAATGCTTGAACTTGCGACTTTTTAGTAAAGGTCTTCTGACAATCCCAGTTGGCCAACATCAGTAAAACGTGGCCTCTCGGCTATATAGAGAAAAAGTGTAAAGCTGCCTAAAGAAGATTCTACTCCAAAGAGGCTGACTTTGTAGACCGCGTTTCGCTTAACCCTGCAAGAAATATCGAAGGCAGCGCAGAAAACTGCTGACGAATACAGGCGAGCTCATGCGCATGTACAAGGCCATATCTCCAAACACTACAGACAAGGGTGAGGGCCGATAGAAAAGTTTCTTTGAAAAAAAGGAGAAAAGAAGAGCGAAGACTTTGGAATTTAGGAGGAAAGGGAGCCACTATACAGTAGTAAGGATGGCATGTTGACCAAAAGCTCGAAAAATGCAACCGAGGTCCGCAAAGAAAACTTCCACTCGGTGCGCTAAGACCTATTCACCAAATTTATGGTTACCTTTGACAGTGAATAAAGCCGAACTGCCTGTCTATAGCTCTGTCATCATCCCCTCCATAAAGGTCGATCAATTTGTTGTCAAAAAAGGTCTTAGCAAAGTGAGGCGCTGTACGAAGCCTACAAGCCAGCTCCAGAGGTACAATCTTTTTAAAGTCTCTTTGCTCGTGTAAGCCGATGATACTGGAAGAACTAAGCAAACTGTCAGGTGGCGGATTTGTGAGTATTAAGACAGAAGAGGCGAAAATGAGATCAGAAACAGTTGCAAGCAAATCAAAATGCAAACAATCGGGTAATTGGACAGAACGTCAAGATGGATAGATAAATGATTTTGAAGTAGTAAAGGACTTTTTCCAAATAAGCCTTCCAGCACTGATATCAGCTCTGAAGTTTACTCGACTGCTGTTTCTGCCGGCTTATAGGGCACACTCTTCTAACGACCTACTATGCAAACGTTGCAAAGCAGCCTTATCACCGTAACCCTCCTGCAAAAGCATGGACCCTTTTGAAGACAGATGAGTAAGCACCGATTTGCTTTTATTGAAAAGCTCTCCGCGTGATCTTTGGTCGAGGTTGTATCTTGTATACTTCAAGATAATGGAGGCGAAGGTACAATAAGGTACTAGATATAGTCGGAAAGATTAATTACTCGTCTAAGATGGCTACGACATTCATAGAGCGTATGGAGATCAATGCTCGGAGCATCTAGGAGGCTAAAAACACGGTACAGCAAGTCCCACTTCTTTGGAATGGGCAACAAACAACGAAGCTACCATTGATAAATGAAGTCGGCTTCCAGAGACTCTTGCTCGTTGCGGACTAGGTCCAAAACGGGATGCAGCGCCGACAAAAGTAGGGTAAGTGATCTATTCAGCGGAAGTCTACTTTTGACATCAAGGGTTGAATGGTGGGCCAGTATAAATTTAGATATCACTTCGGAAGGACCTCTCTAGTTCCCGCAGTTGTCAGATTTATTGGAACTTTGGATACGAAGAAGCAACCAGGGGCCGAATCGCGTCGTCCGTGAATGAGCGTTTCGCATGTAAAATCAACTTTGTTCCGTGAACGTATAGCTCGTTTATGAAAGTGGCGATTCAACCCCAGATCTTCCTGCTTGCTGCTGTTATCACCGGTTATCTCTTTTAAAACTACTCGATTCCAAGGCAGTTTTCGACTTCTATCTAAATCGGTTTCCTGCGCTCGTCGATTGGTCTGCAACCGCGGGGTAAGGGTTCACTTTTACATCACCATTCAAAGAAATTTGCAGCACCTGAGAGTCCCCTGAGATGTTTGCTTCTATTCCTAAACTAAATCGATCCATTCATTGCTGCTGTCCCTAGATATGTGCACTTCCTAGCAATTTTTCAAAAACCCTTCGGATCTTAACAACGGTTTATTGAATGAAAGGTGTCTCTCCCTCTCTAAAAGAACAAAACCTTCCGCTGCCTGGTCGATTCCCTTTTATTATAATCAAATCCACTCCTTCCACTTCACAGCTTGCAACTCACTCAAAACTTTCAACAGCGTGCTAAATAATAATAATAAAAAAAAAACACCCCAAGACAAATAACCAACCGCCAAAACTGAGGAGAGACGTCTACTAATTTTTCGTCCTAATTACTTTTTTCATCAAATCGCTTAAATGCAAATGAGAAACAATTGTTTGCAGCGAAATTCCGCCATTCCTCCCTGGATGGGAAAACACAGTCGCGCAACTATTTGTCATCCAGAAAATGTTCCATTTAAGCGAATGGTATCGCTATCAATCCGAAAAGCACAACACAAGAACGCGAGTACATTTAAAGCCGCCATAAATGACAACAACGACAAACCAGCCAAACAAATGATAACAAGTGGCACGGGTTCGGGGTGGCATGGCAGTCGGTGGTATGTACACCGTACAGCTGGAGGCCGGGGTTGGCAAGTTGAAAACACTACCAGCAACAGCGCTCCGCACACCAACATCGCACACCAAAGCTAAACTATACCTACGACTACGATGTTCCGAGCGAGGGAACGTCTGCTTCTAGTTCGCTCATCTATACTTATATAGATATATGGGGACGGGTATACGTTACGTACGACCGACCAACAGTGTTGAAACGTAGGCAGCGGCGCAACACCGAGGGGGAGATTTAAATTTAAATTAAAAACTATGTACAGAGCCAGCGATAGGTATGTGTGTATATTTCTATAGATACGCAGATAGCTTTAGCTTCCGAGAAAATTTATGACAGAAGGGCGATAGATATAAATGGTTGCTGTAAATTTAAGCATACTTTTTCGTGGCAATTGTAGCCGATGGGCTTTGCTGGGGATGAAAAGGGTGCTAAGCACTGCAACACAAAAACAGTTGGAGAGATCTCCCGATGCACCATAGACAGACTTTCGCGCATAAAGCGAGTATCTGTGCATCTGCAGTGTGCTGCTATGACGACGACGACGACGACGACGAGGCGACGAATAAATAGTTAGCAAGAAAAGCCTTTGTTCATCGATTGTTACTGGCAAGCAGCAAATGGCTTTGATTGTGTGTGCGCGAGGAAGTATTGAAGCTTTGATTTTTGAGAATTGCCAGCTACATAGTTAGGTTTGGTTGGCAGTTTGATTAATGTCCGCCTTTAGAGGGGGATTCGTGGGATTTCTTGAAAACAAGTTCCTCGGTCGTCGAATTTACATTCGCTTTTGGTTTCGCGGTACTACTACTCTATTTTGGAATGCCAACGCGGAGAAGGTCAGTTATTTGAGAGATTTTTTCATAAACCGTCCGTCTAGTTTGAGATTCTATTTTATAACCGGCATTGTAGGTCTGGGTATGTAAAATATTTAAGATTGAAGCTGAAAGTCAACTAGTAGCATTTAAATAAATAATTTAAGGAAACTCTACAAAGACTCCGAGGGTCTGTCGCTAAGTTTGAAGGTATAATAAACTGACGCAAAGGTACCCAGGGATTATGGGAGAGGAACGTCTGGAACACACAAAAAGCCTTCTGGTAAAGTGGTTTCTCTCATCATTTCCTAAACCTAGGTCGAACTAAAGAATTTTTTCACGTCTTTGTCCGATTTCTTCGAGTTTGAAAGTTCCAAAGCTTTGCAAAGCTATGCACGACTCGTAACAAGCTTGCTCATAGACGCGTACGAAAGATGTGAACTTTAGACAACCTGCTTTAGAAATGAGAGCTATTTTCATCATCAACCAACTCAAGGCTGTTCGCGGATCTTCTTACCGATTGATTTTGATGAATCGAATGACGAACAGAGCGACGTCCGTTTTAAAACAACGAGGGGGTGAAGTGAAATACACGATTCATACACCCGTATTGGCTTATATAGGTTCTGACCAAGCCTATACCTGTACCTCAAGGGCAATGAGGATGTGTATCCCAGTCAACAGGACTATCGCCGTATTTGCTGTTGATAATCCAAGTCTATATAGTCTCGCCATAAAAGATTGGCCGTCTCATGACTAGATTCAGTCGCTTTTAGGCATATTCAGCGTCTCGTGCGCTGATCACCGCGACGAGGCCATCTATACGTGGCCGACCACAAGTACGATTTTTGTCAGTTCTATTTTTCGGAATGGCAGGAAATAATAATAGTACTAAAACTCAACCCTGAGTGACCCCAGAAGCAATTTTCTTCAGTCAGGTTACAGCGATATGGAGTCATAAGTTTACTTGCTGCCTCTGAGGAAACTTCTAATATTCTACAAGAGAAAGTGGCACGTCCAAAATGATCTTCAAAGCTGTCAGCATCTTGCAGAGCTGGAAGTGTCTTGCGTTCCGATTTTCTAAAATAGTTGTTAATGCGCTGGGCATCTTTGATAGTCCCTATAACCTCCTACTGCTGTGGTTTACCAGAAACTTCGGTCGCCTGCTCTCAAAACTGCTGCCGAATTTCACGATCTGAGCATCGTCTCTGAGTCTTGCAACCACATCAAGAGAAGCTAACATGAAGGCCTTCAGGCTGATAGGGCATCCGGGTTTTCTTTTCCCTAGCACCTGTTCTTGTGGAAAACCTATCCCTGCTGAAAGGTATAAGTCATATATTGAGTTGAAGTCAAGAAGAGGGTTTGGAGTTCAATTTTAAGATCCCATTTGATCCGTGAACCTTCTACATATTTCCATAGAGCTTGCAGCAAGTTTTTGCTCTTCTTCACTACGTAAAGGACCGTCGAAGGAATTCATGATTTAGGATTGGACTGCCTCATAATCCAATTTCTAGGGATCACTCTTAAGCTAAGGCAAAGATGTTCCAATTTTTAGCTATAGCTTATGTTGATTATTCTTATCACTTATCAGTTTCCGGCGATGGGTCTCTTCTCCTACATCTAGTAGCTTTGCGCCTGAGAGTAGGCAACGTTTTCTTAATTTTTCGCTTTAGTTTTTGCTTGGGTACACATATTGCATCCGTTTCTTGATTCCGCGATGAATGGTTGCATTGGCCGAATTTTGTACTAATTGCTTTGTGGGTTTGGCATCTCGACGGATTCTGTCATTTACAGGATACGGTCCATTCCTACAGTCTTGAAGCATGCACTTTGCTTAGGCTGCCTAGGCTACTATTGAATGGAGTATACGCCTTCGACTCCTTTTGGTCCTTTATCTTGATTTCTTTACAGATGACCGATGATGAATTGTTAAAACAGCCAGATTTTAGACAAATATTTTCAAGCTTGACAAGGGCTACGAAAGGCTGGACGCGAAATAAAAATTTAAAAAAGTTCTTAATACTTTTCAAATGAGAAGAAGACTGTGCCACATATGATGCAGTTTAGCGAGTGAAGTCCTGCGAGT
Organism: Cheilosia impressa; assembly: GCA_948293265.1. Classification (NCBI taxonomy): domain Eukaryota; kingdom Metazoa; phylum Arthropoda; class Insecta; order Diptera; family Syrphidae; genus Cheilosia; species Cheilosia impressa. Next base: position 6,128,068 of record OX411882.1, read on the forward strand.
CCTGAAAGACGCATTCACAATTGAAGTTAAAAATTGTCAAATAAAGTTGTAGCTGTGCCATTTTAAGACCTCTCTAAATGGCAGCTTGTCAGACGTCTGTGACTGGTGGCACAGTGGAAAATACTTTGTGGAGTGTAAATTGTATTTTGGGGGTTCAACCCAAAGCCTTTTTCTGCACGACTGAATCAACGCTTACTCGCTGCCGTAGATAAATGGCAAAAGTTTTGTAGTCTTGCAAAGTTTTGCAGTCTTGCAAAGTTTTGCAGTCTTGCAAAGACCCCTTCGCAAAAAATCAAACTAATACCGTTTAGAAGGTTTAAAGATACAAAGGGGATGGTTGTCGGACAGACTTAAGACCTTTCTCTCTGTGATGTTCTTATAAGGCGTAAGTACACGTGTTCCAACTCTACCCCTCTTCAACTAACTTTAAATTGCCCGACTTCTCGTCAACTAAACTGCGCCAAATATTAAGGTGCAAGTAATGGTTGAGTTTTCTGTACACCACTATATGTGCAGTGCAAAGAACCTCCACAACGTGGACAATCACTCAAAAGTAAAATAGGTCCACAGATTTAAGGACTGGGACACCTTTTTACCAATTTCAACACAACGCCTACCTCTGGCTCCACCAGAATTAGTCAAATAGATTTTAGAGCCACCCAACAACCCGTAAAATTTATATACGACCATTCCCAGCAATGAGCCGAAAACAATGGCCAACACTCGATAAGTTCTCAGCTAAAATATTTAAGACCTCAATCATCTGCTAATCGAACAAAATTATAACTTCATTAGGCTGAGTGGCACATTCACACAACAACAACGCGCGTTTGCCATAGCCAACGTTCTAGCAGTAGTTATCGGGTAAATTGGACAATTGATTCCACTACAAGTTGCATATAGCCATAGAGCCAAGCCAGACACTTGACTTCCTGTGTACCACACTCGCAGAGCAAATAAATAGTTCACAGCGCCGCACAGATACTTTGTGTAGTCGGCTGCCTATGCCACTGCCACAGTGCCAAAGTGCCACATCGCCAGAAGCTTTTTAATCAAAGCACTTGCCTGCTGCCCCACTGGTTCGATGAAAGTACAGTACACGCCTTCGATAGTGCCAGTCGACCAGCAGCATCTGCCAAGTGAATTCGTCTCATCTGATTTCTGTGCGGTTCTCTGCAATTGGTCAATCGATCGACCCTTCCCTCCCCAGCCCTGCATTGTGCTTGGCGTCGTCTAAAAGTGCTCAGTGATTGACGGAGTTGTCCCAGCGGGGAGTTGTGGTAGCCCAACTTTATTTGCTCCGCGTTCATGGAGTTGATAAAAATAATTGCCGTAGTAGGTACGAGCCCAACTACATTCTGAGGGAAGCATGGCAGATGACAAATGTGTGCTTATGACGCAACCTTGACATTCAAGGAAAAAAAAAGTTGCCTCTCCCGGAATGCGATATCTTATTTTTTAGTCCCCAAGACTGTTGAAGAGCTAGTTATGAATAAAGATGGAGCAGCGACGTTTACAGTTGTTATAGACATTGCAAATGTCATCCGTGTTTTGACAGGCGAGAGTCGAGCGACACAAGTTCAGATTTTGTTACTTTGCCAGGCATAAAGGTTACGCAATGCTTATGGGGATGCACTGCGTGTCTGTTACAAAGATGTACATAGTTGTGGCAGATAGCTTTACGGTTGGATGAGTCTTGAGATGTACGACAATTCCGACAGTTAGGTGGGGTAGATACGTCGAAATGCAGACAAACCTTGCGATGAATAGTGGGAGTTCTTTTGAAGGTTCTGGAAGTTGTTTTGCAGTTGTAACAGATGATGAAATTCAAAGCTGACGATGAAGTCAGTCGAAAATACGTTTTCCCGTGACAAACTTGAAAACTTTTGAAACTGAGGAAGTATTTGAAGACTTGTTGCAATGATTTTCAAATTTCGTAAGCGCGTGTGGAAGAATTTTCCTCAAAGGATGAGAAGAAGCCGGACCTATAACAAATTAGCCACAGAACGTATGGACTTGGAATTTGTTTCTTTTAAAACCGTTCGTCTTTGACACTGACTTCTAAGGAAATATACCAAAAGACTTATGCTGGCAGAGGCGAATAAGAGCTCAATTTGCGATAACCTACAAGCTGAAAAGGACGTAACACATACTCCTGAAATATATACTGCTTTAAGCATTGGAAAATAATAGCGAACTTTAACTGAAGGGGGCTGCTTAGCTTAGGTTCTGCAGGGGAACTTTTTGCTTTCGAGGAAAAGTGATCAAACCCGATTGCTGGTTCAGGAGACCCAATGGCCACCGGAATATTCTGTTTACTTACGGGTTACGTTTAAGCATGCCAACAAAAATTGGCGTTGACAGCTCTATATAAATTACGGAGATATATCTAGCCACGACTTACGTTTAAGCTCGTCGCAGACTGAATGTATATACTTTCTCGCCCTAGCCAACGCTACAAGATCACTTTCGTTTGGGGATCAGGTTCACGGGAACTCTTCCGCAGGAGGTGTCTCTATACTCCCGCTGGATACTTAAATAAGGTTATATCTTCTTGCACATAAAAGTGGAAGAATCCGCAAATGGTGTCATTTCGACGAATATTTGACTACCAACAAGCTCTATGCTGACAGACATAAGTGGAAGAGGAGAGTTTTAAATAGGAAAAACGATAAACAAATGTATTTAGAAAAATAATAAAAAAAAAAGTCCGAAAAAACCTTTCCGGACCTTGGCTGGCTATGTCAACGCAGCTGCTAAAGTAACTTCTCTGAAATGGTGCCAGTAGACCAATTTTTACATGCGAACAAGAAGGGTGACAAAAATTAACGTCAGTTAGCTTAGTAGGGCGTCCAAAAAATTCCAAAATGGACAAATAGGTGCGATCTTTCAAGCCTGTTCAAATAATTGCATAATCCGACGTTTAGAAGACTCTATTATAAGGTCTTAATAAAATAAACATGCTTTCCGGGGATGCAGACGGATTCTTGAAAAGGCAAGCTATATACAGCAACAGCATCATACTTACTTACTTAACGAGCTCCCGACGCGTGAAGAGTCTCTGCCTGAGGCACCGTAGCCTTCCATCCTCTGTGATCCCGGGCACGCGGCTTCCAGTTGTCCAGACCAAGAGTTCTGGCATCCGCGATGGCTTGGTCTTTGAAACGGAGGTTCGGTATTCCGTCGACATGTGGCCGAGCCAATGTAGTCGACGTATTTTGGCCTTTTGGACTACATCCACATCTTGGTACATAGAGTTCGCGGTTGTATCTTCTCCTCCATTCGCCCTCCTCGCACACAGGACCAAAAATAGAACAGCAACAGCATCATAGTTAGGAAAAAAAGTCCATTAGGCGTTTGACATGGCTAGGACAAGTAGAGCGATTGGACATCAACCGGAGCTCGCAGGACCTTCGATTTTGCCACACCAGGGTAAACGCAGGAAAGGAAGACCTCTCACTAAAAAGTTTAAAGGAACCCAATCACCTTGAAAAGTGCGCACCTGAAAGCGAATGGAGAAACCTTGATTCCACCTAAATTGTAGAGAACAAGTTCAAATTTAAACCGAGCAATCATCTGTTCTTGGACGCAATGGTTCAGTTGTTAGTGAGCAAGGTGTCTCTCTTTCGAACCCCAGATAAACACAAATTACGCCTTAGGACTGCGCTACTTCTTGCAAACGTTTGACAAAACTTTACAAATTCAGCTTTTTGGACTCGATATAAAATTGTAAGTCCTTTTTATTAAAAAAAAAAAAACACAAACAATCGAATGAATGGAAAAAAGGAGGACCTATGCGGTACGCACCTGTTGCACCAGTTATTTATTTATTTAACAAATAAGGGACGTTCAAGTATCTAGTTTAGTAAGTCTGACAGCTGGCTGACTTATTTTATTTTATTTCATTTTATTTATGAAGAATAAGTCAAGAAATTCGTGACTGAGTAGAGCACCGTTCGCATATGCGGCTGGACGTAGCAAAAGTGACGTTACTGACCAATTCAGTCTTTGCATACAGGGTATGTCGAGCCCAAACCAATCAAGTCGACTATATGTTTTTGAATGTGCCCATTAAAACACATCAGCAGCAACTGCCAACTTTGGACAAAAATTATTCTTGTGATCTTATACTCATCAGATTGATGAGTTTTAACGTCGAAAGCTATCAAATATGCTTGGTAGATAAGCAGCACTGTCTCGAAAAAGTGCGCCGTGGTTGTTAAAGTTTCTGTTGATATTGCTGCGTCAATTTTTTCCGCTCATCAACCTTCGAGTCCATCCTCTGATTTCTTAATACACAGAAAATGTTCTAGTAGACACTATCGACACTTTGCAACTAGTTACTATTCCTTTTTCGTCCTCTACTACAATTTCGCGAGAAACCACATTTCCAAATGCCCAAAACAAGACCTAAAATGATTTTCTTCTTCACGCAAATGCCTCGCGAAAACCGCCCGAAAATAATTATTCTAACACTTGATGTATCATTATTTTACTACAAAAAAAAAACATCACTCGTTCGACCTAGCATCGCAACTAATGTACCCGTACGCAGTCAATGGATCCAAACAAAAATATTGACACCACACCAAACAACACCCTTTATGCGTCTTAATACTTGAAACAAATTTGTAAACAACACAACAACCTATTTGTGCCATAAAAAGTATTTCGTTGGCTGAGACACTTTCAACGGCGTCACATGAAAAAGATACACAAACAAGGTATCCGCGCACAATAATTATAATAATACCGAACGTCATGTGGCGGAGACCACCCCTCTCCCTCTGCCGCGCACATTACCCGGCCATCAGTTGTTGACTTCTCACGCGATGTTTACACAAACTGAAGGTCCATTCGATAGAAAACAATTTGCTGTTTGCTGAACTCGAATCGTTTTGAGGAAGTGCACTGCGAAAACATTTTTTTTCAGCGATTCACTAGAGCGTGGTAAATTACTTTTATGGAAAACAGATATCGGAGATAGTTTCACCCTTAAGTACCGGCGGGTAGCTACATCCCGTACATAGGTCAAGGAAGTTGGTGGTACAACATTCATTATCCACCGCACCGCGGTGTGTCAACGTTTGGAGAGAATATTCGGGTTTTTGTGGCGCGTTCGAAACATACGCCACTTTTGACCTTCACCACAAACGTTGGCAATGCAGTTTTTTTTTCTCCAGCTCATATTTAGTGAAGGTCTCACCGAATGTGTGTAGAAAGAAACAAGAGGAAGACCGAGAGTAGAAAAACCAAATAAAATTAAACAATTTGGTGAACGTAATAAATTTGCGAGTCTGAAGAAAATTTAAAGGCAGGTACAAGTCGAAGTTGTTTTCGTTTTGGTTCATAATTACTTGGAGTGAAGTTTCGATGAAATTTGGTTTTCTATGGGGTATACGTAATGTCAGGCAGTCAAACAAAGATGCCAATTACAACAAATAAAGCAAAATAAGTGCGCCTTCTATCGCAAGAGATGCTCTACCGTTTACTCAAGTTTGAAAGCTGATAGGTCGAAATGACTGGGGAAAAAATTCTAATAAGCCCGTTATACCAGAGACATTTATCTTTCTGTTTAAGTCTTTGTTATTAGAATCACAAGTTACTGTGAGTAGAAGTTCACAAATCTGCAGGACTGAAATAAGAAGCTTTTTTTAGCTCGAATGGTTGTCAGACGTGTGCAAGAAGTAGCGCAGTCCTAAGGCGTAGTTTGTGTTTTTCTGGGGGTCGAACCAGAGACTATACTCGCTTACTAACCACTGAACCCTTGCGCCCAAGAACAGAAGATTGTTCGGTCAACATTTGTATGAGTTAGCGAAAAACCCAGTAAAGAGTGAGGAGTAGTTGTCCAGACCTCCTCTGAAACGGTGCAAAACAGTCACATGTGAAGAAGAACGCACAGCAAATTTAACTACAGTTCAAGTTTTACTAAGTCTTCTTCAATTGCTTTCAGATGCGCACTGCAAGGTGATTGGGTTTCTTTAAACTTGTTAGTGATAGGTCGTCCTTACACTGGGTGTGGTGAAATCGAAGGCACTCCGGTAGATGCCCAATCGCTTAACTTGCGCTAGCCATATCAAACTCGCAATGGAATGGTGGATGTTGGTCTTGGAATCGTCCCGTTCAAAATCCGTCACTCTTAAAAAGCTCAATGCTTTAAATTCTTAAAGCAGACTGAGATTTTTAACCCCTCATGCATATAAAGTCTTCTCAGGTGCTTCGGACTACACAAGGTTGTCTTCTTTTGATTTCTGATGAAATGTTGTTTTCAGCTCTTCACAAATAAAACCTCTGGACTTTTTGTTTTGACTGGGCCGATATTGCTATACAGCTCGTAAAATTGCTCCTGCTAGTCCAGAATCCGAGATATCTTGAAATGCTTCAGGTACTGGGATTGCTAAGGTCTTATAAAGAGTCTTCTTAGTCGTTCTATTCTAGACAAAGGGCCTTCTCAACAGTAAGAAACTTCGACTGATCAGTGTGCCAATGTCAAAAGCAAAGCCGTCAATCAGACCTACAACTTTTCTCCGATGTTATATGTGGATATGTGTCCATAGCAACTTTTGAGTGTGCCTCAGGGCACTTTGTAAACTCTTTTGCAAGACTCTTCATCGAAATAACGCTCTAAATGACACTGCCACGGAAAATTTAAGGAAAAGGTCTACGAATAAGACTTCCCTCAGTTAAACGTACGACAATCTCAAGCCTTTTGAATGAGGGTCTTAATTAATTATAAATGGCTTAACTACAAATTTTTGTCTTTAGAAAACGGCTTAAGCGAAAGCATCTAGTCCTATTTAAACACCTTTTAATGAGACTTGGTCACCCTTATTCACCCCTTGTCCCGTCGACCTTTGAAACTATTAAATCTTCCTGGGTAGATAAATGGACTCGTCAGTTGGGTTCTAACCAACTCTCAATCAGAGCCTTGGTTTGCAAAACATAATCAAAAGGTATCTGTGGCACGTTGAGGCCAAAACAAACAGTCACATTCAACCGTGCGAATTTCACAAGACTTTCAAGTGATAGCTCTACCCACTCTTACTCGAACTCTTATCCCCGATATCTCGGTAAAAATTTACATTTCGAACGCGCTCAACGTTTATCTGCAACAGAGAAATTGAAAATTCCATTTAAAGCCCCCCATATATAGGTATAGGTGTGCCCTGTGCACACACATCGCACGTAATCATCCATGTAGCTGAACTCATTTTCAAAAATGTATCACTGCATTTGGACGAGATCCCTCACAACCTTCTCAATTCCATCATTCACTGCAGCAAAAAAAAAAAAAAAACGAAAAACAGCACCCACCGCCATCATGCAACACCCCATCCCAGATGGTAGATTGCAGATGCATCCTGCATCGCATCCATATGAAGCATGGGCTCATACATCGCAAGCACCTACGATACTATGATATGCTTATGATAAACATCCAATGACGTTGTGTCCTCGGTCTTCGTACTCCTCTAGTCGTGTCATTATCGTCATCGTCCTCGTTGCCGGATGATGGCGATGAATAAATTGTGAAACAATTCCATCCAACAACGTTGTTCGCCTTCAGAAGTTGACGTGCGGATAGCGATGCTGCTGCCGCTGCTGCTGCAACTGCACATTTCTATTCAGCATTATACCCAAAGTGTCGTGCACACGAACACATTGTTGTAACAGAGAATGGTGCAGGGGAGCCAGAACCAGAGCCAGCCAGCAGCAGCTTATAGTGTTTACTCACAGAGAGGAGTCTCTATTGTTTTTGGGGCAATATACGCCGAGTGCTGGCATGAATGAGAAGATGAAATCGAAAACGTCCTATGCAACTGTACACATCCTGATAATCTTTTCAAATAAAACTGAAACAATCATCAATAAAGTGATTGCAGATTGGGATTGAGTTTTAGCAGCTTAATCTTCGTTTCAGATGAGATGAGCTTAAGTGATATATATGCCAAGTGAATTGGACCGTGCTAGGGCAGACCATTTGCCCATTGACCAAGATATTCGGTTCACAGGCGTTGATTTTTTTGACAATAGATATGGGGGCAGGTCTTTGTTCTGTTTAATTGCATAGCCCCATTAGCAATATCAGTAACGATTCACAGCGATTGCCGTAAATATATTTGACGTCAGTAAAATAGGTTCCGAGCTTCGGAGAGCTTTTGTGCTTTACTGCCATATATTTAATTGCAAGGGTTCTACAAAGAGCTTTTATGTTCTGAAATATGTTTGATACAGACTGTTCTCTCGGCGTCAATAGAATAGGTTCAGGGGTTTAGTGCGACATAGAAGGCCAGAATAGGTTTGAAACTTTGCTGTGAAAAAGAGTGATTTATCTTTAAAAGGGATGTACAAAGAACTTTCGTGGGTCAATAGAATAGGTTCAGAGCTTTCCCCAAAAACAAGTATATTTTTTTCCCATTTCAAGGGTTTTACAAAGAGCTTTCAGGTTCTGAATAGGCTTCGAGCTTTACTGCGAAATATTAACTGCAAAGCAGAGGGCTATAGAAAGAGCTTTTATGTTCAGAATTTCAACCTAAAACAAAAGAAAAAAGCTCAATCAAGAACACATCACAGTATCGCGGTCAATATACACCAATGGGTAAGGAAAACAAGATGAAATCGGTGAGGGTATCTCTATTTGGGAATGTTTGGACATCTAGACAATCGCTTAGGCTAAAGACACTGCCATTCGACAAGCTCCTGACTGGGTGGCGATAGATATAATCCAGAAAGAGGGCTATCATACGTCTTATACTCAGTATAACCGATACGCTAATATGACCAAGACTAGACCAGTAAAGGTCCAACGGGTTATTTTAAAAGAGATGACCAGATCTAAGATGTTTAAGTTCTTGTTGTGAAGATGGGACAATTATGGCAGTGCACACAGTGCACAACCTCCAATGCGTTTGCCAGAAGCTTTGCTGCAGGCGTAGACTAGACAGGTATCCAAATACAAAGTACGACAGTGAAGCCGTGAAATCGTAAAAGTAAGTACTTCGTATTAAGCATCAGCTCAGTATTACTTAAGTTAACGACAGCTGGTAGTCCAAATGTTTAGCTTTATCACGGCCTTTCCGCTGTTAAAGCACACAAATTCTTAAGAGGCACACAAAGTCCTGATTCAAAAACCAAAATAACATCGTTTGCGTACGTGACTTGACTATCAAAAGTCAAGTCTTGCTCTGCTGTGACAGAATTTTTCAAATGACAAGAGGCACCGCTGTGGGCAAAGCAGCTGGACTGCTGATCGTTTTTTTAGAAAAGTTCTGTGAATTGTACTCTTTATAGCACAGGGCTCGTCAGCAGGTGAGATACGAACCATAGACCTTTACGCACCAATGCTCTATTCCCTAAGCTACCTTCAGATGATTGACTGTCTGGAACTAAATCCTCAAACTTTAGTGCTGCTTGGCCATCAACGTTGAAAATCTAAAATTTTTGAATTTTTAGTTCGGCTATCATTAAAGTTGCACAAGTTATATGACGAGCACGCTACAGCAAAAATACCGTAGGAAGGTGCAAAATGGCAATGCAAACACGCGTGGTACATGCGCTTTGAAATTCATTTAAATGGAAATAAGCTCGATGCTAACGATGGACAAGAGCTGCTTGCGAATTTTGCCTGAACATCTTCATCGTAGAGCACAGCGCATCAAAGGTATTCCCTAGGAATCGGTCTAATTCAAAGACCCACGTCTTAAGCACTTTTGATCCGACATTTAACAATGTCTAAGATTATAGTCATGTAATTATAACGAGGACTTGCTCGACCATCATCATCGTAGAGCACTGGGCATCGTGTCTTAAAAATCGGACAAATTAAAGGAATCAAGAGCACATTTTTGATGCATGCGTTTTGAAATGCCAAAAATTGCAGCCATGCTCGGTGGTAACGTTTGCTCGACCATCATCCTCGACGAGCACAGGCGATGATAAGACGAGACGTGTAGTTTGGCAATCGTACATGTTCAAAGAGTCCAGTCTAGACAAATTATTTTCTTCACCGGTCATCATGCTCTAGAAGCACATCAAACCAATTGTTAAAAATTGTTCTATGGGAGAAATACTTGCATCACTTGGTTTTGGAATTAGAGGAGATAAACTTGTACTTAACCCCAAGCGCGTGGACCTTTTGTGGATTGAAAAAAAAGCGCAAACTTTTCACCCTTTAACAGACGCAGGGATAAATAGGAAATTCCCAGTGCATCTGCATAGAACCAGTCAACATATTCAGTTCTACGCAGGTAAATCCTCAGCTCTTTTCGAAAAAACCCCATCTTCGCATCGCAATTACCCCACAGCCATATGACTTTCAAGCTAAAAATATCTACGCCATCTACCTGTTTACAACGCCGCGTCTGTGTGATGCGATAACAATCTAGATCTCGTTTGGAAATCGCCTTCTGGGCAGCGAACCTTAAACGGATCAAGGTAGTTCCGCCAAGAAAATTCCACACTCTATACATTTCCATTAGGTGATCTTAAATTGTTGGTTCCCAATCAAAACACGGGCACTCGAACTCGCCAGCCGAACATCTACACTTGCGTTTGACCCCAGAAAGCTCGCTCGTCCGAGGCATAGTCTAAAAATAAACACCAGCAAAGCTTTCCCACAACAAATCAACAAACAGTCAGAGATGTCAAAATATAAACGATCAACCGATATTATGAACCCCAGTCGCAACGAATAAGCCAGCTGAATGTCTTAAATTAGATTTTTCCAAAAATACCCACCTTGGGGGTATCTCAAAACCGGAATAACAATTGCTGCCATTGTATCTCCGTGTGCAATCATGCCTGGATCTGTATACCTACAGATTTTGCATACATTGTGCAATATTCAGCCGACAACCCAGGCACGGTTGGGGTGTTTTCAAAAATCAAAGGCCACCACCACCTTTGAGTGCCATCTTATCAGAGAATGATTTTTAATATTTCGTTCTGGTTTTTTTCTTTCTTCGTATCCAAAACCACATTATGACTGACGTTTGCTTGAAAAAGACTCAAACCCAAAGACGAAGGCACAGCGATAAGAATGTAAATTTTATTTGTATTTTCTTTCGATAGGCTCTCCAGCAGTGAGACCGAGCAGAGAGAAGACCTTGTTGTATCGGGTCGGGTGGTTTTAATTTTTTTTTTTTTGTAGGTTGTAGTCATGTAGTTGTTGCGGTGTGGCTGTGGTTCGTTACCGCATTCGCAGCGATTGAGTTGTTTATAAAACGTTTTCATGGGCTTTTATGTAAATGCCAGCGATAAGCAATTAAATGCCTGGGCCTGGGACTCGGCACGATGGTGATAGCGATAGTTGTCCAAATAATTAATTGAAAATGTATCTATCTACATATTTTGTTTTTATTTAGATTAATGGAACAAGCGTTGTGGGCTGTGCGAAGCGTTTTATATGCAAATTGGCGGGAATCGCTGTTCAGAGTTGACCTCTTAAGGAGTTTCCTTATCACGGTTGGCCGCTGGCTCTGTTGCGTGGGTGCGCAATCTGTGAGAATAATAAAGGGTGAGTCAACATATTTTGAAATGGGCAGCAAAAAATATGTTTTCGTGCCTACTGGAGGGATGTCAGAACTACGCGCGAGCACCAGAAACCGATTCATTCCCCGAAACCGTGCGACAATCACCCATGACCTTTGAAGGTTTTGGAGAAATAATGTGAAGAATTTTTCACTTTAGAGTAACACAAATTTAGAGTGTATAATGAAATGATTCTATTGGATGGAGCCACCTGTCATATATCAAAAGTTTCCATTGCCGTGGTGGCTAGAAATAAAGGGTGCTCATGCAAAATTTGAATTCTGCGCCATTTAATAATACAGTGATGCCAAAGGAAAAAATTATAACGATGTGACAGCTGACAGTTCGGGGTTAGTAAAAATGGAGCGCTATACGAAAGAACAACGCATTTTCATTGTTGAGCAATATTTTAAAAAAAGTGAAGGTTTGGCAGCAATTTTTGTACAAAATATGGCCGTCAATGCTTTAAATCAGCTGTAAAGAGAATAATTGAAAAATTCAGGGAAACTGGATCAATTGGTGATCTTAAACACTCTGGGTGTCCTGTCACAAGTCGTTCAACAGAAAACATTGTAGCGACAGTATTGCTGGCAGTCGAGGAACATCAATCCAGCACCAAAGTCAAGGCATTTCGAGAAGCCCTCTATACAGCGAATTCTCACGAAAGACTTGAAACTTTCACGCTTACAAAGTTCAATTGAGTCAAGAACTGAAGACTACTGATCGTAACGGTGCCACATGCCATACAGCCAGAGAAACAAGTCAATTACTGCACGAGTCATTTTCTAATCGTGGAATCGGCGGTTTTTGCGATCAGAATTGGCTACCCGAAGGGCAGATTCCATATATCAACGATCGTGTGAACGATATCGTTTTTGAAACTTTGATCACCAAAATAAGTCATAATCTGTTTGAATTTTTTTGACAAACTTCAGTTTTCATTATATTTGTGGAAATTGAACTGGATTAAGCTCTTAAGCTTGTATTTTTAGCACTTAGTTGCTAGTTTTGGAGGTCTTTCGTTTCGACGATAATCGTCTAAAAAAATACAGAATGAGTGCCCAGCTGCCCAGATCTTGCGATTTAACGCCATGGAACTTTTTTCTTTGAGATTTTTTGAAGTGAAAGGTCTATACAAACAATAAATATAAATTGATTTGTCTTCGGAATGATGTTCCGTTGCCTCCGAGAAGCCCTGACGTAACTCCTACCGATTTTTTTTCAGGGAGAATCGGAAGAGGCAAATGTCTGAAAATAAACGATGCAACAGGTTATACCTTAAGCTAAAAATCCTCGTTTAGACAGCAGCGATATCGTTCGTCATATATCACCGTGTTCTAACAAAAGGTTCATGTTTGGTTAGAAGAGTGTCAAAAATTTTAAGCCTTTATATCGACGGTATTATTTTTAAGCTTTTTCTAAAAGTAGCTTTCCTACTACTGGTATATGAAATTTAATGCAATATTATTTTTGTAAGAAAACAGCGGCAACACTTTTACTTTATATGTTATCAAATGTAACGTCTTCTATATGAACATTTTATGTGTACTTTAAATTAGGATTTATATACATTTTGGAGAGTTTTACACACGACCATGAGAAAGTAAGTGGCGTGACATACGAGTCAGTTCGATTCAGGCAGACATTCGCAGAAGTCTTTTTTTTTTTTGTTAAATAAATGTTTAAGAAAAAATTAAACTTGTGTATAGTTGTTTTAATTTCCGACCGTCCTTACAAATTCAGAAGTGAGAAAAAGAACAAAAAATTATGTTGAACGTTTTATGCATGTGAATTCATACGGAATTACCCAAAATATAAACTGTAAAAATTTATAATATTAGAAAAATTCATACGGAATTATAATATAATTGAACTGTAAAAATGGACATCGAAATGTCGAACCGTGTACGTATTTTCCTAGAAAAGTCCACTGTGTGTCAACTCAAGGAAAAATTGGGTGACTTAAATTTGTTAACTACTGGTCATAAGCCTGTGCTAATACTTCGCCTACAAGAAGCATGGGAAAAATTGTCTAACAGCGAGCTGAATCAGCATGTCCCTGATGTTGCTGCAGATGACGAAACATCTTCCTCCTCTGGATCCGGAGAAAATATCAATGCAGACGATGGTGTTTTAGACAAAGAAATCGAACGTTTACGTCATCAACTTATAAAAAAACAAGAAATCGCGAAGTTAAAACAACAATTAGCGGATCTTGGATGTGCTCAAGAGTCTCCAAAATCTAAAGTCCCGTTGTTCCACTTCAAAGACATAGAAGAGTCCATGAACATATTCTCCGGCGACGATAATTTCTCTATAGAGAAATGGATTAATCAATTCGAAGAGTGTGCTGAGGTAATGGAGTGGGACTTGCGAATGCAATTTATATATGGAAAACGGCTTCTCAGCGGAACAGCTAAACTTTTCTTACGTACTGCTTGTGTAAGAAATTGGTCAGAGCTAAAATCTGCCTTGTTGAGAGAGTTTGCTAAAACAGTCACCAGTGCCGATATTCACAATCAACTGCGAAGTCGGAAAAAACGGCGCGAAGAATCTTATCAGCAGTACATGTTTGCAATGCAAGAAATAGCATCTCTCTCCGAAGTTGAAGAAGCTGATTTGTTGCAGTACATAATAAACGGTATTCCGGATTCTCACACTAATAAAATGCTATTATATGGGGCTAATACTGTGGCCGAGTTAAAGTTTTGCATGAAAAAGTACGAGAAAATGAGATCTACAATGTCATCGTCCATCAACAACACAGTCCACGTTAACCCGCGTTTGATAGAAGTGAAGTCGAATCAGCCCGTCGTCAATGTCAAATGCTACAACTGCAGCGAAAATGGACATTACAGCAGTAGTTGCCCAAAACCACGGCGTGCTAGAGGATCATGCTTCAAATGCGGGAACATCGGTCATCGGGCATCGGAATGCAAGGTGAAGGCAGCAGTGCTTACGCTGGGAACATCTTCAGCTGATTCTGATGAAGAAACGCAGCATCAACAACAGGTCGAATGCAGAAACATCAATGAGGTTACCAATATTGAAAATAAATTTGAACATCTACTTAGGTATACCTTTGAAGAGAGAGATGAATCAATGTCAAATTATTCAACGACGCTTCGCACACTGATGGATTCTGGAAGCCCAATAAGTTTTGTTCAGCAGCAGTGTGTACCACAAATCTTGACAAATCCTGTTGATCTAAATAATTATAAATTCAGTGGAATTAATGGTAGTCCCTTAGGTGTACTTGGTATTGTATGTTCACGTATATATTTTAAAAATAATTGCGTTTGTCTTAATTTAATAGTTGTAAATGACTTAAGTATGAAATATCCTGTCGTTCTAGGTCGCGACTTCTTAAATCTAAACAAGATGGAACTGATGAAAACTGATCATGTAAATGTGGTTAATAATCAGGTTGAAACAGGTAATCATATGACAAACATATTAACAGAGAATTTTGAAGAACAAATTATGAATATTGACACTTTAAACGAAACGGATGAGAGAATTTTGAATACCAATTTAGACTTAAACATTAATAAAAATATATCGCATGCACTTAGAAATAAAATTACGCAAATAGTGTCCGGGTCTTGCTCGAAATACAAAAGTGAATTAGCACCAATTATGCATGACAACGACAAGGTTCAGATGGAAATTCGATTAAGTAAAGACGAACCCTTTTACTGTACACCGCGTAGATTGCCTTATGCTCACAAACTCGAACTAAAGAAAATACTTGACGATCTTTTAGAAAAAAAAATTATACGTGAAAGTGATTCACCCTATTCATCGCCAATTGTTTTAGTGCGAAAACGAAACAATGAGCTTCGTCTCTGCATCGATTACCGGTCTCTAAACAAATTTACGCTTAAGGATAACTATCCGCTCCCTCTAATTGAGGATTTGATTGATAGGTTGAGAAATAAAAAATATTTTTCGGTATTAGATTTACGTAATGGATTTCACCATGTCACTGTTGCCAATAATTCTATTAAATTAACTTCTTTTGTAACCCCAATAGGGCAATATGAATATTTGAAAATGCCGTTCGGCTTAAAAAATGCGCCATCGGTTTTTCAACGATTCATAAATAATATTTTTAAAAATCTAATACACGAAGATAAGTTGTTGATTTATATGGATGATCTGTTGATAGCTAGCGAAAGTATTGAGCAACATTTGGAGTGCCTTCAAAGTGTAGCTGAGTTGATCGCGAAACATAATTTAGAGCTCCGACTAGATAAATGTCGGTTTGCCTATGAAGAAATATCGTATTTAGGATATATTGTGAATTATGACGGTATACGTCCAAATTCGGAAAATATACGAGCGGTGAGGGAATTTCCCATACCTAAGTGCGTAAGGGATGTTCAGAGCTTCATCGGCCTCTGCTCATATTTCCGCAAATTCATTATGAACTTCTCCCTCATAACAAAACCCCTTTACGATCTTCTACGCAAAGAAACTACTTTTCATTTCGGTTCCGAACAATTAACTAGTTTCGAGACGCTTAAGACCAAACTATTGGAAGCCCCTATATTAGCCATATATAGTCCCAGTAATGAGACAGAATTGCACTGTGATGCAAGTAGCATCGGCTATGGTTCAATTCTCTTGCAACGTCAAACTGATGGGAAATTTCACCCATGTTCCTATTTTTCGAAAAGAGTTTCTGACGTTGAATCGAGATATCATAGTTATGAACTAGAAACACTCTCAATCATCTATGCACTTAGAAGATTCCGAATCTATCTCACTGGCATTCAGTTCAAAATAATAACGGATTGTCAATCTTTAACTCTAACCTTAAACAAACGATTCTTAAATCCAAGAATATCTCGCTGGGCGTTAGAACTTCAGGACTTTGATTACTCGATTCAACACAGAGCTTCCGATAGGATGTCACATGTAGACGCATTAAGTAGGTGCACAAACGTATTAGTGGTTGAAGATGATTCATTTGAATTTGCCTTAGCTGTTGCGCAAAAACGAGATGCTGATATCGTGGCCATAATTTCTGAATTGGAGGAAAGCGAAAGCAGTCTCTACGAGATGGTAAATGGTTTGGTTTATCGAAAAGTCAAATCCGGTGTTAGGTTTTACGTCCCGAAGCAAATGGAACAGCAGATCATTCAGAAACATCATGACGCTCTTTGTCATCTTGGTGTTGACAAATGTTTTGATTATCTCAAACAAACTTACTGGTTTCCTGAGATGAAAACCAAAATTAAGGGCTATATATCAAATTGTTTGAAATGTATCTACTTTTCACCCAAAACTGGCAAAGTAGAAGGAACACTTCACAATATTCCAAAGGGGAAAGTACCATTCGACGTCATACACATTGACCACTATGGTCCGCTGTCAACTACAGCTACAAAGAAAAAACATTTGTTCGTAATAATAGATGGTTTTACGAAATTTGTAAAACTCTATGCTGTAAACACCACGAAAAGTTCGGAGTCAATTGCATGCCTAAAATTATATTTTTCCACTTATAGTAGACCAAATTCAATTCAATGGCCAAGTGGAAAGAATCAACCGTATTCTGACACCTATGTTTTCAAAGGAATGTGATGAAGAAAAGTCAGCAATATAACAAATCATATTACGATCAAAAGCATAAGCCTCCTAATGTGTACGAAGTGGGAAACTTGGTAATGCTAAGAAACGTAGACACTACACAGGGTACAAATAAAAAGCTATTGGCTAAATTCCGCGGCCCTTACGAAGTTATAAAAACTCTTCCAAATGACAGGTATATAGTCAAAGATATTGATGGTATTCAGATTTCTCGCATTCCGTATACGGGTGTTTGTTCTCCGTGCAATATGAAACCATATGTTTCAGAAATATGATTACAAGATTGTACCTGACTGTTATAAATCCACATAGTAAATCTTTTCTATTGTAAAACTTAGCGAATTGCATGTGTATATATGTTAATATTTATATTTATGTACATCGATAAAATATCAACGTTTCGTGTAATTATACAACTAACTGAATTTGTGTATGTTTTTATAAATTCGTGAATTAATATCGTTATTTTTATTTCTGTACTCAAATGTATTATCTATTAAGTCTATCAGTTCCACATGACATAAATTCAATATTATATTTACGTTTTTAAGTGTAACATAAGCACATTCGAAAAATTGCGATATAATTAGCAAAGATAAATATTAATGTATTCTCTTTATGTACTCAAAAACAAACGAAAAACAAATGTATTGTATTCCTATAATCGAGACGATTATATATCAGGTATGGCCGAATTGTAAGAAAACAGCGGCAACACTTTTACTTTATATGTTATCAAATGTAACGTCTTCTATATGAACATTTTATGTGTACTTTAAATTAGGATTTATATACATTTTGGAGAGTTTTACACACGACCATGAGAAAGTAAGTGGCGTGACATACGAGTCAGTTCGATTCAGGCAGACATTCGCAGAAGTCTTTTTTTTTTTTGTTAAATAAATGTTTAAGAAAAAATTAAACTTGTGTATAGTTGTTTTAATTTCCGACCGTCCTTACATTTTATTTCTAATTGTCAGAACTATTTTCAAGTGACAAGCAATTCGACAGCTGTCCTGCGCTCATTTTGGTTTTCCACTTTATTAAAAGCAGGTAGACTTCTTCATTATTATAGATATCGATACTTGACACAACCTACTCAGATAGCTACTCAAAAGCTAGATTTCCAAGGTGCGGCTTTTCGGCCCAGTCGCGGCACCCTCAGCCCAAAATCATACACGCAGTAGTGGCCTACAATTCTAGTTTATTTTTTTAATAAAGTTATTACCGTCTAAAGTTTTTTTTTTCTAAAAACTCCCCTTAGACGTTTTTCAGACTCTTTTTGGGTCCATTAACCGTCATACATCCGTTGGTCTTTTGAGGATATTCGTAGCATTATATGAAGGATTTTCGAAAAAGGGGGCGTGGCACCTTTCATATACAAAAATATATACATATTAGCAATTTTGGCAACTTTAGCTAGGCAACTGGATGTATGTTGCTTGTTGAAAGTATTTTGGCAAATGTGGACGGGATTGGACTAAGGACCGTGCCACATTCTATAGGACAAACGCATTTAAAACGAGCTAAATATTTGTGGCAGCTAAAGATCAAAAACTCCGCGTAAGAAAGTACTAGAACTAAGAAAAAAGTGCACCAAATTAAATACAGAGCTTGACATCTTTCACCCCGAACAAAAAGTTAAACAGATAAGGCTATTCTTACAAGCTTAACATTGGCAGCTTTTGGAAAAAGCAATATATGGCACTGGTCTATCACCTGGGATAGCCGCGACGCTTTGAAAAGAAATAGGAATAGTGCAATCGGCTTTTAAACTGCCATCAAATTTTGCAGCTTTCAATGCTCTGATAGTACAGATTTTTTAAAACCTATACGGAGGTATTTTTTTGGCACCTGTGCACCATATCTATCGACCGGATGCAAACAGAGCAAACCTGTTCAGAGGGAATTATTCGTATTTGATTAAAGTGGAAATAGTTGTCAGCCATAGACAAATAAAAGACCTATTACGTCTTACACTATCAAACAGTCGAAGAATCAAGAACCAAGAAGCGTTTAAATCTTGAGCCGAGCCAACTTGACAAGACGATCACTGGTAGAGATATCTAGTACACCGAAACCACCTTCTGAATTCTGAAACATTAAACGGAGAAATGTTGGCTACCTTCCCGGAGTATATCGCCCGAAATGAGTTCCAATATCGGCAAGGAAAATGTTTTCGGTTGTTCGGAACAGAGCAGTACGAGTATGTGGACCCATCTTCAAAAACGATCGTTTTTAACAGGGGACAGATTCCGTATAACAATAATCGTCGGTACGATATCATTTTTGAAACTTTGATGACCATAAAAAGTTAAGTTCTGCCCGAATTTGTTTCAATATCGTCATAATTTGTGGAAAATAAACTGGATTAAGGTCTCAAGCTTGTAATTTTGGCACATAATAGTTGCTACTTTTGGAGGTCTCTCGTTTCGACGATAATCGTCTGAGTATAGTGGTTCGGTGGACATTGAAACTGAGTTGTATAATGGATTTTTAGGCTAGGTTAGGTTCAGAGTAGGATCATCGCCATGCGAAGAGTATCTTATGATGTCAAAGGGTCTTAAAATAAAACGATGGGAGTATTAATGAGCTCCTATTCGTATGGTGAGTCAAGATAGGAAAATTGCAAGCGTTCCGCGAGTGCAGGAAAGTCCTGATCAATCAAATGGACAGCGGATAAAATTAAAGTGTCCCTTCCCATGGCAGTTTTATACCCAAATTCGAGAATGATTCGAACCTCTTTTATGTTGAAGTGTGTTTAAAAACAATTATTTTTGTAAGACAACTAACTTAGCTTAGAATATAAAAAAGTAGAGGTGAAAATCACTTACCATTTTCAAAACGATCATTCGCAGCCTTTTTTTGCACGGGTTGAATAACCACAATTGAACACTTGAATCGGCCCTTTTTTATAAAACGAGGGAAATAAGAGAGACACATTTTTATAAAATGAAACACTGACAGAAAGGAGGGGGTTGAAAAAAATAGGTCGCGATTTTCTACTACAAAATTTTAACAAAATTTACCTTTCTTGTCGCACAAACAAATACACTATCATACCGAACATGATTGAAACAAAAGACAACACGGCGGCAACACTTCTTTTCAAACAGATTTGTTAGACGGGACAAGGGCGGATGAGACTTTTAGGTAGATTCGATAAAATATATATATAATAGACCGACTGGACATGCCAAACATGATTGAAACAAAAGACAACACGGCGGAAACACTTTTCGAGCAGATTTCTTGTTTTATAGACCGACAGGAATACAAATAACCGACGGTGACTAATCAGACTTTTTTCAAGACCGAACCGCACTTTTTATATAGAAAAGCAAGCATTAAAAGGACTACACGCACTATTTTTGATTATATCCCCTTTAGTGTGATGCAGAGGTGCACGGCGAATGATCTGAAATGAGAAATAAAATAAGATTTATTATTTGAGACCTAAATTGAAATTTTTAAAACGCAGTTTGATCAAATTAATTTAGAATTGATCGGTTTGGATATCGCCCCATCCACAATATTTGGGGGAATGACACATTTTGGCAGCTTTCCAATTCGTATGTGCTTAAGAGAGACAGAAATCCTAGCACTAAGATGGTTTCAAATAAAAAAAAATTTCTTTAAGCCGAACACAAATAACCTGAATAACAGGCCAACTCATCCATGGACGTTTCATCCACCTAGGGACACAAATTGGAGCCTCAATCTTGCTAGGTCATGTCTGAGAATTAGGTATGTACTTTAGATTGAAGAATTTGCTGCTATATAAACGAGGTATACAAGGCCTAAACAAGAATATGTAAGGTATTATAGATTGGTCGTAGAGGAGTTAAGGAGTTGATTGGTTATGAATGAGTTGGTCGGTCACTAGGGAGCTGTTTATGAAGTTGAGCTCCATATCTGACCCAACGGTGTCAGGACAATATAAAATACAAATTTCTACGACCAAGACAACATTCAATTTCCGGGCAATTTGTTTGGGTTCCGATATATTTTTTAAAGGGTCTAGTGTCTAGTCTTTCCACAACAATTTAATGCAAAATATATGTGGATTTTTTTTTTGGTATTTTTATATTTTCTTAAAAAAAACAGAGTTCCACACATGTTTAAGGCCAGCAGCTCCCAATTGTACGCGCCTTCAGTTGGACTCCTTTGGTGAAGTCTTTCTCTACCGATTTGTCTCTTTGGGTTGAAGAAGAGGGCATTGAAACAGATAGAACCTTTCAGTTCCTCGTTGTCTTTATTCACGAGCGATGAAAGCAGCAATGATGAGTTTTTCTGTAGAATCTAGTCCAGTTTGAGGCAACTACATAAATCTGTTATCAGGGGGAGCGAACTTGTGTCAAAGCTTAGCTATCGGTCTTTGATTCGGGGTTTTTTTCACCTGTGATTTGATGACGTCTCTAACTCGTATCCGACGATGCGATATAGTCCTTCACGTATAGGCCCAGGATGAGAGGTTTAGATCGGATCCGACTACTCTCATCTGCTTGTAAAGGGTGATTTTTTAAGAGGTTTAGAACTTTTTAAAAAAAAAAAAACACAAAAAATTCGAAAAAATTAATGAAATATTTATTTGAATCGATAGTTTGAACCTTGCAATTTAATGTTTAAAGATAATTTCATGCAAATGTTGACCGCGGCTGCGTCTCAGGTAGCCCATCCGCTGAGTCCAATTTTGGCATACTCTTTCACACATATCGGCCGGTATCTCACGAATGAATGCATGGATGTTGGCTTCCAGTGCGTCAATCGAAGCGGGCTTGTCCCTATACACATGATTCTGGCTGATCTTCACTCCAAATGCGGCAAATTTGCTTATTTACGTACCCATTCAACCAAAAATTAGCCTCATCGCTGAACACAATTTTTCGATAAAAAAGCGGATCCTCGGCCAGCTTTCCAAGAGCCCATTCACCAAAAATTCGGCGTTGTGGTAGGTCGGCTGGCTTTAGTTCTTGCACCAGCTGTATCTTAAAAGGCTTTACGCCCAAATCCTTCCGCAAAATTTTCCACGTAGTGCTGTAACAAAGGCCTAACTGCTGGGAACGGCGCCGAATCGACATTTCGCGGTCTTCTGTCACACTAGCTGATACGGCCGCAATATTTTCTTCACTACGCACAGTACGTAAACGTGTTGGTGGTTTAATATCCAACAAAGTAAATTTGGTGCGAAATTTGGTCACAATCTTCCGAATAGACTGCTCAGAAGGTCGAGAATGCCGATCATAAAATGGAAGCAGCGCGCGATGAACATTTCGAACCGAGCACGAATTTTGATAGTAAAATTCAATAATTTGCAAGCGTTGTTCATTTGTAAGACGATCCATGGTTAAATTGCAAACCAAACTGAAGCTGTTTGACAGTGACACAAGGTACTAAACACACGTCAGCTGTCAAAACCAGTGTTGCCAAAACCAAACCAGCTAAAAAATCACCCTTTATAAGGGACTTCCACTGAACAGTCAAAAGAGGGAGCTATTGTTTACTGTGTGGAGTCCAATTAAGCATCTCACACCCATGAGAAATACAACCAATTCCTGTTCAGTCTCAGTCGGGTAAGTCAAAAAGCGAAAATCAAAAGAAAGAAAACACAAATCGACAGGTCGTTGTCCTATTACTTTATGAACAGACCTACCGAAGTCCAACGATCTCCTTGTTGCTATGGTAACGAGATGAATTTAGGTAAGTGACACCAATTCTAGTAGATTTTTCTTAAAGGTTTAACCCCATGAACTTTCCAAGCAGGTACAACCAATAATCTGTTCATAAACTGTAACATAAATGTCTCACTGCCATGCCACGTAGAACAATGGTGCGCTTGTCGAAATTCTATACCCTCTCCCAGCACAAATCCCACGCAGAACTGCAAAGATATTTGCACATCCAGGACATCAACCACGAAGAAACCGCCATTCGACTGAGATCACATTTAGCCCTTGAAACAAATGCGCCTCGACGGACTCCATGCATCGCAATACAGAGCAGGCACCCCCAAAACGAATGCAACCCAATTAGCTAATTATTTTCGCTAGTATGTCAGTGGAAATCATTGCGCCAACCCCAAACGTCATCAAATTGCTGCCCAAGGGCTTGCAATTGATTGCGGCACTTCTCTAATCGCATAGTCGCTTCCCGCGCTCACTCTGATTGCAATTGCCATACTTTCATAATGTTATTAAAATCGGAAATCCATTCGCCATGAGTCCTAAGCCGAAAACTCATAAAACCCGATGCACAGCAACAGTCGACATGAGAGTGCGAGTGCGAGTACGAAAACGCCGTACCTATACCCACACAGTTGTGTGTCGCGGGCAGGCACGCAAAGTGTCTGTGGATATATGCCCGCGCGCACATCCATTCAATTATCATTATTGGGGGAGAACTATAAATTAATTATTTTCAACCCTCCATTATTTAATAGCAGTTTAGTTTTTCGTGCGCGCCGGCGGGTGGGGGGTGAAGGACTCAACTATCCGCCACAGTAATGTGTATCTGATGTACACACGTGTAAGCTGATTCGAAAAATTCCCCAGACAACAATGTAAACGCTTGAACTGTGTGTGCAGAGTGTATGCCTTTGCCGGACGATGGTACCGTACCGAACCGAATTGAACGCCGCGATGGCTGTGGCGGGGATGTCGCCCATATTGTAAATGGTAATGAATTCAAAATAATTTCATGATTATGCGGTTTCAGCGATGTGAGGTGCGGTGTGCTGGTGCTCCTCCTGGTCGTGTTCGCTGCCAGAGACATTGAACCTATATCCATGGATGGGCCGGCTGTATCTGTTTCTGTATCGCACTTTCAGCTGGAGGTGTTGGAAAATCGATTCTTTCGATTAGGGGTGGATTTATCGACCTACAACCTGGAATCATTCCCATTTTCATCACTGAACAAACAACATGCACACACAGAGAACGCCCCAAAGTAAATCAGGTCGATATACGGTGGGGGGGAGGGTGCTTGGGCTGGGGATGGGATGCACAGATTATACAGAGGGATACGAGCCGGTTTCTCATCGTCGTTGTTGTTGTCGTTTCGCAAAAGAGGTCATATACAGAGCGATATGGGTGGAGGAGTTTCGAACTTTTATTATTTAGAAATAATTTTTGGCTATTGCCGTAGGTGGAGGAAGAGATTTTGAATTTCTGTTTTGTTTTCTTCTTCCATTTTTTTTTCTGTTTGCCCCGCACCCGCACCAGAACCCACACCCGCACCAAGTGGCCGAAACATTAGGAAGTGCCTTTAGCAGTAGATACGATGCGATATGATACAGCGACGATGACGATGTTATGTGTGCCAAGGATAGTTGGATAAATGCGATAATGAGGTCATGGGAATTTCTTTATCTACGCCGCAGATGTATGGATGTACACACAGTCGGAAGGCAAGTGGTGGCAGTGGCAGGTTTTTTTTATTTAATTTGTTCTTGCTTTGGCTGGTTAATATTTCCGCCTCTTAACTGAGTGTCAACGGGCAATCATTTTGAAATGGGTAAAGTGAGCGCGGGTGGCCGCATTTTGTTTTTCCCACTCG
Source organism: Cheilosia impressa (assembly GCA_948293265.1). Classification (NCBI taxonomy): domain Eukaryota; kingdom Metazoa; phylum Arthropoda; class Insecta; order Diptera; family Syrphidae; genus Cheilosia; species Cheilosia impressa. The sequence continues at coordinate 6,152,749 of OX411882.1, forward strand.
AGGAGAGCGTTTGGTGTGGATTCAGTAGGTTCAACTCAACTGGGCCTTTGCAAGACAAAAAGATCCTTTATCCATGAAGGTCCGATGTGTTTTTGAACCTTAAGTACCAAGTAGGTGTAAGAGGGTCTGCTTCGACAATACAAAGCTCCTGCTCTGCAATGGTGCATAAATGCCGGTACTGGCGAGAAGAGGTTTAGAGTAGCCGGTGCAGGAAAGTAGTTTAAAGACTGTAACTTTAACTTTGAACTCATTCGGCATCGGTACAGAGTCCTTACTCTGCTTCATTACTCATGCTTAGTCCCAAATCCATCCGACACTACTTTAACTAAAGTCTAAGAAGATAGTTAGCCATGCGAAGGGTTTAAGCATGAATTGGAGCTTTGAAACGAAGTCGCTGATGGTAGAACCCCGGGTCAAATATACCAGCACTCCAAAGTTTCAAGCTACCTTTTCGGTCCGAATTTTGAGAGATTTATCAGAAAACAAGGAAAAGAGTGCAAGAACTTTGCGTTCTATACGAGTCTATCACAATGGGACTTTCAGTGGACCGCAACGATTTCGCTCTAACAACCCTTCAACTCTTCGAATATAAATGACAGGTCTGTGCTGCTTCTTCAGCCATAGACCGGCGACAGATATGTATGTCGACGGCAGGATTGCAACTTTGATTTGAGATGCCATGAAATCGCCTTTGCAAACTGTTAAACGGAGAGAGGACGCACATTCCGGTCTCTGGCTGAAAGAAGAACTGAACTTGGACGATAAAAGCGAAGACTTCCCCGTCCATAGCACGAAAATTCAGTAGACCTGTCCAAATCGCCCATTTATACCGAGAATGGCACAGAACGATGGCACTCATTTGCAAATGTGTCCAAGGGTATGTTGCTCGATGAGTCCAACATTAGCGACGTTAGCAAAGGCGGATGTAGATCTCCTCGGTCGTTTCGAATGGAATACTCTTCGAGAGATTTTGGGGGTCTCCTTTTTAAAATTTGGAGACATCAAGTTTGGACGTGTAAAACGAATGGACACCAACCCTCCGGACCATAGATTCTTCTACTCAAACTCAGAGAAAGTACAAAACAGGAAGGACAGACTAAGCAGAAAGTAAGTATTGTGAACATCAAAAGAGACCTCCATCGTCTAGCGGGTCCTGCAGATCGTGATGGAAGTTAATGATTCCATGCAGAGAGGCTCGTACAATTGTGTGCGAACTTCTATCCTAAATGAGTTGCTTGTTTGGTGAAAGAATATCGTTCATCTCGGTCGATTGATCCAGAAGGTTCATGGGGTACACTGACGAGTTGGATGAGAGAGAGCTGCCAGTAATTTTGACACCTGTCGGGTTATGGATGGGCCATCATTTTCCACACTTTTACGATCAATGACATGAGTAATGAATTGTCATCTGTTGCGTTGTGATTATAGGAATTTTTTGTTATTGGATTTTGAAGTTTATTGAGTAGATAAAGCTCGAATCTTTGAAGGACCTGAAGGACTTGAATCTACATTAGACTCAATAAATAGACTGTACGTACAGTCAATCAAAATCGCATTAAGCTCTCAATCAGCGTTTGCAAAAAGTTCGCTACCGCAGACGTTGTCACTCATAATAAAGAATTTTTCTTTAGTCACAGTCACAGCTAAGCTTACTCATTCAGTCTCAATCGCCAGTGTATTACATCAGTCATCAGTGCCTCAGATGGCAAATCGGTTTCAGACAAGCGAGGTAGGCGAGCGAATTTAAAAAAAAGCTGCAACCGCAAGCTTTAAAAGCCGTACCGAGAAGGTGATTTAAACCCAGAGGTCGACAATAGATTGACGGGGCCTAATCGAGCAAATGAATACTAAAGCCAGTCTACGGGACAATTGGCGGCAGCTCAGATGCACTTCGAACAACACGCAAGGTTGCTATGGACACCTTCTTTCAACTAACTGCGGCTTTATTTTCCAAATTAAGCTACAAGTGCTGGAAAGAGTAGTCTTAGGCTCCCTTCGTAAAAGTAATATATATTGGACACTGCTCTATAATATTCAAGCTTTAACTCATAAGGAAGATCGACCCCCAGCTTTTAAAACCACACGCCATAGAGCCTGTTTGAAAAAGCTGACAACAGAGACTTTGGGATCACAAAGCCTGTACAGTTTCTAGGGCAAAACTCTTAGGTTTCATTAAGTTAAACGTGTGCTTCAACTTCTGATCGAATAAACTGAAAAATGACGGACGTAGGTAAGGTCTCACTATGCCTGACTTGTAGGTCAATTGTGATATCACGAGTGAGGAGCAGAGTAGGTGGCCAGTCCAGACCGGGACAAATATTCCAAACATACTTATCAACCCGCACTCATCGCACCTGCCTTCCAAATTACACCCAGTTATCTGTGACAACAGACAATCCAATCCACGTTTAATATTTACAACCGCGTCGACACAATTTATTACCCACTTCCATATAACTCTTCCCACGAGTATCCCCGATTTATTGCATTCAAAACGTCAGTCACACAGTCAACTCAGCTCACTTACATCACAATAGCAAATAATTGAGACAAACATTTAAATACTCGGTGCCATATACCTCGTACAGTGTTCGTACCTTTTACCTTTGCTCTCCATAATGCCACACCTCAGCACTAATCACCCTAATGCCTTTTATTATCCACAAATAAAAAGGAACTCTACCGGATACCATTAACCAGATAAGAATAGAATTATTTGCCTCGATGCTAAACGTATACCCAGCCGAAGAGCAGTAAAATATCCTTTCCTTGGAAAATGCAAAATATTTACCATTCCTGCTGTTGAAGCCAAACACAGCCATGGATATGTGCAGTGTTTCCCTCTACCTGGTCTAGAGACAGAGAGAGAATTTTCCAAAAGGAACCCTTTTTGTTTCACAGTAGTCCGCTTCCATACGAGTACATAAAATATTTGCAAAGCAAGTGTCGACTGATCCTGGGTCGCCCTCATCTCTATTCATCCCCTGAAAATATTGTACACATCTTATTTAAGGTGTACACAGACCGACAAAGGTTGTTCTTGTTTTGTTGTATGAAAACAATTATTTCTTGTGTAATTTACCAACCTGTAGGCCAACAATAGGAAATAAATTTTTGCGCAAAATTATAAAAAAGAAAACATTTCCAGGGACAGAAACAACGTAATCTGTGTATCCGTCAAACTGACAATTGACATCGTTCGGCGATGTCCATATATTGACAAGTTTCACATGACGACTGCGTGTTGTGCCGGAAAAGTGCGGTTTGCGGCCACGGCGATGCACACATGACGCGTTTTTCATAGGTGCGTTGATTGATGTCGAACCCCATACCAAATAAACCCCACATAGAATTTGGGGTTATCCACAAACATGGAATGCAATTTGGAAGTAAAAATAAGTACGTTTTATAATAAGAACTCATAAATAGAAGGGCCACAGTGGACTTGAAACCATAGACACTGTGGTAGAAGAGGTAAGGAAAGAAGGGACGATTTTTGATAGAGATCACAAATTTGGAACTCGGCGTAGTTCGGAGGGAAATTTATAAACTATATGCATCTGTCGTTTAAGGGGAGAAAAAGGATAAGGCGGTAGACTTTTTGTTGTCCTTCACATCCTGCTCCTTGACTACTTTTGGTTAACCCTACCAATAGTTTGAACAATTTTTTTTTCTTTTTTTTTGATTTGATTGGATTTTATTAATTTCATAAATATTTCAACAATAATTAGTTAATTAACAAAAAATCATTTGGCATGGCATTGCCGTCTGCCGGGTTGACAAAGCATAGATATAAAATATTGAATAATGTATTGTTAAAAGTTTTCATTTATAATATTTTCCCTATATTGTAGAGCAGTTTTACAGTACTTATGCCCCTATTATCGTTAGCGAGTCGAACAAAAAAAAAAGCGAATGTGACTTATTTGTATTATGGTTAGCGAATTGAACAAAATTCGTTCGCCTGAACTGTCAAACCGCTGGCGAATTTAAAGTCGCCTTATTGCGGTTTGCGAATTTATGAAATATCATTCGCCTAAAACTTCAAATTTTGGCGAACAAAACTATTGGGTGAAACCTGAGGCGAATGTAACTTATGAATGAAAATTCAAGAAAAACGTATAAAACCCATTCAATTCATATTTCTACATACATATGAAACAAAACCCAGCTATAGCCAAAGGGTTGGTACAATTTGGAGCTTCAAAAAAATCCAATAAAGAATATTTTATATTTAAGGCACACAAATTTTTTATTTTGAATTCCTCTTTTGTTGACATAAATGTTCGAATTGTTGTTTTGGTGCTGTCATTTTCGTTTTTATTATATAGGTAGCCTTTGATTTCTAGGCGAATGAATTAATTCGCCGACAATAATCGTACAAGGCGAATGTTTCGACAACTGACTCGATTTACGCGAATAATTCGACTCGCTAACGATAATAGGCCTATTAGTAAGTATAGACACGTTTATCTGATTTAGGACTTCTATGACTTGATTCTCCGATAACACATCGCTTCCAAGAATAGACCTCCTCGTTTCACGCAGTATTGGGCACTTGCCAACAAAATGGAATATGTCCTCCCTTTCTTCCTGATTGCATAAACGACATATTGACGGTAAATCATCCCTGTGAGGAATGTAGTTTAATTTCAGGAGCTCTCCACGTAGCTTCAATACTGATGCTATGTCATCAGTAGCGTACTCATCACGAAAGTAGTTCCTCTCCTGCAGGTTATGACACAATTGGCTATAGATTGATCTGTGGAGTGACCCTGTTGCTTCATTCACGAATTCTTCTCTGATCTTTTCGTCCACCTGAGCAATAAAATGGTACAACTGTGGCTTCCAAGTGGTTGATGAATCCTCCAGACATAGTTCTATATCATAACCACTAGCTAGTTCCAACCAATTATTATACCATCCAATTTTCTTTTCAACAGTATAGGCCTTCGCTTTTTTTGGTAATCGGCATGTTGCGCACTAGGAGAATGTAATCCACCTGCCATTTAAGGGTTTTTATAAAGAGTGGCGATAAGCCTGTTTCTATCATAAGCATATAATTCGGCGTTTTCGATGGTAGATGAAATGTTCTCTTTAGGTAATACCTCAGGAGTTTCTCCACTGTATCATACCTCTTTCCACCCCAAACTTGTGATGCGTACAATAGGATAGATTCCGACACAGCTTCGAAAACTTTGAACTTGCTACTATGCGCGACAAATTTGTTGCTAAAGCATTTTCTCCAAGCCACGTTAATAGCAGTTTTTGACTTGGCCAATTTCTCATTAAGATGTCTCTCCATATTGTGACTTCTCGTAAAATATACTCCTAAATATTTGTATTCCTTGACCACTTGGATAAGCTCTCCGTTAAATTTCCATTTTTCATTTGCGCAATTCCTTCCAGCTCCTTTTTTAAAAATCATTACTTGGGACTTACTTAAATTAACTATGAGATTCCACATTTTACAGTAGTTAGATAGCCGATTTATAGAAAGCTGTAGGGATTCAGATGAGAGCGCAAGCAATACAATGTCATCTGCGAACAAAAGTGCTTTAATAGGTACTCCTGCATACTCAATGCCTCCTGGCAGATAATCTACTATGTTCTCAATGAAAAGTGCGAAAAGGCTTGGACTTAGAGTACATCCTTGTCTTACTCCTGAGCAGGATTGAAACCATTCAGATAGTTTTTCACCATTCCAAACCGCTGCTTTCGTATCCATATACAGATTTCTAAGAACTCGTCCGAACTTTCGGGTCATACCCATGCCATATAGCTTGTAAAATAGAGCGTTTCGATCCACAGTGTCAAAAGCTGCTCTAAAGTCGACGAAGAATGCGTATAGTTTTTTATTCCTTGATAGAAAACACTCCACCATACTATTGAGGACAAATACATGGTCAACAGTGGAATAACCTCTCCGGAAACCTGCTTGGTATTCCTTTAGTAGGTTATTGCTGTCTATCCATGAAGTCAGACGGCATTGCAAAATTGAAGTAAAAATTTTATACGATGAATTAAGGAACGAAATTCCACGGTAGTTCACTGGGTCAGCCATACACCCTTTTTTATGGATGGGGAAGATAAGGGCTTCCTTAAAACGCTGTGGAATTCTTCCACTTTCCATAATGTCGTTAAACAGCAGTGTAAGTCTACAATGGAGCTCATTACTGCCGTATTTGTAGAATTCAGCTGGAATTCTGTCGGATCCTGCAGCTTTTCCGTCCTTCAAACTGCTTAATGCTTGCTTAACTTCTTGCAACACAATTGGTCTATCCAAAAGGTCATTTTTAAAGTCGGGTATTGCATAATGCATGTTGAAAACATTGCCAGATGGTTTCAGAAGGTCATAAAAGTGGGCCTGGAGGGTGTTGGGGCTTAGCACGCTATTGATCACATACTTTCCACCATTTATTCTTCTAGCCAACTTCCAAAAATCTGAAGATTTCTTACAGTGGGCTAATCTTTGAGCCTGTGTTTCGTAGAATCTTTTTCTCTTTTCCTTGCATAGTGACTTAAATTCGCTGTTGGCTTGTAAATATGCATCCTTTATTACCCCATCGTTGTAACTGCGGAATAGTTCCAGCCATCCGAATGATTTTTGTCTCAACCTCTCACATTCTAGATCAAACCATGGTTCCTCGAACTCTTTCCTTCTGTTAATCGGGCGATTGATGATTTCTACCACTTTCTTAATACAGCTTTCGATGCCATTGAAGATTATCTCTTGTTGGTTTCCTAACTGCTCGTCAAGTAGTCTTCCATACCTTGATGCACTGCCAATATTCCAGACCAGTTTCGGTAATAGATTCATTTCCCTTGTACTCCGATTATCTTCCATCCTAATGCCTAATGTGACAATAATTGGAAAATGGTCAGAGAATGGGACTTGTTTTACTTCAAAATCAGTTATGTAGGAGTCCCATTCACCTCCAAGCAAACAGTAATCATTTACCGACGTTCCTGGTCCCCCTACAAATGTGAGTTCACCATCTCTGTCACTCAAACTTGTACCATTTAGCACTCGTAGTCCAAACGAATCACAAAATTCCAGTATCTTCTTACCATTTCGGTTACAAGTGTTGTCCTTCGATTTCCGACTTATCCCTGCCACCAAATTTCCCTCCCCGATATTACTTCCGACTCTGGCATTTAAGTCTCCTATTACCATCATGTTCGTGTTATTGCAATACATAGCTGTTTCATGCAGATCCTCAAAGTCTCTTTGCCAATGACTGCAATTTAAATACGATGGTATTATGGCGAATTCTTTATCGTCGAACTTCAAGTTTAAATACATTGAGTTTTCCTCCGTTCTCCACACGCATTCAATATTATCAATATCCTTTCTATACCCAAGGAAGCCTCCTCAACTAGCTCTTCCTCTCCCATGTACTCTATTTGCTGGGATCCACTTGAACTCGTAGTTAGAAAACTTATTCTCATAATTTGCAAAATTTTTGTTTTCCACATGAGTTTCATATAGAAATAGAAATTCAAAATTATTAAGAAAATTATAAAATTCATTAAATATGTACTTATTGGCTAAACCAGCTACATTATATGATAAAATTCGAATTTTTCCATTTATTAAACTTAAATCATTAATTTTACATCTTCTTTCGTTATTTTTAACATGAATATTACGAGTATCTTTAGTACGACAGACGGCATTACAATTAAAAACTATTCTCAAATTTTAAAATTTACCCCCAGTAGCAACAGCGCCGACACAACATTGTCTCATATCTTAGCACTTAATTTGAAACGAAGCCCAAATATCAGCAAACAAAAAAGAAGACAATACCTCCTCTCCACTCAACGATCCATAAATGTCGCCTTCCATTAGCGCCCGTTTTAATGAAAATCGTCATCACATACGTTACACAGATATGTGCTGCTGCTGCTGCGGCAGCGGCTGCCCTCTGCTTAGCGCGTATGCGATGCCTCTCCTGTCTGCTCATATTTCTACAATAAAAATCATAAATTTATTGGGATTCCATGCTGCACTAAGCGCTCCGTCCGCGTCGCACACTTTACGCTGAGATGTCATAATTTATGAGCGGCATAAACACTGGTGTGTGATGTATACACACATGTGCATATGCATTCACGAAGGAAAATTATGGAAGCCCCCGAACCACCAACCAACGTTTGTTGGTTGTTTGGTAGACTTGAGACGGATGGCGGCGAGAGGTAGGCAAGGGTTTGCTTCTTCGGCTTCCACTTCCACGGATTGAGGTTGATTTTGTGTTCGTTTTGCGTTCATCCATTCATTCAGCTACACTCTACAACACAGCCCCTATCATTCTTTGTGTAAACAATGGACATGCGACGACGACGACCGGAGGGAGAAGAGCAACGCAAAAAGAGAATCGGAAGAAAAGAAAAAAAAAAAAAACATTCATTCGAAGCGACTACGTGAGAGGAATGGAAAACAGTGATAAGTGACAGCAATTAATGGATTTAAACAATTTAATCATAATTCGGATCAACGGCGTTGGAGTTTTTAAGTTGCCTGAACTTTGGGGTCTCCCTCTCCCGTTTGAAGTTGCTCTGAGAATTTCGGAAAACGACTGCAAATTTATTGATTTTTCAATTGGTGGCGCACTTGAGACGGCTCGTCGGGTTTTTTCTTTTGTAAATCTTGGGAAATATTCGGTTTAGTCCCTTGTCCGTGGAATTGAATGTAATAGGGGTTTAACTTACCCTGAGGGCCCAGCAAAAATGTGAAACTTTTGCGATGACAGTAAGTGTAAGGAAACTCATTTTTTAAATGTATGATCTAGTTGAGGTAATGAGCAAAAACCGACCTTCAATTGAAACTTTTCGGCAAAACGATGAGAGGGCAACGATTTTGACAACGAAGAATGGAGTGGCGATGATAAGGACGATCGCTAAAAAATTCAGGAAAAACTCTGAAACCTCCACAATTCAAAAAGCAACCGTGGAGGTAAACAAAATGACATCCTAGCAAGATCTTGGTGACTCGCAAGCTTAATATATTATAGGCAAGGACAATAAAGATTAACCTTCCGCTGGACAGCGGGTCAGATATTATGGGCAAAGATTGTTTGTTAAAGCAGGGTCTAAACCGTTTTGTAAAATAGAGGAACACATACCTTATGAAAAAAGTTCGGAACAAAAGAGGAGGGGAACGACGACGACTTTTAATAATGTCAAGGCCTCTGGTAGACTTTTATAGCTCTTATGGAAATTAAAAAAGATGCAGATCATGCATTGGCCTAAGTACCAATAGTAACAGGCTCTATGAAGGCTCAAAGGCTGAATCGCGCCATGCATGGACGAGTAATATGCGAAGGAGTTTGTTATCATCAATATCATTTCTCGAATAGACCCTCAATAACTCTCGATCTTGCGCCGGCGACGTTTAAGTCAGAGACAATGACCATCCCGGGTAGAGGAGAGATGCCGGACTAAATTAAACTATCTCAAGACACTTTGTTTCAAAAGTCGGGTTGTTAGACTAATGCACATTTTAAATCAGTTTTAGGTTAAACATATTTGGCCACAAATTTCTAAGCCTTCCTAACCTTTGGAGGTCTTAAAAGCTTGTATCAATATTTGTTTCATTCATTTTTCTGAACCCTTACCAAGCAGCATATATTGTTAGACCTGCAAGACATCGTGCGGCTAGCTTAATATACCTACTAATCAATGAAACTAAGCCTCAGAAGCTGGAAAAATCGAAAAATTAAATAAAACAGAGCTTGTTTGGAGTTACAAAAAAACACTCAGATTTATATAGGAATAAAAGCTGTGTCTATCCATCAAAAATGGAAGAGGGCCTCTTCAGAGGACTAGGCTCTTCCAGCAGTTGTGTTACTGTCCCTTTTGTGCTTAATTTTAAGAAACATTTCGATCATAAGTTTGTTAGGACCGCCAAACGTTTGGGTTTAATAAAGCTCACTTTTCTTTAACAAGTTGCATTTAAGACCCTGGTTAACCCCTTACCTACTTCGAATATGGTATAAGAACTTGGTCACAGGAATATATACATCAAAACTGGTGTGGGTCTTAGTTTACATGGTATTCAGGGTAACGAATTTGCCGACTAACTTGCAAGACAAGCTTTAGGGAACGTTTTCAGAGGCCTTTGGGGCAAATTAGTTTTTCAAATACTTTGATGACCATAAGAATATCAATATCGTAAGCTTTCATTACATTTGTGGAAAATGAGCTGAATTAAGGTATCAAACTCTTAATTTTGGCACTTAGTTGCTGCTTTTGGAAGTCGATCGTGGAATGAGTTCACTGAACTCATATAAGAACCTGGCAGCATCGCTGGTTGGGTGTTCCATTGACAAATGGATTTTTCAAGAACACAGCCTTCGATGGCAGGACGCAGTCGGGTGTAGACAATCATAGCAATGATGTCTGAGTGTCTGCAAAAAATATGTAGCTTGCCTTCTGTATAGGAAGGAGTGTACCCTAACATCCGACTACATCCGACTTCAAGTACTGGTCTTGAGTGAGTTTTTCAACAGGGAATACTTTTAAAAAAATGCATTGATACAGAGGAGCATTTTCTTTGCTAATGTTATGCTTTCTGTTACCATGAACAAAATAAATAATCAGTTGGCACAAAAGGTCCAAAGGTATCCTAGACCCAACTCTTCACAACAATTCGGTTGATTTTTTTTTATTACCTATTTAGGACGCATGAAAGGGATCTAATATTTTATGCGACAAAATGAAGCAGTTGGAAAATAGTCTTCGTTAGGTTGCTGTGTGAAGAAAACGTTTTCAAATCAAATACTTCTGAAGTTTCTGACGTCTTGGGGCCTTCTTAAGAAGTCTTCCTCTTTCGTCAACCCCTATAGCGCACTTTATTGGCGGCTAATATTTGCTCTTGTTGTTGGTTGACAAAGTTCTTGGTAAATTGGCATGTGCAAGCTTTGTATCATATATCCCAGATCTACAAGTAGTTTCTGCAGCAATTTTCCATAACCGACGACGACTCACGAGCTATACCAACTGAATGCCCCTCCCCATCCCCCACACTGTTCTGATGCAAGTTCAAACCAAATCATCTCATCGCCACTTGCCACAGATTGCATAACCACCATAATAACCCCAAGGGGCCGTAAAAATGCAATCGACTATTAAAAACAAACAGAGCGTCGTCGCCGCGAAAGAACTCCCATTTACGGCCGGTTCTAAATCAATTCCCTTCATTTATAAACAAAAACAACATCGAATTTTGAGCACAATCCCATTTGTTACTGTCGAGATGAGGACTTGAGGGCAGCATTTTGTAACTTAGCGCCCTCAAAATGCTGCAAATCGCTCGAGAGTGCACTTATTATTTCACTTCTTCAAATCTAATTCCGAAAATGAAGACACAAGCGACGAAGAAACCATCTGCGCGCGATGACTCTTCTTCTCGCTCGGGCTGACCCATTAACCGAATTCCCTGAAACGAAATACACGAGTGTTTCTCATTTTTTCGGTGGTTCGTTTTGGTTTTCTTCTCTCGAATTGAAATGAACATGAATGGGAGGAGGTGGAGGACTGCCGCATGGAGGAGGAGGAGTAGCTGAGTGTATAATGCGAAGACGAGCGGCCGGCGGTGTCGAGCAATTGGGAAAAATTAATGTTTCAGCGGAGGTTGGGGTAATGATGCGCTGAGGAGGCATCTATTTATAATTTCTTATGCTTGCTGCTGCCGCTGCTGCTACTCTCGGTGTGTGATGATAATTTGAACAAATTATATTGTATATGCGTCTTTGGTTATGAGAATGTGTGGTATATTTACAGAAAGTGGAGTAGTAGGTAAGGCATGCCCGGCTGGCAAAAGAGTCTCGAAAATAAGAAGAATGCGCCTTCAGCTGTGGGCATTTTGTTATTCATCGAAGGGAAGTAGGTGAACCTAAGGGGGTCCTTAGAGATTGCAAATATTTAAACAAGGAACGAAAACCTTTAAAAAATAGCTCATTACGGTCGTTTAAAGTCAAGGAACAAGGTGTCAGCAAGTGGAAGACTAATCGCCAACAAGAACTCGTTAAAAGGGTGTCAGGGTAGGTGGAACTGGGTCTCTTATAGGGTCGACACACTTATGTTCCCATGTGATACCACGGAAATGGCGGCAATCTTATCAAAGACCAGCATTTTACTTCGATCACCGATACAGATTACGGAGCTAGAAGGACCCAATCTACAGTATTGAAGACTAGACTCCATGTAGGAACTAGTTCCTTCGCTTATGGTGACCTAATGTACCTCGGTTGTGCATTTAAAGCGTTTTACCCTCTCCCAACACATTCAGGTAGCTTACAACACCCGACTTTAAGGAGAGATATGTTTTTTTTTAGTTGGGCAGATGTGAAGGGCGCACTATTTCACTGATGGACCTCAGCTAAGGTGGAATTTCTTACTACACTCGGTTAAAGTATCTATAAGAAGGCCCTAACTGAATACAGCAACCAAATCTACCCACCCCAAAGTGCAGACCCACCACTGGCTTGGATATACAAAGATATAGCTCCCGATTTTTGTGGGAAATATCAATCAAAGCCGACAGTGACTGGGTTATTCAAGTAAGATCCCAAAGAGTGAACCAGATAAGCCTTCTCAAAACGTAATTAATTTCTTCAAATTCCAGCTGACCAATGTCCTACTCAACACGGATAGGAACCACGAGTTGTCGTTGGATTGGGCCGCCTTCGAGCTACGATCTTCGTTGGACTGCTTTTTGTCACTCTCACGTCTCACCTATGAGTACGGTGACCATACGTCCAGTATTTCCAGGAACAGTTCAATAGCTTGTCCCGGTTTTTTTGAAGACATACGGGACATACAAATGAATTTTTTTGTTATTTTTGGCCATTTGTGTGCTGTTATACCTTTTTTTGTCCCTGGTTTCGCTCTTGAAAATATGGTCACCGTACCTATGAGCCACGCTTGGTCGGAGGCCTCTTTTAGAGAACCACTATCTTTGTTGGGCCGTTTTCTGACAGCCTTACATAGGAACCTGGTCGAGAAATGACCTCTTGGTAGCAAGTTTCGTCACAGGGCTGCTTTATTGAACGAGGTTCTTTCTTAAAACATGTAAGAATACCTATAACAAAAACGGGGTATAATTCGGCACAAAAAGCTTACAAAAACCAGGCCATTGCGGATGACAATAACTGCCCCGTACACCGGAAAATACTCAAAATGATTTAACCAAACCTTTATCATAGCAAAGCAGTAATGAGAGTGACTATACAAAGCTCTAATGCGAGAGCATTGGATCTTTAAAAAAGCGTGGCTGGATCTGGCCCAGACCTTGCAGCTATCTTCGTGATTGTGAAGAGCAGACAGGTGATTTATGTGACCCTAGCAGCAGCAAGACACTTGAAAGAACTTCAAACTGGAGGGCAATGGATCAGGCTATATTATCGAATCATAGAACTATTTGATTATAAATCTAATACATTCGTTAGGTTTCCAAATTATATGAAGAGGATAAAATAAAAATAAAAACTGAAAAATACTTGGCATGTAGCCATTCTTAAAACCGAGGCGCAGTCCTTTCGTACTGGCCAGCCTAACGTATTTTCTTTTTAAATCGATGCAATGGAGGGAGAGCTGGTGGACTATGTGGAGAATACCGCGTTGGAGATGTGTTCTATAGACAGTAGACCGTACGCCAATAAAGCAGGCTTGGCTTCATAGGCAAAAGCGTTGCATCAAGTCGTTCGCATTGCAGAGGAAGAGCTACCAGAGGTATTGGCGAGACTGCAGCAATGGACATTGAAAGGTAGGTGCCTTCCATACGAGTAAGTTATGCGTTAAAAGTCTGAAACTAGCCTTGGAAGAAGGTAAGATTAGGTGGACAATGTGTGGACCCAAAGAGCAATAAATATTCAGACCGGAGGAAGAGTTAGCAGAGGTTCCATTGAATTGAATAAATAAAAGGCGGCCAGGGTATATCTTGATGCACTGTTCATCATTTGGCAACATTTGGTCAAACAAAGCTGGGCCCTGCCGGGTACATCAATGTAGAAAGTTACAAAAAAAAAAAAACAAGTTTTGACAAGAGTGGGATCGGACATGGACATCAGCAAAGCGAAGACGTTCTTACAGCTGCGGATTAGAAAATTGTAGGACATATAAGAGACGTCTTCCATTTTGAAGTTTTGTAAACTGATGAGGATAATGAAATAAATAAAAAAAAAGGCCCAATTCGTCCCGGCTATCTATAGGTAGGTTGTGTCACCTCTCGTTATAGGCCGAAATTTCATGACAAAAAAAAAACAACAACCTTTTCGATTCTACTTAACCGTCAGAGTCATGCTCCGCAAATGAAAGTGAGTTCTTTTACAGGGATGGCCGAAACAAGTTTCTTTTTAAAAGTGCAATCAAATGAACAAAATTAAATTTGTATGGCTTCATTAGTAAGAGCAAACATTCCCTATTAATTCGGGAATACAAAGTCGTTCAAGTGGCTACTTCAGCTGGGGGCAGATTCCGTATATCAACGATAGTCTAAACTAGATCTTTTTTAAGCTTTGATCACCAAAATAAGTCATATTCTGGTCGAATTTTTTTGACAATCGTCAGCTTTCATTATATTTTTGGAAAATTTACTGGATTAAGCTCTTAAACCTGTAATTTTAGCACTTAGTTGCTAGTTTTGGAGGTCTATCGTTTCGACGAAAATCGTCTCAAAAGTTACGGAATGAGTGCCCTGGCTCCGCAGTATTGTATTCTGTCACTCCAATTTTCACGACGGATGATATTGGCCTTAAGTGATTGAATCGGGATTGTTGGCATAACATCGGTCCTTCACGGTTGCCCACGAAAAAAAGTCCAAAAGGGTCAAATCTCAGCTCCGAGGCGGCCAATTGACATCGCCAAGACGGCTGATAATACGATTTCGGAATTTAGTGCGCAAAAGATCGACCGTGGCATTGGCTGTGTGGCATGGCGGGCCATCCTGCATGAACCAGAGGTCGTTCAAATCCATGTCTTCAATTTCAGTAAAAAAAAAATATCTGAGTCAATTGGACCTTGTAAGCGAATAATCCGATATCTTTGTTAGAATTCTCCTCAGGCTAGTGCATGACTTGTTGAGCTGTTAAGATCGATGGCGAGTTGATGTTCGTCTCATGGCAGCTTTTTGTCCACTAGTCTCACGAACTTTTTGCACAAAATTGCGTAGGTAGGTACAGCAGGCGCCGTGGGTGCTTCATTTCGGCCAAAACTTATTTTCAAAAACCGCTACACAGCTCTCACTTTGGAAATAAGTTTTCAATATTTCCCAACGTTGTTCAAGCGTTAAGCGACTCATTTCGCTCCGCGGAGGTATGATACAGACTCTCTGTCAAGATTTCGAGCGGGAAACAGCTGCCAGTGGCAAAATAACCTATGATTTAAAAAGAAACCACCAGATGGCCCACCCTTTTCATCCATCAAAAACGCTTCCTAGCCTAATCTAACAAACCTTGTCATTTAATGAGGCCTGGTCTCTATCTACCTATCAGTTTCTTTGTGTCTCTCTGTGTATCTTTGGATTGTACGCGGACTCTTCCGAATCTCTGCTTCACAAACTGCAGGGCTCGTTCTCTGGTAATAGAAGTAAGAGCGAGGAGACCAGCAGTATCCTTAAAATTCTGCAATTTTTTAGTTTTTCCATTTTAAAATTATTTTTGCTGCAAAAAGTAATGCAAGCCAGCAGTAAATTTGGCGACAGGAAGACTGGAAAGACTCGCCCCCTTGTCGACATCCACTCGTGAGCACGTTTGCTGTTCCACCTTGAATTAGGAGTTTTTGCCACGAGTTTGTCTCCCCTTTGGAATATTCTAAACGGGTAGTTTCAGGTCTCACCTGAAAGAAATAGTAGCCCTATATACAAAATCCCCATAATCGTATAGCCAAACGAACCCCATGACAGCTTTCACATTAATATCCAATGGCAATGGCGACCACGCGCCATCTTCCCCCAAATAAATAATTCGACAGATCTTCCCCCAAATGACGCGTAGGTAGCCTGCACAAACACTTGTCTGCCCCACAACACCCATGACTCAAACTGCCTAAATCTGTTTTCCAAATTCCATTCGGACACACCAAACAATTATTTTTAACTCAATTCCATTTTTAACTTGCAAAATTCTATCCAAATCCCACCAGCGTTCGCTATAGTTTGACGTATCTCCCGCCTCGCACTTGTGTTGGCTTATCCCCCACGCCCATGTAATTCTCGTGATCGAAAACACCGCACGTGTGCAGGCCAACGAAAATACCACCCCGAGTTGCCCAAAATAACTTGCATTGTTCAAAAGCACTCAAAAGAAATATACGTTTTTAGATTATTGACATTTAACAGTCGTCAAAAATAGCCAACTTTTGCATAATAATGGCAACGTGCTCCGTCCGGCTGCGTCATCATTACGACAGCTCAATTCAGCAGCAGATAAGCAGCAAATATGTATATTTAACAATTGAATTCATCGCGTCGTTCCGCCAACATCGGTGACTAAGTGAGTTCGTGTGTTCGCCTAAAAATAGCCGCGCCGCGCCGCGACGTCGATATAAAATCAGAGTAATGCAAGGCGAACGGACTAGGGTACCTAAACCTAACCTGCAGCTACACTTACACTCTGGCTGAGGCAGCGAGAAAAATTAAATAAAATCACTTTGCGACACACTGACACTGACAGCGATAAAATAATTAAAAAACTTTTCAAACTCGTGAATCTACATGCAGCCAGAGACAAAGAGAGAGAGAGACAGAGGGAGAAACAGATGAAGACCGAACGGCCGAATGACAAAATGTTGATGTGCCATAAATCATTTGGAAAATAAATACAAAAACGCATTCGACGGCAGGGCCAGAGCCAGAGCATTCAATTTTAAGACCGAATCGAAGTGGAAAAGAGAATTTCAGTTTCAGATACAAAAAAGAAAAAACCAAACAAAGAATCCAGCACGCGGGGTGTGCAAGGGTGCTGAGGGTACACCTATACCCAGAACGAGATACGAGAAAAACCTATGAAAGGAATGAAAAGCAGGACTGGCATGTTAGCAGCTCGTCTTCGGTATAAAATATATGTATAGATACTTTTGTGCGGCAGTCGAGCTGAAAGATATTTCGTAACTTCGAGCAGAGGAGGAGAGTTACTCGTATCTGCATGAAATTAAACAGCACGAGTTCGTCGTCGTTTATTCTACTGTGTTGTGTTGTACTACTTCTGGTTTGTTGCTGACTGGGATTCCAAATGGGCGCGGAATTGTCTTCTTCTTTTTGGGTCGTATACACCGTGTGTGTATACACTGCGACTATGCGATGAAGTGTCATTTGAAACACAAAACGTATCGGGGACCACCCGATATGTTGAGTGTGTGTGATTTAATGGACTCCGTTTTACTTAATTGCCTTCAAATCGGAGTGGATTGCCGACGGACCTACAACGGAGGGATCGCACCAAAAACAACGGGTTAACCGAATTTCGGGAGTCAGCTATTTCGTCTGCAAAGTATTTACCTACAGTTGTGGGAGTGGGAGTCTATTGACAGGCAATTCGTTGTGTGGTGGGGTCTTATCCGAGTGTCGCCTATTACTCAAAGTGGGCGGAGTAGGTGGCCCTGATTCGAACTGAATGGGCAGATAAATATTACAGGAATATGTGTGGGACTCTAGGCATAGCTTATCTAAAGTAGAAGGCTCCTTAAAACCAACCACAGGGCCGACTCCGAAGCAACTCTTTAACCACCTCACTTGCAATGTAAGAAATTTAAGGACTTACAAAATACCGACTTCTTGGAAAAGTAACTCAGCATCTACTCGGTAACAAAAAAATTTCAAAATATTTGTAAAGCTAATTTTACTCAACCGGTTAGTGGCAATTCCAAACCGGGGGTTAACCTGTTTTAGCTTGAAACCTTTTGCCAGGAAGGGTGCTTATTTCATCGTTTTACTAGATTTTTCTAAATGTTATCCCTGGCAAACATTTAACTCGTTCAAGGGACATTTTTGTGAGTCAGTCGGTGTAGGGTTGGTCTTGGTTATATCCTCTTCCGCTTGTGCGGTTTTTGATCAGCTTTTGAGTAGCAAATATGGAATGGTATAACAAGGCTTAAGTATTTTTATAAGTAGGCCCAAATCGGCCACCGGTTAGAAAGGATATACAGGGTTTTTCAATTAGGAATTGGCAGCCTGTGGCAGTCATTTTGTTTCGTTGGCTTCCCTCTAATCTGTGAGTTTATTATTCAGTCACTGATGCTGAACCACCGTGGCAAGTTAAACGATTGAGCAAATGATATAATCAAAATGAGTGTTCGTCAGGGCAAAGGTTGCACGGTTTGGACCCATTTTACGGGAGACCTTTCAAAGTTGACTCTCCAAAGTTTAATGGGTAAATACGAGTAAACCGGCTCGGTAAGCAGTAGAAGTTTGCGTTGCAACCCTTTTAAGTTGTAGAGGCGACTCAAAAACCTAAGATAACCTTCTCGAAACTGGTACGAAGTCTCATCATGCTCGACACATAAAATGTAAATTAGGGCAACGTTGACGTAAACAGAGGCCAAATAACCTCTAATAAAATGTGTGTTATATGGTAAATCAAAGATGTGCCGCAAATTGCTGTACGTTTTTGAAGGATCGACCCATTCCAACAGTTTTAGGAGAAATACAAATACCGGCGGAGCATTATTTGCCAGTACCCAATTCCCTAGTACAAGAAAGAGATTATTTTGTTTAAAGCTTTCTGAATTGGCTGCGCGATGAAAGGCACTTCGACCTAAAAGATTGTGCCATAGGGTTAGGGTCAGAATAAAATTTAGGCTCTCTACTTCCTTAAAAGTTAATCAATCTGCTAGCAGATCACTGCTTCATCTCTTCAGGGCTCAGAAACTTCCTGTAGAATATAGTTCTTTTTATTCCGCATAGGGCTGGACACAGCTGTTTCATTTTTTTCAAGACACAACTGACAAAGTGAAGAGTCGACTAAATTTATTTTATTGAAGTGATATCGTAGGTCGTTATGTCCTGTGAGGAAGCCAGTTAGGTTTCTGATATCATACCTTTTTAGGTTTAAAATTTTGTTGACATCTTTTCTGAAGGAGTGCATACCACACTTGGCCTGTCTTAGACAGGGGAAATGCTCCCAATATGAAATACGTTTTGAAAGTTACCATCTTTTGATGGGTGAATTTATAGACAATTTGGGAGTAGAGCAGAATGGTTTAGATCCTGTGAAAGGGGTTTTAGAGCCCATGCTGGCCAGTTCGTCGGCTTTCTCCCTTCCCTCAAAACCCTCATGGCCAGGAATCCACCATAGTTTGATTTTACTCCTAAGACCAAGCGTTTGAAGGGCGTTCAAACAGTTTAGTACCGATTTGGAGTCAATTATAGGGAGCTATAAGGTCGTTTATAGCTGCTTGACTGTCCGTGAATATATGGAAGTGAATGCCTTTTATACCAGTGTCATGTATGTGGCTAGCGCATTCTTTGATGGCGTGAAGCTCAGTCTGTAACACACTTGGGCTAGCCCCCATTGGTATTGAGACATTTTGGTTAGGTCCGTGGATACCAGCTCCCATTCCTGGGCACTCATTCTTTAATTTTCCAGACGATTATCTTCAAGACGATAGACCTCCAAAAGTAGCAACTAGGTGCCAAAATTACGAGTTTGAGACCTTAATCCAATTCATTATCCGTAATTGTTATTAAAGCCGAAAATAGTGAAACTTTGGTCATCAAAGTTTCAAAAACGAAATCACTCCGACGATTATTGTTATACGAAATCTTTAATACGTTTCCAGAAACTTTATCCGATCTGATATCTATCCATGAACTGTC
The DNA here is from genome assembly GCA_948293265.1 of Cheilosia impressa. Lineage (NCBI taxonomy): Eukaryota > Metazoa > Arthropoda > Insecta > Diptera > Syrphidae > Cheilosia > Cheilosia impressa. The sequence continues at coordinate 6,172,565 of OX411882.1, forward strand.
AAACTTTCGTGGATCTTGTGAGAGTGTTTCTAACACTTTTCAGATAAAGAGGCGTGGCACCTCAAACCTTGGATATAAATTAAAGCTTGTTGTAAAAATTGGTATAGGGTATATCTGGACTGTGCAAAGCATTTTGCAAAATTTGGTCTGGATAGAACAAGGGGGCGTGGCGTATTCTACAACACAAGATGTTACTCTGAAAAAGGGGCCACCCTTAAGTGGAAAAAACTTAAACTAAAAACTTTTATAAAACATCGTTCTGATACTCCAGAACTAATTAATTAATAAAGGTGTCTGACAAGGGCCCATTATTGCCTCTGCAGAAAATATTTCTCTAAAAGCTGTTACCAATGTTTCCCATCTTCAATACAGGTTGGTTTTTGGTTGGTTTGGTATTTAGCTTCTGAGAGAAGTCTTTCTTTTGGTTTTAACTAAGGAATGCTTAATTGCTTGCTTGGGTATAACAGGCGCAGTTAAATCTACACCACAACTAGGTCTGGAAACGCTATTAAACCTGCAACCCATAGAGCTATTCACTAAGAACATGGCAAAGCCGCTCTCAGATTAAGAGAGAACAAAACTTGGAAGCCTGGTTACTGCGGACACTCAAGCATACTTGAAATCTTTGATCGGAAGGGGCTCATGTCACTTATACTGATTACGAGAAACCCAGATATGACTTCGAGAAAAATTTCAGAATCATTATACCCAAAAGACAGGACTGGAACTCACCCAGTACCATCATTTGAGGTCTCCGTCTATACGGATGGTTCAAAAACAGAAAATGGTACAGGAGCCGGCGTATTCTCAGCTAAGCTAAGATCTATGCGTTTTAGAAAGCAGCACCGACTATCTTATCGATGAGACTACCAGCAATGGAAATAACCATCTGTGTGGACAGTCAAGCAGCACTCAAAGCAATCGGCTCCAACCTTTTTAATGCGAAATGTGTTACAGAGTGCCTCTTGGCACTTAGGGCTATATGTCATCACTCAATTTTACTCTGCTGGGTTCCTGGACGACACGTTGGGGTGTAAGGGAACGAGAAAGCGGACGAATTGGCCAGATACGGCTCTGATGTGAACACTCAACTAGCGGGCGGATAGGTGCTACCGTCTTCCAACACTGCTTAGACTTTTAATGACGGCGTCACCACACATCTGGCTAAGGAACAATGGAGCAACACCACCGGTTGCGTCATAACCCGAAGTCTGTGGCCTGAGGTTGACACCAAAAGATCAAAGCTCCTAGTCTCTTTCAATAGAAGTCAAATCCGGATGCTCGTCGGGGTTCTAACCGGACACTGCAAATGACTTCTGCAGAAGCGGCAGAGACGAAGAGGAAATAGAGTCCATGGAACAACTTCTATGCCACTGCCCAGCTTTACAAGAACGCCGCTCATCCTGTATGGGAGCAAGGTTCTTCGAAATTTTGGACGACTTGGCGAGGGTACCCCTATCAGACATAAAACTATTCCCCAACAGATCGAAGTGGTTTTGTTAGCCACATGTCCTTACATGTACAAAAAGGGTACTCACAATGGACCTTCATGGCTTCAGGGTGAAATTTGCATCTGATGCGAAACTGCCCCCTTAGCCCAACCTAACCTAACCTAAGGAATGCCATAGCTGAGCTAGGCTTTTACGAGGCTTAGGACCAATGGCAGAACGCCTTTTTAAACTAGGAATAGTCACAAAAGGCTTGTGGCCTTGGTGGTTTGGAAAATTTGTTCTTTCTTGAACTAAATACGGTGTAACAGAGTTTAAAAGGATAAAACATACTTTTCCCAGGTTTTTGCAATCTTGTGAGCTCTGTAGAACGACTTTTAGAGAAAGTCTTTACAGGTTTTGTAAGCATCTATAAGTGATATTAATGGCCACAATTTCAGGTCCGAAAAACAAATTTCTAAGCTATGTATAAGCAAGTAATGTTTTACCAAAAGAACAGCTAAAACTAATTTGGTGCCTGTCCGTAAGAATGCAGCTTCATCAGCCGCAGGGCAACAGTTAGCCTGAAATAAAATGAATCAGAGTTTTGTCGCAGTATGTTATGAAAAACTATGATGAGGCGTTCCTTTCGGACCCTTTTGTCGATTTGTACCTAATTCTTAGCGATTTTCTCCCTTTCTGAGTGGAGGTGTCTTAATAAAGGCTTTGCCTTACGATACCTCGATTCCGGTCTAAGTAGAATAAGACCGAAATGCAGATGTTATGGTGTTTTACCTCAAGGTTCTGCTTTGCTATTTTTTTGACCATCGACTTTTCGAGGGGTAAATTCATAAAGCTCTAGAGAGAAACCTCTGCGTAAATGAATTGGACCACCTTTGAGCAACATCTATGCTGTTTGCCCATCTCCTGTTTAAGGAGATATCTACTCCATTTGCTTAGCAGATTTTTGGCTACTGTCATTTGGAGAGGACATTCCATAAGACAGTTAACGCAGTTCACCATATAAACACATTCCGATTGAAGACTTTCTATTGTGAGAACATGGGATTTGTACTGCGCTCAATATGCGTCAACCAATGACGACTTCCGATTTGTATACCTACATGTCAAACGAAGTATCAAGTCAATTCAATATTAGCCGCTGGCCCATTTAGTTTATTCTAGACATCCCCCTACCAACCACATGCAAGCACTCCAAGGAAGGTCGCCATCAACTCTGCGAGTGCACACTTTTATACCAAATCCCTCTTTGCTGTGTGTTAACCCTATTATTACACAATCATCGTGAATTCAAAATTTATTATCAAATTACAGGGTAAAAGCACTCCCATAACTCCCGCCAAAGATAAGAATTCCATATACCCGCACTCTCGCGTCGCTTGATCCCCCTTCAAGCAGCGCAAAAGAAAGCAAATTCCCAACTTCAACTGGTTGTAGACGGGTTTTTGTTATTTTTTTTTGCTTTGCTACTTAAAAAAAAAAAAACAGAAGAGAGAACTGGAAGAAATACTCATACCCAACCCAAACCGAACCCGTTCCCGACCTTGCAAATAGAATTTTCACATTTTCAGCATGACGCCCCGATGAGTTATATCGCCTCCTTTCGCCGAATAATATTCCCTTAGGCAAAATAATAATAAATAAGTCGGCCATGGGCGCTTCTCATGAACACACAAACACAAGGATACACGCACACAGTAGGTACACCGATTCAAACGTTCATGGCGAGCGCACGACTCCTGCCTGCCAGTAGCTATTCAAGTACTAACACGTACAGAGAAAAATGTTACCCCCAATTTCCGTGTCAAAATCATTCCTCTAATCACTGAAATAAGTATGTTTACTGCTATCGAGGGGGCTGACTTTCTAAGGATTCGCCGCTGTCGCACCAATACAATGGGAAAGCGTTTTCTCTTTTTGCACAACACAGTGTCGTTGTTTTTTTTTCTGAAATACAGGATACAGCACACAGGACGCATTGGCAAAAGAGGAAACTGAAAATCATTACTAGACACACACACACACACACACACACACACACAGGTTTGGAGTGAATGGTAGGAGCACGGTCAGAGGGGAGAACGAGGACAATCAATATGTTCATGGCATTCTTCTGGTGCTCTTTTCCCGGAGGATATACGTTAATTCTTCCTTTTTGTGTGTCGACTGTCGAGCAATGTTTGTGTGTGCCCATTTAAAGACGTCTTCTCGATTTTTAAGACAGATCTCATGATTAGTCTCCGGCTGTTGGTTGTCCTTCCTCAAAGGTATCATTGATCGCAACCACCCTTGGCAGAACGTGGAAAAAGGGGGAAAAGTAAATTAAAATCGTCGTCGTTCCCACACACAAATTGTCCTTTTTCCCTGCTCCTTTGGTCAGCTCTGAACAATTTTCCCGCCTCGTTGAGGTTGAATTTATGCGCGTTTACCTCTCGTGATTGCCACTCATTTGGAAGCGAAGGTTTTGAGGGCGCGATTTTTAAAATTAATGATGAATAAACGTTGGTTGTATGTCGGAAGCGCAAAACGGGACATATTTGGCAGGAAATGTGTGCTGGCAGTGGGGCCATACGGCCCTCGGGGATTGCGTTTGCATTTGAAGAAGTTGGAGGCGGTGGAGCGGATGTCTTTTAAGAAAATATTCGCCGCCGTCGGCATGGGCAACTGTTGATCAAAGAGCGAATATTTTGACGACAATTTTCTGTCAGTTGTGGTAGATGACAAAACAAACACTCGAGTTATTTTCTACAAAATAGACGGGCAACTGTTGGCGAGTCTTTGAATTATACAATGAGAGCAACTTCTGAAATAATTTCGTTGTTCAAAAGTTTCCCAAGTCGGCAATTAAAAGTTGATGGTGATGTTTTTGTTTAATCTTTCATTTAGCGTGTCGTTTATTTAGAGAGCTACAAGAAGCTGCAATCGACTTATTTCTTAATAATTTTAAGGGCAACGTAACAAGCTGTGAAGTGGCAGTTTTAGGTATAACTGGAACCTAGCTGACATTTTGTAAATAAGTGGGAATAGTGAATTGACTCAAAAACGTTGGTATTGCCCAACTTCCATTCACTGCTCATAACCAATTTTTGAAACTTGTTCATTATCAAGACGTGCGAGCCGCATCCATGAAATCCAAATGGGCTCGAAAGACCACAAATTAGGTCACAGGCTGCTCGTTCACGGATGAGACGATTCGGTGGTTGGACAACAACGTTTGTTGCCAGGAAATTTATTGCAATAAACAAAGGCTGGCAACGTTTTTACTTGAAACGCAAATAGATAGACAAGGATCCGCGTTTAAGGGGCCCGAAAGTTGATTGTCATTTTACGTGGAAGAAGTAAGGTAAGTTTATTCCGACATAAAAGAAGCTCGATGAAGAAGCCGCATTTATAGTAAAAAATGACAAATTTTGATGACATTATTCCTTCCTTATGTCAACACCATCTAGGAAAACCCTACCTTGAGGCAGAGGACATATCTGACAGCCCACTCAAAGATCTACTAGGATCCATCGCCAGGTCCGGTATCATGAGCGAGCTCTTAATGGAGGAAACTACATTGGCCCACTTGTGGCCGCAGTTATATGGCAACTTGCTTCCACCTCCCCCAAAACAAGCTAATCTTCCTTACAAATACAGCCAAGGAAGCGCAAAAGACGGGTTTTAAATTCAAAACTCTGGGTAAAAGAACTCGTGCATTGCTTCAGATCACATCCCAAGTAGAAGGGTCACTAAATGAACTAGTCAAGGCAGCTCAAGCCCCAAGTTCGCAGTTTTTTCAGTGGATAGATGTCGCTGTATAGTTCGTCATAGAAGAGCCTTCTTTAGAACCCGTCAACGCAAGCGGGACCGCATATTTTAAACAGAGTTTTGATTCCAAAGCGGTCAAAGATATCTTCTGTTGGTTTTGAAAGATTTTATGCCTTTCATCAGTAGAGCAGGACTGGGATTATGGAAGTTGTATACTTAGTCTTGGAGAGGTCTTAAAATAACTCCCTGAAAGTTGAAAGAAACACCGTTTGGCAAGAGCTATTTGTGGGGGTATGGTGAACCCCTTACCTTGTTTAAACGGACCTAACCTACTTGATGGCTGATTTCAGATCAAATGTAGTTTTCAAGAGGTGATAAGTCAAAGATGAGGTTATAAGTGCTTGCCTACTGTGAAATTTGGCCTAATTCGTCAAAACACAACTTAACTTAATTTTCATCATGAAACATTTGCCCACGCACCAGCCTAATTGACAACTCGCTTTAATCTGTCAAAGATGTGACTGGCATCAGCGAATATGTGCAAAAGTTTGCATTTATTTTTGGAAAGGTTATTGGCTTGCAAGATTTTCAAGCATGACCTTAAAGAAAGCACCAGACTTCTGGTTTTTGAAAGGTCGATGAGTCTCGATGGTTTGACTTCCGGTTCTTGAACTCGAACTCTTAATAATAAAAACCATCGATTAAGGATAGGCGATTGAAAATTCTGTCCTAAAATTTAGATTACCAATATAGAGCTGTCTGTATATAGGTAATTTACAAGATGTAAAAAAAGAACAGAGTCCACCGATTTATTACTAACCCACCTAGGGAGAAGGTGCAGGCAATTAAAATGTGCTATGCCAGTACTGCCCTGATCTTTCATAGCATCCACGTTTTTTGCAAGCACTGCAGAGTTGACGGGCTTTCAGATATCGAATTTTCTGATTTAAAAACACCAACAGGCTCTCAAGCCAGCCAATAACTTGATATGTTTTAGTTCGTTCAGTCTCATTTTTAACAGAGGTCGCGCAATGGACCTTAAAGGTTTCGGATTGGACGTGATGAGTGTCTTCTATCACGCACTTTTATATAACCTAACCTATCCTAACCTTAGGTGCAGTGAATTTAAAGGAAGTCCAGTTCCATATGAGGATTGGTACCTTCTAAAGACAACGATTTTACCAGCAGTCTCTGAGTCAGCAATGCAATCCAGTCTATTACCAACTAACTAAGCCAATCTCTCGCCACCGCAGTTCCAAAATCTACATTGGTGAACCTGCTAGCTTTGGAAGTTGTAAAGCAGTAAATAAGACTTAAAGCATTGCAGAGGAAACCTCGGCTAAGTATGGATCCGAATTCAACAATTGTACCAGAGACATAGGAAGAGAAAAGTTCGAATCATGAAACACGTTCTTTAAATCGATAGAAAGTTAGTATAAGGAAATGTGCCAGACAACAAAAAGGATCTATAGTCCCTGGCAAATTTTGTAAGAAAGCTGTCACCTCTTGGACAGAGTCAAGTCAAGAAACTCTACAAATCTATCTGGACACTCACTTTCCGCAGTTCAGTAAGACATTAAGCCTATTTCGTTCGAGGATAGTCTAGTTGGACCTCTTTTCTAAAGCTTTTTGGAAACCTAGAGTAGGTAAGGTAGTTCGGATAGTTCCTATTTGAAAGGAGTACAAATTGTAGCTGTAGAGTCGTATCGGTGTCTGAAGAGTCCGTATACTTAATAAATTATGTGCGCCAGAGGTCTCCGGTTTAACACCCAAAACAAAATAACTCAAATTACCCCTTTAGGTATTTTTCCCACGACGCCACCTCTCGCGAAGGTTTGACACGCGTCCGACTGTCATTAAACAGCTCCTCTATTCAGCCGCTCGGATACGAGACAGCACCGTAGGTCCCTTGCAGTCGTACCAAAAATTAAGGCACCACAAACGAATGGTTTAATCTATCAACCGACTATGGTCTTGGCTGTTGTTATCGCAAAGCAATGTCTGCGTTTCATCAGAGATGCAGAGGATTACAGAAAGACGACGTCATACTTTAAGCAACCTAATGGTTCACAATCTGAAAGCCAAGGTAAGAAAATAAGAGCCGAAGATTGGAGGAGCAAATACAAAGGCCTTATACCGGTCGCACACTACGTGCCTAACTGACTGAACTAAGTATTCATTCGACTGTACGAGTTGTTCAACTTCGTTTTTGGTGAGATTTCGTAATAAGTTGCTGCACCAGTTAAAACCCTTTTACAAGATTAGTCACTGGAGGTTGAGAAACGCGCTGATTGTATAAGAGTTATCAATAGAAACATCCACAGCAGTAGCAGAAATTAAGGCAGCAGCGGTCATTGAGCAATTCAGCAGCAGTTGCTGTAGCTGTGCTTTGGGAATATTACACGAGCCGCTGATGTATATTCAGTCGCACTTAATACAACTCGTTTCAAACAACATTTTCAAACATTTGAGCAGCATAAAGACATCTTGCAGAGGCTTAGTTTTGAAATCGCTGCTCAACATGATGTTCAACTACATCCAACAAGCAACACGAGCTCGTACTCGTTCATCTCATTTCAGTTTTACCGCGTGTGGAGATGGAAGAGACCCTCGTATCTTAGAGTTGATTGCGTCGAGTGCAAAACTGATGCGTTTCGCGCGTAGTGTGCGACCGTCATTAACCGTTCACTGACCATGAAGGTAGACAATTGCCTCGCTTTTCAGGAAAACAAAGTCCAGTGGTAGACATTTTTTAATCAACGAATCGGAAGCAAATTTCATTCAAACAGTCGCCAGCCCTCCTCCTACAGGACGCAACGCAGAAGGAAAGTTTAAGACGCTAAAAAGTGATGTCTAACAGGCTGTTATCGAGCCTTCTGAAATTTGAAGGACAGCCCCAAATAAACTCCCCACACACGCGCTTGTTAAGCACCGCAAATATACACTAATCAGGTCACACAGGCTCTTAGAGAAGCCGTCAACCATAACCGAGGTAACAATCATCAATAAGAGGTCGTAACATTTACGACTGCTACTTTATAATGCGCCGACATCGTTCGAAAACTTCATCGTGTCAAAAATACCCGTACACTGTGTGTGTGTGCGATGCGATGATAAATTAATAAAAGATCCTTCGAGTCACAAAATGCTCACTTCATAAAGTTTTCATCGTTTTGCCACCCTTCAACGATGTCTGCCTTAACGTGGCGTGGCTCTGGCTCTGGCTCTTGCTTTCGCTCTGGTTGCAACGGCAAACTCACTTGTATTTATGAGCTTACAAGCAGACAGCACAGCCAGAGCCAGCACATCACGAAAATCAACTTAAGTGCGAGCTGCGAACACACATTTCCTCCTATGCGATGATGACGACGATGACGACCGGCTGTGTGTACAGTGTGTGCATGCAGCGCCATTTAAACCGAATAGTAGTCTCGTACTCGTTCGCATGACGAACTGTGAACAACCCGACACCTTCCCCCTCTAGATGCAGGCAGAGGCAGCCCAGCAAACCTGACATCCCCGGGTATAGATTACAATATATTCCAAGATAATTATAATTTTTCCTTTTTTTTATTACACTGCGTGTACACATATTTAACTGTGCCGACGACCGTGTTGTGTACATTATTTCAGCCCTCGTCCTTTCCAGTGCGAATGCGAGTGCGACGCGAGTACTTGCGGCTTTTTGTGGTATGGGACTACGAGGATATGTGCAGGGAAAATAATATTTTTCTCTTCGACGAGAACCCATACATACAGTTGAGATAGAGAGAGAAACAAGCCGGCATCCATTTCCAATTCCTTGGGTGTAACATCCAAGAAAATGCACCCTCCGTCGGCGGAGAAGAGAACTGCCAACTGCCTGGCTGGCGCTGTGCCTAGCCCCAGCCTACGAACATTTTTGATAGAGCAGTCGGTTCGGTTGTCAGTCGGCCTCTTCAGTACTCGATTTTTCTTCTTTTCCACAAAATAGATACACAGCCTGTCTTATAGATACCGTTTTGTGTCACACAGGTAAGCACAGCATACAGCACACAGGACACAGCATGCAATGTGCTCTACTTAAAAAGACGGGAAATTCTGTCGACTTTGGCAAAGTGGAGTGGCACTGAACTGAGCCGAGATATATACATGTTGTAGGCGACAGCGACGAGGACGAAAGGAAGGACGACCCACCAAAGGGGGGCTATGCTCTGAAATGTTAATATAAAGCTTCGACTAAAGTTGTTCGTTTGTTCAAAGGACCGACACAACGTTACGGCTGCGAATAAAATTACGACGACGAGGAGGACGATGAATAAACGAGGAGAAATACAAAACGATACGAGTACGAGAAGCAGGCGGCGCACATCGAAGGACGAGGAACAAGAAATTTTGTTATGAGCGGAGGACTACGTTCGTATACAAATGTTTGCACACTGTGAAGTCCTTGGCTTCCTTGTGCTACGAGCTCTCTTCATTGCTATATAGATTTTGTATTTCAAATATTTTTTTCCTTCGGGGTTTTTTTTTTGGAACCACTACTCCGTGCATCGGTTTCATCAGGATCGTCGGCCTCGAAGAGAATTTCCTTTTGTTTGCTTCTTCATTTTTTTTTTTTTTTTTTTCTCTGTTATCTGAAGTAAGTAGGTGCACACACACACGTACGGTGTAGTTGGGCTTACCTACATAGATGCGAATATTCATGGCATTGTTGGTTAATTTAGCTTTTGAATGGGAAAGAGATGATTAATCCATTCAGAAAGTAGTTTCGGGGGTAATTTTCGTAGTAATGGCGAGGGGAGAAGTGCCAGCAACAGAGTGGTTGGTTTTTTTTTTTTTTGTTTTCATTTTTCAATCTCGGACAAAGGGGAAGTTTGTGATTATCTTTGGAATGTGTGACACGGTTTTATTAGTGATTTAATATTCTTGCGGTGTAAGTTGGAGCTGGAGGAATTTTGACAAAAAGGGAGGTTGCACCACGGCATCCGAAACTCATTATAAAGGGTCTTTCATTAGCGACTTGCCAACTTCAAAATTTCAGTGTGAACGCACCCTTTAACCGATTACCGAACTGTCAATGTCAAAATGTTCAGTAAAATCAACATTTTCATTACGTATAGGCACACGAAGGACCAACGTTTGCAAATAATTTAAATTTGCTACAGAAATTCCGACTCGGTGGTCGCAACTTTAAGAGCGTTGACGACAATTTTTGGACGTAATTCTCGTCCCAGACAAGCAGTTCGTAGTCTAGTGAACAAATTTGAGTCAGAATATTCGCTGCTTGATGTTGCCGTGCCAGTGGGACTACGTCTTGCCCGAAGTGTGGAGGATATTGTTGCCGTCGCAAATGATCCAAATCAATCTCACTGCGTTCTTAAGAGTTGGGCCTCTCCCAGACCAAATTATGGCGAATTTTGCGTAAGGATCTTGGCATACACCCTTACAGGATCAAGCTGACTCAAGGAATATGGCCACTTGATCATATGAAGCGACGTACGTTCTCGAATGGGGCTCTGGACATGATGGAATGAAAGGAAGAATTTCATCGCAAAATCATCTTCAGCGACGGAGCGCGTTTTTGGTTAAACGACTTCGTCAATAAACAAAATATGCGTTACTGGGCAGGTGGGAACCCTCATGTGCTTTGTGAAGCAGCACTTTATCCGCAAAAAGTCGCTCTTTGGTGGTGGTGGACCGGTGGTGTCATTGGGCCGCTTTTTTTAACGATAAAAATGACAGTCACGTAACGATAAATGGTTTTCCCTACAGAGACATGTTGGAAGGTTGTTTCTTTGAGCAATGGCATGAATTGGACATCAGTGGTGTGTGGTTCCACAAGCCACACAGAGGGTGCAACAATCAAGATATTGAAGTCTCAGTTCGGTGAACGTGTTATCTCGAGAAACGGACCCGTCTATTGGCCACCGAGATTGTGTGATTTAATGCCTCTAGACCTTTTTTATGGGGCTACATTAAATCATTGGTCTACCCCAACAAGCCGGCGGCTTTAGAGGACGCCAGAGCCAATATTGAACGAGAAATAGCCGAAGTTATATTTGGTTAATATTAAGAGAAAAGTTCGCTTAGTCTGCTTTGAAGTGTAACTAGTCACTGTAGCATAGCTTCTTTCTTAAGCTATCGTACATGTCTTTGCAAAGAATGACACCAGAGATAGCCATTAACGCCTACAGTGACTTTTGTATCTGGCGGCCCTAACTTAACCTTTAATCGGCTTATGATAGCCGGCGTTCGTAATCCACGACTTTAAGCCACTACAACGAGCTATTATCGTGCAGCTTCACATTCAAAATATGATCCTAATGCTGAAAACGCTGCAAAAGTTTTAAATGGGACCGCAAATAAACAAAATTGGTTAACTTACAAAAAACCTCTCAAGTCTCAACAACCAACTTGTCGCGGTTTAGACTTTAATCTTTGCGAAAAGAATTATTGGACAGTAGCTGGAGCAAACAAAGGGTCCTGATAAGGGCTTGTTGGACAACCTTTGGGTTCGACAGGCCGGCGCTGCAGATCGTACAACCCGAGCCAAGATCGGTTTACCATCGCCTTATACGATCGTGTCATTTGTTCCTCGGATGGCTAATATTCGGAAAAATTGTGAGAATGACAGATAAATCACCTTCGCTATTATTTGACGTTTACTTAAGCAAGCAAGCAAGCAAGCCCGAAGGACCTTAGAAGATTTGGAAGACAATACATGCTAGAAGATGGTCCCAAGTCTGACCGAAAATCTTCCAAGACGGGAAATGGGGAAAAATGAGCAGATTGCGCTATGTACTCTGGTGGAGAACAATGGCCCTGTGGCCCTGAGCTATGTATAAATATATAGGGGCTGCGAACACAATCCATCAAAGGAAGTCATCACCTCGACGGCGTATAGAAGTGAATGTTAACTTCAATTAACTAGCTAAAGGTTGCTCTGGCTGTGGAGGCTTAAAAAGCTAAGGCAACGTTTAGCACAAAATTATATATGACCGATGAAATGCCCCCGGCGAGAACTTCGGGCGACAGATTTTCGCACTCGTGTCGAATGTTGTCCTTGAGGGCTTCTAGGGTATCGGGTTTGTTCACGTAAACACGGGTCTTCAAAAAAACCCACAAAAAAAGTCTGGAACGGGGGCGATCTTGCGGGCCAGTGCAAATCGCCAAAACGAGAGATGAGGCGATCCGGGAACGCCGCATTCATAATATCGGTTGCGGCTCGCGCAGTGTGCGCCGTAGCTCCGTCGTGTTGGAACCACATGTCCTCCAGTCCTAATTCGTCCAATTGCGGCAAAAAAAAAACTCCGTCCAAAAGCACCGTCCACTGTTGTCGTTTTACCAGCGGCGTTCTCCAAAAAAAAAAAAAAAATCCGATGACTCCTCCGGCGTGAACAGCGCACCATGCAGTAACTTTGAGCGGGTGTTATGGTTCCTCGTGGATTTTCGGTGCCCCAGAAGCTATAGTTTTGCTTGTTCACGTACCCGCTGAGGTGGAAATGAGCCTGATCGCTCACTATGATTTTGGTCGAAAAATCGTCCACTTCGTCCTCGAGATTGAGGATGGCTTGGACGTAGGTTACACGCGTTTGGCGGTCGACAGGCAGCAGCTGATGCACGGACTGGACTTTGTACGGGAACATGCGCAAGTCTTTGACCAAAATTCGCCTTAGAACGACCGGCTGATGGCTAATTGCGAGGCACGGCGGCTGGTCGATGTTTCCGGCGACAGCTCGACATCCTCGTCAACAGCGGCGATATTCTCGGCACAACGGGCGCTCCGGGGCCGGCCACTCTTGGCAACGTCTCGTTTGGTCCCATAATCTTCAAGGCGCAGTGTTTGCGCAGTCGGTGTCGGACGGCCGTGGAATCGGCAACGGAATTCGCGCTGCGCCAACACTATATACGAATTGTCATGCAAAAAAATAGACACGATTATTCCGCGTTCTTGGGGAGTGTATCGCTCCATGGCTTGTTCACTTGTGTTCTACATCTCTCTAGTCCACAAATGTCGAAACAGATTTGACATTGGCGGCCATTTGCAAAAATAAGAGCATCTTCCAATAGGGTGATCTCTCTTGGCCCACCTTGTACAAACTTTTAAGTGCAAACACGGCTATGAAACAAATGACGGTTTCCAATATAACTCCCGGGACGTTTCCCTTGATTTAACTCATTCCTGCAGTGTGAAGTCAACCCCTAATCAACTGGTTCAATTATGACCCAGGCATCTCGTCATTTTCGTCCCACAAATTTTTTTTTAAGATTCTCAAGTCAAATAAACTCCAACGAGACTTCCCGAATTCACCCGTTTTTAACCTCACTTACACGCGGAGGCAAAGGAATTTTCCGGTTGACCGCGGCTGTTAACAAACCGACCGCACACATCTTAACCTGATAGATACTCCATTTGCATTCCCAAATCCAGGCCCAATCAAACCCATTTAGCAAACATATCGAAAACAAAAGCGGTGTGCGGCAGGCCAGTCAGAAGTCAGCTGTCAGCACATGAGTATCTAAGCAATAAAACAGTTCTCCCGCGTCCAATGTCAAATTATACAGCGAGCTGACCTCAACTTGCGATTTTTTTTCTGTTTTCGAATTGAAATACAAATCGTCATGCGGCAGTAGCTGTGCTCCGCTGGCCGTTTGTAGATACAGATATACGTGTTTTTGTTTACCCTGTACTACCTCGCAACATCGGTCAGCCGAAAAGTTAATGTTCGGTCATTGTTTTACAACAGCCTTGGCGCGCGGGGAATTTGTAAAAATTTCCATTAAAGTGCGCGCAAAGTTTTGCTTTTGTTTCGATTTCTTTTCTAGGTGCAGATACATTTTCCGCCGCCGCCGATGACACACAGTCTCATCTCGGTTGGTTCGGTCGAAGTCCGCAATCATTCGGATTATGTGTGTGCCAGTGGCGATTCCTGGTCTTAAGCATTGGGTTAGCTACGTACTCACTTCTCACAAACAAAAAAAAAAAAAAAAAAAACCCACTCTCATATTCCAAAAGCACGACAAAAATAATTATTATGTATTTACTCACATTTATAATCCACGCAAATATAAAATTATAAATCGCTCTTTACTTTTGGTATGGAATTCAATAAGACTATTAATTCAGTCAAATAAGAACACAACGACACATTCTTACTGCAATTTGCCTAGAAAGAGAAACATACAGAAGTACACATAACGCGCGAAATATACCTGCTTGCTTACACTTACACTCTACTTTCAAGTTTTATCGCATTTGTTTGCGCTTACCCTTCCGTATATTTTCCTGTGCTTTGCTTACGTTTGGTAGAGGTAGTCAAATTCCACACTTATACAGATTGTAGGAAATTCGGTAGCGCAATTTTTTACGCTAAAATGCTACAAGCAGGAGACTTTTCTATGGGAGTTTTAGATTGTGTGTGTGCGTGCAGGCAGGGAATTTGCGGTATCGCAAGTTGTAAAGCTAAAGAGTATTTCAAGTGAAACTTATTGCATGGGAGTATTGTGTTGTGTGTTTGTGTAGGCAATTATTATTTGTAAATGATAGTTTTGTTATTTAGTATGTCATTGATTATTGCAATTATTAATCTTCATAATTACTTTAACCTCGTTATTTGCTGTATTTTGCGTATATGTATTTCAATTTATTTTCTTGGTTTAGCGCCGCTAAACTAGCTAACTGAGAGGAATCGCCCCTGGTGTGTGCGTATATAGTTATTTGTTGGGCAACACACCATGGGAATCGGATGCATGTCGGCCGGCCTGTGAAATCGCATCATGTCTGGTGTGTAAATGAACTTAGAAATGTTCCTCGCTAATCCACTTCCAGTGGCGAGCGTAGCGAAGAAGATGCCAAAGATACGAGTACCGGCGAGAGGGGAATTTACTTTAACACTTTGCACTACGGCGGTTATTATTGGCATTCTATACATTGTTTGGACGAAGAATTGCATTGTGGTTCGCATGAGATACGCTGCAAATGAGTGTATGACGACTGCGAGTGTGTACATTGGGATGAAAGTGGCCACTTAACGTAGTCTGGATGCGTTTTCTCATGCACTGTTGCGAGCCGTATTGGACTGTTGACCGGAATCACAGCGACTGACGAAAAATTGTGCGGATGCGGTCATTCACCTGGAGTCTAGTGAATCATATGTTCGAAGGCAAATTTTGCTTCGAATGACTTTGAGGTGGAATTCCGTTGTGTTTGTGTTGTGTTGGCCATTTAATTGATAATTTTCGGAGCCAAGGCAGTTCATTAAAGTTGCCCTTGTGGACTGTTGTTGTTTTGCTTAGCGGGGGATTGTTGTCTGTTTGGATTGTTTGCTGTGGAAGGTGGTGCCAAGTCTTTGCGCAGTTGATCGGACTTTGATTTGACAAAGGAGAGGCGAAAGTCGACAATATGCATCTAAAGGCTACTGATGTAGTTAACTGAAACTGAATTGGGTTCGATTGGCTGCGAGGCGAGGCAATGTTATAAAAGTTTCACTTTAATAACTTGCTCACTCTGAGAGTTGGCTTTTTGGATGTGACAGGCCCTAATTGGATCGTCCCAATATCGGCCAAAAAATCATCTTCAGCGACGAGGCAGCTAGGCGGTTACTTGTTTTGGCACCGGGCCATTATAACCGAGATTGCTTGTCCGAAAATTGAGCGACATATAGTTAAAATAGAACGAAGCAACGTGGCATACTATTGAAGCTGAAGTTTGTGGTTCGCGTTGGAGCCTCCCAAAATCAATTGGTTGTCATGATCAGTGCTATTTGACGCCTTTAGACCTTTTTTTAAGGTTACCTAACATTTTTGGTCTCTCCCAATAAACCGGGAACAAGAGCGGAACTTGAGGACATAGTTGCTAGCGTCACTGTCAAGATTACGCCCATTTTAAGTGCCCGAGTCAAATCAAATCAAGCAAAGTCATTAAGACCGACCGACCAAAGTTCCCTTATGAAGACTACACTCAGAAAACCACAGAACTACGATAGCCCTACTAAATGCGCCACCTCTGTTTTGTGTAGGCATATCATTTGCTACATTTGTGGCTGCTATAACCAAAAGTTAGTTGTGATGGCTTCAGTTATATGGGTACTGCACATTACCAGAGCTGTTGTAACCAAAAAAAAACTATTTGAAGAAATCCAAGTTAGTTATCAGACCCGCTTACAGAGCTGCTAAGACCTCCTCGCAGAGCTAATGCGACATATTGGGGGCTGTCATAGCCGCTCAAAAGATTTGTAGTACCCATTTGCACAGCTATCAGAACCTCTTGGGAAGGTTGTGAACCCAAAATGGGAAGCTGAGATAGCCTAGTAAAAGTACCTAATACTCTCATAAAAATATTATACCTTGGTGGATGTTTTACACATGTTACAAGCCTTATAATCCCCTTATACTAAACTTGACCTTAGAAATTTGGAGAGCTCACAGTAAGACAGCTGTCTCTTGAAACCCGGTTAATTCCTACATAGGTATATATTTCCCACTCTGCATTATACATCGGAGAAGAACGTATGTATTTAAAGGAGCATCAATACAGGGCTCACTTTAGACATTCAATTTGTCATCCGATTGTTGCCAACTCTTAGTCCTCAAGGAAGTCATCTTGGTCCACTTATGTTTGGCTTAGTTAAGAGGCTCTTTTATGGCAGTTTGTCAGACGTACGCCAGTGGTGGCGCAGTGGAAAAACCTTAAAATTGAATTTATGTTTCCACGGATAGAACCTAAGATCACTCGCTCATTAGTCCAGCACAATAACCACTATTTAACTAGCAAAGCTACTTAGAAAACTTGACTTTTGGTCATTAATTGACAGCTCACAATAATTTAAATAAAATTGAAAACGTTTCACGCAGCAAAGTTAAAGTTCTGCTCGACGTGGGATCTAGAGAGCGCACTCTGTTAGCCCGAATTAGTGAATCCTTCTTCGCTTCCAAGACTTAAAAGGTTTGCGGTTTCTCGTGGTAAACCCTAGATTTCCAAAAGCCAAAAAAGACGAAATCTTAAAAAAAAAAAAAAAAAAATAGTTGGCGCTACAGGTCGAGGGACCCTGGGCCTAGCTTCTCGCAACCATTCGTTTTGTGTGAGTTTTTCATTTTTGGGACGAATGGAAGGGATCTACAATTTTATGCCGAGTCCAAACGGCTAATAGAGAAGCTTCTTCAAAACAGTTATACTCTCGGATGTTTGTCAGACGTTCGCGAGAGGTGGCGCAGTGGAAAAAAACCTTGAGTTGAAATTTGGGTTTTCTCCAGATTCGAACCTGGGACCCCTTGCTTAGTAGTCCAACACACTAACCACTAAGCCACTGCGCCGAGACGAAATCTAGCGACTTAAAATCTCGCCGGCCAAACATTGAATAACATTTAGCAACGAAGAGGTCAATATGGTTACTGGAACTTCGTTTTTTTTCAAAAGAGGGGTGTGGACATTTTTGAGGTTAAGGCAGTTATTTTGACTACACAAAAAGGATCTTTTCATATCTTTTTGTAAAAGATTGCAATCATGCTTAAAAACCCACTTTTAAAATATGTACAAGACTTTGGATACACAAAAACAAGTTAGGAATGTCGTAAATAAAGAAAAGAAATAGCAGGGGCCCCAGCTGACTGACCTGAGGTACCCTAAACTGCTGAAGAAAGTGGGACCTTTTTTAATGTGGTTCTTCTGAATTTGATCCGTAAAATAGAAGCAAAATCACTCCTAGAAAGTGGGAGTGAAAAACAAACCTAGTTAAGCCTGTCAAAAGCTTTAGAAAAGTCAACACAAATGACATCACATCAGAAGTTTCTCACAAGGATCTGCACGACTAAGTGACAAAAGATTGACAGATTTGTAGAAATAGATCTACCAACCACAAGGCCATGTAAATATGGAGGGATATAAGTCCATTTAAGAGAGACAAACGTTTCTATATTCGTTTATCAGGCAGCTTGGGTGTGGCCAAAATTTTACAAAGTTGACGACAACAAACGTAAATATAAATGAATTCTTCTGAACTTAAAGCAGTTTTCGACCTCCAGAAATAAATCAAAGACTAAGCACAGAGCCACAGAAAACGCCTAAGTTGTCGCCTTACGGTTTGCCAAATATTATTCAACTTCATTGAAGGGTACAACAACAATAAAACTCGTATGTCCGAGGTTCTGCTATATACCTTTTAAATACAAATATCTCACGCATAAGTACGGTGACCATTCGTCCTCTTTTTGAGGGGACAGTCCTCTTTTTCGTACTGTCCTCTCTGATTTTTTACTTAAAGAAAAAATACGTTGTCTCTTTTTTTCTAAAATGTCGTCTTTTTTCCTACCATAAGAAATATAAGAGATTGCAAGAAGGCACCTTCTCAAGTCTTACAAAGCTGGAGTTAGATGGTATCTTGTATTGATTTTTAAAGGTGAAGTCAATTCCAAATCTGCAGATTTTGCTTACCGTTTATGACTGTATAGGTATTTTTGCTTTAAAAAAATGCCCTCTTTTATGTGATTGAAAAAAATTGCCACCGTACGCATAAGTGAAGTCTAACATTGATGTCTAAGCCACTCCTAAGGACGTTTACCTTTAAATACAAGATATAGAGGAAGCTTGTTTCCTACAAAACCCACCAACTTGTCAATGCGCTGCAACATTGTAAAACTTGTCCTCTTAATTGGTTTAAAAAAAACAACCAACCTCCCTCCCTGATAGCCATCGGGAACTATCAAAGGCTGTTTGAATTTCCATTAAAAGCGCGCAAAAAAAAACTCACAAACAACTGGCACTTGGCTACGAAATTCCAACAGCAAATTATTAAAAATTCATCGTAATACCTATTTTCTGCGTAAAATCTAAAGCACTATTAGCAGTTTACACAGAAAATGAAAATAAAGAAAACAAGACAAGCGACGAGGAGACGTTGCCGCCGCCGCCGCCAAGTAACAGATAACAAATGCATCGAAATGTTTTGCATTTTTAATGAGGTGAAAATTGAATGCGAAATGAAAACGAAATGAACTTTCTTCGGAGAGTGCTTGCCGTAGTTAGTTGCTCTCGCTGTACGGGTGGGTGCGCGCAGGCAGCCACTAAATAGAAATACACACGCCAACGCCATACAACAGATACCGAACGGTCCCGAACGATATTTTTGGCACAAATGGGTAGTCATTTAGAAATTATTTATATTAACAGCAGTTTTGCCTTTTGAGTGAATGTGCCGAGCTGCTGGCAGCTTTAAGGTTGAATTTTAGGTTTAGGGCCTTTGGATTTGACTTTTTGTGGTTCAAAGTAGGGCGGGGGTTCCACAGATACCGAAGACCGATTTTTGACATTCCGTCAAAAGAAGGAGCATTTTCTCACGCACGCCGTCACCCGCACACACCCTCACTTGTGTGGATTACATAAGAATCTTTCGTTGGAACTGTGGCTGGCAAAAGAACAACGTGTTGGCGGGTAACGCCAGGTGCTTTGCCTTTGCCGCGTCGTTCGATAATCATTGTCATCAGGCTCAGGTAGCGAGCATCACCTCACACTCACATCTCCCCAGATGCAATTCCGAGTTTTTCCTCTCCTCCACTGTTCATCGGCATCGCGCTGTGTCGTTGGTACTTTTCCTCCATTTACTGTGTGTGTGCGTGCGGATCTGTTGCCTTTTCAAGAACTGTGTGTTTACACGAAAAGGCATACAAATTACAGATTAAAGTAATGCTCGACGACGACGAGTAGCACAGGTTATACGACAATACTCGTACTCGTACTCGTCGAGTGCAAGGATTTCGTTTCGTTTCGTTTCTGTTTTCGGTATAAAAAGTTATCGGTCTTCTTGGCTCATATTTGTTTGTCGTTGCGTTGTGTGCCACTGCCCCGGTGGGGAAGAGAGGTGTGCAGAGCATCGGCATCGGCATCGGCACTAAGCAGCTGTTGCCACATGCAGAGGAGAAAAATGCCGACAAGGGGTTCCCCTTGGTTAGCGTGAATCTTTTTTTTTTAGTATTCATTTCCTTCCTGATTTTTGGTGAGGTTGTTCCCCCTTTTCGCCTTTTTGTTTCCGGACTTCCTTCGGATGCGATCGCAGTGGGATTTTGTTTTTCTTTTTTAAAGGACAATCGAAACGGATTCGTTATCAAGTGAGAGAGGAGGTATACAACTTCGTCTAGTTGCGACTTTTAATGAAGTGAGAAGATCGGTGGCATGGGTAGGTAAATATTCGGATTAGGCGATTCCCCTCGTCGGTTTTTGAAGGGTGTACTAATGGGGGCTTTGACCTGAGCGGGGATATCAGTGGTTTATCAACATCCGGATATCGTCTTCGGTTTTGATGGCGCAGAGAAAAAACAACATCGCTTAGGGTCTTATGACGCTGGTCCACATGCGGAACTATACTTATCCTCCCCAATGGAAAAACTCGACAACCAAAATCGGGCTTTGGCCTAAGAATTTTTGTCACATCTTGCTAGCAGAAAAGGATGAAATGTGCAGAGGAAAAACAACGCAACCTCACCTTATGACGATGGTCACAATGCGGTTCAAGACTGAATGAACACCTTTGGCCCAAGAAATATTTTCACATTTTCCTAGCTGCAGGAGTATATTGACAATCTGTCGGAAATGGGGTAAGATAGGTACCAAGGGGCAATATTAAGTTTAGAAGGTAAGCGGTCCACTGGAGCGACGATACGCGCCCTCTCTAATATTTCAGTGTATGACGAGCGAATTATTTCGAGGCACGCGTCCAATTCGCACGACTCTGCAGCCAAAATTAAAGAAAAAACCGGTGTAAAGGCATGCGTCCGGACTGTGCAAGGAATTATTTCTAAAAACACCCCTCAACCAACCTTCGAAAGACGCAACGCCTCGATTTCTGCAGATCGAATGTGACCTGGACGAAGGAGTGGCAGCGTGTAGTATTTTCAGACAAAAAAAGTCAATTTGGAGGGTCCCGTCCCGATGGCTATGCATACTACTTTCATGATCTTCGAAAGGAAGAGCATGCCTTACTACGACTGCACAACCGTGCTGGTGGTGTCATGGTATGGGGAGCTATTATTACTGACTATGGCACCATTGAATTGCAATTTCTTACTCGTCGTATGAATGCCACAGCATACAATGGTGTATTAAAAACAACTTTTCCTAAAATCAAGGATATTTTTGGGCTCTTGGAATGAAAGTTGCAGCTGGATAACGCCCCTATCCACACCTCTAGGCTTGTAAAGTCTTGGATTGAGCTCCAAAACGTGCCCTTACTGACCTGGCCGCCATACACGCCCGATCTTAACATTATAGAAAATGTTTGGGTATTGTTTGCCACGCAAAAGCATAAGAGTCTGGAAGGCAGTATCCAACTGAATCGGAACTCATTGAAGGAATAAAAATTGTATGGGAGACTATTTCACTCGATGTACGAGGATGTACGAGGTCATAGTTAACCGTGGTGTTAAAATAAAAACTTAATTCGGGGGTATTCTCTGGCCATTTTATTATAATAATCGGTAGTCGCGCTGTGTATGAACAAAAGCAATTTTTACTCTCCGCTGTATTTAAACTAAAAATAAAAAACTAATTCCCTCTTGACAAATTATGCAACAAAACTGAAAAATAAGAAGAATTCTTTACCCAAAATATCAAACGCGCTATTTGCGGGCTTTAAATATTTTTTTTAAGTAGTAAGAAGTTGAATTACGGCGCGCTCGGCACCGTCCTCGATTAGAAAGCAAAGTCAGGCAGGGTAATTCTTTAAGGAACTTGCCGAAGCGAATATCACCAAAATACGAAAGTTCCCTTTAGAATTGAAAATGGTTCCAGGAGCAGCATAGACTCTTTCAGTATGTGGTTGAATAATAGATCTTTTAGGTCAAAGTGTCAGACAACAGGGCATGGGATTTCAAATAAAATGGACCCAATTTGGGCTAAATGAGCTACACCGTAATTAATTGCCATCTAGGATAACCCAACAAGATGTGAATTTGTCGCAGAATTTCAACAATAAACCTTCTCCAGAGAAGGAGAGATTGTTCAATCCCTTCAGATTCGAGACGTTATAGCAGACCGGATAAAGAAGACCGTGCTTCTATTTGTAACGAACCCAAACGTCAAAACCAGATAACCGCCAGTTATCGAACGACCAAGCCTTTCAAGTTCCTAAATTTCATTGTTAGAGTCTTTACAATTCGGCTAAAGCGATGGCCCAACTTAGGGATACAGTGCGGTCTTTGAATAATGCATCTCAAGAAGGATTGAACGTAGAAAATGGAACCCTGGGTCGACATTCTGAAAGGAGAAACGTTAAAACCTTTCGTTTGAACTAATCATTTACTTTTGGAGCTTCAAAAAAATCATTCAGAGCCTTTCAACTTTTCGCCTTTTAGAATCTGACCCCTGATTTGTAGCCTTTAGATAATTTCCCTGAATAGTCTCCTTCAAACCATACAAGCTTGGTGTGGTGCGCTTATAGAAGAACCGCGTAAGTATTTCTTAAGATCCAAAGGTTAAAGTAGCTTCGTGGAAAATATGCTCGCCCCATTTGTTAACGTCTTTCTATATACAGTGTACTTCCCTGTTGGCGTCAAACCCTATTAGCATATTCTGTCAGCATAAATTAACGCATATAGTTGACAAATGTTCAAATTGCACCTGACACTACTTCAAGCGGTCTATGGGACCACGCGCAGTCGGATCTCCACTTGCTGCACGGGGTTACATACAGAAAAGGTTAATTGATTTCTTTGCAACTAAACTCGGCTCGTTATTCACTCTCATTGTGTGTGTGCCGCACAATTTTAACGGTCATTTTGGAAAATTCATTAAAGGTGCTTGTGCAATAGACGACCTCGGGCTATCTGCTTTCGACTTTTACTTCTTATACGCGGCCTATACGGCAACATCAACTCATCGGCAACTTGGTTTACATAACTTTAACACTTTCCATTTGATCGGTGTGTTTCTAGCTCTCAACTGGTAGCGAGTTGGTTTCGATTGCTCTTTAGAACGGGGTTACCAAGAGGTGTACCTACCTTCAGGCATAAATTTGATCTTCGTGGTAATAAATTTAACAGCAGGTCCATTCAGTCGCTGAGACAGATGCAATGTTGGTAGGACTTGATTAAAAGAGCTCTTTAGCAGGGTTTCTTGTTTCAGCTGTAACTTTGTCACCTAAAAGTCGCACTGAAGCACTCTCTACTCGATGTTTATTGAGACTTGTGCAATTGCAATCGAAAACCTACCGTGAATCATAAACCTAAAGACCAGGCCAGGGGCCAGTAAGCCCTCCGAAGATTAGTTTTATGAATCACCGTTAGTTTTTCGTATTGTAATTTCACAAGTCTCGGTAACAATCGAGTAAAAGTAGTTTCTTTAGAAAATATCCGGCCGTATACACGAAAAGTAGAGGGCTAAGTAAGTTCCTAGCTTCCTCATATATGTCCAATAATTTGTTATTCTCTATGATCATGTTAAGTTGCACATATAGCTTTGGCAAGCGGTTTGGAAGTTATGGACCTTAAAAAAAGGAAAATAATTGTAAACCTTAAAAGTTAAATCATAGGGCTTAGCTTAGGCTACTGTGAAGATTCTAGATGGCAGAATAACCAATGAAAAGTCACCGAAACAGAGCATCAGAGAAGGGCGAGATAATAAACAAGAGGATCCCTATAACCTTTCTACAAAAAGACGAGTTAACGTCGCGTCGTCCTCAACTATGTGGAACTTGGATTCTTAATCACGACTTGTGAATAGCTCGTTATATAGCTCAAGTTTAAAAATTATCACAACTCTAGGAAATTAGCAAAAGAACTTTTCTGTCACCCATTTTCCGGCACCCTTTCTGCTATTTACTCGATTAACATTTTGCATCGCCAACATTCACGATCATGAGGGCAAGAAGGGAAGGGCAACCAACCTTCTGCAATAATTTGAGCGATTCCCTGATACTTTGTTTGTTGTATAATGTACAGTCAATGCTCAGTTTTTATTGTGTTGGACTACTAAGCTAAGGGCCCGGTTCGACCCCCAAAAAATTTTATTTGCACTGAAAATTCAACCTGATTGTCACTTCCTTATGGCATTTCCGCAGAGGCTCAGTGGTCATGGTGTTGGACTACTGAGCTAAGGGCCCGGTTCGACCCCCAAAAAATTAAATTGCATCGAAAGATTTTTTTTCTTTCACTATGCCAACGTCAGACAAATGTGCAAGAGTTAAGGTTAAATTGTATATATAAAAAATAGGCCCGTTGCTAGTCATTCGACAAGACCTTTAAGATAGCTTCCATTCGCGCCAAAAAAAGAAAATCTTACTGTATCTAGCGGGCGTAAGAGGGTAGGCTCTGTACCTATATTTTATTTGTTTTATAGTACCTCAGAGTGGGTGTTGAAGGCTACAGTTTGACAGTACTGTACTTAGCGGGCCCAAAATATTTGACAGCACCAAGGCATTTATAAAAAGATATAGAGTAGAGATACATATCGAAACTTATGTTTTATATTATTCTACAAAATGACAAATCGATCGACGAAGGCGTGACCATTAGCACCATTTAACATCGATTTAGATTCTTCTCGAATATGAGGACTTTTCGAAAAATAGAGAGCACGTAGTTGAAGACATTTTGTTGCTTATTGTCAGAAAATGGAAGGCATCTTCCAAAAGAAAATTATCTGAACTATTTCAAGGTCCTCTAGATACACCTCTGCAGCAACCAATTACTTGGTTAAAGGTCTAACTGTGACAATAAATCAAATTATAAGAGGGATCTGCTTTTGCAGTTGAAGGTCCACCTAGAAACTTCTATTTGACAAGAGAAAACCCAAAAATTGCAGGTGCTGAACTAGCTCTACTTAATCCCTTTCTGATGTCCAATTTTCACGAGCGCTTCTTCAATATATTTATACCAAAAGCATAACTTTTTGACTTTAATATATGTTGATTTGCAAGTTCCGAAGGTCGCATTAGCTCTTCAGTTTGTTGATGATAAGTTGCAGTCACAGGTTTATATATGCCTTCTTACAGTAAAAATTTCTGCCAGATCTCTCAAATTGTTCACCGACAACTCGAAAATATTCCCATACATCATCAATGAACATCGCAAAAGAATACAACCTTACAAACAACCTTGGGGAACACCATTTTCTGCCTTAAAGAACAAATTTGACGAGGCGCTAACATTACAAACAGGAGCTGAAGTGTTTGACAGAAACTGAAATACTTAGCAGAAAAAAATGCTGCTAATTCGTAAAGGACCGCTGGGGGGCCGCGGTCAATCAGCCTAAAAACCAGCGGTTTAAAATCTGAGCAAAAGTCTTCATTAGCTAAAAAAATAAGGTTAGAAATCCCTCTATCAGATTGGAGTTTACTATCCCGTTCCTCATGATACCTTGAATGACTTTAAAAGTCGCTCAAAATTTTCGTCAAGTCAAAGGGTCGTTCTGCGCATGTTGCAAAATTTATGTTTTCTATAGTTAAGGTCGTTTATGTCCTTGACACATCCGCGTGCATGCTATTTCTATAACTTTATTGACCCTCACAATAGTTGGAATGCAAAATGCGCAAACCGTGCCGACACAACTCTCACGACAGTCTAGAATTCGACCCGAGTATGTTTAGGACGGTCTTAAAACTGCACCTGCTATAAACTATTTAAAGATAGCTTTCACTGTTCTTGTCGCAGTCTTCTAATCGATATAGGCACTCAAACAGAAGACTATCTCACTCTGCGCCACGTACCTTTTCATCTCCGGATTTCTACCTCTAAAGGACGTTTGCAACGACAACTAGAGTACAAAGGGATATGTGACTAAAGTGCCCTGAAATTATTAGCGGACCTCTGAACAACTGGCCAAGGGACTTGCAGCCCTAAAAGAGAATCTTAAAAATATATAAGCATACACACGGCCAACAAACCATCGATATAACTTCCCTAATTAAATGAACTGATTATCCCCGCCACTCGCCCGAGAAGGATTCTCACTATGGCACACTTAGCAAACTTATTAAAATGAGATATTCCTCTCGAGTCATTCCGAAAGGGACAATCGATCGATTATCGCAAAACCAAAACATTCCACTTACTAATCATGGGATATCCTTAAAAGGCATTGAAATCGATTATTACAGAGGCTTCACCCTTACACCCATAACATTGAACTTTAAGCTTCTTCTTGTTGTTGTTGTTATAAAGATGGTCGTGGTGGTTGTGGTTGTTGTTCCTCTTCTACTTCTGTACACATTTCTGCCTTTCGAAAAAAAAAAAAAAAAAAAACACAAAAAGGCAAATAACTCGGGCAGAGCGTCGGCCACGTCCTGCATCTCCTTTGCTCTCCATGTCGCTCTCCCTCTCTCTGCGAGTCTATCGCATTCAATCGACTTTTGAGGGAAGTAAACATTGATTTCTGCACTTTCTAAGGTGGTGGACACGAAAGCCGTTCATGAATAGAACACACGACGAAAAATCCCTAAAGTTTCTCAACGACAACACAATGTGCTCCGCGTGCACAATCCGCACCCCCGCTGCGCCCCTCTGCTGCCGGGCTTACACTGCTCGACGACGAATACTACTTTTCTTCAAGGAGACGAAGGAGACGGAGCAGACGGTGGAAGGAGAAGAAGAAATTCATAAACCTTAAACAAGCAACAGAGCACCGCTGGAGCAGAGTACCTACAGCAACAGACGGTTAGTGGGGTGTGCTCGCCATTTCTTTGGGTCTTTTGTTTCTGCAAACGTTTCCTCATTCAAGGAATGTATTTCTATGGATATGGATACAGATACACCGTTGTGCGCACCACCCTTCCTCTTCAGATACACCATTTCCATGATGGCTGAGTGAAACTATCAGCAAAGCGGCGACATAGACAAAAGCTACCGAACCGAGCAAAAACCAAACCATCCAACCTACTCTCCGATGGCAGTAGTGTGTAGCGTGTAGGTCGCCGACAAAAATATATATTACACCAGGATACACACAGGGACTCACAAACAACGTCGTTCGTTGGTTTCACATCTATCTGCTGCTGCTGTTGCAAGAGAGAAGTACTTAAAAAGTTGGAAACTTTTCTTCAATTCCACATACACACACGCGGTATACATTTGTTGGCAGCTGGAGCAGCAGGAGGCATCAGAGGCAAAGGAGAAGTGGTCGAGACTTATGGAGTAGAGGGACTCTCGACAGAGTTCTTCTATGCAGCATACAATACACGCAGCAGGATCCTTAGCCGTCGCACACAATGGAGCGAAATCCTTCTCCTCATGGTTTGCAGAAATGATTGAATTAAGCTGTGAATAATTTGCATCCCGAATTGAGGTCAGGCTCACTTGTTGTCGGCTGGTGTGTGCGAAACGTGACGATTACGAGATGTTGCCATGACAATGCCGCCCGTCCGTTGTAAATGAACAAATCTTCTGTAAGTTTGCGCAGACAAAGGGGATAATGGCTTAAGATGGCCCCATATGTCAGTTATCGTCCATAAACAGTCAAGAGCCATCAAAATAAGAGTTCCAAACAACAAAAGTCTACCCGCCCATAAGAACGTCGTGCTCATCATCCACGCGCTCTTCCACTGCGGCTATTGCTTAATAGAGTGTTTAACGAATACGAAAAAATAAAACTAGGCTAAGTACTTGGTCGTTTGGGGATTTCGTAGAATAAGCTACCGTCGCGTTGTGTGCTTTTCGATCCGATCTTTCCCGCACTTCAAGTGCAAGTACGAGTGGCGTTTCGGAAGTTATCTTGTCGCGACTTTTCCATCAAGACGCGACTTCAGGTACAAAGTGTGTGTGTGTTTGAAAGTGTGAACAATTGCGGGAACGAAAGTGGCACATCGCGAGTATGTGGTCGGCGGATATACGCATCTGCGAACTACATCAGAAAAAGCCTTGTTAAGAAAGAAAGGCCTTTATAAGCCTTGTTGGAAGTCACTTATGAAAGATTTAAGGACCCCCTACGAAGAGCACAAAGCAGTTTTTTTGTTTAAAAGCGCCTAATGGGACATGCAGGATCGATGGGTCATGACAGTCATGAGCTCCGAGCTGTAAGTGGCTGTGGGCAGTTCCGAATTGGGTATGCGCTGTAGAAAATAACCGCGCATTAGTGAAGATATTGTCAGTCGATCGGAGATAGGACACAGTCTTGGGTTTCAGGAGACTACTCCATCAGATAAACTAGCGAGCAAGCCGTAGCTGTCGTGTACACAAATGTAGCTCCCTTTCAGAAGAATCAGCGAATTTCACAGAACGATATAACAAGTGCAACAACATCGAAGATCTGGCTTCGAAAGCAGCGAACAGGTGTGACAGCAGAACCGTTTATGAAATTTTAAAAGAGCTTGAAAGTCGTACACTTTTAGAGAGTAACTCATGAAATGCTTAAACGGATTGTCGGCAAGTCTTTTAGTTTCCCTAAACAAGGTAAGGGTAACCTCCCAACTGGGGCCCTACTCTATATCTCGTTCCGAAAGTAAAAATTTTCGAAAACGAACCTTGTCTACTCTGTACCGTTTACAGAATCACCAAAGACCTAATAGGTGGCCGAAACTCTACTAAACACCCGGTGAAAGGCCTAGACGGTTCGTTGCTCATATCGGATGAGGATCAGCTCAAGAGATGGAAGGAGCATTTTGCTTCGATTTTGAACCGAGTATTCGCCAGCAAAATGCATCAATGCCGGACTGAGGAGTCCGTGAAAAGAAATGCCCGAATTCGCATCGCTACCCCCCAGTAAGGAAGCGATCATTACCGCGATCAAGGCACTGAAAAAAAAATTGTCTAGAGTGAATTAAAGATCACCTTGAAGACACACTCGACGCCGAATAAGCAGGTTTCCGCCCTGGATCCTCCTGTGTAAAGATCCTCCATAAGGATTTCCTGGCCAAACCGTGTCTCGAACGAACAACTTTATGAGAGAACCGGCCATGAACCTATTGGCACAACCATACAACGACGAAAGTGGCAGTGGATTGGTCACACTTTCCGAAAGGGTCACAGGTCCATAGCTAACCACGCGTTGCAATGGAATCCGCTTACTCAGGACGGCAGGATACGCGGCGGTCCTAGAAGTTCATGGCGTAGTACAGTCGAGAAGGAAGCACGGCAACTGGGAAAGAGTTGGGGAGAGCTGAGGCACATTGCCAGAAGCCGCACACGATGGCGCGTGGGCACTGTAGATGCCCTAGGACCAACAAGGGGATATAGGACATAAGTAAGTAAAAGTACTTCCCTTCATCGGAAGTACTAACGATCTGAAAAAGGTCCTTCAACACTCTGCGCCTTCTCTTATGCCGGGAATAACAAATTTGTCAGAGGGTTTTTGTTGGAACGATCGGCGTTAGGTCTTATCGCTTTCTGGCGCTCTTTTCCCTTTGATTTTTTAAAGAAATTTGGCTTTTGGGTGCTATGACATTTCGTGATTTTGGGCGTTATGACCTTGGGCAATAAGACCTAACGCCGGAACGATCCTCTGACTTTACTGCGACCATCTCAAACCTAAATACCCATTCCTGATTCCTTTTTTCAGACCGTATTGCTACGTCTTTTAACAAAAATCTGTCTTTGTAAACACTAAACCTCGTACCCTACGTTACCTCCGATATTAAAAAAAAAAAATATATTTTCTTAAACACTGTTCCTCGTAGCCCAAGTTACCTCCGTCAGTTATAAGGAAGGTTAACTGAAATTTCACTGTTTTCGACGTTAACTAATAAATCGCTGCATTAAATGGAATTCCCTTCACCACTCCTAGCTAAAAGACCTTGGAAAAAGCTCTAGATTTTAACCTTAGATTGAAGTTTTTTTTTGCTTTTAAGCCTTCCCCGTGATATTTTAAACTAACGAGGAGAATTCGTCATTTAAGAACCAGCAGTTCAGTGCTTAGCAAGCTGGACTACTAAGCGAAGGGTTTTAGGTTCAATCCACGGAAAGATACCTACAAATTTATAATTTAGATTTTGAAACATTGCCGATATTGTAGTCGACGAAGCTTCTCAGATATTTCCTTACAAAAATAACCATCCGCCTAATTTTGCTGGACACGGTGGGCTTTTTTTTAATCTTTAAGGCTACATTTGGAATATAGCAAACAAAATACTCCTAGAAAAGCCTCACTGGAAGCTACAAGGCCCAAACCTGCTTTGAACAGAGAATAGTTGGAGCTAGCTCGTTAATGTGTAATGAAAAATCTACGAGTGGAGTTAAATTATGCCCAGAGTGAAGATGAAAAATGCCCCCCAGAGACCAAATTTGTAAAAGATAAAAGACGCTGGCAAATCGTGGATACTCAATGTAGAAAAGCTTATGTTCAGAGATCAAAAAGGAGCAATGTACAGATATTATATCTATTGTGCACTACACCATAACACAAGCAGCTTAAATAAAACATTGAACAAATTAATATATCTAGTAAGGCTAAGAGTGAAATTAATTAAGTTTGAGCACATACCGTTCGGGAAAGACCTTCAAATTTTTCAGGTACAATCTGCAAAGAAAAAATTAAGGAAAGATGTTATTAATCAATCAACAACGTTGCACAACTTTTTAACTGCGGTAAATTAGAATAAGGTCTTCCTTGTCGTCTCGAACCTGGCGGCTAGGATTCGAAGATCCTCTTATCTGGAGCATTATTGTCCATTCGCTCGATGTGGCCGAGCCAATGTAGTCGACGTATTTTGGCCTTTTGGACTGCATCCACATCTTGGTACAGCTCATAGAGTTCGTGGTTGTATCGTCTCCTCCATTCGCCCTCCTCGCACACAGGACCAAAAATCCGCCGAAGAATTTTTCTTTCGAAGGAGCCCAGTATCAGCTCTCCCTTCCTACTTATCGTCCAGCACTCGGCGCCATAAAGCAGGACTGGCAGGATAACTAATGACGATTAAAGAAGTCTTATCTTGGTTGACGAAAAATTATACCCACTAAAGACGTCTGCATCTTTTCAAATAGCCAAGCAGCATCAAGTTAAGGGAATGGTTCTCCAAGACTTCAAAAGTAGGTCTGGATTGCCTTAAGTCTATCTTAGAGATGACAGAGGAGCTAAGGAGGAGTGGGTGCCGGGGCTTTATAACCTTTTTCGGAGGCACAAAGGTGACGAGGAGACCTTGGGCCTTACAAATAGTATGCAATTTTTTATGGAAAATTTTGCCATTGTGTCTTCGGAAAAGTCCTGGACACTGAAAATGATTATTAGTATTGCGTCTGCCCGGACTCTTTTAGAAAAGTAAATTTCACGTGGGTGCTTTTTACTTTAATGGTCCCGGCGATCTTGTTAATACCGACATTAGAAGGCTACTGTGCTTTATTAGAAGTTCATATTTACGAATGGGGACCTACTGGCTGCCACTTAAACCAAACCTAACCAAATCATGAGCACTCACAACAAGCTCCCACAAACATACCCTCGATGCAAAACATAGAAGTAGTATTTGGCAGCCAGGCTTACGTCCAAGCCTTCGCTCCAACCAATATACCTTGAAAATTAGAGGTAGAACGTCGAAATGAACGGCCACGCCTAATCAGTTTGATTTATGTTTCAAGAAAAGAACAAATATGCAGACAAACAGGTTTGGCAAAACGCTCTCCATTATTCACTTGAGTGAAATCAGTTTCCATTTCGTTTAGGGGAGTAAAAGAAAAGACGGGTTGCTAGAAGGATGAGGCCCAACTTCATCAAGGGCAGAATATTCCACCTTCTTAAGAAAATGCGAGATCATTTCGCGAGGCTTATAGATCATAAAAGGTCATAAATGGAGTCATATAGTTAGCCTATAGGTATTAAGCTAAAAAACACATTTGCCGCAGTTATATTGACGCAACAAAAAGTCACTCTCATTCATTATTCATGCCCCATCCAGTACCGCACATCAAGCTCAGGAAAAACCCTTCTTCAAGCTTAAAGAAATTACTTTAAAGGTGGTACCTCTCATTTTCTACAAACTTCAACTTTCTGTCCAACTGAGCTGTGGTAACAAAATGGCTTCTTGGATTTTCCAAAGCCCACCTGTCAACCTAATCAAGGTAAGAGAGAGGTCAATGGCCAAATTCGACTCCCCAGTCACCCTTCGTCAAGAAGTAATACTTCCATCCAGAGCACGCATATCTATACAACTCTAAGTTAGAGCGGTCTTTGGCCAACTACCTCTTGACGAGAACTTTAAGTTGGTAGAGATTCCCCTCCCTTTCATTTATACGCGCTACATAAGTCGAAGTCGAATGCTTGTTAAAATGGAAGACTCACGTTGGTGTCCATTCCCTTTCAATGCCCTAACCCTATTAGAGGACTAAAGTGAACTTTTCACTGCTCAAAAGAGTGCGCTGTAAAGTCTATTCCTCCTAAAAGCGACAGAAAATTATTTGGGCCACCAAAAAGACCTTCTTCCGCCTTCACTAACTAGGATGCTTTTAGGACAAAGAGTCATATCGAAACCATCCTTTGACAGAACCTTCTACCACAAGTTACAGACAAAGCAAATCTGGCGAAGATTGAGACTCTCAAAGAACTAATCATTTGCATCTAAAAATAACCAGTCCTAGTGCCAAACCGGACCATTACCCAACGCCCACAGATATGTCAAAGTCCAAATGTACCCTCAGCGACAATTTAACACCGACGACAATTATTAAACTCGCCGAGAGCGGTAAGCGTGCGCACGCGTGAGTGACTTTTTCGGATCGACAAATGTATCTACTGTCAGAAGACGCGCGCAATTCATTTTCATTGTCGTACGTAACCACGAACAGCGATATTTTACGCTTTAAATGTTAAGCTGCAGCGCGCGCGTTGGCCTCAAATGATGATGGTTACTAAGCCATCCCCCCCAAGCTTAAGCAATGCAATTACTAGATGTGCATCGCCGAGCGCAACAAGTAAAAACCAAATCAATGCTCCTTAACAGCTTTTTGCGGTTATGACCATCGCCATCGAGTTTCAGTTTATGTCTTATGTGTCGTCTTCGTCGTCGCTATAATGGTGTCGGTGTCCGTGTGTGTCTGAGCAAGTGCAGTCGTCTCCATTCGCAGGAAAGGATGGGTTTCCAATTATTTGCAATTTATCAACTCGAGAAAGGACACAAGACACGATTACAAGAACCGACCGACCGACGGACCGACGGACGGATGGACGGCCGAACACAACAAACACACACAACAGCAACAGAAAGAAAAGGCATTAATTTATTTCAGGTAATTACCAAGAGTTGTATCTACATCTGTGCGAGCTGGTTGTGTGCGGAGTGTTGAGAGTGGTTCTGCGGAGGGACGAGGCGACCTCTAATGGCTTCATGCGCGCACGCTTTGTTGTGCAGACCACCAATTTGGTCGACACAAAGAACAAGGAGGAGCGGTCATTGCCGGCGATAGCCCTACTTCTGAATGCACCGCACAATTGCGCTGGACACTACCTACGATTTTACAAAGTGTGCGACGATCACATATATTGCCGCGCAGAGTCTTTACCACAACACCAGAAGCGGTGGCATTAAAAATCTAATTCCACATAGAGTTCAACTTGATTAGTTTGAAGCACCAAGTCAGCCGATAAATTTAAACAAGTTTCAATCTAAATATAGACACAGCGGCAGCAGATACAAAAAAGTTACCCAAGAGCTGAAAACTGTGCTCCCCACTCTGCACATATGACCAACCGACCGACTACGGGACGACGTCGACAGGCCCGCTGTGTTCGGTGCTGGTGCTGGTCGTCATGTTTACTCAGTTTAACTGTTTTCTATATTCTCCTCCGTACGTCGTTGCCCTCGTGTGGACGACTTAATTTTTGTGTCGAATTCAATTGTTCGAGTGTACACAAGCGATTAACGATGGGGTG
Organism: Cheilosia impressa; assembly: GCA_948293265.1. Classification (NCBI taxonomy): domain Eukaryota; kingdom Metazoa; phylum Arthropoda; class Insecta; order Diptera; family Syrphidae; genus Cheilosia; species Cheilosia impressa. Next base: position 6,206,516 of record OX411882.1, read on the forward strand.
ACAATTAATTGAGGAAAATACGCGCTCTTAGCGTTTTTTATATGCATCGTTTTCGTATCTAGATTGGTTAGAGTTTTACGATTCGAAGTCGAATCGAACTTGACAATAATTTGGAGAGGCAAAGGGGGGAGGGCGGACAAGAGTGGGGCGAGTGTATATGTGGGAAAGGAAATGCCACTAAAGTTGGTCAGATGCAAGTGGACATGTTTTTTGAACAGCCTGTGGGAGTAAATTCCGGTAAAAAATAGTAGAGGGTGCAAATAGTTGCGAAGAAGTGGCAGACCAAATTTGGATGAAGCTTGCGAAAAGATATATCAGATATTGAGGTTCGACGACGTTGTGGAAGCTGAGACGATAGACCGGTTATAGATAATAAGAGAGCTGTCTATGAGTCACCAAAGCCCATGGATAACACATCTTAAAAGCGGACCTTTGGATACCTATTTCCGCACTTATTCCGGGTACCTATTTCCGCAAGGTTTCTATTTCGAATTTAGCTTCGATTGCTTTATCGCCAAGCTTTTTACTAAAGAAGGGATCAAGTTGTGCTGTGGGTTTGGGTACGAGCCAAGAAGTTCCCAGTGAGTTGTTGAAGAAAGTCACCGGTCCTAAAACTGATTTGACAAGAACGCTGTGACACATGTGCAGGCAGATTCAAATGTAAGCCAGAAAGCCTGTGGGAGCGATAATATTGCTACCAGATGACATAGACGGTCAGTACTTTCATTCCGTGCAATAGATGTACAGAGAGACAACGCCACAGTGAGAGAAGAACAACCCATACGCGCTAGAAGTGCAGGCTGCAATCGGGGTTGAGTCCCCCGATAGAAAATAGAGGGTTTTCTGTGATGCGAGTTCATCCCGATTTTGACTACCTTCCGCATGATTATAAGTAAGAAGAAGGTTCCGTTCCTAGTGTCGCGTTGGGATATTTTTTTACCTTCAAGACTTAAACTGCCAAGTGGTTCATAGACGAGAAACGCTGATGGAGCTTGTTGACGCATTAAGCAGTGTTGCCGATAGTTTATACAATGACTCTCCGGTTGGCAGAGCCCCACTTACAAGATCTATGTGTGGTGATAAAACTTCTGGACTACCTTAGCTAGGTATGATGATTTATTTTTTTTAGGAGCGGTATCGCCTTTAAGGAAGACACAAAGAAGCCAGCCGTCATACCAACTGAAGGATAATCGTTCCTTTTGCTCACAAAGATGGCAATTTTTCTGCAAAGCAAAGCCCTGAGATTGCCAAGACCTACTACATCCGGAGTAGCTGCGTTGGATGCATATATGACGGAGCTTAAGGCAGGGAAACAGTAACTGTGGGGAAAGAGGATCGCCCACTGTAGACGTACCAAATCGATCAAGTTGGACCGAGGGTTTTACTAAAAAGAAATCGTTTTCGTGGATGCTTTTTCCATGTTTGCCTGGGTACTTATATGAGAAGTGCATACTACCATCTTCATACTGTTTACGAGTGCACCAGCTCATCTGCAGTAGTAGCCAGAAGCTCCAAGCATTCCCATATTATAGGCCTTAGGTTCAAACGATACTCCTTCTAGAGATCATGAAAAAGTTTGATCAACAAATATACGATCTACTATATTCAGGATTGCAAAAGTACCGCACGGAAAATGGAAACAAGGAACCGCAGACGTACCTATTCCTAGGTTGGTTAGAAAATTACAAGAGCATAGCACAAGGAGGTAGGTTCTCCAAAATGCTTTGGCAAACATTTTGTAAGTCTTCACGCATGCGTCTTTTTGGAAACAATCAGGGAATTGATGCAATTCGTTCCAAATAAGCTCATAAAACTGTCAGTCTACAGGAAACTGACCTCGTTCTGTTTATACCTGACGTTGGACTACCAAAGCTATATGGCACCACAAAAGATCTATGCGATCTTATATCGGTGTCATTTTAGCCTCCAAGTTCTCTTAAAAAAAAGGAATATGAAAGAAAGGAATACAGAGAAAGGTCTGACTGCTTGCTAAGCCTTTGAGCGATCAGATCAATCATCTTTATGGGTTTACGGGGTTTAATGATCAGTAAACACTAGATAGTAACTGACACACAGGGCTGTAGGAAAAAACTCAACAAAGTGCAAAGGGGTGTAGTACTCTGACGTAACGCCCCCGCAAGCTGTACATGAGCCTTCACAGTGCTTCCCTGGAGTTTTTTAATAAAGGTTCGGCCACAAAAAGAGCTATTATCATCCTATATAAAAACAGACCACCTAAATGGACAAGGAGCGGTATTAAACACAACAGAGACAATAGCTTTGATGGCCAAGTCCTACTATCTACAACCTTGATATTCCTCCTATCCTATATTCTTAAGCCGGGTAGAGTCTTAAATCAATGGTATCGACAACGATCTGGGGATCACATTCTACAAAGATGGCTCAAAAATGGAGTCAGGTACGGAAGCAGGTTCCTTCCTAAAAGAGCTGCAAAAATCGGAAATTTTTTTAAGCGTACTTTTGAAATCGTGGCATTAGAAAAAGAAACATATAGAAGACAGTCGCAGTCTTCGTTGGCAGTCCAAAAACGGATTAAACTCTTAAGATCTTAATCAAAGTCGGTTAGTTCATTATAGGGATCGAACTCGTCTGGTTTCTTGGACACAGCAATAGAAAAGGCAGCGTAAAAGTCTGATTTTGTCAAGAATTGGGCTCAAAAATAAACACAATCGGATTTGAAACGAAACGGACCTCCAAAACTAGCGACTAAGTTCAAAAATTACGAGTTTGAGAGCTTTATCCAGGTCATTTTCCACAAATGTAATGAGAGCTGACGAAAGTGTTAAAAATTCGGGCAGATTATAACTTATTATGGTCATCAATCAGGGAATTCAAAAGAAAAGAGTTTCGAAAGCGATATCGTCCAGCCGATTATTTTCATAAGGAATCTGCCCCTGGACTACTGATCGAGGGGTCTCTAGATCGATCTCTGAAAGACCATTAATTACATCTCAAGGTATTTTCTACTGCGGCATTTCAAATGAACTCAAATGAGCATTTCTTTCTTTCAAAAGCCTCTCAAGTCAGCCATACAATTCTAGGTCCCTTCCATTTGTCCTAAAAATGAAAAAAAAAAAAATCTACACATAATATACCTCCTACATCTCTTGATTCGTAATAGAAACGGACACGAAATTCTGATGGTTTCCTACAAGAAGAACTGTGCTAACTCTCGACCGAGATAAGACCAAAAGCAAAAAAGGAGCTTTCTGGCACTCGGTCGATCCTCTATCTGCTTTATACTGGAATAGCCAGAGGACATTGCACCATTACGAGTCTGGCTCCGTAATTGGACGTATGATTTGGTTGGCGGTCAGAAGAGCAAAAGTTTCATTCAGGTTTCAAGGTACCAGAAGATGGTCGGGAAATGCGACGCCCTTGCAATTGCTATCAAGCTGCCTGTGAGATTGCTGTCCTTTTTTAAAGTTTTTCAACTGGCAACTAGCAATATTCGCACCTAGGTAGGACGTCACTGGTTACGATATCGCCTCTGCGACAAGCTAGTCTAGTAGTTTGTAAGGTGAAGTGCCTTTCTTGTACTTATTTTTCGAGGAATGATCTACAAATCGGGTACATGAAGCCGAATTTGCAGCACGAATTTGATTTCTGTTACACGCTTGCAGCCTCTTACGGCAGCTGCAATAAACATCTCAAACTTTATTCCTCATCATACCCTATAATGCTATATCCCGTTCCAATTGCATGCCCTCATGTCATAGTTCGCATACGAGAATGGTTGTTCATTTTCCCAGGTAGGATACCAATTTTTTACAGCTCTCTCCTTTGATGACCCACCCAAGAGTGAGTTGTAAAAATGCATGCACTATATATGAGATCGGTGGACGACCAGACAATTTATAGCATAATTAGAACGGTTTTCCATGTCCATAAGCAAAGCAATTGTTGATACCCAAACAGATATCAAACACAAGGACTTATAATTGTTCCCAGGAAATCTTCCAACACATGGTTCCTCGAAAGGCTCAATATAACCATACCCAATAAAATCAACTGTTCGCACAATTTACGTGGCCAATTAAACCCCTGCCACTGCGTTCAACCGCAAAAATCCTGTGAACAGTAATTGAACTCTATAGAACCATCAAGTGGGAAAGAGAGAGAGAGAAACCGACCATTTAGAGGCGACGACACTCAATCAGACTAATTATGGGAAAGCATCCCATTAAATGGGACTTAGCGCACACATCCGGTTATGCAATGTGTCCCATGTCCGACAAAATCTGCTCAGATATACCTCTACGCACTGGAAAAACTGTCTAATCCCCCCCGATTATCCTGCCAAAGTAATCAATGTAATTTAATCAGACATCTTAGCGCGTATTTTACCTGTAATTTCATGGCAAACAAAGAGAAAAATACCATATAAAACAAAAACACACACGTGCAGCGGCAGGTATCTATCGTCGGCCGTCGCACCCCTAAGCCAACCATCAAAGCGAACCCTCGCCAAATGTGTGGCATGGCAAATCAGGGAGAAACAACAGCAAGACGATAGGGATATAACCCTCAAAAGGCAACTATCCGCTTATAGTTAGGTAAATTAACAGTCACCACCGTAATACCCTTGACAGGATTATTTCGCACAGCAGAGTACTCACTGCAGAGTGCCACTGTGCTTGTGTGTGTGTGTGTGTTTTTATATTATGTGCTCCTTCAATATTTGCCGATATGACCCGTATCTCTTATCATCTAAACTTTATGGCACATCTGTGGATGTAGTCCTTCCCTGTGTATGGATGGACTCCTTTTATCCTGTCGTCAATATTGTTTTGTTGTGAAGTTTTTTTTCTTCTTCCTTTCCCTTCGTCATTTGCCTTATTTTATCGGTGGACTGAGGGCAGGAAAAAAAGAGAGAGGAAATCGAAATGAATTCCAAGGAAAGTTACCCCTTCAAGGATCGAGTACAACAGCTCACAGGAGGCCGATACGACTACACTGACTGAGAGTACCTATATATATGGCATTACATTATCGAATCATAAAACAAGGAAAATTAAAGGACGTTTCGTACGGAGAGCAGGACCGAGCTGAAGAACAAAGGCAACCACAGGATAACAATGCAACGAGCGCTCCCCCCATATGGGATCGGGGGCGAGGCAATCCTTAACTGGGATTGGGGAGTGAGAGCATGACTTTTCACAGAGGTCCATTCAGAATCTATTAGCATTCAGGTGGCCATAACTTGGCACCATCCGATAAGGAAAATAGGTTAAGTTAAGCTTCCAATGCAGGGATGATTGGTTTATCCTTGCAAATAGTTGTTGCCACTTTGATGATAAGGGAAAGTACTTTATAAGGAGACTGGAAAATTACCCAACAACACAATCCACACACACACACACAGAGCAGCCAAAACAAACTATACCACGCAGACAGCAAAAGAAGGGCGCAAACAATTCTGCCAAACGACTGACGTAAGCAGCGACAGTCCCTGTCCCATATGCCCCGAATATATAGGTTTTCACTGAAAGCAGCATTAATCCTTTTTATTGCCATTCCTCTGCACACAAACCCATACGTCAGAGAGATGGAAAAATTTGCTTCTTTTCGTGTCACTTGTCAAGCTATGCCTATACCTATCTACATTTCGTGTCTCGCACAGAAACGGGCTAAATTGTCGATTTTATTTTGAGTGGATTTGTAAACCATAAATTCAGGTCAACATAGAGAGACACACACGCACACACAGGCGCACAGGGAGCGAAGGAATATTTCCCAATGTCGCATATAATTGGATTATCCACAATGTTGTGGCATTTACGTTGACGGGAATTGTAATTAACACGCTGGCAGGGATACCGTATATGTATACACAAGTACAAGGACGAGACACTGAGAAATAGACATGGAGTGAACTATGTGGACAAATCGATGTCTGACAGTTGGGCAATATTTTTGAATTATTTAAGTGTCGGTGTTTTCATAACCGTTGAGGAGAGTTTGTTTGTTAAAAGCACCATATGTCCTTGAAAGTTGACTAAGGCGAGTTGGAAAAGTGATCCTAGAGGTAAGTCGAACTCGGACATTATGTAACAAAAAATTGAAAATGGATTGAGTAGCGCAACAGTGTCTGCGGAAATTTAGAAAAAAAAAACCTATCCCGCTTTTGGGATAAAGTCGTCCTGAGATGACGTAAGCTGGCTGTCTCTCTTCGTTCTAACGCGAAACTTGATTCAAAGGCAAAGATAGGCGAGCAGTTCCCTTTGGAATTTAGATAGCTAAATTAGACTTACAGATTTAAAGGCCTTGCTATATAATGTTTTGGACTTGTCAGAATGATCATGAGATCTTTCCATTGTACCGGACCTTTTGAGGCCGGATTTTAAGGGTACCATACAAGAAAATAAGAAAATAAGAGCTTTCCAAGTACTTTCTGCTTCTTTGCTTCTCAGATGCCTCTAGCTTGCGATGTTTAACTCCCAGCCCCATCTGGGACCGACAGTAGGTACTTAGAGATATAATCAAAGACCTGGTATGCGAAGAAATGACAAGTCCATAGGTATGTTGTCAAAACAGCATTATGAACTTGCCTCGCACCGCGAAATGTTTGGGAACTATCTCGTGCCACCAGTTAAATTTCGAAAAAGCTGAAGGCTACATTTATTTTGGCCTTCGTTGCAGCGCGGACATGATGGACATTTTGGGAAGTTGTCTAACTAAAGGCTCTGCAAAAGTAGGTTATGTGCTTTCTCGTAGCGTCCCTACTGACGTGGCTTCAAAAATGTATAGGCTGTTTTGGTAGTTAATAAATCTTTGAAGCTTGAATTTCACCTTAAGGCTTGCGGCTATATATTTAGTGTGATGTGTTGCGTTTTGGCAAGTTCAGAAATTAATTGACAAATCGCTTGCAATAGACTCTTGACAGTCTCTAGGGACTACGAAGAATCATGGTTTCAAAAGGCCCAATAAAAAAAGCATGTTTCCCGGTTCAGGCTAGCAAAAAGACCTTTAACAACGAGCATATAACTACTTGAGCATAAAAAGATAGACAAATGGGACACTGATGGGTATGGCAAAAAAAGAAGGCTCGCTAAAGATTACCAAACAAAAGCCAATTTTCAGAAGTTCGGGCCAAAACTTTTCAGAGGATTGACTGTAACCAAGTGGAACATTTGATAGCCATAAGTCGCACACTTTTTTTGGAATATCTTGCGACTTTTAACCCCCAAAGGGCATCACAATGGGTACACCTAAGTGTGGTATAGTAGGGTTTACCATGCTCTACCAACCCGTAAACCTAGCCTAACCCTCCGACTTGAAGCTAAATCAGTGGACAGCACTCGTTTTCAGTCATTCTTTAGATCAGTTTTCAGGGATTTTCGGCAAAGCCACCGCGCACTTATCTATATAGCGTCTGGTGAGAAAGACAGCCTTTATAAGATTGAAGAGTCTTTATCCAAAATCAGAGATGGATTATGTGACTCTTTGGCAGCCCCCTGACCGTTTGTGGAACTTCAAGTTATCAAGGCAACGATATGACAAGCAGGAGCAGTCTTCTCTGGGTTCTTTGTCAAGCGTTCGCAGGCCCAATAGTTGTTTGGTCGCAATAATTGATCGGTAGATATAGCAAAGCAAGGAATTTGAACAATCCCTACCCGAATTGTAAATCTTGAAGACAACATCCGTACTCTTGAATTTGTCGGCAGTCTATTTAAGCTGGGTAAAAACTGATGCCAAGGTTCTATAGAACTAGTAGGCTAACGTCTTTGTAACTTTTCGAAACTATATCCTTCAACTTTTCAGCTATAATTTTTTAGGACGTTTCTTTGTGTTTTTGGCGCGTTATTAGGCTCCCTATGACTTGGATAGGGTAATTGCTGTTAGTGAGGGGTTCTTAATATGAACGCCTACTTCAATCACAAGGTTAGAGGTAGTCTTGGCTGATTAGAACGCAAAGTGACAAGTCTTTCACCTGGTGACTTTTTTCTTTGTTGACAGTTAAATTAACAAGTCTTCTTCGAGATGAATTTTGTCATCAAAAAGACAGTAGAGAGTCCTCAAGTCTTCTTCTTACAATTTTGGAGGGTTGTCGATCCCGAGTTTGTTCCTTTGGAGGGTTCCCAATCATTTTACACTTTTCAAAGTCCGCGCCTTTGGAGGGTTCTCGATCGTTTTACACTTTTCAAAGTCCGTGCCTTTGGAGGTTTCTCGATCGTTTTACTCTTTTCAAAGTCCGCGCCTTTGGAGGGTTCTCGATCGTTTTACGCTTTTCAAAGTCCACTTTACACTTTTTAAAGTCCGTGTCTTTGGAGGGTTTCCAATCATTTGACACTTTTCAAAGTCCGTGTCTTTGGAGGGTTCTCGATCGATTTACACTTTTTAAAGTCCGTGCCTTTGGAGGGTTTTGAATCGTTTTTCACTTTGCAAAGTCCGTGCCTTTGGAGGTTTCACGATCGTTTTACTCTTTTCAAAGTCCGCGCCTTTGGAGAGTTCTCGATCGTTTTACGCTTTTCAAAGTCCACTTTACACTTTTTAAAGTCCGTGTCTTTGGAGGGTTTCCAATCATTTGACACTTTTCAAAGTCCGTGTCTTTGGAGGGTTCTCGATCGATTTACACTTTTTAAAGTCCGTGTCTTTGGAGAGTTCTCAATCGTTTTACACTTTCCAAAGTCCGTGCCTTTGGAGGGTTCTCGATCGTTTTTCACTTTGCAAAGTCCGCGCCTTTGGAGGGTTCTCGATCGTTTTACGCTTTTCAAAGTCCGTACTTATCCTCGACTGACGTTACGGACCTATTTGCTATGACATTTATGTCATTACACACGTCTTTTTAAGTTTTAATATTTTTCCCAACCCTCGCCATGATTTTTTTTCAAAGAACTTTGCCCTCCTAACCCTTTAACGTAGCGAAAAACAATATTTCGATCCGTTAAGCAGGCAGCTCATTTCTTATTCGACGCCCATTACCGACCAAACAAACGACACCAGCTGCCTAAACTCCACTTCAATCTGTCATATTTCTTTCCAACTAAATGACTTTTCGATCATAAACAATATTTCAAAAACAATTTGCTGCGAAATAATTGAAAGAAAACCGAGAAAAATCGAAAACGACCAAAATTTCTTCCGTCTGCCATTTGAGTTAAGTCTGACAGCTACTTGCCATGACAAGACTTTGACATATTAAACATGTCAGTTTATATTAAACCGTCAAAGAATACAGTAAACACATCTCCTCAATGACAGGCCCTGTCAATGGGATACTCTAGAATCTATTCAAACTAAAGCACGTCCGATGAATCACCCAATTTTTACAACGCCTGACATTGGATTTACCAATAACAATAACAAATTACCAACCAATTACCGAGGTATCTACTCCCTGTCATTTCCAAATGCAAACATATCACAATAGTTGTTGGTGGCGGTTTTTTTTTGTCGCGCTTGTTACTTGCTTATCTGTTTCAACAAACAAAATGAATCATTTAACGTGCTAAGTATCATTTTATGCATTTTAATTATTTCCCAAACATAACAACACACACAAGTCCCCAGCCCCATGGACGGACGGCAACAAAACCCACAGAGCCGTCAGAAAAACAAGCGAGAAACAAAAACAACAAAAAAAAAAAAAAAGATACAAAAGAATCTATGAAATCGCGCTCTATAAAAAGTATTTAACTGGCAGTCAGTCGTCAGTGTGTGCGAGAATGAAGAGAATTCATCTCAATGGCAGAGGATGAGGATGAGGACAAGTTAAGAGAGTTGAGAGACTCTTGCCGTCGGCTTTCGGCATCGGATACGGTATACCGTATACGGATTCCCCTTTCAAAGGTTAATTGACCCAAAATCATGAACCCAAACAAAACGAAGAGACTCTCAGTTCAGCAGCAGATACACTTTGGTTTCGGTTTTCAAATGGTTTTGTGCATTTCCACAGTTATAGAGCGGCCAACACACAGCGACAGCATAAGCATAGGGATTGCATGTGTGTGCCGCATACTACACCGTGTTAACTGGAGTTGCTGGGCATCCAGAGGAGGGTAGCGGCGGCGGAGGGTCGAACTCTGTGCTCTGTGGCCGTGCGCTTATGTTTTGCTAAGGTTTATGGAAATTATGTTGATTTGTGTTGTTGGGATACGAAAGTCGAAGTCGAAGTCGTCGTCGTTGTCGTCGCATATTCGCTACAGATGCACAGTTACTTACACACGTACAGTATCTTTTAGGTGGTTTTATTTTGTATTTTGTTGTTTTTTTTGTATTTTTTTGTTATCTTTTGTTTTATGGGATATAATGATGTTATGCTACTTTGTGGATTTGTAAATTAATCGTATGCTGTAACAATATCAAGTCGTGTTTGGGGGAATGGGGAGGGTGGGGGAGTCGGTCTCTCCGACGACTGACGCTGCACACCAACGAGACGGGCCATGGGGCTGCGCGTGGGCGGAAGATTAAGTAATTAATTTTAATTTTAATGGGCGACCAGCAAATGCCTAGGTGAAATTGTTAAATTGACTTGAGAGTGGAGGGTAAGTGCAGTTGTTGTTGTTGGACGAGGGCGATTTATTGGAATCATTTCGCTACAGAGTTTGCAATGTGTGCCAGGGGACAGTACAAGGGCGGCGGAGGCGTCGTCGTATATGGGGAAGTTGGCTTCTAGTTTATAATTACATACATATCAGAGGTAGATACACATGTGTATATAGGTTTGGGGTGGATTGATACCCATTTATGCCACATTTATGTCAAGCAGAACGCATTCTTCTGGAAAAAAAAAATCACTACCATATTTTGAACAGCGATTAGACGGAATGTGTCACAGTTTCCAAAGCGCCATGACGAGCTACGCTGTAGGAGGAAGAAAATCCCCTCTCACTCGATAATGAGTGTGTGCGGCGATGGCGATGAGTGTGCGAAAATGTTGGGGCGGACACGTCAGCAGTGTAGGAGCAATCATATCTGGTTGGGATTTAAATGGAATTAAGTGTGCGAGCTATCTTTGAATGGTGACTGGGTTGGTTACGTATCAAATCAGAGAGGCATCTTTATGAGGGAGCAGTGCAGGCCAGAAAAGGTTATAGATCAACTCGAGAACAAGCGCACGCCAGGAGAGGAGTGTTGCCTGCAAGGCGAATGTACGAAGTCCCTTGGGGACCTAACACACTTTTGTTACCAACAGGTTGGGTATCGTAAAAAAAGGATTTCGGTGCTTATTTCGGGATTAAAGGAGGTTCATTACAAAACAACTCTTGTTGATGGGGACTATCAAAATAAGGAAGGCTCTTTCAATTCGGGGGTCTTTTGTTTCAAGACCATTTTGAACCTCAAACTTAATGTTCAAAAATGACAGACGTATGAAGGAATCTACGCAACTGTGGAAAGATGCAGTTTTATTTAGATTTTCATGATTTCCTGGAGAAGAACTGACTATAGGAGTTGCAGCTTATCGTAGGTAGGTCTGTTCGTGCTGGAGACGAACTGATGTCATCAGGTTTTATGAATGCGAGACACGGTTTCATTCTTCTTTTCAACAATTCAGGAATTTATTTCATTGAGATTTCAAATACAAATTGTTTATAATAAAAGCAACACTCAAACTCTGGGGCTTTCGAGTTTTCCAAGATAAAGTCCTACTTCCATGGAGTTGCTGAAGGAAAATGCAGATTACGAGAGCGAGAAAGTGGTCCCCAAATTGCAATGGATGGACATTGAACAGTAGCTAAGAGTAGAGAGAGCTGTATGACTCCAGATGAGGCTGCAGTGAAAATCTGCTTCCCTATTCAGCCTCAAATTGCGGAATTGCTCCAACTTTTCGGGAGTGAAGCAACAACATCGACTGAGATTATGTGCAACGACTTGAAAAGGAAGCTTCAGAAGTAGTGGATTTTTCTGCGGAGGGATTCTGTAAAAAAACGAAACGAAACAAAAACCACTCTCGCTTTAAAAAAGAAAAAATCATGCGAAAGCTTCCTGTTACTTATTTCGATGTCTTCACCATTTGTAGTCAAAGCCGAAGAAAACGAAACGAAGACTTTTAAAGAAACGAAAGAAATCATGCGAAAGCGAATATTGCTTTCTATTAATTTTTTCGATGTCTTCATCCTTTGTAGCCTAAATAGCAAAACTGTAAGAAAACGAAACGAAAACAACTTTAGCTTTAAAGAAAAAAACGAAAAAAATCATGCGAAAGCGAATACTTGCTTCTTGTTACTTATTTCGATGTCTTCATCCTTTGTAGTCTAAATTACAAAGCTTTAGGATTGTTTCCATGTTCGTTTTCGTTTTTAAAATAACATAACGAACTTTGTGTTTCAGTTCGTGCAAGCAAAAACGAAAGTATGTCATCATTTAACAGAATCGCACGCCTGATTATTAAAGCTCAAGATGCATCTGACCTGCTGTTAAATGCGACTTCAGATCTGACACGTTGCCCTGCCAAAGGGGCTGGTTCTGAAAGCAAAAGTCGCAGAACTCTGCAACCATGTGTAAGCTACGTCCTATTCTTCTAGAGACTTCTGAAAAACAGCTTGGATATCCCTATTCCATTTGTCACATATTTCATCGTGAAAAGCTAGTTGCAGCCATACCTCATTCAGTTCTCTATGTCCACAATTCCTTGCGATGCAAGCTTCTAATGACTTCATTGTCCTTAAATGAAAATACGCACGTTATTTGCCCAAGATCACCCAGTGGACCCCAAAAATTATGCCACCAGAGGATAAACTTCAAAAATGATGTCACAAAAGATGTGAGAAATCCCAACCAAAAAAATCCACGTGCTATTGTTCTAAAATGACTGAGAACACACCTAAAGCCGACTTTACTAGAGGAAGACGCGCTGCCCAATTTTTAAATAACACGCCGGCGCATTTCAAGTGATCTACGTGCATCAAAGCATGCTCCAAACTCCGCCGTGTAAAACTGTGTGTGCGTCCACAATAACCCTCACCGGCTTCAGAACTATTTGTCTGAGAACGCGTTCCGCTCAATCATCATTATTCATCCTCCGCCGATACTGATCTGAATAAACAATCATTCAACCGTCAAATTCCCCACTAATCACCGATAATACATCACATTCCGATGGGTATTGCGGCTGATGCCGACACGACGCCCCGAGCGGGACCCAAATCCAATTTTTCTAATTTTTAAATGACACTCTCCTGGCCCTCGAACTTCTCCAATCTCCAAATTGTTTACACTTTTCACAACAAAACCGTTCGCCTCTCTGGCCGTCTCCCTCTCCCAGCAGAGCACGCATCACATGCACATCACTCTTCTGCCGATCGATTGATGATGATCGGCCGTCAAGCAGCAGCTAGTGGTGCGATCAATCTCTCTTTCGCGTGTCGGTCGTGGAAAACTCGACGACAAGCCAACTCCGGGAGAGCCACACAGAGCGAGAGAATTGCCTAGTGGTTAAACTTCAGACAGTCTAGTCCGCTGCTGCTGCTGGCTCAATCTGTGAACAACGACAGTGGCTTTGGCTGCCATTGCCATTCACTTTGGAATTTTTATTCCGAATTGCATAATTGTTCACTTTTACTTCTTCGATGGTGGCGGTGGCGGTTGCTGGCCATGGAGCATGGCTACGGATCTCTTTGGCCGTGTGACGTAGGTACCACTTTTCGACAGCGAAAACTTTTACTTTTCGGGGGTCCTGACGATTCGTAGTAAGCTAAAATAATTTTCTAATTTTCCCCGATAGGAGATCCAAATCAGGGGGCCAAACCGAGCACACGAAGGCGACTTCAGCAAACAAGAAAACTGGAAACCAAACGAATCTGCTGTGAATGCCGAATAGAGGTTAAGTAACTTATTGCTCGGTGGTGGTACTGTCACTTTGACAAGACGTTTTGGGGGAGTGTGAAAAATATCGAACAGTACTCGTACACGGCGTGTGTTTTCTGTTTTATTTTTTTTTGTTTTCTTCTCCGTTTTTGTGGGTTTTGTCTTTGCCGGATCTTTCGGTTTTCAGGTTCGGGGGAACCCATTAATTAAGGCCGTCGAGTATGCTGCGACGTAACAAATTAAGTTAGAACGGTTGGTTGGGAAGGGGGCGACGACTGGGGTTTGGCATCCAAAAATAGGCTGTTATTGGTATGATGACGATGACGATGTGTTTCAAATTCAATTTAATGTTATGGCATGCGGATGGATGATGTTGATGTTTTGCTTTTGATAAATTTGCCTGGCTTTTGGCTTGAAGGGTTTTTTTTTCCTTTTCTTTTTGTTATTTCTTGTCTGTTGTTGTTGTTGTTGTTGTTGTTGAAGACGGAATGGTATAGGTAGCCGCGTGGAAAAATAATTTCATTGATTGAAGTTGTTCAAGTGGGTTTGTCGATGCGATGGGCGAAATTTCTCGGCAGTGTCGAGATGGAAAGCGAGCAGAGATTCCTTTAAGTCGCATTACATCAACACCAAGTTATGCACTCAGTGCTTGTGGCATAGAAACTATTTGCTGGAAAGGTTCCCGCCATTTGAAAAACACAGACGTTTATTTGATCAAGGTAAACCCATCACCGCATAATTTTTAAATGTCCCGCCAATCCAATACGAGGTTCGCCGAGTGTAGGATACTCAAGTGGACCCCACCATGGTTGTCATTCTTCCGTCATCGACTCCCAGAGACAAATTTATTTACGGGTAATCGAGAGATGATTAGTTCTAGCTGATTACGATGGCTTCGTTTCAATGCGAGATTGACCTCCATGTAGATATTCCCCTATTTCAATGATTTTTCTCTACAACAGTTTTGTGACACGTCGTCGTATAACTCCCTTGGGTAAGTTTCCAAATGCAACCATAGGGCTGTCGTACAGTGTCCACTGTGGAAAATGTTGCTACTGGAGAGCGTCGTACTAAGAATGGCCCAAATGAGTTGATTAACGATGCAAGAATTGATATGCAAAGCACTTCGAACATCAGCAGTTTCGACAGAAGCAATCGTAACCGTCGCTTCGGTGGTCCTCGATAGACAAGGAACATTGATAGAAACAACGAAGCCTCCCAAAATAATTTATAGTATCGACGAAACAAGAATAAAATCAGAAGTAACAACTTCCCATCACCCATTTACTACAGAAACAGGCTGAAGACGTGACGCAGCGATAGATCTGGTGTCCTACCAGTCTTCGTCCGTCTACCAGCCTTCTATGTGACACATGAGTCAAGAGACGCGTGCATGCCCATATGAAGGCCATGTCCTTAGTCCAGTAACAAAACAGAAAAAGTCCACCTGACTAAGAAACATATCCCGCCTATTGTGGATATGTCGACTTCCAAGTTAGCTCTGAGATCACAGCCAACTTGACACCAGTGAAGTACCATCGAATAAGCCTAAACTCGCTCTCTGGTAGCGGATAAAGTTCATCTAAGCGAGCTGTGTGGGTTAATTTATCACTCAGCAGGCCTATGGCATATGTATAGGTGGACCAACTATACCCTTATAATCGCGGAAGTGACCTCAATCAATTTCCGTTTTCCACCGATAGACGTATACGCACACAAGACGCAACCAGGAGAGGAAACGGCACGTTACAGAGCCGAAGCAGCTTAGCAAACAAAAGTGGCAAAGACGCTGGAAGATTAGGCTGATCATATCCAAGTGAACTACTTAACCGTACAAATGGATATAGTAAAGGGTTTTCCAAAAAGAGGTGTTATTTTGGTATTCAAAGAAAAATGTAATTTTTTGAGATAAATGATCGGATATTTATTTCATAATAAAGAGGAAGGTATGCCGTTAATAATGAAAGACAACATCAGCCAATTGGCTACCACGAGCACGCATGCAGGACCATATCCTTTTCATGAAATTTTCCATAACCAAATCGCAAAGTGGCTGCCCTATGTCCTCGATAGCCTCACGAATTTTATCTTTGAGGTCTTGAATCGACGCTGGGCTGTTGGCGTAGACCTTATCTTTCACGTGGCCCCAAAGCAAGAAGTCGCAAGGTGTTAAATCACAAGCCAACGGCCCAGCGTCGATTCAAGACCTCTGCGACAGATGGACAGCAGAGAAAACCAGGGTAGAGTCGGAGGTAGGCAACATCTTCCCAGGGAAAGTCGTAAACATGATGACCTAGACTAACGGCAAGTGGAAGAACATTTTTATTCTTTATCGAGTCGGTAAACTCCGTGCAAAAGAGAAAGAGGAAGACTCAAATATACCCTTAAAAGACTGGTGAGAACAAGATAACCTCCACAGAGCGAAAGGAGTAAGAAAATAGATGTTTAAGGCCAGAGAAGACTCATAAAACGTAATAACGGCTCCAACTTGAAGTAATGTCAAGAGCTTTCCATGCCGTAAATGGGGAGAGTTTAGTCCGCGGAAGTCAAACACTGTGAGTGGTAATGACCTGAGCATTCATTCCGTAACTTTTCAGATAATTATCGTCGAAACGATAGTCCTCCAAAATTAGTAACAAATTAAAAAAAATTACGAGCCCATTTTCCACAAATGTGGACAGTCAAACTTACTTCAGGTGGAGATTTTAGAAAGTAAAGAGGTTTTGATATTAGATATAAGAGCATTAAAGGGCCTTTGGCCTTTCCTTGGCCAAAAAGACCCGGCGCAGCTTGTCATTAGTTAGGGCACACCAAGTTTGAGCTTTGAGTTGGTATATGTTGCAGCTATGGACGTCTGTCAACCGCCTTTTACCTTTAATTGGTAAAAAGGAGGCACAACCAAGATTAGAGAGCTTTTGTTTGCACATTTGCTCAGAGACCATCACCTTTTGCTACAGAAAACGTTTACAAAACCGCTCTATAATATATGCAGTCCGCTTTAACCCTTTCGGTATTTTGATGCCATATGGCAATAGGAATTCATAACGTCCATTCTCTCTCTTTGAGTATATTTTTTCGATTTTCTTTTCTGATTAACTTCTTACAGTATCTGTTCAATCAGTAGAGGCAAACAAACTGGTTGATATGGTTGATATCATTGTGCTTTTAGCTTTGGTGCCAGGAAGGTCTGTAGAGCTCGAATTTTTTCCTCGGAAGACTAATTTTATGATTTCATTTTTACATTGGTAATTGACAAATACATTATCAATTTTGATTTTATTTTAATGATAAATAGCAGGGATACAATAAAAAAAATAAAATAGACATGTTGTCCTTCGTTCTGCTACCACTAGAGACAATTGATGTCATTTGGCAACGTTCCCAAAAACCACTTTAGAACAAATATTTAACAAAAATAATGTTCCAATGTTTTTAGTCTGAGCCTCCGTAACAACAAAAATAAAAAAAATATTTTCTTAACCTTAGAACAAAAAAGAAGTACCGAAAGGGTTAAACTACTGTGGAACTTTGAAGCTCCGGAATGAAAGCCTTTTATACCCTATTTAACTCGAAACCAATAAGACACTTGTAGACCGACAACATGCGCGACAATTTGATCATAAACGAACTATATCATCAACACCTTTTTAGTTTGTTTGAGTTCCGGTAAACACCCTTTAGCGTATACGAAATGCCGTACGTTAGACATATCTTTCTGCACTTTTGGCAACATTAAAGTACCGTCATACGTCTACAAAGCTCGCTAAACGCTTTAGCTAAAAGCTTTATCGAGGCTTCTAATCATTTCTTGAGTAAAAGCCTTCAGCGAGGTTAGGTAACGTCCCTCAAGTAAAAGCCTTTAGTGAGGCTATTAGATTTTTTCTCAATTAAAAGCCTTTATCAAGGTTTGTAGACCTCTTATCAAGTTAACGCCTTTAGTGAGACTTGTAGATGTTTCTCAATTCAAAGCATTAATAAGACTTGTAGACGTTTAAGCGTGGCTATTCAATTTTTTTCTCAATTAAAAGCCTTAGCGAACTTTGTAGACGTTTCTCAAGTAAAAGCCTTTAGTGAGCTTTGTGGACGCTTCTTAAGTCAAAGCCTTTAGAGAGCCTTGTAGACGTTTTGTTCATTAAAAGCCCTAAGCCAGGCTTGTAAATGTCTCTCAACGCAAAGCCCTAAGAAAGACTTTGTAGAAGTTTTTCAAGTCAAAGACTTTAGCGAAGCTAGTAGACGTTTCTTACCGCCAAAAATTCAAAGTTTTCAAAGTTTCCTGATAAAGGGGTTCATACAAAAATATTAATGATGCGTAAACTTCAAAACTAAAGTTCGACCACCCTGTTACGAAAGAACTTCCACTTCTTAACGTCAGTCCATTTAAAAATGTGTTGCCCGCCACCTCGTGTAACAAATTAATTCTCACACAACAACCGTTGGGAAAGTTAATGGATTCACACTCACAACTGCCTAATTGGCCACCATCAGCCGGCGGCGGCGGGCAGATCATTCTCAATCCAACACGATTGCTGTGGAAATTGCCCGAGAAATTCTCATCAATTTTACCGATTATGACAAATTCGCCTGTAATCGATTGGTGTCCACCTTTGGACTGTCCTGTTAGATAACCCCGACCCATTTTAAAAACAAAATACTAACAGATAAGCCCCATCAGAGTTCCCAAAAACTGTTTGTCTCGATGTACTGCTGCACGGTATCCCAAAGGCTCTGCAAAACCACACTCGATAAGGAACAGAAAAATAGGTAGTAAATTAGTAAACATCGTCAGCGTCACATCACATAATCGCACACTTGCTCCACACACAGAGCGGCACACAACACATACGAGAAACAACCAGTATCTGGTGCGCGCTGGACTGGTATATTCGGCGAGGGGAAAAACACACAAGAGGCGCGCTCTAAACTGAATAAAAAAAAACACACAAAGGTCTCAAGTAAGTACCTACCGCTACCATACAAGATACAAGCCAATCTACGCTAAAAAATAGCGGAATACATCAACTAAAGGCAGCAATACCTATATCTACTACAGATAGAGATACATGCTTCAATTCAATAATGATTATACTACTTCTTGGTTCGTGTGTTGTTGTCCCCCGTTTTCACCTACTTCTGGCCTTTGTTTTGCTCTTTGCAACCATCCACAAACTATATTTATACGTGAATACCGTACGCAATCAAATTGAGTGTTTGAGAAAACAGAAAACGTATCTTTTGGGTTGTTTTCTTTTCTGCCTCTAATTTCTGTATAATTTCAGTACTCGCTGCTGTTGTTGTTGCTGTACTTGCGCGCCTATGTTCGTCATTTGCATTTGCGATAAATCATGAAAATTTATTGTAGATTAAAAAATATTCAACACACATGCGAGCCGTGTCTCTGACTATATGTGTATTAACAACAAATGATGACATAAAAATCGAGTGAAGGAAAATACTGAAAGAAGAGAGAGAACGACGATGAAATTTGAAAAGCGAGCGAATTTCGAACAGAATCAGCCAGCAATCAGCCAGGAGAAAGAGCGAACAGAAATAGTCAGAGGCAGAGCTACTGCTCTTAGGCGGGAAGGACATTAGCTGCTGGAGTTGGAGTGGATGTCCTAAAACTTGCCAAGGGGGAGGGGTACTGCGATAACAAATGAATCCGCCGGCCAGTCATATTTAAACAATTACGGGTGACTATGCAATGTCCATTGCTACAGTTGGGTTTGGGATTGGGACACTGACACTGAACCAAGAACTGAAACTGCATCTGTTGCAAAGGAGAATTTGCAACTTAGTACAGTGTACTGTGAGCATGAGGTACATCTACCTGTCGGTTGCATTCATTTCATACCTTCTTCAATTTTTCCCTCGTTTTCTCCATTTTCCCACCACAGAGAGATTGTTGTTCCACAGTTTTTATTTTACAATTCGTTCGTTCTCTTGAATTTTCGGTTTAATATTGAATTTGAGTTGAGTTGAGTTGAGTTGAGAAATGAGAATTACTCTCGCTTGGCAATGGCACTCTCTCTATTGCTCTTCTATTTTCTATACTGTGTGTGATCGAGAGTGGAAGTGGAGTGCCTGCTGGCCTGCTGCCTGCTGCCTGCTGCCTGTGAGCACTTTAAGGTGAAGCCGATTATGCAAAATTATGTAAAATCGCATGTCCGCTGCTTTGTTACACGCGCTCCTCTCTGCCATGCCACTGTGCACTGCACACTCAACAGTACAAGCGCGATTAAGGGAGGTGTATTAAATTTGTGATATTCCATGAACTTGCCACAGAGATTATGTACATGTACAGGCACACAAAAAAGAAAAAGATACCCGCTACCATATGGCGGTGGTTGCAAATCCAAAACGAATTTTTCTTGTTTTTTCCCCCCATGGACAATCGGTTCGGTGTATCTAAATGGTGCTAATAGATACATATTTAGGTACTAGATTTGTAAATACAGTTCTCGTCAGTGCTCGTTGGAAAATTTACGGAATAATGTTGATTTGTTTGTGCGCGTCTTTCCTCCATCTATGCATACCTACCTACATCTGTAGCTATGTATCTTTTCCTATTCATTATTATTATTATTGAGCCAGAGAGATACAGAACACTCACTTATTCATAGAGCATTTGCCTTTTTGTATGATGATGACGACGACTACGATGAGGATGTAGATAAGCGGGAGAAGAAAGACGAAGAAGATGAAAATCAAGAGACAAAGCCAACAACGACGACGACAATTTTGATGACGACACAGCCCGAAGAGGAAGGCTTGTTGCTTTCAATTAGACACACACGCATCAAATCAACGTATACTGTATACGTATTTTATTTTCTCTCCACGTCCATTTACTTGTTGTGTTTCCAATTTTTTTTTTTTGGAATAAAATTGTAAAAGAAATTTCCCACTTCCGGGGGTAAAAATTCGTCCAATCGCCCGAAGATACACTCCATGACTCGATGACTCCTTGAAAACACCTTCTGGATATTGAAACTATTTCAGTTGCCTTCTACTTGCACAGTGCAATTGTTTTTGCGCTTGTTTTACTCGGATTGGGTTATATGTGTGTCATAACAATCGGTTACAGTTGTACCTGAGAGCGCGCGATAATCGCTTGTGACACTGAACAAACATACACGCTCGGCACATGGTCAACGAAAAGAAACCATGCGATTGGTATTTGGTACTGGCTACTGGGTTGGTATGTGTCTCTAGAGAGATAGAAAATTATGACCTGCTTCTGTTTTCTCGGTCTTTTTGGAGAAAACCTTTCTGTTGTTGTTGCGTCTGTGTGTCTGTCGATGGATAACATATTTTTTTTCATTTTTGCACGGGCAGCGATGTGGACTTTGGATGGAATTCGTGTTGTTATCGCGGTTTTGCTTCTGCATATCTTGTGAAACGGCGATAACTGAAATTTTGTTATGAATGAAATACGGTCTATGGATAGTCCAAAATTAGATAGACCGATTGGCAAAGATAGCGAATTATGAAGTTAAATCGAGAAATTGCTTTCCCATCGATATATGCAGAGTTTAATGGATGGAATTCCAAATGGGACAAGTGTTTATCATGGTGTGACCTGAATTTGAGGTACTCCTAGGAATTGTAGAACCTTGCAGATATAAACCCGTGAATTACTTTAAAATTTATCGGACTCAGCACAATGGAAAACTGTAGCAGAAATGTGTCGCAAGTAGCTATGCACACAATATGCAGCTTTGACATTTGAGTGTTGGCATTGGCACTGGTGACAGCTGAGTGAAATCTTTTGTAAACTTGTGTTCGCTTTGTGGGAAACATTCGAACAAATTTTAAAATTGAAATCGATTCGGAACCAAAGGGAAGGAAATTGCGGACGCGAGTGGTAGTTAAGTAAATGAAGTTATATACATTTCTTTTAAAGGGAAGGGGTTTTGGTGGATGCGACATTTTGATACGAGTTTTAACTTTCAAGTTTATGGATGAGCATGAGAAATGACCCTGAGCTAACGGGGGGTCGAAACTTTACTTCTCCGCCGGACCTTTTCCTACATTCGACCATTCTGGTCTTCGACGGCAGTCTTCAGCATATTCATCTTCGTCCGCGTAGTCACCATCAGAAGAATTATAGATCTTCCACGGCTTGATATAATCGGCTGGTGTCGATGTATGATGTGGGTCTTCATGATCCCCCACTTTACGGACTTCATTTAGCTTTATCTTCGAGATCTCATATGGTTATAGGAACTTAGGGCATAACTTAAGCCCTGTCCCAATCTGCGTCCGTTGGATGGCTCGACGATTTTATATTTGATATGTTCTTTTCTGCCACGATTGTAGGTACCCTTCCTTGTTTTCCTCTTGCGCTTTCCGAATTTCCAGCCTCGCTTGATGTCTGATTACTTGGCGGTTTTGTTCAAAGTCTAGACGAACCTCCTCTTCTAGTAACGCTGCCAATTTTTTATCTTCTGTGGCAAACATTGCCACGCAAGTGAGCAGCATAAATGGTGTTCTTTTTGTAGACCGAGAGATTGTAGAATTCAGGATTCGTTGAGAATAACTTACACAGAGAGCTTCGAAAAAACTTCATGCACAACCAACGAGTCCAACTCTAAATAAACACAGACCAAGGCCCCCACAACTTAGCATCGACCTCAACTAATTTGGTGTGCTTAACTTTTAAAATTCCAGCGCCAGAGTAAAGCAATTACTGCCAACTTTGTTTGCTGTCCGTCCATAAAACGCACAAAGCTCATTGGCAAAGGTTCTATTCGAACAACATTGAACACAACTTCCATTACTCGAACTGATCCCAGTTTCCAAAGTGCCAGTGCAACTACCACTTACTGTCAAACTCGACAATACACAGGTAATCCCTTGTCAAACTCGAGAATTACTTTTCAATTTCCAACAATCATAAAAACGTCGCATTCCATAGACACTGGCACATCCACATAGATCACACCGAACATGAACACGAAATACCCTCGCGCTGTTCAAAACAATGTTAACTATGTACGAAGTGTCAAAAAAACTACATGAACTACCTTCATACGAGTATTATGTCAAACAACCACCCTTTCCCTGTCTCGATTATCTATTATTGTTTGAATTTATTTTTACTTCCATTTCTTCATATTCAACCGAATTAGATTATTGTGTTTGCTATTTCGAATCGAAATCTAACCTAAAAATACCACAGAATGACAGAAACAGAACCAATTTGAAAGCCGAGGGGGCATGAGTGGAGTGGAGTGGAGTGTGTTCGGTGTTCGGTGTTCGCCACCTTACGGCCGCGTACAGGTGGTGTGTGGCGGCTGTAAACTAATTTGTTTATACCTATGCTCTGCGTTGTCATTTTTCGCTAAACAATTTAGTAGTAGATGATAATTATATAGTGGAAGCTCTTTTTTTTCATAAGCTACCCACTTCAGCGCATAATATCAACATTATGGGTGTCGGTTGGCGTTGCGTTGCGTTGGGTCGGTTCGGTAGGTATGCAAGTTGATTTGTTTGGTTTTCTCTCTGTCGTCGTTGTAGTTGTTGTACTTTTTCCCGTTCGTTTTTCTTTTAATATTTATTTTCGTGTTTATTTCTCTTAAGCCACTCATGGGTCTATAAATAGTTGCGGCAAGAGGGAGATCCGAACGCCGTGTTTAGTAGTTCTGCTATTTAAATGGAATTTAATGGTGTTATGATTTTATTGGAATATTTTTTTTATTCTCTGTGTTAAGTTATCCAAATTGTTTGTGGATTGGTATAGTCGTATTATAATAAAAGGAATGCTGATTAATTAGGCAAAGGGGTTGTCCGTTGTCTGTCATTTATAAATTTGTTTTCATGGCTAATAAACGTAATTTAATTGTATGCTCCCGTTGCCAGTGCCAGATGTCGCCTAAAGGGTGGTTGACAGTCAATTTTCCGTGTACAATGAAGAGTTCGTTAAAGTTTGACATGTATAGGGCTCTTAATGTCGGTTGGTTTTTTATCCCTCTCTGGCAGAGTTTGGATGCTCTTTGTTTTGTGTGTCCCTGCTTGCATATAATCCTAAATGGACTGAATAAGGGCGTACGAAAATAAGTACAGCGATGAATGAGCTATAAACTTCTCACAAATTGTAGTTGGGTTAGAGACGTGAGGTGGCGCCAAGGAGCAGAGCTGTGAGATCTCACGTAGAGGTCCATGTGGAGTCATTTGATGGCACAAGTAGGGCGAAGTGCACAATTTTTTAGTTTAAATTTAAGCTTTTCAAAGGCTTTTCCTTTTCCATAATCGTGGGCAGGCATGACAGTGCAAATGAAAAGTCATTGTCTCGTAATACGACTTAAAGAAGTGAAATATCCCCACGCAAATGGTGATAGGGAGTTTGTGGACATGGTTTCCGGACAAACGACTTGAAGTACAGTTCCACTGTATATGCCAGATGTTAAGCAAACTATAAGAAAGCTCATTACTCTATAGTGACAGATTGGCGATGATTGTAAAGCTTTGTAACTATAAAAAAGCATTTCCGCCATTTTGAAAAATTTTGTAGTGGAAAATTTGTCAAGAGGTTTTCGCCGTAGACCTTCGGGCGACAGTTTCTTCTCTTTGTTCACATAAAATGAACAATATTAGTGCTCATCTTCCGGCACAGTTAAAAAAGCGATTCGTATTTCGTTCGCATCGTATTCTCCGGAGGAAGATTAAGTTCGCCAGCGAATTCATCTGATTACCCAGGGCGACGATTGTGTTTTGTGTAATATGATTGATTTTGTGACTTCAATTAAAGTTTCTACAGTATAGAAAAAAGAATCGACTAAGATTCGCCAAAGCGGAAGCGGAAGAACAAAATGCGAACATTTAGCAAAAACTTTGGCAAATGGCATTAGGAAGATTGTGCAAAAATTCTCAGGGAAGTATTTGAAAATGTCCGAGAGTGAAGTATCTGCGTGCTACAACAAAAGGCGTCCCAAAAATTAACATCAAAAAAACTCACTCACAAAATGAAAGGTTGTGTGAAGGTAGACCTCAGATGCACGAATATGTTGCGCCAACCATTTATTTATTTTTTGAGAAGAAGAAGCGTAACTTGCAGCAATGTATGGATCAATCATCGAAATATAAGGACTTCCACCTAACTGGAGGGTATCTCGGAGAGTTCTGAATTTTAGTGTGAAGATTTGAAGTGCTGCCAGAACATTTGCCGATCGCGTATCCATCCAATCTCTGAAGAGGTTCTATGACGCGGACTAGTGGAGAGTGCTAAAACAGCGCAGAGGCGTAGTTTAGTAGGTTTATACGTAACTCAAGCTTGGGATCGCAAAGCTAGTAGTACGGCAGATGTCACCGCTCGGAAGGCACTTTCTACTGACCTTAAAAAAGTAAATACTTTCTGACTAAAAAGAACTTTCTGTCATGTTCGTTTATGACTTGTACCAATTAAAAGCCCCCTTAGAGTGATTTAAGAGTCCCCTCGAGCATCGTATTATACATGTTCACTGATCTAAGCTCGACCAGGAAAAGATTTTGTCGATAGAGACATTTTATTACTAGAAGGGGGTTTAAAAGTTGTAACAAAATATATAAAAACAGGTCAGGACTTTAAAGCAAAATCTTCTTGCAACGAAGGGCATGCGAACATTTCAATGGAGTAGCAGTCTGTATATAGTTAGTTAAGACTGATACCCATAGGTCGCTGGTTCATATCCGGCTCGAAGGACCATAAAAATCTGAGTAACGAAATTAAACAGTTTTTTTAGAATTAATCAACAAGAAGGCCAACAAGAAAAGTAGGAAAGGTCTTATCTGTAAACGAAACGTTTACGAAGCTTAAAATTGAGCCGCGGAACTTTTAAGGCTGAGGAAGATGCCTGCTTTGAAGTAGTAAAATTTGTAGGGAGGAACGAATTTCAATGTCCGTTTAAAGAGATTGCCTTTTGATCATTTGACGCGAAAGTGCAGCCGAATAGACAGAAATATTACAGCAACTTGTTCTCATATAAGTCGCCGGTTAGATATTAGAAGAACAAAGAATTTTCAACAAATATTTGGTTGGGTTATAAAGTAGGCACAGTCCTAATTCTGATGAAAGTTCTTCTTTTTGTGTTCTTCCTTTTGGCATAGCTGACACTCGGTTTCTATCAAAAGACATATTTATTTGACGACTGCAGAAGCGAAACCTATCAGCTGTATAAAGGTCACCACATCAAAAAAAATGGACGATAATAATCCAGTCAAAAGTACAAGTCGAACCTCAGCAGCAAGGGATCGAATCGCGTTTTCCAAAAAGGTGAGTATGGTGTCGAATACATAATTTTCAAGCCAAGTGCATCGTCGCATCCCAGCTACCAGGCACCAAGTCGAGTCCCCAGTGAACGAACAATACATGTTCCGTTTGTGAAATTGTTTCGTTTGTAAAACTAACTCAATTCCGTAAAAACGCAGAGCTCGATCAAGTATGTGCCTGGAGTCAAGGTTCGAGCCGAAATTGAGGGACAAACCTTCTCCGTTTTGTAGACCCAAGCCATCGGGAAGTTGCCAGTGCAAGAATTGGAATTGGCAGCAGCATGCCCAAGATAGCAGAGTATGAAAAGCTTTTCATAAGTCCCAAGCCGTTAAATTTGGCAAAATGGACTCATATCGTCTGTTAAAAGCTGTTTGCAAAATATTTGTGAGCGGGATTTGACAAAGATATTTAAAAAACTACAACTTGATAGAATTGGACTTGAAATTTGGTAAATGGACGTATATTGCCTTTTGGAACCAATTTTAAAAGATGTGGGCGGTTTTTAAGAGCTGGGTGTGGCACTTTTTGCAGTCCAAAAACATAAAACGAGAAAAGTAGTGGAATTACTGCTGAAAGATGGTATGCTTACAGGAAGCCAGGGCTGTCTTTCTTGATTTCACAATAGGATGCCCGATAATTGTACTAAGAAAGTTTGATCCACAAGCTCGGAAATGAACTTGAAAACAAATAAATAAATAAATAATTGGGACAACAGGTTCGTGTGACTAAACTAGGTTTAGCTTCTCGCAACAATTCGTTTTGCGTGAGCTTTTCTTTTTGGGGCAAGCTAATGGAAATGGACTTCCAAGTGTCAAAAGAAGTAATATGTAGGTATACACTATAACAGAAGCGGCTTAGGCTAGGTTAGCGGGTTGGCGAGACAGGGAGAACCTGCTGCGACGCACTTAGATCAATGTAGATCCACTGTGATGACCTTGGGGTTCTAAATGACCCCCATACTGTGGGAACCTATGAAACCGGATAGTAAAGCCATCCCCAGGATAATACAAATCTATGTAAGTCTTTTATAGACATCTGACAGAGGTCTTCGAAGTCTCCGAAAAAGTGTCTTCCAAGAATTCTATATCTGAGGGCAATGGCAAAGAAAGTGTGCATCCGTATTAATTCCCATTTTCTTGGTGTGATATTTCAGCAAGTTGTGTCCTTTTATAATGCCTACAAGAGAGCATTATGATTGTTTGCTCATTTGTAGAATTCTTTCGGTCTTCTGCTTGTTTCAGATCGGCCACATTTTCCTGGTTATGACACAATATTCGAGTTTACTCCATCTATCATTTGTCGCTGCCAGTATTTAGTTCTTAATTTCCCGCTTGAGATGGCAGCGAGGGCAGAAGCGGCTTAGCAAGAGTCGTTCTGATCCCCAACACATTCCGAAAACCCCTACCCTGATTTGCAGTTCGATTTGCGATGCCCTTAGTTCTCCAATTAATAAGAAGCTTATTAGCCCCTAAAGCTACGTACATTCAGGCAATGTTTTACCAAAAAAAGCAGCTATGGTTATAATAAGTACTTCCCGTCTGTAGTAGCGTATAGCTTCAAAATTCGGGAGCTTGTAAGACTTAATGTCAGTGGAAATCCAAAAACATTCACCGTATGCGGCTCGGAGGACCATATTTTTGTACGTGTATTTGGGGGCTTACGTCACTTCTACCTATCTTGATTTTCTAGCTGAAGATTTGTCGACTACCCAACTGAAATCCCTTTTCATTTCGGTTCGACCAACGGCAGGAACCTTTATGTGGCTGTAATGGAATAGACTACAATTTCTCTAGCTCCTTCTGACACTGACACTGACAGCTGATTTTTTAGCATAAATTGGAATTGCTCTAATTAAAAGGTTCACGTTCAATTTGCATATAGGGCCCTACTAATAATCAATTTTAACCTCCTCGCTTACTATTTTGTTGGTCACAATATGCAGTTCTGTATATGGAAAATACCGCCATTTTGAGTTCGAAGACACTAAAAATGATTATTGGTACCGCAGATAGTGCGGACCTATGCCACGGGCAGAAGTTGACAAGAAAAAGTGTCAAACGCTCTTTTAAATTGACGAAAGTGGATTGGAATTAAAAAAAAAAAAAAATGCGCACCAAAAGTAATTACTTCCAACAAGTTTAGCCAACAAATTCCCAGTGGAAATCAACTCCGAAACCACTTCAGAATAAAACGCATATTTTCCAACACCAGCCCGAAACGTCATTAATGAGTTAATCGCTTTCGATGAATACCTACAACAACTATCAGCAACACACAATAATTCACAGTGACGGATGCTAAAAACAAAGACGACATCCCAGCAGTGAACGACTGAAAGAGAGAGTGGGCCGGAGGAAAGATGTCATAATAGCATCCGTTTAGTCATCACGTCACCTCGCTTCTAACGTGAAAACGTCAGAATTAGGTGTGTTACCCTTGACATACACACGTCGATATACGTAATTCTCGCTGTCACCCGAACAGATCCTCACCACCACTCGCTTAGCTAAAGTATCTCGAAAAAGAACCTCATTCTGAATTCTAATCTTTCGTGCGAAAATGACAAAAAAAAAATAATTCCCCCGAATGGGATACAACTACAATTTTCTCGGTTTTCACTTGATTTTCATTTCTCTCTCGCGAAACATATGCCGTAGAGAGATAGAGATACAACCGACGATATAGAGATATAGACTGACCGGACACCGGAGGGATGGTGGTGGTTTCGGAAAAACCCTCTCTTTCGACGTTTTTTTTTTTTTTGGTATTTCTCTGTTTTCCAGCTGTTTATACGTTGATTGTCTTTCGCATTCGTTTACGTGTCGTGTCGTTTGTTGCTTTTCGGATTCGTCGTATTCCCTCATACGGATAATGAATTACGAACGGTTACCCTGTGAGATGGTGGAAGAGTGACACGAAACGGGGGAACAGAGGCGCAACACACTAACAACATGCACGCAAAAGGCGAAACATCCACCAAGGCGAATAAAATTGAATGAATAACTGGCACTGGCAGTGGCAGTAGGCCTGCCTAGGCAGGCAGAGAGGCAGAGGCTGAGGCACACGGCGACGACGGAGAGCGGCAGCCAAAGCAAACTTATTATGAAAATGAAAATTGCTGTAATGGGGCAAATGTGGAAAATGTTATAAATACAGTGTGGCACAGCCGCAGCCAAGTATGCGAATGAGAGTGTGAGGTGAGGCCGAGGCGATTAAGCGGAATGTTTGATATGGTTTTTCGAATATTTGTCTGTTTTAATTTTTTTTTTCGTGCGTGTGCTTTATTTTCTTTTTGAAAATATGTACTTGACGTGTAATGAAATTCCCTAGCGGTGGGTACCTGTGTTTATATTTTTAAGACCGTGTGTCGTCGGGCTTAGGTCTATTGAACTTGGGTGATCTGGAATGGGTGCAGTAGGTAGCTCTAATTTGGAAATCGGTTTTATTGAACCATTCCCAGAGGCTCCTCATTCTACTGCCAAAGGTTGGGATGAATACTAGCTCTCTGATGTTCATAATAGGGAGGTCGCAGTTGGAAATGTGCAAACAGGAGTTTTGACAGAGCGTGCGGGCTGTCAAGAGTAGGTACCTAGCATACTTTGAGTTAGAGACGACACCTATAGCCGGTATGCAATTGAGTTCAATTTGAAGGGATGACGACGAGTTGAGAGTCCGCGGAGAAGAGCTAAGCTATGGGTGCCTTGGTCAGTGTACAGTACACCCTAAGGAAACTTTCTCTTTTTCTTCTTCTTTTGTTCCGGGAGCTGCTGTTTTAACTGCTCTTTGAGCATAGGGCGACAACCAGATTCTTCCATCTCGCTCTCTGTTTGCAGCTCAATACCTCAGCTGTGTCCACGATCGTACATTTTCGGATTGCGCTTCTGTCAAAACAGTTGACCTCCATGTAGTTCTTGGCCCAACAACTCGCCCTACGCCTTGAGGGTTCCAATAGAAGCACTGCTTCCGTATGTTGTCATTTGATTTCCTCGATGTATGGCCAATCCAGCGCCATTTTCTCAGCTTGATGTCAACATCCACTTTTGTTTGTCCAGTCCTAACCCACAATTATTCAATGTTGGAAATTGTTTGTGGCCACGTTAGGACGTAGCGCAGACAATGATTGACAAAAGCTTGTAACCTGCTCGAGGAAACTTTCTCGCTGTCTCTCAATGGCCAAGCAGAACGTGCTCTACATATTCATCAACTTGCGACACTTTAAAAGGTATCTTTGAGCTGCACGCTGGTGGTTTTACCCAGCTAGCTGTTGCTAAGAAAGACATCTTAGAGCTACCTGAGTGTGACTGCAAGTCAGGGGGTTGGTTATCAATTTGTTGGACTTTATATTTGAGATTACAGATTGTGAAGTCAGTCTTCAAGGCCTTAAGCTTATGAGAAACCTAAACTCTGATAGAGTCAAAGGATGGCCCGTCAATCTTATGGTTTGACTATAGGCATTCCCTTTTACCAGCTTTTGGTGGCAAGATCTTTTAGCTGATGTTATAAGCAGGGCTGAGAGTGTTTTGTAACTTTTTTGACATCACACTTAAGAATATTGCGCAAAACTCACAAGCCAACCAGTTACATAGTTGGATATGATGATAGCTTTGACATCATTGGAAGAACTTATCGAGCTCTTACTGGGGCGATAGCAGATATTGGGAGAGAAGAGGTAATACTGTGAATAAGGGCGGCAAAAACTACAACTCGGAAAATGGCATCAAATTTGAAATCAAGTCAAGAATTACACTTGCCAGTCGGTGTTTCGATGGCCTAAGAGCGGTCTTGTCACTTTATCTATCTATCTATCTAAGTCAAGTTTAAGGCGACACATGGAGATGAGAAAAAGCGGTTAAAGTTGTTTTGAACGCAAAATTCTTTGAGTGATTTTCGGTCCCGTGTGTGCTTTGACGGGGCTTGGTAAAAGACCGAGCTCTACGAGCTGTATACAGCGATATCGACCCAGTTAGGAAAGACGTTTGGGTAAATTGCTAGAACAGCACTTAAGCCCTGCCCCCATCGGGGAGTATTCATTTTCCACCCATAAGTACAATACAGTAGAAGAAGACCGTCTTTAGATGGCGATTATAGTAAAAAATCGAGCCAATTGAGGCCTATTGGTTTAGGATCACCCGGGAAGGTAGCGCCACCTAGGCAGGTACGTAAATGTCGTCAGTGATCAGTTCTACACTTGCAAAAGCCTTAACGATGGCATGGGTTCTAGCCTTAAGAAAGGAATGCTGAAGAGACAATGCTACCCATGAAACAGAAAAACAATAGGAGGGTTTTAGGGGTCTGCCGAAAAAGATCAAGTCAATTCTGCAGGCTTTGGGAAGAAAGGATGCCTCAAATTCAATACTGAAGCTGGCTCTAAATCGATACCACTTGCAACTTCAACCGACCGGATGTGTGTGGTCGTTAATAACAAGGTTAATGGTTTTTCATTCAATTGGATTACTCTCAAATCTTTGTACTTTTTGAGTCTTTGATAGATATAAGGCTAGGTAAAGAAGAACTGCCTTAACTATTGCTCTCTAAAATCTTTTTGGACAGATTGTGATATGTGAGCGAGAGTCGCATATCAAGCTTTGGTTCCGTAGTTTTTGGCACTTCCCTCTAGATATTTTGAGAAGTTCTGCCGTCTTTTGCTGCACGCTTAACTCATTCGTTTTATTCGCCAAAAAATTGTAGGTCTCTTCCAATTGTCAAGCAAAATTAAACTTCACACAAACGAAAAGCTAGACGTCCTGGAGTGGCTTGGGGAAATCCAAATGCAAAGTGTACCTTTTCAAGTGACTTAGCAGCCTTATAACAAAGTCTTTAAGAAAGTCTTGAGGAAATCGCTGCGAAACTAAGGTTGATTATAGAAAGCAACTTCGGCGCAAGTTATCCATTCAGTTTCATATCTTTCCGACTCAACGGCAGGGCTGAGGTTGTTCTTAAAATCGTCCGTCCCGCAGTCTTTATAGCCTTTTCGTCTTTTTACGGGAAAAAAGCTTGTTGGCAGATAAGCCTGGTATAATAGTCGGCTGTGCAAAGAAGAAAAACGCAACGGAACTCTACCCGTCGAGACATATACGACCAACTGAAGCTTCCCTCAAGGCTTGCACTCTATACCCCTCACTCGGTCCTCTGTCATCGAAGTCCGGGTTTGTAGATCCCTAAAATCAAAGGTCCCCCTTGCTTTAGAGAAAAAAGTTCGTTGCCTAAAGTTCCCCTCGCAGACTGCGACTAAGACCAATATATGACTTCTTTGGGTTCCGTTGAAACAGCAGTCACTTATTCCACTCATCCGCCCTATTTTTGAGAAACCAATTTTAAAAATAGAAACTCGAAACACAAGTTGTTCTTAGCTAAAATCCACGTGCATCACCCGACGACGTCAACGAGTCTAGAACCACTCTCGTCACCCTTCTTATCGGGGCAGTTAGATTGTTCTGTATGTCAATTAGTTTATGGAGCCAGATAGCGCTCGCTCGGATATGATTCAGCCTCGATGACGCGAGTGAGAAAAGCAAGGAAAAAAAAAACAAAAACACATTTCAAAGCAACTTTGTGACCAAAAGTTTAAAATAGTCCGCCCCGCTCGGGACTGGCATCTCCAACATGCTCCCGTCTAACCTGCTACGGGCGAACAGAACAAAGCATAATGTGTGCTACGAGTATCGGAGTTGAACTCGCACTACGTCATGTTAATAACGTGATACTGCGATACAGCGATATCATTCAACGGGGGTTTGGTTGTAGGTATACGCTCCGCCTCGCTCCCCACAGCCCGCGCACCGGGGCTGCAGCTTCAGTATTCATTTCCTTTAATTCCCGGTCTTGTGTCTGTTTGATTTTTTTTTTTCGCCTGTTCCATACCATCGAATTCAGATTGTACAGTATTTCGCCTTCTTGCAGATATGCTCGCATACGTACGTGTGGA
Source organism: Cheilosia impressa (assembly GCA_948293265.1). Classification (NCBI taxonomy): domain Eukaryota; kingdom Metazoa; phylum Arthropoda; class Insecta; order Diptera; family Syrphidae; genus Cheilosia; species Cheilosia impressa. The sequence continues at coordinate 6,239,458 of OX411882.1, forward strand.
ATCGCATCTAGATACTTTTTTCAGTAACTTGGTTCGGCTGTCGTTTGGCGAGAGTCGGCGGGGAGATATACATAGCTTCAAATCCTAGTGATGGTGGCTCACTGCGGCTTTGGCTCTATGGCACTGGCTTTGATGGCACAAAGAAGAGCTGCAAGTGGCGCGGGCAAAGTGTGCATTGTTGCTCATTGTTGTTGAGTCGACGTCGATTTCAATTCGATTATCGTCGTCGGTCGTCGGAGTCGTAGTCGTAGTCGCCGCATACATCATTGTCGGCCGAAGGGGAATACGCGTGTGTGAGTGAGTGTGTGTAAGAGAGCGAGGCCCATTAATTTCATGTTGAAATGCACAGAGGAAAAGGGAGTAGGACCGTAGGAGACTCGTCGGAGTAGCTTAGGCACATACCAGCGGCGGTGTGGGGTTCATCTCCGTGTTCGGCGTGCATAGCATTCTTTAACCGTTTAATCAGCAGTTTATCGCTTCCGATATGTTGATCAGGGCGCGATAATAGTGGGATATGTGCGCATCGTATAACAATGTGATTCGGTTGGTCTGTCGCCCCGCAAAGTGGAAGTAGATTGATTGTCGACTCCAGACAAGATGGGTGGGATTTTTCGTTCTTGGATTGAAAGACGTTTCGCACTTCAACAACTGAGGGAATAAAATGTCAAAGCGGCTTAGTCTTGAGTCTGCCAGAAAAGGTACGGCTCAATCAATTACATTGAGAATGGGGATAGTCCATATACAAATTTAGGTAACCCCGGTGATAGGTTTCAAGCGGGAAACCTACGAAAATCATTTTTGGGGTCCAGGTTGACCTTTGTGAACTGTCATCGCAATGGAATTTACTCACAAAATTAGCTGAAGGTTAAAAATGATTGTTAGGAAGGCCGAAAGCTACAAACTTATCGATGGGATATAAGTAGACGAAATGTGACGACTTTTGTAAGTAAGCTGTCAAAATGAGTGTCAAAAGAAATCACCTATTCCCTTGCCATCGCTACTTTGTTACTTGACCTCCATCCAATTGCCAAAGACAATAGCATTCGACGAATATTTCAGCCGGAGTTTGTTTTGCCCACGAAACTTCAACTTCAGATGACTCATTGATTGACTTGACCAAACGTTATATTCAAACATGCGCGTGTTTTAAAGGAAAACCATTGCAAGCGCCATCTATCGATCATCTTGGGAGCTAAGTTAGTTACATTGAGAACACCGATTTACATAAACAAACACTTAGCAAATAGGAAAAAGTGGTAGAAGAACGGGGCGTGGCACCTGCCACACAACAAAGTTATTTAAAACACTGAATCTTGACATTTCTGACACCTGCAGCCTTAAAATTTTGAAAATTGCGACGCAAATTGCCTGTTAGAGGCATTATACAAAATGTGGGAGATATTGGAGAAAGGGGCGTGGCACTTTCCCTACAAAAAAAAGAAATCAAACGCCAACTTCTCGACACTCGTGGGATCTAAAGTTGTAGAATGTTGAACATTGATCAGCATTGTCGAAATAAAGCGGGATGTGGGCGGGATTGGATGAAGGGGCGTGGCACTCAATATACAATAAAGTAGGCAAACGCATGCAGTCCTGCCGATATTTGTTTTATTTATTTATTTGTTTATTTCAGTATTTTCGTATGACAATTTACAAAACTTCAAAATAGTAAATATTGCAGCTAAAAATATTGAATTTTCATACATAGAGGCAAATGTCAAATTTATAAGTACAAGTGCTCAAATTTGGAAATAGCGAAGCTTTTACCTAAATCATAAATCCAAATGTCACTTAAAAAGTGTTATAAACAGAAAAACTGCAACATACAAAGCACCCTGTATATAATGGAATTTTTCAGAGTTTCAGGAATTTGGGAAAAGCACCTACGAATGATTACTACGATTGACAAGTGTCAACTGACAGAAGACAAAACCTACAACTAAACGACACCTAATTGATTTCAATTTCAAAAGAATAGTTACTGCGCCGAATGCATAACTTTGAATCTTTTAATAGCTTCCACCGAACCGTTGAAAATCAAATCTTATGACCTGTCTCTGGAAGTTGAAGTGTAAATAAACATATTTTCGCTGCTCGAAACGTTGAACGATAACAAAGCAAATATCCACGCTGAATGTCAGTGGCGCGTTTTGTTTGCCATTCCGATCTTCTTCGATTACACACCGATCCACATGAACCTGTTCTCCTCAGTCTTTCTCAATGTGATCCAATAAAACTACCGACGTAATCAATTTGTTTACACAAAAAGCTATCTGTTTTGCGCGGGCTTTTTGTTTATCAATCCCCTCACACACACACACACGCAGCCTAGGTGTCAAACTTGACAAACTCGACTCTGAAAACCGATATTCGATATCAATTAAACTGTTCGTATTCGACTTCAGGTCTTTCGGCGTTTGTTTGGTTTTTCCAGCGCCTTCTCTGCGAGTATAGGTTTTGCAACAGTCGAATGTCGCACAATGACATGTAGAACTATTCATACAAGTGATTCATCGGATCGGGTACAATGCAAGCCAATTTGAGCGTCGCGTCGTGCTAGTGGTGGTGGTTTGTTTTTCGCGTCGTTTTGTTTGTAGCGCGACCACGTAACTTTCAACTTGTTGTCTTGCAATGGGAGATAAAAGAACGCTTGTGGGTGATAAGTACATATTTGGATGTTTGTTCGACTCGCAACAGATGGGCATTATACACAGGCACACGCAGATGTAGTGAGCGAGCGCGGCGGCCAGGAAATGACGTGTATCGACAGAGTTTGCGAAATCAAACACAAGTGTGACACTGACAATGCATTGAGCTGTCAGATGATTACCCAACAATGTTGCGCTGAATGCGGCGAACTTGACATATAAAAAAATATTTTCCTTGCGACTGATGGGAAACACACAAATGGCGCGTGTTCTATTATTGTCGTCAGCGAAAGTGTGAATTATGAATCATAGTTTGAACAGAAGCTGGCCAACGCACGGTAAAAATTAGCACCCGGTTTTTTTTTTTTTGGATTTTATTGAGGCGCGGCGCACTTGATTAACGCCCTTCCAACTGACAGTGTGTTTGAACTGTTGGTCGTTCGACGGGTTTGACGACTTTATTGTCAAGTTTTTCCAAGGAACAACGATATTTACCTTCAAGTTGGAAGTATCTTGGTCCTAAGGACGGGTGAATGTCCATAATGTAAATTATTCCAACTATGTAAAAAAAGAAAATTTTTGAGAGAGGATTTGACACTACACCAGCTGAAACTTTGACTTCGACTTAAGAACTGAAGCGAAACGAAGGGAGTTTGCTAATTATACGTAGATGATCCCAATTTAGCCCAAAGAATCCCCATTTCCGAAAAGTCACCTATGGATGAACGACTTGGACACTCTTGTCGTTATTGCTGCAAGAACAAACCAGCTGCTTCGCGAAAAATGCACTGCGTAATGCGGTTTATCGCACGGTGGCGTCTTTGGACCTTATTTCTTTCGAAATGTATAGATAAAAGAGCCGTAACCGCTTTAGAGCTGTTAAAACTCGACTTTCTGTAGACAGAACATGTGAACAACGATATCGAAGAGATGTTGGAACAAAATGGCGCTCCTTGTCACACCCCAAATATGCTACGATCGTCAAATTTATGCTTAAGATCCAAAGCCTGTAAATTGTCCGCAAGGACTTGTGTTAAGCACTTAAGAAACAATAAAAAGAGTACTGTCAAATCGAATAACTGTGGCGGCTAATTTGCAATTTTAAAATTTTTTGGAAGCCAACATTCGTCAAGCGTTTATCGGCTGCAAATTCTAGACAGGGTGACCAACAATTGTAGCAGTCGAGTGAGCTTATTAAAGCCGTGGTATCTTGTACAGATGGTCCCTGCATCGTCTAAGCTTAAAATTAAGAAAAAAGCTAAATGCATACGTCTCCCGTTGAGGTTGCTATGCAATTTATTTCTTACTCTTAAGGTGAATATACGGACGTCATTGGTATGGCGACAAGTATTATTTGCACTCCATAATCCATTAAGCCCCTGTTAAGCCAGGGCTCGATGTAAATAGATGTTACAAAAACACAGTCCCAAGTGGAGACCGCATTTAAATTCTTTTAGTAGTTGTTGAGATTATTGCAGTCTTACAGATCGATACTCTTAAATGGAGAACACTGTAAAAAGAATAGCGCCACCTATCGGATTTCATTCGAAACGCTCTCTAAACACTGCCAGCACTTATAGGAACAAACTGGTAAGTTTTCAGCAGAATCTGTTGAGTAGTTTTTGAGTCTAAGAGTGACAGACAGGAAGATCCCATCACTTAATAAAAGATCCCAAAAGTTTGCGCAACAGACCCCTATAGGACTGCTGAAGACCTCCTCAAGGCCATTTGCTTACGATAGATTCTACTTCTGAAATGAATGGAAGCGATCTACGAATGTGTGCCGTTTGTGAACGATGAGAAGGCTTCGAAGGACAGCTGCTTTAAGGTGCCGAGGATTGGACCCTATCTTAAACAGAAGTTAACCTCTGTTGCATCGAAAGAAGATCCGTCGTAGAATGTTCGTCTTCGGTTGCGTTGAAGGACATTGAAGAAGAAGATTCAACGACGAACCATACAAGCTGTAAGGCGGCGACTTTCACCCAGTTTAAAAAGCTCGGCACCTGTTGTCTCAGATGTTTAGGTCATCTAAAGCGTATTGACAAAAATTACCCGGCTCTAAGAGTCTTCGAATCTAGCCCAGAGGAAAATAACAGTAGAACACCTCACACAAGAAGAAGGGGACCTCTACGGACTTGGAGAGCGAAACTGGAGAGAAGACTAATGGAAGAGGCTTCTTAGTTGAAGCCTAACGCACGAACGATTGTCAGACTTTCACACGAAGTGGTGCCGTGGAATAAGACTCTGAAGGTGCAATTTTTATGTTTCCAGGACTCAATTTGGCAGCAAACCAACTGCCCCCATAAAAGTTAAAAACCTCTGTAAATTACTTTGATTTGACAGTCTAACACTTGAATATAATTGCGGCCGTAAAATTAAGCTCTGAAGTTCGAGTTGCCTAAATAAACAATGACATGGAATTTGAAAACATGCCCAGAGAGTACCGGTAGAAAAATGGTTCTGCAAGATCAACAGAAACAACAACGACGGTTAAAGAGTACTTTAAGAACTCTACAAGGTCGTTGACGTCGATTTGACACTTCATTAGTCGCAAGAACGATCTGACGACCTTTAACGAGCTACAGGATAATAGTTTTGACAAGCCCCAACAACTATTTGTTAATGCGTGCCTGCATTTAAGTTAGTGGCTACAGAAGCAAAATAACTTTTCAAGGCTCACAGCTCGTTTCGTGGGCTCAAGAACTGTGGAAAAATACAAATTTGTTCACGAGTCCAAGCTAAAGTAGCATCTCGGAGATGAAACATCAAAGTAGAAGAAGCTCAGCGATAAACGGAACGATCTGTAGATGGCCAGGAGTCTGTTAAAAAAAAAAACACGAAGCTTGTTCAACAAGAACATTTTACAATATTCTTATAAACAGGGTGTTTCTATTTAGACTGATAGATTTGTCATCCGTTAAAGAAGAACTTCAAAGGTTGAGTTATTTGGCGTACTTAAGAAAGAAATTCAATTGTTATAACGGGGCTATGGGACTGCGGAGAAACTTTGCAAAATCTGACGTCTATTTTATTTATGAGTTCTTTAATGGCAACAAGTGATGATAAAGTTTTTATTATAGAAAGAAGTAAAAAAAATATGTACAGGGCGCAATAGGTCCATAGAAGACCCTTGGATGCACTTAGAAAAAAAGTAAAAAATATAATAAGTGAGTACTAGATGTTCTATTCCATAACATACAACTCTTATTAACATTTTCACTCACCCTCTTTTGAATTTTCAGCTCCTGGTGCTTTAAATTTGAAGACGATCACTATAAATTGGGGGCGAACACTTGGCATTACTGATTTAGCACTGGGCACTACTGCCTGGGAACACTTTTTATATGGAAATGCAACAGAAGCAGGGAATTTAATTTTTTTCGCGAGGGGCAACACTTTCGAATACAACTCGATAAATCAGGAGAAGAAAGCTTTCGAGTATCAGAAGAAAATACTTTTTTAAACACTAGGGGGCCGCGTATAACTATTTTGGTTGCCGGGACTATACCGATACCGATACTTTGCGCAGTCGAATTAAATAAACCCGGACACGAACCGATAAAAACACGAAACACCGCGACGGAAACGCGTGTGGTATTTGCAGATGATCACATCTATCGTCACATTTGAAGCGCGGAGTGACCTGAAACGAGAAAAAGAATGTGACGTCAGTGACTCTTGAAATTTAAGTAGGATTTGTTTAAAATTTTAAAGGCGGATAGGTATGGTTAGACAAAAAGATGTTGAAGTATCGAGAAAGGACAGTTTTAAATTTATAAAGTCTACAATAACATTTAAACTCGTTTCACAGACATATTTGAACAGCAAATATTCGATAAGTCTCTTAAACTATTTCATAGAATAGAATATTAAACTCTGCAGTTTAAAAACAAACGAAACATCTTTTGCCTTTGATACTTTTGCGCCCAACTGTTTTAATGATAAACTACAGTCTCGTTGAGAAAAAGGTAAACAAATAGAGTTTCCGTCGAATTTTAAGAAAAACAAATATATTCCGACCAATTTCAGCCTCAGTCATTCATTTAGTTCAAGATGTCAGCCTTGTAAAAAAATTAGTTGGAGTGTTTCTTTTGAGATCTCAGTTAAGCTGGGCATCTCTTTTATTCAGCTCTAGATCAGCGCACGACTTTGTACGCTCACACCAGTGAAATATGCACTGATGACTTTTGTTTGTTCGTTCACCACTCTTATCCTTCATAAATATCGACAAAAAGTTGTCAGTCAATAGAGCGATCAAAGTAAAACATCATAAAACTAGATTAATAGGTTAGTTGCGAATGCTCGCTCTGGATCAACACTCTGTGAAAGATCTTTACAACATTTAGCAGTGTTTCTCATTTCTTTATAACCTCAATCACATCGCCAGACTATATACCTACCTGAACTCGATATGTTGTAGCAAAAGCTGCACGAATGATGACGAAGTGCTAGGAATAGTGATACGACAAAGGTGATTCCTATTCCCCTATTTTAACTTGAGTTTCCTGTCGCTTTTTCGTTTCATTTGAGTTTGGAAATACCGCCCAAAGATCAGCTGATTTTTTTCTACCGCCAGTTGGAAGTTAATCTACTTTCTACCCTTGAGCTTTGACCACTGAAGAGGATCGCTTCTGTCTCGGTGGTTTTGGCATTTGAAAAGGGCCCTAATCACGTAACTATCACCCAAACGATAGACCTCCAAAACAAGCAGCTAAGTGCAAAAAGTACGTAAACCTTCATCTAGTTCATTTCCCACAAATATTTTGAAAACTTTCTATAATCAAAAAAAATATTGTCCTGAACATAACTTGTTTTGATCATCAAAGTTTCAACAACGATATCGTCTTACGTGAGGATCCAACAGCTCCCGTTGCACCCTGTAAAATGGACTGTTTTCGTGCGGCATCCGGCATCACTGGGCCGTGTTTTTTTCAAAAAGAAGACACTCGAAAAGGGCCCCGGTGCAGAGAGTAAACTTGTTCTAACAGACATTTGATTACAAGCGGATAGTTTTGCATGTCATACTTTTGGAGAAACCAGCGAGCCGAGCCAGAGAGCTTCAATGGCAACCGAACTTAGTCTGCAGCCTGACCTCTAAGATCAAGCATTTTGACTTCGCTGCGCCTCTTTGCTGTGGGAGTAAATTAAGTCATTGATCCATGCGAACAAGCTTACAAAGATCCCAGCCTCGGGAGCCTACATCGAGCTATCTAGTATATCAAACGTAAAGAAGAATGAAAGAGACACATCTTTACCAAGTAGTTCGAACAGTGGAAATATCAAAAAAAAAAAAAATACACCTTAGACCCTGTCTAGATTTGGGAAGAGCTTTCAACAACATTCACACTGAAGTGAAGTTCTACATAGTACCTTATGGATCTACCGGGATTTGGAAAGCCACATAGGTCATTGAATCGTTTCTATGCTTTGTTTTAAAAGGAAGCAACAACATAACCCAATTTGCCTGCAGAATACACCTCATAACAGGTTTTAGACAAGAGGATCTTTAGTAAAGACTGAAGCCTCCAGTTAGCCCGATTAGGCCCGGTTGAGGTCCTTTCCTACTTGTGCGTCACACTTTCTTTCTCTTTTGCCCAAAGAAACGAACAACAAAAGTTATTCTTTCTTTGCGGCTCTGCTTATTATTTAATTTTTCTAAGGAACATATCAATGTCTGACGTTAATAAGCGCAGCTGACCTTTCTACCTCAAACTCTACTGTGACAATTCATGGATCTTCAGTTTCTTTGTCTGCTTACAACGTAGACTCGGTTTCGCCGTCGTTAACTGCTTGAACCATTTCATAGTCTGAAACGCACCAGTGGCAACTCGCAATCGCAAGTAATTGAACAGCCTTTCGAAAGACCGTACTTTTCATGTGTTCGGCTTTACGTTTCGCACAATTTTTTTAAAGTGTGCATCAACAAAGTCCCAAAAGACTGTCAATATTAGCTACATCCTTCTTTGACATCTGATATCTAGGATAGTTTAGGTTTACAACCGTTCTCCCCCACAGAGGAATCAGTTTTGCAGGGGTGCCAAGCCTTAAACACGACTGCGTATAGCTCATCTCTAAATATGATGTCATTTGCGGCTTTGTAATCGATGAAGAGATGGTTACTTCGGTTTGGACTTTTGATTTTTTTTCCGAAACCTGTCGAAGTGCGAAAATTTGATCGACAGTAGAGTTTCCTGGCCCAAAACGGCGCAGATAGGACCCGTTCAAGTTTATTGAAAAGGTTTTTAGGCGTTCACACAATTTGACAGATAATCGTCTTGTACTTCGTCTTAAGGAGACCTTCAGTAAAAGGGTCTGCTTTCTATATAAACGGACGAACGACTTTAGACTCCATTTGTCAGTCAGACCAAAGCTTGTAAAAAAGTTGTTTGCAGCTGCAGCTCTCTACTAAGTCGTCTACAACTGCCCTAAATAGCTCGACAGGTGAGCCGTCCCAGCGAACTTTAATTTTCACCGATTGAAAAGAAATTTTGTCCATAGTCGCCCAAATTGACTGGTTCGCTTTGGCAACAGCAGTATGCCTTCGTCTTTCGCGCGCTTCTCGTGCTTGGTCTTTCTGAACAGCAGAGAAGTCGAGTAGAGTAGAGGTCGCCAGCAAAATTAGCCCTCTTTCACAGAGCCGCTTCTTCTTTGGCTGTGATTGCTGTTTAAAAGAGTTCATTAAACAGAGGGCTGTATGAAATCCTATTATAGTCCCCCCTCTCATCTCTTTTAAAGGTTTAACTGGCAAGAATTTTGCAATTGAAACAAGCGGCGGCGTATGTTCCCCGACGGAAGCCTTAACCAGCATCTAACTTCCCCCTTAACTCAGTTAATGTTCGGCTTTCCATTTAAGGACATTTTATCTTCTCTTCGGTATGACAATCATTTATCAGCGACAGCGATTAACCACCCCTCCCATTCCGAGCTATGCCAAAATTGTTGTGACTAGACTCGCCGCCCTTAGGCACCCATCGCAGATCCACCAAATACAACATACCACACATCATTGACTCAACATTAGGTGGTCAATTTGTTTCGAGGCTATAGATACCTGCTATCGGACACCAAATTCAATTACAAAAACAAAAAAAAAAAAAAACAGCAAACAATCGACACACACACGCAGCCGATCAACGCTATGCACGATAATCTTATTTTTAAACATTCTCCCCTGTGTGCTCAGCCATCAACCCCTGTTTGTAGGTATGCACTTATAATAACCTAACCTCATAATGATTATATGCCCTACAGCAGCAGCACGGAGAAAACACATAGAACAACCCGGGACAAGTTGTACCTAACGCTCTGCCACCCTAACAGCATACGTGCATTCCCTCGGCTCGTAGTCTTTCCTTTTCAATTTTGTCCCAACACCAAAGAGATAATAGCCGAGGTGCGATAACCCCATGCTGCTGCTTAGCACAGAAAAGTGGAGGAACAACGGCCGCAAAAAGAAAAACAAAAACCCATATAAAGAAAATAAAAAAAAAAAACTGTGACGCACTCCGAGCGAGCAGCAGTGTCAACCCTGTTCTCCTCAACTTTTGATTGTCCGTGTTCGGTGTTCGGCGGCGGTGTCCCCTCACTCCACATCCTAAATATAGAATTTCACTATCGAATATTTAAACATATGCATCGCGAGGAAATTCCTTATTTCGATTTACAGATATCTCGGCGCGTATCTGAAATACAAAAGCAACAGAAAAAGAAGATGAAGAAAAAACTCGCTTTTCTATTTCGCCAAACAACTTGGATTGGACGTACATCGAAGGGTAAGCCACAAGTACAACACTCGGGAAAACGAAAAACGAACGTAGCACCATAAAAAAAAAAAGAAGAAGATAAAGGCAAAGTAGGCAGAGAAAACACACATAATTTTAGAAAATAACAGAAAAATCACAAAATGAAGAGACGAGGCACAGCGACAAAGGCGAAGAAAGAAATCAAAATCCAACAACGGCAACAACGGCAACAACTGGGCAGAAATCGTTGTCGCTATTCTGTGAGCTGTGTTGTGTGTATGTGTGCTGCTGCTGCTGCTGCGCTTCCTCTGCCTTTCCTCCTGCTGCTGCTGGTGGATGGTTGCTGGTTGCTGGTTGCTTTGCTGCTCAATTAATGCGGCCATGGTCCTAAATTATTTCGTTTTTTGTACTATTCTCTTTTTGTTGTTGCGGTGTTTTTCTTCTTTTTTTCTTTTATTTTTTTGCTAGCCGTCTCATTTCAGTTCCTATGGCCAGTATACGACAACGACGACGACGAGTTGGAAATTAAATCACCAGTAATTGTTGTATTAACGAAATGATTTCGAAAGAGTAGGTATCCGCGCAGCCATCCATCTAGCGATGCAACTGTTGTGAGTCGAGATGAGTGTCGAGATAGATGTTTACAGATGGATAGATACTCCTTGGATGTTGGGGTACTTGTCAAAAGGTTACCCACATAAAAAATGAGGAATTTTCCATCGCATCACTGCAACTGGCGGTTTGGATGCAAGTGCCTTGATTGATGGAGTCCCGCAAGGGAGCACTTTCGAACCGTTGCTCTTTCTGTGGGTGGTGGAGGGAGTGCTGCAAATACTAACTCCCACTTGGAAGTTGTTAAGGGTTATCGCGAATAAATTCCGATGGAAATAAAAAGATTGCTGAATTGAATAGAAAACATTCCCAAGGAAATTTTATTCCCGATTAGTCACCCCTAATAAGGGATGGTAAGTGAAATTGATTAAATTATCAAAGAGCTGGATCTGGCTGAATTCGCACCTATAGTCAAAACCCGAACTCAATGAAAATGGTACGATCTAACTTAATTGGACAGGCACTCGTCGTAAATCTATAAAGGACATATGGAAAAAGTGCACGGTAACAATGTTTTGTGTTCCCCGTAGCAGGGACAAAGTTGAGTGATAAGCAGGCCAGTTTCAAAAACTCTTATTTACAATGGTTTCCGATGAAACTATCTTCAAAACTTTACAGACTCAGACCTAAGGTTGACTCGTCTTAGTCACTGCAACATCTCAAACCTTAAATGTCCACAACTAGGGCATAAAATATCCGCGAGGCTTCGAAGACAGAATAGTAAGGGCCGTTTGCTGATACGACTCATAGCGAATTAAGTTCCACATAAACTCTTATGTGACAGTTTATGACCTGAAAAAAGTAGCCCATAAGTATTTAAGTAGAACTTAAATCGTTAAGAGTCGTATGAGCAAAAGGCCCTAAGTCTTTTTCCCAACAAACAAAACGTCATAATCGATTTGTTTGATTGGCGCTTCGTAGGATTGTTCAAAGCTTGGGTATCCCAAACAAAGTTTTCAACAGGAGCTCCAAAGACGAGAAGAAAGAGGAACTGGCAATAGTGAACTTCTCTGTGCACAATATTCAAAAGTCATTTCCTTTATGACACTCTCAACAATCTTAATTATGCCAGTGCAAACATTTAGAGATTTAAAGAAGTAATAAGTTCCCGAAGCGGAACAGCTCTTTCCGACACATTGGGCCAATTTTGACGCAAATTAACCTTACTGAGGACGACCTTTTAAACCAACCAACATTCGAACCTCTCCCTTTTGGAGGATTAAGCGAATTCAGCAAAACTGCTGACAAGTTTCGACGGGTTTTTGAAAGCTTGTTGTCGGTAACTATGTTAATGGGAATTATCGTAAAACACACACAAGATGAGCAAGGTCAACCAGGAAGGTACGTAGATAGGTAGTTGAAACTCTTGGAAAAGACTTAAGTAGCATTTTGTGCTGTTTATCTACCACAACTCAATGGACATCGATTTTGAAGAAAAGAGTCTAGATCCAACCTGTGGAAGGTTGAGTTCCATAATTCTTAGAGACTTCCTTCACGGAGTCGAATAGGGACTTTTGTAGAACTTGCTGCCTGATCGTAGCTTGTTCTGGACAAGCGCACTAGTTCCAAGTGAATGAGGTTCTCTTTCTTCTGTTGCGTCCGACAATCCGACTTTTATAATCTAGACCCCTGTGGAGCCTGGCAATACATTTCCGCGTCTGATTTACAAGGTGGGTGGTTTTTTCTTTGCCAGAGTTTGGCCACATCCTTCTAGATGTAATACAGTTTATCAGCCTTTTAATGCCCCTATTATCGTTAGCGAGTCGAACAAAAAATCTTGCGAATGTGACTTATTTGTATTATGGTTAGCGAATTGAACGAAATTCATTCGCCTAAACTGTCAAACCGCTGGCGAATTTAAAGTCGCCTTATTGCGGTTTGCGAATTTATGAAATATCATTCGCCTAAAACTTCAAATTTTGGCGAACAAAACTATTGGGTGAAACCTGAGGCGAATGTAACTTATGAATGAAAATTCAAGAAAAACGTATAAAACCCATTCAATTCATATTTCTACATACATATGAAACAAAACCCAGCTATAGCCAAAGGGTTGGTACAATTTGGAGCTTCAAAAAAATCCAATAAAGAATATTTTATATTTAAGGCACACAAATTTTTCATTTTGAATTCCTCTTTTGTTGACATAAATGTTCGAATTGTTGTTTTGGTGCTGTCATTTTCGTTTTTATTATATAGGTAGCCTTTGATTTCTAGGCGAATGAATTAATTCGCCGACAATAATCGTACAAGGCGAATGTTTCGACAACTGACTCGATTTACGCGAATAATTCGACTCGCTAACGATAATAGGCCTATAAGTCTAAGAATGGACCAAGCCTGACCAGCTCTTAAGCACATTTCCCCATTAACAATTCAATAAGAGCAACATTGAACGGATCAAACTAGGCTCGCTCACTTCGTCAATCTAGTGCGAATTTGAAGGTTATATTGACTGAAGCTATAGCCTTGATGGCAGCTTGATTGTCAATGACTCAGTCTATATCTTCAGCTTCGGGACTGCGAGTATGTTTGAATCAAGTTTTATTTGACGGCAAGCCTCGCGTAAGGCAACTACTTTCGTCTGGAACACATCGGCGATATGCAGAAGCTTATATAAGACTTTGCACCGACCCACAACTTCTTCACAAGTCATTTTCAAACCATGGGTGTTAATTGTAAAATGCGGCTCCCTGGTCAGCCTTCCAGTCTTGTCAATTTAATCTTATGGGGGATTGTTTTTTAATGTTTTGCGAGTATAGAACTAAGACAATCTGTTGAAGGCTCTGCGGATTGATTTTGGGTTCCAAGATCAACTGAAACATATAATTAAACGTTACCCATCGAAATCATGCACAGCTTTCTATGTTTGTTGTAAAACCTTTGACATAAGGTGGACCCTGCAACCCTCGTTGGATATACGGAGCCACGAAGAACCTGCGACTCTGTCTGAGTCTAATCGCTCCAAGTGCCCTCATGTTTGTTATGTAAAAATCTACAGATAAATTATGTTAAAGGAGGCTAAGGGCGTTTGGAACTCTTTAAGTTTGGTTATGTTGTAGGGCTTTCTTAGAGCCGTCCACAAAAATATTGAATAAAATATTAACCTTATATTTAGTAAGATTTTGTTAACGGTTTTACAACAGACATAGAAAGCTATGCAAGATTTTGATGGGCAACCTTCACTTTTAAGTTTCCAGCTCAGTTTGCTTGCGAATTTTAGCCACTCCCCTGATAAAGGGTTTTCCAATAAGAGGTGTTATTTTGGTATTCAAAGAAAAATTCCATTTTTTGAGATAAATGAGCGGATGTTTATTTCATAATAAAGAGGAAGGTATGCCGTTAAAAATGAAAAACAACATCAGCCAAATGGCCACCACGAGCACGCATACAGGACCATGTCCTTTTCATGAAATTTTCCACAACCAAATCACAAAGTGGCTGCCCTATGTCCTCGATAGCCTCAAGAATTTTATCTTTGAGGTCTTGAATCGACGCTGGGCTGTTGGCGTAGACCTTATTTTTCACGTGGCCCCAAAGAAGAAGTCGCAAGGTGTTAAATCAGAAGATCTCGGTGGCCAATTGTGATCACCTTTTCGAGAGATGACACGGTCCGGAAACTTTTCCCGTAAAAGATCAATGGTTTCGTTGCTTGTGTGGCACGTAGCGCCGTCTTGTTGAAAGTAAACGTTGTCCAGATTAATACCATCCAAAATACGGTGTAATGACGTCTGTGGAATGACCAATTCCAAATAACGATGAAGAATGGACACAAATGGGTTTTATTCAACACTTTCGGCTACAACAGCAATATTCTCAGTTGTCCTTGAGCGACGTGCAGGGGTTTTATCCTTCATATCACTAACTTGTCCCAACAGCTCGAATTTTTCCACCAATTTCTGTAGTGCGGTCCTACAAGGTGCTTCACGACAACCAAAAAATGCTTTAGTTTTGCGAACTGCAAAGATTTTCACCATTTTTGTAGTGAATTTGAATAATTTCAGTGCGTTGTTGAAGCGCGTATCGTTCCATTTTTAGTAATGGCGTAGTTTCTACTTGTCAAATGTCAAAGAATAAAAGCTTCAAAAGTGACAGCTACCGAAATAGCGGGTCATTCACAATAACACCTCTCATTGGAAAACCCTTTACTTGGCATTTTACAATAGGAAGACTGGTTAGCACTTTAACAATGTGCTATGGATCGCTCTTCTAGTTCAAAAATATTCTCAAATTAAAATGAAACCTACCCCCCAATCTAAAACAAAAAATAAATCTCCAAACTAGGTAGCTACCTACGAATTCTTCAACAAGAAGGACACCATTTGAAAGCCTCAAACGAAAAATAAACCGCCTCCCCCACGTCCAAAAATTTCCCATTTCCGGGTATAATTCGAACGCAAAAAAGAAAGATACGACTACAAAAATGTTCGAGGTCATTTGGTCGCCATTTGTAATGGAAATGATTGTGTTTCCAAGTACACATCCACTCGCTTTGTATGGATTTCCATTCAACTAAACTGTTTCAATTTAAATTCACCTCCCAAATGTCCTGTGGCACTTTCGAAATGCTGTGGGTCGTTTTCCTGTGGGCTTTGTGATGCCACCAACAGCCCCTCCGCTCGGCCCCGAAAACAACTTGATATTGTGAATGTGATACTGTGGTGCGTCTCTTAAGCCTTCTCATCTTCTTCTCAATCGCATTCATGCTCGCACGAAACATACGTACACTTTGCTCATCAAGAGCACATCACTGCGAGCCGTAATCGGATTTCCAATGCCTTCTTAATCTACCAAATTACCATCAAAGATTAAATTAATGAACCTTCAATTATTTAATCGTTCATTGCTGGCTCGAGTGTTGTCCATTGAGAATGAGTAGTTTGACCAGCGCAACACCGTAAGACCGTAGATAGACGTAGTTCATGTCCATCGTACTAGTTCGTAACACATATTCGCCTAAGAGAAAATCACGGCTCTCTATTACTCGCTCGCTCTTTTTGTAATGGGTGTCCCTGTCCCTTCGTCTTCAAGCACCTTACCTACCCTACCCAATTTCCATCCATTTTACGTCACTTTGGTGCGCCTTGCACGTTCCATGTTCCATCCCTCGGGTCTGTCGTCATTCATCTTTTTACACAATCTTTTGCCCCAGCTCTTTCGTTCGTTCGTTTGTTCGCTCGTTTGATACTTTCGTTTTGCTTTGGTTTTCTGCTTCTCTATATCGAATTTGTTCATATGCTTTTTATTCGTTTTTGCGTTTTTATTCTATATCGCTTCCATATGTCTCTTTTATGAAGAAGTAGGTGATTTTTATCTGCTTCACATCAACTATGTAGTGGTCTTGTTGTTCTGCACTTGTTTTCTTTTATTACTTTGCTTTGCATACGGGACTGGGTTTAGTTTTTCTTTCTACCTACCCGATTGTCTTCGGTTTGGAAATTTTGCTACTACCGCTACTGTCGTGTGTGCGTGTGTCTGTGTTGTAAGAAGGGATCCTTTATGTTTACTTTACTACACTCTGTTGAATTTAAATTATAATCATTCTCAGGTCGTAATCGTTTCAATTTCTTCTTCGCAAAAGAGACAAAGTTGATCAACTTTATTGATTAGAGAACGCGTGTGACACATGGACACACTTATTTGGGCATACTAAAAAATACTGACCGTGAATTTGTGCACACTCGACTGTTTTGTTGCCACTCATTGGTTTTAGCAAACATTATTCTCATACACACACACTCGGATGAGCGGAAAGGGGGGAAGAAACCAAGTGAGAAACTGATGAATGAAATTAATGAAAAGTATCTCTAGCTCTGACTCTGACTCTGACCCATTTTTGATGAAGAAAACAAAAAATATTAATAAACGGTTTAATGGTATCTGATGCGTAAGTTTGTTGTAAAGATGCGTACATCGTGCACACTTTTTAAAATTACTACTTAGCCATAGTAGCCACAGCCATCATTCCGATTCCATTTCAACAGCACAATCGCATGGAGCTCGCTGTACGTAGGAGTGTGGGTTGACTGCCATCTCTATGTACACTTGTTTCGGAATTATAACATCCAAGTTATGTGTGCTTTCTTCGGTGATTTGATTTTATTGAAATTTATTCGCTCGGCTTAGGGAGTCGGCGATGTATCCAAGGTAGGTGGGTAGGTATGTATCTGTGCATCTTTGATGGGGCTTGTTATCGATTTTGAATTTTTCTTTTTTCTTCTAGGCAATTACGTGTACCGACAGAAGTTGAAGAGAGTTGCTGTTACAATTAGTTCTCGGTCGAGATAAATGTTTGCGGGACGCGGAGGACTCTTGTCCAGATTTTATGGATTAAAGTTACGGGTGTTTTATTTTTTTAAAGAAGTGTTACACGGCAACACTGACATCCTTCTGTCAGTAAAACGCAAGGAGAAGAAGAGAAGATAATAAGTTGTAAGCGGGTGGGGGTCAGTCTAATGTGAGATCTTATGAGAAAATGCCATCAAGATGGATTTTTAGTAAACTTTAGCTGAGACACAACCGAATTTTGGGGTCCTGTGCCAGAAGCTTACGCCTCTAGAAAAACTTCTCAGGGGCTGCCACCGTTTTGGGTCCAAAATCCAGCAGAGTAGTACATGTTCCATTCTTACAAAACACACACGACATGTGCCCATCGGTCTGCAGATCCCGACATGACAGACGACAAGTTCAGTAGCGGCAGCAACAATTCCAAACTTCCAAACCTTTCGGCAGCTTAGAGACACTGCTTATGCAATATAATGCAAATGCAAAATAGGCACGTCGACCTAAAAATGTCTATTGTGCCGGGTTGTGCGACTAAAGTTGCAATTTGACACTTTTTTCAAGAGTCTGTCACAATTTTTTTTGCTATTTTTGCCCTTTTATTAGTTTTAAGGTGGTTCAAAAATTTTTCAAACGTTGTTACTTCAAAATAAAAGTTTTTCAAATAAATTGAAATACAACGCAGTTGCTTATCATAAACCTATTAAAGTTTTTAGCGAGCTAATGTTTGTTAACTAGAAAGATCTAAATTTTTAGAATGGCTTCTTTTTTTCCATTGATCTTGGGACTTTTCAGAATTCCACAGCGGTCACCCTGATTATGCCTATGCTGGCAACGGGAAAATTTCTCTTAAAACTCATGGGACCCTTTAAGACCTTCGGCGCTTAGACCAGAAACTTTGGCAGGCGAGTTTAACACGATAAGCAGAAAGGTGAGGCTTTTTTGACAGAATTTCGGTCTTGTTTGCACCGCGGATGCCTAGGATGAATTGGGGAGAAGAAACAGCTAGGTACCAACTTTATGAGCTGTTTCTGTAAATGTCAAAGAAGACCGAAACTCCGCTTCGAAGTCTCAATGAACTGGGTAGGAGGAAAAAAACGAACCCGCACTTTTAAAACTTGGTAGCACTCTTGCAGTTAAGTGACATCAAACAGTCGTCCAACTTGCAGGCACACCAATTTATTTTGCAGAGCTTTTGATTTGACAGAAATCACAAAAGCCAATTGCAGAAGATAGAAGTCAATAATATTCCCGGCACGCATAAGTGAAATGGGTAAATGGGAAAAATACCAACAATAAGTACCAAGGAATTGGGAAAAGTTTCAACGATTTTTGGGTTTCTTTCTGGGCAACAATTTTGGGCTTAATTTTTTTAAGGTTTGAGCAACCCTGCTCAGGACATTAGGAAGGCCAAAAAAAAATTCTACGGCAATACAACCGGAATAGATTCCAAACTTGCATCGGCTTCAGCAAAAATAACTTCTGTATCCTAACGGGCTTCCTAACAGGGACATTGTAGACTCAAGGAACACCTCCGGTAACTGGGTATATCTGAAGAAAGTCCCTTCAGATTCTGCGATGAGTCTGGTAAATTATGTGGGGCATTGAACCACAATTATCGGATGAGGACGTACCAACTGCCACTGGGGCAAGCTCTTGTCATTAAATTCTTTAAGGAAACTGGACTACAGAGAGAGGGAGATAGGACGGATTTCATCCGCCAAGGAGAAGCAGGAGTACAAAACCCTCTAAAATGATTCCGAAATAAATTGTAATGTGAGTTGAACTCTCAAGAGGAAATACACCTCTCAGAGGTTATCAGGGGGTATATAAAACAAGAACCCCTTGTCATCCCATTGCAAAGCATGGAAGGCTGCAGGATTTGGTAATCTTCACTCATTGGGAGCCCTTTAAGTAAGAAAGAAAACACCTGACATGCAAGTTTATCTTCTCTACGCACTTGCTGTCATTATAAAAGATGATCCCTAAGACATGTCATGGTGACAGCATAAAAGGTTTTGACAACATTTTACATCTATCTATCTATCTATCTGAGTAAGGTTATATTTTTGAAGAAGCTCGAAGCCCATACGCTTCCTTCACTCATTTGGATAGCTATCGACTTTTTAAATCTTCAAGCTGATTTTCAGTGATTTTTAAAAGGCAGTCAATGGAGAATTTGCGTGGCTTGCGCATCAGTAGGGCCGTCAAAATTACATCCTGTCGCCAATATTGGTCTTTTTGGAGATAAGCGGCATAGACTTAATGGAATCTTACAACATCTTATTAACGCACTTACTCTCCAATAGAACTATTTACCTCTATCAAATGAGAACAGAAGTGAAGACAAATGTCGTTAGCCTGTCGTTATGTCGTTCTTGTTACAACCTTGCTCATTATCTCAAGTAAGCATTGCTGTACAATAGGAAGACGGAGTTTTCTCGACTTAAGTCGGAGCCGGAAAGTTAGGTTCCCTACTCTGTATCTCGTTTCGAAAGTAAAATTTTTCGTAAACGAACGTTTAGTACTTTCAAAAATAGCGAAATCATTTGCTTAAAGGCGTCGAGGCTTACTGTCGGCTTACTTCTTTAAAAACACTATTGTGGACTTAAAATTCTAAACTATATATGAAAAAAGGGTTAAAAAATATCGTTCACCACGAACTTGACAGTTATTAACAACATTTTAGGGCAGTCAGTGACGTTTCAATCAAATGCAATCAAGAAAAGTACCAAAATATGGCGATGATCCTCATAAGATATTCTTCTTGAATTTTTGACAACGTTAAACAATTTTTTTCCGAATTTCTCCTTTCCGATTGTTTGCAGTTTTTATGACATTTGTGGCAAATGAACTGAAAGCAACTGTCAAACTTAGTTTTTTAGCACTAATGACCTAGAATTAGCGATTAGGACACAGGGTACCAGAACACCGCAGATGCATTGTCATCACTGGTGATTTATGAACTAAGCTCACGGTTACATAAGTACTTGAGGCGTTTATGTAAATTGTACCAGAAGATCAGCAAATAAAAAAACTGACAGATAGATAGGAATACTCTTTGGTTATTGTCTGTTGAGGATACACTAATACACCATGAGATTACGTTTAAAGAACACGGACAGAGGACAAACCTATATGTCGCAGAGAATATCACCCATCGACTCTGTGATAGTCAAGCTGGCGCTGGGAGTAAAAGAAAGCACCCCGGAAGATATTTCTTCAACTATTTAGGGGATTTAGTAAGACAAATTGAGAGAAATTGAGACAAACTATAGGTCCTGAAGGGAAATTAAGACTTTGTGCGAATTTGTTGGGTTTTCTGAACTAAAGCCTGTACGCTTAAGAACGAACTGATAGATACTTTAGCCTCAAGACACCAAATCGCGCAATGGCTCTTCACCAAGTAACCCCCACCAGGCTCCACAGGCTTATAATGTTAGCTAAGACCCATGGAAACAAATTTCCAAGGCACCCTCCAACTCAATCACATCTCTGTCCCATAACTAAAATTCCTCGAATTGCAAAAATCTCCGGAACTGCAAACAAAGGCAGCAAAATCTGCCTGCAAATCTCTAGGCCAATACCAGTGAAACGGGGGAACCTACCCCGAAAAATGACAAACTTGCTCAAAGAACAAAATACCTAATCGAACGAAAAACAAATAAACCACTCTAAAGCATATAACGGCGAAATACGTAAACACTAAACACAATTTAAGCAAACATGATAAGACGAATCGAGTCTGTCGACGCGTACGAGCTAGAGCTTTGTTTTGTTCGACGAGTTCTGTTCGGAGAGACCTCAAACCTCAGGGCGAGTCAGAGAGTGACAGAGTTATGCACTTTTCCCCGTGTGTAGCTCAGGTATTTCGATTCATTTGTCTGAAAACCTCACATAAATTGCATACTGCACAAGGAACAAGGCACAAGGCACCATCACCATCACCAGACATAGGGACAGATGGACTGGGGTATGCTGCAAAAGACCACAGGTAGCAACATACACAACAGAGAAAGAGATCTTGAATCTTTCTCACTGAAAATGAAAACCAACCAAACACAAAAGAGTAAAGTTATCGAAGCGTATCTTATCTTCCGTTGGCGTTGATTTTTCATTTAAATTCTTTTTTCGTCTTCATTCGTGTGTAGTTTTATTTTCGGTACGGGTTTCGTTGTACTTGGCCGTAGATATGACGGCGTGTGTGCCGTAATCGGCACTTTGCTTAGACAAATTCGCATGTGTGTATATAGGAGTAGTGTGGATGGGAAAAGTCTCTACAGTATGTGTTGCTACTAAATTAGTAGAATGGAGAAATCATGATGGGCACGTGTACAATGGCAAGCATGTAAAATATTTGTCTTTAATTCTTCTTCAACTTCTGGTTTGTTA
Organism: Cheilosia impressa; assembly: GCA_948293265.1. NCBI lineage: Eukaryota > Metazoa > Arthropoda > Insecta > Diptera > Syrphidae > Cheilosia > Cheilosia impressa. The sequence continues at coordinate 6,261,134 of OX411882.1, forward strand.
TGCTATATAGATAGAAGCCATAGCCATGGCCAAAGCGAGAAGTAGAGTGCAATGACGTTGATTGTCCCAAATATGTTAATGAAACTTCCTTATCTACTTCGGATGTTTGGACAAGGCGGAGAGCAGTTGTTGCCAGTCCGAGAGTAGCTCACTTTAATCCGTCCGAGAGAACATCACAGCAATATTAGTTGTTCCTTGTTTTTGACATTTTGCAATTACATGGCCGTCACAGACTGAGCCAGAGTTCGTCTCGAGACTGTGTCTGCATTTGAAGAGCGTTATGTAACCGTATACGGTGCTGTAGGTACTTTCTCCTATCAAGTGTATTGTTTCTTACGTCACTCAATTGAAAATGAGAGTTTTCCAATTTCGGTGAAGATTTTGAACGGGTTTTGGGTCTGTCTGTAAATACAGGCGATGTTTTGTTTCCAGGACCTTATCACCGAATGCAAGCTACGTAGAACTGTAGTAGTTTCTGCATCCTCGGTTTGTTTTGATTGGGAGTGAAGTCAGGTTTTTGGTTACGGAACCTACTTCTGACCCGCAAAGACACTGTGAAGGCTTTAATTCCGAGCACTTGACTTTAAGTAGACCAGAGTCAGCAATGATATACACTCAAAAGACGATAGCTCTACTTGAGTATTGAGTAAGCTGTGATTCCAAAAGTATTTTTTAACACTCAGTCCAACCTCTACCTTCAGACTACTTACTTACTTAACGGGCTCCCGACCCGTGAAGAGCCTCTGCCTAAGACACTGTAGCCTTCCATCCTCTGCGATCCCGGGCACGCTGCTTCCAGTTATCCAAAACAAGCGCTCTGGCATCCGCGATGGCTTGGTCTTTGAAACGGAGACTACCACAGGGAATTCCGTGAGAAGGTTCGACATCGAGTGGAAGCTTTCACGGAGACCAACCTCTACCCTCTTATCAAGTATTGAAAGACTGCAATGTCAGATTCAGGGGCATAAGAACAACGGTAGCAATGGCCCGGAAGGCACAAGACATCAGAAGCCAGCCAAAGCAACAGTTTGACGAAAGGCATATCATGCTTCAAACATAGAGCTGTTTCTGACTGACGCCTTTCATGGACAGATGCGGAAAAGAAGATCACAAATCTCTTCAAGAAAAAGGAGGATGGGCCTTTTTAAGAAATCAGACACAAAAATTCTTCCAAAAGGTTTAAAGGACTTGTCTAGGCTACAAAGCCAAGTGAACGAAGCCTGATGAGAAGGCGAACAAGGTATAGTTGCAGTCAGTGCTGGGAATTTGGAAGGACGAACCAGATCTCACTGTCCAGGCCATATAAAACATTCAGGGCCGTTTGCTCATGCGACTCTTAACGATTTAAGTTCTACTTAAATACTTATGGGCTACTTTTCCCAGGTCATAAACTGTCAGATAAGAGTTTATGTGGAACTTAATTCGTTATGAGTCGTATCAGCAAACGGCCCTCAGTGTTGACACGATGATTAGCAAAAAGGGCGTTTACCTGACCTCAAAGTTAGATAAGCTCTTCAACAAAGCTGCAGGAGCTGACGGCATCGTGTTTTGGAAGGAAGCATCAATCAACTCATCTGATAATTTTTTCGGGTGCAATTTATGCGCGGATGAATGAAATCTCAGTAACGTTTGCTCGGGCTTGCAGTGTGACAGGGCACAAGTTTCCTCAACAAGCCAGTCTCTCAGTGTAGCCAAACGCAACATAATCCCCCAAGGTTTCTATGAAAATAATGCCCTAAGAACTCCTTCACATTAAGTGACATAAGAACCTCGGCCTTGGATACTCTGTATTTCTCCAAACGTCTCTGGAAAAAATACCATAATGTCCCTGCCCACGTAGCCTCGATATTTTTCGAACTATGCGCGAATATATTGAAAGAGGGACAACTATTACAGAAAGACGCAAGTTTCCTCAACATCGCGCTTACAAATTCCTTCTTCAACGAACTATGTACACCTAAAGCCGACCGTCTTCAAACAAAAAATATTCATCCTTCGTCAGATCTTATGGCAAGACCTAAAAAATCCAAATCAGGGGTCGAATCGCCACTTCCTGAAACGAGGTATGCCTTCACGGAATTATGTCGATTTTGCATGTGAAACAAAAACAAATTCCGTCACGCAATGCTCGTTCACGGACGACGCGATTCGACCCCAGCACTTACCACCCATTCGTCGATTTGAGGGTAGCCCTTGATAGCGTTAGGTATATGAAAACGAGCTCTACGGAGATATTCCCAGACTTTTCCGTTTGTAGCTGGATGGATGAAGCTGAGGAACTCTCGTTGCTCCATAAAGGCTGGTAAGAACACCATCGACATCGAGTCCTTTTGATGAAGAGTCCTGATACTGGGTGCGCGGTGGATCATATATCTAAATAAAATAAAAAATAGTTTGCGCAACAGGTCTAGGTCCCTAGGCCTAACTTCTTAGAACTATTCGTTTTGTGTGGGTTTTTCCTTTCGATCCTCTCGATTAGTAGACCGACACATTAACCACGAAGCTACTGTGCCTACCTTCCTTTGAAAAAATTCCGTGCTACTAGCATCTAGCATGCGACGATGACTTAACAGAATTATGGAAGAACCCAGCGTGTGACAGCCCGCTTAAGAATTTTAAACCAGGAGCGGGGATATTCTACTATTAGCCCGAAACGGAGCTATGGTGCTTGGTCTCATTGACCGCCAAGGCGGGTTGTATTGAGCTCAAGCTCAAAAAGTCATCGACTTAGAGGATGGGGTACAACAGAATTTTTGTGGAGATCAACCCTAAGATGACAATGGCTTCATTAGTCTTGATTTACTTAGTTGGGGACGACCGTAAGACGACCCAAAGGTCGTCGTGTAAGCCGCCTCCCTCGAAACCCGTCAAAGTAAACGTAACCCAGTATCTCACGGAAAATTATTCCTCCCGAAACGGCAAAGAAGTTCTTCCTCTGCTATTAAAAGAGCACATGTTTGACATCTGTAGAGCAGAGCTTGGATTATTAAGGCGAAAGTTTAAAAAACTAAATCAATATAATTTCCACAGAAGCAGTTTGGAGACGAAGGTGCAATGACGATCTGTACGGACCTAGTCAAGAAGAACGAACGAAAATATGCGACGATGTCAGGGATATTTAGAGACTATGGCCATCAGTGCTTCCGAGCGAAGAATTTTCAGTTATACTAGAAGGACCTTTCCTGACTTCCATACGACGGAAAAAATACCACGCCGGAGCTTCAAGTTGGAAGGCGACCTTTACTAACATATCATGCGTATCTAGAGTCAGCTGGCCATGGTTCGAGCTGGGTTGAGAGGCCTCTCCTTTGAGACCCAAGTCTGCCCCATTAGGTGCTGTTGTTTAAGGATAAGGTGACAGTGGGTATAGGCTTCCGAAAAATAAAAGATGCAAACTACCCATCGTTCGGCCTCACTAATAATCAATTTTGACAGCCACTCTAAATATTTTGTAGGTCACAATATGCAATTTTGTACGGAAAATTTCGCCATTGTGAGTTCGAAAAATTTTGCCTGATAACCATTATTAGTATCGCGGAATGACACCTCCATTCAGAACAACAAATAATCAAAAAATATTCACTTGAAGAACTCTCTACCTGTCGTTCACATTTCTCTCTTACTAGTGACAAAATGCAAAATGTGTGTCAAAACATATAAATTAGCCCTAGAGCGCCATAAAAAATAAAAATTTATTTTACGCGTCATATAAAAATCAAAAATTCATCAAATTGATCTACCTACCTACTTGCAAAGACTCGCACACAACAGCGCACGCATTGAATTGTTGCAATTAACACAGGGCGAAAAGAAAACTCCTTCCTCAAAGCGCATGCAACACCACCTGTCAGCCAAGGAGCCATGTAAAATATTCACATGTGTGTGTGAGGAGGCAGCCATCGACTACCTCGTGTGTTTTCTTTTTGGAGGGAGTTCTGGAGAACAATAAAATGTTGACAAGCACGATAGCCTGAGAGACGGAAAAGCAATAAATGCAAGTAAATAGCAGCGTGAATATGACTGTAATTCGAAACATAAAAACGGAGAGACCGATACCTACCCAAAAGGGCGGAATTGCCTAAGGCGATAGGTGACAGCAATCATTTTTGTTAATAATCTTTGCGATCAATCATACTTTTTGCCATCTGAACAGTGATCACAGAATGTCTGATTGCAATTTGGTGGCATTTAGGTTATCTCATGCGAAATGTCATCGTAGCTGTCAATAATCAAGTGACAAGTTCCCTATTTAGGGTTACTACTGTGCTATAACAATTTATCGAACCAATTATTGAATTTAAGTCATTCGTCAATTGCCTTAGATAGGTAATTATTATCATTTTTTACAGTTAAGCAAACTGTCAAAAGTCCACCTGTTGCGGAAGTCAAATAAGAAATTAGTTGTGACGTTTAATTTTGCTTGGGATTCGTTGTGGGTGGACGTATAGATAACACTGACCTCGAGCGGGAAAAGGTTGACAACTGACTGACTTTATTTGTAGCAGTTTTTATCGACCCAGTTGACGTTTATGAAGGGATCTGACAAATCTAGTCAAGAATTCCATAACTGAATACTCAGTTGACATTTCACCTGACGTCTTAATGATATTAACGACCAATTTGTTATTTGCGTTCAGGGTTTCGTTAAATCTAGTCGACTTAAAATGATTTCTCCAAACCACCATACTGTCAATTTTCAACCGCCTATTTTGTTTACTGACGCATCCTTTAGCTGTCTAAATTTTCTATTTCTAAAAATTAGATCATGCGTTGGTTTATTTGTCACGTCTTAGTTTCCAACTGCCAAGTATTAACTGTCAAACGGCGACCGAACAAAGTAGTAAAAGTAGTAGAAGAACAACGTAACAAATCACTTTGGCCGATTTTGACTTTATTTTGACAGCGAAAATTGGTACAAATGTCCATAATTTCCAAAAGTATCCTCCACAGTTCTATCAGGACCCAAACCTTTACCACAAAAATTGAAACAACCTACAAACAATGTCACATAAACGATTATTTCGTTCATTTAACAATATTCACGGATACGACGAACCAATGATATCATCTGTGGACTGGAATCCCCCGTCGAAGTGTTTTTTCGTATAAAGCAACAACAACCAGAGAAAGTGTGACGTGAATTTGTGAAATGATTACGCTGTTCAAGAATATAAACACAAGATTAGCAATAAATTCATTTATTTTTTATTTGCCGGACATTGCAGCTGGGTTGTAGTTTTATGCATGTGTGGGTAGGTTAAGTGCGAGGTTTTTTGTTTGCAATGAATTGCGTGTAGCAAGTGTCAATGCAGCGAAGAAGTTTATACCATTTCTTGTCTGGAAATTGTCTGTGTCATTTGGCAATTGTCGTTGCTCAGTTAGGTTTTATATGTTGCATTTATACAGAATATATATTTATTTGTACATTTGGGTCTGGAAAACGTGTTATTTGTGTTAAACTGTGTTGAATACAACAAAGTGGCCATAAGTTTCGAAGACTGGTTATCGACTAGAGGAGAGTGCCTTTTCTTGGCAATCGTCAGAAATTGCAATCTATATTCTTGGAAGATTTTGTTGGTCGGCCAACTTTTGCATTTCGAGACACATTTTTAAAGCGAAATGGTTGCTTGGGCAGATCATGGACGAATCGTCGGCGATTTGTCAAAACCCTCGCGGAAGAAGAAAATGCGAACATAAATATGAATTTTATTGAAATTTCGAAGAGATATGGAATAAAACGCGGGCCGCTACAGTCCGAGAAGAATGCTGTTTAAATTTAACTGCTCGGAAGAAATGGCTTTGCCTTGTTTTATCTTCGAAAAACTTTTGCGCGGGAGTCTTATTTTATTACAAACAGAGAACAAGGCCTAATGTAAGGCCCACTTTTATAAAAACTTAACTTTCGATTTGCTTAATAGTTGGGGACGGTAAGTTCGTGTCTGAAGAACTTATCACTGATGCCCTTGGTTAGGTTAGGTTAGGTGACTGTCATGGAAGACGCATTTAGATCAGAGGAATACGAAAAGTTTCATTGTGATATTTTATATGATTGTTACATATTGAGAGTGAAGGGATATAACCAGCAAAATAGGGTACTGGGAGCCTTGTAGTTGGGTAAACTGTCAAAAGCTGTGAAAACTGCCTCGTTAAAAGGTCAGCAGGGTGACTGAAAAAATCGGTCTTATCTACCTATCTTCATTTTGATAAGTAGGATTCTTAAAGAGGTGACTAATACCATTTGCTTCTTCCTCCCGTTGGAGGTTTGTCGTTGCAAATATATTCGAAGTAGGGCGACTGAAAAAGTCTATTCCCACGTTTATAGTCTCTGACAGGGACAGTCTGTCGGTGGATTGTCGGGGGATTTAGAATACTGCCTCCCTAAAGGTTTTCCGAAGAAGTAGCCCAGACACACAGTTCTTGCCATTGGACGTTTATTATGGACGAGGACTTCGATTTCAAACTAAAACTGTCCACAACTACGAAAAAGGAACCAATATAAGAAAAAATGCTCGCATAACTGTGGAGGCAATAAGCCTAACGCTGGTCTAAGTGAAGTTCACTGGGACTACTTAGAAATATGTAAATTAACAGACAAAGCAAAAGGTTCATAGATGACCTTAGGCCTAGCTTCCCGACGAGTTCGAAACCATTCTTAGGGCACTCATATACCCTCTGGTAAGCAAACATATGTCAGAAGTTCCCGAGAGGTGAGGCTGTAGGAAAAATCGTCTTATTCGTGTTTTTTCGCTCCAGCACACTAATCACTTATCACTGGGCGCCAGCTAAACAACTTATTGTTGCGAATTTCCTGATAAAGCCATAAAAGTCGATCCTTGGATCAGAAATTGCACAAAATTTATCAAAACTATGGCTTGCACTGGGTACTTTCGAAGTTCTAAATTGATTTTCCCTTTTGAAATCAAAAACGACCGCCATATGACTTGTGTTATGCAAAATTTCACTGAATACCCGATGGGTTTAGGAAAACTTACCTACACGTGGGGTGATTTTTGGCATTTCAAGTCTCCTTCTTGGCGACAAAAACTGTTCCCTAACGAACGCAAGACAGGTATCTACATACCTACGCCAAATTCAGGTCGGTTGCAATAACATCCCGTAGAACGGTCGCTTCAGTAGCAAATCATCAATCCAAAAGAAATTATACCAAAGATACCTAAAACAGACAAAGAACTTATGACATAATTAGTCGTGCAGTCGCTGGCAAATATGCACATACACAAACGGCACCGACCTAATGTGTGCATTAAAATGCCATCAATTCGAAACGACAACGATAAACATTTCTTTTAAATACTAATTAACTGCCAAAAACTGTCCCAAAGTGGTTTTCCGAAAACCACCACACCCACACACGTGCACGCCACAACATCCGTATACGTATACGACCGCAACAATTCCAAACAAAAGTTAATCATATCCATATACGAATACGAAATTGAAAATCTTTTTCTCGCTCCTTCGCACTCTTAAGTGTACTTAAAAAAACTCTTTAAGTTCTCGGTTGCCCGTCTCCTCTTTAGTCCTCTTTCGCACCACTTCAAACGGTAAGAGAGTTTTCTGCCATTTTTTGGTTTAACAACCTACTTGTTCTTAAAACGAATTAGTGCTCTCTTAAATCCACCCCCGCTGGGCCCCTCAAATTATTGTCTTAAAATGACAATAACTGTTTGAATTGTTTTTCTAATTTTTAATTTTTTTTTTGACAGCTGTCAAGATTAAGTATGAGGTTAAACTTAACCAGTTCGGAGGGTACTTATCTACTGTCTAATTTTTTCAAGATTGCATGCTGATTTTGAGAGCCTGCCTCCATCAACTTCATTCACTCGGTCGCATAAAAGTGAAATCGAATATACATCCGTGCAGCTATAGCAAACAAAACATGTACATATCTTTGATTATCAATCGTCGCCATTCGTGTACGAGTGTACGTGTGATTTTACAAGGTACACCGTGTACACAGTGTGCATGGGAACACAATTTACACGGATACAGTTTGTGCTCTTTGTGGTTCACAGATGGGCAATGCTCTTGGGTTCTTTTTTTTTTTTTATTGGGGGTTTGGAAAATCCCAAATCAAAATCACTCCTCGCTCTACTCTAAGAGCTAAGAGCATCGAACGGCGAAGAGTGTCAGAGAGTCAGAGACCCAATGAAATTCTGAGAGCAAAACTGAACTGGGAGGAGAACAAAATACTCAACCGAATCGCCATAGTAGGTAGCAAAGATAGTCGGTTTAGATACATCGAACCGAAACATATGAACTAGGTACAGGAGGTATTTCAAGTCAGTTCATTGCGAACGTGAGAACCGTGAAGACGTGTTTTGTAGCGGTCATAAACTTAGCATACTAACACGGTTTTCTTTATTATTTTTTTCTCTCCTTCTTATAAATCATATCTATCACACATAATTTGTTGCCAATAACAGGATTACATCATATCTTGTCTACCTGTGGATTACTTATATACAAAGAATAGAAAAAAAAATCCCAAGTGAAATTCGAGAAATAATCTCCAAGTGCTTATGGTTATCTGTAATCTCATGCAAGTCCTTACATCTCTGTGCAAACAATAAATCTGCCAAAAAAATCAAAATCATTGAGGAAATTAATTTTTTTTTTGGGAAACAGCTGATTTGTGTACAGAAAGCAAGTGCGAAGAACCAACACAAAACAGTTGAAAGAAATCACATTCACGGTCCAGACAAAGGATAACATACTGTCTCCGAGACCGACATTCAAATTCCAAATACCCCCCCAAAACAAAGGATTAAAATCTCTCTGTGCATCAAAGGATCGAGTGTGAATTTTGACAAAATACAACAAAACGATAAGCAAAAAAAAAAAAACAAAAAAAAAAGTGTCAGCTTAATTAAAAATTACAAGAAAGAGAGAGTGTGTGAATGTGAATCCCACTTAAATCATATGTGGTTTACCTTGCAATAAAGAAAAGAAAGAAAAAAAGGAAAAAAGAAAACTAGTTTTCTTTTATAGTGAATTTTCCCCGCTCTTTGTCACTCTTTGCGGTAGTCTCTTCTCCTCCTGTGAACGTGAAAACTTGTTGGTGTAACCCTTAAGAGAGCAAGAAGAGCATCCCGTGTACCCTTTTGTAATTCAACAACAGAAAGAAGAGCACACATCTTCTTTAAAATTAATGCCTAAACAATTAACTAAGTGAGATCAAGTGGATTATAAAACAAAAGTGAAAAAAAAAAAAAAATTATTACAAAGGAAACAATGACCTTGCCAACAACATCTCCAATTAACGGCACAGACGACGATTCGGACATGTTCGGACCCCCCAGGTCATCACCACCGATTGGCTATCATCATCATCGGTCACGCGTTCCAATGATTTCGCCCAAGCTGCGGCAACGTGAGGAACGTAAACGTATCCTACAGCTGTGCGCTCACAAGTTGGAACGGATTAAGGACTCCGAGACGAATCTACGTCGGAGCGTGTGCATCAACAACACATACTCGAGGCTGACCGATGAATTGCGTCGGGAGAAGCAGTCGCGTTACTTGGCTAATCTACCAAAGTGAGTACAAATTTTCTTCTGGTTTCTTTTATTCTCGTCTTCGAATTCGAATTGTATTAGTTTTTCGATGAATTTTGAAATTAGTCAAGTGATTCATACAAGATTACGAAATCCCGTGTGTGCAATATGGATTGATTGGGGGAGTTTTGAGAAAATCGACAAAGTGATTGTCGGGAAGTGTGTTTTGATTCGGAATTAGGTTGCAATGTGAAATGAGTTGATTGTGCGAATTTTCGAAGGAAAGTTGTTCACAAAGTCATGGAAAATAGACCAAAAATTGTGAAAATTGCAACTGTCGTGTAAATTAGTTTTTCGGAGTCGAATAACTTGATTTTTCGAAACTTGAATTAACCAAAATTTTCTAAGAAATTTATGTGTACTGCGACACTTGGTGCAATATGGGCAGCAGAAATTTAGTTTCATCAAAAGTTCAAAGTCTTTGAAAAATCTTCGAAAATTCGAAAATCTCAAAAATCGTTATAAACTATGACAAATGTCATAAACGGGAACAAAACGAGTAAAAATATATTCTTTGTAATTTTTTACGAGAACGATGCAAATTCTACTTCGAATTACGAAATTAAGTCGCACTGTCGGAAAAGACAATTTTCATGAATATCTTCCAACTTCGGTCGTTTCAACATTAAAACATATTCACAACCTGTTTGAAAACGTTGAATAAATCTCTACATACCCGAAAAGCTCAAATGAAATAGGAAGCAAATTTATACAAGATCGCAGAGTCGGGGCAAAAAGCTCGAAAATAATTCAAAGTGGTCAGTGCTCCGAAACAAACAAAAAATCGACGTAAATTCCATTGAATTGTAGTTTTTCATTAAAATTCAAATCTATTTCGAAATTCACACAAGTTTATTTGACTGATGACGTAAAACCACTAACAACGTCATCTGTTTTAATAATTAGAGGGAATTTCGAAGTTATTCAGTTGTAACTTGTAAATTTAAATAGTATAGTTTCTCAAATCCTTTACTGTTTGAAAATATGTATTTCTATTCACCTTGATCCAACAATTTATTTCGAATTACAAGTTTGTTCAAAATTTGCAACCGTTTCAAGGACGAATCTGACGTTAAAAGTGTTTTGTAGGCAGATCCCCGAAACCGTCAGTGTTAAATTGTCAAGTTACAGCGTATTGTCTCATAAACGTGCCATTTGGAAAATTCTCCTTCATTTGACACCTCGTTTGTCAAGATTGGGGGATGTAAACTACGATGAACAGTGTTTTTTTTTTAATTGATCAATACTTGTATTTTGTGCGAACTGTACGCACAAGTTCGATAGACGTCAAAGCTTTAAGCTTTGCTACATCGATGTTCTATTAGCTGCGGTTATTATCAGCATAAGAAATTCAAGCTCAATTCCTAAATAGCTGTCAAAATTACGACGTTTTTACCCCTCATTTAACTGGGAATTCAAAGGAATTTGAACATCGTTCACATTGAATGTGTATCAAGAAATTCAACTTAATTCATATGTACCTAGCGCCATCTATTAAATGAAGTCCCACTATGAGACTGAAATGTCAAAGCAATGTCAAAACCCTATAAATTAAAATAACGCAGTTCTCACGCTGTTTTATGTTTATTTATATTTCAACTGAAGTAAAGAGTTTATTTTTATCAATCATCGATTTTAAAAAGAACACACCTACATATTCACAGTGACAGTTTTGACAGTCAAATTTGAGGTTAAGAAAACAATTCTTATCTTTGCCAATCAGAGCGCTAATTCAACACAAAGGGCAACAAAATCGAAATGAATTCAGTTGACTGCATCATACATAAGATCTGTTCGACATCAACACCAGGGTCGGCATTCTGTAAGGCGAAACGTTAAAACGTTTGCGTGTGCACGAAGAAAATTGCTTGAGGAACATAGGGCAAATCATAAGTGCG